>CM043874.1:9842311-11204811 GCA_023846275.1 Vanilla planifolia | reverse complement strand
AAAAAGTAGGAGAAGAAATAGAAGAAGAATAAGAAGAAGAAGAAGAAGTAGAAGAAGTATATGAAGAAGAAGAAGAAGAAGAAGAAAAAGAGAAAGACGAGGAAAAAGGAGTGGAAAAAGAAGAAGCGGAAGAAGTGGAAGAGGAAGTAGGAGAAGAAGTTTTATAATGTTTTATAATATTTTTCAAAACATAAATTTTAAAAATAATATAAAATTATAATTGAAAAAAAAATACTATACAACACAACGTATTATTCACATATTTGGGCACATTATTTTGTTAAATTTAACTTATAATACATAGTTTTTTATTTTATAAAACGGTAAAATATTATGTTTATTTTTAATAAATGATATATTTATATATGTATATTTATTTTATAAATTTCTTTTTAAATTTACTACATATTTAAGATGAATATTATTGAAAGATATTAAAGTGTTTTAGCATTTTTTTAATTATAAAAAAATAGAATTTATATTATAGGAAATACATATTATATTTTGGTTTTTTTTTTTGCACCGTAATAAATAATATCGTTATGGGTGCCATTGCATAAAGAGAACTATGCAGACATTACGAATTGGCAAAACCTATGAACTATCCTTCCTTTAGAATCCTGTAATTTGGTGAGCAACTTTACTAGTAATAACTGCATAGAACCTGATATGCTAAAAGATGTATTATATCAATACCCAATCGCAAATAATTGAAAATTTTTATGGGTTCTTCCATTTTAAATATTATTTATTCATTATATTAATTATTTTTGTTATTTTTTATGCATGTAAGATGAGAAAAAGTCATTTTAAAAATTTTAATTTTTTCATAACATATATAATTAATATTTGTTAAATTATATTTTTTTAAAAATAATATAGAGCAATCTTACACAACTACTATTATTGCAGTTTATTAGCTTTATTTTTTATTTTAAAATCCAAATATCCAAATAATAGTTTATATATTAAAAAAATAAAAATAAATATTATTTTGTATATTATTAATAAAATATATTTGTCTACATCTTATGCTAAAAAAATTAAATTTAAAATTTTTTTATATGAGTGATACATAAAAAAATATTAATGATAATAAAAAAATAAAAATTGAAAGACTAAAGAGATCCACATCAAAACCATAACTTTTAGTATAGACTAAATACATTAAATGAAATTTCATACAAACACGATATCAAAATGTCAAAAAAATCAATCTAATGTCTCTATTAAGTGTAACCTATTAATTTGTAATAAATATTCTTTTAATTGTTCAATTACTTTTACAAAATTATAAAAAAATTGATAAATAAAATTTTACTTGAGCATATGACAAAATGAGTTACAAAGCATAACAACAAAAAAGGCTAAAATACTCATATTATTTATTCAAAAGTTAACCAATTATTTACTAAAATAAAAATGAACACAAAAAAATGTTAATAAAAAACATCATAAAATAAGTCATGATATATGAAAATCAATAAATCTAATAAAAAAACATAAACATTCACATATTTGTATTTTTTTAAAATTTTTTATTTATTATATTTTATAAGACTTAACCATTTATGAATTACTTATTTTTTTAATCATTTTATTCCTAATATATTTTGATATATTTCATATTTCATTCCACTTAAATCATTATCTCCTAAAATTGATATGAGTAACATATGACCCATAAGGTATTCTTACCTTAATAGATTGCTCTCATCTTAATTATGCATACCAATATTGTATAAATATAAATGGGCATCCTTGCTCTAATATAGTGGTATCTTCACCTTGATGGGTTGTTCTCATCTTATATCAGTTGGTTTATATTCTTAACAAATATTTCTTAAGTTGAAACCTAAGCAAATATGATGCTCCTCGAGGTGGTTGAGCATATTGTTCAATATTTTAAATAAGAAAATGAGAGCTAAAGAAATCATTAGTTGAGTTCGCTATGATAGAAATATTATGACCACTTCAACGTCTTACATCTTGATAATTGATGGCATGAGAAACCTTAAAACAATATGGGGTTATAGCCAAAGCTATGGTCATAACAATTAGTGGCTATGTAACAATCAACATGGTTGACATGAGAGATACAAATTGAGTTATTTTATTAAAATGTCAACCTATTAACATTAAGGCTTTTGAGAAGATCTAATTAACTAGAAAAAGTTATAAATTGGGAAATAAAAATAAAGAATTATATGTATGATAAGGAAATAGCTTAAGAGATGAAGAAAGAGAGAGACAGAGGTGGGTTTATTAAAAAAAATTTTGTCTACAAGAGATATCAAAGTTTTTTTCTAAACAAACTTGTTACATATTAGATTGCACAAATCACCAAAGGCAATCTCCCATTTACTCTTATTGATGATATTAATAAAAATGTTTTGATAAAAAAAAATAATCAGAAACACTTACAAATAACTATGATAGTTATAATAGTCAAAGATATGAAAGTCTTTCGATTGTTTCACAAGGAAAAGTCAACTACCAAACTCAAGAATTCATTTGGAAAGTGTCATCAAAGTAGCTATTTCACTTGAAAAAAAGCTCAAAGGATATTAGTAAATTTTAATTGTTTGTCGATGACAAAGATATTTGACTAGGATTGAGATGATAAAAAAAACACATCTTTGAACAAATATTTGTTTCCATTGGTCTCACAAGGATTATTGCTCATTTGATAGTGACAACATGTGTTCTTTTTTTCAAAAACTTTTAAGTATATAATTAAAAAATATATTTTTAATTTCTTTTTTATTGGCTGTCCGTCTATTATTCACATGGCTATTTGTCAGGAACGTCAGGCTCATTTCACATGCAATTCATATTGTGAGAAAGAGTTTTAAAAAAAATTTGGAAAGAGCTTTCTTTAGATTAAAAGAATCGTGTCTTTTCCGAGTTTCGGTGATTTTGAACCAAAAAAAACAAATCTTTTTAAAGCGATCCAAAAACAAAAACTCAACAGCCTTTCCAGTTTCCAGAGATCCGAAACGAACGGCTTTGACTGCCCTTTTCCTTGTTATGCCGGTATTATCTCCTACGGCTAGTATTACCATTCCACCCTCGTTCCAACTCCGTCCTCCTCCCGCCTCTCTCTCTCTCTCTCTCTCTCTCACGCGCACACATTCTGAGAAATTTGCATTCACGTTCTGTTAAAAAAATGTCCGCAATTCCTACCCACTTCCTTCGGATGGGCAATAATCTTTCTGCTGTTGCCATCCTTGCGGCGTGACCAGGACAAACCTTCTCTCCCGAGCTGGGTCTCTTCACCTGTTCCGGCCATTTCCAAGCCTCCTCGTCTTCCAGCCCCCAAAGGAGTATTCCCAAAGCTTCTTTTGGGGGCTGTCTTTGACCTGCGTGATATCAAGCCCCGGTTTTGCTGTTCTCCTTCCTGACTTGGATCACATTTTCTTCATTGCTTCTTGGTTTATATTTAGGGGGGATTGCACGCTTGCTCCGTGAGATGAGCTGCTTCCCTTGTTTTTCAAAGGAGGAAGAAGGTAAGGAGGATTCGGATTCAGATCCCCACAGAAAGGCCAAACGCGTCGATAATAACAATGGTAAGATGCAGGCAGTAATTATTTCATCCCATTGTTCAACTTTTAAAAAATGGTCCGTAGTTTTTAAAGACGTTCGTACAGGAGAGAACCTTTAATTTGCTATATTTCTGGAATCCATAATGGTATTGGTCTTATTAGATTAATGTAGATAAGAATTAACTGCTATGGCATGAAAGGTTATCTAATTGTAATTTGTCTGTTGCTTTTTGCATTTTTTTATTTTTATTAATGAATGGACCTGGCTTTAAGCTACTCTTATTAATCCTCGTCTTTCTTGGAGCACCACAACCGTTGGCTAAAAGCATTCCTTACAACATGAATAGCCATTTATCCTCTTTTCATTGAGGTCTTAGAACATGGTATGTGATTGTAGTTCATATTGGTCATTTATAGATCATCAATGATGTTTTGGAGTGATATTGGAACATCTTGCTGATATCTACGGATAACTCATCCATTCTGAGGCAACAAATTTGTAGGATAGTAAAGGAAGAAAACGATGCGAATATTTTCCAACTGCTAGCCTTCAAACATATCAACTTGTTCAGTGCTAGAAAACCATAAATCTTGTATTGTATCCTCCTTATTTATATAAGCATTTAAAGAAGTAACAAAGATGCCCTGTGGTACTTTGTTACTTTCAACACATTAGCTTAGCTTTTTCCTTCCATGTCCTTAGCTTTTCTTAGGTTTCCAATAGTCAAGTCCATCAACTACTCCCTATCCTCCCCCACGCCACACTTCCTTGTGGAAATGTGTTGCATATGATGCATTATGCCACATTTTATTGCTACAACATGAAAAGCATGCTGTGCCACCTGTTTTTAACTAATTAGCAAAATGTATAACGTGGAAAGGTTGCTACAGGCATTTCATTGCATGACTTTGGACGTAGAGTACGTGTGGTAATTAGAAGGGACCCATTTCATGCTACATGATTAAAGAATTTATGTGAAAGAAAAGCAAAAGCCATTCTTATCTTAAAGCACTCAACGCAGGCTATAAAAACTCATTTCCGAATACTGTTTTGACCTTGTTGTGCGTGTCTTGTTGTATGAAATGAAATAATTGTTCTTATTGGCTTGGATGACAAATGTTTACAGTTCTATATATCCACAGTTGTCATTTCCTCTTAAATCATTTTAGCGCTTTGGGCTGCGTTTTGAATGACATTCAAATGAAAGGCTTAGCTAACAGTCTTTATTGGCTATACGAAGTCTTTTAAGATTTGTTGCATTAATTCAGTGTGCTCTTTCTTTAAAAAGAGAAAGCAAATGGAATAGAAGAATTGAAAAAAAAAAAAAAAAAAAAAAAGAAACAAACGCAGGCCTTATCACTTTCACGCTAACCGTAATAAGTATTTCTTTCATTTTCTATTACAGAATATGCAAAACTAAATAACTCTAGCTCAACGAAGATAAATGGAGGCAGCGGAAATAGTCAAGTAACAACATTCACATTCCGCGAACTAGCAACAGCAACAAAAAATTTCAGAGCTGATTTTCTTTTAGGAGAAGGAAGCTTTGGAAGAGTTTATAAAGGGTGCTTCGAGAGTACTGGACAGGTAGCGTTTTCAGTACTCGTTATTTATAACCAAGACCAAGTTTCCTCTTTTGTTTTACTTATTAATAATTAGAAATTCTCTCAATCTGTTTCCTAGATGCATGGTTTTATCATGTCAGGTTGTAGCTGTTAAGCAATTAGACAGGAATGGACTGCAAGAAAACAATGAATTTGCAGCCAAAGTTGAAACGTTCAGTTTTCTTCACCATCCAAATTTAGTCCATCTAATTGGATACTGTGCCCATGGTGAACAAAGGCTTTTGGTGTTCGAGTTTATGCCTTTGGGATCTTTAGATAGCCATCTGTTCGGTTAGTAATTTGCACTGATTCAAATTGATTTATCTTCACAACCTTCATGAACTAATGAACCTCTTTTTTCTTGTCTAAATGAATGACCTACCAAATGCATTGATCGATAGATCTCCCTTCTGATAAGAAGCCACTGGATTGGTACACTCGAATGAAGATAGCTTTTGGTGTCGCACAGGGATTGGAATATCTTCACAAGGCCAATCCTTTGGTGATCTATTGTGATCTCAAATCATCGAGCATCTTGCTTGATGAAGGCTACTACCCTAAACTCTCTGACTTTGGCCTTGCAAAACTTGGCCTTGGAGGTGATAAGTCCAACATAGCTCCTTGTGTGATGGACACTTATGGCTATTGTGCCCCTGAATATGCCAAAGATGGCGAGCTCTCGCTAAAATCAGATGTTTACAGTTTTGGAGTTGTTCTTTTAGAGTTAATCAGTGGGAGAAGAGTCATTGACACAATCCGGCCAACAAATGAACAGAATTTGATTGCTTGGGTAAGCATCATACTTCATCTAGAAAAAATAGTTTTTTTCATCTGTTGATTTTAGCTTCATTGAGTTATCTTACACTATTTTTGCACTATATCACCCTAAAACACAAGTTCCATCATTATCACAAAACAAGGATAAAAGATTACATACCTTTAATAAGCTATTTCTTGTGTTCAAAATACACTTCATACATTTATATTATTTAATTGTTCATTACGCCTACAAATATGAAACTAAGCAAATGCAATTGATTAAGTTTCTAAAATCCACTTCACAATGCAATTCTTAATCAAATTGGAGTTAAGATTGGCTAACCCAATCTAAGTAGTATGAAAAAAATAAAGGTTTGGTGAACACTAGAAATGCATATACTTTACCATATTATTCAAAAATGACCTGTGTTTTAATGTTGCATCGTGAAAGTCTTGTATCATTATTCATAAATGTAAAAGTTGTTTCTTTTCATATTTTAATTAAGTAATGGCTTACATGTTCTACTCTTCACAATGAACATGGACTCTTTGGATGCTTAAATACACAAACTTAATTCTTTAATTTTCATTAAAGTTAAATATCACATTAAGCTTAACCCTTCAAAGTTAACTGTTTTCCATCTTTTATTGCTAGAATTTTAACACCCAGGACCAAAGAGATAGGGAGTGAGCATCGAGTGTTGTCTTAGGAAGGGAATTACTGAAACAAAGAATAGCTCCTAATAGGCTTCTAAGTATAAGGTTGTAGAGATGAATTGTCTCACATTAACTACTGAAAGAGTGATTCTGATGTTATACGAGATGTTGTGGTCTTAAAATATGGATATATTTTGAGGGAAAAACCTATTTTGATAGGTATGGGACAACCTAGGGAGACAATAACTCAATATAGTGATATAATAATGTCACATTTAATATCAAAGCCAAACCTCACTAACACAATGTTGTTCAAAAATAAATCAAACAGAAATTGGTGGGCCTGTGGCACTCGAGACCAAAAAGGGTGGGAAGTGAGAGTTGGGTGTTGTCTTAAAAGAGAAATCATTAAAGTAAAGAGTATCTCCTAATAATCTTATAGGTGAAGAGATACAAGAATAAATTGTCTCATATTGACTACTGAATGAGTGATTTTGATATTTATATGAGATTCTATAGTCTTAAGAAATATATGTGCTTTTTAAGAAAAAAACTTTCTTTGGTCCATATGAAACGACTTCAGGAGAAAATCGTTCAACATGGTAAAAGCAAGATGCCCCAAGAATATCCTTGAGCTTATAAAAAAAATTGTCACAATTTAATTGGTGTTGGTGTATGTTTTTAAAACTTGACTTTGACGCTTAACGTAAAGAGGTTTCATATCTTTTGCTTCCTTACATTCTCGTATTGAATGACACTAGGTAACAATATGCTTTCTTTATTCACAATAAATGACATTATCTAGTAATAAAGTCTGAAATTGTTATTAATGCTCATTTTTGTGGCTTCGTCTATAACATATTTCTAGTAAACCAAGATTTGGTGTGGTGGACAATTTTCAAAATTGTACACTCCTTTTTAATCTAAAAACATTAAAAAATATCAACAAAATCACTTGTATATTTTTTTCATTTTTTTATATAAGATATTTTTTTTCAAGAACTCAATCTTAAAACATTTTCTTTCAAGAACTCAATCTTAAAACATTTTCTCAAAAATTCATCTTCAATTGCAAAAGCTATCATTAAATAAAGGACAACTCAATAATCAGAGATGAGATCTCTTAATATTATAAAAAATGATTCTTTTAGAGCTAATCATGGTATCACATTATTGAATATGTCTTTCAATAATACTTTGATGGAGATCAATGAAAATAGTCATTATCATCCTCTGTATTCAATGAAACTTAGATTTAAAAACATGATCATACTTGACACTATATCACCAAGACAATTGGCATGACAATAATATTATTAGGCACTTAAAACCTTGTAAGATAAGTTCCTTAATTTAAACAAGCTTTAAGAGTTCAACATGAAGGGGCATGATAAGTCTTCATGCAAATCCATATTGTTTTCTCACGAAAATTTATAAGATGGACCACAACCCACCTTAATGACTTCGTCAACATCATCATCCCTTATTGACCATGAAAAATCCCTTAAATGTTATGTAATATCATGTGGACAATGGGCTCTTTATCAGTTTTTGACAACTAAAAGGAGTAATATAGGTATATTAATTAGATTGATTCGCTTAGCCTTATATCTATTACATTCAAATTTGTAGTTCTCTCAATATTCCACCACCTATATGATGCAACCATCATCATCTAGTGGATAGAAAATGTTTAAGTGTGAATGATCTTAGTTAACATTGGGAGTTGGTGACATTCTGTACTTTTTGCATGCCTTAGAGGTGATGGGGCTCAAAGTATATTGAAGCATCATGCGATTCTCACAAATTGGAAATGATAAAGGGATTGATTATGCATATGATTTACTTCATAATTAAATAAAACTAGATGCAAAGCCAAATTTAGGTCAAGAGAGTCTTTTCTTGTTTAAATTATCATAATAGTCCACCTAACACTGAAGATCTCAATGCCTTTGGGTATTATGGAAATCAAAGGGGCCTCCTAAAGCCAAGTAAATGCTATCTTAACACTTTATTAAACAAAGTTGAAGAGTTCCTAGACCCACTTGCTATTGAAATAGATAGAAACTTATGTCAACAGTTGCGTAATAGATTCCATTCACTCTACATTGAATGTAAAACCTTTTGCAAGTTTGAAGAAAATGGGAGAATTATGATTCTAAAATTTTTTGCATGATATGTTGATGTGTTCTCATAAGGTATGACAAAACTTATTTTGTCTTCTAATTTATAATATTTGTTAACTTATTAAAATTAAATAGTTTATTTGGTTTACCTATCACAAATATACATACATACATACATACATACATACATACATATATATATATATATATATATCTTCCATTTCACATAGTAAAAAATTCATATACCAAATATGTATACACCATTCATTTTTATGTCACAACATCTTTTTATGCAATATGATGCCTTACTAATGTACAAACTCCAGTATTCTTTTACAAAAAATTATTCTTTTCTTCTTATATTTTTAATATAAAATTTACTTATTTGAAATCTTAATAATAGGTTGCATTCCAATCTTTTCCTTTCCTTAGATCCTTACATTATATATATTAGATGAAATTTAAATCTACAAGCTTTTTTATAACTTCTTATAGCCTTATGCTTTACAAAATATTTTGCTACATTTCTTTTACTTTACATACAGTACTTTAAGCATAGCATATTGTATGTTGTTGCTTTAACTCAATTCCACAGGGTGTCTACTCTACTTACGAATCGATTAAAAGACTACTTATTCTATGTTTTTTGTAGCATGTCATATGTCAAGCTCGAGGTTTTGACTTCATCTAAATGGATTGATCTTTCTTCTTATTTGCAAGTTTCATTTTAATTAAACATAATATATATAAAATATTAATACATCATGTTACCTTGCTCTCTTGAGAATAATGGATTTTATGTCAAATATTGACATACCATTTGTTTTTCTCAGAAAAATATCTTTTTCTTTCTTGAGCTTATTGTATTATACTTTTAATGCTAACAAACCATATGTTAAGTTCAAAAACTCCATGCATAAGACAAATTTAGTCAATTTTTTGTTGAGACTTGTCCTAACTTTAAAGAAATATAAATAATGCGTCTCATAATCCTTAAGATTCTAATAACTCATAAATTTCCTTAAAATCTCCACATGCAAATTCAAATACCCACTAAAGTAGTTCTTTTAGTTTCCCTTGCAACAAAAAGGAAACTACTTGAAACATTTTATTCAACATACTCTCATTGTCTAATTCATTCTCCCTATTCTTTCAATAGTCTTGTACTTGTTTCTTCTCTCTTAGCTTTTCCTTGGGTTTGACTACAATCCAATCCAACTGCTTCTAGTAAACTGTTTTTCCTTCCTCTATTATTGTTGTTATTGGAAACAAACACAACACTTGCATCCAATTTTTTTTACTTTAGCTAGGAAAAATTAATGCAATGCATGCTTTTAGAAATTGATTTTTCTCTCTCTCATTCCTATTATTCAAAACTAAGCTTTCTCTCTCTCGAGCCATCTTGATCTTTCTTTTGAAAGCACCAACACAGATAGGTGAAGGATAAGGATTTTGGCTATCACTTATGATATAGTATATGAAGTGTTTCGTGCTAAGGAAATCTCACAAGAGGGGGGTGAATTGTGTATTTAAAATTTTATGAATTTCAAAATTAAACTTAAAAACCTTTAAGCAAGAGTAAAGAGAGTTGAACACATAAATTTTTAAGTGGTTCGACTCAAAACCGAGTCTACGTCCACCCCCAACCGGTGTTGGGAAAAATCCACTAAATGCACCGATTACAAGTGAGGTTTTTCGCACGGTTCACCTCAAACCTACTTGGGATTTTTACTACGGCTAATCCCAAACCTACTTGAGTTTTTACCGGGCTCAACTCAAACCCGGGGCTTTAGCACTACTGTCGGGATGCCCTTGCCCCAAAACGAAAAGTACAACGATTGGCAAAAAACTTAAGAGAAATAGGAGAAAAAGAGGAGGCACACACAATCGACAAATTTGAGGGATAGAAATTGAGAAATAATTGAAAAACCTCTAATTCTAATAGCCTTCTTGCCGCTTTGCTTTTTGAGCTTGGATGCACCGTTTTTGCTTGAGTGCTCGAATTTTGAAATCTAAAATCTTTGGAAAATTTAGCAAAGGTTAAACTGAAAAATACATCAATTTTTCCTATTTATAGAGCTCAAATTTGAGCTCTAAAAACACCCCCAACGGCTCCAAAAATTAATTAGTCGTTTGGGCAACGGACAGAAAGCAGCCACTGTCCGATCCAAGCCCAAAAACGAACGGTGTAGATTGATTCACGCATTTTACCGTTCGGGCTTAATCCAGAGCGTTAGATCCGGGCGCGTAATCGAACGGCACGGATTAAATCTCGCGATTACCGTTTACGCGATTTAATCCCGTGCATAGGATCCGGGCGCAAAGATGAACGACACAGACTTTACCTTACGGGTTGAATCCTGTGCGTTGGATCCGGGCGGGCTTGATCTGAGCCATTGGATCCCGCAAAGGCTGAAACTGGGATTTTTAGTCCCACATTGCGTATGCGGAAGTGTTGGAGCGCTATATAAGAAATCCACCCTGCTTACATTGCGAGCCTCTTTGGGGTTGGCTCCTCCCTTCCTTGACCAGGACTTGATCACCTCGTTCGGGTTGACTTAGCCAAGCATTGTTCATTGACTGTTGACCGCGCTACAGTTTGACCTAGCCGAGCTCCTCTCGGCGGGCTTTGGGCGGGCTTGGCTTAGCCAGGCACTGTTGATTTGACCGTTGACCAGCGCTAGCCGAGCTCCTCTCGGTGGGCTTTGGGCGGGCTTAACTCGGCCTTCTCGGGTCAACCAAATTTTTATTTTTCAATTAAATTTTTAATTTCTAAAAGACCTGGACGGGCTGTTTTCGCGCCGTGTCGACCCGCCCATTGCTACAGTGCATTTTCCCGAGACTTCAGCTGTTTTAGGGTATCTTTGACGAATTTCTGTGCCAAAAATTTGAATATAAGTGTATAAAGATAATTTTATATTCTTATAGTATTATAAGTTATTTAAATAGCTATGAAAAGAAATTCATGAAAAACAATTCCAAAGCAATATTAAAAAATCAAATACCAATGTCTATATATTTTGTCAAATATGCGTGGCCCAAAAATCAAAATTCAGTATTAAATAACTTTATAATATTTTTAAATGTTAATACTACTAGTGTGCCTCATAATCTCAAAGTTTAGATATATCAAATTCAAGAGAAATAAAAAGAAATTCAATTATAAAAAATCTTGTGCATGTCTCAAATTTCCTTAAAGTATGCCATGACCTCAAGGCCCTTAGAGATCATTATTTTAGGCATCTAAAATACATGGCTTGATTTAATTAATTAGTAACAATTTTACTTAAAATCAAGTCCAAATAAAATATACACATTTATGCTTGACTCATCAAACACAAGGGTGTAACAGTATATATAATTTTGAATATTATTTTTTTAATTCAGAACAATTTTAGTTTAGTTTTGAAAATTATAAGCCAATAACTAATAATTTTTTCATAATATGCTTTTTTTAATGATATATTAATTTTTGCATTCGAAGTATTTTTATAAATTTACACATTTTTAAGATAGGTGTAAAATAATATTATTTTATTTTGGCTTAAAACATAATTTTTATTATATGAGTAATATCTAATTACATATTCAATCACATAATTATAGAATTACCCAAAAACTCCATCAGAACATAATATATTAGGTAGATTTTTTTATTGCTTGAATGTCTCAAATGTTAGACTATTAGCATGACATGAAAATTGTAAAAGATTGAAATTTGAAGGTGATAGAATCGTTCAACTTGATGGATGGGAGATTGTCTTCTCTCACCATTGTCAAAAGTGTGTCTATAACAAACGATTCATTTGATTCTAGAATTCATTGTGAAACAATCTAAAAGGAAAAGTACTCTTCAAGTAAAAGTCAATGAAATGAGTAAGGAGTTCAAGTTCTATGGAAGTATGTAAAGCTAAGGATTTTGATTTTAGAAGAAGAAAAGAGAATAGAGATTGGGAATTGACCTTAGATCTCTCTTGAATCAATCTTCTAAGTCCCTTGCAAGTCTTCCGTCAAAATCATCCAAAACCTTTTTTTAAGTGTGAATTCTTAGATTAATTGTTGTTGTCATTTTGTTTGTTTAAATATGTATTTTTGAGGGATTAAGCATCAAGAAACTTTGAATCATATGTCCACTTAGTTCAAATTTTTAAAAACAAGCTTGCAAGTACTCTGTCATTGTAGTTCAATTCATTTGATTGAATGGCTGACTATTAAAATATTAATTTTAATATAATTTAAAAATAATTAATATATAAATACGTGTAAGCTCAAGCACATGGATCTATCCTACCTAGTTCTCTTTGGATTTTTTAAAATTTTTTATTGTTCAAGAATTGATAAATATGTTGACTAATTTGTCCTCTACAAGAACAAACTGCATTTCAACATCTCCCAATAAAATGTGTTCACCAATAAAGTGGAGGCAAATATCTTTGTGGTCCATTCTCAAGTGTTGAATTAGATTATTTGTAAGACAAATTCTGCTTAAATTATCACTCCTAATGGAATATATTGTTGTTTTATTCAAATTAGCTACCACACTTATAACAACATATTATTCCTCCACTATGGATAAAGATATTATGTTTGGCTTTTTACTTGTCTATAAAATTAGTGTACTTTCACATGCAATCAAACTATAATCAAGTGCATTTCTAGAATATCAAAGTCTTAAAGATGTGTTTTACACAAGATATCGAAAACAAGTTGTGGTCCCTTGGACTAGTCAAAGACCATGCACACATACACACAAAACATAATAGCAAATCAACTAGCAATGAGATATACTAATGAATCTATCATATCTCAAAATGATTTTTAGTTGGCCTCCTTACGATGCATGTCTTTGTCTAGCTCGAGTGTAGTGCTCAATGGAGTACTTTTCAACTTGAACACCTCAAATCCAAAGTGCTTCAAGATTTCTTTTCATATTTTGTTTGTTAGTTGAAAATACTAATCTTTACTTGTAAGGCAAGAAACTATGTTTTCCTATCATTATCATCTCAAAATCTGGTGTTATACGCTTTATAAACTCCCTATGCAAAACATCATTTCAAGATTCAAAAATAATATTATTAAATAGACTTGTGCAACCAAACTATTCTTACTCAAGCCATTAATGAACAATATATTTTCATTTCTACCTTTCTTAATAGCCTTTTGTAGCATGCTTTTACGGATGGTTATGGCCACATCAGGCTATCATTAATTTAAAATACGTGATTTGACCTTTCATGGGCCTCCAACCTTGGCAATTTCTTTGTATGCATATCTTCATTTATGTAATACTTTAAAATGAATTTTTTGCATGCATTTGATAGAGTTTGAAGCTTTTATGGCACGCACAAGACAAAAGAAGTCAAATGACTTCTAGTCGAGATATAGGTACTAAGATCTCTTTGAAGTTTATCATTTTTAAATTAGCTACAATACTTTATAACCAATCTCATTTTTTTTCTCACAATCACTGTCAAGCCCCCACCTAAATCCAGTACCACTATATAACAAAGTTATCATCAAAGTTGCAAGATACAACGTCTAAGTGAGGATAATGAAGAAAACCCAAAGTGGGCACCCGACGGTGAGACAAATACCAACTAAAAAAATCCTAAGTATAAATATAAAGACATGTTTTTAAACATTTAATCACACTAAAACTTTCCCTCTCACGCATCTCTTGGAAATTACTCTTCTGTAGTAACACCATTCCTATCTTTTGGTGCAGTGGTTTCATGACCTGTGATGTTAGCACTAAATGAGATTTACAAATCTCAGTAGATAAATCACAATATCTAACCAAATATTAAAATACCATGAATAGTAAAGATGAATCACATGCATCAAGCTAAATCATCCCATATGTCATATATAAGGTAATGCCAAATGAAAACCATAACGAAATACCAATTCCTTATATAAGTGTGTTATTATCGGGTACAATTCCCTTTGACGCATTATCCTCTGGATCCAATCATCATCAATAAATGACCTCCAGCCGGCATCCAACCAAACACATAACACTAGGCAGATATCTGATCCGAAGATCGATACCCTGCAACACATGAAAAGCCTAGTGCCACCAGGCAGGTATCGGTACCATAACCTGCAACACATGCAGAGCCTGGTGTACATCATCATGGAGTCATAACACATAATATATAATACTAGGTAGATATCTAATCCAAAAATCGATACCTTGCAACACATGCGAAGCCTAGTGGTGAGGATAATGTTCTCTGGGAATCTCATTTTATATGTTGCCATTTTTCAAACATCAATCCATGTCATATCAAAAGTCCTTTCATGCCATATTGTTTCGTCTCTTTCTTTAGCATATTGTACCATATTATTTCTTTCCTTTTTAGTTGTCATGCAAATAAAATAAACATCAACATATAGAACAACCAAAACACCATGTAACTAAAAGAAAACCATGTAAAACAAACACATAATATTGTGCTACATCACAGGGTTAGGAATTTATCTACCTGAATTTGTTGTACCAACCGTCTTACCCACTTCTGATTCTTCTTGATGTCCTACAATGCCATAGTCACAAATGAAAATATATTCATTCACTAAAAAGTGTTTTCTAAAAGCTTTCCCAAACACACCCCAAAATAAATCCCAAAAGGCGCTGGACCGGCCGTGGTCTACGTTGGACCGCCCGTGCAGAAAAACTTTCTAAAAGCTTTTCCAAACGGCATTTTTTCCCCAAAATTTTCTTACAAGGTGCTGGACCGCCCGCGCCCGGCGCGTCGGTCCAGCAGGGCGGCGCGGTCCAAGGCTTGGATCGATTCTCACCTTCACGTCTCTCTCCTGTGCGTCCAGGGAAACCGAAAGATTTCGCTGGTGCTGAACTGGCCAGTTCACGAGCTGAACCAGTCGAAACCGGCTCGGCTTCCACCCTCTCGGTCTCCGCCGCTCACCTGAAAGCTTTACACAACACCGAAGACAAAGCAAATTTTTCTTACCTTACGTATCTTCGCCGGCCATCACTGTTGCAGGCCCGAAATTCCTCGAAGAGTATGGCGGCGACTGCCAAAATCTCGTCCCTAAGGAATTCTCGCCGCAGTCACTATAGCAGAACCTCGCACTCTGGCAACCTCCCCGTAGCCGTGTGTCTTTGCAGAAATGCTTTTGAAAAGGCACCTTATTTCGACTTTTATAACACGGTCGGAACCGCCACTGCATTTTTGCATAAAACCCCTTCTACATTCGATATTTAAAAATATATCCTCCGCCAAATCGATTTGAACTAAGCCGGCATTTAAAAATTACAAATCTGTCTTCCACGTTACAAATTTATCCCAAATCTTTAAAAATTCATAATTTATTCATTAGAGCTCCAAAAATTACAAATTTAACATCGTTGGATTCGTCTAAAAAATCTCTTTCTTTTAAGTAAATAAAATAAATAAAATAAAGAAAATTAGGACTGTTACAGTCACACCGTGGTTATATAACTTATTATTGAAGAGCCATTTTTGGTACTTGTAATAGGATCATCACTTGGTTTAAGATCCAAACTCCATACTTGAATTCAAATAAACTCACCTAACTTATCATTCATTCCTAGAACCATGTCTCATTTATAAATGCTTATTCAACATTCCTAAGATTGAAGTTTTAGATGTGGCATGATTTATTTGCCTAAAGGAAGAGTGGTAGTGATTAGGATTAGCGATTTTCCAACTTACAAATTTATCATCATTCTTATGAACAATTTGTAAGGACTTGTAATAATGTTCCAAAGTTTTGAGTTGATGCTTTATGTGTAAATATTTATTCTATTTTTTCACTATAAATCAAATTTTGCCTTTAATAAAGGCAAGTAATAAGACAATGCTCCCTTAATATAATGACTCTATCTACAATTGCATGTGTTATAGAGAGGTTCTTTTCTTTGGTTTTACCCATTTGCTAGATATAACTGTAATACAAATGAAAAGTGTTTGGGACACTGTAAGGTGAGGTCAAATTATGATCTTTTGAATACCAATTTAAATTCCAAAGGAAAAACAGTGCAAAATGTTTGATTCCAAGTGTGTGAAATGTTGAGCTTGAATCAATTTAGCAAGTATTAAGTAATAGAATAAAAAATAAAATCATCTCAAAATTTTTAGGTGATTTAATCATAATTGCAAGCCTTAGTCTACATCTCTAATCATGTGATCCATTACTAATACAAGTGGACCAAACCTTTATACAAAATAAGAATTGTAACAATATGAAAATTCTCAGAGAAAACCTATAAATCAGTTACACGAGAATCTAAATCACAATTTGAAAAGATGATGTTTTTCTCACGATTGATTGAAAATAATGATCACCAAGCATTAACAAGGCTATTATATCCAAACATTACTTATGGTGTGCTTATGATGGTTGAAATCTTCATTTGTAATGAAAGTAGTCCACTTAGTTCAAAGATTGGATTGTTAAGAGTATTTTTTTAATAGATCATACATTAGTTCCAAGTTTGATCATTCAGTTAGTTCAATGTGAATAAGCTTAGTTTTGTCATGGCTTTGTCTCCTTGTTACAATAAGGACAATTAATTGTGTAATAGGAATTGACAAAAAATATCGATTTGTCACCATTTTGGATGGTAACAAATGGTTATTTGATCCCTAATCCCTTATCAAGCTAGCAATTGAGAGCAAAAAGAAACACTTCCTCACATTCTAGTCCATTTCAACTGATTGGCTGTCCCACCTAAGTGTTAAATGGACGATCCACCCAACGCACCATCTAATCGGAATAGCAATAGGTAATATAAATTTCTCCCTGTTACCTTTTTCTTATATTGGCACTTTCTGCTCCTCTTTATACATTTATTGAATGATCATTGTATTGATCTTTTCGATTTGCTCTATAACAATTTTATATCAGATTTTAAAAAATTTAAAACAACTGTGAATAATTGTAAAATCAGTATAAAATCTATATAATTCAATTAAAAAAGAAATTTTTATATAAATTAAGTATTTGAAGCCTGTAATTAAGAGAAAACATTTTTTTACAAAATCAAATATAACTTCACTTTTATTATAAAAAAATATTTTTTTAATTTATAGAGTGTTTTGTAATATGTGGTATTATTTAAGTTTTGTAATTTGTACTTATCTATAACCATGACTTGATTATAAACTTAAACTTCTTCATATTCCTCGTAATTTGACAATGTGCTCAACTAAGTATAATCTTGTTAAGTCCATAGTTATCTCATTATTATATCAAACCTAAAATGACATAAGATACAATAATAACATACATTCTTTGGTTTCTATCATCAAATAGTCATAATGAGCTCATGAGACAAACAAAAATCAAACCTAAAATAACATAAGATACAATACAAATAACATACCTTCTTTGGTTTGTATCATCAAATAATCATAATGAGCTCATGGGACAAACAGAAATTAACTGAGTTATTAGCTCCAGCAAGCTTATGCCATCCATTTATACTTAAGGAGGATAGTTTATAAATGAACCGAGAGACATCTTAATGAAATATGGCAAGACAATGAGATATTTTTGAGTTATTGCAAGATGCTAAGAAGAATTAATAACCTACAACAAAGATCTTCCAGCACTACATTAGGCAGTAAAGCAACATGGACTACTTGCTAAGAAAAGAGATATGGTAGCAATTGGAAGGAACGATGGTGTTTTTGCTTTGATTCCTAGAAATTACTTATCCTTCATGCTCTCAATGGTCTCTATTTATACTCTATTTTTCCTCTTGACACCAAGGTAAGTTGTTGCTTTGCTAGTCTTCTGGGAGTCATAAACGACATCATCAATACTTTTGGCCAGCATTAGGCCATCATCAAGTTCAACCAAACCCTTTTCCTCTGCTTTTGTATGTGTGTGACATCTTCAAGCTTCTGAAGTCTTTCCATCACAAGTTCTCATATTCCTTGCGATCCAGTAATGCATTCATTTGCATATTACAACGGTCAGTTTTAATTGGTATCAATAAGATTGCTATTGGTCATCAATGCTGCTCTGGCTACCACTTCAATAAAAATGACAGTAGGATAGAAAAGAGTTCTCTGAAGGGATTAAATTACCATCTTACATGCTCAACATTACATGCAGTACACTTAACTAGTGCAGGAAAGTTTCTCATCTTTTATAGCAATCTGTTAAGGGTGTTTCTTTGTCAGCTTATGTCTAAGGAATCCTGCTTTTGGTTCCATTACAGGCGCAACCAATGTTCAGGGATCAGAAAAGGTTCCCAGAGCTTGTTGATCAACTTCTTAAAGGGGCGTTTCCAACAATAGGCCTTAACCAAGCCGTTGGAATTGCTGCCATGTGCCTTCAAGAAGAGGCCATGGTTCGGCCTCTCATGGCTGATATTGTGATGGCCCTGAGCTACCTCATTGAGGGGCCACCTCTTTCTGAAGTTGCCTCAGTTCCGCCTCCTATAATTAACCCACCAATACCAGAAGAAAGGCCTCGATACCATTCTCCTGAGCTTGCTTCTGTAGTTGCAGAAGGCAGAAATCGAAGCAGTTCAAGCTCGAGGAAATTCCCCAGCAGCAAAACAAGCAGCTCAAAACATGTTCAAGCAGGGCGACAAGCCAGCCTTAGCTCAAGTTCAGCGCATAGTGAAGGCTCTTCTCATAGCGGTTCGTCTTCAATGCATTCAGTGAACAGCGAGGACTCTTCTCATGAGTATGGCCGTTACAGCCCGGACCATGCCTCGGCTAACCCGACCTCGAATTCCCCATCAATGTCAGACCACCATGAATGTGAAGAGCAGTACTTGCTGCTTCATATTGAGAGTGATACTGAGAAACCTCACCAGGCAACAGCCCGTTCATCATCTTCTTCGAGTGGCAATGAGGCATCTGAGCAAATGATTGACATTCTCTGAACTAAGTTCACAGAGCCCAACTTTTGCTGCTTAAATGCAAATACAGTGATCTACCGAAAGAATGGTTCTTACTAATAATACATTATTAGTGGCCTGAACTGCGAGATTCTGAGAGAAGAAAACACTTTTGTAATTAATTAATTTCGCAACAAACAGATTTTCTAACATTCAAAAAGTAGATATTTGAGAAGAATTTCACATCAGGAACGCATTGGGACATTGTTCACAAGCAGAGAACTTAGTGATGGTCTTCTGAACCACTGGAGAAAATGTTTGGCAATCCTTATCCCAACGGTTCCCAAATGTTACATGTCATTGATGTCTTCCAATTTGTTGAGGAACGAGAAGGTTTGGAGGAATGAGATGGTTTGTAGAAGCTCCCTTGCCATCCAAATCTATGTAGATGATAGGTTATTTTGTATCTTCGAATGTTTCCTTCATCTCCATCTTTCAATTGGACTAAACTTTCGTCTAGCTTACCTCTTCTTCTCTAAAAGCTCTTGCATGAATCCTTAGCCACACTTTAAAAGTTGTAATCACATCTCCTTTGTATGAAGAAAAAAAGAATATTTAGTAATACGTTAATCCTTATGTTGAAATATTGATGACACATCAATCAACAAATCATTAAGCCTTCTCTTCTCCAAATACCTTGATGAGGCACTAGCAAATTCTAAGTTGAAACATAAATTGAACTTGTGAATAAAATATTTTTATCAAGAATATTAATGGGATTATGCTATATATAGATTATTAAAGCTAATGTATCATTGTTGTCAATCTTTTCTTTGAGAAAATTACATCTTAGATCAATATGTATGATTGTTTTAAGATGCATCTAGCCCTTGACAAAGTCTTAAGCACTCTATTTGAATAAATAATTGAATAATTCTATTATGATCGCAAATCTTCAATCAAGCTTCTCAATCGAATAGTTTCCTCAGTTATTTTGTTAGTGTTGTTTGTTATGCCTCAACACTAGTAGAGACATTGTAGGTTTTAGAATTCATTTCAACTAATAACATAACCTAGAAGAATAAATATATATTGTGTTTTAGATCTCTTCCTATCCTAATCATTAATATAATCTAAATCATTAAAGCCTACTCTACCACCAAATGAATCTTTTTTTCTGCCATAAGGTGAGCCTACATCAATAATCAAGATGATCATGCATGATCTTTTAGCTTGAATCCTACATTGTTTAGTGTGTTCTTATCTAATCATTTTTCTATAAATAACTTGTGTAGAGAATGAGTGCCACTTTCCCTTTCCTTGTGTAACTCATAAAAAAAACCTAAAAGATGTTTTTTTATGATGTTTCATGGTATTTTAGTCTTGGATCATTATGCTTACATTTTTTTTTATTTGATGTGTCTTTTGTATCTCATTTTTTCCTTATAAATAACTTCAATTCAATTCTTATGAAGTAAATATAGAAGTTTTGAATGTTGTTTTGAGCTGATGTCTGTTGCATAGAAAATGAGGATTCTTCTTCCATCTTCATTGTGTAGCTCAGATAAAACCTATATAAAAGATATTCTATGTGATGTTTCATGGTATTTAAAATCTAGATTGTGTTTAAGGATTCTAAAAATGAAGTTCTATGTAGCTCACTTCTTAGAGGTTAGTTATAAACTCTTTTTAATCTTTTCATTATTTGAATAGGTTGGTTTTTAAAATCTAGTTCTATATTTTGTTATTGTTAGGATAACAATTTGATGTAGCAATTGTCATTACATGATGATGAAACTTTTTAGATTTGACTTTCAATATATTAGCTAAAAGTTTTATTGATTTTGCTAATTTAAACTTTATGTGAGCTTTGAAGAGGTTTTCAAAACCTCAGTAGAATACTAAAAAATTATTAATCTTAGTATTTGGCTTAAAAATCATAGTAAATAATATCAAAAAAATTATGAAACTTAATAGCTTTAAAGTATTTAAGTTTTTAATAATTTTTTATTCGATGTTTCTATAAAAATTGATTGTTTAATTGAGAAAAAAAATGCTCCAAGATGAATTATTCTATAGTTATTACAATTCTAGGAAAATATTATTGCTTTACAATCATGTAAAAACATAAATTTTTTTATAATTCTTTTAAAAGTACAATAATATAAAATATCAATTATTATAATTTCTTTATAAATTATTTTTGCTTAAATAATATATATATAAATCGCATATCTAATAAAAATTATTATGTCTTTTAAATCATCATCTACTAGGTCTTACTCTATCGTAGTAGTTCCATATGATAGTTTTCTTTAACCTACAAGTGTTAAGGGAAAATAAATATAAGCTAATCAATATTAGCTCAGTAGCAAATTACTATACATAATGCAAAACAAACAATTATTAGGAAATTGTATGTATTGTCAACATCAATAATAATATAAATCAATAAAAGACGTAGTATATTTTTCTTTAATTTATTTAAAATATAATTTCATATTTAAGAAATCATATTAATTTTTTTTAATCTCTCTCTTTTTTGAATTCAAAATATGTTACTTTAGAAAACCTAACAATATCTTTTTGGCAACACTCCTAAAGATATGTTAATTTGGGTAATAGTCTTATTTCTCAAGACATTAATTACATAGTAAAACTTTTATTACTAGAGACATTAACCTAGATAAAAAGTTAGCTTTAAGAATTCTTATTGAAGTTTTATCTCTTGTTTGTATTCCATCACTTGTTATTAATATTTGTTAATCACATATTTTATCTTTTAACATATATATCATGATATACATTTAGCATGCGACAAATCAAAATAAGTAACAAGCAATGTATACTAATATATTATTATTATATCAATACAAATATCTCTAAATATAATATTTTCTTGTATTATTTGAAACTTCTAATATTACAATAAACATCACATCCAATGATATAGATCATACATAAGATCTACTTACCCTTTAAAACCAAGTAGTGGTCTCATTAATCAAATATTTGTCAATTCAATCAACTAGTATAGTATCAAGCCCATTTTCTTCTTGGTTATGCTTGTCTCTTACACAAACTCTTCTCTAAATTTCTAGGAACATCTTCACCTATAAAAATTTCTACTCAATTAAACTTGTTCTGATGTTAATTTTCTCATTTGTTTGTTATTTCAAGTTTTAAAATATGTTTAGTTTCTACAAATCTATAAATATGATAATTAGATTCCTACTATATGTTTCTTTGATCTTACTTAAATGTACATTCATTTCTTTTTATCGCACAGTATAACCCCACTAATGCATTGTATCATAAGCTCCTGTGACCAATAATCAACAATGATTTATATTATTATGCCACAATCATACTAATACGAAAAATCATACGATATTATAAAATTATTATAAGATATCTTCTCTATAAGACATTCACAATGAACCCATTTCTTTTTCTCATTAACCAATTATATAGTATAATATACTTCTGTTATATTTTGCAATTCATATGCCTCCTTACGCATGGTCATATTTATATATCTATTTTATTGTACTTGTATTTCTTGACAATCTAAACACTTCAATATTGAAATTTATTAATTTTTTCTCACATTTTTGAAATATTACAATCACTACTAGATATGATATCACATTTTCTTGTTAAAATTTAATTAAACATTTTTTTTATTTTCTTTTTAAGATCTTTAATCAATAATTGAGTAGGTCTCTTCTAATCATTATAAAACTCATAATAATAAACATTAAAAGATTTGGACATAACAATAATACAAGTCATTTTCATATAAAAGGTGATATTCTCAATCTATGATATAATGTAGTAAGCATGTTGATGCTAAGTAGACGCTATTATTAAAATATCTCTATCTAGGCTATCCATATGTTTAAGTTTTATGCATCGATCACTATTAAATTTGTCTCCAAGAATTACAATAAGGGGTTGTTTAATTTATTAGCATTATTAGGTAAAAATTTTAAATTTGATTTAATAACATGTGTTCATAGTTTTAATTAAAATCATGATTATGTCATTTTATACATATTGAAAATAAAAAAATGTTTAAACGATTTTTTAGACAAATAATGAAAGATATATACGATGTTCTAAAGAAGGAAAATCACTGCTTAGAAACATCCACCCTTTTAATTTAATGTGCAGATTTAAAATCACTGCTTAAATCGTTAAACAATATATAAGGGAGTTGCTATTTTTATTATCATAAAAATATTAAAAATAACTAAAATAAAAAATATGTTACAGATAATAATAATAAACATAGAATAATAATTAATGATTTTTTAAATAATGGTATATTTTATAATATTTTTTAATTGGAGAAAAATGCTTGTAAAACTTAGATGTAGTACCGTGCATGGACATGGAGCAACGTATCACAGAAGCGAACTCCCGTAAAGCCGCATTTCCAAAGTCGAAATCACCGGCAAGATTCGTGCGAGGAAAACACGTTGACGTTGACTGAGCCAAATTACTTAATGCACCCAAAACAGCTTCCGGCCAAGTTTTGCCATCACCCTTTCCGTTATCCCTGATGACTGGTGTTGTCCGGCAGAAACCCCTTCGGCTTCAGTCAATGCAATCATGCTTTGTTGCTTTATTTCTCATCTTTGCTTTGTCCTCAACTTGCTCCAAAAAGGACCATTGAAGTACAGCGAAGAAGTTAAGAAGGCTCCTTATGTACCACCGTTCCGTATGCTTTACAGTGACCGAAAAGAAGGCAAAAGATTCATCTGCATCATAAGAGCAAACAGTGGGGAACACAAGGGGATGGTCTTCCACTTAAGAGCCATGCAGGAATTTGATGAGGTCCTTGAATAGATCCATAAGAGGAGCTTTAATGATCGACAATTGAGTCCCTCCCATTCCTTTTCTTCCAATTGAAGTTTACCCATTATGGATAATGGTCATTCCCATCCTTTTTCATCCTCAAGTGGATTTCCTTTCTCAACCTTCTTCCTTGAATCAAGGAACTATCAAGACATCCTCTGTAGCATGTGCATGATCTTGATGAACTTGACTATAAAGCATAGCATAAGGATGTCAGACATTATAGTTGAATCGTGTTTTGGTTATCATTGATGTAAGAGCACCTAACATAGAACTCGTGTTAACACGATCGCCTTTCTAATGCTTGTATTGTAAGCCCTTAAAGACTAGCTGATTGACTAATCAGTCATGGCAAAGAATTTCATGGTTAAAATAGTTCAATTGTTTCATGAATTTGGTGGGTTAACTCTATATGCATAACGAGTTAAGATAGTATTTGTTGATTTAAATATGTATTTATAAAGAGAGTGAATTAAAGTTATTTTAAAAAAAATTAATATTATATTTTAGGTAGATAAAAGAGGATGTGATTTTAAAAAATAAAAAGGTTATTTAAGTTTGTAATTGTTGTTATAATTAAAAAAATTAAATTTCTTTTGTTTATGAAATATTCAGTTTGTCATTAATTGATTTAATAGAATAACTTATATTTTTTTATTTTTAAAATTAAAATTAAAATAAAGTTAAAAGATAGAAAAAATCAATAATAAAAATATAACATTTTATGGGATTCTTTTAGTAGCAAATAATAGCATTTGAGGGCTATAAATTTTATCAAATTGTACACACTAATAAGGAATTACTACTATAAAAGAAAATCAAAAAAGGTAATATGTCGACTTTCACCTTAGGTTTAATATAACAACAAAAAGACTAAAGGGTTGAATAGATAGAGAAAGGTAGATTATAATTCAACATTCACATTAAAAATATTTAGAAAGCAAAAATAAAAAGAAATTTAAGATTTTATAATATTTATATATTTCAAAAATTAAGAAATAAAAAATAAAAATATAATATTTAAATTTAATATCAATAAATTAGTAAACAGATATAAGAACCGATAGATAGAGAAAGGTAGATGATAATTCAACATTCACATTTCAAATGTTTAAAGAGTAAAAATAAAAAGAAATTTAAGATTTTACAATGATTTGTATACTTCAAAAACTAAGAAATAATGGAACAAAATAAAAAAATATAATATTTAAATTCAATATCAATAAATTAGTAAAAAAACATACAAGAATCGAGAGATTGAAAATGAATTTAGGCATTTCAAGATTATGATTGAGTTTAAAATTATAACTTGAATGCATTGATTAAGACTTATAGAACTAAAATATATGATCAAGAAAATAAAATAAAGAGGCATAAAATATGAGAAGTTAGCATACTTCCAATCTTAAGGATACCCAAGGTGTATATGATATATTTACTTATGTCTTTTGTAGTATCTTTTACTAATTTAAGTTGCTGTGTCGATAGCACTTACTCTAATACCTATATACTTTGTCTTATATGTGAATAATTTTAAATTGATTAAGAGATTTATTTGTCTACTATGTCAATATTGACTCCTTACTCCCTTATGATTCTTCTATACTATTCGCATGTTTTTTGGCTTGAATCCCCCATCATATCATATGCAAAAATGATTCCATCTACTTATGTCAATGTATTCACAAATAAGTTGTCCTTATCTTTCAAACCCATACAACAATAAGTGATCTTCATTTTACAAGCTTTTATAAGTGATCACTTCTTCAATATTTTATTTTTCAAACTTTTTTAGATATATTTTAAAATATTTTTGCCAAAATATCGAATACATCCGAGGAAGAAATAAGCTCAAGGGCTTCTTCCTCTGATGAAACCTCCTACAAGCCAAGGAGGTGACACAAGTTACTAAGGAGTGGAAAGCCTCTCACTCCTCCACAACAAAAGAGCAAGCCTGCCAAGGACAATGGAAAGGCTATCTAGATCAATTTTTTTCTCCCTCCAACTCTAAACAAATCGTCGAAGCTAAATCCTAGGTTCACTAAGCTAAAAATTTGTGAAAAAAACAAAACAAATGTGATAAAAATGACAAAAATTGTCGTAACAACACCATGTAGCAAGAACCACAAGTACCTATGTACTATGGCTCACATAATCATGCTAGAGCATATTAGTCAAGTGCTATAAGCAAAAGCACAGATGTGCACGAGGAAGGTGTGGCGCATTGGATGCATGTTTGCATTGGGGGTGTAGGATCATGCCTATTAGATGCGCGTATGAGAGTGTCAGTCACTTACAACGCACGCAATCTATATGTGCAATAGGTGAACTTACAATGCTGATGTAGTCAACAAGTGACGCAGGCCCTCTTTGCACAAGGGAGTAGCACCCGTGCTATGAACAATGCCCTAGTGTAAGCAACCATACATGATCAGTCTTGTTATAGTGTTTGCAAAATCTTATATTTTAAAGTCAAAATCCAAATGTTTTTGTGGAAATTAAAATATTATGTATTTTTGAACAAAATATTATATCTAGACCTCTATATAAAATGATTAAAAAAATGAATAAAATAATTCAAAACTTCGAAATTCACAACCCTGTGAATCCACAATTTTGTGAGTTCAAACCGAGAGTTATATTTTTTTATAATAAAAACTCTCTTCTCATTTATTTCTTAATTAATTCTTAACTAATTCTCGATATGAGAACAACTTTGAGGCATATCAATTTTGATCTTACATTACTTTATAACAGGTTTCTTCTATTCTTATAGATACCATTTTTGTTCTAACCATTATTATGTGCATTCTATTTTTTATTGTTTAGCATATTGGATTACATCCAGTTGCATTTTTTTTCAAATAAAGGTATTTTACAAATATATATATATTTGTATAACTTTTCAATTGATTTTATCTTAAAAAATCTTTTATTATATTTACTTGACATTGTTTGATTTGGTAACATTTTTATATCATAAAATCTAATCTAAAACTTTTTAAGCTTTTGATTTTGTGATTTATAACAAGTAAATATTATCCTATTATGAGTAAAATCTTGATTTTGAACACCTTTATATATATATATATATATATATATTATTTTTAGCTAATAGTACGATGTAGATTGCATGATCTAAATAATACTAATGCGTATATGAATTTTTTTTCCTCTCGAGTGGAAACCGATTTGCATGCGTACGGCCGTGGCAAAAGCATCCGGCCAAAGTCCATCTCCATTCTTCCGTTATCGTCAGTCTCCTGTGTTATACGGCTACACCGTGTCCGAAAGCCTTTTGCCATCAGTCAAAACCGCTGCTTTACGTTTAACCTTAGCTTGTCTCCTCCATTTACTTCAGATAAGTTCCACCAAAGTACAACGAAGCAGATGCGAAGGTTCCTTGCCCACCGCCCTTGCCTCTTTCTAATAACCGAAAAAGAATAAAAAACAAAAAAAAAAATGTTTTTTAAACCACTTTATCATGAATATTTGCCTCAAATTTCGATATTGAATTGACAATCCTAACTTTATTATAAAAAATAAGGAATGCAATATCTAGTGACACCAAATTTATATTTAAAAAATAAATTTAAAAAACATTACTGAGATACTATTTATTAAACAATATATATTATCAATAAATATTTAATATAATAATTAATATCAAAATGATTAAATTGTTCTTCCATAAAAAAGTAAAATATTTTAGTATTTTTTGAGAAAGACAAAGTTGTCTTTGGATCTTTTCTTGTTATTTTTATTTTTAAATGAAAAGATATGATTTGAAAATTATTTTTTTTCAAAAAATTGAGTTTTAAAATGATTTAACAAATAAAACCTTAATATATCTAAAAAGTTTTGTTTGTTGAGAACTTTAAAATTTATATTTTTAATTACAAATTTCATAATACTAAATGTTTATCTATATTGTTATTGTATTTTTTGAGATCCTACAATTGTACAAAGGGGGGTATAATTAAATGATGACAAAGAATAAGATATTATCAATTATTAAAGAGTTTCATGAGATATTATAGATTGTACAACAACAGGTCATCGACAAAACAAGGAACTATACATCTTTTGTGAATGATAAAAAGTGGTAAGTTAATAAGTGTTATTAAAAAAATTAGTACAAAATAGTCATGTGGCATAAATGTGCGAAGAAAAAGACTAAATATCTTGTAAATTAAACCAATGATAAATCTGATAGCTCTTTGGCCATAGACATAAATTAGAAAGGACAATATGATCAAAGGTTATGTTGTTAAAATCCTTACCTTGAAGTGAAGCAAGCTCTTCTCCCTTGTGCTTTCTTACTTCTATTTTATTTGAATTAAATTATCCTCTTCATCAATCTTTTTCTTGGCTAACATAAAAGATGGAGATCATGATGCTCCTTTAGTAGAGCAAATCGTTTAAGATTAACATTGTGATGATAGAGTATATTGGCAAGAGGGCTATGATCGATTCATAGTTGGGCTTTATGTTTCCATCCAAAACATTTTGTGTGATTTCATTACAAAATATATATATATATATATATATAATTTGAAAATGCAAATGTTATGGCTTGTATCATTTCAAATATAAAAACAAGAAAAGGCCATGATTTAAATCATAATCATTGATTAAACATTATTTCTCCTCTCTCTAAACTTAATTAATATTTTTTAATTTGTTTTTAATTTTTTTCACCTTTCGTGCAATCTCTTTTTGTACACAAGTCAAATCCACCTTCCAACACTCTATCACCCTTTAGACCTTCAGAAGGTTGTACCTCTTTAAATGATACAAAGTTATCTTCATGTTAGTTGAAAATAGGGAATCTATTGTCGATTTAGGTCACCATTGGGTTAGTCTCTATTACATACATATATTAGGGATATTAAAAAATAATTAAACTAATATTAAATTAAACTTAAAAAAACTTTATATTTATCATATATTTTTATAAATATGATTTCAAAAAATTTGTTAATTAGTTTTATATAAATTTACTTGATTAGCTTTATTTGTTATCAAAGTAGCATTTGTTCATTAACAATGACAATAACTTTCCCCTCATGTGACATTTTCAAGAATTAAATAATAATTAATAAAATGATCGTCACTTATTTCATACACTAATGTATCCTTTGCTTAAGCCAAATCCAAAGAAATAGCTTTTAGCTCTCCTATACTTTAAGAAAAAATGAGAAAATATCATCAACTACATCAACTATAAATATATCATTAGACAACCAATTTTAAAGGTTGATAATGAGAAAGCAATTTTAGAGGTTGATAACTTGGAGAAACTCCTTACTCTTGCTCTATTTCTCTCTCCTTTATTAGTCTTCCTCTGCTTAAGAGAATCTAGTTTTTATTTCTAATCTTTTTAGTTTGTCATTTCACTATCTAAGATGCCAACTAAAGTAAGAATTTGTTAGGCTCTATCATGCCCAATTTTTGCATCAATAATAATATTGCTAAACACGTCATAATAACTAGTTTTGAATTTTCCTTCAAACTTTTATGATCAAAATTTATTTGGTTCTTGTTACAACTTCAAAACATATTTTGTTGCTATAAATAAATTAATAGTATGACCTATTCATAATTGTCCTCATTTTTTGATTAATTATCCATTGTTATAAAATGCTTGATTATAGTACAACCATAGACTGCAACGAGTATTTCTTAATGTCATCAATTTTAGTGGGATACAAATCCACCTACTTTTGCTTAAAATTTGGCATACTGTCATCCTCATTTTTTAAAATAAAAGACAAACTTTTTTTACAAAATATTTATTTTTACACCTAACAAATTTTATTCATATTTTAAAATCATAGAATATTTATTTATCTTATAAGTTAGAAAAAAAAAATCTAGACAAAATTGGGATGCAACATGAATTTTTTTTTTCTCGATATTTGTTATTCAGTTGAATCAACATATCCATTTTTATTAACAATAGAAGGTTATAACTATTGAAAATATATGTAACCATTAAGATAGTAAAAAATAAAGAATCATATACATATAAAATTAAGTATTGATAAAAAAAACATGTGATCTTTAATGCCAAAGTTCTTAGATCTTGATACAATAGATATTAGCAAACTTTAAGTGTTTGGTTAGCACTTTTTAAGTATGATTAATATATTTTAAGTGCTTTGTTAGTTTGTTAGTATTTTTAGGAATTTAAATATTTAAATAATTTTAAATTTTAAATTAGGAACAAACTTTCAAATTAGGAGCAAATAATTGGGAAATTGGGTATTTTTTTGCTATAAATTGATGTAATTGTTGCTTTGTGAATATGAATTCATGAATGAAAAGTTCGTAGCTTTTGTCGTCCCCTGCTTAAACTTTTTGCTACCATTTTCGAATTTCTTCCTACACTTTTATTTCCATCAAAGTGGTATCAGAGCTAGAAGAAGAAGATCAAAAGCTACAGCATCGAAGGGAGAAGAACAGAGGTATTTTTTTAAAAAGGTTGTTTTTATTTAAAATGTCTAGAATTGTACAACAAATCATTTCCAGATTGACGAACGATAACTATGATAATTGGTGCATCCAATTTAAAGCCCTTCTTAGCTAGCAAGACCTTAAGGAGATTGTTATCGATGGCTTTGATGAATCAGATGCTATTGAAGCAGAGAAGAAACTATTGAAAGAAAATCAGAAAAAAGACAAAAAAACATTGTTTTTGATATATCAAGGGCTTGATGAAGCCACTTTTGAGAAAGTTGTAGAAGTGACTACAAGCAAAGAAATTTGGAATAAACTCAACACAATCTTCAAAGGTGTTGAACGTGTGAAGCATGTACGTCTTCAAATCCTTAGAGGTGATTTTGAGCAATCAAAGATGAATAAAATGAGACTATCTCAGATTATGTCTCACGCTTGATTGCTATTATGAATTTGATGAAAAGAAATGGATAACAAATTAGCGATGTACGTGTCATCGAAAAGGCACTTCATTCTTTAACTCCTATGTTTGAGCATGTAGTAACAGCAATTGAAGAATCTAAAGATATATATAGTTTATCTATTGAAGAGCCAATGGGTTCTTTACAAGTACATGAGCAACGACTAAAGAAAAGGGCTGAAGTTGCACCTATTGATCAAGCATTAGAATCAAAACTAAATTTCAAAGAAGACATTACCTTGAAGAAGAGAATTCAACTTCAAGGGGAAGAGGACGAGGTTCATATCGAAGACGTGGAAGAGGTCGTTTCCAAAATAGATCTCAACAAAAATTTAATCAATCTTACACTCGATACGAGCATGGAAGAAATAATGCTTCTCAAGGTTGAGGATAAGGTAGAAATATTGAATGTTAGAATTGTCATAAGTTTGGTCATTATGTTTCTGATTGTTGGCATAAAAATAATCAACCAAATTATGCTGAAACATCCCAAAAAGGGTCAATATCTTTATTAACTGAAAAAGAAGGTAACAAAGGAGAAGATGTATGGTTTCTTGATTCAATAGCAAGCAACTATATGTGTGAAAAAAGACATCTATTTGATTCAATTTAAAATGTGCAAGCAAATGTGAGTATTGGAGAATCATCAAAGTTGAAAGTTGAAGGCAAAGATAATATAAAATTTTACAAAAAGAATGAGCTTCCAATTATTATTTCAGATGCATATTTTATTTCTAATATGAAAAGTAATATTCTTAGTCTTGGGCAATTGATTGAGAAAAGATATATTATACATATAAAGAATAGTTATCTTCTTTTGCAAGATTCAAAAGAAAGGAATATTACTAAATTGAAGATGTCAACAAATCGTATGTTTTCTCTTTAATTAAAGTCAACAAGTGAAGTTTGCTATCTTGGGCATCTTTCAAATGATTCTTTGAAATGGCATATAAGGTATAGTCACCTTAACTTTGGAGGTTTGAAATTATTGGCAAATGAAGGAATGATGAAAGGTCTTACTTTATTGGATGATCCAAATTATATATGTGAAGCTTGTAAACTTAGAAAGCAACATCACTTACTATTTCAAAAGAATAATATTTGGAGAGCTAAAAGACTATTACAACTTATTCATATAGATATTTGTGGTCCATTGGTAACATTATCTAATGGAGGTAATACAAATTTTATTACTTTCATAAATGATTTTAGTAAAAAATGTGAACATTTTTATTAAGGAAAAATCTATTACTATCTCTATATTTAAAGAGTTCAAATGCAAGGTTGAAAGAGAGAGTGGGCTATTCATTCGAAACCTTAGATCTGATAGAGGTGGTGAGTACACTTCAAATGAATTTATTCAATTATGTAAGCAAGAAGGCATACGATATCAACTTACTACAAGTTATACTCCACAACAAAATGGAGTGGCTGAAAGAAGAAATCGTACTGTCCTTGATATGACAAGGACAATGATGAGAGAGAGAAATATGTCAAAAGAATTTTGGCAGAAACAGTTGCATGCTCAACCTATTTGTTGAATCAATGTCCTACTAAGGCTGTGTGTTATATGAGTCCACAAGAAGCTTGGAGTGGATATACACCAAGTGTTTCTCATTTTCGAATATTTGGTTTCATTGCATATGATGCACAGGTACCTAATGAATTAAGGAAGAAATTTGATGATAAAGGTAAAAAATGCATATTCATTGCGAACAGTGAAAAGTCAAAAGCCTACAAACTTTACAATCCTTTAACCAAAAAGGTGTTTATTAGTCGTGATGTTGTGTTTGTAAAAGGAGATACTTGGAAGTGGAAGGAAGAGAAGGATGATAAAACTATCACCCTGGGCAAGAAGAAGAAATTCAAAATCAACAAACACATGATTTGAATTCTCCAATAAGCTCTCCCTCAAGAACAACTATTATGTAAAAGACGACACATCCTATTGACTCAAGCAGAAAGATGAAAAGTCTATAAGAGATATATGAGCAAACTTCTAAGTATTCTAACCCATTCTATTATTTTGTTGATAATGAATTCATTTCTTTTGATGAAGTAGTGCAAGATATAAATTGACAAAAAGTTATGGATGACGAAATAATATCTATTAAAAAATAATAATACATGGGAGTTGGTTGATCTTCCTCCCTAAAAGAAACTTATATGAATGAAATGGGTTTACAATATCAAGCATAAAGCAGATGGAATAATGGATAAATATAAGGCAAGACTTGTGGCAAAAGGCTTTAAGCAAAAATATGGTATATACTACAAGGTATTTGCTCCAGTTGCTCGATTTGATACAATGAAGTTGATTTTAGCACTTGCAGCACATCATTGATGGATATCTTCAACAATAAAGATTTCAAAAATATCCATTTGAGTGTGTACTTTATATTAAGATAACTCAAAATGATATTCTTATAGTTTGTCTTTATATAAATGATGTGCTTTATACAAAAAATTCTTTTAAATTATTTCAAGAATTAAAAAGAATTATGTAGTATGAATTTGACATGACAAATAATGGTGAAATGTCATACTTCCTTGGTTTGGAAGTAAAGCAAATGACAAATGGAATCCAAATATCTCAAAGAAGATATGTCACTGAACTTCTAAAGAAATTTAGAATGAAAGATTGTAAATCAATGACAACACCACTTGATGTGAGAATGAAAATAAGTAAAGAAGGAGAAGGAAAAGACATTGACTCTACTTTGTTTAAAAGTCTTGTAGGTAGTCTTCGTTACCTCACTATCATAAGACCTGATATTCTATATTCTATTGGAATCGTTAGTCGATATATGGAAAATCCAAAGGAAACACATTTAATGGTTATAAAAAGAATGCTAAGGTATATTAAAGGAATGCTTGATTATGATTTATATTTCACTAACCAAAGTGGGACAGATTTATGTGGCTACTCTAATGGTGACTGGGGGTGATATAGATAAAAGAAAGAGTATAATTGGTTATTATTTCTTCTTAGGTTCATCAGTATTTATGTGGAGATCAACTAAACAAGATGTCATTGCTCTTGCATCTTGTGAAGCAGAGTATATTACAGCTTTATCAATAGTTAGTAAAGTAATTTGGTTACGAAATTTACTACAGGAGTTACATCATAAACAAGAAGAGCCAACAACTATATTTATTGATAATATGTCAGCCATCAAATTAGCAAAAAATTAAATTTAACATAGGAGAAGTAAGCATATCAAGATAAGGTATCATTTTTTTCGTGATCATGTCAACAAGAAGACTATAAATCTGGTATAATGCAGTACTGAAGAATAAGTAGCTAATATTTTCACTAAATCGCTTGGAGTGAAGAGTTTGAATAACTACGAAACCAATTAGGGTGGAAGATTCAAGTTTAAGGGGGAGTAATGTTAGCAAATTTTAAGCATTTGGTTAGTACTTTTTTAAGTGTGATTAACATATTTTGAGTATTTTGTTAGTTTGTTAGCATTTTTAGGAATTTAAATATTTAAATAATTTTAAATTTTAAATTAGGAACAAACTTTTAAATTATTGCTTTGTAAATATGAATTCATGAATGAAAAGTTCATAGCTTTTGTTTTTCCCTACTTAAGCTTTTTTGCTGTCATTTTTAATTTTCTCCCTACACTTTTATTTCCATCAATAGATGCGTCAGTTGTGATGTAAGTAATAATAATTCACTAGTCATGTGATTGAAGCAAAATTTTTGCTATAGCTCATCCTTCTCACTTGTTGTTAGAGCTGTGATTCCTTCGAAATAATCAGCATACAGCAAATGAAGACGAAAGAAAATCCCATAGTGAAATGTCAGAACGTCCTTAGCCACTTGAAATCTGGCCCTAGCACCGAAACAAGGTCACAAAAGGGAAAAGACCAGAACTGCAAAATATGAACTACGTCTTCCATCTCGTCAATGGGAACTGGGGTGCAGAAAAGTATTGTAAAATACAATAAAATAGACACTTCAGGTAACTTCTCACCAAGTTCCAGCTCCCCTGTCTTTCCTTCCTCGGTTTCTTGTGCTTTCCAATCGCATTGCTGTCCTTGTGTCACTTGGAAACGAGTCCAAGGAAGCAGCAAAGAAGGTTCCCTCGTCCCCACTAAGTCTCGAGCAGCAATCAAAAGGATGTTTGATATATTTGATGCAGTTCGTTTTCGAAGGAAAGCAAAGAACAGTTAAACAAACTTCTTATGTTATCAGATTTATTAGATTTGTTGTAAGTTTGTTGATTTTGTATTTTTAATTTAATCAAGGAAATTTAAACACAGTTGGCGACATTGGAACTCTATCTTATTTGTTTTGCATAGGAAATGAACACCTGGTAAACAATGGCAGGTAAATAGCGAGATACATTCTCGTGAAACCTTCCATTTGTACGTTTACGAACGAGACCTCCCCCGAAGTTTCCTGGAAGGAGACTCCCACTTTCAAGTCTTCCTGTTCCTTTTAACTACCCTCTCGCCTTGCAGCCATTCTCATTGCTTGCCTTTCTGCTTTCCTTGTAGCTCGAACCATGAGGATCATCAGCTGCCCGACATCCTTCTTCTGCGCCTCCTCCAAGAAGAAGAGCCGAGGGGATGCTACCCCACCCTTTCCATCCGCTTCCTTTTCCTCCGACGAGCAGAGCAATACGCCCAAGTCCGTGCTGTCGAAACCCCGGCGACAGCGGCGGCGCCACAGGAAAGACCATTCCTGGTCCTCGTCAACGTCGGATGGGGAACGGAGTAAGGTGACCCGGCGAGAGCTTGAAGTGGTCCTCCGTCGGTTGGGACCGGAGCCGCCCACGGAGGAGGAGGTGGCGGCGATGCTGGCGGAGGCGGACTGGAGGGGGAACGGACAGTTCAGCATGGACGAGATCGCCGCACTGGGGTTGGACGAAGGGGGGCCGGCGTCGCCGGGGTTGATCAAGGAGACCTTCATGGTGTTTGACAAAGATGGGGATGGGAGGATCTCGGCGGAGGAGCTGTTGGGCCTCTTCGCCACACTGGGGGACGAAGGTTGTACGCTGGATGATTGCAGGAGGATGATCGGCTTGGTGGACACCGACGCCAATGGGTTTGTTTGCTTTGCTGACTTCGTACGTATGATGGAAGGCCGGAGGTGCTGAGAGGCAGAAGGAGGTGGTTTTTCTGGTCCCCATGCAGCTATGACGAGGAGTCCTTTGTCGGTGGGTGAACGGTGGTTTGTTTAAGTTGGTTTAGTTATCATCTTCGTCTTTTTTCTTGTTATGGTTGTTTTCTGCTTGTGATTACAGGAAACCTCACTGACTGATGCAAGTTTCGATTTGGGCCACACGACGCATTTTAAAAAATTATCAATATTTTTTTTTATTTAACATCTAAATAACTCCTAATTCTATTTTGGTTATTAAGGTTCATGAGATAAAAATATCATTAAAATTTTAATAAAATTTAAATGTTATTTCTTTGTAAATAATAACAATTTTTATAATATTTTTTAAAACATATTGTCAAAAACTAAATACTTAAATTAAATTATTAAATAATATTATTAATATAACAACGTTATTAGAGCCTATTGTAAATAATAGCTCACTCTATACGAGAAAATATAGCTTGTTATATATGTTCTTAATAATCATAATATTGTCCTTATTAGTGTGTAAAAGATTTTTATATTAGTTTATTATTTTAATTATTATAAATGTTGATCATCTTACAATGGTTGGTATTTAACTATTAATAAAAGTTGTATTTTTATAATAATTAACACTAAGTGTTATAAAAGTTCAAGCATTATAAAATGGTTGAAGGTATTGATTTCTAAAAAAACTTTTATTTAAATCTTATCAATCCACTTTTACTTTTATAATATCCTAATCTTACCGTACAATTCTAGTACAAATCTTCCTCTCACTTGCTATTTAAGTCCTTTCATTGATGGTTGTCTTCAAATAGTCAATAAACTTGCTCATCAACAAGTCTTCAAACAACTTGTGAACTCTACTCTCATCGTTAACGGGACTATCTCATTGATTTCACTAATTATGTTTTAAGGCTTCTTATTTTCTACTTAATAAATTAAGCAAATCTATCAATATTGTAGTTTGGATTTAAAAATTAGTTCATGATTTCAATTATTGTAAAAATTGACCTTTGTAAAATGATTGATACTCAACTACTATAAAAAAGTTATATATTTTTTTTAAAATAATTAACACTATTGTAAAAGTTCAATTCTTATACATGGATTAATAGAATTGATTTTTGTAAAAACTTTTATGTAAATCTCATTAATCCACTTTCAACCCTTTAAATGTCTTGATGTTAACTTATAAGTGAAATCTATATATAACAAAATCATAATATAAAATAATAAAAAATATACATATTATTTAATAATATTTATTATTAAATATCTCACAAATAAATAGTAGGTAATATGTTATCATCAATATATATATATATATATATATATATATATATATATATATATATATATATATATATATATATATATATATCATAGTATTGTTAATACTTGAACTTCATTATTTCTTTTTCATCTCTACTCATGTTTCTTTTATTTTAATAAAATTAATATGGATGTCACTATCAAATTGTCTTTTAGTATTTAAAAGTTTTCCTTTAAAAAAGAATCCCTTTAAAAATTCATATCTTTCTAAGTTAATTATATTAAAAGAAAAACAATCTAAAATAAACTTCTATAAATGATTATAATCTTCAGATATTCATATTATTAGAATATCTTGAGACATTCAAAACATTTGATTTATAATAAATAAAAATAATAAAATTAATATTTTTTTTTACTTTTCTAAATAATAACATTTATATCTTTAGTATAGCCATAGAATAAAATTTTCTCTTTTTTAATAATAAATATCCTTCCCTACATCAAGTTATTTTTTTAATAATAATTTTTTTTTATTTATGATAGAAAGTACTTATTTTCATGAAGTGGCTTTGAAAAAAAGACACTTAAGTTGTTTGTTCACAATACACCAATATATTTATTTATTTTTTTTGGTAAAATAAATGTATTTATCTCTTATTGAGTCAACATTAGCCATTCAATAATTAAGGCACATAACGCTTAAATTTTCAACATCAGATACTTGTTGTGATGGAACCACTCCTTATCACTTTATTTGAGATAAGTATAAGATAAAAAATATTGTAAATATAGATAATTATTAATTAAAAATATCAGAAAATCATCACTTATGAATTGATCATCAATTAAAAAGGAGAAATAATATAAATACAAATAAAATTATCATTATTTTTCTTATAATCAATTATGAATCATAAAAAAAGTTAAAAAATTAAAATAATTATTAGTTATCCCCACAATTTGATAATGAATGACTAAAAAGATAAAATAAATGACATATGTGAAAAAGTAATCTTATTAATTATTTTAATAATTTGATAATTAACTATTAACAAGAGTAAATAAACAAATAATATAAGTAAACATTTGAAATAATAATAATTTTTTTTTCATATGATTAGATGATAAATTATTAAAAATAATATAATTATAAAAGTAATATTATTTACTCACAAATAACATAGTGAATTATTAAACAAAAAGATTAAAATAATATAAATAAAAAATGAAATCACTTTTTTGTATAACCAGATTATTAATTATTAAAAATCATCATTTCTTCATATAGTTAGATAATGAATTGATAAAAATAATAAGAAAAAATAAGATATTATAATGGTTCCCATTTGTCTATTTAACTAAGTGGGATGGGTGAGATAACAACATATCTAAGCTTAAAATATAGAATGATTTTAATAAAATAAATAAAATATCCATTGTTCGTTTATATACCCAAATAATCTAATTAAAATATAAAATAATAAATTAATATAATATTACACAACTAGTAAAGACCTTAATTGATAAAATAATACTGTAAAAAAGTTGAATACAAAATTAAACAAACATAATAATTAATAACCATTAAATTGAAGGTAATTGAGTAAATTTTTAATTATAATATGTAGAAATTTATAATGATAGAGAGAAATTGAGTTAATTGAAATAATAATAGATAGGAATATTATGATTGATATCTTAATTAAGTTGGTAAATTTAATTCGAATGATTCCAACATTTCAGTATAAATATCTTAATGAGAGATTAATTATTTTAGGTTACCAAAATTTGAGTTTTGGCTTAAATCAATGTATAGTTTATTTTTTTAAGAAATACATCGAAGTATGTAACATGGATTAAATTTTAAAATTTGTTTTCGATTTTTCTAAAATTTATTTTTATCAAAATTCTTTATAAAAATAAAATCTTTTTAATTGTATTTTTAAACATAGAAACGATATTCGAAAGAGGTTAACTAAAAACGACCTTCACCGGATCACCTCTTCATCAATGAAGTGTCAACCAGCGACTTCCTACAATTATATGATATTTGACTCCAAGTTGCACGATGCTGACAGCTTATATGAAGTAAATATACATATTCAACTCATCAGACATCCAACACTTCCGGCGAGAGTTTCCCCAAAGTACGGATCTTTCCCGACGATCATGCTGGAAGGTATGCCATTCTCCTCTCCATTTACCGCCAAATAATTCTGCACATCTCTCTCTCTCTCTTTCTCTCCCTCGAACACACATTTTCTCTATTCAACGTATGCCTGCAAAAGACAGTTAAGATTCCGTTTCTTTTCTTTGGTCAAATTATTAGATGGGATCTCACCGAAGGTTTCCGTCGGCCGTCCTCCTGCGATTTCCATTGGTGTCGACGCTTCTGTCACCGCAAGAGTGTTTCTGCCCCATCGGCTGGCTGAGCAGCTGCCGCAGCTGACCGGCGATGCTCGGACGATTCCCTTTCTCAGGATGGCCGATTCTGGCCGGGTCGAGGATTTGGAGCGCTTCTCTCAATACGTGGGTAAGTTTATAAGCAGGATTAGTAAACCTTCGTTTTATCTCATCACTGCTCATCACGACGGTTATCATCTTGGAATGGTGATTTGTATTTTTTGCCAGGTTTTTTTTTTCTTATTATATAAATAAATGCATTTTTTATATATTTCGCATGATCATAAAACATTTACAAGTCTAAGCATAAAAACATCTTCAATTATTAGGAAACAACAAAAGCAAACATAATTTACCAAAGAATTTTATTGATGCTTTATAATTAAAAGAATAAATATTCTGGATATATTAAGAAGTTTTTATTAAAACTGTATTATTTTAGAAATCTCTAATTAATTTTAAATCAACTCTTTTGAAAAATAAATATTAAGTTTCTTTATATTTATATCTTTCAAAATTTTTATTGAAATAGTTCATCAATTTTTTGTAAATTACAGATTGAGATTAATTATATATTTTTTTATGACTTGTTTTCTTAAGAGTTATATTTTATAGTCAAGTTTATATTATTATATTCTCTTAGATTTGACTTATTTTGACTGTTGGAGTTTGTTACACTTGAGATGTTCATGAAAAGATCAGTAACTTAATCAAAAGTCTTAGAAAATGACATACCTGAGTTCTATCTTTTATTTCATAATGCAATCTCAAATGAAATAGAATCTTGCATCAATATGCTTGCTTTGATCATGAGATATCAGCCTCTTGGCCAAAGCAATAGCCGACTTTTTGTCTATTATCATCTTGGTGGTCTCTTTCTTCTTGAAATGGAGTTCTTTCAACAAACTCCTTAGCCATATTGTGTGGCATGTAGTGGTTATGATAGTTACATACTCCAATTTGCATTTTGAGAGTGTTATAATGGACTATTCTTTGAACTCCACAAAATTACATTATCTTTTAAGAAAAATATAAACCTAATAATACTCTTTTGATCATCGATGTCTATGGTATAGTCACTATTACTATATCTTAACAAATTCATCTCTTCTAAAGATGAGTAAAAAATTTCATAATCGAAAGCATCTTTTAAATATCTAAGAATTCGCGTTGCTATTTTCATATGCTTTTCACTTGAATTCTTCATAAACTAGTTCACAATGTCAATCGAGAATTATATGTCAAGCCTTGTACACAATAAGTACTTCAAACTCCTACTTTGTGATGTGGTTTAGTCCACTATTCTTGTTGTATTCTCCTTTGAGAGTGCATAATCTCTATTGCATATATCTCTTGGACATGAAGATCTTATCACTCTATTATTTGACTTTCAAGACACAAATAATAAGTCATGAGACTCATTTCACTTATCTTAAACTCACGAGTCATTATCTTTTTGAATCTCTTATGCATTTGTAGATTGCTTACTGCATGAATAAGATCATCCACATACATGCACAAAAAATAAATCTTTAATCTCCTTCACATAGAGTGTATATTCATGAATGTATGGAGAAAACCAATTGTCTTAGAGATACTTGTAAAGGAGACTATACTATGCTTTTGGTGTTTGCTTAAGACCATATAAGACTTTTTTTAAACCTTAGAACCTTATCTTCATGGCTTTTATCATGAAACATTCTGGTTGCTCCACATATACTTCTTCAAGTAAGTCATTTAGAAATGCAGATTTTACATCCATTTGGTGGATTGACTGCTAATTATGGGCTGCAAGAACAATTAACAACTGTACCATCTTCAAGCGAACAATGCCAAAAAATACTTCTTCATAGTCTACGCTATGTTTCTATTTATACCCTTTTGTGATTAGTCTCGCGTTGTACCATTCCACTCTCCTTCGACATTTTTTTTTCATTTTGTAAACCCATTTGGCGCCAATTTCTTGATGACTAAGAAGTGTTGCAATCTCCTTTTCAATTGAGTAGATTTCTTCCTCCATGTCTCCATGTCTTGTACTAATTTCTTCTCTTTTATAGCTTCTCCAAGGCTCAATGCTCACAACTTCTAAACAAGCAAAGCAAGTTCTCACCATCTATACTTTTGGTTGCATTGTATAACTAAACCATTTGTACTCCGAAATCTTGGAGATCATTAACTTAAGCTTGGTGAAAAAGAACTTGATGTGGTAAGGTTTGTGTTCTAACCTTTAATTCTTACTCGTTCTCTTCTTTTTTCAAATATGGGAGAAAATCATATACCTCTGTTTTTGGATGCTTTAATCTCTTGATGCACATTTCTTAAATTCCACATCTCTGTTAACTTAGTGTTAAGGTCAAAGTATTTGTACCCTTTTGAATTCTTAGTATAATCGACAAAACCATCTTTTTATTCTTATTATCAAGCTATGTCCTCTCTTTCACTAAGACTTGGACATAAGAAATGGATTTGAATACTCTTAAGTGCTTCACATTTAGTTTTCATTAGCTTTATGTTTTTTGGGAGTCTTTTTTTCTAAGTTCATTGTGGGTGATTTCATTATAGAGATAACCAACATAAGCAATTGTCTCAACTCATTTTTAGACATATGCTTACTTTTCAGCATTGTCCTTTCCATATTGAGAATTATCCTACTCTTCCCCTTGGTAATCCCATTTCGTTGTGGCAATCTTTAGACCATCGTAGAATTTTGAATCTCATGTGTCTATCAAAATACTATAAACTTGTTTGAGGTAAATTCTCTCCCTTTATCCATCCATAAGGCTTTGATCTAATAGCCACTCTCTTTCTCTACATGAACTTTGAACTTTTTGAAAGTTTCAAGTGCCTCACCTTGGTTATTTAGAAAATACACTCATATCATTCATAAAGAGGATAAAATATGAGCTTTTATTGAGAGATTGAGATATGGGGGGTTGTGTATAATTCTTTAGAAAATACACCTTGTCATTCATAAAAAGGATAAAATATGAGCTTTTACTAAGAGATTGAGGTATAGTGGGCTATGTATATTAATTGTAGTAGCTTAGTGGCTCTTGAGTTGGATATCTTTAGAAAAATCTTCCTTGGATCCTTTCCAAGTATGTTTTACCCAATTGATTAGAATGATCAATTATTGGAATTCTTTTCACCATTTTCTTCTCTTTTAATGTTTTAAGTTTTTCAAAATTTAGATACTTGAATCTCATGTGCCAAATTCATATGGGATCTTTAATACAAGACTTGAAGAACATCGCATTGATGGTCTTCACATTGAATAAGAACATCTGGTTCTTCATCATGCTTATTATGGCAACAAGTCTATCTTCTCAATCTTGAAGCCACACGTAGTAATTCTTTATATTTACCTTGCAACCGTTTTCCAAGAGTTGCTTAATACTCAAGATGTTGCTCTTCATCTTGGGAGTGCAATAGATATCATGAAGAATCTTATGACCTTTATTCTTTGTAACCAATATTATTGAGCTATTTTACTTGATTTCTTCTTTTGCATCATCTCTAAAACGGATGTTGCTCACTGTTCTGGTATCTAACTTTACGGATTTGCTTCTATCTCCCATCATGTGATCACTTGCATCATTATCAAGATACCATGTAACATTTTCTATTGAAGAGCCTTCTTTTTGGGAGAGCATGAGAGTTTCACCTTCATCCTCCTTGTGTATGACAAGTTTTGTCTCTTTTTTGTCATCTTTGGTTCGACACTCATACCTATACTCGTCACATGAGTAGCACTCTACTTTGCTTTTGTTGTTTTTCTTCCAATGTTTTTTACCTTTTCCATGGTCTTTAGGGAAATCCTTCTGTCCTCTTTGTATGGGGGAAAGTTGTTTGCCTCCACCATAGCGATTTTCATGGCCTTGTTCTTGACCTCAACCTCTACAACAACTTTAGCCCTTTTTTCCTCTTTTTGAAGCACTCCCTTGATTGAGGGATAACTTTGCTTGTACAATTTGGTTCACTTGCTCTTATTGATCATTTTTCATTCTTTCTTCATGGGCTACCAACAAATTTTTCAATTCGTTAAAAATCATGGACTCTATATTCTTAGACTCTTCAATTGTCACCATCACATAATTGAACTTTGGTGGTCAGAGATTGTAAAACCTTCTCCACTACTAACACATCTTCCATAACTTCTTTAAGTTGCTTTATTGATTCATCACTGCTTATACTCAAATGAAATATTCCATTATGAATTTGCTTTCCTTCATCAACATTGACTTGATCCCCTAGAGTTTGAAGTCATTTTATTCATCTTATTCATTCCTAGCATGGAGTATTGAAAGATATCTCATGCATTTCTAATATTTGTCTCATTGGCAATCTTCTTGAACATATTATCATCCAATCCTTGATGGATGATTAAGAAAGCACTTTGAAGACTTTTCTTTTTCTCTTTATAAAGCCTTTATTTTGGCTATTATGAGAGTAATCTCATTGGAAGGCTCATCATAACCCTTCATAATTATCTATAATAAGCCATTATAAGAATGGTTTTCATTTGCATCAACTAGCAGTTGTAGTTTATTTTGGACAATTTTGGGCATCGAAAGGAGATATTAGATCCTTTGGTTGTCATCGTAGATTAGGATTTTAGATGAAAGCTCTGATACTACTTAACTGAAATTGTTGGTGGTCGATCTACTCATAACAATAAATAGATTGGAAAGAAAACTAGAGAACTTTGTTGATCGTTAACACTCATATATTACAAGATTGAATGCATCACACTTTTATTACCTAAAAGCAAATTTAGAAAGGCACATTCATAATTAAAATAAAAGAAATTGACCTGTGTCTATTTCGTTTGAGCTTGAACTAATTGAATTGTCAAAAGAAGAACTAATTGAATGTGTTATTATCAAAAAAAATTTTGTCTCTAACCTTCAATTTTACTATTAAACATCCAAGTTTCTTTACTTAAATATAAATTTTTAAATAATTATGAATTTATTTTTCATATAGTGCTTAATATGACTTTCAATTTGCAAAGTGTGTTTATTGGACACATTAAGACCACCAATTGCTTTTATAGGCTTGGGAAACAAAAAATGTACTCAGTTAAATTTTTTGAACCTTCTTGTAGTTAAACCATTAGATAAGTTAGTAAAGAGATATACTTAACTGGCTTGATTTTTCATGAAGTCAAGTCATTTGATATTCTAATCACTAAAAACGACTTACAAAGATTAATATCTAATCGGATAAAAATGTATTTGGAGTATGACTCTACAAGATAGTATGTGTCAGATTAAGTTGATCAAATAACCTAAAATATGTGAGGCTTAATTTCATCACAAATCATGTATCAAATCACAAGGGCCCACAAAGGATTGTATTGGGGTTTAGTTAAGTTTTTTAGTGTTTCTTGTTATTAGCTTATTACAATTATTTATAAGACCTATAAGGGTTTCTAGTTCTTTTTCTACATATTTTCTTGTTAATTTGTATTTTATTTATTAGATATTTATATTAAAGTGTATTTTTGTATTTATGCTTTCAGTTAAAGTTTTCTTCATATATGTTATTTAAACCTTGTTAATGAATGAAAAAAAAGATAAGATTTTGGTTTTGTTGTCAATTAAGAACTTGTAGTTTTTCAATTAAATCTTATTAATGATAAAATAGATTAATATATGTTATTTAAACCTCTAGCTCATATAGGCATAGGAGTTCTCCTTTAACCAAAGCGTGGGGTAGTCTTCATCGACATTTGGATTACGTTTAGAGATATTCTTACCATCACCGTTATCCTTTTACCTTTCACGATCATTGTCGGTGAACCCGATGCCTTAATTTGTCCAAGAATCTCAAATTGCTTTATCCTTGCAACATTAACTATAGCTTTTGTTGTTCTTTTCCTAGTTTATCCGTCATTCTCAGCCAAGATGCATTGTTCGCTCATCAACTTGTTTTCTTGTTGGCATGTCTACACACTCATCTCGCACTTGCACAATGCTCTGCCATGCACCTCTATGCTTGCATGCTCAATTGTCCACCTTTGCATGCCTTTCATGCACTGCCGCTAGTATACACTATATTGTGCACTTCTATGTGCTCATCTGTGCATTTCTACCCCCTATTCGCTAACCTCTACACTTTTGCACATGCCTTCGTGCTTTTGCACCCTGTTTGGCACTTGTCCGCACACTTGCGCACCACAACCACCCTAAAATGTGAATAACACATGCCCAACAAAGTGAACAAAATAAACGGCATTGGCCAATATCAATATTTTCTCTATCATGTGATATCAAAGCATCATTTTCTACATTATTTTGGTATCAAAGTTGGATTTACATTCAAACATCTTATTCTATCACTTTTTCTTCCTTGTTCCCTTGGACAATTATGACCATGCATGTCTCCTAAACATGTGAACTTTCTTTCATGGCTTGGAGTAGCTTTGAAATTCACTCAATGCAACTGTGATGTTGGATGTTGGAGTAGGATGCTCTAATATCAATGTTGATGGAGATGTATAAGAAATTGTAGCTGTGGTGAGGCCCAAGTGGTGGTGTCAAATCAAGCAATGGTTGGTTAGGGCTTAGATGTGGTGTGATGGTGAGTTGGGAAGGTGGTAATGAATCAGATAGGGTTTTGGGCATTGGAGTGAATGATACTTGATTTGGCAAGGGTGGCCATGCGAAGTGGTCAATGGGAGAATATGGGAAAGACGGTGGGAGTGGCGATGAATGTGGATTAGATCCTTGGGATCTAGACAATCAAATGTAGGATTGTATCAAACACATGACTATTGAGATAGATTAGCAGCATCAAATGAGTGGAGGCAATCATCGGCACAATAAAAACAATGTGGTGGGATGTTTTTGAAGGTCATGGCTACATAACATGAACAATAGTGATGAAGACAAAGCGGTCAGATTGTAATTCAGATGGTGAGAATGCCATCCTACACCTAAGAAAATATTAGTAGTTTTAAAATTAATTGTAAATTAAGCTTTCTATCCATTCATATAACAAGAGCTTAAATAGGTTACAATGAATACTTTAGTTGAAACTTTAAAGTTCAACATATTTTGAAGAACTACGAATCGTGCTTTGTATTTGTTCTCCATCTTACATGTGCCTTTGGCTTCCTCCATGTCCTTATCCAAGACATACGAATCAACAAGCTCAACACTCATCTGATGCTTATCATTCTTTGATTATAAACCTGTACTCATTTAGAACAACTCATTAGATGAGATATTCAAAAGCCTAAATGGGTTTATAGGACTTCAATTTAGCCCTTGTGATGGTTGTTTAAATTCTTAGTATGTGTGGTGATCTTGTTTAGCAGTGACCAATTAAGACTTGATTTGTGCCTCGGAAGGTGCCTTGTAGGCTCAAGGGCTTAGATAAATGGCAATGACAAATCATTTGATTGAGTTTTGAGATTGTCAAAGCGGCCTTGGCATCCTGGATTATCTCTGATTTTTTTTTGTTTATTAAAAATGATGCATGAACTTCAGCTATGTTTTTCCTCAATCATGTGCCCCTAGTGTGTGCACTCTTCACCGCATAGCAAGTATTCTCCTTTAATGGTAGTCTCCACCATGCATTTGTTGTGACTGGTGTGCGGTCCACATTATGCACTCTTCGCAACATTTCAAGTCTTCTCCCTTAATAGTAGTCTCCAATGTGTGTCTATTACTCCTGGCTTGCTGCCCAAATTACACACTCCTTGTAACATAGCAAGTCTTCTTCCTAAATAATAGTATCACCATGTGTCTGTTGCCCCCTACCACTACACCTTTTGTTCTCATGTAAGTCCACAATTCAAATTGTTGCTTCACCCTTGGTACCTTGCTAAGATGGTGTTCTTGTGCCAATGGCTAGCAACAAATAACCAATTCACAAATTCGCCACACTTTGTGCTGCTATTGTCAAGTTCACATCCCCACTAGCACCTCCTCAATACTGTAAGAACATGACAGGCATAATGAAAACCAGTGGTTAACCTGGTTACAATAAAATTTTTTCTTATAGTTTATGGAGACCATTTACTTCAAGAAAATTTTCTCCTATGAGTGATGGTCTCCTTTTATGTATTGTCCATCTGAAACTGTTAGTTCCATTAGGATTGTTTTGCAAATAGCTTTCATATGGTATTTTTGTGTTTATGTGGTTCTACCTGTGATGTTGTTTCAGCCAGGCAGCTTGGTTTTCAGGACATTAATGAGTGTCCTCAACTGGGAAAATTAGTCTATGATTATGTGAAGAAGACCAAGGGATATGAGGAGCATATATTTGCCTTCTTCTCTAATGAACGAGATCCTGAAGCATTGTGTGAGAAGCTTATGGACGAACTTGACCGATGCATTCTTGGTTACTTTGCATTCCACTGGAAACATGCAACATATATTATTGGCCAGGTAAAAACTCATTCCATACTGTTTGGTTTGCTTTGCTATTGTATTTGCATAACCAATTTTCTATCTTAACTTCCTATCCATAGATCCTTGATGCTGACACCAAACCTGTTGGCAAACTAAAAAACATGATTATGGAGGCTACCAGGTGGGTGCTTCTACCAGATGGTTTACTTTTTCTTATAAGCTTAAACAATATTAAATGAAGGCATTTTTAGGAGAAAAAATATATATAACTTATTATAGTTTTCAATATAATATTCTATAAATGAGATAAAATTGATAATTATGTTCACACAAATTGAGATCTGTTTAGAGGTGAATGAAATTATTCCAATATTATCCTTTTCAAATAAACGCTTACTAAATTAAATTATATGAAGTTTCCTATTTTGAAGATTAGAAATGAAAACTAATATTGTTAAATGTTTCATTATTAATAATTAAAGATTTATTTTTTGTCTATGATCATCTATCCTTCTGGCATTCTGTCATCCATTTTCTTTTCTATTTTCATAATTGACCTGTATTACTAATGCAGTAGATAGTAAAAAATTTGCTCCATAAATCATCCTCATTGACTTTATTGATTGTTCTCCAATACGTAAATCTATTTCAATTGTCATATTCTTAATTCATTTTGCAATAATCCAAACCATATTCTTCATTTTGTTGTATGAATTCTTCATTAATGGCAATGCATTCATGATCTTCTTCATTAGTAAACTGAATCATTCAACAATGTCTCCCTGCATGCTCAAACCTTACGTTGAGGCTAAGTAAAAAGTTTGCTTATCGTTACAATCAATCTATTTGTTTTCTCTGCATTGATAAAATAAATAAAATTTAATATAAATTTCAGTCAGCATTGTCATTTCCTGTGTTTTTTTTGGCTTCCGTTAATTCAATCATAATTTGTGCTTTCATAAATCACTGAGAAGCAACATGATTAAATTGGATAATAATAAAAAGTATACTTGTGGCCTGAGGCAAAAAGCAATGCTGCCATCAACATTGTTGACTAATGGACGTCCACACCTGTTGGCTTGGCTAATTGACGTCCACACCTTCATTAATTGACAAGGATTCATTTTCTGTTCGTGTTCCTTTTTCATCTTTTAACCTTGACTTTTATTGTCTTTTCCTTTCCCTAAGTAAGCATTTGATAAGTGCTTTTAATTAGTCAACTACTCTTTAATTAATGGTAGTCTTTTTGATTATTCACTGAAAAGAACCTCAATTGCTTTGTCTTGCTTCCACCACTTCTTGCCTTGCACTTGTTCAAATTAATGAGCATAATTATGGCTTCATTTTATAAATACATGTTATTCTCTTTCATTATCCATGTTTATGATCCCATCTAATGGAGCACTAGGAAGCAATGGAAGGCAACTATCCATGCAGTGACTGGATATTAGTTCTTCTATCTTTTATCAATTGTTTTGGGTTTTTGTATAGATAAATTTTATGTATTAACAAATGTTGATGACACCATAATTCATGCAAAGGAATTTCATGTTTACTAGTATTGTAGAAGTGCACTTGGTAAATGAACAAAAATCGAGCACAATAGGAAAGGTGATTAATGTCGTCAAGAACCTGCTAATCTGTTATGTGATGTACTCAATTAATTATCAATCTCAAGACAGAATTTTTTTTACTTTATTTTTGAAAAGCTTGAATTAATTCGTATTTAAAGTCCCTTGACCTCCTGAAAGGACCTCATCTTCTTGCAAAGCAGATTCCAAAGTTGTTGAACCACATTATATGCTGATAGCTCTCCTCCAAATATGTGATGTGCCCAGGATTTTATGAAATGCATAACATGATCTGTGATTCCATGGCTGATCAGTAAAAAAGAAAAAAAAATTACCACTATTTCATATCTCCAGCGATCAATATTCTTCTAACAACGCTACTGACTGCCTGTTTAATCCGAAGTTCTCCATTGTGACGTAGAAAGCAGAGATTTGAAAAGGTAGCGAGAGACTTGAAGGTGACAAGGGTCTTCTCTACTTTGTTGGAGGAGATGAAGGCCATTGGAATCGGACCTAATGAGAGTGCCCACCCAAAGGAAGTGATGACCCCAGTTGCTCATGCTGATCGGAGCCCAGTTCTCCTCTTGATGGGTGGTGGAATGGGAGCTGGGAAAAGCACAGTGCTCCAAAACAAAATATTCAAGGAGTATGATTTTGAATCTTTTCTTTCACCACTGTCTTCTTTTATAGCTAATTATAAGATTTTAAGTCTGCTTTTGATACATATGTTACTGAATATTAAGGATTTCTTAATGAAAAATAAGTTTCAAAAATATTATTTTTTAGTACTATTAAAAAGTTATATGTTTGATAAATATATTGTTAGTAAGCACTTAATAAGATGATTGGTAGTATGAAATGATTAAGATAACTTTTGGCTTTTCAGTAAAGAGATAAGTTAATTTTTTTAAATCATTTTAGAAATATAAAATTATATTTTATTTTATTTCTATTATTTTTTATTTTTTAAATTGAAAAGTGTGTTTAAGAACATGATCAAGTAAACATCTGATTGCATTTTAAAAAACACTTTTGCAAAAATAAAAGTTTGAAAATGTTGTACCAAAGGAAGTTGAAGATAGATAATGAAAGATAATGAAAGCTCTTCTTTCAAAATAAAAGAAATGAAGAAAAGATATTTTGTTTTTTAAAAAGTGCATTTTATCTAAATTATAGAGCATTTTGGTCGGAAGCAAAAGCAAATGCTGTGGTAGTGGAGGCAGATGCATTTAAAGAGACTGATGTTATCTATCGTGCCATTAGCTCTCGTGGTCATCATAATGACATTATCCAAACAGCTGAGTTGGTAATTTACCCTCTTTGTTTCTCTATTGAGTTTTTCTTGCTTTGTTTCTTTGTTTTCTTTTCTTTTGCACGAACTCTAAAATTTCACAACATTTTGATGGAACTATTTTGTGATATTTAGTTTTCTACTTTTGCTTCCTAATAATGTTTTGGCTTGTTTGATCTAATAATGGGTTTATATCTCTATTATGAAGACAAGAATTTTGTGAAATATTGATTTTTGTTATCAAAAGAAAGGTATTTATAGTTTAATTTTTCTTATATTCATATAATGGGGATTAAACTCACATGAGTATGGATCCTTTATAGCTTCAATATCATAGCACCATTGTGGACTAATCATTTATCTATATGATATTAATAGTGACAACACATATTAATAGATCATCATTAATGAAGCTCAAACATTTACTTTTAAACAAATAAAAACTTCAACTTGGACATTTTCAATGCCTTGACACTCATTGAAGCTAATCAGATGGTAAGTTTTTAACTATGGCTAGCTATACTTCTAGCTGCTACTGTTATCTTGTATGTGTTTAAAATAGATTTCATCAAGCATCTTGAGTCCATAAAGTGCAATTAATTTTCTTACTATAATACAATTATTAATAACATTTTTTATTAAGTTTATTAATTATATTGTTTTTTTGAAGAATACCTCCAAACTATTTCTTCATTATTTTAATCTAATTATGCAATATTTTTTTTCTTTATTCTTTCTTTTTATGCTTGTTTTATTTTGCTTATTTATAATTTATCTTCTCAAATAATGAAAAATAACTTCTTCTCTAACATGGTATTAGAGCTCTTTTGTCTTTATTTTCCAAAACTACCTTCTCTCCTCTCTTAATCATTGTCTTATTAGCTCTCCTTAGTTTCCCCCTTTTTGCACCCTGTTAAGGTCATGATTATCAATATTGTGATCTCTTCTTCACTTCTGCTTCCTCCTTCAATTGTTCTCTTTGTTTTTCTCTTTTTTTGCCCTATTAATCATGAGTCAGTCTAACTGTGTTAAGATAGTTCCATTTGGTCGTTCCATATAGGTCAAAGTAGATTTTGTTCTTAAAAGATATCTTGATATCTTAAGATCATAGTTTTACATGTAAAGCCAACAGTCATTCTCTCCTTTTTTTAATATAGGATTATTCATCTTTGTATCTTTTTACTTAGAAACCTCTTAAGCTTCGTTCCTTATTTTGTGGTTTCATGCATGAGATATCATCTAACAATCACACCCCATCTTTTTTAGTCTTTGGTATTATAAGTTCACAAACTTTCGTTTGGTTCATCTTCAAATTATATTGGACTATAGAAGATGCCTTAAATACCAATTTATCATGACTCGGTTTCATTATGTCTTTGTATTGTCTCTTTTGGTTATTTCTTATTAGCTAAAGTAGTTTTTTTTCATCAAAGCTTCTCAATATATTAAGATCATGATCTCACATATAGAGCATAAAATTATTTCCTCCTATTTTGATGTTAGACTATTTATCCTTGTAGTTATATATGTAAAATCTTGTCAGGAGTGATATTTAGTCCAATGATTCCACACTTGGGATATCACCCAACAAGCATTCCCACCTTTTTTTTGACCATAGATGTTGCCATAAAGCCTTGGTCTTTGAATTGAATGACACTGAAGAGTTGTTTACAAGAATTATGTCCAAAACTTACTTGACTTTGACTGATCTTTGTGATCTTATGAGAAGGGGGGAGAAGGACACAGATGATCAAGCTCTCATTGAATCCTCTCAGATCAATTTGTGGCTTATGTTCATGGTTCACAAGTCTAAGGATAAGTAGAAGATAAAAGAGTTTGGTGATTGAAGTAGCATCATGTCAAATTGGAATAGCTAGAACTTGTTGTTGGGAGGATGACTTGAAGAATAACACATAGGACTTGGAGGCATAACCATTGATGCTCACTACATTCCAAGAGGCACAAACTTTAATGGAGTTTGAGATGCTTTGGCCTGAAGTCCCATCTTATAGAGAGGTCAATGACATGATAAAGTATGAAGCCTTTGATGCACTTAGAAAATCTCTTCAATACCCTTGGACTATTTGCTTCTTAAAGGGCTCAATGATCACCATGTTTGTAAAAGGATAATCTCTTAGGAGCAGGCTTAAAAAATGAGCCACTTTAACATTTGTCTCTTCAATCAGGCAACTATCTGGAAAGTGAGGTCCTTGAGACTAGTTGTGAGCGCCATCAGGATCACAAGATGTTGTTAAAGAATGAGCGGGGAGAGTAAAAGTTGACCCCTTTAGTAATTTATGTCGAAAATATTATTTTTGTTATTATAAAGTAAATTTGTTCACATTTATCTTTTTTAATTATCTATTTTTCCTTTGGATGTTATGCTTTGTCTTGCATTTGTTGCTCAACCAGGCCATGGCTTGACTATGACAACTTCCAAGTCATCAAAAAGCTGAATAGTGCATCTACATGAACGCCTTTGTTATCAGGAAATTTCTTGATAGATTGTCATGGGAACTTTTTTATCCCTCTGATTTTCAAAAGTTTCACATGAGCCACTAGTGTGGTGAGAGACTCGAACAAGTGAGTGGACCAGGAGTTCATTAATACTTTAAAGTTGGCTTAAAGAATAAATTCTTGGTAAAGTTTCTCCAAATAGTGGTAAATATTATCATGAAACAAATCTTTAAGAGACTTTCAATGGTATTAACCATACTATAGAGTGCTTGAAAAGCCAAGACTTTTGGTTGCTCTATCAAATCAAGACATTCGAGATGTTTTGGACTAGAGGTTTACATTACTATGGGTTGTCTGGGCTCATGATGCTGTGTTCTACTTTGATTTAGATGAGTTTCTGGGATTGTTAAGACTTTGGGAAGGCTGAGCAATAATTGTTTATGGAAACTCGAGTAGGTCAAGGTGGTTTAAGATACTTGGGATGAGCTAAGACATAGAACACTTGGGGTTGTTGAATCTCACAATGCTTTGTTTTATCAAGGCTTTGGAAGAGTGCTTTAGGTTTTTGAGGCTTGGGGAATGCTTGAGCGACTAAGGCTTATGGATGCTTGGGTAGGTCAATGGACTAAGGCTTACGTTGCTTGGTGTTGGCAAGGTTCACAACACTTGGTTTTGTTGAGGATTTTGAAAGCATCCTTAGGATTATTAAGGTTTTGGGAGTTATGAATGAATTGATCAAATCATAAAAGAATTGATGACCTTGGCTTGTTACACTTAAGTGAACTTTAAGGATGGTTGTTGCTTCATTATAATGGAGGCACTTGAGTGAGTGAAGTTAGGTCATCTTGTATGGATAAATGTTAATGTTGCAATTTTGAGTCACATACGATCTAATACGATGACCATCATGGCATAGAGTCCAATCCTTTAGGTAAAAAGATCAAGTCCATATGGCACTACCTTTGAACTCGGCTGTGGCATTTACAATTTTGTTCTCCTCTTGAGTAATCTGGTGGATGTCAATTTTCTTAAAGGAGGCAAAGAGCATTTGCACTAGGTGCTAGTACTTCTTTAGAACTAGATCCATGTTCTCTATAATTCTTTTAGCTCACTACTAACTATGAGTTTGAATGAGTGACGATCTTGGGGCTAGATGGAGTTCGGCTTGGATGGCCTCATATTTCGTGTGGTTGTTCTTTATTGGGAAACTAATGTGAATTGTTTTTTGACTAATTACTTTCTTGGGGCTGATCAAGATGACACCAAGGCTATTGTTTTGCTTGTTGGAGATACCATAAACGTACAGTGTTCACGAGAGTAGTTCTAGTTGGATTGGATCATGAATGGTGCCAATTGTAAGCAAATGGAGGTCTTCGAAATATAGTTGGTTTCATACACGTCAAGCCTTATGATCAATATTCAAAGACCACCTAACATCTCAATTGAATACATGATTTAGTGGAGGGCTTGTTAATGACAATTCAGTTCTTATAATCTTGAAAGTCCAATCTCAAACATGAGAATGCGGTCATGAGCATGCTATCCTTTTGTGTTGTGGATATCAAGCTCTCATAATACTCTAGCCTTGGGTGGTTTATTAGATGGGCTTTTGCTTACTCTATCCTCCCAAACAAGAACTATGCTGATAGTTGACTTAGTTAATGCAGATAAAAGAGAAGGACACCCCATCAACTCGGAGCTACTAAAAACTTGGGAAGTGTTTAGGTATTGCTTCAACTTTTGAATTGCCTATTTACAACATTCGGGTTGTTCCATTGTATCTTTTGTTTTGAAGAACTTTGAAGGAATGGACCCATCATTGACTTGTGATATGAGTCAATTGAGGTCAGCAATATTTCCCACTAATTTTTTAATCTCTTTTTCTTGGTTAAGGGATTTTTATGATTGCTTGGACCTTCTAAGGATTTGTTTTGATGATCTTCTTCGAGATAAGGAAACCAAGAAACTTCAAAATGAGACCTGAGATGTGCCCTTTAGAGGGTTAAGGTGTTCTTAGGTGTCTCTGTATGATCTTGCTAAGTTTGGCTCTTGATGAGTAAGTTATTGTATAGGCTTTTCTGTATCACCCAAGATGGAAACTGAACATTGAGTTGACCATTCTTTGATAGGTTTCATTAGCTTTCTTAAGATTAAATGCCACCACTTTATAGTTTGTGTTGTCATTGATAATGAAGGCCACTCTCTCCTTATCTAGTTAATGAATTCTAATTCGATGAAAACCTAAAAACACATCAACAAAAGTTACATACTTGAGGCTGGTTCTTGAAACTACAAGTTCATTGATCCTCAACAGTGTAACGTAGCTCTTTTAGCTAGTATTGTTAAGACAGGTGAAGTCAACACAAACTTGCCACCTGTTGTTGGTTGTCAACCATTCATGGTATGGAACTAGTTGAATTAAACCTGTATCTAAAAGTTTCTTTACTTCAGCCTTCATGATTTCTTTTTCATAACGTTGAATAATATTTTTTCTTGTGCATCGAAATAATCCATGCTTCACACAACAAGGCCTTGCCACTTCATGGCACTTTCTAGGCTTGTTCAAAAAGACCTAAGTGAAGATATCGATGTACTCTTTGTTAAATGTTCAAGAGTGGTAATCTTCCTTTTGCATTCAACTTGGAGAAGGGATTTACTATCTTAAGGGGATCTAAAAATTATAGTAGTATGCTTAGACATTGCCTTAGTCCTTTTTATGCTTTTAGTCCATACTCATATTTCCTCTCCTTGCAATCATCACTCTCCTTCAGAGTATGAGTATTGTCTTCCCCAGGTTGCATTTGTAAGCCTAGTTGGCTCAGACGATTTTAAAGTCCATGTGCAAGCCAAACTCTCTTCTTTTTTAGAGCAAGTAGAGGGCGATTCTTCATTTAGATTGAGTAGTTTTGCCAGGAAAGCCAATCAATGCGATGACGATTGGCACAATTTGGTTACGTTGAAGGTCCATTCCCTTGAAAAAAATGGAAGGTCATATTTGTAAAATTGTTGGTATCCAAAGTATCTTTCGAAATTCCAAATCAATTATTTGGGTCATGATGATGATTTCATATCTATACGGGTTGTCAAATGGTGGAAGATTTGTAGAATTGCAAGTTTAGGAAAGTGAAAAGCAATAGTTGGTTTACCAAGCAAGACAAGACAAGATTTATTCAAGTTGTTTAAGGATGAAGTTTGTTTTTCTTCAATAATTAAATAAACAATATTATGTTGGGCATTCCCTTTTTTGACCCAAGAGTGCCTCATTTGGCCAAGAGTTGGGAGAGGCTTAAGGTTATACATCCTAAGGGATGCCCCTAATCTCCTAGGCATTTCATTGCGTTCCCTCCTTTACTCCTTCAATTTCGTATCCTTGAGGAGCTTGTTGATAAGGGATCTTAGTGGCTTTTATGCCTTTTGGATTGGCGGTGTTTGAAATACCAATTCTGATCCCAAATGTGCTATTCGCAATTTGAAAGAGGGGCCTAATAATTCCCCTCGCTTTGTGTGTTTGCAATAATTCTGCTTGCTGATGTAGTCCTTGAGACATGCCCTTTCTAGACCTCAAGGGTTGGTTGTCATGCTCTAGAGCCTTTCTAAAGTGAGGGTGCTACCTCTTCTCTATAATTTTTCTTTTGATGATCTAATTAATGTGACATCTTCTTCTCAATAAGAACTTCTCAAATTATTTTTTAAGAGTTGTACACTTTTGAATCAGGATATATTCGTCCTTTAGGGTAGCTTGGAAATTCAAAGAAAAAGACTTTTTTAAGATCCCTAGTCAAAATGCATTGATCAAGGCCATTGGGAGGAATTCAAATGTTGTTAATGCATTTTTCATACTTTGTCATCAAACCTCTATTGCAACTTGTGAAATGGACTTTTCTTCCTTCTAGTTTATGTAAGGCGATACTAGGTGGTTTTTTTATGATTGTAGGTGAAGTTTGTAATTAAAGCTTAATAAGATCATCAAAGTTGGCAATTAAGTCATGCATAAATTTCCAACCTCTTGAGGATGGCATGGTCTTTGAGGATGAGTGAAGAGGTGAGGATGAACTTAGTGTGGCATCATATGCATCGCCATGGCCAAGATGAACTCACGACGGTAATTGTTGAGATCTTCCATACCTTTGTATGTTAAGCTTTAAGATAGCCTTCTAAAGGATTCTTATGTATAGATTATTAAATAAGAGGTGCAAATGCATAAGGAATTAGGTGCATGCATAGTAGATGTTACTTCCTCCTAAAAGTAGATGGGAGCAAATGCCAGCACTATTTCCATTGATATGGTCAAATGAATTGTTTGTCAGATCTCAATTTTCCTCTCGCCTTTGCAAATTACTTGAATGACCTAAGACATATATGGATTGAAGTCAGATAACTTTAGTCCGAAAGCTGATCCTATGCGAAAATCAGGTCAAACACTGTGCTAAGGCTGTTGTGGCTTTTATCATTTGGAACTAGCTCTGTGATCATTTCAAGGATGGCCTAGAAGAACTTTATTTGTCACTAAATCCAATAGAGGAGCTGATTGTTGAGAGATGCAGACTTTGGTTATACAAGCAAAGCCCTAGAAGGAGCAGAGGTTACTTCAATGTGGTCTGCAGTTGCTGTCTTCTTTTGGTGTTCTTTGATCTGCCTATCAATCTGCAATTGACTATAGAAAGTTGTATGTATCTTTTAGTAACTTGTAATAGGTGAGTAGAGAAATAGGGATTTACTGTTATACTGTGATCATTGCCAGGTAATCTAACTTACATGTGTCTTTCGTTGCAACCCGAAGAGCATGGCTTGTTGAGCTTATAAGCATGGGCTGAAATTTGTATTTACATCACACTTCTGAACTTCACTTATTTTCTTGTTTAACCTATCTATTTGCATTTCTTTTCCAATCCTTTTGCCTATTAGTCTGAACATATGGAACTATGTAATGATAACTACCCAAAACAAAATTCCCCATAAAATTCTCCACCTAAATGCATAGCCAAAAGTCTGAGCAGCAGTTAAGGACAGTATTGCTCATGTAAGCACTTCTTTGAGAAAAAGAGAAGAAAAAGTGAAAGCAACCCAATATTACTTAGGAGTGATCTTCTTCTCGAAATGCAGGTACACCAGTCATCAATGGATGCAGCTTCTTCATTGCTAGTGACAGCACTAAATGAAGGACGCGATGTGATAATGGATGGGACACTCTCATGGGAGCCATTTGTAGAGCAAACCATTGCCATGGCAAGGTCTGTCCACCTTCTCCGCTACCGCATGGGACCTGGTTATCATGTACAAGTGGATGGTTCCATCGTAGAAAACTATTGGGAGCCAATTGAAGAAGATGACTGCAATTGCTTGGAAGAAAAAGAAGCATCACAAACAGCCAGGAAGCCTTACAGAATAGAGCTCGTTGGAGTGATCTGTGATGCTTTCCTTGCTGTTGTGAGAGGTATCAGGTAATATCTCACTTTAGGCATCTCAATGCCAACATCTTTTAAGGCATCATTTATTTGAATCATTCATTTATTACTTTCGTTTTTGCATTTCATGTGAGACCAATTTGTAACTGCCAAGTTTTATGATCTTCGTCTGGTTTATCAAAGGTTTTTCAACCATAGACAGGCCATGGGAAGATGTCTAAGGTGCATAGAGTCATGAGTAGGCGTCTCTTGCTACATTCGTATACCTTTGCTACCTATGTGTTTTCTAGATGTCAGCTTCAGTATCTAGAAATGCCTTTTCATTCAATTGATTGCAGTTGCATCATCATTCATTGTATGGTTTATAGATATGAAATATTTTGGATGCTTCATAAAAATTAATAATCATGAAATGTGGAAGCTAAGTGTAATATTCGTAATATTAGATAAAACTGAAATCAAATACTAAAAGATTTATATTGTGTTTAAACGACCATTTTCATGATTGTATCAAACTGAAAATATAAAATTCAAATGAATGTAAATCCCAAAAAACTCATGATTAAATTTAAAATTCATATCAAGCTTTCTTATTTTCAAACTTCTTGAGCTTGAAATCTGTTCTCCTACATCAATTCTGTTCTTAAATCCAGTACATGTTTTATGGAAATCTTTTGGATCAACATTTTCACCGCTTATGCTTGTCTTTGATAGCAGCTGTTAAACTCAATTTTAGATGTAGGCGCCTCGCATTAGGAAATTCTAGAACATCAAATTGGCCATGTCACGGAGTTAGGCTCTGAAGCATTTCAGCTATTCTAGTAGGCACTTTTGTGTTCTTGAAGCCCATGTATGGATATTGTGATACATATAACATGTTTATATTGGGTGAACACTCCAATGCCATTTTTATACCATGTAGTTGAATATTTTGTTTCGAATTTCTCTCCAGTTGTTCCATTTTTTGCACTCCTTCAGATTTATATCTAATAGATTCCTTCTCTTTTTCAAAGATTTACCTCAATGACATGAATGATCTGTGTTGAAAGTTGAAAATTTTAGACAAAAAAACCCTTAAATAACATTTCCATATGTTAATTAGCATATTTCAGGCAGGAGAACTGCTGCATTTCTTCCATATATTCAAGCTAATTTTGTTACTAATTGATGGCAGGAGAGCTATACTAATGGGTAGAGGAGTGCGAGTGAAGTCCCAACTAATGTCCCATAAAAGGTTTGCCACTGCTTTTCCAAGGTACTGTCAGCTTGTGGACAACGCACGGTTATATTGCACCAACGCAATAGGCACACCAAAGGTATTCTCTTCTAATGAGAGCACTTCCCACAGCCTGTATTCTTCCAAGAAACATATGTTAAACCAAAATATTCTCAAGTAATCTATTTTTATGAGATGTTTGATTGAGTGGATAACATTGATATCTAAATGATAATCATCATCTAAACATCAATGTTAACTTGTTAATATTTTCTTTATTGTTTAGCTCAATGATAAGTGGTCATTGAAATTTGAGTGATATCTTGACATCATTTTTGAATAATGAAGTATGTTTAAATTGCAGTTGATAGGTTGGAAGGATGGTGAAAGCAGGTTGCTTGTGGATCCAAGCGAAATCATTTGGCTTGAGAAGGTGAGCGGTCTCAACGAAGATGCAGATAATGTCCATGAGGTGTACACAACCTCGTCAGCTTCCGTTGTATTCCGCACGGCCGAGCCCAGCTTGGTGTGGGAAGATGCTGTGCTATGTGCCTCAAGGGTAGCCACCCAGGAGCAGCTCAAGGATGTACTCCAAACCATAGAGGCACAGGTCTCCTCTTGACAAATGCAGATCCCCACATGCCTCTTTCTCTCTCTCTCTCGTTTTCACTCTTGTTAATTTGCAGAGTTATTTCCAAGTGTATAACGGTTTTGCAAGTCCTTGTATTTTTGTAAAATAATGTAGACAATGAAGCAAAATAGATTGAAGAAAAAACTACAAGGCATGGTTTTATCATATGATTGAGGTGTTTATGAGACGAATTTATGACAAAAATAAAAACAAATCAATAATTTAAAATCTAACTGAGGAACTGGGTAACTTTTATAGATCATTTGATATATCATTTTTAAATTTAACTTTTAACAAAAACATTGTTTAATACACAATAAAATGTTTGATTAAGCATACTTTTACAATAATTCAAAAAATAAAAAATTATATATAAATAACATTTTATCATTTTACCAAAACATCTACTTACAATATAATTAACAAATATAATTTCTTAATACCACTTTATACTAATGTTTTTAAAATTTACTTTTCATTAACTAAATATTTAACAACAATGATATCAAATACATCTCATTAAATTCAGTGAAACATTAAATTCAAACCTTAATACATTTCCTAGAATTACAACACCAAGAAAGACAAGAGAAAATAACAAAAATACACTAGAAAATTAAGTAAAATTCAATTTAAATTTTTATATACAATTTTGTGCTTAAAAAAAATATCGCATGTCCACACCCCAACTACAGCACCTTCCATAGGGGCAAGCCAATAAACAAATATATGCTCCTTTGATACATGATTCCCTTGTGCATATGCCCAGCCAAACGCCTGTTGAACTGAAGCAGTCAGATGAAAAGTTCAACCACTGAAAACAAAACTTCAAACGACAGATATTGCAATCAACAATCAAATGAATAATCATCCCTCATATCCATTATATGTTTACACCAATTTACTCATGAACATTTGAAGTACCTATAAAAATGACACTTCTTTGGATAACAGTAGAAAAAAGTTTGTTCGATTACTTGGTCACATTTTTCCTCAAAACATTTTATTTCCTTAAGGATTTCATTGTTGTTCAAATTTCATTTTATTTCATTTTCCTTCTCTCAACACCTTTGCCTTCATTATTCCTGCCAAACAAAACAAAGGTTATATCAAATGAGATGAGGACAGCAGTCAATGCATGGGTCACAGGAGCAAACTTAGAGCTGTGTCACTTGACTTCACAAGACATGAATGACTAATTTTATTCTACAGTCCTTTTTCCCCTATGAAGAAAAGTTAACACAATTAACTGAGTGAAGTTTAAAAGTATAATATCAATATTACTTACAGTGGCAGGATTCATGATTCCACCTGTGATATCAGAACCTAAAAGATGAAGGATGACTTTGGAAATACTTGATATCCAGACTCTTCTGGCAGAACTTCCAGGATTTTTCTTCTTCAGACTTAAAACAACAATCACGATGATAAATGTTAGAAACCCCTCAGTTAACGTTCCTTGATTGATATCAACATTCAAAGTTGGTCCATGAAAAGCTCCAGGAAAGGTTGAATTGGCTAAAAACACCCCAACAACTGATCCAAAAACCTGTAGCAATAAAGGGTGGTGAGAAGCCAACGCTCCAATTAAGAAAATAGTTGTACGTTTTCTTTATAAAAAAAAATTAGAAACTTTTATGCTGATTTGAATAAGAAATGAGATGATTTATAGAAACTAAGTTCCCGGCCTCTGCAAATGGAATGTGAAAAATACATCTGCCAGCAGAATTCACATTCAGGGGCAGGCAATGCAATGGATAGAGTGAAAAAAATACAACTGATTTATATTAAGTCAATAACCCAAATCCATTTCTTATACATGAGTTAAGCCATTAAACAACACAAGAAACCAATTGGAAACAACAATAGATCAAGATGGAGTACATCGTGCGCTTTCTCATATATCAACCTTAACAACTAAATGCGTCCAACACTAAGCACAAAAGCTCTACCGGCCATGTGTTTTGAGCATGAAACTTGAGCACGAATCTCTAAAGTTCAATGCAAACAAGAAAAACTCAAATGTAAGACTTCTGAAGCTTTTAGGGAGATAAGGAATTTATAAACATTGTTTGTGTCAAACATGGAAAGAAGATACTGTTGTAAGACACTTGTCCTGTTGGTTGAAGTACTTGACACTTTTTAAAAAGCACACCTTCAAAGCACTGTACTAAACTTTTCAAAAGAATTTCAATATTAGCAGTTCAGACTTTTCAAGTATTCCAAAAGATATTAATTGCCGGTGCAAATCAATCAAGGATAAAAATTTGCACAAGTTCAGTATAACATTGGCAACCCTTATTCCACAATCAAACGTTTGCTTGAGAATTTCCAAGAAATTTGAGGAAGGAATCAAATTGTACGAGAAAGCAATACACTTTTCTCCAAAATTTCTCCAAATTCCAAAACACCTGAATGGTCATGCATTCTATCTTATTCGCAAAGGAAAAAAACCAAAACTGTTATTAGACACAGAGATGAATGCCTGCAATGACAATAACATGCACATCAGCAACACTGGTATGGTTACAAACTCTTTAGAGACTTTGAACAACTCAGTACCTGCAAAGGTGGGGTGAGAGGCAAAAGATTGAAGACAGATGAAGGAACAGATAACTACAACAATGAAAACAAGCAGCCATTGTACTCCAAAGAGCCATGCAAAAAAGTTAAGATTTGTTGGGAGAGACTCATCAACAGGAGAGGTAACGTCAACTTTGATTGGAGAAGCAAAATAATGACAGCCAATAACTCTGAGGAGACAGCATCAGTTTGCACGGGAGATGGAGAGGCAACAAAGGAAAAAATGGCACGTGGAGGCATTGTGAGAAAGTTTAAAACTAAAGCCAAAAACGTTCATTCAGAGGGTTTAATATACCAAAATTAATTTCGGTACTTGAGACTTCTTTTTCTTTTCTCCTGATTCCATCTTTTATTTTCTTTTTGTTTTCAAACAAGGGCACAGGCTGCGGCCTGCACAGGAAGGGGTTGGCTGTGGAGCAGGGGCCAGATATGGCTGGCAGCAGGCATTGCAGGTGAGGGCAGGCACACAATGTTTTAATTACACGTGAATGGCTACAAGAAGGTGAACAAGCAGATCGAATTGGGCTGGTCCAACAGTGCGTGGATGGGCATGATAAGATGAGCAAGCAACAGATCAGGCAAGCAGGCAAAGGTTGCCAGTACAATTTAATCAGGCATGGTTAGCAGCAATCAGATTTGTAGACGAGGACAGCTGGTGGTGTGGATGCATGCAAAATCAGATGATGAGGCCTATAGCAGGAACAGAGGAGTTCCTGGTGAGGACGACAAACAACACAATCGCACACAACAACAACAAATTGGTTCTTGCCTGTGAAAAGATCAAACAGGCAATTTGGATAAGAAGAAGGCTGGCCCACATCTTATCGAAGGGATTCACTTGTACACACATGCATTAGAAAAACTAGTAAAAATTCTCAAATTCACAGTAACGAAAGACTTCCTCTCATTCCTTCATATGAGAGATTAAATATGTTACAAAATAAAACTCTCACTGCAAATAAAAAACTAAAATCATCATCAACCTAAAAACTACATAGATAAGCATAAAGATAATCAAAAACAAGAGAAAATTTAAACAAAAGGTCGGATGCTTCTTTGAGATTCAAGGATGCTAGAATGCTTGTTGTTTAGAATAAAAGTAGAAACATTCTCAGGTCTCTGAAATAACGCAGTACAACTGAATAAATAATTTGGAATCTTAATATGTGTTAGGAGGTCTTTTCTTCATAAATTTAGCTCTAATTTTGCTTCAAATTAATTCTAGACCAAGCCTTATAAAATTTCTCTTGCAATCAACATTTTGATGCAACCGATTATGCATCCCAAAATTCCTAGGTATTTGGCACCCTATAGGGATCACCAGACAAACATTTGTAAAGTGACTCTAATGTTGATTTTGCAAGCTACAAAGGAGAAAAAAAAGCATCTTCGATATTTTTCAATTCTTAGGACATTCATTTCATGATCTAGTCACAAACAAAATTCAATCACCTTTTCAAACATTGAGGCATAGTATATAACAATTAGAAGCTATTATGAAAAATTATTATGACTTCAACAATAACAAAATGACTGATATTATTATGAACAATATACCATCGCAAATGCGATAATACAAATATGATAAATATATGTAAGAATATAGATCAATACCCTCGAATAAAACACATAAAAATTAGACATCATTTTATAGGGGATCACACAAAAAATGACTGATATTATTATAAACAATATACCATTGCAAATGTGATAATACAAGTATGATAAATATATGTAAGAATATAGATCAATATTCTCGAATAAAACACATAAAAATTAGATATAATTTTACAGGGGATCACACAAAAAAAGAGAAAATTTAGTCATAATATGATTCAACTAGAACCAAATTATGAATATTTTGACAAAGTCACTCATCAAAGACTAATTCAACAAATTATTAAGAGAATTAGAAACGTTAAATTTTAAAAGCTTTTAAGAGACATTAAATGCTAATCAATGATCATAGGTACAATGCATTAATTATTTCAAACAAAATACAAAAGACAGGAGGGGAACAATTGCCTTAGTAAACTGTATATCTTAAAACTTGGCACTCACATTTTTTAGTTGATTCCATCAATCAATTCAAAAAAGATAAATAGTCGACAAAAATCTCTTGCTAGTGTACACTTTTTCAAACTTCGACCTTACTCCCTCTATCGATCCATTCCAAAATTAGACTTAACCAATAAGGCAATCCAAGTTGCAATATACATAAGCAAAAACAGATTTCAAGACCTAGACACAACAATGTGTTTTCTCTCAAACCACAACAGCCATCGACATTCCTTAAGGCAGTTTTCTTTGTGCTCCAACCTTATAAAAGAAGATCAAGGCTAAAAACACTCGATCCTCAAGCTTTCAACCTCTCAAATGCCCAAGGCGAGACTAATGACTTACCACGTTTCTTGATATCCAGATATCAATCATGAATTTTGCTCAAATCTAACGACTTTTCAAGATTATTCTTCATCTTCATCAATTATAAAGGGGACATTATGTCAGCTAACTAAAGAAGAGCTTTGGACCATTGACCATAACACATTGCCCAAAATGTGAAAGGTTTTGGTAGCAATAAGAGATCCTAATGTTCAGAGAAGAGGGTTGGGAACAAGGCTTTTGGACTATTGTGACATAGCAAAAATATTAGCTCCCAAAGAACGAGCTTGATTTTAGTAGAGCTCCCAAAAAAAAGCTTGGGAAGTGGATATAAGCTGCTAGCAGGGCCAAACTACTATAAATATTTTTGTGCTTCATATTCACTCTCATTTCTATCTTTTTAGATTCCTATCTTGCATTTTGCAATGCCAAGTTGTGCAAATTTCGTTTTCATGTCAAAATCTTTTGAAACCTGTTGGAATACATATTGCCAGATCTTGTGACAGTACCTTAGTTGCAAATCAAATCTAATCCATCCAATAGACCCACTCCTCACTGTTTAGAATGGTTTCAACAAGTGCTTTATGAAATCTTCAACTAAAAATAAAAAATTTAATAGTGCAAGGGTCTTGTATAACCAAGGGTCATCTTCCCCTTATGAGATACAGACCCTAAATACACTAGAAACATCAATTACAAGCATTTGAAAAACCATATTCTTTAATTTTACTATTTTTGTTTTGATCACTTTTGACTTCACTAATTCAAATTTTAACTTATAATTTATTATCAATTACATAGCAAACCTATTGGACACTTAGTAGCTTGTATTATTGAAAATAAACTTTTCATTTATTTATAACATTTTTTTAATTTTAATGTCGAATAGAAAACCCAATTCACTCCAAAGAAGTGCCATATTTGGGCCAGCACATGTTTGTGATTGTACAAACCTTGAGTTCCTTAAAACATCAATTAGAACATCCCATGGAAGTTTTGTTATGGTGAGCATTACTTAAAACCGCCCAACATCAAGAGAGAAGGGGATCAAGCTTAATGTCTTTGGAAAGTTACTCCACCTCTTTATTCTCGTCAAAGAAAACAGATACAAATGGTTTTATAAATGGAATGCAGATATAGGACCAGAGGCACTGCCTAATGTAATAGCTTGATTACTCGGGACAATTTATGTTAATCATCTGATGTGGCAGTTTGACCACCAAGGGTAGTTCAAGCTAACCACTTGCGGTGGTTGCCGCATCACCAACAACATATTATAAGGAAAATTTGGGCAGCTGACATGCTTATCAATCTATGAAAAGTTTGTCACTCACGGAATGACAAAAACTTCGCTATTGTCGCGAAGCTTTTCAGTCTCATACCCCAGGACAACGGTGGCATCAGAAGTTTCGGGAAAAAAAATCAAATTTATCACCCAGACACTTCACTAACTTAAAAACACGAATTGAAAAAAACAAGTAACAGCTTCCAAATTAGAATCTTGCAATGCGAGTAAAAAATGGAATTCACCTGTGCTGGAATCCTTGCAAGGATCGAAAAGAGGAAATCTTCAAAACTCCCAGAAACGGCGTAGCAAAGAACAATGAGTGGGTTGTAAGAACCACCCTTTGTAGCTCTCCCTAACCAAGCGAAGAAGACAAGGTAGGGGACTGCAACGGAGACCTTGAGGACAAGTATAGCGGGGCTATTTCCCGGTCCAAGAAACCTAAAGGCTAAGCACCTAAGGAGGGATCCGGACCAAACCCAGAAGAAGGAAACAAAGAAATCCGAAGAAATGAGACGGAGCTGAGGGATCATAGACACAGTTAGCTCATTTAGCCTTCTTCTCTCGTTAGCTTCCTCATTCTTCAATCTCCTCCAATATCTCGACCTCCTCATTGCATTCCGACGGGCCGCATCGGTAGGTAAAGGAAGCAACTGCATCATCGCCATGGGCAACAACGCAAGGCCGATTGTCCATGCTAGGGTGAACTGAGAAGATGAGCTGAGCACGAGCTGCTATTATACTGACAATTCACCCTAATCGCTAACCATTTTTTATTGCTTTTTTAATTATTTTTTTTTTCAAATTTAAAAATATACAAAAACTTAAATTAGCATAATAAATATATATTCTCCAAACAAGATAATATAAAATTTTTATTTCATCATTTATAAATTCATAATCATTTTTTCTTAAACCCAATTTCTAAGAGATTGGCATGAAATATTTTTTAAAAAAGTTTTGAAAACCTTTTTTTTTATCAAACTTTTTATTACAACAATTACTTTGTTTGAATAACTATTTTATTAATTATTCATGAATAATATATTTATTAAAATATATACCTTTTTAATAATACTTAATAATAATATTTTTTTTCAAATCCATCTTATAACAATCAATCAATATATATATATATATCCATTTTAGCGTTTAATTGGGTTATGATATCCTTATTAAGTCAACAAAAAAACATTGATGAACTTTATTTAATATACACAATATAGCAGTGATTGTTTATGCCCAGACAGAGGACGGTAGTATCACAGAAGCGAAGTGATGGCGAGGGCCAATGTAGAGAAATTACGGGCCTCTTCGTTCATTTTGGCGATCGGCGACTTGCGTCCGACCTCCTCGAAGGCATCGTCGCACGTCGTGACGTCGGTCAAAGATGCACTCAGGTAAGTGATGGCATCGGACTCGGATCTGGACTTGATGAACTTGATCGCGGCCTTGAGCGCGTCAATACCATCCTCGTAGACATCGAAGCACACGCTTAGGGCTTGCTTATCAGGGACTGTAAGTTTGCCATGGAGCAGCTTCTTGATCGCATTCCAAACGTGCTTGAATTCTTTCTCCGCTAGCTTCGTTGCAATGGTCGCCAGGTCTCGAGTCCCGGCGGTGCTGCTCTTTGAGTTCTTCTTAAGGGTTTTCACGCAGAAATCGAAGTCGATGCCTTTGGCAGCTGCCTGCGCGCACGTCTGTTCGACGACGCCCGATTCGGCGGCTGAGGAGAAGAGGTTTTGGTGGAGGAAAAGCAGGAAGAAGACGGCCAGGCGAAGCCGAGGGTACTCCATGTATGGTTTGCTTTAGTGTTCGTTCGTGGTTTACCTTTCCCTCTCTTTTATATGGCTCTGTTTGGCAAAGGCCACGTCTTTCGCGGGGTAACGTCGTATGCGTTACGTCCTTTTTCTAATTGAATTTTACGTAATTTGAGAACATACTCTACTTTTAATTTAAATATTTTTGACATTTATATGTCATCAAATTAGGATGAATTGATCTCATGAGCAAAGTGTTTTTTTTTTTTGTTTTTTTTTGCAATATTATTTAAAAAGAATATCTAATAAAATATTTACATTTTAAATAATAATAATAATAATATGCCGCTTAAACAATGTAATTGAATTAAAAAAGGATTAGCTTTTAAGAAAATAATTCCAAAATAATACAACAAAAATGGCGACAAAGTGGAAAGGAATCGAGGAAGGTTGTAGAATAGCAGCTGTACAACAACTGTATTAACCGAAGGTGGAGACGCTACGGATTTGGCGTTGATCGGGTTCCCGGATGCCACGAGCTGCAGCAGGAAGTGAGCAGAAGTGAAGATCTCTCTCTCGGATGTATCGAGATGGCTCTGGTAAGTCATTCCATCTTCCGCTTTCGCCGTCTAGTTTTTCGTATCAGTTATGAGGTTTGGGGCTTTGACTTCACTTGCTTGATCCCTATCCTCAGGTTGATTTTGGAGCTGTGTTTCCACGGTTTTGTTGACCAAGCACTGGCCGTCTGAACGGCTGGTTGGGGTTTTATTGATGGTTTCGCGAGTTGAATTTGCTAAGGTGAGTGATGATCGTGCATCTCGCTTGAAGATTTTGGAGGGATATTGTTGCTCTTTTTTTTTTGAATACATCGTTTTTCGTTTTCTGTAAATTTTGTCTCTCGAGGACATTGCTTCGAATACTCTTGGGAAGGTCTTCCATTTAAGCTTCTTCTTATTTTGATTGCATTGCTCTTATATTAGGCTCTTCGACCTCTTGAATAATGAGGTTGACCTAGAAGTTGGTTAATATTTTGATGTTTGTGTATAAAGTAGTTTTTTCTGCATATTTACGAGCAACTTGATTAGATTGTTTGGGTTTTTTTTTTCTCCTCTGTTTTTGCTCCTTCGATTCAAGTATTTCATTGAAGGTATATCAAGCCATATGCATTTGGGTGAGTTATATGCATTTTGTTTCCCATTCTTTACTTCTAAAAACCATTTTAGTGCTCAATTCTTCTCTTATTTGAATGTGCATTTATGTATATCAAATGTAAATTTCTGTAGTTGGCTGGGAAACTTTCAATTTGGCCTCTATTTGTCTTGGAGCTTTTGCATGATACTAAGGGGTTGATAAAGTTGCTATTTTATTCTTTCTTGTTGATTAATAAAAGTATAGTTGTTGCATTTTCATCAACCAAATTAGTACATAATATAATTGATGTTTTAATTATAGAATTAATTGTCTTCACTATAAAAGTTGAAAAAATTTTGTTGCTATTGGTGCATCGAAGTTACTATAAGTTCTTTGTGACAACTTCATGTAATTTCCATGTCATAGTTCATGTACATTTTTGTGATTCGGCAATCATTTTTCACTATAGGACTCCACAATATGAGTTGTAAGATAAATGAAGATGACAAGATAATGCTACCAAAAGAACAGTCTAATGTATCAGCAAATGATGATGTTAGCCTTGCTGGAGTTTCATCAAGAAGAGGGACAGCTTTGAAAAAGAGGCCTTGGACATCTAAAGAAGATGCCATTTTGCTTGATTATGTTAAGAAATACGGGGAAGGAAATTGGAATTCAGTTCAAAAGTACTCGGGATTCTCTAGGTGTGGCAAAAGCTGCCGTTTAAGATGGGCTAATCACCTTAGGCCCAATTTAAAAAAAGGAGCATTCACTCGAGAGGAGGAGCATATGATCGTTCTATTGCATGCTAAATTGGGCAACAAATGGGCTCACATTGCTGGTTATGTAAGCATCTTATATCAAGCATTTGTTTCATGTATCATTACCCTATTATCATTATGTAGTTGAAAATGATATGTTGGCTGAATTATCTGTAATTGTGTAAATACATAATGACAGGTTATATTGCATATTAGCAACCTCTTTGTAGTATCTTTAAATATTGATAATCCAATTACTAATTTTTTATAATGATTATAAAATTAATAAGAAGAGATTGTCATCCATATTTTGACAATTCATGTTTGAGTTGAAATACTAAAGGGGATCTTATAATTGGTGGAAATTACATATTGACTTCTATAAATATTTTGGTGATGTAAATTGACAATATAATGTCATTTCATTTTTCTTAAAAAATTAGCACATAATATACCTTGAAAAATCAGGTTAATGGAGACTTTTGTCTTGAGTACATGTGAAATATCCATCTAGTCAATGTTTCCTTATGCATAGAGATACCCATTGTAGTTTCCCCTTTCAAATCCTTGATAACATTGATGTTTCCACCTTTAGGTACTACATTGATATTTGAAGAGTGTGCCTAATTTGATGGATGGTTATAAGCCTTCTTGCCTTTAGCAGGTTAACTACTAAGTATTTGGATTCCTCAAGTTTTTGCTCATACAAAAACAATTTAAAAAACATCATTAATAGTGCTAACCATAAAACAAAGCTATCTTCTTGCAAGTTAGGTAATATACCAATGTTGAATCAAGAAAGGTTGAACTTTACATGACATAGAAACATAAGCTACTTGAATTGGACATACATTGATCTACAAACATGGTTCCCTCTTCTTAGGTCGAGTTCTCATCCATTTTGCAGCTTTAATTGCTTATTGTGCAAGATAGAGTATCTCATTCATCTCTTCACAACTAGTAACACTTGCTTGGTTGGATGAGTTTTTCATGGCCCTTTCTTCAAAATATATTGGTTTGCCAAGACACCACCAACCAAGTACACGAGTCTATTTTTAAAGATCTTTACTTTAATCATGTCATAAAATGAAGGTTTCTTTATTTCATCATTTTTTTCCACCCTCAACTCATTCATGCTCATGGTCCTCAAGGAGTTGACAGATTAATTAAGAGTCATTTGTTGAATGGTATTAGATATTTTTTGTTGTTTCTTATCATATTTGAGTCACTCCATGTCACATGCTTGAGGAAGTCAATGCTTTGTATTGTCTTTGTCTATCACTAATAAAACATTCCTAGGGCCCAACAAACTTAAAAGTTGATCTAGATGTTGACTTTCTTCTACTGTAGGATGGTTTGACACTCCCTTAAGTTTGTCTTGATCTTTCATTGGATTGTAGTTAAATTATTAGGTTGAGTGTTAGAATGGAAAAAAGCTTTAGATTTCATGCAATGTGTCGAACAATTACAAGTTTCTTAACAAATCAAAGATGTCTTCATAGCAATGGCAAGGGGTGGCCTTGATATAATACCGTGCTAGTAGTTGATATGGTCAAACCTTTGCTTGATACTAGTTTGATATAGGTCAAATCAATTGGATATATTGTATATAGATTTGATCTATGATTACTATACTCCATGTCCTAAGAGTGTTTTAAAGTGTGGCCTAGATGATATATGTAAGATTGCAAATGTTCACTTCATTAAAATCCAACTTATTTTGAAAACAATCTATTTGTGAAGCATAGAATCCATATTAAATTTTTTTTTGCATGAGTTGGTCTTAGCATGCAGGGCTTTTGAACCATGTTAACATTTATCCATGGAATGAAAAAAGCAAGAGATAAAATTGTAATATCTCCAATCAAAGAATAGTAATTTGAGTCATGCTTATGAGCCAAATTCTTGCAAGTTGTGAACGTTCTAATTTGAGTGCAAAGCCATAATTAAGAATATTTAAATAAAGATATAGAAAAAGAGATAATGATTATGCATACCTCTTATGTGTTACTTGAACTAACCTTCTAATAAACACATAAATGCTCTATGCATGATTAGATTTTCATTTATCAGATGTTATAATGGTGTTTATATTAATAAACTTTTTAAATTGAAAAAATAGGCATCATGGTAGAATAAATAACTTAACCCTTAATTAAGAAACATCATTAACATTGTCAGTAACTTTATTCTAATTATTTGATTGTCTTTTTTACTTTCATCTTTCTAGTTGTTTTCATTCTCCACTTTGAGTTAAAATTGCCTACAATGAAGTGTTTATAGTTTTTGTTAAAATGTTAAAATTGTAGCTTAAGATTAAAGAGTATTAGTTAGCATTCAAGAGGACATGCTTTTGTTAGATGTTTGATACATATATGGTATGCTAAGGGCATGCTTCTTAGTCAAATTGTCTCATATATAATTGGTAGTTTTTTTTATTTAGAATTGATTGCATAATGTAGATTCAATTATTTAGTGATAATTTACAATGTTAAAAAAATCTCAAAAAAGACAAACAAAAGTAGAAAGTATTTTTAATAAAAATTCCTAAGAATGATACAAAAAAATCCCACTTTCAAGAGGACATCCTTTTGTTAGAAGTTTGATACATATATGGTATCCTTAGGGCATGCTTCTTAGGCAAGTTATCTCATACATAATTGGTAGTTTTTTTGTATTTAGAACTGGTTGCATAATGTAGATTTGATTATTTAGTGATAATTTACAATGTTAAAAAAAACTTAAAAAGGACAAACAAAAGTAGAAAACATTTCTAATAAAAATTTGTCAGAATAATATAAAAAAAAAATCTCATTAGTAAGCCAAAGGAAATTAGTTGTTTCAATCATATCGTCAGGTTGTCCAATGCTTGCTCCAAATTGGACAAACAACAATACCATGTGGTTGGTAAACCTTGAAGTGTGTTTCACAATGCCAAAAATTGGACCATTCAATGACTTTCATATCATTTTGCCACCCTCTAATAAAGGCATATGAAATCTATAATGCACTTTCAAGTTGATTTAACCATCTAGAGGAACAATGGTTTGATTAGTGGCAGGGGCCTCAAAATCAACCACTATCACCAATCTCTGACTAGATGAATAGTATTTAATGTGAAAAAGGGATGAATCATATAACTTGATGGAAAGGATCATACCTTGTGGCTTCAAGTAGAAATTAAAATCAACCAAATTGAAGATATTGGAGAACAAACCTCCAAAAATACATTCTTACACACGGCAACCTAGTTTTATCTGATGTAATGGAGATAAGATTGAGAGTTTTGTAGAGATTATTGCAAAGATATCATCTGAAGGCGTCTTCGCTTTTCAATAACCTTGCTTTTTTGTTGCTTTTCATATGTGATGTGCCATCAAGGCAAGCACAACATTACACTGGATTTCAAAAATATTTTTTATTGGAAAGCTAGTAGACAACATCTAATAACATAAGCTTTAGGATTAGCCCTCAAAAGCTTGGGTAAAATTGCACTAAAATCCATTTGATTGCGAAACACATTCAATGATGTTAAGGAGAATCTACTCTTGAACTACAAATACTTGGAGACATGCTCAAGTCAATTCTAATTACGAAAGAAGTTTCTAGTTCCCTATATAGTTATCTTAGGAAATAAGCTAATCTTTGTCTTTATGTTTTTATACCAATTGAATTGTAGATGTGCCTCTTCAATAATATGCATGCCAAGTTGAAGGAGGAGATGTTGATTTTCAATTGATTATTGTTGATGTGAAAAGGGGATTCAGAGAAATTAAATAAAAACTTACTTAAGATAAAGATGAAGAAGCTTAATAAGGCGAAGTTTCCAAATACGTTCAGGCGAAGAATTGGAACACCCTTTAGGGTTGATTGGCACGGCATGACAAGATTTTGGTTTGGAGGTTCAAATTTGAGCTATTTTGGGGTGCACGGCACTATTAGGGGTAGTTCGCCTCCATTTAGGATGTTTTGGTGATATTAGAATTGAAGGCAATGTGGTCGACATTGAGATGGTGCAACTAGATGTGGAGATGTCTCAACCATACCTGATTAGGCATGTATAGGCTTGGGTGCTAGTCAGCGTGTGTCGGTGTGGGTTGGAACGGGTTGATCCAGATCTTGATTGGGTTCAGTTCACTAGCTATTAATTTATTTGGTCCTTCAATTCTTCATTTATGTTATAATGAAGTATTGCCCAAACTTTACCAAGAACAAATGAGAATTTTAAGAACAATTTACCAATGGAGCTCTTGAGTTAGCATTTTTAAAGATGATGTTTAAAAAATGGATGTCACCATTGATTTTGCTCATAAAATAACTACCTTTGGTAACTGTGATTCTACAAATTCTTTTATTGAACTTTTGCTTAAGGATTGAAGTAATGAGGTGGGATTTGCAAGTAGAGATTATTTCTAAAGATGTTGTGAGAGAACTATGATAAAGCTTTTTATGGCTTTTGCCAAAAATGATGAAGGGAGAGCATTTATGGGATTATGATGACAAAAGGGTGGGATGCAAAATCAACTTTTCTAGAGGTCTTTGTACTACTAATAATTGTAAGAGGGCAATACTACATTTTTTGAATTTTTCATGTAACGTAGCAACGACAAGTGAAAAGAGAAGGCAAGAGCATGCTTCCTAAAGTCTTCATGTGATGGAACAACAATAAAAAATGAGAAGTCCAAATCTTGTTTCTTGTATCCTTCGTGTGAGAGTTACAAGAAAAAGAAGAGGTCGAAACTATCTCCCTCGATACTTTTCAACACTTCCGTGGCAAAAAAAGAATATCAAGAGTGCATTAATCAAGTTTTAAATAGTGTTAGAACATTTATTGGGTTTTGTGAGTGATTTTTAATTATGCTGATTAAGAAAATTGATATACAGATTTTACATTGAGAGCTAATAAAATATGTTAATCTATACCTTTAGTGACATTTACCTTTTAGAGGTAAAATTTTTTTGAGTGGTCCTCAATTTAAGTCTGTGGGAGTTTATTATCGTCTTCTTTCTAAAGCTAATAAGCATTCGATCCGACAATTTCTTTGACAAGATATAACCCCTCCCAATTTTGTGCTAACTTATCGAGACCTTGTCGCTTTGATATTTTGCATTTCCTAAGGACAAGTCCCTACTTTAAGAGGACATATTTTGGCTTTCTTGTTAAAGTACTTTTTAAGTTTTGCTTTCTATTGAGTTATTTTGAGTGTGCTTGAAGACTTTTCTCTTCAAAAAGATCTACCTCAAATTTGTTGGTTTCTCCATTTGTTTGTTGGGCATCAACTATGTCTTAACATTCCTTTAATATTTGGACTCGTAGAGTAGTTGATTTCTACTGAAAACATATCTTTGAAGCTATAAACCGAAGAGTATGGGGATTCTCATATGTGAAAGGAGTGGTTTGATATGCCAATAGTATGCTAGGAAACTCGTCAACCCAAGCCCTTTTCTTGCACTGTAGGCGAGGCTTAAAAATCTTTAACAAGCTCTTGTTTGCTACCTTAGTTTGGCTATTTGTTTAAGAACAGACTACAGATGTATACTTTAGGTGATAATGTATTTCTTGCAGAAATTTTGAAGTACCTCTACTTGTAATATTATAGCATTGTCAATAATTATAGTTGATGCAATTTCAAATCAACTAAATGTATCTACCCAAAAGAAATTATGAACTTCAAATGTCATCTGGCCAACAAGAGGTCTAGTTTCAACTCATTTTGAAAAGTCATTAATTGTGACAAGGAGGAACTTCCTGCCTCATTTGGCTATACGAAAAGGCCCTAGAAAATCCATGCCTCATACAGAGAAGGGCTAAGAAATGTTGACGGCTTTTATTGGGGCTACCGGTTGTTAAGGGAAGTATGAAATTGGCATCTTTTGCATCTTCTAACAAGTATAATTATTTTGTAGCTCTTACCATCATATTAGAGCACTTGTTATCGTCTATTACAACTATCGATAGACTTGGGGTGTCATTAACTCTGTGAGTATTGAAACTTCATAATGCTTCTACTTCTAGTCCTACTCTAGTGATGTGGTTTGATTATTTTTTTTTTTACTCAAAGTTTGTTTTTATTTATCCCTTTTCTCTATTGTATATTCATTCTTATTTTCTCATCTCCCAACATGGAATCCTTCTTTGACATCACCTCTACACTTCAACGAACAACCTCCATTAATTCCATTTTCATCACCAAAATTGGAAGCTTCTCTCACTTCCTTACCATAAAACATAATTCTACCAATTAACACCTCCAATGGGAAGCAAAATTCCTGCCTCCATTTGGCAATCAAGTATGGTCAGATACATCGTTGGATCTTCTCCAACAACCTAATTGTTCTCTCTAAATTCACTTTCATCATCTCATAAATTTAGAGTATCAAACCTGGTTCATTTGTGACTAGTAAGCTTTTACTTGGACCCATGTGTCTCTTCCAAAACTTGTTTTTTGGTTGGTTCTTAACATCACTAAATCAAGGGGTGCTTAGTTTGCCTAGAAAGAGCTCATGTGAATCCTTGTCAAGCTTGTATTCTTCAATTGCATATGCAGCTACAATCATTAGCAAGCAAATACAAGTGTAGAGGTTGACCTTCAAAAGGACAAATCAGTTTTTTATGATCTTTTTTCCATTGGTTCGCACATACCCCATGAAGATTTCGGTGCATTCACATTCAAAGGTTTGAATAACGAATTCATAGATCTTGTTGCTGTGCTAACGACTCGGGGAATCACCTTGTCATAGTTTGAGCTTCTCAACTTTCTCCTTAGCCTTGAATCCCGATACCAACTTGCATCTTCAATGATCACCACCATTGTTTTATCCTAAGTTAGTGCCATTGTACAGAATAGAAGGCACCATGGATGTGGTAAAGCTTGTGGCAGAAGTTGTGGGCTCTTCACAGCTTACTTTGTTTATGGTGGTGACAGCTACTTTGTCAAACATGACTTTGTTTTCCAGTATATTTTAACAACATGGATAGTTAACTTTGTCGACCACCAGCTGCATTTTATGTTGATAGTGGACTTCATTCTATTTTTTTCATTGGCAGTGTACCTTGATTTGATTTCTTCATTGTTACTGGCAGTTCTTTCCACATGGTACCAAACCTTTCATCACTTTGACTGCATCAAGAATATACTGGCTCAATTAAGTTGCAATTGGCAATGACTTGGGTTTGTCTCTCCTTACAGTTTTATCCACTGTTTCCACCTCAAAGAATAATCTTTTTCTCATTCATCCTTTACGTGCTCTTGCCTTATCACATTCCCACTTATTAGATGCCCAACATAGACAAGATAAATTTTGTTTTTTGTGGAATTTTTTAACAATAATTTTCTTGGGATTTCCACACCAAAGAAACTCTTCTTCATTGTTGTTCTGAAGTTGGATTATATCATCTTCCTTATTCCACTTCAATTGCTTTAATAGCTTGCTTCTTAGAAGTTTGGCACTTAAGACTCTGTCACTTTCATTTCAGCTTGTCACATAGTTTCCAATTTTCATTTACTTGTTCTTGTACTACCTTGTTTAAAGTTTGTGTACCCTATCAAAAAGAAAAGTTTCATTGTGTTTCTCTTCCTTTAAATGTAAGCAATATTTCTTTTTATCTAATGCATGTTGATGTTTGAGAACATGACTTTTGCATCTTACATAATTGATGTCGATTTTATCATTTATTCATGGATGACTTTTCTAAATATTTTTGTTTCGGTTCACTTAAATCTAAGTTTGAATACTTCCTACATTTATCCTTGTTTCAAACAACGTTTAAACGAAAACTTAATTCCAAAATTATATGCATTCAAAGCAAATGCTGCTAATGAGTCCTCAACTCTTAACTTCTCAATTCACCAATTGTGGTGTTCAGATTTCTTGCCTATATGCATATGAGAAAAAAGGCACAATTGAACACTGCCATGACAAACAATAGAATTTGGCTTTGCAATGCTTTCTTATCCATCGTTACCTTTGTTATTCTAGGACTCTGCCACTGAGAGTACAACATAAATAATCAATTACCATCCATTTCAATCAATAATCTTAAACAATTCTTTTTTAATATGGTAAAAACCCAGATTACCTATTCTTAAAGGAGTTTTTGATTCTTTGGCATTCCTTATCTTTGCCCACTAAAGATTTGTAGTTTAGTATCTCCTGCATGCAATAAGAACATTATTGGTTGCAAATGGGTCTTTAAAGTCACGAGATATGATTTTGGCTCAACCAATTGATACAAAACCCAAATTGTCACTAAATGCTTTCATCAACAATATGGAGTTGACTTATACAACAGCTTAGATGTGAAACCTTATTAGTATGATAATTGTTATACTTTCCATTGTTATCAGTTGTGAGTAGGCAACCTGAAATTCAAAATGCATTTCTTCATGGCTCTCTTCATGAAGAAATACACAATGTTCCATTGTTAGGCTTTGTTAATGCTATAAGTCCAACTTGTGTTTGTTGTCTTCACAAATCTCTTTATTGTCTAAAGCAAATATCAAGGGCATGGCAACTTTGCTCTCTACTCAGGTTCTTTGACTTGTAAGTGAACTCCTAATTTATTTATCAACATGGCATGGTTATTTATTCAACTTATTTGTGTCGATGACATTATGCTCATAGACAAATCACTGCGATCTTCAACTAGTTGTTACTACTTTTGTTGAGATCTTGGTCACCTACATTTCTTCCTTTAGTTTACAAATTCTTCCAACTTATATAGGTCTAATTCTCTTCCAATTAAAGTATGCTATTAGCATAAAACTCAAATTGCATGATGCCAAACCTGTAATGGCACTTGTGACATCAACTTCATATCTAATGATGCCCCCCACCAAATATGAAATCCAATAGAATGCTGTAGCACTGTTGGCGCATTTTAGTACCTTATGATTACTTGTTCTGACTTTAAATTCACTATAAGCTAAGCATGTTAAGTTATGCATTTCCAACTTTTAAGCACTGGTTTGTGATTATACATGATCTCAAAGGTAACTCAACTTATGCATTGGTGTTCGAAAAGTCCTCCAGTATTTGTTTTAGTGCATATTCAGATGAAAGTAGATCAAATGCTCAAATGATCATCAATCCACCAACTGCTTTGTTGTGTTTTTAGTCACAATGTTAGATTTTGATCCTCCAAGAAACGATGTGGTCTTGAGATTTTCTACAAAAATTGAGTATCTTGTTATTGCCAATACCTTAAACTAGATCAGATCTCTTCTAGCTAAACTCCATATTCCAATATATTACTCCCCATTCTATGGTGTGATAATTTTGGCACGACTTATTGATTAATCTAGTTTATTGTTGCCCATGCAAAACATGTTGGGATTGATTTCCATTTTGGCCGCATCAACGTTGCAAGCAAGGAGGTTTTTCTAGTCAGGCTTATCCCTTCAAAGGATCAATTTGACAAGATGTTTATTATGACACTATCCAAAACCCACTTTGAGTAATTATGTTCCAAACATTACCCTTTGTATAGACATCTATTTGCAGGGCAACATCAAGAAATAGTATATATTGTCATAATAATCCTATAATTAATTATTGAGTATTCTTTAGAAAATTTTTTAGTATTATACTATTATCTTTTTGTTGTGTTATATAAAAAAACATTTATAACAATTTACCAATGTTAGAATATTTTTTTAACCATTCTATAGCTCTTAACAGAGAGAATACAAACATATCAATGTTTGTTAAATAGAAGTAACCTATTTTGTATCTTTGAACAATAGTAAAGTCTTCCTTGTTTCTCATTATATTGAATAAATGATTTCACTTTGGATTCAATAATGTTAAGTCTAAATTTAATTTTAGACCTAGGGGAAGAGGATATGGGATATTGTTGTGTGCTCCCCTCCCTCTTCATGTAAGGGAAGTAGATCTTAAACAACCATCTATCAAGCGCATTAAAAATTTTGGCATTTGACATCCAAAATTTGAGTGAGTTGACAAACAATAACAAGGATCCTTTAGATAAGAGTCTATGAAGAATTGATATATTATTGACTAAATCAATTTTTTTATGAATGCAACCTTTGTGCAAAAGGTTTTCATGGAGGAGGATAAGTGAAAAACATCCACCATCTCTGTGGTAGGTTGAACATTCTCATGTAATAGTTTACCCTTTACAAAAGCAACATTGGCATGGTGAATATACGAAGAATATGATGCATTCCATTAGCAATAATTGGGAAGATGAGGTAGCACATAGAGATATGTGTGATGTCCCTAATGGTTTTCATTTTCTTCCCCATCTAAATGAGGGCGCCGACAAAACTACAAATACTCCTTGGCATCTTTCACTTCATTTATGTGTTGCATTGTGCTGATAACGTGATCCCAAAGGATATCCTGGTAGGCCAGAAAGAACTAGGCCATAGAAGTACTGATTCTAGGAATTTGATAGTTACAGTTTTTGATGGGTACAATATTCTCCTCAGAGAACAACGTAGAAAAGGTCTGGTGGTCCTAATGTTGGTCCACATTGTCCAAACGTAATTGTTTGTTAAATAGGTAAGGGGCTGATTATAAAGTTTTGGGAAGTGTGTAGTGTGTTTTTTAGATAAATGCTTAAAGATTTGACAGTGCAATTTGTGCTTAAAAACTCAATTGTTGTATGTACTGGATGCACCTCTCAAGGTTTTGAACGAGTTGTTCAAATCTGTACTCCATATAGACGGAGTGATCTTGCCAACTATTCTTGTCTTGGACCTTGCAAGTTCATGCATATGGCCACTACACACCATTTTCCCATGTATTTTGATATTTGTTTCATGGTTCCATACCTTTTTCTTTTGCTCCATGGATGTCAATGACTATTTCATGTAATCCTTTTTTGTATCCTTGGATTTCTTCTCTGGCAATGACCAGCTATCCATGCATAGATACTTCAGCATCATAGATTGATGAATTATCTGAGTTCTTGACTGTGACAATGCTCTCCTCCTTAGAGACCTTAAAAAGGGATTATGTGCCTGAAAGTGGTATGACATTGATCATAAAGATCTTGGAAGTTAATATGAAGTTTTTTACATAAATTCTTGAGGTTAGATTGTTTACTGCCATTTGTGTGACAAAAACTCAACTTGTTAGATTTCTCCTGAATCCTTTTCTATTGTAATGAAACGTGAGTTATCCTCTCCTGCAAGCTAGTGAGACTGGGCACACTGCTTCGCTTAGATAATCTCTATATTCTTTCATTTAACAAGAATGGCACTGATCTCTTTATCTTTGGCCACAATATTGCAATTCTTAGAGTATTTGATTAGAAGCTTATGAAGTTGAGATGCTCCTCGGCAATGCAGACAAACTCCTTGAGCCGTGAGCATCTGCAATCATTCAACTGTTTCAGCTTGCACCCTAGAGATAATTGTGGACATTAGTTTCCCAACGCTAGCAATATTCCAGCAGTTCCTAATAATCTCTCCAAATTCTAGAATCCTGACCATGTAGTTCCTGAATTTGAAAGATGGAATATAGATATTTCTTGTATGTTGAAAATAATGCAGAGGTCATGAACCAAGGAAGGTTTTGGACCTACGCGTAATTTTTCAGAGCTGTATACAGCTTCAGAAATGGGATTTGCTTGGTATCTTTGGAGCAAGAAGGAAGTGGCCCAGAGCTGGGTGTGTCCTGGGGACTTGTATCAAGAAGGAAATCATTAAAAATACTCGTCACTTTCCAAAAAATACTCATCACTTTCCAATATGAATGCTTTCCACTAGCTTTCGCATCAGATTTCCTAATAGTGGAATTTACACTCCACCAGCCAAGAACGGCTGATGGGGTGAAAGTGATAATTTCATTACATAAAGGTTCTTGTTCAAATGTAGAAACTTTATTTTGCCAGTTTGCATGAAGTTTGTTTGCTTCCAAGGATTTCTTGTTGTTTTACATAAAATTATTGAGCCCATGCTCATTTCAATGGCTCACCTCAATGGCACCTTTCTACTTATGATTAGCTAGGATTTGTTTAGCAAAGCTTTCAATGAGTTTTGTTTTCTGAATCTTGTATATCACAATTTATATTAATTGTGAAACATGTTATGGATCACATTTCTTTTTCTTGTGTTTCATAAATATGGGGAACATATTTAAAAAGCTTTTTTATTGCCTAGCAATGACGACTTTCTTTTGGACAAATCCATTATCACTTCTTTGAAGGTAGCTCTGTTTGGCCTTACCCTTGATAGATAAGGATTCCTTTTTGTGTGTTGTCTTATTTTGTTCGTTTATCTCGGTAGCAGAATTGGACTGAAAAAGTATGGTACATTATGACCTTATGACTTGCAGGTACACTTGTTTTGCTTCTGTGGGTAGTTATTCATTAATTGTTAACTGCAATCGTAGATTTTTATTTTTTATTTTTGTGATACTTAGTAACACATTTAAGGGTTCCAGGCCAATAATATGTTTTAACTTCTATTATTACATGACAATATAAATTAGAGATGGTTATTTATTCTTAACTGCAATTTGCAGATCCAGACTTCTGATCTATACATGCCTTCAACGTTAACACAGCCCTCGTTCTTTTGAATTGTGAATCGTAAATTACATTTTCTTTTCTTTTTTATACCTAGTTACATGGATAATGATTGAACAGCTGCAAAAGCATGTTAAGTGCATACTATTGTATGATGGCTTGTAAGAAGAAGGCCAGTTGGAGGTACAAAAAAGACAATCCTTTTATTGCCCTTCCTGCACATGCATTGCTATTTTTAGAAAGTTTTAACATCAAAGCTTCTAGTAAATGTCAATAAATCCTCTGCCTGGCTTTGGGTTTTCAGCCGGCTTTAGTTTGTACTAGCAGATTATATCACAAATGATAATTTTAGTTTTCGAGGTACCCTCTTGTGTTAGATTTCATAGAACATATATGTGTCAACTGAATGTCTTCAGTTTCTTGCATATACTGTAATGCAGTCTTGTGCCAATATCTCTCTTGATGACTGATGCTTTGCAATTTTGCAAATTAGAAAGCTATAGTTAGCTCCACAATCAAATATTAAAACTTAACAATTGAACATATATTCTTTTTATGAAACAAATGTATGCAAGATTATTGATTTACAAATTTGGAAACATTAAATGTCAAATATTTAAATTTTTTGTCTATCTTCTTTATATAGGCTTATATACTTTTGTATATTGTTTCTAGTCAAGATTACTTTTTTTGTTTGATGGTTATTTTGTTATTGTGTTTTAGGGTGGTGTATTATGTAAAGTTTTCTTTTGCTTGGACAATCTTTTAAAAACTATCCAACAAATGAGTTGCATATTGTTCCATAGTCATAATTGAGTTCATGTGGTTGTGAAGATAAAAAAGAAATTCTCATGCAATATTAGTTTCTTTGATTTGTTTAAGACTCACAGGATGCTACACAAATTCTTAACAAAATTTTTCTTGGATTATCTTGGTTAATGTCATCTTACATGATAGATTTCATATTCTTTAAAATTTAATTTTAGTTACAAAATTAAGGGGTGCATTGAATATGTAACCTTGTCATAGATCTTGTATGAAGAAACTTTATTTTGATTTTGACAGGTATTCTCAGTGGTGTATGCATGATCCACAAACTTTTGGCAAAGCAAAACCCTTTCCTTGTCACAAGCTTTCCTTTCGTAGGGTAACATGTTGAAACTTGAGGTTGCATAGTAAAAGGAGAAAGGAGAAGTATTGACAAGTGGAAGAATATGAGAACTAGACATATGATGAGCTCCCCACTTTATCTCAACAATTAAGTTTTTAAATCCATGTTAAAGGGTGAGCATGGCTCCACTTATCCTTTGGATTGTTCTTTATCTTCTAGGCCCAAAAGGGTTTACAAGTAACCAACAAATTGAGAGAAGCAATCTTATCTTTAAGAAATCAAAAACTCAAAATTAAGAGGTTTATGTTAAGAAACGTTGATGAAACTCATCCAAATCCACATTATCTAATTCTAAGACATTTTTAAATTGTTTCAAAGCTTAGCTAATCCAAATGGATTTATCCTAATGGATTTATCCTTTCTTTGGAAATGATTTAATCATATTTGAAAATCTGAAAATAGAAATTGGTTCATTAGGGGTTTGCACAATTCGATCAAAGTTTGCTTTTGGTGCCAACCATCCTAATTGAGTTTGATAGCCCAACTAGGACTAGATGATCTATTGGATGGTCTAATAGTTTCATCTTATTATAGATTTACATAAACATGTGAGCAAATAATATGATTAGCTCAATCGAGCACAACTGTCAGAAACATTTTTTTTTGTTTTTATCATCGTAATTGTTTGTAAAGTTGCTCGAATTTGTGCAAATAATTAGTTTGGGAATCCCAGGTTTTGTCCAATAATGAATGTTTAGGTGGTAGGATGATCTAATAGCAAAACCAAGTCAAGGTATTTAGAAAATTTGATTTTGGTTATTCTTGATTTTGACCCTACTTGACCTTATTATGCTACTTTAAATGTTTGAGACCCATAATTCATCCCTTGTTCATGGCTACCTTTCCAAAGAAATGATACATTCTGGTGAGTCAAGCAGGCATAAAAACTCGATTGATCCTCGTTCCTAATTGATCCTTTCTATCTTAGGAGGTACCTTCCCATTCTTTCTATTTCTAAAATTCTCTTTGATTGTTTGTCATGTGGTAATCAACCTCTTCTCTAAAATAGCATGCAGTTGAATTTATTGTTCCTCTCCCATGAATAACTCATCCAAAGATGTTAGAATCTCATGTTTCCTCATCTATCTTAAATGGCTCAAGTTTAAGCTTCTTAATTTTTACCATTGAATATGATGCTCATATAAAGTGAAAGCTCAAATTTTAGGTATTATCTACAATTTACATAGTATCTTAATCATTAATTCCAAATTAGTTTGAAATTCTTCCCCTTTTCAATCAATTACTTTTTAAACTACATGCAAATCATAAAACATCTCCAACCACAAACTTCTTCTAGACCCCATGTGCTCATATAAAGTGAACTCTATCCATCCATTTGATAAACTCTCCACTTTTCGTGATCAAGATAAAACTATTGATCAAAAGGGATTTTTTTTTGCAAATATCCTAAGCAAACTTTAGGAGGAATTTGACTGATGGAGCTATTACCAGCCAATTGTATGAGAATTGAATATATGACAATTTATCCTTCTAAGTCATTGGTTGATGAACTTTATCCACATAGTAGGTGCATTATTGTTTGATTGACAATTTCGATATGATCGTTTGTTTGTAAATGGAATCCAATGCTCTATTTGAAAATGGTATTCATCATCACTTAGAGAGATCTCTAAAATGTGATGAGAAATTCAGAGTCTCAATAAGAAATGATAAACATAGGTGATCCATATTATACTCTTACTATTATTAAGAACAAAGTCACTTCTTCGAAAATGGTTTGTTTGCATGTCTATTCCATTATGCCTGAAAACATTTTCATGATAAATAAAAAGTTAGCACCATGCATAGTTGATAAGCCTCTAAAGAAATCCATTTGTTTGCTCTTCCATGTTCTATTTGGCATAGACTATGACATATGGAACTTTTGCTTGTTGTTGATTTCGAAGTGTGGCACCTTACAAACCTTCATCTCATTGCTATAGTAGCTCTTTATCTCTTTTTAGGTGGAGGATTGTCTTGGCCTTGCCAAAATGTTTTGCTACTTTCCAGGAATGCACCTTTCCTCTATAGTGCATAATTTCTTCTTTTTGGGTAGAGCAATTCATTGCATAAGAGCTATATTTTTGTTTCTTTCTTTAATTCACCTCATCTACAATCCCTTTAAAGATAGAATTGGTGCAATATATAAGGATGTACTCTTCCATTAATAAAAAAAACTTTCATGCAAGTGCTTCACCAAAGAAAGTTTACAAGTGGCCCAAACAACATGTTGACTGCTTATTATTTGCACTTTTCTTGCACTTCATGGTATAAACTGTTGATGGGTTATTCATCCACTTTATGTAGTGTGCTTGATGCAATTTAGACTGTGTTTGGAGTTGTTGGAGTGATTGATTTTCCATGTGAAGAATTGTTTCATTCCTCACGGAAATATGAACATCTGTGCTTGATTGATGAACTATAGAGATCTCTTTATAACAAGTTCAGTAATTCTTTAAGCTCCATTCTTGCATCAAGAGGATGCCATATGGGTAGTCTAACATGCTTATCTCAAACTTGAATAGCTTTATTTTCCTCTTCAATGCTCAACGAGTGTCACCATGCTTTGTGCTCCACTGGAACTTTCAACTTGCTTGGTGAGAGCATGAAGCTTAAAGGCAGATTCGTCCCCAATCCAAGTTGTCCCACCAAGCTTACCACATCAAATTCTTCTAGCTCCTGCAATTAATGGCAAACATGATCGCTTTTACTTCAACCTTAAGCCTGAATAGTCCTCCTTAAGGTCTGCTTCAGAGTTATTGTGAACTCCTCCCGAAGCCTAAACACTGCTGCCATCACAATATTGTTGATTGCAAATTGAGAAAATCTGAATTAAATAGTTGAGAAACTTCATATTTGATCTCATCACAATTGAGATCTCATGCTCAAGATAAGGCCCCCATCCCCTTGAAGCCTTTTAATATCTTCAAAGCCCCTTCAGGTTGTACCAGCATTCAACAAACCAAGAGAAGCAATCCCTTTCCTTAACAGCCAATTAAATTTGTTGCATAAGTTGGGAAACATTCATGAGCTTCATCCAAATCCCACTTATCTAGAATGAGGCATCTTCTAATAGTGCTCGCAATCCAATCTAATCCAAACAAATCTCTTTTAACTTAAAAATTTCAAACTTTTTTGAAAACTTATAAATTGGAAATCATACTTCAAGAGATTGGATCTCCAATTACGTCTGACTAATTTGGTATGAGAATCCCAATTCTTTCACCACTATCCAATCTCATGATCCACTTAGTTTGAGCCTTATATAGCCTCCAAAAACATGTTCGTTTGCTACCATCTGGCAATCTGATTGTTTGATCACAAAGTCACACAATCTAATCAACTCACTTAGAAAATTTGTGGGCATCATAATTTATAATGAACTTAGAGATTAATTTGCACACATTCGAAAGAATAAAAAGTACTGAAAATAAATACAAGAAACCTAAAAAAGACAACATAAAAAAATATCCATCCAAGACAATCTTATCTAAGAGGAGATAGGGAGCAACACAATGGTCACTTCATCTGCTATGTCCATTATCTTTTCAATTGCACAAAAATGGAGTACTTGAAATGGGTTTGATAAGACTAATGTTATGATAAAGAAAAAAAGAACAAAGCAAAAGTCATGCGGTCATATATTGAAAGCATTGAAAGACTTTGCTAAGCTTTGCAGAAAACCAAAGTAAGAAAGTCATTGCACGCAAAAATAATCTAAAAAAGTAAAGAAATCGAGTCATAGTGAGTAGGGAAAGCGACGATCAGAGGAATTCAAAAATAAAGTCTAAAGAAGATGGAGGTGGCAAATCCGAGTAAAACTAAAAATAGCAAAGTAAAGGAAACTGTTGTATTGGCGACAACAGAATGGTTGGTAGTAATGTGAAGATAGACTGACATAGCGTCTTACCATTTGGGCCTTGTACCCTTCATTCTAGTATCAGAAAACTTCAACGAATTAGCATGTTAAAGTCCTTGTTGCAATCAACCCTAAAATTTCAAAAAGATGCAAAAAAAAAAAACGAAAATTTTACTCGTGCGAAATTCATTTTTTCAAACGATAGGCCTTCTCCTTTATAGAGAGCCTAAGCAAAAAATACAGATAAAAAAAAAAAATAGAAGTACAAAATTTGCGGTAAAAAACCATTGCTAAATTGATAGGATAGTGCGACGTTGACGGATCTGTGCATTCGCATGTCACACGAACTCGTGATCTGAAACAGGCCCGGATTTGTGGAACCATCTTGGCCGAATGCAGTTCAAGAGGCCCTTCATCGGGTCGGGTAGGGTCAAGCCGGCGACAATCTGTGGAGTCAGCAAGAATGGGCCCTATGGGCTATTTTTTTTTTTTAAGTCTCAGGCACAAATTTTGAGCTAAAAATTCACTTTTAGGTTTCATCTTAACTTTGCACAAGAAAAATAAATACCTTGATTGTGCAGAGGTGTTGGTGCATGCCTAACTAGCTCTTGGGCATCGACAATTTTGACGGCAACTAGTGTTCCTTGCCGAAATTTGTTATTGGCTCTTCTTGACCTTGTTCCTTTTATGCATGACCTTTTATGTTGGTTTGAAGTGAGGGTTACTTGCAATGCTTGAAACTCTAGACTCTAAACATTAATGATATAATTTTGATACATGTTGTACTAGTATGGAGCCATTTTTGGATTATGGCATGTATTTGGGGTTCAATTCTCTTATGTGACATTATCTAAATAGCCATATATTACTTCCTAATTCAGATCAATGCTTAACATCATTTTCTTGCAGCCATTTTTGGGATTCTATTCTCTCATGATGCATATCCATATTTTTCTTTCCAAACTTTGATCAATGCTCATGCAAACAGGCATATTTTACTTCCTAATCCCACTACTCAATTGGATATAAAACTTTATTAATAGATAAGATAATTCAGCACGTACTCAACTTAACTGTTTTACATCGTATTCAAATCTGTCTATTGAGTTCATTCGTGTGTAAACTTAACAGTGCCTGTGAGCATCTAAAATGTGTCTGGCGGCATTAGAATCCTTTATGGAAAAGATTTACTGTTTAGATTGAACTATAGTAACTGAACAAAAGTATGTGAAATTTATTAGAGCACAAGAAAGATTTTCTGTTATTGTTCTGTGAGGTGTCTCTTTGTTTGATTAGTTTCCTTAGTGGAATGAAATATGTTTTTTGTTCTATTTCTCCATGTTCTTGAAATCTATCATGGTTATGATGAGCTTTCTTTTTAAGAATATACATATCATTGTGTTACATTTTGATAACTCGGCTTTCTTTTTAACAATATACCTATTACTGTGCTACTTCTTGGTTTAGTTACATGGGCGTACTGATAACGAAATAAAGAACTACTGGAATACACGTGTTAAGAGACGACAACGGGCTGGTTTGCCACTTTACCCATCCAACTTGTACCATAAAGCTTCGAGTGAGAACCAACAAAGCCCTGAAGCTAATGAGTACAACACTGGCCACAAGAGAAACAGTGAAGTGTTGCAGGGAAGCTATAATATATTCGATATTGGATTTGACCCTTGTACGGCTAATTCAAGCTTATCTTATGTGCCACCATTTCTGAAGGATCATAGCTTCGATCCATATGTTCCTAATGACATTATGAATGACCTCATAACCTATGGCTGTGCAATGTTCGACAGCCACTTCAAATCGAATGGTGAATCCTCCACTACCCAGGCTCGTCCCAGGGCCATGAAGTTGGAGCTCCCTTCACTCCAATATCCAGAAACTGACTATAGTAGCTGGAGTAATCGTATTTCTCCTTCTTATGGGGCAGTTAATACCCATAACACTTCTCCTGTAGGTATTTCAATGCAGTCACCAAATTGCGGTTTATTGGAAGCACTGATTCAAAAAGATCCAAAAGCTGACCTCTGTTGTGTCAATGGTGAAGAGACGAATGATCCAAATTCACCCTTCAGCAGATCTGCTTTTTCTCTCTTCGAGCAGTGCACTCCTGTCAGTGCCAGCTCTTTGGATGAACTTCCAACTTCAAAAGAAGCTTCTGGTTACAGTAATCTATGTCCACATTTTTGTTCTAAGCATTATTGACATATACCATGTTGTTGCACATACTAATGTCATACAGTAAAGCTTTGTGCAGCTTCTGAGATGGAGGAAAACATTTTGCTACAACCGAACTTGCTAAGACCAGATGCTTTGCTTGGATCAGATTGGTACCATCCAAGGCAATGACCTGAGCAGATATAGCTAATGCAAGAAGGGCATGGCTGGTTGGACATCATTTGTGCTGCTTTTGCAAGATTCATCAATTAAAGAGCTTTTGCCATAAAGCATTTATGTCATGTAACTATATAATGAATGATTATAAGAGTTTTTAAGTAAAAAAGAAAAGAGAAAGACTAATACCTTGCAACGTTGCTTCTACTTCTTCAGGAGAGTCCAAGGCCACTCAAACCTCCACGCTTTTCATCTCAACCAAAGTCTCAACAATGACCTATTTTTCGCCTCCTTTGGAGGGCTGAAGGTTTCATCAACTACAATCCTCTCCATTAGCAAATGACGTAGGTGCACCAAAGCCACAACCATCTCTTTTTCATAGATTCTATAGGTCAATGCCTGCTAGCAGAACTATGAACGAGAGCTAGTAATCCGGACCGTATTGAAAAGGTTCATAAGACACAACATGGAAGAGTCAAAATATTCAAAAGCGAGGTCCAAAAAAGGAGGGTAGAATTACTGAATGAATACCAGCTGTGGCTAATACCTGATACATAAAAGACACATTTTCTACAGGATGATCTTGAAATCATCAGCCAACCCAACTCATTGGCAAGATGCCTACAGTGAAAAAGAACCTACACGTCAAGATCCAAATTCGAATTGGTTCCTGGTCCAGGTAGTGGTCTCTTTCTTTCCATTATGAACGACACGCTTTGCCTGCTCCCTCCTTGTGTCCACTAACGCTCCTGTCCACAGCAAAGAGAAGGTGAAAAGTGCCACCAAAGCTACATAAGCAGGCTTCTATTGCCATGCAACAATAGAGTGAGCTTCTTATGATAGGAACTAACACATCCAACAGAGTGAAGCAACGTTCCATTATTTTCGACGGCATCCTTCCGCAGTGTGCCACAATCCTATTTCTCATTTTTTATCTACATAAGCCAAAGCCCATAGAACCGGCGATGTCTCCGGCATAAATGCGAGGAGGATGTATAGCTGATAATTGATCTTGAGGAATAGAAATTTCAAACAGAAGGACCGAATCTCACTGATAGGGAAGGAGAGAAAAACAAAGCAATGCCAACAGCCCCATCAATCTGTTGTTCATCAATAGACGAAACTCTCTCCATTTCATCTCGTGCCAAATGCCACAATCTTAGTCCTTTTTCCTTTTTGCTAACCACAGGGAAACCCAACACCTAGAAGAGCAAAGCTCATTTTCAAGTAACGTGGCACATAAAGAAGAGCTGGCCCATCAAAAGTCTCATTCCTTCACGAATGAAGTTGAGAATTCACTAGGGTTTGTAGGATGAAGGAAGTGTACAACTAAGGTGCAACCCCATTTTATTGTTGGATAGAGAGAATGGAATTTTTCAAGAAATTCGAGACAGAAGAAAAAAGAACTGTTTCTCCATAGCATCTTCATTTTGAAACACTATTGCTATGGGGTCAACCCAAATAACAAATAAGAAATCCATCAAAACTTGAGACCCAACACCATGGTAAAATACTACCCTCATGATTAGACCATATCCTTGACATTTGATAAAAGAAAAGCGCATTATACGTTATAATGGGACATCTTATTAAGGAAGAATGTAAAAAAATGTAGGTGCTGCACTAAATGCTAGTTATTTTTTCTTTTTGTAAGTGAATGTAATGAAAAGTCCCAAAAATAATGAACAATGAGATAATGAACTTATTGATATTGATATTTCATGCTCATTTCCAAAATTCTGATTTGCTAGTTCTATAATTCGAGAACCACAGGATGATCCTAAGGCTAGAGCACAATATGGGGAGACTGAGAGGAACTTTTAGTTCGAGTTATATATCTTTTTTTTTCTTCCATTCTTTCTTAGACTTTCCCCTACTTTTTTCACCTCAGACTACTTCCCACACGTGTGAAGCAAAGGCCCCCTCTGGGGAACTTCTAAATCGAAATTGCAGATAAAAGAACAAAAGTTTATTCAACTCGTCAAGAGCTTTGGTTTACAAAACTTCATATTCCAATCTAAAAGTCCAAGAAACAAGAATTGAACTACAACTACCAGACAACAACAAAAAAGACCAAAAATGCATATCAAGAGCTTTGGTTTACAAAACTTCATATTCCAATCTAGAAGTCCAAGAAACAAGAATTGAACTACAACTACCAGACAACAACAAAAAAGACCAAAAATGCGGGAACCTATAATTGAACTAGTGACATGATGGATTTCCCTAAGAAATTAGAGTTGAACGTGTTTCCAACTTGAACTAGCTCTATAGACTGACTCGTTGACTCCTTACACCCTCAACCTGAAAGACGGAATGGGGCACCTCTTCCTGGTTTTTTCTTATGCCTTCCCTTTGTGCATGGTATGAACTACAAAAGCATTTCATCCGAATGCACAAGTTCTACTCCGTTACTCCCAACTCTGAGAAAGGAAGTCAACCCATGTGCATCTTGAGCCATGCACACCTCAATGAGCTTTCCTTACAAAGAAAGTGCCCCTACTCAGGTTCAAGAATCCTAATCGGCCTTTCCCTCGTCCCTCATGGAAGACAAATGTGGGCTAGGCCTCAACCTTTAATAGTGAAATGAAAATTCTATTCCAAAGTCTAATTGACAGTTGATTTGTTGGTCGTAAGTTAGCCTAGCAAAAAGCAAGGGATGTCATGAACGGTGGGAGGATTTTTTTTATATCAATCTTTTGGATGGGCTGAAAGCTAGCCACCAACAAGCAAGCTAGCTAAAGAACTCAAGAAAGAAATAGGCACTAGAACACTATGGGCGCTCAAATAGCAGAATGCATGCACACTTCGAAGAAAGCACCTATCGCACTTTGACCACCCAAAACCTCCAACTTCCCAACCCCTAGCTATGGCATAACATGATGTCAAGGTTACACTTGTTGCAAGGAAAAGGTCAACTTATCATCCTACTTAGACCTACTAGCACATGCCACCTTCCCTCATTCCTTTCGTTGTTTTTCAGTATCCACAATTCGTAGGGGAATACAAAGAAAAAAACAAAAAGGGGACCCCTTATGGGAAACTTCTAAGGAACTAAGTGGTGGCATTTTTTATGTATTCAAAGATAGAGATTCGTCTCTCAATGGTAATTAGTCAGCTAAGGAACTAATTGTCCACAGCGGTTTTGACCTTTGCAAGATTGGAGTTTTGAATTTGGAATGGAAATAATGCAATGAGCGAGCCTCCATCTTGATTTTCCATTAATACCTAATCGATAACAGAGTCAGTTTTCTAGGTCTTCTTCCCTTTTCAAGTACTCAAGCACAAGATATAGGTCCAATCTGTTACTCTAATGGTATATCAATTAGAAGAAATTTTCAAAAGGGGAGAGGAAAGGAAATGCATCAAATCCCCAGAGGGGGGCCCTGAACTTGACACCAACACTGAGAAATGGAATATCAAAAAAAGAGCTTTACAAGGGAGGGGAATTGCCTTTTACAAGGGACTCAAAAGCTGAGTCAAGAGATTCAGGGTTGTTGTGGCCTAGGACCCAGATCAGATTATGCCCTTCCAATGTCTCACCAATCAGTAGCCTGCCTCTTTATGGATCACATAGAAAGGATAAACCATTCAAATCTACGACGAATAGCTTGATGATTCACAAAAGGCTTACTCTTGACACTCTAACCCCCTTGATTTCAGCCATCTCCAATGTCGGGATACTCTAGTCTAAATGCTCAAAATTAGAGAAAGTCACTCATAAATTAGAGATTCAAAAAAGCACAAGTCAAACAAAAACCATATTACTCAAGGATTTCGTCCTATTGCCCCCCCCCAACATTGGAGAGTGTCATGTCATGGGGCCTTGCTTAGCTATGCATTGACAATTGGGCCTAGTAGTACAAAGAAGAGGTTCAATAGAGTTCTTGGGGACAACTAAGAGAAGGAGACAACACTCTCTCAAAGAAAAACCTGACTTCGACCTGAAGTGAAAGGTTTGTCTACCCCAATAATGAAACTTAAAATGTTTCTAATGCGATTATCGATATTTCCTTCATTGCCCATGTTCATGGTATTGCATGGGTGATGTTTTCACAACCAACAAGGCTTCACTAACGAAAAATAAATTTCCACTTGGGGAGTGTTTTTGCTCTCAAGCACCCTAGTCAAACAAGATAAGCTAGTGGTGAGCTCAGCGAGTGGAACACCTACCCATACCAATATAGCTACTTGAGCTTCCATCTCGAGATTGACTCTCAAGTGGTTTGTATACCATATGTATGTTTAACTTGATTAGAGTAGTGAAAGATCAAAGTTACAAATTGCATAAAGATTGCATGGAAAGAAATCACCAACTTTCTCTTTTCCTTTTTTATGGATCACTCTTGAAAGTTCACCTCATTAAATAGAAAGACCAACCCCCTCTCCTTTAAGAATAGGACCAAGTGGGTTCCAATCTCATACATACTAACAAATTTTCTCCTTTGTTTTCCCATTTTTATATCGAAGAACTTCGATTCCACATGAAAAAGAAAAGGCTTCTTCTTATGAGAATAATTGGATTGAAAAAAGACAGCTTGAACCATAACATAATAGTTGAGTTGATCTACCAAAGTAGACACAAACAATTGGGAAATCCTACTTCACATTCAATGTAGTATTGAGTACATGAACAATAATAGCCTCTAAAGTGTACTGATTGAATACATTGATCAAATCAGTCTCATCAAAGGAAAGAGTACAGTTCTTTATGTAATCCTTAATAGAGAGCTTCTCTTTTTGAATGAACATTTTGATCAAGTTTTGAGATGTATTATAAATTTTTCATCAAATTTCATTGTTAGATCCTTAAATTAAGTGTAGTTCTAATAAAGAGTCCTACATGAAAGGAAAATCTACTTTTCACACACGCATTAACCTTCAAACTTCATCTTTCTATTGAGAATAGCCAAATTTCAATTCCTTCAGATTATCCAACAACTTCATTTTCTCAAACAATTTTTTAAAAAATTCATGAATCACATTAGACCTATTCAATGAATGAGAATTATTGCAATAGAATCTGAATTATTGCATCATATTATATTGAACTCATTTTGTTAAAAACCTACTTATTCCTTTTCCTTTCTTTGACTCTAACAAGTCACTTTCTTTTTTCCATGCTTGATGATATAATGAAAAAGATTGACCCATTTCGACTTTTAGCAATGTGGTCCTAATAGGCTATTTCAAAAAGGGTCCTTTTTCTCGAGTTTATCAAGTCTCCAAACCATTCACGATACTAAATCACTTGCATCATTGAAGATTTTGTACCATTCCATTCTATGGGTACCTTCACCCTTGAATGAAAAATTCCCTTCCCTCACTCAAGATAAGTCATAATAAGCTACATGGATTATCTGACCGTTCCTCATTCATCAAAAGCTACCTGGACTCACAAAGAACTTGAACTTGTAAGGGTTAGGAAAAACCTCAGCTCATGTTGCCAAACCCTGAAACCCTATACTATGAACAAAAGTTCAAAAGCCCCCTCCAACCATCCTATAATTATAGGCAAACACTCGTCATGTTAAGGAGGATAACACATCTCATTTTTTTGTATATAGAGTTTTATAACATCAGACTCTATATGGCACCTTCATGGATTCAACAAGAGGCCTCTCAGCAGAGGGGCCCAACGCTACAAAAACTCAATATTGATCGTGAGTTTATCGAGTCAATACTCATTCGTGAAGGTTTATTCCCCGAATGTGGTTTGGAAGGACCATTCAAACTTTTCTTTTACTAAAGAACAGCTCTACTGCCCCTACTTTCCCTCAATAGTCAAGTTTGAAGAAGATAATAATAAAATATTTGGATTATGGATATTTCTGTTCTTTACTCCTAAGAGGCAACCTAAGGTGTAAGGACTTTTCTTTTCTATTCAAGGTGAACCTTGGAAAAGTAGAAATATGGAGTGTTTCGATATTGTATTGGTGCTTAGACCTTATGCAGCGGAAGATCATCCCCTGCCCTGCTCAAATCAACCTTCCTGAAGAGTGGTTGAGGGTCATTGGGATTGGCTAATGCCTACTTCCTTTTAAGAGCCTGTAAAATGGGAACCCCTTGCTTGTTGAAAGTTCTTTGCCTTAGACTCTCTCTACCTTCTAGTGTTGTGTTGACAACGACTTTCAGAATAGTTGTAGGTGAAAAAATCCACAACTACTATTGCTGTTGAATCGGGTTTTTTTTTTTTTTTTTTTTGAGTTTGTGTTACTACATATGACTCATCATTGCATCCGTGACAAAGATAGCAAGGAGAGTTGCTCTCTCTTAGAGTTGACTCCCTAGAAGTGCTAAGTTTAGAAGTTCCTCTACAGGCCCCCCCCTAGAAGTTCCCCTACAGGACCAAACCCCGCCCCCACGCACACTCTTAGAAAGAATCTATAGAATGGAGGATAGGGCAAGGCAAGTAGTTGTAGTTAGCTTTACGTTTACGTCCTTTTCTAGGAACATGGGAAAAGCATTAACTAAAGTGAAAGGAAAAAAAATCAAGAATGAATTTCTCATTCTCGAAAAGAGAAGTGAAAACCCAAGACAAAAGACTTTTGTTGAGAGTTAGGGGTTCATATTCTAAGTAAATTATTCATTCATACAACATAACTGAATTTGTGCTCACAAAACTTTCCTTTTAGACTGGAATGATGAAGTTCCTTTTCGCTTTCTACCTTCTTTGCTTGGACAATAATTCTTGGAGCAAGATCAAGGGATATCAAAGAGAAGGTACAGTTAGTTAAGCTTACAGTTCAAATACCATAGTGAGTCAGTCATTCAATGAATAGTCCTAGCAATGGAAGAATAGCCCACAAGCTTTGTTGGTCACCATACAAAGTGAGAACTGCTCTGCTTGCTTTCTTGCCCTAGCACATAAACTAAGTAGATAGTAGGCATAGGTATGCTAAGAGTTCATCAATTAAAGTATATATTATGTTAAACTCTTTTCTAAAAAAAGAAATCTATTTAGTCTGGTAAGCTCACACAATGCAATGGAAAAGCAATTCTCAATATCTCTTTTGAATTGAATTACACTTGAATAGGAATTGAATTAAAGTAGCCATCAGCCAAGTCTTGGATGCTGAATTATCGATTTGACCACTTGTAAATTGGCATCATCGGAAAGAGATTCGAAGCTGGCAAGTATGCGCGATGACATCCTACAGGGCAATTGAGCTCACATTAGTTGTTTATGAACTTTAAGATAATGCCAAAGGAGTGTAGATTATCCTTCAATAACTCTTTATCATATTGTTTCCCTTAGAAGGAAAAGGGAATTTTCCTTTCCTCCACGTGCTACATGATCATGTTATATATATTTTGGCTTCACTTTGTTTTCAGCTAATCAAAGCACCACTAACCATTGGTAATTGAAGAGCAGTCATTCAATTCATTCTTCTCCAACAAATAGATGAGTTATAAATTCCAGTCCACATTGAGGAGCCAACCCCAAACAAGGTAAATCATCTTTTTGAACTAGGGATAATAACAAGCTAAAGAAAAGCATTCTTGGTAAATCAAAGACAAAAGAAAAGGAAAGTGGGTCGAGGCTGGGGCACAATCTAGGGAACTTCTAAAAATTGTATTTGAAAGAAAGAGAGGCCCGAGCAAAGGCCAAGTGAAAGGAAATCTCTTTAATCAAAATCTGGTCTTATGCTTGCCCGAGGGGATAATAACTTCTTCAAAAGCAAGGATGGGACTAGTTTTCATGTGGAATTTGAAGATTAATCTTTCTCTCTCCTTTCTACTACCTAAGACAAGTAAATTCTATGTTCCAAAAATCAAGATGAAGCAATCCAATCCTGAATGAGATCGTTTGGGCTCGACTTGAGAGCATCAAATAGAAGACAGCACCATGAAAAGTTAATGCGATTGCAAGAAAAAGAAGTTGCAATCACAACATGAAGAAGTTGTGATCACAACATGAATAAGAAAAAAAGATGGGGCCCCCCTCTAAGAAACTCATCAAAGACAAAATGCCACCATCTCGCTCTAGAAGAGAAAAAAAGGGGGCTGAATAACTATCAAACAAAGGTCCCACGACGCCGACAACAATCAAACCGGAATTCTATCGTACCATTTGATCCTTTTCGAGAGGACAAACAACTAATGCGTTTCTCAAGCAAAACTTGGCATGATCGTTACTAAAAACATGTTTCCTTGTTCGCCTCCTCCCCTATTTGGGGTTGGGAGGAAGGGAAACAGGTGGGTCAATCCTATTGACCACTTCTTGAAGTGAGTTATTTCCTATTTTGTTTTCCCTACACTGGTGAGGTACTTAGATAAAAGACAAGAAAGATTGTACCTAACAAAAATGATTGGAGTATAATACCCCACTCCTTTATGGCTTGCCCACACCAAATTGGCTTGCTTTGCTAAGGAATGGAGTTGGTGGACAAACAAAATCCCAGCATGGACAAAGCGATTTGAAAGAATAGAGATTAAAGATTGATTCAATAGCTTTGGACAGCAAGGTGTAAGCAACTCTCGTACTCTATTTATTAGATCATGCTTAATTGATGGCTTCCTCTTTGACTAGCTACCTAGTGCTATATCTATGAATGGATTTGAGTCAAACAAGTAATGTTATATATTGATATAAGAATTTTGCTTTATAGTCTAAGAAGGGGGACTCCCCTTCTTATTACAAAATAGACATTCCATTTTTTGGCTTTCCCAACACTGACTGGCCTATTTGATTAGATCTAACAATCAGCTCAACTTCTTAGTCAACTAGTAGTCTTGATGTAGGAAATCGATTTCACATCTCATAATCTGTACCAACAAACTTCTTCAAACACTAGTCAAGGCTCCAGCTGATCTAACTCCAAAGGATCCAGCTAATTCATTGTAAAGGAAGCCTCCCCTGGTGAATTGTTGGACAAGGAATCCCAACGTTGAGTCAGAGCTTGAGTTCAAAGAGCAAGTCCCTCTTCAGTTTGTCAAGAAAGCTATTCTTGTGTGCAAACGATCAAAGAAAGAAATATCATATCTAATAATGCAATTACAAGAGCATTCAAGGAAGAAAGAAACAAGGTAAAGGAGGATGGAACCCCACTTCAACTCACCAAGGAAAAGGTCAGTACTTCAACATCCTTTCATCCTTTCTGATGAAGTTCTTTTATATAGATCAATGCCAAGGCATCCCCCCTCCCCAAAGGAAAATGTTCGTAGATGCAACCATGAATCGAACCAGGTCAAAACATTGTCGATGGACAACCTTTGAGTCTAGCAAGATGGCCAAGCCCCAATTCCCAAGGTTAAGGTATTGTTAAGCCTACACAAATCAAAACTCAACTTGTGGATTCTCTTTCGTCTATCAACCGGCCAGCTTGACTTTGTATTTCCTTCTGAAATCCCAAGTCTCCAAGTGGGCCCTCTTGGCCACCCATGAAATTGGCTTTTTTGAAAATCCTGCTCCTGTGTCGTAGAACTTATAACTTGACAGTCCACCAGGTACGTTTTTTTTTTTCAATTTTGGTTATCGCAACCCATAAGCACGAGATGTAACTTATGGTGAGCAATGGTCTCCTGGACATAGTCCTTCGAGGCAATGGTCGTTTAGTCCATAGTCCGTTAGATGGTCAGTGCAAGGGCAAATATTGGAACAAATAGTGATTCCGCTGGTTTCTATCCTTCACATCAGGGCCTGTCCCTCGGTGTGGTCAGCACTCCATACTATAGGACAGCGAAGCTTAAACTTGTTCATTGAAGATGATGGTTCACCAAGGCCTCTTTCCTCCTTTTGCTGCTCGCTAGGAGTCCAAACTCCCACTAAGGTGGAAGGAGTCAATTGAACATCTTAGCAATTGGCGGGAATTTCGCCCACATCCGATCCCAAATTCTTGTTCATCCCAGATGATCACGTTGGGTGAATTGTGACCTCGTACGACCGTGTTGGATTATGAGCAACAGTCGCTTCGTCACACTACTATGCCACTAATGGGTCATCCTTTGGCCAAGTATACTACAAAGAGACTCCTAATAGCTAGAAGTATTGAAGGAATGACCATAAGAATAGGTGCATCATGACATTATACTCTTTCTCGCCCAAATGAATTAGTCGGTAGTAGAAACGTAAGAAATATGAAACGAAAAGAGTAATAAGAAGTGAAAGGACAAACACTTTCCAACCAAAAAGCAAAGTTCTCACTAATGGTATACTTATTATAAGCGAGCTCTAAGATCACATATTTGGAATAAAATCCAATCAAAAAAGGAAATCCAATCAGAGATAAGTTGTCCATGAGAATCATGGTATAGGTCAAAGGGAACGAGGAGGCATGAGCATCATGGCATAGGTCAAAGGGAACGAGGAAGCAACCCCCCCATCTTCCGCATTCTTGCTCATCCAACATAGCACAAATCACCGAACCTACACTCAAGAAGAGTGTTTCATCAAGTGAAAAATATTCATTGAATAGTGAAAAATGCTGTAAGCAAAGATTATATAGCCTAATTGACTGCAAGTTGAATAAGCTATGACCCTCTTGAGAAGTTACTCAACTCATTTAGGAGGCTTAACAACTTCTTTTGCTTGTCTTTTGGATCCTTTGATCCTTTTCGTTTCTTGGAGCAAGTCTATTTATGAACTTTGAATTTGCCCTGCCTCCTTGATCCTTAAATCTTTGATCTTCTTTGACCTAATTAGCTTATGTACATTGCCTTGACGGACCTTCAAGGTTTTTAATGTAGGCAACTTTGTCCTCTCTCAACTCTATGTCAGAATCATGATCTATGTTTTCTCCCTGAGGTTTGATGTTGAATTGCATCCTTCTGTTATTATCAAGAAGAAGAGGGATCTCCTTGTATCTCTTGGTTATCTAAGCTAATTTCTTCAAAATTCTAGCGTTCTCGATCTAGTTGGATGAATTCATTCCTTAGTGATTGAATGACTCGTTTTCCAATGTTATTTAGACAAGACAAGTCTGTGATCTCAATTGGATCAATATCCACCCATAGTTCTCCCCTACATATAGGCATCGTCTATTAACCAGCTTAATCCCAAGCCTAACCAGTGTGACCTTCTTCACGACGTTCAGAATCAATCCGGAAATTGTCTTCCACATTTACCTGCTTTATACGAGATGGTCCACATACTGTTTCTCAAACCATTCTGGAAAGATCAAGTATTTGGCAGGTCCCTTGTGCTTGAGTACAGTGGTACCTTCTTTTAAAATGGAGCAATATGATTTCAATACTAAGAAGTATCCTTTCATGATGTCCTCTAGCTTAAACTTCCCCAAAACATTTGGATTGATCTCTTCGTCTGATAGTGGTTTTCTGAGCACAATCGAATCAATGTCTGTGTAGTAGCAATTCCCTCTTGAAATATAAAGATATATATAAATCCTTGAACAGTCAGTGATCGCAACAGCTAGTTGGACAACGGATATCCTTGGTGGGTTTCATCACTCCAATTAAAGGCAATTTCAGTATTGCTATGATAGCAAATGAAGACCATATATAAACTCACTATTCCATATCAGATATTGATATCGATCAAAATTGTAGACCTCAGTGATCGTTCTTTCTGGGTTAATGCCTAATTTATTTAGTGACTTCATTAGGATCTTGTACACATTGCCAAATCTCTGAGCCTCTAACTTGGTCTCGAAGAGCAAGCTAACAAAGTTCCTAAATGGGATTTCCATCCTCTTAAAGAGGAAGCCTAAGATTGGGATCACATTGAGTCACAACAACAATACAACTGCCCCAAATAGAAGAACACACATAAGCAAAACCATATGTTGCAGTAGATAAATAGATTTATTACCATAGAGGTGAAATGTTAGAGGTCCAAGAAGAGATTGAGCTTAAATTTGCATTGCTTGCAAGAACTAGGAAGAAGAAAGCTTAAATTTCTGCCACCATGGATTCAGAACAAGGGTTTCATAAGCAATCAGGGAAATAAAATTAGATAGGATTGAATGGGAAATGGTTCAGAAGAGTTGCATGATAATGTAAAGTTGGCTAACTCTAGTATAATTGGTCAGAGTTGATTCTCATTTCATCTAAAATCAAGATTTGGTTGTATAATATAATTTTAATGATTCAGTTATTTAGATTCGGGCGCCAGTGAAAAGCTACAAAAAATAACCATAAAATTAGAAAGACTATTAGTAAAGTTTATGTGAGCAATCAAAAGGTCTGCAATGCAATATCAAACATGGGGCATTATCCAATTATATTGAAAAATAATATTCTTACAGCCCTGTCAAACTAAAAATATAAGCTACCCAGAAGTTCATTGAGTAGCCATCATACACCATGACAAGAAGCTTCATGACAAAAGCTAAATGGATAAAAAATAGCATATGCTAGTTCAAATTTGCAGAAAATTATCCTTTATTTTATCAGGTTATTATGTGTTCATTAGAAGGGCAGATTCATGGAATAAGAAATGAAATGGATAACGTATTTCAAGCTCAAGCTTTAACTAGTTACAGGTTTAAAAATTGGTTATTTCCACCCCACAACAAAAGCATTCAATGTTAAACTAACCAAACTCTGCCCAAAAATTCCTTTTCAATTGGGATGAAGATATAAGATGCATGCAAACAACACTTTTAACCTTTATCAGCATTTGCAACCTCTACTCAAAGACAGATATTGCAACATGATAAGTTAAAACAATACCTATAGTCATGAATGCAAATACATAGAATCGATAATATACTGCACCACAGTTAAAAGAAAAATAAATGACTTCAACTGGCATAAAACAATGAAAAGCCTCAAGAAATAGACACTAAGAGTCAAATGAGCAAATGCAAGACATGGTTCTTTCTCCAATTCATGAGAAAAGCCATTAAAATTCTCATCTAATCATTCTTATTGATGGAATTACAACCAACTAGAAAAATCAACAAAGACATGCACAGTAAGTTTACTAAAACATCCGTACAACTAAAACAGGGAAAAAAGGATGTTTCATTCTTTAACTCTAATCACAAGGAGTTATTCAAACCAAATCAATATATGACCGTTCTTAACAATAAAAAGCATAGCAATCTCAGATAGATTGATACAAATCAATGGAGAACATACAAAAACAAAAACTTCATTCTATCAGTTACACAGATAGGATCCACTAGAATAAGTATGACCAACCTCTTTAAATTGAGTGATGCCATCTGAAACTGGTCGAAGGCTAACCTCAGACAAAGTAAAAGCACCCTCTCCAGAAAATTTCACAAATGCATGAACATCAAGTTCACCCTCGGAAGAGTCCTGATCAACAGGCATCCTTGCCCTCAGTTTTCCTGCAGGCCCTTTCAGAGGAATGTCTGGGATATGCCAAGTCACCTCCTTCTCGGCACGATTCAAAACTGCCTTAGGAGAAACCTTTAGCAGTGTCGGGTCAACAGGTAGTTTCAAAATGAACATTATGTTGGCCAAGGGTGCAGGTAAATCAGGGTTTGAAGCATACTGAATCATCACAGAAAGCAAGGTTCCACTGTGCCTTTTAATTAACCTCAACCTCAGGGGTAAAGGAGTGAGACGGGGCAGCAGGCTAAACTTGAGAACTGCAATAGATTCTTCCTTGGGCTGAGTCCTGACATGAAAAATTCCATTTCCAAGGTTGCTTATGCAAGAGTTCATCATAGCAGCCCTCTTGATTCTGGAGGCACCCTCAAGGCGGAATGAGAACTCTGTCTCCGTCCCAGCCGACTGCTTGGGAGGAAGGGTTCTAAGAAACACAGTTCCTTTAAATCCAACCCGAACAAGCACAGATTCCCTGAACTCAGCATTGATCTCTTCGACAATGTACATCTCGGGAACAGTCATTTCTCTCTTCTTCTCCACCAGAAGGTTCTCCAGGGGTGTGCCAGCTCCAGCTGCTTGGGAAGGAGGAGGACCCTGACTGGTGGCCAATAACTCCAAACCACCCAAACCCTGCTGCTTTGGAGCCTTCTTTGAGGTTGTTACAAACTCTGATGCATCAAGTCCTCCACCAAAGGCATTGTCAAAGCCTTCAAATGTCTCAGATAAGGACGCTTCCTCATTACTGAACTCTATGCCACCATACTCACCTTCAAAGCCTTCAACTCCAATGAAGGTAGACTTGGTGGCTTCTGCTGGAGGTAAAGCCGTGACTTCAAGGCCGGCCAGAGCAGCAGTTGGATCTGTTGCAGTTGTTGCAGAAATAGGCGTCTTCTTGAAAGCTCCCACAAGTGCCTCCTCGGGCTTGTTAATCTTATCGCTGGCAGCAAACGGATCCTTCTCCTCCGTAGCATCCTCTGCATTCAGCTCTTTGTGCTGCTCCTCACCCGTAAGCTGTGCCACAGGTGCAATTGCAGCTGTGACCTCGTCACCCGCAGCGAGGGTTTCCTGCGGAAGCTCAAAGGAAGCCACCGAGAAGGCCTCGAGGTTTGAGCGGCGCTCCACAGATAAGGACTCCGCAGTGCCCGACCAAGTGTCCGCACCACGGACCCGGTTCTCAGAGTCGATGCCAGTATGCACCATCTTCGCAATGCTCTCTCCATGGATGGAGGATAGGATGGCGGCAAGGCGAACGCTTCCTACACCCCGCAAGACGATGTCCAGGGCCATGTAGATCTCCGGATACTTGCGATGGAGCTTCTCCGGAGTAACATCAACGCCACGGCAGGCGGCGACAATGACGCTCACTGCCTGGTTGACGGTGTTGATGCAGTCGAAGACGTTGTTGGAGTGGCCGGCATCAGATCCTCGGTCGACAGTAGTGATCCCTAGGACATAGATACCATTGACGAGTCGGTAGACGACGCGATACTTGCTCTCAACACCGACAATGACCTGACCACTCGATGCGGCGAGAGGATCATCGCCAAGGGCGGAGTCGAGGTCTTCGGAAGGGGTCGGTGCAGCGGTGGGAACACTGGAAGTCTTATGGCTGGAAGAAGAGGAAGAGACCGTTTGGGCGAACGCTAGGCGGGTCTGACGGAAGGATGATAGAGCGGCGAGGGCGCGGGTGGGAGGGAACCATTCGCGTGTCTGGAGCAGTATATCAGGGCCATTAGTGGGCTGGAGGGAGAGCGCGAGGCAAGCCATTGTTGATTATCTTCGTTAAGGTTGTAGAGGAGATCGAATTAGGGCTTCTTCTCCATCCGTCTTTTGGTAGATCCTCTTCGAATGGGAGCAGTCTGTCAACTGGTGGCTCCTTTGTTTCTTCCATTTTATGTGAGAATTTTTCCACATTTGTTTTAAAAAATTTTTCCACATTTGTTTTAAAAAATATATTTCAAATAAATTAAAATTTGTATTATTTTAGATAAAAATTATTAAATTAGAACCATTGGTTCAATTCATGATAAATAACATTTCTTTAAATTTTTTTTCTAAATATGTGATCTTATTTAATAATTCGTGTTTTCTTCACATTATGTATAGGCATATATTATATCAGATTATTTTGAGACATATATCATGTCATGATAAATTCATATCATGATATATTTTATTTAGATATACTTAGTAGTATAACACATAATAATACCCTTATAACATGATAAATAATTTCATATCTTAACTAACCACATCTAATTACATCTAATATCATATTATACTTAATCACATGCTCTATAACAATGTGTTTAATAATATGTTACTCAACAAGATGATGTAAATATAATAATAAAATTCAAGCTGAGGTAGTGAGATCACAAAGAAAATTCATTGTTTAATATTCTTTGATTATTTACAAATATATTTCAGAACTTTTCATTTCATACATATAGCCCTTAAGATCATATAATTATTTCTCACTATTCTTTCACTATTTACACATTAACTATATTTCTTCGAACTACATTGTTTCCCTTCATGTATATCACTTTCTAGTTAATGGACAAAGTTATAACTACCATCTTAGTTTGTTATATCGAATTAATAATTCTCTAGAGGTTTTAAGCTTCATTGGATAATTATAGTCAATCAAGTTTAATCTTAACTTTAGAATATTGTCTACAATTACATTAATGCAAATCTTTCTTGACAATTGACAATGCGGCCTCCACTACTAAATACTAACAAACATAATAAGCAAAAGCATAGATTACATTATCTTATTGGTTTCTAATGATAACCCCCCCCCCCCCCATATTAGCATTATTGTTCCTACTATTATAATGTATATTTTTTCACATAGTTGATTAGTGAAGAACTTCAATACATAGCTTTGCACATTTTATTTTCATTTGTTTGAAGAGGGGAACCAACCTCGTCAACATCAATATTCTATCCTTTTACAAATTTGAATTAGAGAAAAACATTTAAATATATTATGGCATTGACTAGTGATGCTACTTATGATGGTCTTGTTTTCTCATATAGTCTTTTATTTCTTATTGTCTAAATATTCTAATATATTAACAGTGGTATGATTGTAAAAGCTGCATAAAATGCTAGCTTGACTTTCAAAAATATGTTACCACCAATTATTAAGGGTGTTGTTAATTTTTTGAGTTTCTTATAGTTGAATTGTTAAAAATCTAGCAAAAAAGGACCAAATCTTCCATGTAAGATGACAACCTACAAAGGCATGGTCAATAGAATTTTTACTAAGGCAATGGGGGCATTTGAAGTTCAGTTAAATATTAAGCTTATTTAGTTACTAAAAGAAAAACAACAATTTTTTAATATTCTTTAGATCAACACTGAGATCTTGGTAAAACATTTCTCTTGATTTTAGTTCAAACAACTTGTGTCTAACTTCATTACAAACCAATTGTAAATTAAAAGTACCTTCTTAACACATGAGACTTGTGCATGAATGCTAACACTTAAGCCTTAGCCTTTTTCATATGTTTTCATATATCTGATGTGGTGATCTTTTGATTTCTATTCAAGTGTTTTTCCTTCATAAAATTAACTCATAGTGATTGTTCAGTTAGCATTTTCTAATTTGGTATAGTTGAGTATAACATCATGATATCCTTTAGTTTTTTCAATCATAACCCATTCTACTCCAATGATGCACATACTTTATCCCAAGTCATGTAGTGATGCTTGTAAGTTTTATCAAAATCTCCACTTAGGAATCCATTTATAATCATTTCAACTCTATTGAGGATTTGTTTTGGGAGATGTATTGTCATAAGTAAGTTGGAATAGAATTCATAACATATTTTATTAGTATAAGTTTTTTCTTTGCAATTGGCCATCTTGTTGTGCAAATTTTTAAATAATTAATGGAAATAAATGAATTTCTTTCTACTAGTAAATATAAGGCACCCCATATATGTTATAGAAAAAAAATCATGTTTAAAACTCATGACTTTACTTATCCTTTAAGTTGTTATTGTCTTTAGTAGCATAGAATTTGCTCTTTTATTAGTTTAGTTGCAATCTTAACATACATTGGACCCTATTTAAGAATCTATAAGGTATTTTAAATATCTTATATCTCATTGATTGAAGATGGTAATATCATTAGCATAATTGAGATGAAAAACAAGCAAGCAATCTTTAGATGCTGTATAATGTAATATTTTTTTCATTTGCAAATTGACTCTTTAATGCCCTAATAAAAGCCTCCATTGATATTATAAAAAGCAATAGAGAAATGGGATTATCTTGCTTTAGTCCTTTTACTAGTTTGAAATAATTGTGAGAAAACCCATTTATCATGATAGATACCTGCTTGTAATGTTAGTGATCAAACCATTGAATTGAGCTAAAAAGTTGAGTTTTACTAATATCTTATTCAAGAATTCTCAAGAAAAATAATTGAATGCATTTTTTTATGTCAAGTTTGACGAAGGAATTCGTCCCTCCAACCTTCTTATTAAAATAACTCATTAATTATTAAGTTATTAGTATGTTTTCAGTAGCCTCTCTTCCTTATATAATTCTAGCTTACTTAGTAGAGATAATATTTGGAAGTAAATAATGAATTTTGTTCATTAGTAATTTACACGGTATATTTTTGAAAAAATTTATACACATATTAGTCTAAAGTCTTTAAATAATCTAAGGTTTTTAGTCGTAGGAATTAGCACTATTTTAGAGCTTGTAATCCCACTAAGAATTGACTTTTCAATAATAAAATCCATTGTAGTGTTAAGTACATCAAATGTTCTAACATCCTATCAATTCTATGAAAAAGTGTTTATTTTATCATCTGACCCTGGTGCATTATCATTATTCAATTGAAATATGATTTCTTTAATCTCCTCTATTTCAACCTTTCTTACAAGCTATAGGTTATCTTCTTTACCAATTTTGCTATATTTCTTAATATTTCTTTGTCATAATGCACATTTTTAATTGAAAGGAAGTCTTGAAAAAAACTGTATGACCATTTGTTGTACTTTTTCTTGTCCAGAAATCATTTGTTCTTTTAAATATTTAATCTTGGTAATGTTGAACTTTACCTTTTTATCCTTAGCTAGAATTTGATATTTTTCTCACCTTCTTTAAGCCATATGGTTCTAGTCTTCTGTTGCCAATATATCTCTTCTTTATTGTTTTTCTTCAAGAGTTGATGGTTTGCTTTATTTAATTTCATCATGTCTTCCTCTGATTGATTATTCTAAAACTTTATCCCTTTATCCTTAACCACATTTTCTACTTTTTTGATCATTTGAAAAATGCCACAAAAAATATTTTTGTTCATAGTTTAAGACATTCTTTCAATCTTTTTTAGTTTGAAGGCTAAAACTAACATATTAGAAAGATGTATTAAGTTGTCCAATTCTTTTTTATCATTTAGTAAAAATTTAAATGTGAATAACACATGTTTTGAAACCTAAATTATTTATATTTAGGTCCTTATGCTTTAGGATGATGCAATAGTAGTGGGGAGTGATCAGACTCGATTCTACATAAGTATTATATGTTTGTTATAGGATATAGTTCCATAGATTCCTTATTTACCAGTACCCTGTCGAGCTTTTTCCAAACCCATTTTTCTGTTTTATGAAGTCTTTAAATTCATGAGATGCAGCTAGTGAAGAGGTGAAAGATCTTTTATATTCATTCATAAAAGTAATGCATCAAAATCTCTCTTAACTAATCATGGATTATTCTGATTTACTATAATTAAGATTAAGTTATTCCATAATACCCTTCTCTCTACCCTTTTAATATCACATACTTAAATGTATAACTTATAAACATTTGGTTTCTAGGTTTTGTAATGTGAAAGTGAATGCATTAGTTATCATTGTGTTGCTTATCACATTGTATATTTTTTTCAGAGTATCCAAATTTTGTTGGTTAAATTTTTAATGTATTGATCCAAACCCAATGTGGATGCCAAGCTGGAAAGCCTCTCCTCTTAAGACATTAGTTGTAGTAAAGCTATTAGTGTTATATTATTGGATATAATTATGTGTTTGAGACGAGAAATTATTCCCATGCTCATGACTCCTCTTATGTTTCATAGTAGTATTATCCATTGAATAGTGATTGATTTATGATTTGTATTGATTTTGAACTTTTGTGAGTCCCCATCAAATTGGTTCATGACCCCAACCCTTGTTTAGTTTTTTTAATCTTCTTGTGTGCACGAGAGTGAATTCATCTTAACTATGTGGAATTAAGGTCGAGTTGATTGCTCTTTATGAAATTCCTACTAAATTCCTTTAACATGTAAAGATCTAGATTTCTTTGACAATGTTCTTGTGATAGTTCAGAGTTAGAAACAAAACCATGTTTCTCCTACATGAAGCCTTTCTTAATTACAACATAAGTGTTAAAGATTTTGATTGTTTTTTTCTCATTATTAATCAACTTGAGCTTACCTTTATCCATGCTTTTGCTAATTATTTATTCAACATGTGAAACCTTATTATAATTATTGAAATTATTAATTTGAGAAGGATTTAGAAATTGTGAACCATTGTCCTTATCATTTGGAGTTGTATGTCCTAGAGGCTCTAATTATGATTTGATCAATTATTGCCACGAATTATCATTGTTCCTTGTTCATTCCATCTAAATGGTTGAAGTTGTCCTTTCCTTGGGAACTTGTATAACTACATTCGTTTACAATTAGAAGATGAATATCATTATTTGTAGTAAATGAAACAATAAAAAGGTAGATTGTCACATTGAATCTTTTTCCAAAAACCATTTGAGCAACTTTCCTTCTATATGATTTTAATTTACTTTGTCAAATCCCTTGCTAAATCAACTTCCTTACAAACTCCAACCATGCTTAGACAGGTTAGATTCAAGGTTGCAACTTTAAGTAGATTTTCATTTACTACAGCTATGGAGTACAATGCTACCTTGTGAAACAAATGATTGAGCAAGTGTTTGAATGAAACTCGTATTAGAATCAAAAGACTGCTCAATATTGAGATGGATATTTGGGTCCCTGATGAGGACATCATGTTCGAGAAAGATTTTCGACGTCCACGGACCAGGTCTTGCACTAAAAACCTATTATCATCTTTAGGAAGCCAACACAACTTTCAGATTCAAAATCGGAGTCTGAATGGCTTCCCGGGAGCAAAAACAAGGTCAAAATCACTATTCCTGCAGCCGGCCGCCGCCTCCGCCGCAACCTCTGCCGTCACAGTAACCGCCCACCACTGTTTCGAACCGCTCGTGCCCGAACCAGATCCAGGTTTGCCCGAACCGCTGTGCATGAGTCCAGCCAGGCACCGACAAGCTACCCCCCGGATGACCCGCGTCCTGTGACCCGCGCCGACCCGCACCGACCCGCGACCTGTGACACGTGCCGACCCACGCCAGCCAGCACCGACCCGCACCGCCGCCGCAGCCGACGTCGCCGCGCCTCCAGCCATCCGAAATTAGGATAAATGCACTTAATTTTATTAATTTTTCTCAGATTTCTAAGAGTCTATTTGTAATTTTTTAGGTGACTTTTAATTTACCCATGTGTCCTTTAGTATTCCCATGTTATGAGTTAAATATCTTTTGTACCCTTATGGATTCCTATATAAGGGGAAGTCCTCTTCTGTTGTAAAAAAAGATGGAATAGTTAATGCAAGCTTTTGAGTGTTCTTTGCTTCCATTCTGAGTTCGTGAGTGCTCTGAGTGTCTTTGGCGTGCCGACTCGTCAAAGCTCTGATACTGGGAGGAGGGACGCGAGGTCCAAGTGGTGAGACGCCACTCCAGTCTATCATCTTCCTTCACCGCTCAACCATCTTCAAGTGAAGTTTTTGTTTTTCCTCGTCTTCCTTTTTACGAGTAATTTCCATTCCTAGATTATTAATTTGTCTTCAATATATTTTCATTCTGCGAAGTGCAACTTTTACTATAAATTGTATTTTAATTTCAACTGGTACTTAACCAATCTAAGTACTCCCTATTTCTGCGTGTTTGAAAGTGTGTAGCCGTAATCGATTTAGCGACTTCTTAGCCGCTATCGATCCTAAGTTTAGTTAGGATTCATTGGTTGGTGCCTTTGCGTTCAACCCTCATCGTATCTCGGTGTGTGTCCATTAGGGTGACGGCCCTGCTCTTTGTTGTGCATCAGTCACGAATTTTCTAACTAAGCAAATTTCGTCTAGTCCTACATCAGTCCCACTTAAAGATACACATTTGAAACCCAATCACATTGCATGATCTGTGCAACTAGCAACAAAGAAAATCGTCTTCCTTCTCAAACCTGAATTGTACATGTTTTTTATCAAGTGATTCGATATTTGCCTTACTTTGAAAAACAATTTTATTGAATGATTTTCTAATGATCTCTATATTAGGCTTATTATTTGAAAATTTTGCTGTCAATGCTAGTCTGAATAAGGTAGCCATTTTGTCATTTTCTTTCTCCTCGAATATGATTTCCAATTCTCCCTTATAAATTGAAGGTGATTTAATTATGATCAAGTAATGCTCAATTGAGCCACCCAAGACCTCAATGAATGAATGATTGAGGGAGCCCCCCTTTGAACCTACCATTGACTCAAATTGCACAAATTATTGACTATATATCAAAGTTAAGATATAGGCATATTATTGTGTTTACTCCTAAAGCTAACCATCATTGAAACCTCTTCTGCAAATCTCATCAAGTATGCTCAATTTTCCCATATAAATTATCACCCATTGCCTTTCACCCCTCTCCCGCCTCCCTTTGCCCTTCCTACCTACTTATCCTGGTTTATATGTTACTTCTATTTTAGTTCTTTAATTTTTTTTTTTCAAATTATCCTAAATTACACATATAATATATACAATGATTTTTCAAAAATTTTCTCATGTAAATTTTCTTATTTTTCTACTTTATTATTATTATTTTGGGGAAAAATGCCGTTTGGAAAAGCTTTTAGAAAGCTTTTCTGCGCGGGCGGTCCAACGTCGACCGTGCGCACGCGGTCCAGCGGGCGGTTCAGTGCCGCGTAAGCCCATCTTTTGGGATTATTTTGGAGTGTGTTTGGGAAAGCTTTTAGAAAGCACTTTTGGTGAATGAATATATTTTTTTTAATTTATGACTATGGCCTTGTAGGACATCAAGAAGAATAAGAAGTGGGTAAAACGATTGGTACAATAAATCCAGGTAGATAAATTCCTAACCCTGTGATGTAGCACAATATTATGTGTTTGTTTTACATGGTTTTCTTTCAGTTACATGGTGTTTTGGTTGTTCTATATGTTGATGTTTATTTTATTTGCACGACAATTAAAAAGGAAAGAAATAATATGATGCAATATGCTAAAGAAAGAGACGAAACAATATGGCATGAAAAGACTTTTGATATGACATGGATTGATGTTTGGAAAATGGCAACATGTAAAATGAGATTCCCAGAGAACATTATCCTCACCACTAGGCTCCGCATGTGTTGCAGGGTATCGATCTTCGGATCAGATATCTGCCTAGTGTTATATGTTATGTGCTATGACTCCATGATGATATACACCAGGCTCCGCATGTGTTGAAGGGTATGGTACCGATACTTGCCTGGTGGCACTAGGCTCTGCATGTGTTGTAGGGTATCGATCTTCAGATCAGATATCTGCCTAGTGTTATGTGTTTGGTTGGATGCCGGGTGGAGGTTATTTATTGATGATGATTGGATCCAGAGGATAATGCATCAAAGGGAATTGGGCCCGATAATAACACACTTATATAAGGAATTAGGATTTCGTTATGGTTTTCATTTGGCATTACCTTATATATGACATATGATATAATTTAGCTTGATGCATGTGATTCATCTTTACTGTTCATGATATTTTAATATTTGGTTAGATATTGTGATTTATCTACTGAGATTTGTAAATCTCATTTAGTGCTAACATCACAGGTCATGAAACCACTGCACCGAGAGATAGGAATGGTGCTGCTACAGAAGAGTCATTTCCAAGAGATGTGTGAGAGGGAAAGTTTTAGTGTGATTAAATGTTTATAAGCATGTTTTCTTTATATATATACTTTGGATATGTGAATTGATGTTTGTCTCATCGTCGGGTCCCTACCTTGGGTTTTGTTAGTTGTCCTCACGTAGATGATGTATGTGGTGACTCTGATGTTAATTTTGTGATATAATGATACTGTTTTAGGTGGGGGCTTGACAATGTGGTATCAGAGCCAGGTTTAGGAATAGGTGGGAAATAAGAGTGAAGACACCAGCACAGCATATGCATTGCATCTTTAGTGTTACTTTTAGATTAGATATTAGTGTTCAAATACCTATGTGGCTTTGCAAGATTGTAATATATTTCAAATCATGAAATGATTTGAATATGAAAATATAGATAAGGGTAAAGAAAGAGAGTAACAAGGAGATACGCAACAGGAATTAGTGCAAACCTTAGTCTCTTTGTTGCAATCAATTGGAAGCACTGGTAGTCATAGAGGAGAGGCATCTATCGACTTGGTGGTTGACTAATTTCAGTCGATGCATCCTCCTTTTATAAAGAGAATCATATGATTGTTGAAAACTAGCTATAACACATGAATATTATCTTTGAAAGGATGTCTTACCTAGTTGACAGAAAAGTGGTCTTGACAGTCTTGGTACTAAAAGATGCTGCCAGACTGTGGTGGAGTTCTCGACATTGGCTTCGATTTTCAAGTCGACCAATGAAAGACATCTCTTAGGAAGAATTTACAAAAGAATTTGAGCAATTGTATGTCATTTCAATTAAAACCAAAATGAGGGAGGAATTAAATAATCTAAGGCAAGGAAATCTGTCAGTTACTGCATATGAAATAAAAGTTTATTAAAAATGAGATACACATTGGAGAAAAGAAATTCTCAATATTACTACGCATCCTATATTTGATAGAATTTGATGTAATCCTTGTCATGGATTGGTTGTTTAAGCATAAAATAAAAATAGATTGCTATGAAAAGAGGATTGAAATCCCAATCCCTAGAGAAGATAAATTAATCTATTTTGGTCAAGGGAGAAAAATTCCTATTATAACTATGCTCAAAGCCCAGAAGCTACTAAAGAAAGGATATGCTGGATGTTTGGTATCTATTGTGGACTTGGATCGACAATTTTGTCAACCCTCAGAAGTACCGATAGTTAAAGAATATTTGGATGTCTTTCTAGAGGAATTAGCAGGGTTACCCCCAGATAGAGAAATTGAATTTGAAATTCAATTGATTCCTGGTGCTTAACCAATTTCGAAATCTCCTTATCATATGGCACCTACTGAACTACAAGAAGTCAAAATACAACTACAAGAATTATTAGACGAATGATTTATTAGGCCAAGTGTATCCATGGGGAGCACCTATCTTATTTGTGAAAAAGAAAAATGGTAGTCTTCGTATGTGTGTGGACTATCGAGAAATCAATAAAATCACTATCAAAAATAAAAATCCTTTGTCTCGGATTGATGAGTTGTTTGATCTGCTACATGGAGTAGTTGTATTTTAAAAAATCGATTTGCGATCTGGATACCATCAATTAAAAATCAAGCAGGAAGATGTTCCAAGGACAGCTTTCAGAACCAGGTATGGACATTATGAACTCTTAGTACTACCCTTTGGGCAAACTAACGCACCAGCAACTTTTATGGATTTAATGAATCGAGTGTTCAAGAAATATTTTGACCATTTTATTATTATTTTTATTGATGATATCTTGATTTATTTCAAGACTTTGGAAGAACATGGTACACATTTGCATTTGACATTACAGACTTTAAGAGAAAACCAATTATATGCTAAATTCTCAAAATGTGAGTGTTGGTTATCCAAAGTCATTTTTTTAGGACATTTGGTCAGTGCAAAAGGGATTTCTGTGGATCCACAAAAGATTTCAGCTATCATCGATTGGCCAAGACCCACAACAGTGACTGAGGTCAGAAGTTTCTTGGGGTTAGCTGGATATTACAGGAAATTTGTCAAGGATTTTTCTCAGATTGTCACACCATTAACCCATTTGACACGGAAGACAACAAAATTTGAGTGGAATGCAGCTTGTGAGAAAAGTTTCCAAATACTGAAAGAGAAATTAACTACAGCTCCAATTCTAGCAGTGCTAGAAGGCACAGAAGGTTATCAGATATATAGTGATGCTTCGTTGCAAGGGCTAGGCTGTGTATTGATGCAACATCACAAGGTAATTGCATACGCATCTAGACAGCTTAAGCCACATGAAAAGAATTATCCTGTGCATGATTTGGAGCTAGTAGCTATAATCTTTGCCTTAAAAATTTGGAGACATTACTTATATGGAGTTAAATGTATGATATTTATCGACCATCAGAGTTTAAAATATCTCTTCACTCAAAAGGAATTAAATTTTAGGCAAAGAAGATGGTTGGAATTTATTAAAGATTATGATGTAGAAATCACATATCATCCAGGTAAAACAAATGTGGTGGCAGATGCTCTCAGTAGAAAAGCTAATGTTAAAAACTTATTAATTACTATCCCAGAAGAAAAGCAATTAATCTCTGAGATAAAGAGGTTGCAATTAGAATTGAAATACAAAGAAATATGACATTGTTAGCTCATATATCTGTAAGGTCAGATTGGTTGATGCCAATTAAAGAAGACCAGGCTAATGACCCAGAACTACAAAAGATAATCCAAAAGGTTCACAAAGGACAAGAATCTGAATTTAAATTTGATCAGAATGGTCTACTCCGATTTCAAAATAGATTATGTATACCAGCACATCAGCAACTCAGAGAAATACTATTAGAAGAAGCTCACAACTCTCGCTATTCCATACATCCGGGAGAGAATAAAATGTATCAAGAGCTAAAACAATAATACTGGTGGCCATTGTTGAAGAAAGATGTGGCTAATTGGGTTTAAAGGTGTTTAATTTGCCAACAAGTCAAAGGAGAACAACAAAAGCCTGGAGGATTACTACAGTCATTACTGATACCAGAATGGAAATAGGAGGAAGTGGTAATGGATTTTGTAGTTGGATTACCAAGATCATCTGCAGGCCATGACGCAATTTGGGTAATTGTGTATAGGATGACAAAAACTGCTCGTTTTATTGCGATAAAGATGACTTATTCTGTTGAAAAATTAGCTCAAGAATATGTAAAGCAAATTGTCAAGTTGCATGGGATACCAAGAGTTATTATCTTTGATAGAGATCCTAAATTCACTTCTCACTTTTTGAAGAATATACATCAAGCTTTTGGTACAAATTTAAGATTCAGTACAGCCTTTCATCCTCAAACAGATGATCAATCAGAAAGAACTATAAAAACTTTGGAAGATTTGCTGCGACTTGTATTTTAGATTTTGGAGGAGATTGGGAAAGTCATTTGTCGCTGGTAGAATTTGCTTACAATAATAGTTATCGGTCTAGCATTGGCATGACTCCATATGAAGCACTTTATGTTATACCCGGTAAAATATTATATGTTTAATCTTCAATAATTCAATTGTGGCTTGGATGATTTCAGATCGACAGTAGGATGAGCCAGGAGCTCAATTGGAGGCTATTGGAATTTCTGAAATTTTCTGGGGATTTTTCGGAGCACCGAGATATTTTTTTTTTTAAAACCGGAATTTGGTTTTTTTTTTTACCGCGCGTGAACCGGACCGGAGCGGTTCAGCGAAGGCGGGGCGGTTCGCCGAGGTGCGTTTGCGCGTGCGTTTAGATAAGCCACGGATAAGCGGATCGGACGGGCGAGATCAGCGGTGGAGATTAACCGGCTGATCGGGTGTTAAGCGGCGTTTTTGGAAGGTCAACCGGCGCTTAATGGGTCTTAACGGGTTATTACCGGTTTAAGCCGGGTATTTAACCTAAACTGTTCGGCTGTTAGGGTTTCGAACGGCGGCTAGAGGCGAGGTGTTCGCGGCAAACGACGGTACTTTCTGGCAGCCTTCCAAGGGGCTTTTGGTAACCGGAGGTTCGCGGGACAGAGGCGAGCATTTTGGTACCGGTTTCGTTGGACGAGGAGCTGCGGTTGATCGCGTGCGAGCTTCACCATCGCCGGCGAGCAAGGTAGGAAAGTCAGATTTAAATTAGTTATTTAGTAGAAATTAAAAGCATGGAATATTTTGCTTAATGAACACAAGCATGTGGATGAAAAATCAGACTTAGTTGAATGCTAATCTGCGTCTTTTACAAATTTTGGATTTTCTGGAAAATTGCCCATTTCGCCGAAAAATTTAGTTAATGCTTAGGAACATGTTAGGGATTTGTATTATCAGTGTTGCCATTGAATTAGTTAATTAATTGTTGGATTAATCTTAAATCTCATAATACGGCAATGGCGTACGGGCGAATTCCTTCGGCGGAAATTTTGAATGAACCTTAGAAATTAGTGGCATTATTGAAACATTAGGATAGTACGAACATCGGATTTTGTTTCTCCTTGTTCGCGTTCGCCGGAAATCGACGGAAGGATTGGATTGGTCGGCAATTGCGTCGGTTAGGGTTCGCGGGCGTCGGACCGAGGAAGGAGAAGGGTTTAGATTAATTACGAATTTATTTAAGTAATTAATGGTATTTATATAATATTTATTAGTAATTATATTTATTTAAGCATCGACCGATTAACGGATTATTAAGGAATTTGGTTCGGCGGTGTCGCGGTTCAGCGTGAGGTTTCCGAACCGGCAGCGAAAACCGGTTCAGCGGGATTCGGCGCGGACGAACGGCGCTGAGGAAAATTTAATTCGGAAATTAATCCGAATTTTCGGAAAAAGGATATATGTGGAATTTAAATTTTATTCGAAAATTTATTCCGAATTTCGGAAAATGGATAAAGGGCGGAAATTGATTTTTTTGAATTTAAAAATTTCCTGAAGTGAGAAAAAGGTGATTTTTAGAAATCACGTAGCCAAGTTGAAATTGATTGTTGGAAATTACCCATAAATTCAGTGCAGCTGGATTAGTTGGAAGGAAGTGTGACACTTGGGTGCTACCAGAATAGTCAGAATTTTGGTACAGTTTGTGTTGCTTGGATGGCAATGACATGGATTGAGTCAGTTTACTCAGTGTTGGCATATTTCATGGATTGGCATATTGGACCGGACTACTATAGGCCCTATATGATGTTTTAGGGTAGTTGTGGTAGGTAACTGTGCAGTACAGACTTAGCTTCCACAGTATACATGTGGACTGGTATGCGCCTTGTTGTATCTGGACACATGTTGCCGAATCTTGGAGTTAGAGCTTGGCAATGACTGTAGGGGCATGGCTTCTATGGAAATTGTTGGGAGAGGACTTCTTGGGACGGTGGCTGAGTCGATCTCTTCTGGTCCATGAGTGTAGGCCTACGCGCCTGAGAGTGGCAGTGGCAGGGGTGACTCGCCGTGGCTAGCCAAGTGTGTAGGCCTGCGTGCCTGAGGGTGGCAGGGGTGTCTCACGTTGGCTAGAGATCTATGTGACTGGTTCTGTCTATAGTCTCCAGAAGATTGATTGACGAGAGACGCTGCGGTGTCGGGTGCTAGGCGTTGTGATGCGTGCGCAGAGATGGGCGTGTCCCGCTGGCATGCTTTGCCTAGGCGCCATGCGTGCGCAGAGATGGGCGTGTCCCGCTGGCATGCTGCCTGGGAGCACAGAGGAGAGCTACTCTGGTGTGATTGGGGGTGACTGTGGTTGGTCAGAGTCTGGGATTGAGAGTGCCTTTCCACCCTACATTGTTATGCTGTATTTCTATACTCTTACTATTATCCTTCTCTTGTATGAGAGTTTTTTTTTACTAGCTGTCTTTCCTACTGGGCATAGCTCATTCCTTTATTATCCATATTTTTCCAGTGGCTCGGCAGACTTGACGCCACCCAGCTTTAGGTGGGATCGTGATCATTAGGCTAGTGGAGGAGATCTGATCTGTGATTTTCTGAGACATTCTGGTTAGTTGATTGTTGCTGTTGGTTGTATTCAGTGAGACTGTTATTCTTATGTCTTGTATTATGTGAGGGTGATTCTGACTCATGTACTCGGATGGATGATGTGGTATTTGATGGACTGTGATTTTTCATATGAGTTACATTTTTATACACTGTCTTATTTTCTATCTTAACGGTATGGTGTGTGGAGCGCCATTTCATATCGGTGGATGTTATATATTTTTTGTTGATGGTGAGGTCATTACATGACTATGGAACTTAACCTTGGGGGTTCAGACTTCTATTAGATCGGTTCTCCTACCGGTATGGGTTAGGAGTATTGGGTCTAGTAGGAGTAACATTGCGCGAGTTCATCAGTTAATTCAGGAGTCATGAACCTGATTTGACGGTGTGCCCGGGAGATGGGATCCACATAGTTAAGGAAAGTAGGTGTGTAATGATGTGTTATATCCTATGTTTTTCGTAGGCTACTCAGGTTGGTATGGGATGATCTGAGCTGTCTATATGTAAAAAAAAAAAAAAAAAAACTGGGGTGTAACACTTTATGGTAGAAAATGTCAATCACCTTTGTGCTGGAATTAGGGGAAGGAAAGAAGTTTGATGGGTCCTGCATTTGTGAAAGAGGTAACTGAAAAGATCAAAACTATTCAAGGAAGAATGAAAGCAGCCCATGAAAGACAAGAAATACTATGATATCAAACACTGAATAATCGAATTTGAAGAGGGGGAGCATGTATTTATTAAAGTAAGTCCAACAAAAGGTATCATCAAGTTTGGAAAGACAGGAAAATTAAAACCTAAATTCAATGGTCATTTTCAAATACTAGAAAGGGTTGGACAAGTGGCATATCGACTAGCATTACCTCCTCAGTTGGCAGGAGTACATAATGTTTTTCATGTTTCAGTTTTAAGGAGATACATTCCAGATCCCTCCCATGTGGTGAATTACATAGATCCAGACATCGAAATTCAGAAAGGACTGACTTATCCAGAAAAACCAGTGAGGATCCTTGATCGACAAGAGAAAAAGCTAAGAAACAAGGTTATTCCTATGGTTAAAGTCTTGTGGCACGGTCAAACAGAAAGAGAAGCTACATGGGAAGTAGAGACATATATGATCAGTCGGTATCCAGAACTGTTCTAAATTTTGGGACGAAATTTTTGTAAGGAGGGAAGATTGTAACAGCCCTAGTTTTCTCTTATTTGTATTTTTATATTTTTTTATAGAAAGAGCTCTGTGAGACGAATCCAACGATGTTTAATTTGTAATTTTCGGAGCTCTAATGCATAAATTATGAATTTTTAAAGATTTGGGATAAATTTGTAATGTGGAGGATAGATGTGTAATTCTTAAATGTCGGCATAGTTCAAATTCGATTTGGCAGAGGATATATTCGCAAATACCTAATTTAGAAGGGTTTTTATGCAAAACTGCGGTTCACGCACGGGCAAGTCGGTTCGACCGCGGCTATAAACCCGATCCAAGTGCGTTCAAAAAAAATAAAAATAAAAATAAATAAATAAAACCACATCTGCGAAGAATTGCGACTGCATGCTACTGCGAGAAGAATTGCCGGAGTGCGAGGTTCTGCAACAGTGACTGCGGCTAGAATTCCTAGGGACGAGATTTTGGCAGTCGCCGCCGTGCTCTTCGAGGAATTTCCGGCCTGCAACAGTGACGGCCGGCGAAGATACGTAAGGCAAGAAAAATTTGCTTCGTCTTCGGGGTTGTGTAAAGCTTTCCGGTGAGCGGCGGAGACCGAGAGGGCGGAAGCCGAGCCGGTTTCGACTGGTTCAGCGCGTGAACTGGCCAGTCCAGCGCCGGCGAAATCTTTCGGTTTCGCCGGACGCACAGGAGAGAGACGCGAAGGCGAGAATCGGTCCAAGCCTTGGATCGGGCCGCCCTGCTGAACCGGCGCGCCGGGAGCGGGCGGTCCAACACCGCGTAAGAAAATTTTGGGGAAAAATGCCGTTTGGAAAAGCTTTTAGAAAGCTTTTCTGCACGGGCGGTCCAGCGCCGAGCGTGTGCGCGCGGTCCAGCGGGCGGTTCAGTACCGCGTAAGCCCATCTTTTGGGATTATTTTGGAGTGTGTTTGGGAAAGCTTTTAGAAAGCACTTTTGGTGAATGAATATATTTTTTTTTAATTTGTGACTATGGCCTTGTAGGACATCAAGAAGAATAAGAAGTGGGTAAAACGATTGGTACAACAAATCCAGGTAGATAAATTCCTAACACTGTGATGTAGCACAATATTATGTGTTTGTTTTACATGGTTTTCTTTCAGTTACATGATGTTTTGGTTGTTCTATATGTTAATGTTTATTTTATTTGCACGACAATTAAAAAGGAAAGAAATAATATGGTACAATATACTAAAGAAAGAGACGAAACAATATGGCATGAAAAGACTTTTGATATGACATGGATTGATGTTTGGAAAATGGCAACATGTAAAATGAGATTCCTGGAGAACATCATCCTCACCACTAGGCTCCGCATGTGTTGCAGGGTATCGATCTTTGGATTAGATATCTGCCTAGTGTTATATGTTATGTGCTATGACTCCATGATGATGTACACCAGGCTCCGCATGTGTTGCAGGGTATAGTACCGAAACCTGCCTGGTGGCACTAGGCTCTGCATGTGTTGCAGGGTATCGATCTTCGGATCAGATATCTGCCTAGTGTTATGTGTTTGGTTGGATGCTGGGTGAAGGTCATTTATTGATGATGATTGGATCCAGAGGATAATGCATCAAAGGGAATTGGGCCCGATAATAACACACTTATATAAGGAATTAGTATTTCGTTATGGTTTTCATTTGGCATTATCTTATATATGACATATGGTATGGTTTAGCTTGATGCATGTGATTCATCTTTACTGTTCATGATATTTTAATATTTGGTTAGATATTGTGATTTATCTACTGAGATTTGTAAATCTCATTTAGTGCTAACATCACAGGTCATGAAACCACTGTACCGAGAGATAGGAATGGTGCTGCTACAGAAGAGTCATTTCCAAGAGATGTGTGAGAGGGAAAGTTTTAGTGTGATTAAATGTTTATAAGCATGTTTTCTTTATATATATACTTTGGATATGTGAATTGGTGTTTGTCTCATCGTCGGGTCCCTATCTTGGGTTTTGTTAGTTGTCCTCACGTAGATAATGTATGTGTCGACTCTGATGTTAATTTTGTGATATAATGATACTGTTTTAGGTGGGGGCTTGACACTTATCAAGGGTCTTTCGTTGTCTAATGATTCTATTTGAATAACACTACTTGATAAACACTCATTGCCTTCTATCTTAGGTGCTATAATCTATCTCCCTTATAAAAGCTCTTAACATCAAGTATATCCTTAAAAAACTCAAAGTTTCTCTTCTTATATATAACACTCCATAAAGCTCTTATAATATTTTAAACTTAATTGAATAATTTCGATTATATTTATGGCTTTATTATGACTAAAATTATAAAATAATCTTATTAGATCATAGTGATTAATAAGAGAGATAAATATTATTTATGATATCTAAATGTAAGGAATCTAGAGATAATAATTCAAAAAAGATTAGAAATAACTTTGTTATATAACAAATGGTTGAAACATGTTGATAGTTAATAATTTTTTATCTATAAAAACTTATGTAGAAAAGAAAACAATAAAAATACAAACAATGTTAAAAAGTTATAAATTTGTATAAAAAAAAGTTCAAGGAATAGCTTATTTTAAAATTAGTCTACTAAAGTTTGAGACTTGTTTGATTTCAAAAATATAAAGAATATAAATCTTTATAGAAGATTTATTAAAATATCCTTTTAACATTCCTATGTGTATGTGTGTGCTTATGTGCTTGTAAGAATCTCATCATTACTATATTAATATATTGTCCCATTAGATTGGCCCATCCCAACCTAAAAAGAATTTATCCTTAAAAATGGATTAATATTTAAAGACTAAAGTATTTTATATAAAAAACATGATCTTTATTCAATAATTAATAAGGGATAATTCATCCATGCACCTCTAAAAGCATGCTAATAGAAGCTATACCTTATCAAATAATTTATTTTCTTATGATCTCAAATGATAATCACTCCTTACCCTCTTTAATTGTTACAAATGCACCAATTTTACTTGGTTCATCCTAAAAACATATTGAACTAATAGTGGGTGCGGCTCCTTTATCATAATGTGATATCTTATTTTCATTATATCGAGATATTGTCATTTTTGGTTACCCCATTCTGATCTGAGTAAATTTTATCCTCAAGAAATTTTGGCATTTAAAGACCATAGTATCTTTTAAAAGGATTAGGATATTCCCTTAATAATTAATTATGAGATTTTTCATCTTTGTATCCTTAGATGCTTATTAACAAAAGTCACATCTTATTTGTTTATTTATTTTTTAAGATCTCACATAATGATCACTCTATGCCCTCTTTAGTTGTTACAATATATAACTCACTTGAAAGAAAGAGCAAAAATATTAGAAAAGATCAAGAGAAGTTGAAGGTAGTTAAGAGAAATAAATTCTGAGAAACCTCTAGAGAAACCTTGAAAAGGAAGGAGAAGTAAGCAATATCACTAAAAGATCATTGAAGAATCTTTCTTATGGAAGAAACACAAGCCTTCTTCATAAATTTTATTCAGGTTTGAAAGAATCTAGTAGTGATCCAAGTCAAAATTTATATGGTGAGAATATTAACAAGTTTAAAGCTTGTTTGTTAAGAGAAACAAAGCTATATGAGTTTTGTATGTGAATTTAGAAATATTAAACATAGAAGATTGTGAAACTTATAGCTTTAGATGAATATAGAATAATCTAATAATTTTGGCACTTTAGAGATGAGCCTTTGTTTCATGCTTGATGGATAGCTCAACGGTTAAATGTCATCAAATAATTTGATAAAGTCATTCGAAGATCTTAAGAAAAGTTCATGGGTCTTTATCAAATGACTAATGAATGATCTATAAGTGTCAAATATACATCATATGGTTTGATAAGGAGATAGATAGTATAATGGAATTCTTGAAGGGATCAAGCAATGGCTTGAATGAACACTTCTTATAGTATGATATTTGTACATATCAAATGGTTTGATAAATAAGATTAGATTGTTTGATAAAGGTTATTGGGCATTAGTTCAATTGGTTCAAATCATGGAATTAAAATTGTTAAACACCATGACGGTATAGAAACAAAGTGTGTACATGGTAAAGTAAAAGGTTTTGGTCACATAAATGAATTATAATGTATGTTGTTATATATGATTTTAGGAACAAGAAATAGAATAATAAGAAATCAATTATTGATAATTCATGAAAACATATTATATAATTTTATTATATATTTGATTTAATGTTGATTAGAAAGGTAGACATATTTTGGCAAATTATGATTTATATAAATTCATGAGATGGGTTATGATTGATGTATAACAATGGCAACACACATGTTTGTTGTTAGATGTATGCATTATTACTTGCATATTCTATGGCTATATAATACATGATGAACACATGAATGCATATATTATTTGTAATCATGCAAGTGAAACTAAAGATTCATGTGAGAAATGTAGGAATGATAAATGAACATACGTGATTAAATGGTTAGATAGCAAATCTCAATTAAAGATTGACAATACCAATGCAATTGACAATGAAAATTGAAAAACTCTTATGAATTAAAAGATACAAGCCAAATGTGATAAATGACACTGTTATACATTAAAATAGAAAAAAATATAAATATTTCGTAAGAGTATACACAAAAATAGGAGAATCAATCCTATAAAGATATACAATACTAAAATAAAAGAATATAATAGATTTAGCTAATAGAATTGAAAATAAGAAAAATTATTTCACAGGAAAAAATAAGTATGTATATTTTATCATTGCAATGCACTTAAAAATATGCTATAGTACTTATATGCATTAAAACAATTGACATACAATATGTCCTAAAAATATATTATTTTATATAGACATGATTGTATTATATTTAGTGCATTAATTCTATGACTATTTTGTTTAATAAATTTTAGGTGTGACAAATACACAACAATAGACATAAAGGGAAGTTGTGCATAAAGCTAATGAAACTTAGAAAATGGGAAAATAACAAGATTTATGTAAATAAAAAATAACATACTTTGGTTCATTTAAACATTTGAAATTATTGTAATATTCTTTTAAATTGTTGTGACTTTATAATTTGTAAAACTACATAGTTATCTTTCATTATAATGTTTTATTAAAAGAATTTTATTTGACATTATTTTCTCTATGAATGTTTTATGATTTTGGAAAAGTTTAGTTTTAGATTCATGTATTTAAAAGTTCATAAATTATAATGAAAAATTACTTGATAATGTTACAAGGTGTTATAATGTGATATCAAAGCAAGATGATATAATAAAAAGAGGAATTTGCATGATGATACAATAGGGCCCTCGCTCTCTCTAGTGACTCAAACTCCATCAAAAGCACATCTGACACAACTTAAGTCATTCTTTCATATATTATATTCTCTCTTAAAACCCATGACAAAAATTTACAAGATTTTTTTTCATTATCTCTATCTTATATTTTTTTCTTCACAACCTAATTCATTCATTAGCTGTCATAGGTAAAGTCCACCTTGCCATCACATCTCCATCACTAAACTTTTGTTTTGAATAGTTTTTTGACTTGTAGAATTACATAAACACGTTATCATCTTCAAGTGAAGAAAACCAAAATGTTGCTTTGAAATGACGTTTACTTGAAAGATATCTTATGTTTGATATAAGATATATTTATTTAAAGTTAAGCCAACCAAGAAGCAATATTAATAGTAACTTCAATAAATGAAGAGATAAAACTCAAATAAAAAATTTCAAGTGCAAGAAAATCAACTTAAAATGAGTTCGTAGTTTATTCTTAAATTCAAAATCTAATTTCTTGAATTTAAATTTCTTCTAAAGGCATCATAGAATATAGTTTTACTGAAACACATCAACAACTATAATGAAATTTTGTTTCTCTTATGATTTAGTTTACTTTACTTCTTTGTGCAATTGTAATTATTGTAATAATCTATAATGATTCTTATGACAATATTTGTCAAAAATACACTGTGGATCTTAAAAAAAAGATCAATTTTTTTTTTTACACATACATTTACCTCATTATAGATACCCAAAATATCCTCAACAAAATTTAAAATCATAAATTTGGTATATAATACAATTGCTTATCAATTGTAACCAAAATTTTATAATGTTTGAGTTAAGACATACTTATCTACATAAAAAATATCCATTTTTTAATATTATATATAATATTTTTGCTATGTTTGAGTAAATTCTTAACCTTAATCGAAGACATGATTAAGTTACATATATAAAAGATAAACAATTTTTTAATCCAAGCTATCTTTTTTTTTTAACACAACAAAAGCAAATATTTGCCGAATTTGCCTGATATTATATATATATATATATATATATATATATATATATATATATATATATATATATATATGTTATAATTTTTTTTTTCTCTAATTGTTATAAAGCTGAACCACTAAACAGAGGCTACAGTCTCCTCCCTTGACAGAAAACTGATGATATGAGCAAAAAGGAGTAAAGAAGGCAAATGGGAGGCATGACAGAGAAGCTACAGAAGACACAGGGCAGGAGTTCTCACGCTTAAGAAGAAACACTACAGTCTCATCTGTCGAACTTCTTCGACCCAACAGACGTCGAGATGTCGCCTGACCTCCTCCGAAGCATCTGCCTCATCCCATCGGCCACCCTAACGGCCGGGTTTGATCTAAACTTGCTGCAAAACGACATGTGAGAAACCACAGCCTCTTCCACCCCAAACCCCTTCCTCCTTGCTCTGCACGCTTCATCCATGACGGCCTCTGCGCAGAGACCGCAGAGCCACTTCCCATCGAACTTCTGCTTCACAGATCTTATATACTCGTCTGTGCAGTCCTCCCCCAGGCTGCAGCACTCGCACTTCACCGATTCGATCTCCATCAAGACCTGCCCTTTTTTTCTTTCTTCTACTTTTGCTTGGTTGGGTTCGTTTATAAGGTTAGAGGAAGAGAGGAAAGAATGATTATACTAGTTTTACTGGTGGGATATCAGACAAGTTTGGTGGGTGAAGGTTGATGCTTCGCCATTTTCTTAACATATAAATGATTGAAATGGGACCTGATGAGTTGGTTTTGGGTTGGATTCCCATGTTATTTTCCATACTTTTTTTATCGAAAAATGTTATTAAATTCAACCAATATTCAGATATTGGTTGTAATAGCTTAAAAGATGTACTTTTCAAATCTTGCCATGTGAGGGCCTACATTTAGCTTGATCTAAACTCCTGTTATTCATTTCAAACCCAATTTCCCATTCCTCAACAAAAAGGTTATAAAGCTTTTCTGGCTTTCAGTAACTTAGTCTAAGAAACAATGCTGGTTTAGTCCATCCACAATTAGCCATTCAGAGATGCTGAAGGGATTATATTCCATCAAACTCCAATGAAAATATATTTGAGTGTCAATTGTGAAGGTGTTATTTACTTCAATGTATAGTTTCAAAATTGAAAGTTTGAGTGAGTAATAGGAGTGGGTTGATAGTGTTAGGTGAGTAGTTTGAAGGTGCTTATCATAGGTAATGATCTTGATTCAAGATGCAACAGCTTTGATAGGAGTTGAAGATGGTGACATTTGATGGCATGTTAAACGGCACTTGCTGGCAACAAACTGCCAGGTAGTGACAAATAGAACTAGCACAAATGAATAATGACTAGACTAAGGTGGCATAAGGCTATGTTGGTAAATGATTAGTTGTTGTCATCTAACAGTGATGATTGTATATTTTCGACCAAAAGCTCTAACAAGAATGGGCATCGAGCATCATGAGGCATCAACAAATAGTGGATAGAGCATGGTGATGACTGATGGTGCTCTTCTTTATCAACAATGGGCTATAAGCATTGTTCTAAGACACCTGCTTTGATGTATAAAGAATGAAAAAGTTGAAAATCATTGTGACAATTATTCAAAGTGGGGTAAATGAAAAATTAATAACTTCTTTATATATAATGAAATGATTATACCTTCTTAAGATGATTGAAATACCATTGTAAAATATTATTTATCTTAATTTTTCATTTCTTATTTCCAAAACAAACAAAACTTTTCCTTCCATAGAGACATATATTTCTATCCCCTCAATGATTTGTCACATGGGTAGTAGTTTGTCTTTCATACTTCTCACAAACTAATTCATTGTTCTCTCATACTAAATTAACAACCGTACATATAATTAATACTTGCTTGCACATGCATCCACATGGCACTGTTTCAAATTTAAAGTAGAACATTACATGAAAGGAAAGACCACAATTATTTTTTCCTAACTAAACACTAACTCTCATTCCATCTTTATCCAAAACCATAAGAAGTTCCCTCATTAAGAAGTGCACAATGAATGAAGTTTATCTACTCTTGTTGTCCTTACATGGCAACTCATGTTTTAATGCCTTACAAGTAGAAGAAATCATGATCAAATGGTTCAAATTGTATGTTCTTTTTTTATTTCCTAAATTGATATTTTGAAGTCTCGTTGCTTGGCTTTGTTTTCCTTTATGTAGAAGGTATCTCTTTCATAGCCAACTAAGCATGAATTAATGAACATCAAACCATTATATTGTCAAACTCCTCTTTGTTTTCCTAAAGCTTTTTCTACCAATTCAACGACTCTTCTTCTTGCTTTTCTCAAGCTTACTTTACCGCTACTTTCTCTTGTAGTTCCTCCTTATCTCCTTTGATACTCCCTCAGTTCCTTCTATCTATTCTCTCTTTTAGTGCCTTATATTCTTTTTTTTTTAATTTATTTATTTCTCGAAGTAAAATGATCACTCACTATTCTTTTTCAATCATAAGGCGATTGGTTAATCTCTATAGCTTAAAATTTAATAATTTTTAAATTATTCACTTAAATTATTAAATCATTATTTATTTTAAAATATTCATAATAATATGTTTGTGTTCAAAATTTATAAATTAAGCACCATTGAATTATTCCTTATGAGTTTTTTTTTGAAAATATATTTATACTGAAAATCTAAATTACTTTTTAAATTGTTGTGTTTTTCACAAGCTTATAATAATTAATTTTTATTTCAACTCATTCTAATTCTAAAATATCAAATTTCATTTATTAAAATACAAATATTCAAATGTTCTTATTTCTTACAATACATTTATACACAACAAAATTTCAAAATATTACTACTTTAGTGGTGTTAAGCCATGTAAGTGTATAATATAACTTAGATTATTTAGCTATGACAAAAGTGTAATATAACCTATATGATATTGAGCTATCAAAAGATGAGATCTAGTTTAAATAAAGTTGAGCTACAATGTCAAATATCAGATATGACTAAAACATACTTATAATGAATAAAGATGATTAATGAATCATATAAATATTTAATCATATTATGAATCATCTATTAATAAGTATATCTTTGTATTATATGATTATTCATTTATTTTATATTTGTATAAACGTTGACATGAGACATAACTTATTTGTTGTAACATGGTATGTCATGTTATGTAACATTTGTGTTTATTGAATGGTTTATGATAAGTTATCATATGTTGATTAACATGTACGAGTGTAGATGGTGTACATCATAAGACACAATGAACAATAAAGAATGAAAAATATTTTATTTATAATTGCATGGTTTAAGAAAATGAGATCTTAATATTCTCGAGCAATCAGCCCGTGGCCTCCGTGGTGGAACAAAAAAAAAATCGACTTCCGCACGCCAAAATAGAAAAACTGATGCATCACCGTTCATAACTTGCCGACGGAAAGGTAGAGGAACGAAGAGGAGGGGAAAAGATTCTTGGTTAATTTCGTCGAATAGGGAAACGCTTGGAGAAGGTGCTGAGAAGAAGTACCAAGAGAGGGAGAAAGAGCGGAGCGGCTGGTCTGTGATGGGGTTCTCCCAGGACAATCTTAAAGGGTTCATTTTGGCCCTCCTCTCAAGCGGATTCATCGGGGCCAGCTTCATCATTAAAAAGAAGGGCTTGAAGAGGGCCGCTGCTACTTCTGGAGTTCGTGCAGGTGCCGGTTTTCTTAAGAAGATTTCTCCATCTTATTCTCTTGGTTTTCTATCAGGGACTTTCTTGAGATTGGCGCTTGCTTATTAATCTTGTACAACTCTTTTTCAGGAGTCGGCGGTTATGCCTATCTACTCGAGCCTTTGTGGTGGACTGGCATGATCACCAGTAAGATCGTGCTTTCTGTATGACGCTTTACATTTTTAGCGGTTTTTAATGTTAACAATTTGTTCGATCATACTTCTTTTCTACTGAAGTGGCGTTCTAAAGCGTCAATGAACATTGCAAGTTTAGTTATCTACATGAACCAACAAATGGAGCATGAATTACGATTCTTGGCTGCCATTATTGGGATGCATATCAGCTTGGTCTGTTGTTGTGCCATTCTTCATGGAGCTGGCAAAACAGCGTCGGTCACTACTATCTAGGCAGATATTGTTTTGGGCTTTCAAAAGCACTCTGGCAAAGAACTTTATGCCTTGCATTTCTCTGCAAATATAAATAAGGTGCAGATCACTTTGATGCCAACGTAATGCAAAACGAATGGAAATGACTTGGTCTAGTCTATTTGTTCTCAAGCTGAGGGGGTTATTTAATTCTTCCTCTAGAACTTTAAGATCCGTGATTAATTTGACGAGTGACGTTAGGCTGGAAAAACATCAATAATGCTTGTAGCTCGAGTGCATGAAAAGTGATACTCCTTACAATATGGGATGGCATTGAAGTGACTTAATTTTAACTTGGGATTGTAACAAGGCTAGAATTAAGGTTAGGAATTGTGATTTTGTATTTTAACAAAAAAAATGAAATAAATCTATTATAATAGAAGGGAAACTAAAAGGAGCAAAAAAATATCCCACTTAAAATTGAGTGTAAACATTGATTTGGATGATTTTGAAATTAACTAGAATCAAATAAACAAATAAAAATTATTTGGTGCAATGGAGCATTTGAAGTACCCCTAAGTGTGTAAACATGAGAATTTAATTTCCATCATAAAGTAGAATATCTATTAACGATGCATCTGTGATGAAGATTCCTTTATCAAATGAGCAAATTTACAAAGTTATGTCAAATGTGGGTTTGTAGAGCATACCTTGTAGTCGTCGATATATACTTTTCCTGCCTTGTTAATGTATCATGCCTGCATTACATCTAGTGTTTTGGGAGTTTGCTATCTTGGCAAGGGTAGTCTTAGTCCATATCGTATTCCATGTTGATCAGTGACAGGGGTTTGGTTCTGTAAGTTATTGATTTTGTTTGGCAAATGCTGAAGTCCATGGACTTTCTGCCTTTTTGGAATGTTTGTTTGGTGTCTCTAATTTTGGAGCTGTTTGTAGATGAACAAATTGGGTAAGTATTTTTTTGTTTGGCAAATGCTGAAGTCCATATCGTATTCCAACTATTTTTTCTCCATGTATTTCCCGTTAAAAAGTTGCTGACTTCCATATGTTGATTGTTGATGAAGATTTAATATGCAGTGGTTGTAGGAGAGGTTGCCAATTTTGTTGCATATGCTTTTGCTCCGGCAGTTCTCGTTACTCCTCTTGGTGCTTTGAGTATTATAGTCAGGTAATCCCTTAACTTCTCTGATGTACTTATAACAAATTAAGAATGGTAATTGGCTATTATTTTCTGATGAGATCTCACTTGGAGCTTGTAGTGCTCTTTTGGCACACTTCATTTTGAAAGAGAGGTTGCATAGTCTTGGGATCCTTGGTTGTGTTATGTGCATAGCCGGATCTGTGGTAATTGTTGTTCATGCTCCACAGGAGAGACCGATAACCTCTGTTCAGGAAATATGGCAAATGGCAACACAAACATGTAAGATAATCTTCTTTTCTGGTTATGATGATTTGCTACATTTGTTTGCAATGTTTCCATGTTGATGGTCGTCTATGATGATTAGAGTTTTTTGTCTTTGATGTCTTCAGCTTTTCTGCTATATGTGGCTTCAGTTATTGTGCTGGTTTTTGTACTGGTTTTCCACTTTTCTCCTCGCTATGGTCATTCCAATGTGTTGGTTTTCACGGGCATCTGCTCTCTAATGGGTTCTCTCTCGGTGAGAACATATTTGTTTCATTCTTTACCTTCCCAAGTATAAATTAACTGGTTGCATATCAACTGCTTGATATTTCAGTTTGAAAAATAATAAAGTTTAAACTCTTTTAGTCATTTTTATTACTTATACTATGCAGGTAATGAGTGTTAAAGCTCTTGGAACTTCACTCAAATTAACTTTTGAGGGTAATAACCAGTTGGTTTACCCGGAGACATGGTTCTTTGTTCTGGTAGTTCTCACATGTGTGGTCACACAAATGAATTATTTGAATAAGGTTAGTTCATTGTCTCTAGTATGAAAGTTGAAAATTCTTCTGCTTGACTTCAGCAAGCACATATTGCGGTAAATGTTTAGCATTCAAGAAACCAAATTACTCAGAGCATAGAACCAAAGTTTGTATTATGAGGACTGCTAGTTTCAATTGTTATGATCTTTCTTAAGACATTTCTACTAATTTTCTTATTATGCATATGATCTCATCAATGGAGCTGAGTATCAGGGATAATATTGGTTTATTACTGAAGTGGTGCCTTTTATGAGTGTAGAATACTTTATTTAGAGGATCATTGTCTATGTAATGCAACTCATATGGAACTTTGACTTTTATCATGTAATGTGACATGGGCATGGGAAACTGGTCTACTAATAGTTAGAAAAATACTCTTCTACATTGAGTTTCATATAGAAATCATGCTTGGGACGTGTTTGTGTTGGGGTTAATGTGAAATTAGTTCTCAAACCCCATCTTTCTAGAATTCATGTGACTACGAATAGGTTGGGTGACTTCATCTCATATAATTTTTAAGCTTAGTGTTTTTTGTATTGAGCATTGTAAATTTAGTGAAGCTTTGAACCTCAACCTTTTGGATTATTTATGGTTTTTTTGTGAAGTTTATTATTTCGGTTGGAAGCCTAATGAATCAATCTTAAATTGTTTTGAATTTTCAGAAGTTGTTAATTCTCTTGCACCACTCCAACTTTTATATTCAATGTTTTATGATATCTAAATATTTTTTTGGAGTTTTGACTAACTTAATTTTAGTTTTGCTTTGGGATAGATTTTTGGTTTTTATAGAACTTTATAGTTGTTTGAAACACCTACTCTATTTTGTTGCATCACTTCCTTAGGCAAGTATAACCAAAATGTCTTGGGATTAGTTGTCACAAAAGAATACTCCCAAAGTTTACCAAGTCATTTCAAGACCTCTAATGAAATCAATGGTGCATATATGAGCTTTACTAGCAAGTGTCACTCAAATTTATCAAATTACCCTTAGAGTATAGATGATCATGTTGCTTATGTTTGCACAAACTACATAAATGGTTTGTTTAGCCCTTTTTGAATCCAATTTCCCCCAATCAACTCTTGTATTCTACTTAATGTTCAAGTTGACTTTGATTTCACATACCTTATTTGGCTTTCCCAATCTCCCAAATGATCTTCTTGGCTCCTATATCACTAAAGCACTATGGAGATCTAACTTAGCGATTTAAATGGCTTTGCCCAAAACTCATTAAAACAACTATTGCATGGCCTACATTGCTAGCCAAGATCCAGTTTATTCAAGTCAAATCTAGAATAATATCTTAAAGCTACCAATTGTGTTGGATCGTATAATCAAAGTGCTTGTTAAAATTTAGATTAGCATGAACTAGATATTTAAATTATATAGGACACAATCTTTTAAAACTAACAATCTAGATCAGGCCATATGGTTTAGTTTGAAAGTTGTTGTTTTATCCTAAGCTACACAAACGGTCTTCATGGCCTTGGCTATTCCTAATGTTCTCAAATTGAATTTTGGGTATGGTTGACCCATTAATCTTACCCTAGATTTGTTTTTATGAAATACCTAAAACCACAATCATTTTGTACAATCCCAACTAAATAATTATCGTAAAATTTTAAGAATGGTTGATAATTTGACATATAGTTACAATCATATATATGTTGACCAGATAGTTCATTTTATGAATTTATAGTGCATATTTGTGGTGGACAATCATCCAATTATGTTGGAGTTTATCTTATGTTAAAGCATGGTCATTCCTTATCAATTCCTCAAATATGAGAAATCTTAATGTATTATATTTATACTCTATGCCAAATTTTTAATTTAATAGAATAGTAGTTATTCTTTTTCCGTTCTTTTCTTTAATTATTGACATGTCGACTCAACCTCTTATTAAACCACTCTTAAATAGCTCAAGTGTCACTTAACATACGAGCTCTAACAAAATTAATAAAAACCATGCTAAAATCTTTCTATTGCTCTTGAAATTTATATAGTAATTTGTCTAGAGCATAAAATAGCACTTTTGTCTAATCTTTCTACTTAAAGTTGAATGGCTAATTTAGAATACAGATATTGCACATCATTGTCCAAGGTTCACGCTCTATATGACCATAAACAACAACCAAACCTGTAGAGCACAAATATTTACTCCTAATAATGTTTGTGACTTGTATTGATCAATAGGTGAAAGAGTATCATTGGGGCTACTGGTGTGTGTGCTTCTAAAGGAGGCAAGACTTGTCTTTGGCCGACCTAGTGATGTCAACAAGTTTATGGAGTTAGCCCAACTTAATGGATATTTTCGTGGGTGTTTGGTCCAACCTGAGAAGTATGTTGTGAATTTGTAGTTGTTAGTTTGATCCAATGTGTATTTTATGGGTTTGTGGTTGATTGATTTGACGTTAATTGTGATTGTTTTTAATGTTCCTCAATAAATTATGCTTATGCTGAGTATAGTTAATTGTGGAGATGTTACCAATTTTTCAGGTGGAATTTGTTATGTCATTGTAAAACTAGATGTAAAGATGATGATGTCTTAAAAGCTGATGATGTTGTCCTCTTTTTAACCACTGGTATCAATAAAAATTGGATCATTGGGGCACGATGCAACCACATTTGATTAAAGTTTAGAGAATTTTAGCTTTCTTAGTAAACTATGCTCTATTCGGTAATGTTTGCTAGAGGCAATGCTGAGGTTTTGGAGGACACAATGCATCACTTTCCTTTTATCTTACTATGGTTGTAAACCAAATACAATTCATATAGAGGTGTATTGTCACTTTGGCAAATGACTCATTATCTCTAGTTCTTATTTTTATTGGTAACTAGATGTGGGTCGTAAGGGAACTTGGCTTAGATAACATGGAGAGCCAAGTGCATACTTTTTGTGTTAACTTGCCTCCTCTTGACCTTAGGTTCCGAGACAATAACTTAAATGGAAATTAGACGAGGTGGCAGGGCATCATCCAGCTATGCAATGCCAGTGGTGTGTAGATGTGGTTATGAGATTGTGTGTTCATGTTCTTTTCTTGATTCCCTTAGTTACAATAAGCAAAACAGCAGAGAGAATTCTAATGATGGTTGGTAATCCCCACAACTGAGGAAGAGAAAGGTTTCTGGCCTTGTGTTTTAATGAAGGCTTAGATGAATCTGAATTTTCAAAAGATGATGCAAGACAAGACGTAGTGTTATCAGGATAACAAAGTGTTTGAAAAGATTTAGCACAGAATAAAATAACATTAAAACATGAAAACACACAAGTTGTGGATAATATTTTAGATAAATAAAAGGTTGATTTGGAAGGTCTCACAATAACATTTTCTTGACTTCTCCAAAGTAGCATCAAACAGTTAATCTTTGGAATCATCAAGAAAAATCTCCATTGAAATTAACACCAATAGATACTTGGAGCCAGCATCAAGATTCATGAAAACCTCTGTAGATGGAAAATTGTTTTCATTAATCAAGCCATCATACAGAGGCTTGATTATAGGCTTACAAATTGATAACTAGCTTCTTAATAAAAAAAAAATCAAAGCTCTCTAATGAAAAAAGCCTTAGAACAAACTTCCAAAATGTTATGAATTAATTATTCTGAAATGTTGAAGATCTAAAAAATAAACAGAAATCAAATGAATGCAATCCATATAAATTTGCATTAAATTTTAAATATACCTAAATTATTTTATTTGATTGATTTATTGTGGATTGTTATGTCTTATTCTTGCATTAAGCAATCTACCCTCAAGTACAGAGTAATTGGTGAGGGAAGAACGGTTCTATTTTAGCACACCCATTATGTAAATCTTGTCCTATTTCTTTATATTCTACTTGTAGAGGTGGAGTAAAATAGAAAGGTAAAAACATCATTATGTAATTTCTATTGTAGCACAACCATCTTGTAAATCTTGTCCAATTCCGTTTCTTCAACCAGTATGGGTGTAGGAAAATAGAAGGTAGAAGCATCACCATGCAGTTAACATGTCTGGCTGCATGTAAACTTGAAGAATAAGGTAGAAATAGAGCATAAGTCAATGGGGATATATTGTATTAACTACAATAGATTGATTGACTCTCAATTTTAATAAGTTAACTTTTATTGTATTATGTGCATTGACATAAACTGAAATGTGATATTTTTCGAGCATTTTATATCAGACATAGCAGGAAGATATAAAGAAGGATCAACATCATTGTCATAATTTTTATTCTAGTCTGTTATAGACATTATCTATAGAGGCAAGCATTAAGTATAAAATACATAATCATTTTGAATTATAAGCACCTAAAAGCACAAGCTTTTGAGATAGGTAACGGTTTGTTTATTGTAGATTCAAGAACAAATTCATTTGTAGATTTAAGGATTACCTGACAAAGGAAATTAATCAAAAGGAAACTCAACATTTGTCTTACATGTGACTAGTGACAATAAAATCATTTTAGAGCTTTTTAATATAGTGCTATTAGAAAGAGCAACATTAGGTAAACTCTCATTTTCAGTATTGGCTAAAAGGACCAACAATTGGTAACGAATTTAGTTTCTAAGGATCAGTTTATAGTTCACCATTGGAAGTTGGTAGTGTAGATAAAGACTTGTTTGTAAAAGTGACAATCAATCAGTTGTGAAAGGGATTCCAATTCAAGGGCACTCATTGAAGGCCTAGTTTGATGGTTAATTGTAAACTTCAAGTTTTTATAATATAAATAGATAGTTTGTTTATACTTTAGAAAATACTAGGGATTAATCTAGCAAAATTAAATTTTTGTAGAATTTAACTTTGTATTAGATATTCTCTTTGTAAAAACAAAAAAATTATTAGTGTATAACTTATTGATCAATATGTAAAATATATTTCATAACTCATACATGTGTTTATTATGGGTGTATATAACATGAACAATAAACATCAACATCCTTTCAAGAAAAAAAGTCATCATAACTCATGGAATCAATATCATATCAACTATAATCATGATAATGTTCATGATATGAATGTACTAAGAATATACACATGCTGGAACAAACAAGGAAAAAAGCATCTATGTATGCCTTATTGAGAAAAGTAATCGAATAAGGACATACAAATTTATCTGGCTTACTTTTAAAAAGTTTATGACTGCCAAAATACAAGCTTAAAATAATTTTTCAACTCATTTTGGAGTCATTTATATGGTTGGGAGATGTATTGGCGTGATTAAGATCCAATAATTCTAAAAGATTAGAATGTGTGGATAGAGCTAAACTGAAATCATAATGCTGTACGTGTTCCCTAATCTCTTAATACAATGTGTGAAGTCTTATACAATGCAAATATTCTCTACTTAAATAAATTATGTGAACTAATTATCATCAGTGTTATCTCTTCTTGGTTGTCAAACTCGTAACCTTGTCCAGTTATCATGCATATATTCACTAGCATTGTTTGGCTCTAACTATTTTTTCTTTGATTGAAATCCAAAAGAGTAGCTAACCTGACATCATAATGTTATACATGTTCCATTATAAAGCCTTAATAAAATGTTGGAAGTCTTGGATAAACTCTACATAAATCAATTATGTGAACTAATTATAATTAGTGTTGGCTGTACGTCATCATCAAACTCATAACCATGTCCAGATGTCATGCATTGTCTTTGAACATAGAACAGAGATGTTGAGCATATTCACCAACATTGTCTGGCTTAAACTATTTTTCTTCAATTGAAAGACAAAATACTTTTTACCAACATGAAATGATTTGCCTATCAATTGGTTGTCCAGGTCTACCAAAACTGGTCAGAGGGCCACACATACAGAAAATTTTAGCTGCTTTTTATTCCCCATTTGATGTGCAGTTTTAGCTACCATCAAATCTTGTGTTTCAGGCTAGGCCAACTAGTTACATTTTGTATATCACTATTCTTTTGCATCATGGCCAAAAAGTCACTTCTAGTATAAATTTCGTCAATATTCTTCCTTTATTTAAAGGAGTTTTGTTGTATTTAACTATTTTTTTCGTGGAAGGTTTGATGAATCTCTGGCTTCTCAGGGAGTTTAGAATAGCTGAATCATACAAATTTTCAAGCTGTTGATTACAGTAATTAAGGAACATTGAGAGGATTACTTGTGTAGATTCTCTTGTGAAATTTTCATATGGCAGCTTAAATCACACATAACATGGTGCATGTGATCAGAAATTTCTAATTTTAATACTTTTTTGAGATTCTAACCATGTTGAAACTCCATCTTCTCCAATTGCTGAATTGCTATATTAGAGTTTAAGGATATGTGGCACATTTATAAAGCTAGTCATATAATTCTTCTTTACAATATCCGCTCTCTTCTATTTAAAAATAAAATGTTAGCTATATTTCATAAAATGCTAGCTATATTTCATAAAATGCTTCTAATGGGTGCTTACATTGCAGGCTCTAGATACCTTTAATACAGCCATTGTATCCCCCATATATTATGTCATGTTCACAACTCTAACAATCCTTGCAAGTGTAATAATGTTTAAGGTATTAATCATTTCCATATTAACTTCTGTTATAGTACATTTGTTCAATATTTTTCATGATAAATACTGTCTTTGCAATTAAGCAGTGGCGTGTTAATTTAATTGGATCACATAAATTTTCAAAAAGCAATTTCTTTATCAAATACATTCAAGAAGCTCATTTGGTTATCTGTGACTTTTATCTGTTTACTTCACCAATGATTTCATTTTGTAATGCTACTAGGCTTGCTTGGTTTGTCGTACATAATTGACCTATAATTGTAGCATTTGTGCTAGCAGGTTGTTTGAATATTGTTATAGCAGTTTACCTTTATGCATTATGTGATTGAAATTTTTTTTTTTTTTTTTTGATTCAGGATGCCTAGTCTAAATTTGAGTTTGATGCAATTTTCCTTCAGAAATTATATACGGTGTTGAATAATTTGTTATTCTTTTTTGCTCATAAAGAAGTTACAGTTTATGGACAATGAACTTTTGGTTTTATAAGTTTACTTTGATAAATGTTGTTGGAATTATGAAATCTTGGAATGGTTTTTCATTCATTTATACTTGAAGTTTCTTTTGTTAAGGATCCTTTGGATTTGTTTTGCCGTGTTTAAGAAACCTACATTGGAGTTCGTCTCCTTTATCTTAATCTTTAGTTGTGGAACTTTGCTCTTCTTTAATGTCTTTCGTCACTCATTCATACTTGACCTATTCGATCCAAACAAAATCTTTATGACCTTTGTTTAGAAGCTTCAGTCACTATCACTTGAACCCTTTTTTGAGAAGTTACATAATCATTTCAGCTAAATACCATGTAAACTAAAAAAACCCAAAATTCGCCTATCCTATCTTTGTTTGACCTCCTTTCTTCTATTGGCACGAACTCATCTTTATATTTCCGAGAGTCTATCAAGTAGGTTTACTTAAATAAAAAAAAAAAAAACAAAAATCTCCTCTAAATCTGTTATTGAAGTCTATGTTTTTGAACGTTAATCCTCTCCTCCGCTCTTTGCTAACAACATGGCCCGTTTCATGACTAGTTGATTTGTCATCATGAAACATCCTCATCCAACTTATTACTACTTGTGTCATTAGGCCAATTTGGTGGTGTTGGCCTCATTCATCTCTATGACCATAATGCTTTTGGTAATGTTTCAACAATATATTCACCTATTTCAAAGTTGACAGCCTCTACTTTTGCATCATCACCTCAAGTTTAAAAATGCAGAAAGAATAAATTAGTGGTACCATCTTTGTCATCTCTTTTAACAATTCTTTGCAAGCATTTAGTCTTCAAATTTGGGATTTTGTAATACATAAATTTTTGGTGGTATATAAATTAAAAAAACTATGTTTTTACTTGTGCATGAAACAACTTGCCTTATTACTCATTCAAAAGCCAAATTTGTTAATAGTATGTTATAAAAATGTCTAAACCTTACTAATACATCACGTTGTGGGAATTTGGAGGCAAATTGGTGTAAATTGTGATGGTGAATGTGTTGCTAAACTAGCTAATCTTTTTTGTTGAAAAATCAATTTGTCAATTATTGTAGTGGGAATTTTTTTGATATTTGTGGTGTGTCACACCTATTAGAATTGTAGATATTGCGTGTTGTAATATAACAAGTTTAGCATGTTATAATATGTAGAAGTCTTTTAAAAATAATCTTATAAATTCATATTCAATCTTTTATTTCAAGAAACAACTCTTATGTCAGATACCACTATTATCATAAAAAAAGGCTCTTTCTCCTAATTGTATTTTCTGTATGTTCACAATTGGATAAATATGTTCAGGTACAATTTTTAAATCTTATTTTTGATGTGTTTGTATGAAATTAAATCTTTTGGACGAAGCAGAACCTGCAGCCTTATCAAATGCCTTAGCTAGATAACATGCTATTAGTTTAGCCAACTTCACACATATTACTTTTGACATCTTGGTTAATTAGTTTTTTACTAAAATAGTACCAAGTGTTTTTGGAATATAAATTTTTAAAATGAAAGTAAATCAATTGGAGACTTGAGTAGATTTCATTTGATTCTCTTAATATCTTATTCCCAAATAAAATGGTGAAAGAAACATCTTAAACATGCATTTTGATGGAGTTATAATGACAAGGATCTACTCGCCATTTAGCTTAAGGATTTGCTTACCTTTTTTTGACATCAAAGGACCTACTTGTAGATTAAGACAAAGAAACTATCTACAATATTCAGTTTAAATTAACAAGGGAATCAGTAAATGGAAATTATGGTGAGATTTTGACCTAGGCAATCTTATTCATGAACCATGTTCTTTACCCAAAAGTTAGCCTCTGGTTGAAACTCACCATTCTCTGTCTCATCAAAAAGTGTTTTTGAGTTTCTCTTGAGTTTATGTTACCTATCATGCGTTATCTTTTTACTACAGTGGAGGCAGCAAAAAAGGGCTTAGATGAAAAGAGTACTTTACAACTTTCTAAAGTCATAAAAGGCGCTTTTTGGTCAAATCTATTTTATGATCAGTTAAAAAAATTGAAATCAAACAGACAATCAAGTTATAAAAAACCAAACGTATATGATTCAGAGTTTCTTACATCACAAGGCAATCCTCAAAAGCAATGACCACTCTTGAGAACTATTTCAAGAACATGAGCTCTTTCTCCACAACAAATCTTACCACATACTTGTGTGCAATAATGTTTTAATTGCCCTAGTTTGTACCTGTTTCAGGATTGGGAGGGCCAAAGTGGTGGTAACATTATCTCCGAAATTTGCGGCTTCATTGTTGTTCTCTCTGGGACAATTTTATTGCATGTGACAAAGGATTTTGATAGAAACAATAAAGGTACTTCTCTATCTATCTATCTATCTATCTATCTCTGTTCTTAAACATGCACTCCCATTTCCCAGGTACCCCAATGTCTCCGACATTGTCAACACGACTCTGTAATGGAAATGGGGAGTTGTCGAAGCATGACGAAGAGGACATGGCCTCATCAGAGGACATCTTCTTACGAAGACAAGAACTCTATGAACAAGTTTAGGTGTCAAGTTTCACAAATGGGCTCGGGGTCACAGTTGAGGCCTGCCATAGTTCAATCCATTCTATAATTTCTGAAATCTGATCAAGAATATAGAGGGGGAGTCAGTTCAACTACAGAGCAGTTTAAATGCACTCATTAGGATTGAAGGACAAGTGAATAAGATGAAGTGGGACATTATAAGGGTATTTTGCTTAGAAAGATGGGGGAGATGAGCTTATTTGTGCATACTTAGGTATTGCTCTTCCAGTGTTTCAGTGCATTTACTTCACCTATTGTTTCTTCATAGCTGGGGTTTTCATTTAAAGATGAAGGGAAATATTTGTTACAAACATTCATTTTGGGTTATTTGGTGATATTTTATTATTGTCTATGAGTGTAGTTCTTCAGCAGTTGGACTCTACATTGTGCATGTATTATTATTTGTAAAATGTTTTAATGATAAAACATGTAAATGTGCATGATGTGATTTAATAAATTTTAATATTTTTTAGATTTGGAATGAAATAAGTTAAAATTAAATTCGATCTTAATATTCTAATTTAAGATTAAATTCAATTTTTTATAATGTTTTGAACGAATGTTTCTTTTTTTTTTTATTATTATTTCTTAATTTTAAAAATATCATAATATCATGATTTTATATTTATTTAGTATTTTTAAATGATTTATGTTATTTTTAATTTTTTAATCGCGGTCAAACATCGTGGAATGGGGCCCATTATAAGATTTGCCAATATGTTTCTTGTTTTAATCAGTCGTATTTCAACCTCGGCTGCTTCTTTCTTGGCTGAGCAGTGGAGAAGGGGATGCGAATGGCGATGCCATGGACCTTGGCGGCGTACATAGTGAATCTGGTTTGGACCGTGCTCGACGGTTGGATCTCTTCCTGTCTCCTCATCGCCGACGAGATCGCCCGAGCCCTTCGCATCGGCGACATTGGTCCCTTCCCAGTCGGCTGAATCTTTTTGTTGGTTAGGTTCTGACCCATGTCTGTAGAATATGATTTCTTAGGTTTTATTTGATATTCAATTCATTTTTTTATTTCTCTGCCTTGAGGGGCCAATTGCAGCTTGAAGGAATCTTAACATTGTGTAGGTTTCATCTGTCATTCAATATTTGAAAATTGGAATATTATTATAATATCCACACATACCGCTTCTACATCTTCGAACGTGATATGGGAAGACGGCCCAACGTCAACCGTAATACGAGAGAGGGAGAGAGAGAGAGAGGGTATCTCGACCTAGAGGTGTAATATGGATTGGAGCTGGTATACGGTGATAGAGTATGGTTGAATTCCATATTTTGGGAATGAACCATAATAAGGCTGTGACTCAAGAACATGTTACTGACTTACGACCTTAACCATGGCATGACTTATTGGTTCTTTCGTGCCATTTGTGCACAAGTACTAATTAAACATTAACTTATTTTTCAAGAAAGAAGGTTTCTTTTAGATTGAAGATGAGAGGGCAGCTGTAATATTCATTGGAGACACGACAAACTTTTCGATATAATTGCTTACATGTTACCATGTATGCAAAATGTGCTAACCATTTGTTATTATTATTATTTGTCTTACTAGGTGAGCTTATGCTTATTTTTTATTTTATTAGACTAGCATTGTTCTATAAAATAAGGGACTTCAATCTTGTAAAGAGATCTTGGAATTTTTACTTTCTTAGAGACATTAAAGAGAGAATGTTTTGATGTTTGATAATCCCAAATTATCACTTGTTATTTTCTATAACTCTCATGTGCTTGTAACATCTCAATGAAAAGTGAGTCCTTCCAAGGCATATCATCAATGTGATTTTTTCCCCATTTAGGGAATTTTTTCATGATAAATTTTGGTGTCTATTATTTCTTCTTAATTTTATCATTTTTTGGTGATTTTGGATGGTGAATGATGCTTCTTACATTTTTTGTATCAATAGCTCTTTTTAGTTTTATCGTTTGAGATTTTTCTTATCATCTTTTTGAAAGATAACTAAAAGTGATGGTGACAGATGCTTCTTTTATTTTTTGCATTGATATTTTGTTAGTGTGATCATTGATATATTTTTCATCATTCTTTTGAAAGATGACCAAAAGTAATGGTGATTGATGCTTCTTATATTTTTTGCATCAACATTTTTTATTTTTTTTTTTATTGAGATTTTTCTCATCACCTTTTTGAAAGATGATTAGAAGTGATTATCATCATTGTGACAGTCACTTTATAGAAAATCTGATACCAACTATATGAATAAGAATAATCTAAATGATTCTCAACAAGATTGAACAACTGATGGAGGTATTTTATAGTCTTTAAGTATAGTGCCAAAAATCATTCTCTTCTTTGGCTTCAATTGATCTCAAGAGTATTGCAAATCTACCATGCTTACCAAATACCCTCAGAATGTAACATATTACACTCAATAGTAGGCATGGTCACCAACACTATAGACTTTACCGATAGTTGCATCAAGGCTTGATCTCCAAATAGTCCTTAATTGTAGTAGTGATAGCCATCTCTTCAAACGATGACAACATTTACTTTTTAGCTAGCTATTGATTCATCAATTGTTGACCCTCAAAGATTGCTTTCATTCTTGATCAAGTCATGGCAATATCAAGGATCAAGGAAAATTTTCTCTTTGTCATGTTGAAAGGTGATCTAAAACACTTCAACAAACATGGTGAGTCCCATAATGTTATACAAGAATTGTTACAAAGAGAAGATTGTGCTTGTAAAGAATGTGAGTGTGCGGTTGATTATTATTTTTCCTATTACTTGAGAAGCTTTTGGCTTTATAATTTTCCTTTATTTTATTAGCTATAGGACCAGATTTTCATGGTCCTTGATATTGAGTCTATGCCACTGGTGTCAATTACATCCAATGGGAGTTAGTGCTATTCAAGTCACCTATATCATCTTAGTAGTTCTGTAGATTTCTTCAACCACACTTATGTCCTCTTAGTCTTGTGGATGATTGTTTATAGATCGGTTTACGGATCATTACGGGAGGCATGATGTACTATAATCACCATCATTTAGCACTAGTTGTTCCTTCAAACAAACTACCTCATGGATATCAAGAAGGTACAACCATTCTCTTGTGTGAAAGAAAAAATCCATCAAAAGCTTTCTTAGGATCTATTTGATCTGTTATGTAATGAATAAAGGAGGACAATTACAATATTATGTATTTAAACAACCTATAAGAGTTTAGGTCAGGGTTCATTGGATATCAGATACCAAACACCATTAACTAGACACTTTTGGTTCTAACAAGACCTTGTAATTGCTCTTTTTGACCTCTTTAATTTTCAAAATAACAAACTCTTTTAAGTGTTTTTTATGATGATCTTTTTCACTTGAAAGAAGTTTTATCTACATTGAAAAAGCAAAGATTGTTGAGCCGTATAAGTTATATGGTCATATTTGATTTTGATAATAACAAGTTTCTTTAAGTATTTTATTATGATGATCTAACTACTCCATCTAATGTTTAGTCATTACTTTGAAAGATAGAATTGGTGATTGGAGAAGATTAGCACTTGAGCAAAGGTTCTTAAAGATGATTAAGTGGCTCATGGATAAAGATGAATGAAAGAATATTCTAAGGTTTAACTTATAGTTTCCAAAGTTAGGTCAAAGGCATCATATATAGCAGTCACCTCAATAATAATCCTTATACATGGTTGAACTTAATTTGGGTATAACTAACATAATTCTAATACTACTATGCCTTGATTTAAATTTCACTCAGTTTGGACATCATTTCATAAATTTGAACATGTAGTTTGATTATGTCAAAATTGATGTAAAATGATCTAAACTATCCAATGATTTGAAATACTAATTTTGAAGACAATTGCAAAGTTTTTTTTTTTCATAAAGTTAAATATTGTATTTTTACATATGCTCATAAACTGTCATGAATTTTCATGAAAAAAAAAATTTCTTTATGAATTTTCAGAATTAAAATAGTTTTATCAATAAAGATGGACTTAATGTAGCCAAATTCACCTATGGAGCTCTTGGCTTTTTGTGTGATATGTGAATGCCATATATGGTACATGAGTTGTTATGTATTAATTTTTTTCACTTTTATAATAACAAAAATATATAGTGAGTACAAAGTGTGGTCATACAATTGCACGATATGGTTGGATCCAAAGATGCAATCCATCTATTCGAATAGCTTGTAGAAGAAAAATTTTTCTAATGAGATGCATATGATACTTCTACTTGGCATATGGTAAGTTGATGTTCATGTATGGTACTTAACTAGTTTGACCAGCAATGGAGGACTAAGGATTTTGGAAACAAACCAAATAGTCAAATTAATATTTAGAAAAGGTATTTTGGTAATAAATACAGCCTTTAGGTTTCCAAAAAGTGGTTACTAACTTCACATTAAGCAATAGTGATATTTTCAATTAATTTGTGGTCTTTCAAGTGTTTTTATGTGCAAGATTATTTTAGATTCTCCAAAGTGCATGTGCCAAGAAGTTCAAGCTCTTATTTGCATTCATATTTACATACTCAAGGTCTTGATTAATTTGATATCTGTCTACTCAATTTGTTTGTGTTTTAATGCAAATCTTCATGTGATTGAGTTGTACTTTCATGTCTTTCTTACTTCCTTCCCTTATATGTCATGTTGAACTTGTTTCTTGGTAAGATTTGTCTTTTTATTCTCATTATGGAGGTTTTTTTTGGGTTGTGCCTTAATCCAATATAAAAAATCCCATAGTTTGTTGGGTTTTTATTGATCTTAGAAAGGCATTTATGAAATGTGCTTGATCTTATTGAAATACATTTGTTTTATATTGACTTCTTAACTTTTGTTCCTTAGAAAATGAGTGTGAGTGGGGTTTAACCATTTTCTTGGGAGGGGACATAGGTGCCATGCTTACTATGAATTATTTAAAAATCCTTTCATGTTTTTTTTTTTTTTTTTCTTAATTTATTACACTTGTTAACTTATTTTAGATTGAATATGATCATGAGTTAGCAAGTGTTTAATCAACTAAAAAAATATTAAAACTTAATTCAATCCCTTCTCTTGGGAGTGCCCATTGGCCAACAAGGGTTATGCTTATAGTCTTTGCTAATAACTGATTGCACATCTTCTTAGAATCAATGCAATGCCAAACCATGTTTGTGAATAAGAAATGCTATTGTTGACCAAATCCTTTGCCCTTACAAAATCAATTGAGTTGTAATATGCCTTGCCATGCATTGCATTTTGACATTGTTTGCATGACAATATCAGCAAACATGATTCTACATTGTAATTGATTGTCACACAATCAATATTATATGTGCAATAATCAGATTGTGCATCATGCATTTTTTAGGGAAGTATTTTAGCCTTCAATAGGTAACGATGCTTATCAACCAATTGAATTGATATCTTACAACTTTTACTTTTGATGATCTTTCTTATCAATGTGACTTTACAATGAAGTTATTATTATATCTATTATATTCGTCAATTTTTTAATCATGAAGTTACTGATTGATATGCAAAGCTTGGTGGATATTAGTTATGGTATGCATTTCATTAAATGGGCATTGATTGTAGTTGTATTGTTGTAGGCAAATGACATTTAGGTTCTTAGAAAGCAAAATGATTTTGATGACACTACTCATACAAGGGAAAGGAATTGACGAAGTCACATATTATACAAACATCAATGTAAAAGTTATTTTGGGAAGGTCATAATTTAGGCACTTTAAGGTTATACTTTCTCTTGGAGTACTTGTAAGAGGAAACTTAGAATTATCCCGTAAGTGCTATCTTAATATGTTTTAATATTGATGCTCTCTTTCATGGTGAGGAAGGAATAGATATGATATGCCTTAAGAAACTCATTGTTAATATACTTCTCACTAATAAAAAAGCATATATATTAAGACTATTAAGTTCAAATTTTAATGAAAGCAACAGAGTCAGTATAATTACTTTCTTTCAAGAGAACATTAATGTTTACGTTTGGTTTCTTGTTGGTATTCTAAGGATTGATAACTATTGTTATCAAGTAAAAGAAGTTTGATTTCTACTAAGAGAGAAGAAGTAAAATTTGATATTGATAAACTTCTTGAAGCTTGATTGAGCTAAGATTTCAATATTAAAGATGTTTAGCCAATATAGTGATAGCCAAGAAGAGCAATGAGAAATGATGCATATGTAGATCATATGGACTTCAATTGAACGTGTCTAAAAGATTGACATCCATTCCCTTGAATAGTTGGATTGGTTCATTATATTATCGATTATGTGGTCATGATTTTTTGGACACCATCTCTTGTTATCATCAAATTCACATGACCTAGCATGATGAAGGAAAAACCATTGTATTATTGATTATGACACTATCATAAAATTATCTTATTGGATTAAGCACTAGTGAAGTGATATATCAAAGAGTCACCAACACTTAACTCGCACTCCACTGTGGTGTTAATGGTGAAATGTACATTGCCCATTTCCTAGTGGATAGTAGTACATTAAGGAACAATGCCAAATCCTTTTGAAATGTAATAGAAATATCAAAACCCTTGAAGTGCAGTTTTGGAGTGCTTTCAAGTTACTTAGAGTACTTTTGTTTCTAGTTAATGCATTGAAGCCAATTCAAGCAACATATAGTCTATTTTAAAAATGCCTTGTCCCAAGTTGATAAATAATATTTAGAAGCTTATAGGTAGTAATATTGAGCTGAGTCATTTCATTCAAAATCAATTGATAAATCTCTTTTATCTTTCAAAGCCTTAAGCAATAAGAAATAGAACATAACGAAAAAAGCGAGAGAGCTTTTTAGTTGCTGGAGTTTCTTATGGGTGTTCCTATCCTTGGTAACCCAATGGTGGATGATATTCCTTTTCCCTGTCTTTTTTTTCCTAATAAAGTGGTCAAAATCACACTAATATATGGGAAAGTTGGCACTAAAAAGTAGTATATTATGCCATTCATGTTTTATGAGGTCCTAAGACTTGATATCTTATCTTGGAAAAGTTCTTTTGCCCTTTTAATATAATTGGGAAAGTTTTCACCTTACTTTCAATCTCATGCATTAAGTTCGTAATATATTAACCCTAAAGAAGATCTTAGTTATGCTGGAAATATTTGGGAGATCGTAAGAATTAAAGTTTAGACTTAATGTGCATGACATCGAAGTCGTCCTAAAATTGTCATCAAAGCTCATATTTTAATTATTTTTTGTGACAAAGCATGCTAACTCAAAACCACTTCAAAAGATACCATGAAAGCAATAATAGAAATTTTGTTTCAATGGAGCATCAATAGAAGAGCACTTCTATGTTAGTGTGATATTGGAATATCTTGCTTTGATCATGTGGAACTATTTGAGATTTAATTTTATCTAATAATAATGCATAGTATGAATCTTTAATTATAGGATACGATATACTCAGGGATTTAATTCAATCTAATTCAAGTTTTGTTTTTTTAACAAGTAGTGAACTCTGTAGCTTCTATGTGCTGCAAGTTGTATTATTATGCTTGACTTTCATGGTGCATCCTTAAACAAATAGGTAATATAATTGGAAAATGAAAGGGCAATGGATATCATGGGCATATCTCTATTCCTTATGAATGTTACCCCATTGGTTCCTCCTTAATCTAAACCTTGGAGCTCCCTTTCTCATTCTCACTGATTTGCACTTTTTCTAACCTTTCAATGTCACATTTCTCATTTCCTCATTGGGTCAAACCTCATGCAATTATTCAAAGATGATGTGCATGGACTTCTTGACTAACATTTTTCTCTTATTACATGCACAACATGCTTTGCTAGCAAAGGAATATACTAAAATGGTTGCTTAATCTGATTTGGAATCAAACTTGGCCAATACATCCTTACCATTGTTTAGCAAAATGCCCAAATATGTGGAAATGAGATATATTAGGTTTCCTTCCTCACTATAGCTCATATGGAGTCACTTTCAACTTTGGGCAAACCATTACACATGACATTTGTCACCTTGACTTAGAAGTATTTAGGTAGTTCATAATCATTGAAGCATGGTTCTAGCAATTTTTGAGGTGTCTTATTTTTTCTCTCAAAATCTTTATTTTGTTGAGGTGTAAGTGTTGAAAGAAATCTATGCATAATTCTTTATGTAGAACAAAAAGAATTAAAAAGATCGTTTTGAAATTCATTGACCTGATCACTTAAGATGATGATCAAAGCTTTTCATTCATTTTAAATTTTTAGAGCTAAAATTTAAAATTTTTTGTAAGCTCGACTTTGATGTCTAAGGAATGGAACCCAAGTAAACGACAAGTAGTCATCAATAATGACAAACTCATATTGCTTGATGCTTAAACTAAATGGCTTTATTGGACCTTAGAGATCAAGGTGTAAAAACTCAAGTGGGCTTTTAGGTTTGACGGATAATTTGGTTTGTTGCATTTTTAACAAGGTTCACAAAACCATAACTCTAAAACTTGAGTAGTAGATTTCCCCTAACGAGATATAACTTAGCAACTTTCTTGATGGTTGAAAAGTTGGTGTTGAACTATGATGCAAAGCACTTCAAATCACAACCTTAAAGCAATTGCAAATTTAGTGAATGAGTATTGTTTTTCCCATTTCTTAACTGATATGTTTTGTCATCTTTTGAGATAATGCAATAAGAAGAATCTAAGTAATTTGTAATCCTGAATCACAGTTGACTAATTTTTAATAATTTAAAGTGTAAATAGTCAACTAACTGAATCGTATTACTGTAGGAAGAGGCATTACCAACAATTAAATTTAACTCATATAGGTTTTTTGCATAGCATTTCTAGTCTCTTGTTCAAGGGATTCAATTGTATTTTTATGCTCATTTTGAAGATAGAAAGTTCCTTTCTCTATTTTCTCATTCATTTTTGCTAATACTTCTTTTTATTGTTTTATTACCTCTAGATTTGCCTTAGATATTGCTAAATTTAGCTTCATTATTTATGTTTCTTTTGCTTCAGTAATTATACTCTGCTTCTTAAACTCATCCTACTCTAAGATCATCTTTAAGTGTGTTGTAGTTGACGTAAGAGTTGTTGGTAGCCTTCTATCTATGATTTAGTGTTGTTGTACTTGCATTCATCCAAGTTGCCCCAACATAATTCTGTATTATATAGTACATTAAAGAATGCATCCATAAAAGAATTCTACAATGTAAATATTGTGCTCGAATTTGTATCCATTATGTATGCATGGAGCAATTCCAAACTGCCCAAATTGCAAAGTTCTATCTGAAACATCATCTTCATCTCTTATAGGTGTAGACATAGTTCATTGAGACTTGTGGCATGCAGCATAGGATTTTCACTTGCAAAAATCTTCATATCAAGTGAAACTTCCACTTGATGTACCATCTTTTTATTCTCTTGTTTCTATTCAATGAATGTTTGGATAAAGAGCTAGAGAGCCCTTGAATCGTAATTCTCATAACAGTAATTGTCAATGATCCCTCTCCTTGAATCATCCTTGTTGTATGACTATATTGTATATGAAATGGACTAGGCTAATTTTTCACTTTCTAAAGTGTCGTTGCTTACACACTATTTACTCAAACTTTCTATCTTGTGTTGAGCTAGAGGTACTTAAAGAACCTCTGTTGATTAAGGCATTGATGTAGGCTTGGATGTCTTCTAAGCTTTTATGTTCCTTGGATGGGGTAATTTGCTATGCTTTGTAGCTGATATATCTTTACCAAAGATGGCCTTATCCTTTTGAGGCAGTTGTTTCTTCTTTTTGCTTGTAGTGACCTTTCCATCTCCCCACAATGTTTCTCCTTTGTTTGTGGTTGAGCTTTCTGTTGTTGTTATTGTTTTTTAGATGTTCCCTTATTTTTTCTTTAAAATAATGTTTGTAATTTAAAACCTATATGAATTAAGAATAATTAGTATGCTATTTTCAAAAGATAATGCATATGTTTTATGGAGTTGATGATACTCCCACCCATTTTTTCCCGAAGGATTATCATGTTGTCATTGAATTTTTGTTACACTTAGCATATTAATCTCATTAGCATTACTTGATGGAAAACGATCAAGTTCCTTCTTGCTTATTGATACACATTGTAGAATGCCTAGCTCAGTATAAATTGATTTTCTGTAAAAATGAATTTCTGTATGCCTCTCTTAAGCGTATCATACATTGATATTTCTTTGTACAATCAAATCTAAACAAAGCCTTAGAGGTGTCTACCTGCCAATTTACCTTGTATACTTTGTACCACTCTCAAAAGATCTTAATCGTGGCTACCAAGGTAAGTGACAATTGTGTGGAGACTAAATGAACTCTATGGTTTCTTTTGAGGTAAATGGGGATATCCAAATCAAAGCTAGTTGACATGAAATAGGAGAAGATGCATAATGTATTTTCGTTTTTAGAGTTTGGCACTCATTTTCTCTTTGGATGATGAAGGTTATGATCCTACATCTAAGAATGGGAGTACAATTTTTTTCGATGAGTTTTTGCTCATGGATTATTGCTTTGCCTCTCAGAATTCTTTAATTCATCAAACCATTTTTTTAATCTCCTTTCTTTTTGCTTACCATAAAGAAACTTAAGGTGTTAGATACAAAATGGTTATAAATTTGCTTTATTTTTGCGAGTATGAAAGAGGAAGACAAGAGAATGAAAGTATAAAAAGTGAGAAAAATGAGTTTTTCTCTTCTATTTATAAAGAAAGTTGAGCGATGGATCCTTTCACTAAAGAAAGTTTTTGATGTTAAATTGAAAAGGACACATTGAGTATGCAATGAAAAGTGTTTCATAATTATTATATGTGATGGAAAAGAGAAAAAGTATTGGACAATGATTATAAATATAATGGTTTCTCTCCTTTTGCACATACTTTGATGATGAAAATTTTTGAATGCTTCTTAATAGTGAATCCATACTCCTTAATAAGCTCACCATTTAGTAAAACTACTTATATTATGGAAGAACAAAAAGATACAAATGTAGAATAAAATTAGAATTTGTTACTTCAGTTATTTGCTTACAACTCTTGTTGATAAGGCTAATGTTATTCTTGTTGTTGAGAATTTAGAAGCTTCTTGAAGGTTTGTAGCAAAGCATAATAGTCTTGCAATGTTTTTTTTTTATTTTTATTTTTTGAAATATAAGTGGTCTTTGGGTTTATTATGTATGTGTATAAACATTTTTTATAATAAGAATCTTTGTTAGTAATCTACCTTCATTTTGAAATGCTTTTGCATTTTGAAGTATAGTGATTCCTTTCTCCAAATATTACTTGACATTCATTTATTGTTATCTTCAGGCATTATAAGCTTATGTAGCTTTTATTTGAGTTATTCTTGAATCATATTAAATTAATAGAGGGGTCACTTTGATACTAAATTTTGATATCTTGGTTTTACTGTTTTAAGATGTTATCTCAATAGGTTGTTCCATCTTGACTAAAATGAGTTTTGGTCTTTTTTAAAAATCTCATTCTCTTGGTCATTTATTTTTTCATAATTTCAATAATAACATGCTTAACTATGAAGTTCTTACGAGATCCAAACAAATTTTGCTCTCATAAGCTTAATATCTTAAGATTATAGTATGTACTATAAAAATCAAGATCTCCCTTTTAGTAGTCAATATAAAACAATTCATTCCTATATTCTTAGAAGTCTTGCATATATTTAGTTTCTTGTTTAATGGTTCTCTCAGAATATCATTCGGCATTCCTCACTCTTTTCGGTTGTTATATGCAGAGTGATGTTCCAATAATCCTTGAGGAAGGAACTTGTGCTACCATTGGTGCTAAGGCTTAGTTAAGGCTTCGAGAAAAGCTAGTTTTATAAGTCTCAAAGTAGGTGATGGGAGTGGCAAGCATTGTAGCCTAAGAGACAGAATATAGCCCTTGGTGGTAAGAGGAGAGAAGGAAAGGCAGAGAGGATCTTTATGCACCACATGGATCTAAAAAAAGGTCCAACATAATGGAGGCCATGCACTCAAGGGAAGAAACAATGGAATCAAAGGGGTCCAACATGTTATTGACCACGGAGTTACACTTAACTTGGTGGCCATCCTCTGGAAAAAGGCGATGTTCTTGCCCTAAGCTACAGCCAAAAGACCTTGGTATGCCATGCCATGCCTTAGCCCTAGCCACAGTGTTATGATAATTGGAGAGGAAGTCTTGGAGAGGCTCATAGTCACTTGAGTCAAGTGAACTAAGTTGTAATTCCTTTAGTTGTAACTCTATAATCTACTACTCTAGCTAATTGTGAGAACAAGCAATATCATCAAATTGGTGCTAAGGCTTAGTTAAGGCTTCGAGAAAAGCTGGTTTTATAAGTCTCAAAGTAGGTGATGGGAGTGACAAGCATTGTAGCCTAGGAGATAGAATATAGCCCTTGGTGATAAGAGGAGAGAAGGAAAGGTAGAGAGGATCTTTATGCACCACATGGATTTAAAAAAGGTCCAACATAATGGAGGCCATGCACTCAAGGGAAGAAACAATGGAACCAAAGGGGTCCAACATGTTATTGACCACAGAGTTACACTTAACTTGGTGGCCATCCTCTGGAAAAAGGCCATGTTCTTGTTGCCCCAAGCTACAGCCAAAAGACCTTGGTATGCTATGCCATGCCTTAGCCCTAACCATAGTGTTATGATAATTGGAGACGAAGTCTTGGAGAAGCTCATAGTCACTTGAGTCAAGTGAATTAAGTTGTAATTCCTTTAGTTGTAACTCTATAATATACTACTCTAGCTAATGGTGAGAACAAGCAATATCATCAAATTAGGGCATAATCCAACAACAAAGAGCACAAAAAAGTCTGATAAATTTGATGGACAAGTGGGTAGGAGGGGAACCCCTCGTGAGATATTGCCAAGCAAATACAACATAGTTAGTCAAGTTGTTCGAGGACAATTAGACATCCTCAAACTTTCATGTACTCCCATATGGACAAAATTGGAGCCTCCATATGTCAATGACCAAGGGCCAATGATTAGAATCAATATTGGTTAGGTGTTGCACAAACAACAATGGTAAGGAGAGAAGCCAATCAGAATTGAGAAAATACTTATCTAGTCTTTCAAAAATGTGTACATACCATGCTTATCATTGCACTAGGTATAAGGAGGCTTAGAAAAACAAAGGTCATGAGATCATTATCATTGATGAAGCTAACAAACTCAATTTTTTAATCAAATTGAAAGGGCTTTTCTCCTTTCTTTTCCACCTAAGAGATGACAATATTGAAGTTTTTAACAACCATCATAGGCATATTAACCCCAGAATGTTGGGAAATGAGATCCCAAATAGCATGATGTTTAACATAATCCTTATTGGCATAAATAGTAGAAAATCTCAGGCTTAAAAGGAGTAGAAACTTTCAAAATTATAACATACATGAAGATATGAATGAGGCGAGCTTAAACAAAACTTCTCCACAGGATAATGTTATTGCTTGAAATCCCCTCCATAAAGAAGTTCCACAAGGGACCCAACAACCTGTCAAAATTATAGTGGGTGAAAGACTAGCTAAGTCTCAACTAGAGGCATAATAAAGCGATGGTGGAGATAAACCACCTCATGGAGGTGTTTCCTTGAGATGCCCTTGTGAGCTTGTCGAACATTCTAGCATGAAGCACAAGTCATTGCTAGGCTACAAAGCTAGAGGAAGGGCATCCTCTTAAACTTGGTGAGTGTCCTGCCTTAGAATGCTTAGCTGCACGAGTCTTATCTCTAGATTATGGAAATAACTCATTCACATCATTGACATCAAGCCCAGTTGTAGTTGATAGATAGATGGAGTGGGCTACTCTTGAATAAATAGTGTTACAAGAGATCTTTTGTAGCAAATTGATATTACTATCATGTTATCAAATATTTCGAACTACTTAACTTTAACTGATATTACTATCATGTTATCAAAATATTTCAAATTCGAACATTATCTCATATTGTGGTTCTAATATATGTCTAAACTCAATCTAAATATTATTTAACATGTTTTGAAGGTGTCAAATATCAAATTGATTTTCAAAACTTATTCATCAATAATAATTTATTTTCTTATTTTTTATCAGAGTTTGTAATTACGAGAGCTACAGACAAAAGATCCTTGACTACCTGTTACCCAGTTGGAGAAGGAAATGATGTATGTTATACATGTAAATATTGTATGTTATACATGAGCACAAACTATAAGTAGCATCTTAGAGGTTTCAAAAGCAGTCTTTATAAAAGCTTTGTTTGATCTCATAGCTTGTGCTCTTCATCAGTCCTTGTTTTTACTTTTATTTTTTTGTTTTTGCAAGTGTAAATGCTCTTTCAAATGTGAACGATTATGTTTTTTAGATCTTGTATTGGAGTTATATAAGTTCTATATTTGCATTTAATTATGTTCGTCCAGATTCAAGATCACTTTGCTGGCAGGTTCAATATATGTAACATACAATATTCTCAAAAAATTGAAATATTTTGAAGCTTTTTAAATGATTTTTAATAATATTATTTAATATTATCATCAAATCCAACGCTTAAACAACCATCCCAGTGAAGCACTAAGCAGTCTTATACTCATTGCCCGTGCTTCAAAAAAAAAAAAAAAAAAAAAAAAAAGGCAAGAGTTGTGTATCTAAAGCTTGTTCATTAAATAAACATGTGACTACAAAATGCTTGAAATATTCACCTAAAGACTTGATGAGTTATCTTCCAATTCAAAATGCAACATAAACAGATTTACCAGCTCAGTTCTCCAAAAACCCTCACAATAAGAAGGATAATAAACACATACATACATCTACACATTTAAGACTAATTTACTAAATTCCAGTATCAACTGAATCTTTAGAGGAAGTCTAAGGCCCAGTTTAAATCATGCACAAAAGCTAAGAGAAAGCAAGTATGGCCGTGTTTCAGCAACGATTACTGCAATGAGAAAACCGCTACAATCTCTTGTCCCAAGTTATTCTTCAAAGAAAAAAAAAAACATAATCACTTCTCATCCAGCTTTTCCAGCTCGTTGCCTCCACAATCTCTGCAAAATTTGAATTATGTTAGGAAGCAGCCATATACTGAAAAATATACATTAGATGTACAAGTGAGATGAGATGGTTTACAAGAGGTTCGTTATCAGAATATTCTTTGCTTTTCGGACTAGAAATATCCATTTCCTCCAATTCTTCAGTTCTCTCGGCTGCATTCCCTTCAGCTTTTTCATCTGCTTCCAAAGAACTTGATGATTCTTTTTCCTCAAATTATTTGCAAGATTTATAGAAAAAAGAGGAAGAGACGTTTTTGTAACTTGAATTATTTTGGGCTTTGAAGATTATGTGCATGCTTCAATTTCATGGATGAATGCTTAAAGTATCTACAAATTACTATTCAAAGGTGTTGATGTACTTTCTCTCTAAGGTTTAGCCAGAGCTAGAATGTGCATGTTGCTTCTAAAGGAACTTATTATGGAACAATAGGGCATCCTTGAATCCATTAAATAGTTCAAATGATGTTTCTACTCAAGCTAAAATTTCTAATGCTTCATTCTATATCCTACAGAAATGATCAAAAACAGTCTAGTGAAACAAACATGCATGTTTCCATGGTTGTTATCATTTTTGATATACAGGTTCAAAGCACTTGCTTTGCATGCAAATACATAGTAGACACAATTAACTTCAAACAAGCTTGTCCATAAATCACCAGAAATAAACAAATTAAATTCTTTATAAGAATTACCTTGAAATAAAATAAAAACACTTTTAATCTATAAGGATATGCATAATAATACATTGAGTACATTGATAGAAAATGCTCACTTATGGATTCAGAAAACATTCCTTCATTTTACAGCCATTATTGCAAATCATAAAATGTTTGAAACATTAATGTCATTATCATTATTATAATTGCTATCACTATTATTATTATTATCATTTTTATTTGGCTTCGAACATAACAAAACAGAACCATTATTACCATACACTTGAAACCAAATTTGGCACAATCAAAAGTCAATTCAATTAATCTTTACAAAAGTTATCCTTAAATTGCAGATCATATTTTACATGTGGCTATTTCATTCAATGCTCTCTTAGGGATTTGGGTGATAACTATATGTAAGGCTCATCAAAATAGAGGGCTCCCATCTTCCAATTATTAAATTTTAACATATGTTGATATAATGATATTAAACCAAGTAAACACAAATTGAATCAACATTTAGATACCATTAATATCTAACAACATCAAACATATAACCTCTAAGTGTCTATTTATATTAGATATTAAAGCCGAGCATAAGTCCAGCCATGTCACACGGTCCCATGAACCATTGCTCAAAGCAAAAAAAAAAAAAAAATTAATTAATGATTTAAATGTGACATGCATAAAGTGTTTGAGCCATCAAGATTCATTAGATGCACTACAAAAGCCCATTCATTTAATTTTTTTTTTTGTTTAGAATCGTTCATCAATGCTAGTAGTCTACAGTTCCTACAAAGAACAAATAGCATGCATACAATCTTACTATGACATTATATAACTTATCTTTAATCATAGGGACATGTCTCTATCATATAACACATTAGAAGCACTAATTTATTTCATACAACCTACTTATATCCTATTATTCATCAACAATAATTTCTATCATTCTAAAGTATCGTTTCAAGACAACAAAATTTTTCATTCTTCAATATTTTATGATGAATGGGTACTCATACTATAGTAAATAGATAAAATAAAGTTTCAACTACCTAAAATAGAAACATTATAACAACTTTTCAATCTCAAATCTAACCTAAATAACATGTCACAAAAAAACTTTGTGAACAAAAAAAAATTAAAACTTTACAAGAAAATCAAATTAATCTAAAAGTCTTTAAGAAGTAAAATTCACATGATTTCTAATGACTTCCATGAGCAATTTATTGACATTACAACAAACAAGATATAATTCAATTTCTATTTTGCTATTCTAGTGAAGGCAGACAAGTAGCAATTGACTGAAGCGTGGAGGGGACTATGATAAGGCAAAGTCGTACTACAAGTGCAGCAAGAAGATTCAAGATAATTGAATTAGGGGATTAATGGATCGAATGCAAAATTTAGAGAGTTCAAGTTGGTTAATTAGAGCTACAAGTGCGGTAAGAAGATTTAAGATGTTCTGATCAAGTTCATATCCAAGTAATGAGTACAATTAAACCTAATGAAGATCTATTTAAAAAAATAAACTTCTTACTGAATATAAAAATAAACTTCTTACTGAATCTACATTAAATAGATTCACTTAATGCTATAAATTACATGAAAAGCCATTGATTGGCCTTTCTAAAAAGTATCCATTTGATAACATGACAAAAATGTCCAACTTATGCATTTGCTGAGAACTTTTAGAGGCTGCTTGACTAGCTCTTTGATCTTATTAAAAATTGACCAATAATTAAAACAGCTCATAACACCACCAATTGCGCGAATTTAAATCCAGCTGCAGACAAATGCTGGCTAATATAGCCTAAACAATGTTTGTTTTCCATGGAATTTTCACATCCGATCCTACTAAGTTACTTTGATCCTACAACAACCAACCATCCACTATGACCTGTAATTACATTAAGCAGTCATGAATCGTCTCAAACTAGCCCATTTCAAGTAAGTTATCCTTATTCATTACGACCTTGGTCCTATTCTTTGTACAATAAGGAAAAAAAATATATGTTTCTTTCAAAAGGATTCAATGGATGGAAGACAGTGATTTGTGCAAGGTAAAAGTGTAAGAAAACATTTAAGTATACAAAATAAACAAAGATTTGGATAACAAAAGGTTTTAATAAATTAAATAAAAATATAGAATAAAGCAAATAATAATAATAATAATAATAATAATAATAATAATAAGGTCATCCATATTTGAGCACATGCTCAAGCATAGGAAAGGTAGATGGGCAATAGAAGGACATGATGGGGAAGTGGGAGGAGAACCTAGAAAAAATAATTCATTGTCTTTAATTTCGAACAAAGAAATAATTATGAAATGAATTGCTAAAACAATGCAATTCCTTAATTTTTCATTTAAATGCCTTGGTTATTCAAGGTCATACAACCTGTAACACAAAAAATCTTAATGTATTAGGAAGACAGAAGCATGACCATAATGAGAACAATGTAGAGATGGAAAACTTCCACCCACACTAGAATGTAAAAGAAAAGGAGAGAATTTATCTTGTCAAATGTTTCAAGAAACTAAGATAAAAGGAGACTTCTAAGGAAAGAAATGCATTGTATACCTGAGTTAACATTGTCAGACTCATAATGAGGATCACCATTAGATTCCTCCAAATCCCTCTCATCATCCATGTTGCTTATAGAATCTTTTTCTGATATTTTTTTAAAACGTTGAGAAATTTTCCCTGAGACATGTTTCCCTTCCATGTGAGGACCTATAGACCTGAACAGACAGTGAAATCGGAATTAAAGAGCATTTATAATGAATAAAACAAAGACAAATGTAGAAGTTTTGTTTACCTCTTTATAGGCTTATTGTTTAGCTGAGAATTGGACTTGCTGCTCTTTTCAGTTACAACCGGTGAACTTCAATATCAATAGTAAAGAAGAGATGTTATGCAAGATATCAGGAAATAATGGTTGAAACATAAAAATGTTCAGCACACTTGAAAGTGTCCTATTCTTTATATCAAACAAATTTTCAACTATTTACACCATATCACATCATACAATGGCACAAAACTCTTGCAACACTGCCGCTGTAACATAATAAGAATACAGTTGCAGGCTTCAAACGAAGACATAACTCAGGAGTCAACAAACTCTAAAATTGCATAGCTCACTAAATTGGATTTGAAAAAGTAGGTCAAGAAATCATCAAAATAGTTCCTGAGCACAATACTTACCGTTGTAAATGTGTTGAGAAGAGCTGCCTCATTGGTATCTGTAGGCATCATATGCAATCAATCTATATTAGGATTGCACAAGCGAGCTGGCAAGCACTGATAGTAGAAGCACTGTAATGATAAAAAAGACTAGCCATAGAAATCCAGTGATCAAACCTTTTTAGATGTGAAGCTATTAGGGATAAGTTCCCACTTCTCTTTCTCCAGTCGTAGCACTTCAACATCACCATCATCATACAATATCTGCAAAGAAAATAGATATAACATTTGAATTTGATAAATTCTACACTCAAAAGATTTTAACAGCGAATATAAACCAACAATATATATTCAAATGCATGAAGAGTTCTAGAATTCCAAAAACCAAATAGAATATTTTGGAAAATGCAGGGAAAAGGCTTTCTTAATTTTAACACATACTGAATACTTTTCAATTAAGGTTCTCCAGCATAATTTGTGAAAAAGGTCGACAATTTTCTTTTTCAAGAACTGTTATGACTTTAGACATGACTGTGTGCTTAGATCATCATGAGATTAAGTTGCATCCATGTGAATTTTACTTGTGGCTTCTCAAGGGAAAGGATAACATCTATAAAAATAATGGATCTTGTACACTAATGAAATGAAAACAAGAATTTAATGAACCTGCTTATATTTTGTTCCCTTGTTTCCGGACATAAATTGAAGAAACGAGAACAATAAGTATAATGAACCAACTTACATTATGTTTCCCCGTTTCTGGAACATAAGAATGCACAATGCCTTCATAGAACCTGTAAATCAATGAGTAATTACAGAAAATCTTAGAACAACTATGTTGCTAAATTAAAAATTACTCATGCAAAAGCAGTGTATAATTACCAACGATTTTATTTTCTAATAGCATCCATGAACTTTATCAAACAGTATGTTATTCCATCATGGCTGAACAAGCAATGGACAATAACAAAAAGCTTTAAAGAAAGAAATAACAAGAGAAAAATTTAATACCTCTTATCTAATGGCCACCATACTTTAATTCTAGATCCAACCAGTTCTTCTCCACTCAATTCCGATTTTAGTGACGTGCACTGGAAACATTAAAAAAACTAGTTATGCTTCTACATGCGCTAAAAGCCAATAGAATAGACAATTGATTGGCGATACTCATGCATAAGCCAAACATGTTATTTTCCCATTAGCTTTCATTTGTAATGTTGAGAATAATGCTCGATAAAATACCACTTGATGAGAATTTCCGACTTATGACAATGGGTGGAGGTCAACACAACAAAATGACTTAATAGTAAGTTTATATGCTCCATACCAACAGTGAAGAAAACAGATATGAAAGTAGATATTACTGTACAATTCACCATTAAACAGGCATATAAAATTCACAGTACAAGTATCAGAATCATAAGCCAGAACAACAAAAAGTAACAATGAAAGCCAACGAAGAGCACCACAACTCCTTATTTGGCAGTTCTGGTAGACTAGTACAAAAGAAGGATTATCATAATTTAAAGAGAATATGTGAAGTAAACATGACCAAGGAAAGATTATAGATGCATCATGCAAAATGAAATGCGAAAAGGGGTGCATTAACCATTTTTCCAACAATTTGAGATCATAAGAATAAATTGCATGTTATGGAATGGTTCCAACAATTTGAGATCTAAGCACCACAACTCCTTAATGTCCCGCAGGATCATACCAAAGGAAGTGTTGTCTGAAATTCAAACTTACAGTGCACATCAATTAATCAACAAAAAGAACAAGAAAAAAATGGGATCACAGGATTTTCACAATAAATTTTCTCGTGTAATGAGAATATGAAGTTACAGAGTAAGCAAAAGGACAATGGCCAATGCCATTCCCACATCAGTGATACAACCTTTGACAAACCGGAGATTCTTCTGACTTTGCGTTTTTTAACAGAATTGCCAGAACTTTTTGACCCACTTCCCTTCTTGTCCAAATCCACTACTTTAGATTTCTGAAACAAATTGGAATTCATAAATCAGAGATCAAAGACAGTAGTTACTTCTGAATACCAAGCATCATCTTTACCTTTATGTCATTGTTCAAAACTTCCCCATATGTTCTTTCAGTAGTATTGTTTCCATCCCTTGATGAGATGCTTTGTAATTTTGGTAAGGATGAAAGTAATATGTTTGCTTCCTTAAAAGAAGCATCGTGCTTCTTGTTTGCATAAGAAGGAGACCTGTGAATATTAAATGACCTTTTGCGCTTAGGAGTGGGAATATTAATATTATTAGTTTCATTTTGTTTCCTTTTTGGGCTATTTTTATTCGTGCCACGAGCTGCTTCTATGGCATCTAAATTTATTTCCCGCACCATTCCAAGTACATCAACATCTTCATCCATATTCTTCATTTCAAGATTCGAGGTTTGTGTCTTCATTTTTTTCTTCTTGGATGCATGGGACTTGAGAAGTTTCATCATCTTTCCAAGAGGTACTTCATTATCATCACCATCATTCTTGTCCAAAATTATTGAATCCTTGTTTGCATCAGAGACAATCTGTTCATGCAGCAGGTTAATAAAAAGATAAGTTTCTTAGCCTAAAGTCTGACTGCATAATGCCAAACATTACACAGGCATATTACCTGCTCCTTATCCTCGAACATAAGAGCTTCAAAATGAGCCAAGGCACTCTCACTACTCAGCCATGAATGCTCACCATTGTCCTGAATTGCACAAGCAGTAAGACACAAATTTCAAATTTGCAAGGCATTATTCAAATGTGCATGTTGTCTAGCACTACAAAGCTATATTTTGAGTTACCTATTAATGCACACTATAGAGCTCCTTTCATCAATTTCAAAACACCCAATCATGCTCTCAAAAAGAGTTGTCTGCCTACATCATTGGGAGTGATCAAGTCGAGGGTAATCCTACATGAGGTATGTGGGTAAAGTGATCCTAATTCATGTAGCTACACTTCAACATGAATCATGGTTCAACCTAAGAGAGCTAGTCTTCACACAACTTATAGACAAGATATTCAATATAGGTATTTATGAACACACAAGGCAATCAGCAGTCGAACCTTTGCCATTTGGATAGGAATAATGGTGGATTCCTACAGGATTGATAAGAAAACAGGTGGAAAAAACAAAAGAAAATTATCAAAATTCAAACTTTCATAATGCTGGCACCATAAATTTATGTTTTGAGTTGATAACTAATACTCACAATAGTGCTTTCTTTTTCCTTTTCAAAAGATTTGTATAACATGAATGGTAAAGAAACTTTATTAGCTACATCTGAATTATCAGCTTGATCAGGAAGTAACTTCTTAGCAATTGCCAATCCAAGATCAGATATACCATGTGATGTCTGCATTTCAAGGCAAATACAAGAGTATAAATTAAAATAAAAGGCGTAAGTACCAAAACGTGGATCATAAATTTCTAAGCACTTGCTGTAAAATAACATACTCTAGACTTTGTAATGTCAGCAGCATCTTCTGAACACTTGATAGTATGGAATATAGATACTACTGAAGCATAACTATCCTTTCTCCTGTCAAGGCAACCTCCTGATTGCCAACCATCATCTCCAAGTAACAGTACAGAAAGAAACAAGTGCAACCGCCTAGAAGCAAGGAAACAATTAATTTACAGAAAACATTATCTCATCACCAAAAAACAAGACAAGTTCATTAAGCACTCCATAAGTTAAATGACTACTAACTACAAATTTGAAGTCTCTACTGTTCTAAATTGCCATGAACATAAAAGCATCACAATATCAAATAGTTAACTGTTTCAGCAGATACAAAAGGCATCGGCATCTAGATCAAACATATTGCAGCAAACAAAAAAAAATAATGTGTTGATGTGTACCTTTCAAAAAATATGTCAGGTATGACAGACTCCAGCATTTAAACAGGGATTTACTTTACACTCTTAAAGACTTAAACAACTCTCATGGAAAAGAGAAAACGTAGGGCAAGAGAAAACATAAGAAATTTTACTGGACAAATCTTAGAAAAGAGTAAAGATCATGGGTGCATAGCAACAATAAGATTCCACTAGTTTTTCTTAGTACAGAGCAGGTTTATGAGACTTGTAAAAGAGAAAGAAGCTTCAAGAGAAAAAACAGAAAAGCTACAAGTATCAAAGACGGCAGAGTATTTGAAGTCTAGCCCAAGGCTGCTTAACAAGGAGGATTCCTATTATAGTTCAATCAAGTGGCCCAAATGCGATGACATGATTTGATTGGGATGAAGTATTATTTATAGCTAAGCAGCGATGCAAGGAGACCCAAAATATCCTTTGGGGAGTTTCTTGTCCTCCTAGATAAACATCACAATGGGTAAACCCTACATCAATGGAAGTTATGAAGCTCCAAAATACTTGAGCCACTCTATTCAAGCTCCTAGGCAATTGATGATGTGCACACATGTAGTTCATTTGATGTACTAAGCGGATGATCATGCAACAACTATCCATGAGATTCAAGAGGCATAAAACAAGTGGATAACACCTCATATATTTGAATTAACAAATAGCCTTTCTGTACTTATCTGGTTGGATTGATAGCCATTCTATCAAGCTAACCCAACAAACTTGAGGTTGATCCAATAATTAATATAAATCATGTCAAACAAAGTGCAAATATACATACATATATGTATATACATGCATCGATATGCAATAGATCCTCAATAACTAAATTAATAAAACAATATTATAATAACAAAGAAACTACAAAGCATATTTCTTTATTATTTTGACCAAATACTAACATTTTAAATCCTAAAATTTGAAAATACATGAAAATAATATCCTTTAATATTAATAAAAAATTGGAATATTCAATTTAACAAAAATTAGCATATCCCATTATAATTTTCAAATGACATAAATGCAATTTTTTCTACATATGATCAAAATAAATTGTTCTATAAGTATAGTGTGATCACAATAACATACTTAATTTTCAAAATACAAAAAAGTTTCTTTACTTGAGCAAAGTGTGGATAAGATGAATACATGTACATTTTAAATGTAGATCCCTTATGCATTGGACCTCACATACTATACCCCTATTGTTGTCTAATTCTCTTGCAACAAAAACCAACTAACCAACATAAGAATTTGGCTTACACTACTACAACAACAACACTTAAAGCCAATTAGTGTTGATGCATTATAAAAAGAAGATAGACGCAAAGGGATCTAGCAAGACTTTGAGCTTTGAAACCTCAATATTAACGAAGTTATCGTTGGCAACTTAATGCCTCACATCCAAATACATTACGTATATTCCCACATACATCTTTAGATACATAGAACAAGTACAAAAACAAGGATGTTCACCAAAATATCATCCACTCTCTTAGAAACAAGTTCCTCATAGGTTTGCCATTGAATTCTTCATTCAATGCTAGGATACTATTGGTATAGACTTCATCCACATAATTTCCCACACCTTTGCTTCTAAGTCGCTGAATTGTACAATGACTACAAGTATTATGTTTATGCAAATAATTTGACAGACTATCTTTATTCAGCTTTATTTACAAGATTTTCACTAAGATCATAGACAATACACTTAGTTTAATCATGTCAAATATCACTCATTAACACATAGGAGGCCTTTATAAGTGAAGAAACATTGCTAATAATATCCAACTTGCCAATGGGTTGATAAACAAGTTTCATGTGTTCTCTTTGAAGTGGACATTTTGTGTGGAAATTGACATAAAAAGAGCAATGAACTCTATCAATAGAGAAGTGTTATACCATAGGTTGTTTGTTAAAGGGATTCCTCCTATCTCCATTGTATAGTTGAAAATGTGAATTGTAAGAATTATAATTCTACTATTATTGATGAAATTGTGAAATGATACAATAATAGCTCTTTAGGCATGAAGCAACGTTATCCAATTGCCCTTATTCCTCTTCAAAGTTGACAAATTCTATTTCTTGTAATCTAGAAAGGCTTTATGAGAATAAGTTCAAACAGCTTAAAGTTAAAAGCTTAGGCATATCATATCATACTATACCAATTTTGTTGATGATGTGTTTGGTAAAGCAAAAAAAGATTCTCTTTTAAATCTCAATTATGCATTAAATGAGCTAGTCAAGAAATTTGGGTTAAACGTCAATAGGTTTTAAAAACTTAATCACCTTTTTATTGTGTTCCAAGCTACACAAGTTCTTGATAGTTATCTTATGTTCCTATCGAATTCCTTTTTAAAGTACATTGGTCTCCTACTCTTCATTGAAAAAATTCATGCCAATGATTGCTCCTCCTTGTTGCATGACATTCAACATAGAATTAATAGGACTATGCTTTATCTTTCTCTTATTGCTTTATCTTAATTGGTCAACAAGCTTGATTTTTATTGCCAAGCTCTCCTTACCTAATGTGCAAAATTAATAGCATGTGTGTTTATTTAGTTATGGATGAAAGAAATGATTTGAAAATGAACAAATGTTGCTTGAAAGGACGAGCATTCTTAAGCACCGCACCATAAAGATTCGAGGGTCCTTAATGCGGTTAATGTCAATGATACTCATATTTTAATAACTACTTAGAAGTCTATCAATTTAACAATTTGTGACTCATTTGCATGTAAAGGAAGAATCCTATCATTTTAGAACTTTAGCGATTATATGGAAAGTACGATTCTACTTAATAAAAAGCTATTGAGTAGTAGAGATCTTAAGTAGACCATTGAGGATTAAGCAAGCATAATTCCAAACACTAATGTGGTTGGGGCAGAGTACCTTCTCATCAATCATGCAACTCTCTCTTCAATGATATCACCCAAATAAACTTTGTTGATTTTGTTTGATTAAAAAAAATGTAAATGAGTTAATGTCTATTTGTGGATGGAATAAGCTTAAAAAAATATTAAAGTTTTCAATCTTGATCTTACTCTGATACCGACTTATAAATTCTACATATTAACATAACTTGCTTAAGCATCTATTCTTTCAATGATTGTCTTAAGCTAACATCCTAAACAATGTTATTCCTAGAATTGTTCATTTACATTGAACTCTTACACTCAACTAAGTGTTTGTCTTCATTATCAAGGATAAGTGGGTTGCATCAAAACACAATAAAATTACCTTGAGTATGCTAACCTATCATATTTGGAAAGAGAATATTTTTTAATAGTAACACTAAATTATATCTTGTTTTAAAAACTTCATGGTTGATAGTTTGTGATTTTTCTTATGACATATCTTTGTTGGCTGCATTTGTCAAGTACAGCTTTTTGGTGTATTTCATTTGGATTCCTTCCGACTCAGTTAATTTATGTTGCATCAAGTTTCAAATTTCATAGTGGATTTTGGTACAAGGATAAATCATTAGCAGCATCTACATCACCATCTCAGCTTCTACGGTGATTCCGTTTTTAGCCTCTGCTTTAAAATGGAGTTGATGTCATCTATTTATTTTTCGGTTTTTTTCACCCCCTAAACCCCTCCTCATTTTCTGCTGTTCAAGGCCTCCCCTGGTTTTATAACTAAACAATCATAATTAATATATGGGGTAGGTCCCATCTTCATCTTCATCTTCTCAATAAAATGCCAGGGTCAGCCCATTAGTAAGGAAATGATATGCTCCCCGAGTAGTAATAAAAAAAGAATGTGATTAGAAAGCAAAAGTAAATTCTTAAGGAGTTAAAAGTAAAACATAAGTAATAGTCCTCTCACAACAAATAAAATAATATGACCTACTTTAGTAAACATTGAAATAAGATTTAGTAGCATAAATAAGGGAATGGCTTCGTACCAGTAAATTGGCTCAAAGGACGTTAGGTCTTTGCATTCATCAACATTTGGAGATGAGGGGTGGTGAGCAAGAGCATGAACTAAATATACAAGAATGCTTTCTGGATACATGACGGAGGAGCTCACATCATTTTGCATAGATATCTGACGCAGTTTAAGTTGATGACAAATTTGAACAACCTCCAGTAGATATTGTTTGACCTATAGGAATGTAAAAATCAGCGTCACAAATGATGAGAATATTGTGCCCATCCAATTAAGGAATGTAAGCAAGTTTACCTCCTTATACTCCGGTGACTGATACTGGTTGATGTTCAACAAGAAAGCACATGCATATTTTGCATCTAACAGCCGATCCTTAATGTATTGATGCAACTTACTAATAAATAACTTCCTAAACTGGGGAAAGGCACCCTGGCATTCACAACATTACAGTTATATATCTTAAGGCACATAAAAAATCTTAATCATGTGGAAAATGAAAAGGAAATGAATTTACCTCTGTAATCCTCAAAGTCATATAGAAGATATCAAGAGGTATCTTATCATCCCATTGCCGAGATAGCCGAAGGACAGATTTTGCTGCAGTGAGCTTCATATGCGCCTTATCAACAGCACTAAGAAAGAATACTAGACCTTAGAAAAAAATTAAATCGCTGGGCATTACACAATCAAAAGTATACATAAAATATATACAAGAAATTAACTACCTTGAATGTATATCATTTGAGATATCTCCATATGTCAAAATGTTTCTGAGCATTCCCAAAATCCTATCAATTCCAGTTCGTGATGAAGCATCATTTATGTGTAAATAACTCTTCACCAAAGTTTTGATCCCAAGCATCTACATCATATGAACTATGTATTAATGGCATGGTAACCATGAAAAAAAAAAAAAACATAACTATTAGCATATGTGTGGTGAATACACCTAACCTTCAAAGAACAAAGTTCAGATCTTTCATCCCAATAAATACTGTGTGATGAAGCAGTTTCCTGATGGATTGGTAATTGATAAAAAAAAAATAAGATAAAGAAAAGAATATCAGGTAAAAAAAATTAGAAAAGAGAGCATACATTACTGTGTTCCAAAACTTTTTTTACTATGAACTCCACAATTTCATCTTCTCTAGTCTCAAAAACCGGCATTGCAATTTGTGCTATACACCCAAGAGATTGTAAAACGGAGGGAAGATGTCTTTTCTCTTCCAACATATCAACAAGCCTCTGAAAGTTAGATTTTCAGTGTCGGAAAAATATTTCCCTTCAGAACAAAAAGCATCATTAAAAATAAACACTTTTCAAAACCTTGTATAAAACAGAAAGAGACTTGAGACCATCATCTTTTGTTATTGCAGCAAGGGCATGCACAGAGTATTTAGCTTGTTTTCGAGTACCCTCCAGGCAAAGCCGTTCAAGTAGTAGATCAATAGAACTGCCAAAAATAAGAAACAATAATATGAGGATTTAAAATTCCAGTGTCAAGACAACATTTTTTATAACTTGATCTACAAATGCACAATTTGACCTCGATGTCATTGCCAATTGTTCTCGAATATTTCCACCAGCCTTAGATAAAACACGAGCTACCCCTTCCTTAATAATTTCATTATCCTCTTTCAGTAAAATTACCAGATCATCTTGGCAACCAACAAAGAGCTGGGAAGAAAAGGATGCAATCACCTGGAAAGTAGAAAATCATGCAGCTTAGGACAATGCGCTGTAAAATATTACCCAAGCAAGAAGAAAATAATAGCTGGGAAAAATAAAGCTATAAGATAATAAACCAAGAGAGAATGTCTCGAAAAACAAAAGTCTAAAAATACATTGCTAAGTTTAATCAGAATAAACATGATTTAATTGTCATCATATATCTCTTTGCATCTAATGTCAACAATATATAAATGCCACAAAAAAATAAAAAGAAGCAGCTGTCATACTGGGATGATCGAAGCCCTGAAATACAAGAAATCTGCCACCGTATGGAACAGTATAAATTCAACAAAAACACATGAATCAGCACTAAAAATAAAGCTTGAAATGCATTTTCTCAAATACAGTGCTCAGTAGGGGAGGCATAGAAAGTAAACAAAATAACATAAAAAAACAAAAAATATATTTTAGAGAAAATTGTAAATGAGGCCCTCTAGTTCAGTCTTATGAACCAAAAGGTCCCTGTATTTCTAAACTAATTAAATAAGTTCTTAAATTTCCATCAAAATAGCAATTAGATTCTTAAATTTTTTTTATTCGTAAATTATCCTTTTTCTAAAAAGATCTAGATTAATAATTACACAAACAATAAGAATCTCTTAAATGACTATTTTTTGAAGGATAATTTAAGAAAAAAAAAAGGGTTAAGAACCCAGCCTCCACGTTAATGAAATTATAAGGTATTTGAATATTTTGACAATAACCAATGTGCAATTTATCCTAGATTTTATGCATAAAAGGTGAACAAATTCAGGTATAGGTTCTATTTTCCCTGGTTAAATTTTTTTAATCATGGCATTGTATTCTCTCTTTCAGTTTGATGTATCTTCTTTTAAAAGAGTCTGTACACAGGGACCCATCAATATGAAATACAACATTAATAACTTTAACATCAAGACTAAAAAAATGAACCTGCAGAAAGAAAAAGAGAAAATAAAAAAGTACAATAACTCTTTAAATGAAAGAAGAAACAATTTCTACAAATTAGCAATAACAAGAATACAAAACAAATGCCAAACTCTTAGAACTTGATCTTACTGTAAGAAGGTCCATGCATGATGAAATGTACTGCCCATCACAGCCGAAAGATTTTTGCTCAGAAGCTTCTACAATCATTTCCTTAACATGTGCCTTGTTAAAAAGAAGATATGAGCACTTTACTGTAAGCATTCCCATAAACTCATAAAGAGAATGCCTTTCTCCAAGGATCTTAAGCAACTCCTCCTATAACAAAAAATTAAAAACATAATGAATAACCTCAATCAAGAAAAATTCAGATTTCAGGTAAATGAAAAAAAAAAAAAAAGAAACAAAAAATGCATAATATATGTTAGTCCTTTATTGTATATTCTGTGTCTGAACTTGCAGCTAAGAGCTTCTCTCATTAGCATTAAGGCACTAACAGGTGTTTAAAATGGACAAAAGTAGTAATACCCGACATGACCATGCTTGACTGAAATCTGTACTAGCATCAAGCAAGATTGATAATAATTTCCACACATTAAGGTCTTTTAACTGATTGAGCATCTGAAAACCTTCTTCAGCCTTAGTAGCATCGTGAAACAAGCGAGACATAATACGAATAGAAGCAGAAAGCCTCTTTTGGAGCTCAGAGACATTATCCTGATGTGTCTGTCTAAGAGTCAAATACTTCTGAAATTCTTGCTGTAACCTGCAATCGAAGAGGAAATCACCTGAAAACCCGTGGAAGCTATCAAATACTAATCATAAATACACAGCATATGATTTTACATACAACTGCCAAAAAAAATTATCATTTACCTTTGCTTCTGCATCAGAATCTGCTCAAGAGCCTTGGTTTCTACTTTATCAAATGTAGAAAAAGCTTTAATCCAATGCTTTACTCTATTTCTAATGGATAAATCAAATGGCAACAAAGAACCACACAGAACATATTCAATGGTTTCTGACCTGCAGAGCAAATGTAATGACATCATAAAAGTAGAATCCCAAGTTAGCCTAGGTTACAAGGAAATACAGTAATTAAACAAGAATGCCCTGCCAACATACAGTATAATCATGGTACGGAAAAACCAAAAACATAAAGTTTTTCAGTAAAATTTGTCCTCCAAGTGTCTCCAATAGTAAAATATAAATACGATTTACCCAAAGCACTGTGAGCCCAATTTGACCCCAGGTAATGGTAGCAAATTCTGAACGACAACCATTTTGTATGGGAGAAAGAACTTCTTACATCAACCCATCCCAAATACTTCATCTGTAACTGTCCTAAAAGCCATTTGAAGTTAAAGATCTTTAAACAGAGTTGCGTTGGTAAAACTGCACTGCCATAAAAAAATCAATTGATAGCAGCAGCTGGTTTTCAGTTCTTGGGGACGCTATAAGCAACAGATGGCAAGTTTTCAAAAGCTAAAAATTCAATACAGTAAATTCCACTATATAAATGGAAGAGTATTTATAGAGGGAAAAGCATGTTTCTTAGTAATCCAACTAGATATCAAGCCATGCCGTTTGCCTAACTATCATACCTTGGTGAATCGATTTTAGCTCTAACTTAAAGGGTCTATGTTGGCCATCAAGAAATGGTGCGATGCTCCATTCAGATTAATCATCATCTTAATCTACCATCTCCATTTAACTATAGATAGCTCAAATCTCCCTTCTACTTCAAGGAATTGACTCCTTTGACTTCTCCTCATATCCCATTACCAAAGTAGATCAATTCTTTAACACTCCATGAAAATCTGACCTTATTGCACCAATTAGGCAATATGTTGCTCCAATGGATTAGCTAGACTTTTTCGTCCAATGTAATTGTAAATTCTTCACTAATCTTCTATTCTTCATTTTCTGAATGCTGCTTGACACCCTTAGCCTTTTTGGTTCTAAACATGCTCAATGATGTTTTAATACTTGTTGGATTGACATAGATTTAAAAACTAGAATGTCTCTAAAATCCAAGATTTTAGCAAAAACTTTTCCAACGTGGAATGAGCACTCTTAAATTTCAAAGAAGAATATCATATAGAAACTTGGGAAATTCCAAACAAGGATGGTTGTGACAAGAGCTAAATTTTTAGAACTTCGATCATAAACGATCTAAATCTCCCTAAATGGAAAATTCCCAATTTATACCATTCAGTTCAAGGTTCAAACAAGATCTAAATTTAACCCTCCAATATGACAACTTGGACGATCTTCAAACTCAAACATAATACACAATATAAAGGCCTTGAAATTATTATGATCTCAAAGGAGGACCTTTCCAAGAAATAATGGGTCGATAAGTATTAATGATCCCTCATAACATTCAATCAAAACTTGCATGATCACAAGAAAAAACATCTCAAAGGGAACAATACTTGAAAGGCTTTTATTTTGGGTATTTTCTTCTCATAGTTGGATGACATCGAGGACATAAGCTCAAGGCTTAATATGCCTTGAGGATGAATCCAAAAGAGCTACATGATTGCAAGAATTGACTTCTTGAGGATGAGTCCTCAAGAGCTACATGATCGCAAGAGTGGACTACCTGAGATAATTAGCATCCTGGAGAGATCTCCTTTCTTTGTTTTGCTGTTCATGGAAGGTTACAGCATAAGTCTGGAAACGCTTGGCCAAGCATTTTGGCAAGCAAAGGATAGAAAACAGTATCAAAGGCTGGGAGGAAAAGAAATAGGACAGAAGCAGACATTCTTTGGTACATTAAAAGAATTTAACTGCAGTAGAAACAAGAGAAAATGGACTTTTTGGCAAGAAATTATTGGAAATGCAAGATTTAACTGCAGTAGAAACAAGAGAAAACGGACATTTTGGCAATAAATTATTGGAAATGCAAGCTAATGTCAGCAAGAGAATAACTTCCATGTGCTGGCAAACGTGATAGTTGAGCCAATTCTAGCTATTTAAATTGAATATGAAACAAACGGAGCTTACTTAATTCAAACATTTCACCTTATGTTGTAGATAATTATCGCAAAGGAATTTAAACATTTATTCAACTAGACTTTGCATTTAACTTTCTCCAGAATAGAGAAGCCTAGATTTGAAGAAAATATGGCAGCCATAATTTCATACAAAACCCTTCTTGTTCCCTGTATGCCATGACATGCTTATTGTCACTCAAAGGGCAGTTTGTTGACTAAATGATCATCTGATTTGTTGTTTTACTTGAGATTCATACTTATTTCTTTATTCAAATACTCTGACTTCTTTTTCCAATTTTTTTATATAAACATAAAAGGGATTCAAATATGATGGATAACAAAAGCCTAATCATTCATAAAAACTCACATATATTCACTGGATAACTGATAAACAGAGATCATTCCATAAGGCAGTGCAAAAGATACATAGAGATTTTCATTGAAAATTAAAACTAAATACTATAGACAAAATGTATAAGCATATAGTTATTGAAAAAGCATTTCAAAGGGAAATAATGATTTAGTCAATGAATATCAAAGCATAATTAAACAGTTTTAAATGAAGTAAAATATTAGAGAATTGTTTGATGAGATGGTGATAAGACCACCGGACATTATTACAAAAACAAATGCCATTGTCGATAATGATATCGAAACTACTAGGAAATAATACAAGTCAAATAAATTATGATATATCATGAATCAAGAACATGTATTTGAGAAATCATAAAAACAAATCCAACTTTCATATATTTTGGGAAATATATATGTTACTCCTAACAAATTCATGCATAGTTATAGCTCTTACCTAAAATCCTTGTCATATAAACACCTTAATATCCGTCCAGGTATCCATTCAAAACCATCATTAGTTATTGAGTTATCAGTACAGTTCAAACAATAACTTCTGTAAAGATCAGCCAGCCTCTCCATAGTATACCGTTTAACAGATAGCTACAAGCTCAGAGAAATGAATGCAGTTACAAAACTAATAATACATTGACCTAGAGGAAGCAAAATTGGGAAACAGAAGATGGAGGACCAACAGATTTGTCACGCAGGCGATCAGCTACTAGTCTAGCAGTCTCAGCTGGGATGACATTGATGGAATAGCAGGCCAAATCACAGAATGCAGCAACAACTTGTTTTCGAACATTTTCATCATAATCCAACAGGCGGTCTGAGAGGGCCTCTGGAGATTATCAATCCAAAGCAGAATTCTATCACGTTATGACAAAAATACTGCATTAGAAATAGAAAAGTAAATTCCTTTTCAACTCCTTACTAATGATCAGTGGAGCTTCAGGGCGAGTAGTATTTGACACCAAGCAATTCTTCAAATATTGGACCACAGAAATGCGAACATTTACCACTCTATCAGTTAATCTTTTCACAAACTCAGAGAAAAGTGGTTGAAAAGATTCAGATATAGAAACACCGGGTAAAGCAAAGAGGTCCCCAAGAAGTTGGACAGCCTTCTGCCGAATGTCCAAGTTATCTGTCTAAAAATTTAATCAAGGTGAAAACAAGAACTTCAGTGATGTCACAAGCAGAAAATTTCAGTGATTCCAGAATCAAAAAGTTAAAAGATCAACCACCATTTATAGAAAATACATGCAGTGTAGGAACACTACAGATCAATAAAACATAAAACTTCACAACAATGCTTTAATATAATTGCTTTTATTAATTAAAATGAAGTACTTACCAACAATTCTCCTGTCATATATGGAACTATTCCTGAAAGAATTTGTGGCGCACATTGATATATATCATAAATGACTTCATGGTAATCAAGAAAACATTCCATGGAACTACCATCTCCAGAGATTGAAGAAACAAGGAAATGCCGTATGGAAGATTTTAGTTTTCCTGAACAATGCCCAATGACGTCCATTGCAAGCTTTCTTGCAGCCATAGAAAATTCCTAGTGCCACAAAAATAGTAATTATAATAATCAATAATCCAAGAATAGCAATGCATATTACAGTTAAAGAGTAAATAAAATTAAAATTAAATTGAATGAAAATAAAAAACTAGCAAACAACAAAACCATACTAAATGACTCACATTTCTTTTTCGACCCAATGGAGATAATAATATAACCAGCAATTTCTCCTGTATTTCCTCACTTTCATCGAGTATGAGGAACATAATTGTTTGCATTGAAGCATGAATGCCCTTTGGATGCTCATCACTGTATAAAATAACAAAGAACATTATGCTGCTAAAACACGAGGAATTCATATAAATTTATTTTATCTAAGAGGATACATTTGCAAGCCTATTCCCAAAAGAATGGCAAAATCTATAGCATAAAATAAAAACATTTGACTTGAACCAAAAATGACGAATTCACATGAGCATGTCACAAGCAAAAAAGCACAATGAATCAACATGAATGAATTAGCATTCGCCAGGATCTATTGCTGGAAAAATGGATGACCATACCTTCATGAACTAGTTTTTATACCACCATGACTTGAGCTTATTATTACATCCTCTTTTAAGCTACTAGCCATATTCCTCAGGAATCACCTCAGCCAGGAATTAGGTGGTATACCAACTCTATCTAAATTTAAGGTGTGGACATGCAACATGCCAACAAAGGACTAGGTCAGAAATAAAAGGGTTAATTGCATATTGTTCTCACATTTAAATGAACGCATAAGCAAGTCCCTCGAGTTTCAAAACTAACTAAATACATTCACAAGTGTTGTAAATACTACAACTAAGTTTCTAACCCAGATTTTTCTTAAACCATCCTTCTATATAAAGACCTATTAGTGCAACATAAAAAAACCATAGAAAACATAGGGTTAAGTTTTAAAAATAATTTACAGATAACATCGATTAAGAATGCAATTGTAACATCTACAAAACTCATGGGCAAACACATTATTTATTAACATTTTCAACATTATGATTAACTAAAATATCACTAACATAAAACTTAATTCCAATAATGCAAAATAAAGAAAAATGTGTTAAGAATTCAAAAAATGGGTTACCTATATACCACCAAAATAAAATATTACCTACATACGATTTTAATCCAAGATTTGAAGTTTAGGTTAAGAATTCGATTTTTGAAATTCAATTAAAGATCCAATGTCAATGGTTTCAATAGCTTTGACATTTGGTTTCGCCTAATAATTCTAAATGTATTTAAATAACTTCCGAATTATTAATGTTTTTTAAAATTACTTAAAAGTAAAGTGAAAAAACTCAACATAAATGACAAAAAATAGTTTCAATAAAAGCAAAGGTTCCAATGACAAATTCAAACCTTTTTTACTCAAAACTAATCCCAAACAAATCGGTTTCAAACAAAACTATTTTTTATTTATTTTTAAATTTTTATTATCTATTTTTTAAACATTTTAAATTTAAAAAAATCAAACAAATAATTTAAAATAATCAAAAGTGATTTAGATAAAATGAAAAAATAACTAAAAAAACTCTAAAACGAGATATATAGTCAAACAATTAAAATCAAAATCAAAATCAAAGCTTTGAACCTTGATTTAATATTGTATGTTGGTAATATTTTATTCACTAACTGTGTTACGTAGTCTTAAATTTTAAGTACGATTGAGGTGATTTTATATATACTATGTATCATGTATGTAAAATCCCCTTGGTTCAAGTAATTTTAATTGTCATACTCTCTTTCAAGGTCTTGTATTTTTTACAAAAAAATAATGTCACAAAACAGCATATAGCTGAACTTTCAAGTATTTAAACATTATGCTAATGTGAAATTTTTAATATAACAAATATTTGTTTGTCATACCAATAACTAAAAAAGATGTTATTACCACATAACTACTGATTTGAATAAGCACAATTGATTTTATCCTCCAAATAACCATCATCAATAAGATCTGCTCTAACCATTATTTATGTCACATAGACTTCTTTACATAGAATGAATAACTACAATATCACTCCAATTAAATTAAACTACAATAAATTTTTAATAAAGTAGATTAAGTTCAATGGCCTGAACTATAATTCAAATACTCCAAATTCCAATTTATGATTTTTTCCAATCAACTTATGAGACTCTTTACAATGTGCATGTACATCCATGCTTATGAGGCATCCTTGTGAGTATGTAGCTGTATTTGTGACTGTTTGTGTATGACCACATCACATATGCAAGTAATATTATACTAATACATGAGACTGACATTTAGTGTTCGATGACTACAAACCTAAAATAGTGATTGTCAATGATTGAATTAGATTATCCAAGCTGCTTTCCCAACCTAGCTCGGCAAATATATAAACTCAATGATTATCTTGTACGTTCCAAAGGTGAAGAGTCAAGGATGCACCTCATCAAGAGGTAAAGTTTTAGGCATACTTATGCAATATTTTGGAAATGCATGCATTCTTAATTTAGCTTTGTATCCACTTCCCTAACAAGGATCATGAATGATTATTATTAACTCATTAAAACTAAATTTTGAAAGAACGATATGTTATTATAATAAAATATAAATGCTTTATAAATAAGGTTTTATCATGTCCTGATAGTAAGCAAATAACTTATGCCATGGTCTTATCGTGCATAAAACTTAAAGACTCGCATACCAGTTTTGCAATAAATGGCTTCCATGAGCCTCTACTTGAACCTTAGTCAAATAATTAAGTTATTTTCAATGTGAAAACTCTTGATGATACACATGAGCATTAACTGGCTACTTCACTTAGAGCTTAATCAGTTTTCACAGAGATCAAATGCAACTCTTGCTATATATGATAAGAAAAAAACCAAGAACAAACAATGCATGAAATAGAAAAACTAAGGACTTCTTAAAAAGAAATGCATGGGAAATTGAACAATTGTGCATCCTATGTGAATCATACTCAACAAACCTCATAAATCAATTGTCTTTATAATTTTCTATTAAAAATAAAATAAAATGTGGAATTAAAAGTTATTATAACAAAATCAAAATCTTGAAAACTAAAGAACAAAAATGAAATATTATTGTAGAACTTTGCACAGAATTACACCACAGATAATGAAGCAAAACCATGTAATAATGAAATAAAAAATTGTTGAAAGTAAAGTGCAAGAAAAACACTGAAAGTACTAATTAATTAAAATAAAATAAATAAAAAAGGGCTAGCATTATTTAAAACATATTGGTTCTTTGGTTTGGAATTAACAAACCATGCCAACAACTTTTCTAAACACCAAACGCCATGGAAATAATTACAAGTAAACCTGCAATATCGACCGATATCCCAAACAGTTTGTTTAGAATTCATGAAATAATGTGGTCAACAGTATTTTAGACTCATGCGAAATTAATAATGAAAAAATATGTAGAAATTGGAGATAAATTGATCAAGACATCATCAAAACTATTTCACATGCAAAGATTTCAAAAGGTTTTAAAAATCTCCAAAAAAATTAAAAAAATATGAAATATCATATTGGCACAAATTTAGAGACACAAACATTAACGCATGATTCTAATCTACCACATTTAGATGCCAAAATTGATAAAGCCTAAATGCAATCAAAGCATACAACCTCAAATAATTAATACATTATATGATAACCTTTCAAAATAGTCTAATATCACAATCAATCCACAATAATACTCATTTGCAAGAAAACAACTTAAAACAAAAGTACAGAGGAACAAAGAATGGCCATGCATTTTTAATAACAGGACATATAGACGATAGATTGGGTAAAAACACCAAGAAACTGGAATCATGAAAAATTAAAATAGATCAACGATTCCATTACTTGAATGCATATCTCAAACATAAAGTGTTTATATTTACAATTCTCACACAATTCGAAGTAGAAAAATCACTGAATTATAAAAACGAACAAATTAAATGGTTAAAAAATATAATTACTGCTCCAAGCATTCGAGTTCATGTTTTAATAATAATAGCCAACAAAATGCCTCAAACAATGTGACACTTGATCTTTGCCCTTAATTGATAAGAACGATTGGTCAACAACCAAGATATGTTCTCAGCAACTATCTAGGTATAATGTTGAACCACCCAACCACTCAAAGAATATTTGACCCAAAAATTCTGAAAATAAAAAATTGAATTAACTTAAAGGAAAAGAAAATACAAAATTACAAACCATATTTTTGAGTTCTATCATTATTTGGGTGATTTTGAAGAATCCAGTTTGGGATTTCATCCACCATCTCGAGCACTTAATTAGATTCTGCAAGCTAGGATTGAACTGCACTTCAAATTAGCTTTGACTCACCCAAAATTGGAGAAGTATGGTTTGAACTCAAACCAACCAAAATGGGCTTAAATCATAAACATCCAATAACCATCCTTTCATCAATCACTTTTATAAGGTACTATATATAAAATATCCACACAAGAAAATGAGTCCTCCACATCATGTAGGAATAAAAATTCCTAATTAGAACTATAAATGGATTGGATCTTGGTTAGATCCATTCTAAAATCCAGTTTGAAAATATTGTTAATTGAAACTTTTCACATTTGATAACCTAAACAAACAATCAAACCTCTTGTGTGTTATCGGGGTTGGATTTGAGACTACCACACCAAATCCAACATTCTCATTACCCAAAGATACAATCCTCATATCATTAAAATATTTCTCCAAGAGACCAATCCCACTAGCATTTTTTATTCAAAACATGTGATTGAATCATAGATGATGAAAGATCATGCTTAGATCCTATTGAAGCATTAGTTTGTAACAAATGGCCTGAAACTTAAAGGACTTTCGTCACTAAGCTATATCATAATCATGAATTTTCTTTCAGGATAACATCTTAGCTAGTATTATTTCTACTACTCCTTGGTTCTAATGATATCAGCAATTCAAAAAAGCTTGATTAATCATATAAGATAAGCAATACAAGGAAATGCTACTTCCAGCTTATTTTTGAAACTCATAGAAAATATTTGTCTTATTTTTATGCTTGACATGATAGTTACCATAAAATTGGTTTCCTTCAATAAGATTATTTGTTATTTGAATGCTCAAACATAGATCTTGCTATTTTCGAGCTCTTTTCCATATGGTTCTCGTGAGCATAGAAGACAACTTTATTCAATGCACACATTTAACCATGCAGTTTCATTCTTTCTACATTGCTTCTTGCTAACCAATAGTTAATCTCAGACATTGTTACTCGTCTATTACATCCAAATATGAAAATGTGTAAAATGTCTGAAATATGTACCAATGCATTGCATTTTTATCTAAATAGCATATGGAGGGATAAAGAGATGCTTTATGATCTTATTTGGCTGTTATTATGGGAACTTTTTTTTCCTCAATGCATATTCTTTCTTGGAATAAGTATTGAACTCGAAAAAATTTCATTAAGTTATACATATTATAATCTTATCTTGACTATTCAAATTGAGTGTAATTGATACAAAATTATAATTCAGAATTCACATCACATGTGCTTAATTTAATATTTGGCCTATGATCATGACTCATATTACTATTAGTATTGAAGCATATGTAATTTATTTTAAATTTCTAATAAATATGCGCTTGTTTATTTTTTTCTTTTAAGTAAAACTTTCCATTTGCCAGAAACACATTTTTCAAGAAGTCATTAACCACTTACAAAATAATATTTATCAATGAATCACATCACATTAAACTTGAATTGCCAAATCATGCCTCAAGCCAGATTTGCTTCAAAACTAAATCGATGTTTATATCAACAAACTAAGCTAAGTCAAATTATGAACTCCACATGATGTGAAACTAGAGTGTAGAAAGTACTACAACAATTGCAAAAAACATAAAAAGAAGGATTACCAATGTATATGACCACCCCATACGATTCAATGATGGCTCTAAACAATCAAAAGCAATCTTTCCAGGCATTCAAAATGAGATTGGGTGATCGCAGTTGTTGTCATGGTCAATATTATCATCACCATCCCTATGGTGAAGCATGAGATATTCATCGTAAAGCCTCTATAGAGGTTAGGGTAAGCCAAAAGGTGGCTCTAGCTGCAAAAACTCCAAGTGCACTCTTCTCACTATCTAAAACAAATAGTAACTAAGAGACTCCTGCTAATGCATCTAATAAACTTCTCAAACAATTGATAAGCTTTGAAATCCAAGTGTACGCTGATTACCTAGTAATACTTTCAAGCCAATATAATTTGTACATACTATTAACTATCCATGTTTAAACTTCACAAACTAGTTAATGCCCAAATAATACAATCTAATAGATAAAATTTAACTACTAAATAACTTCCAAGTGCACTCTTCTTACCTAATAATACTTTCAAACCAATATAATTTCTACATACTATTAACTATTCATGTTTAAACTTCTCAAACTAGTTAATGCCCAAATAATACAATCTAATAGATAAAATTTAACTACTAAATGACTTCTAAAGAGTACAAATTAATATAACAATGCATTTCTTGAGCATATCAATATTTGCATATAAAAAAAAACCAATTTTGGCATGGTGTAGTAAGCCATTTCTACAATGCCCAAGAATGCTACCCTCTATAAGCAAGAGCTTGACGTAAAAAACTAAATAAAATGAAAACAAGATATTTGCATTCAAAAAATACAATTTCAACCACAGATGATGGTTGACTAGATGATGTAGTAGGGACTTGTCAAAACCTAATATGAAGGCCCAAGCAATGTTTATGCCTCGAGATAGTAAGATTTTAGAATGTTTATACATCAAGATGGTAACATTTTAAAAAATAACTAAGCAGACATCAAAATCTTTCTAACATTTTACAAACATTAGACAAAAAAATAGATAAAAGACATCTAGATTCAAAAAAGAATATGAATTCAGGTTAAAGTAAAAACTGAGTAATGATATCAAAAGTTAAAGCAATTAATCTTTATGAGTTTGTTTAAAAACAAAGTATTCACATTCATGGGAACATATATGCAGATTTACAAGTTTACCTGATCACATTGAAGAAAGTACGAAACATCTCATTTATAAGGTCATAACATTCAAGATCCAACATAACGACGCAAGATCTGTACCTTGCAAGTGTCTCCAAAATAACAACTCTCCTCTCAAATGATGGGCCATTAATATCATTTAACCCACTAAATGTACTTACAATCAAATCAAAAATGTCCTGCAATCATAAATAATTTTTAAATCTTAGTAATTTAAAAAAAACAAACTATTATTACATAAACAAAAGTGCATTTCTCAAACATTAACAAATTTAAAGTTAAACAAATAATGATACCCTTAGAACATCATCACTATATGGTGCTTCCGGGGCAGTTATCCTCATGATCTCACAAATGCAGGTAGCCACTAGAACTCTAACATCCCTATCTTGGTGCTTCAACACTTCTTCTTTAACAATTGCATTTAGACAAGGCCTCATTGAATCCAACATAGAAGCTAGTGGTGATTGTTCCAAGTCAGAAAGAAAGGCTGCAGCTTGCTACAAATACAAATTTGAAAGAAAATCAGCTTATGTAACATTTATACTGCAACAATACACTCTAATTATATATAGTGCTGTTAAATATGCAACTCGAACTCATTTGAAGTCCTCTTAAAAAGTTCATGCATTTAAGGGGCTTAGTTAGATTATCCATTTTATTTGGTGGGCTCAAGTTGGTTACATATTTAAACCCATTTAATCGCATATAAATATACCAACATCTAAAACCAAAGAATCACCTTAGAGCCATTGCAAGCATTTATATTTCAAAGCTTAAAATGTAAATTAAAGTTTAAATGAGCATGAAAGTGTGCCATTATCTTGTGCAAGCTAGAACATCCAAACACATGTTCATTTGTCTATATGTTTGATGTGTTTCAATTGAGTTGAGCTCATGGGGGCATATGGGAATTCAATTCATTTCAAAAACCTAGTTAAAGGCTATTAAAGTGGCAAAACCCTTAAATATGCAGGGTGTCAATACACTGACCATAAAACCCGTAGCATTAATTATTCATCAAATATGGCACACTCTATAGTCATTATTTTTCTCCTAAATATCCAAACAAAACTTTTTGTCCCACCAAATTTATCTTATCTTCGTTAGCCAGCAAAATTCCATCAATTCATGCACAAGACTAAATCAAACAATACCAAAATACAAATAATTATAGCTAATCATATCCATTTTTTTTAACCTTTTTGTATTTTTTCCTCACTGATATATGTCAACAATTTCATACATGAGATATCCACTAATTCATTCATGAAACCCAAGTCTAACAAGATTTTCCAAAATCTCTGGATTTTCAATCTCAATGCAATGATTACATTTCATGCATGAGGTAGTTCTCAAATATGACACTTGATTTATAATTTAATAAATATTTCATGGAAACTATCCTAGCTTGTAGTTTACATCATAACTCATAAGATTCGCTATTTCCATGCCAGTGCTCCAATATCATTGTACTTTTACATTGTTAAACTTTGAAACATACGAATTCATGCGTCTTCACTTTGTATTTTTCCTGTGAATTACAATACCTGATTTAAACAATGTTTAGCTGCTCAGCAATTTTATCCCATGGTATTAAGATAAGAAAAATGTGTACATGCAATGAATGGCAGCTTTTAGTACAATTTTTGCAGAAATCAACATTGAGGAACAACCAGAATGCAATATTTGCAGAAAAGACTTCACATCATACCAATAAAACACAAAGAAAGTTAGAATTGTGCTTTAGATCCTCGAACTAAGTGCACTCCAAGCAGAAAAGTTTTAACCCAGTGGGTAAAACCATTGAGAACATCTAAACCAAGAAAAATGTCTCAAAAGAATGGCAATTTATTATTAGGGGAGTGACTTGTAGGGCTCAACCAGTCATCAATCAACACAATAAGATTCTATTCAATTACCATTCCATGTTACATAAATCTCTATTCAAATTTCTTCATTTATGTAAGAAGAAAAACTATGAACAGTAGGATTCATCTAAATTTCTACATAAATACAAAGTTCTATAATGTGGTTCAGTGAAGTAAGTCTATAAGATTAATTATAAATAATTAAGTAATAATTATAAGAAAAATTATAAATAATAAGTAATTAAGTAATGAGTAATTAAGACTAAGATTATGTTTAAGGAAAGAAAAGAACAATTATTTGTGGATTGAAACGAATATATTTATAATACATACATTGTGGGTCATTCAGGGTTAAAACTTTCATATATTTTTGGACAACAGGATGTAACTTTTAGATGCTTGTAAACTAGAAAACCAAAAAAACATGCAAATAATGCACAGCCAATTTACGATGATCAGGCTAAACATCAGATTCAGTAAATGAAATGTTAAACATCTATAATGAAAACTGAATGAATAGACAAGATCACTCTCAAGTAAAAAGTAATAAAATTCTAGACCGTGAATCTCTGATTTCAACTAAAATTATTCACAGTTAGCTTTAGTCAAACCCATCAGTAAAGTATAGAAATTGACAACAAAAGGATCAACATGAGACTAGGTTCCGCTCTTCCCATTAACTAAACAACTTCACTGTTAACTTCAAGGAAAAACAAATAAAAAACAGCTCAGCATTAGAATTAAAATCTGTGCAGGAGTTCAACCCAGCTGATACCCGAACTCCCAACCCAAACCCAGGAACAAACCCTACCAACCACATAAAAAAACTCAAAAGGATTCATGAAAACAATTCAGATGTCGGATCAGCAAAAATTTTGGTGGAAGAAGGACAAAATTCCACCTTTAAGAGCTTTATCAGCGCGTCCTTAGAAGCAGGAGGGTTGTCTAGTCTCAACCCCACTTCTCTAAGCTGCTGCTGCTGAAGCTTTTGCGCCATGCCTTCTACCTTGACAGAGCTTCTATCCCGCTTTCACCCTATCGCGTCTCGTTCACTCGGATCTTATGGCAGAAACGAAACCATAGATGCTTTATCTTTCATCCGACCTTCGCGCTCGCCGGAGGAGCGTAGCTCGAGCATCGACTATATTCCAGCAAGCAGTTTGGGGATGATCGCTCGATACCGCAAAGCCAACCACGAGTTGGAATTTACGGGAATAGCTTTCCGTGTTTGTAACCGCGATATCGGGTCGATTATGGTCGACGTCGAGCAAATATTTACATTAACTTTAATTTAATATTTTTTATAATTAATTTCTCGAGCAAAAATTTAAGATATTCGAATTATAAAATATGTATTATTATGAAAAAAAAAACTTTATTCATTTGAAGTTGAATATTAAATCTAAAAATATTTAAATGTTTATTGATAGTTTTTAATAAAATGTATTATATTTCACAAAAAAAAGTAAGTATAATAATGAACATGATTTCAATAATTCTAGAAAAATATTCAAGTACTTCTAAACATCATTCAATAGCATGTATATATTTTTTGAATTTAAAATTTGATCAAATCTAATTTTCTCAATTTATAATTGTGCTTTTTAACTTGCTTCATACTTTAGTATTTTGACAAATATAACCTTCATAATTAATGAATTTAATATTAAAAACTAAAAAATATAAAAAAAATATAAAGAATCATGGTAAATGATAATTCTTTTTCTTTAACATATGTTACACATAACTGAGATTATTTTGATGTAATATCATGTCAATTTAATTTAAAGTGCATATTTTTTATTTCTAATATATTGTTATTAATGATTTTATATTTGAAATAATCTTCGTGTTAAATTGTTAGATAAAAGACATTCTTAAAATCTAATCAATATATTTTTTTATAAGCAACATTACGTTTTTTTTATAAAAAAATATCAACTACTTTTTATACTTTGTGAATCACCTTAAAGTAAGAAAATTTTATTTCATGGTGCAAAAGTTTCAAAAAATGTTCTTGATTGAAAAAAACATGAATAAAATATCTAACCATGTGATAGAATTTGATCCAAGAATTAAAAAAATAAAAATTCTTAAACTTTTTAATATCTCTCTCAATTTAAAAATCTATAATTTAAATTAATTAAAAATGTTAATATTATATTATTTTATTATAAGAATAATAATTAAGAACTTTATTAACATTTGTATTGTTTTCCACATATTATATTAAATATTTTTGCATTTTCTATTTTATGATTTGGTGCTTTTAATATTATTGGTACTCATCAGATTAAAAAATATTAGGATTCATTAATTATTATAGTTTTAATCTTATCATGCAATTATCTTCCTCTCAACTTCAATAAGCTTATCTGTTAATGAGGACAAGTTAAACTCTATTATGCCAAAATATAAATGTAACTACTCATGTTATTTGGAGCTTAAATTTATTGAAAACAATAAAAATGATATCGTAAGAATAAGGATTGCTAAAAATAATTCATAATTACTTGCAAAATATTTATTACATTGAATTCCAATGTATACTAGAGAAGCATACCACACTTTTAGACAAATAATATTATATTATATAATAACTAAATGTCTCAATAATTTTATTAGATTACTTAAAAGATATTTCAATAAACTATGTATACTATCTTTTGCTATCTTTAAATAGATAAATATAATTAACTAAATAATTAGTTAATCAAACAATATGATTTACTTTAAGGAAAATATAATTCTTTTGATTAAGAAATTTTTATTTGTCAATTATAAAATATTATAAGTTTTTCTATCATATATAACTATATAGTTTATTAAGCATTTAAATAAATAATATCATCATAGTTTGATCATTTTGATAACAATTGGCTTATAAAAAAAATAATATTTAGAATATTACTTATTTAAATGCTAACTTGATTTAAATGTCAAATCTAAGAAACTAATGTATATATTGCTACTATATTAGCAATATATGAATTAATTATTGTCAATATGCATAGGTCAAGAATTACATTTTCTTTAATTAATTAATTCTTTCATCAAAAATATTGTTAATGTCTAAATCCATTGTCTTACACATAAATTTTATAATATTATTAAAAAATAAAAATGTAAATATTCAACAAATTTAATGATTAATGATATTCCTACTTATCATTTTATTATATAAGAATAAAACATGATAAATAATTGAAATTGAACAATTAATTTTTTGAGCATGTTTTTAAAAGTCTACAACTTAGTTAGAAATATAAAAAAATATTTTAAGTTTGTATTCATCTATTGTATTCTCAAGAATTGATTTTTCACAAACTAAAAATATTTATCATTATCATTTTAATAAAATTATACAAAATCAAATATTTTGTCACTAAATAATCTTGAAAATTTTATTTTAAGAAATTGAACGATCTCACGTTAATAGAGAACTAGGTTTACACAATCGTTGTTCTTTTAATTTATTATACTTAAAATGCTCATAAAATATAAAAAAATGGTAGAATCATGTATCCTTTAAATTTAACATTATCATATTTTAAAACTTGTATTTTTAAATAAAATTAATTAAACAACATGAAACGAGTGATTCTTAATCGTTGAATTAACAATAATGCATTATGAAATATATAAAAACTTAAAAACAGATATTAGTCAATGTTTTATATATAAATTAATTTAATAAGAAAGATTTAAAATAAAATTATCAAATAAAGAAGGTTGTCACTTGAGGGCTTATGGAACTCCAGCAGAAGCAAGGACGGTTCACATGTTGGTGGGTTTAGTAAACCACTTTTTAATTCAAACCGAGGACTTGTGCGGCTTTCTTCTTCCCTTCGGAAAACAGTGTTCTCTCGAAGACGTGTGCCTGGCCTCAGGAACAGTGTCGCTTTCGAGGCCTCGTCGCATGCCCCTCTGCCCTTTTGCTTTCTTCTCTGTCCCCTGACCGCCGTACACTGTCCTCCAAGAAAAAGGCGAAAAACACTGCACCAAGACATTATTAATGTCACCATCGTACCTTCCCTTCCTCCTCCATGCCTCAGGTTCAGCGCCCAACAATGGCATCTTAAAAAAGAGAGATCAGTGCAAGTTGAGCCCTGCTAGGGGGAGTCTCTGTACAAGGAGGAGAAACGGAGTTTGAAAGGTTGGACCTGGGGATGGAGGAGAGGGGAGCTACGGCAGCATTGGGGATGGAGGCGGAGCTGGTGTCGATACCGGCGACACCGAGGGGAACGTCAACGCCGGACACGTCGGTGACGCCGACGGGAGTGAGGACGGCGGCTGCGGGATCGAAGCTGTCGTGGACGCCGACGGGCGTGGCGTCGGCAATGGCGTCGACGCCGAGGTTGTTGAGCCCGGGCGGGGGAATGGGGACGCCGATGAAGAGGGTGATGGTGAGCCTGAGGGGTTACTTGGAAGAAGTTGGCCACCTTACGCGACTTAATCCGCAGGATGCGTGGCTGCCTATAACCGAGTCCCGCAATGGCAACGCCCATTACGCTGCATTTCACAACCTTAACGCTGGGATTGGCTTCCAGGCGCTCGTCCTCCCCGTCGCCTTCGCTTTCCTTGGCTGGTCTGCTTCTCTTCCTTTTCCTTCTTCATTGTTCTTCTCCTAATCAACCTTCTTCGCCTGTTCTATCTTTCTTAATTAAAATTGCAATTCAATGAATTTTCCTTCTTATTCCTAACATCGGTGATCATATCGACCTTCTTCGTCTGCGGTTCCATTTTAGTTCTCAATCCGTGTGATGTAGAACTTTCCGTACTCTACATAACTGTTGGAAGCATAGATATTTGGAGGGTGAAAACAGGGGAACTTGTCAAATGGATGCGATGATTCATGGATTCTTAAGCTAAACAGGGGAATCTACAGGTTTGCCCCCAAAAAAGATCTAAGAAAGAAATGCTGCACCTGATGAAAACGATTTCTTGTTGTATTCTATTGAATTGTGTTCTTTTCGAAAGAAACATAGGCATTAAAGATAGCAAATGGGGTCCGTGAACATCGTAGTCATAAAAGAGAAACCAGCTATGCGTGATCTTATTAAACTTTGTAGTAGTTGTACTGATGATTATGATTTAGACCCCAGTGCTACTTCTCTTCTTACTCTTTTCCTTTTTTCTATTTTGACAACAAACATAACCTGTGGCCCAAGATAAAGTCTTCGTGGTTTATTTATCAGAAAAACACTGTGCTTTGACTTTTAAGATGAATGGAAAGAAGTTCCTCAAAGCTAGCTTAAATATTGGACAAGCAATGCCCCATTTTGTTTAAACAAAGATGACCCATTATACTCGGTTATCCATTAATATGCTACTTGTCACCCAAAGACAATGCATATGCACAAGGTGAAGTTGAAGGAACTAAGCATGCTACAACATAGGTAGGCTGAAAATAGAATAAATATATAAAAGAGTGAAAGATATAAGAACTTTATGTGAAAATCCTAGATACAAAGAAAAATTATGACTATTCTTAAAAGATTTTCTCAAGAATTTTAGAAAAAATTACAATGATGTTCTCTTACAAATACCAGTAGTAGCATTCCTATGATATCTCACAGAAACTTTGAGTAGAATAGAAGAAAATTCTCTTAAAATTTTAATTATAGATTTTTTTAACATTCTACAAATTGATATTCTTTCTTATATAGTGTCACTTATTTTTCTACATGTTTATATCATAACACATGTTGGCATCTCTATATGTTAAACGATCAATGTCATACTTGCTTTTCTACCACTTTTTTAAAGTCAACTCTTTCTTTTCATACTTTGTACCATTTGTTACGTAACTCTCAACCGACTCCATACCCATAGCTTACATCGTATAGCCATATCTTACATCCATAATGTTATGCAAATACTTATTAATAACATGGAGATACCCATGTACCTATACAATATTATGCATGATAATGAATTTAACTTATGAATGGTAGTAGTTGATTCATTATAATCTTCACTCTCATATCAGACTTCATGACAATAGTTTCATACTTAGAAAATGATCTATTTTTGATATGTTATGCTCCAAGTGTTTATCTCTTCCTTCAATCTTTCGCATTTGTAGTGTACCAAACTTGTTCTATTGTAGCCACTTATTCAATATAGTAGTTGAATTTTTTGTGCCAAGCATGTTCTTCATTGACAACCCTTCCAATAATCAAATTCTTGATCTACATGAGTTTTGTCCTACAAAAAATACAAGATTTTTTGCAAGATAATAAAACTCTAAGAAACATGTTCAACCATGTTGCTTCCTGTTGACTTCTTTGATAAGAAATGTGAACCATAAATTTTTCTTCTTGGTCATTGTGAAAAAGTGCTTTTTGATAGTGTTGCAAGTTTAAATCCTTTCATTTAGACTACACTTAACATTAGATATTATCATGATTAATTCTTTCTTTTTTGTTAAAAGCCATTGACAATCATTCAAGCATTATATCACTTGCTTAAATCAGTGTTTTTGTTTAGCTTATAAATTCACTTGTTTTGTAGAGACTTTCTTTCTTCTAGTAGTATAGTCAACTTCATAAGCCATTCTTCCTGAGTGATACAATTTCATCTTGTAATGAAAACTATCATTTGATGAAATCTTTAATTTTGTGAATCAATCATTCTTCTCAAGTGATACATTTTCATCTTCAATGACAACTCCAACTTGATGACATCTTGAACTTGTCAAGCTTCTATAGAAAAACTTGGTTCTATAGCATCTGTTAAATACAAGCAGTGAAGAAAGGGTAATCACTTTTGGCCTCTATATACAACATGACCTCTAAAAGGGTGACGTTCATGAAGTCGTTGCACCTAGGAAAGTTTTGCCTTATAGTTGTAGGCATCTCATCTACATTTTTATTTTTATTTTGTATATGTGGATGATGGTGCCTTAAGGATTATGGTTCAAGAGTCATTCGAGTTTGAATTCACTACTGTATTTTGATTATCTTCTTCATCTTATACTGTGGTAGATCTATAAACTTTTACCCAAATTCTTTACGTCATATTTGATAAAATAACTACTTAAATCTTTTGCATCAAACTTATTCTTCTAGCTCGAGGCGACAAGTGCAAATTCAAAACAAATATTCTGGGTAGTCTAGATTTTTTTTTCATCTATTCTTCTTTTGGTAACTTAAATACAATAATAAGGTCCCTATTGAGATGATGTGTTATTGTATTTATGATCTTAGAATGGTTTGGGTAATCTAACATATATTATTGTTTAAAGTCCTACTCATAGGCTTAGCAAACCCCGCTTTTGTTTAGCCTATTTGGAACTGTATTTGTCATTCGGATGCCATGGTATCACAAATTGGAGAAACTCTTTGCAATGCTCATCTTATCTTACACTTATTGAAGGTGTCAAAGGCATTTTATTTTTAGGAAGTAAACTCAAATATTTTTGATAGAGTAATCTATAAACGTTGCATAGTACCTTGATCTTCTAAGTGTAGGCATTGGGCTGATTCCTTACATCCTTATGAACCAAATCAAGTTTCCATGATCATAAATCTCAACTTGTCTTTGGAGAGCTTACACATTGTTACTTCCCAAAAATATAATGCTTGCATACTTTTATGCTTATGGATCTCTTTATAGCCCTTTTGTACCATAATCATGTCTTTTACTCATGTGATCAAATTTGTTTTCTCATACCTAAGAATTATTTGTTGAATCCAACAAATGAGGTACTATATTTTCATACTTGTTTGTCATATACAAGGTGTGGGCCTATGTCGTTGACAATCACTAGTGCACTCATAATAATCTTTCACATTTGACACCTATAATTATTCAATTATCCAACTAAGATAAGATTTCCCCTTAAGCTTAATACATATTATACATATCATTTAATACCCATCATATGTTTTTGATACAACATCTTTCTTTCCTTATGGTTTTCAGAGGCTCATAATCAATCTAGCATACCCTTTGATGATTTATGACCATACAACCTTATAACAACTATTTCATAATGTAGAATGAAACGAACACCTATTTCAGGAATCCATGACTAACTCAACTATCAATACTATGCATAAAAGCATTTTTTGTGATCTTGATATTGCATTCACTATTATACTCTCATCTTAGTTTTGACCATCTTTCTTTTATGAAATTTTACAATGTTGCTTAAGATGCCATTTTCTTGTTATGATTCCAACACAAGCACCTTCAAAAGTGATATATCATGGCCCTCGATGTTACCCCCATTATATGCTACATCTAATGTCTTTCATACATGATATAGAAACATACGGCTTTCTTGATTTTTTTTCTTAGTATGTCGTTTCTTAAAATAAGTCATTCATATCATTCACTGTAATAATAACTACATTCTAAATCTTTGCAACAATGATAATAAGATCAATGCTTTCATTTTATGTTCTTATTCAACTTTCATAGATGTTAGTAGGTGGTTATCACATTAAACTTGTTAATATAATTTATGATAGATCGTCCTTTTATCATTTATAGTTTAATTAGCCATTTCATTAAGTGGAATTTTTTTTCCAAATAGTGAACAATAGAAATTCTTTTGATAAGGAAGTCCTATTTTTGTTTTTTAAAAGCTGAAATTTTCTCCCTCAAGCTTGTCAATCTCAATTTTTTTTTTCTTCAATTTTCACTTATTGTTCTAACAAGACAATGCCAACTTGCAAGAAAAGTTGTTATGCCATGAAACCTTTGACCTTTACTTCAATTACATCACTACCAATGAAGATCTAAACTAAGCTATAATATCAATTGTTGGGGCAAGAAATAGCAATGATCTAAGGTAATCTCTTTGAGATAGTTATAAAGGAACTTGTCACATATTGCCACCTATGAAAACACCACTCGTTACCTAAACATAGTAGAAAAATACGATATGAAGGTGAAATATTGAATTAAGCAATAGCTCATATAGAGAACAAAGAAAACACAAGAAGAACAAAATTCACAAAAATTTTATGTGAAAACCCTAAATTTAGGAATAAATCACTACTATTCTCTCGAAAGATCTTCACTATAGCAGAAATTCAAAATCTTTTTTTTTAGCTTTTCTCTCGCAAATAATGGGGGACAACATTTCCAAAATGTGTCATAGTAGCTACAAAGAGAAAAGAAAAAGACTTTTTCAGGGTTCTTATATAATCTTGCTCATTTTGTCATATGACCAAGTCATAGTGTGTCTCCTTGCTTGTATTGTCTCATGTTGCATGATTAGTGTCATCCACACTCATTCACTACATTACAAGACATGTCAACTATTTCTCTACTAATGCTATCAATAATACAAATCCTCAGTCAACCCAACAAGTATTGATAAGGATTGATGTGGGCAACAGATGCCCAAGGGTTGATGAGGAAACCTGCCCAAGCTGGTGGTGGGTGAGGAGAACCAAGCCATGTACATGATACGTGGCAGGACTAGACTGGAAAGTAAGGAATATGGTTCGTTAATGAAAAATGATTTCTATGTTGCAATGATATGTATGTTTTGATAGCCAAGTGAAATTGGCATACTATTTGGAAAATAAGATGAGATACTCTTACTTCAATTACCGAAGTCATTTCCTTTTCTTCTAAAGATGTTAGCTAATTAAAAAACATGGTCATGTACGTTATATGAGGAATTCCTTTCATCTTTTAGAAATATTGTAGCTGCATATCAAGGTACAAATGTTCCATAGGAAGTGTGGCAGACCTTAAAAACTTTTTTTTAAGCACGTCTGAATGACTTACCTTCATGCCAACTATAACAAAATTATAGCATGTTTCTTGATCGGTTTACTTTTATTCATGATACTTTAAATATGCTGTTTTATCTTACATTACCTCCATCATACTGTAGGAGTTGGGGGATAATTTGTCTGATTGCAGCCTACTTCTGGCAACTATACACCCTTTGGATACTCGTTAGGCTTCATGAAGCTGTGCCAGGAAGGAGGTACAATAGATATGTGGAGCTTGCACAGGCTGCTTTTGGTAATAATTTCAACTACTTGGATCACTTGTATGATCTATTATAAGTTTTAAGAGGAAGAATATTGATGCAGCAATATAGACAAAGTCTATTTCAACATAACAAAGTTTCAAAGCATATTTTTACACTTTTTAATATTCTAAGTCAGCTCCTGGTACTAATTTTTTGGTGTAACTATTTTTAAATGTCTTTCAATCATTTATATTGGCATCAGTTCTTTCTTCTATACCCCATCAACATATTTACCACCAAGATCACCACTTCCAATGGAATAGCTTGACTAATGTCCTTGTCAAGCATTTACAAATTGTGAATCTCTTTCGCATACAATAGTGAACTAAACTCTTTATGTAAGTTACCTCATGATTCAGCACACCTAGTCCATATTCATCACGAGCCTACTTTACATTCTTCTATCTATATGTTACTACCAGCGATGAGTAGTTCTAATAGTTCAAAAATCCCAATAGCTTTTTATGAATCATTTATTGCTATCCATAAGAATTAGTCATTATAAATAATGGTTCTAAGTTATAAAGTCGTCTTTTGATGAAATAGTAGTTTTTTTTTCTTTCTTGAATAAACTTGATTTTGTTTTAATATTTGCTATTTGACAACATCCATGTACAATACAATGGGCAATAAATACTTCTTGCATTGGCAAAACATTTAAATTCTATTCTATTGCTTTGATCTATTCAAACAATGGACATGTATGAGCTCTCTTTAAAATTCTTTAGCATCAAATGTTTGTTTTTTTCGATCTATGATATCTTAGGTTTTGTTTCTAGTAGATTGTTTGTTTGGCATGTGAACCTATAATCGATGAATTTGAGCCTTGAATGACATATGTTTAGAAAAACTACTGTTATTATCATGTTTCTTATGTCCTAAATTGTTTTTTTGGTAATATTTATTGTATTTGAGCCTATGGTATTCCTATCCTCCAAGAATGAAAAAGAGGAAAAAGAATCAATTTGTTTACTAAAGCAAATTTTATAAAATGTTAGCATATTCTTCCATGAATTATGTCTTCTCCTTTTCTCATTAATGAGTTTTCATATTGTATGAGTCATTATCTTTTAGTCTTCGATGAAAGTTGGATCTATTTAGTTTATTTATCATTTCTTCACTAATTTATGTTATTTCTCAAAAATTCTAAAGTAGGATCTTGTTCTCAAATCCATAATAATAAGCTTTTATTAAAATCCTATGTTGAAAATTGTTTTTTATAAATGAATTTTTCATCAAATATTGAATTTTTAAAGTTATAATCATATGTCAACATTAAATTTAGCGTTTTTATTTTCCTTTCATATACTTGTTTTTATCTCCATTTATATGTGGCTTTTATAAATTTTGGGAGAAAATAGACTTTGTTATTCCAATTAATAAATAAATGATAAATAAAATTGTCATTTAATCTTAGAGAATTAGAATTGTTTATTTATTTATTATTCATATTGAAAATTAAAAAAAAGAAAAAAAATAAAAAATTTCCAAAATTTTTTCTATCATTGAACAAAATAGTTAGAGAAAGAAAGTCTCATTATCCCTTTTCTTGGTTCATTAGGACATTTGATGTGCACGTCTTCTCAAGCATATTGTATCGATGATTGCCTCCAAATTTGATGGTTTCTTATTATCATGGCCGTATTGTACACTTCATAACACCTTTCATTGCTATATATCTTTTAATAAAAAAAGACATGTTATTTATTCAAATCCAATTAGGATCCCATTTAAGGGAGATGGTATACAACAATTGTGGTTTTGGTGATTAAAAAATTTCATTTGATGGAACTAAATGATAAAAAAATCTTGATCATGCTCATAAATTTACAAAAAGAGTAGAAGCAATCCATTTGACCTTTCTTTTTAACAATATAATTAAATATCAATAATTGCTATTCTTCACAATGTGACTGAAGTGGTGTTTAATCATGTTTTTAATTCTATAGTTGTGATTATACTTTTGTTGCTTGTTCATTTGATTAAAAGTGTTTTTAATGTAAAATGGCTTTCCATCCATACACGTGAAAAATATAGTTAAAACATTTAGTCATACTATCTATACGCATAAACTTAGAAAAGGATGTCCTTGAGATTGGAAGTTTAAGTTAAACACTTATTTTTTGTTTGAACTTTAGGAAAATTTGTGATTGCTAGTAATATTTTTAGCTAAAATATAATAACTCAAATTTGTTGTATATTTTTAAAAATTGAGATACAAATATTCTTTTTTTAAATAATTAGTTGGAAGTAGAGTTTAAAAATGATACAACAGATAATCAAATCTAGGACCTTGATAACAACTCTTGAATATCTTCCCAATTGATTTAACAATTATAAATAAACCTCTTTTATTATTTCACTTACATTTTGATTAAACAATTTTCTCTACAAAGCTTTTTTTGATAAAATTATGCATTATTAGTAATTATAAAATTTACTAAAACCTAGTTTTTTAATAAATTTCACTTGGTATCAAGAATTTCAAATTTATGCAAATTGACAACCAAATATTAAGTTATAAACTCTTTATATATGTAATAAGAATTTATACATGTAATAAGAATTATAACTATATTATATATATATATATATAGGGGATGATGTCAAGATTATATCTTCCAAAGAATTGTTTAGTTTAATTAGAACATTTCTAAGTATTTGCATGTACTTAATGACACAAATGGCCATTTTAGTTTCTTTTATTGGTTAGTATATTGGATTTTATAAGTTTGTGTATTTAGTTTTGAGGGCTCATCATAATATATAGGTTAGTTAATTTGACATTGAGTTGATCTCTATGGTTGACCTTAATATAAAACTAAATTGATTTAGGATATATTAAGCACATATATTACTACGTGATTAATTACTCTTTCATATAGTTTTAAAGTATATCTTATTGACTTAATCATTATATAATAAGCACAACCTTGAATATTCTTTTTTGTAATTATAAATAGATATTAAAATGTTTCTTCTCTACTCATGCAATGTCATTGTAGTCTTCAATGACATTGAATAAGATGGCAAGCTAAGATATGCTTGCTGCTCCCTTGTATTATTATACAACTATAATGATGATATTTGATTCTATTATATTTTCACATTTCAATTTCTTCAAAATTTCTTTATATTCTATGTATTTTTATATAAAAAAGATTTGTTTTTAAAACAATTCAATTTCTCATATTATTTTATCACAATCTTCATTAAAAAGTTCAAAAGAATAACTCATTTATTTAGATTTTAATATCTCCATTAGACTAATATTTTTTTATCATCTTATTAGATACATTTTATTTGAGAAAATTTTTAGTTCTTTTTTCTCTGTCGTTTTTGTAAGCCTATATATAATTGCTTTCTTTACTATGTAATTTTTTATTTAAATATTCTAAGTCCTTGTTCTTGATATCCTTACTATTTGGTTTCTTGTATGTTAATTTGTATCTCATTTAATTTCTCATTATTTTTGTTATTGAACAACCATTTCTATAAAACTTCTCTTTCAATCTTTTTTCCTTACTTTTTCTTTCCACTGCCAAACCTCTTTGAATTTGCTGCACTCTCTTTAGATTCTTGAAACACATCTTTATCTACCTTAGAAATTTTACTAAAAAACATTATTCCATGCAAGAAAAGCATACTAGTAAGTACTAGCTTGGCAGCTTAGTTTACAAATATTTGGGATTTATCAACACTGTGTCATTCTATTTGAATTTTGTTCTTAAATACTTCAAAAACATAAAAAGGATTAGTGCGCTAATGCCTATTATTGATTAATTGAGCAAAATAAAGCACCTGTTGAGCTGTTTTTACTTATGCTCTATGGTTGCAACATTAGATTGCCATAAAGCCTTGATAGGATCTATGCCTTTCTACTAAGATGCTATAATCATTTGAACTGCTATACATAATGAGTTTCAGTCATGCTTGATGCATTGATACATACATACACTTATATTTCTTTTCATTTGCCATTTGATATTCATTTCACTTGCATTTCCTCAGGTGAAAGGCTTGGACTATGGCTAGCTTTGTTCCCAACTGTGTATCTATCTGCAGGGACAGCTACTGCATTGATTCTCATCGGCGGTGAAACCATGAAACTCTTTTTCCAGATTGTGTGTGGACCAACTTGCTCATCCAATCCTTTAACAACTGTTGAGTGGTATTTGGTGTTTACTTCCTTGTGCATAGTACTCTCCCAGCTTCCAAACTTAAACTCGATCGCGGGGCTCTCACTTATAGGAGCAATAACAGCTGTTACTTACACGACCGTGGTGTGGGTGCTTTCTGTTAGCCAAACAAGGCCTCCTTCCATATCTTATGAGCCCCTTCGATCCATTTCACTCACTGCATCGAGTTTCTCAGTGTTGAATGCTTTAGGAATCATCGCATTTGCCTTCAGAGGACATAATCTTGCTTTGGAAATTCAGGTCAGATCTCTCAAGTAAAGGGAGGAGTTTTTGTGGCTTTAGTATTGTGTATCTTTTGAATTATTAGAATTGAAAATTTTAGAATGTTGTTTAAACCATTTCAACTCAAATTTGCAGGCAACAATGCCATCAACATTCAAGCATCCAGCCCATGTACCCATGTGGAGGGGAGCCAAAGCTGCTTATCTTCTTATTGCTATGTGCCTTTTCCCAGTTGCTATTGGTGGTTTCTGGGCATATGGTAACCTTGTGAGTACACATATGACTCCATGAAGTTCTAATATATGTTTCTTCCTCATTTTAAAAGTTGCCATGGAGTATAGTATCTCAATTGGTTTGATTTTGGGTTTGTTCTTGGTTGCTAAGGCTCCAAGAAAGTACAAAAAATTTGATCAACAAAGCCTCTACTGTCTTTTCCCACCCTTTATACCTAAAATGAGTATTAAAGATATTAAGTATTTGATTTGATGTTATCTTTATATAACATTCTCAAATTTCAACCATATGTAAATATTAGTTATTTTTTTGTTGTAGATGCCGGCTGGTGGGATGCTGAATGCTATATATGCGTTTCACAGCCATGACATTCCTAGGGGACTCCTTGCAACAACATTTCTCTTGGTTGTTTTCAACTGCCTGAGCAGCTTCCAGATCTACTCCATGCCAGTGTTCGACAGCTTCGAGGCAGGTTACACAAGTCGGACGAACCGTCCCTGCTCGGTCTGGGTTCGATCCGGCTTCCGCATCTTCTACGGATTCATCTCTTTCTTCATCGGAGTAGCATTCCCTTTTCTTTCCAGCATTGCAGGCCTTCTCGGTGGCCTTACTCTCCCAGTGACATTTGCTTACCCCTGCTTCATGTGGGTTCTCATAAAGAAGCCACAAAGGTTCACCTTCAACTGGTACTTGAACTGGATACTTGGGTTCCTTGGAATAGCTTTTAGCTTGGCTTTTTCAGCTGGCGGGGTCTGGAGCATGGTCAACAGTGGACTCAAGCTCAAGTTCTTTAAACCAAGCTGAAGCTATAAGCCAAGTAGTGGAAAGTTAGCTATTCTTGAGCTACTGTATAATGGTAATGATTTCTTTCTTATTTTGAAGCTAATGTGTTGGGAGTTTGTTAAATTCTTTTGTCCCCCATTAGAATTTGTCAAACCAAACCCTAAGATTCAATTTTGAAGAGTGTCTTTTTGCATGCTATTTGATTGATCTCATATATCAACCATTTGACAGATGGTGGTGACATTGAATTGATTTTTGCTTAATACTTGCTGTAGGAGAAGTCTAGAAGAGATCTCTAACTCATGCAATGACTGTAGAAAAAGACTCACTCAAAGATTTAAGTGTCGAACCTTAGAGGTAATCATAGTTAGAGTTATATAATGATAGAAAGTGAAAAGCAAAACATGAAACCATGGCAAATACTCGAGGAGAATGGCATTGGGTGAGTGGTTTGCATGGGTTAGGAGTGCTAAAAGGCTTTTAATGTGTAAGATGATTAGAGCAGATTGTCATTGTGATCGGTTTGAACGGGTGAGAAGGGTTATATTATAAGTGTATGGAGTAACCAAATAGTATTCAAGTTCTTTTACACTTCATGGTTAGTAATTTTATGAAGGAGGTTCAAAAGATGGAGTTCGACTTTCCACTAGAAGACTTCACTAAGTTCTATGCTATTATAGTCATTTTCTTTTGGTATTATTTTATTGTATATTTGTGAGTTTTTTTAATATATTTATACTTTATTTGTATTTTATATCAATGCTCCAAGGTGTAGCTATATCTAAGTATCTAAGGTTTTCATGTTGACTCACAAATTTTGAACGATTTATTATCGATACAAATCTATCATAAGAATTATTTGAAGTTTAAAGCTTCAATTCAATTGCTAGAGGTAATCACCATAGACAAGATAAAGTTAATCATCTCAGATAAGATAAAGTTAGTGGTTAGAAGGTAGATGATAGTATTCACCACTTTTATAAAAAAAAAATTATCTTATGTCTAATTTTGAAGTCACGAGTCTACAATATGATTCGAACAAGAAGTGAAATATTTCAACTTTATTTGGCAAAAGTTCATCTTTACCTAAATCTACCAATTCCTATACAAACACATTTTTTAATGATTTACCAAGTAAATGACATGAAAACATTCTAAGTTTCTGAAAATTACAATAACTATTGACTAATCTACACCTTCAATACTTAAATGGTGAAGCATCTCCAATATGCAATGTCTATTCTAGAGTGTTAAATGCATCAAATTCTCATAAGTTTTTTTGCCTATTTTTCAGCCCCACCACACCATATACATGACAAACACTTGTCAATCAGAGTGTCAAACAAAATTCTTGATATACAAGATATAAGCAACATTAGATGTAATTATATATCATCAGACAAATGTTTACTCAATAAGATCAGATATATTCTTGTAATTAAATGAGTGGTGACACATCAATAAATCAACATTAAATCTTGCTTATTTTTCATAACATCTCCTAAATCGTGTCTATACAAAAACAGAAGAAGAAATCAGCAGTTTATAAACGCATCAAACTGACAAAGTTCATGAGTGAAAACCTATTCACAAGGAGGTAGAAAGAACCACATAAGGTAGAAATTGCAATGCGTCCTGAATCTTCTCCATAGCAGTGGTTCGATCTGCCTTGAGCAGGTTTGAGATGATGTTAGCTTTTTCCTGGACCGAGTTATGCTGTTGCAACGCGTCAGAAGAAGCACTTCTAATGGAAGCTTGATATGCTTCAATTATGTCAGAGACGCCTGGAGAGGGATGATGGAAAAGGGTTAGTTCATAGCAAAACCATGCGAAAACCAAATGGAGAATAAAAGATCCTGCATGCATAAAACTTGGCATATGCTTTCTAAGGGTTCATTATATTCGAGTTGGGTTTTTGTCCACAAAACATGCCTTGCAATGGGTTCATTCTGTGCTGCAATGGGACAGTCGTGAGTTAGAATTAAGACGTTTAAAAATTCAAAGACGAAGGTTGTATTGCAAAGGATTGAGGAGAACAAAATTGTAGCAATCTGGAAGAAGAGTCAGTCTGAATGATGATCGTCAAGAGTAGCAGGGGTGATGTGTGATATGTCAGATAAAATGGATGAAGGGTTTCATTTCAACCCAAATTGAATCTAAGTGTCCAGCAAGAGTCTAAGCAGCACGAGCTCTAAGAAGCATCCGTTTTTGGCAACAAGGATACAGAAGGTGGAGATGAGCAAACTAGAAATAAGCAACCCACAATCATCTCACAGAACCACACATGGTTGACCGTAACCCATCCAATGTGAAAAACGATAAGATGACAATTTATGACCTACATTTTGCACACAGCTAAACTGTTTGTAACCTCCCCTCTAAATGTTCGGATGATTTATCTCATTCAGCTTCTGCTAGTTATTCTATCATACTGTATAATATCCTATATTATATTGAACAATAAGCTTTGCTAAAGTGTCTTTCTTATGCTATCGATATCATATTATACGATCAGCTGTCATCGATTGTATGACTTTTTTCTAAAAAATTTCTATAATTCAACTAATTATTTTCTCAATCATGTCATTTTTCAAGAATATAACTTTGCATTTACTAGTCAATCCACTTAAATAACGAAGGTTACTGTAGCCTTGTAGACATCTTCGTTATTCCTACAAAAATCATTATCCTTGACTTCTGTCACCCGCATGCTCCCGAGTGAAAAAGCTACTTCGGCTCCACAACAAATTCCTCTTCAGATAGCTACTTATACATCCTCCAGCAATGAACCATCCTTAATTATACCAGCCAAAAAAAAAAAAAAAAAAAAAAAAAAGAACCTATAAATACCTATCACCTGATTAATCGATTCAAAACAGGTTTCCTTAAATCCAAATTTTTTCCTATCCAGAAAACAGCCTCCCCGCCAACGCTACGCAGAAATAACAAATCTTCACTCTTTGTCCAGTTTCACAAACATTCTTTTTTATTAAGCTTATATGTAGCCTACATGATCACATAGCTAGATAAATCAAGTTAAAGGTACAAAAAACTAGCCGATACTCACAAGCATCCCCACGAGTTCAAACCTATGTTATGATAAATGAAAGGTCTAACACGTTTCAAAACATAAACTTCATGTGATGTTAGATGGTAAGATCATACCAAAATTAAGACAAAATCCTTATGTAGCTTTTATTATAAAGATGTGAGATTAGTGCCACGTTTAACATTTCAAAATTAATTGTCTATAAAAAATTAATTGTAATGCCCAATTATCATTTTGAATCTTCAAACAATCTTAAGAGTAAACTTACAATGCAAAATCCTATACTTCCACTGGCCAAGTGAATTTAGAGAGTAAAACGAAAGAATTTGGATAACTAAACCATAATTTCCACGAATCTCAACTATCAAACATATTTGGTATTTCGGCAAGATTATCACACCTCAGACATGTGGATCTGTAACAAGTTATCAAAAATTGGCCCGAAGGATCTCATAGAATCAAATTCCAATTATAAAAGGAATCAGGCACATCTTGACTCCATCTAACAAGATTGATCATGTCAAACTTCACTTATTATATATTTCACTTTTTTAACATTCATTATTATATGCATATCAACTAGAATATTGACCATTCTTCTAATCATAACAACGACAACACTTCTAACCAAGAAACACAATAGTTCTATCTTTGTATCTAATTAGACCATCTCGAGTGATCACTTGATTGAGATAGTCCTCTCATCGTCCAGAACATGAATGTGTCGAGTTAATTTCTATTGTGAAGCAAAAAATCAGATATCGCAGGTCATTCTAAATCAAATCATTCTATATAATAATTATGAAAAAATTATAAAAAATTTTTAGATAACAAAAAATAAAATCACAATAGGGTTAAAAAATTTACAAGATCATAGTGTTCAAGATAAAAAAAAATACTATTCAATTTAGGGTTTACTTGGCAAGAATAAAACATGTGTCTTGTAATCAAATAATTTTTTCATTTAAAACATACACATTTTTTACTTGTATAGTTCATTATATGTGACAACTATGATTGTTACATTATAACCTCAATACATAAAACCATGACTTAAACATGTTTAAGATGCATTGCATGAACCATGGCCATTTCGATAATTTCCATACTAACCAATAATCTTAGCTTTCTAATGCTTTGCATCTTTATTTTTCATGGATTATTCTCTAGAATGTTAAGAGTAGTTGTTGCACTTTGTGGACTATTTTAATTATAAATTAAAAACATTATTGACATTAATTAAAAATTCATGCTCATAAGCATTGTTTGTTACCATAAAATTCCCTAGATAAAGGAAAAACAAAACATGAAAGCCTCCATATAGCCTTAGATAAGTTGGCCATGCCAAGCATACTGAAAGATTTCTTGAGACGATATGTAGGGATCACTTGGGGAGAAGGAAAAAACAAAATTTATCAATTAAATAAAATCATCCAGAGCAATTGTATAATTGTTTGAGGCCATGGATACTAGGAAACTACATACAATAAAGATCATAAGAGTAAAACAATACAAATTGATACTACGATCACAATGACAAGTTTCGGAGTGCCAAATAATAGACTTCTGCGCTGAAGTTGAATACAGAAAATTGATCAAGTTGGCATCCTATAAAAAATACAGTTAACTAAAGGATTTCGTGGGTGCATTCAAAACAAGATTTCACAACAGTAGTATGAAATCAACGATTATTGTTGATCCTCCTCTCCTCTCCTCTCTAATTTTCTTCATTCCTATTCTAAAATATCACCTACCTTTAAGTTAATATCTTCTTCAATTGATTTTTCAACCCTTTTTTGAGCTCATGCACAGATCTAAGCTGCAATTGATCTTCATTATCCAACAGGTCTCTGTAAGAATTATCACATTCCTCCCCTTTATGTTCCAAAGGTTCAGATGGCTAATAGTAAACGCTGCCTATTTTGTTAACGTAATTAAAAAGCCATTAGGTCACAAGAACAGGCAGTTGCTTAAATTGTTCCACAAGTAGCATTTATTAGCATCTAGCATAGATTTATCCAAAAGAAATATAACGAACAAGTTTAAGCATCTGCACCAAGAGTTCAAAAATCTTGGAACCACATTCATTTCGATCATGAGTAAGGACACGAGCAACTTTTTTGAGAACTGCACTCAGAAAGTAAACCTAAAAACCATCAGATTTCAAAGTGTCAGAAGAACAAGGGAACTTACCAGTAAGAAAACTATTAGAAATGAATTCAACATCTCCACACATAGATTGGGCTTTCGATCTGATGATCTTGGCTTTTAAAACAGAATCTTCAGGCCAGTCAATAGTTGCATTACCATCCCCTGTTTCAGTAGCCTTTGAATTGTTTGCATTAGTGATGACAGACTTGCCAAGCATTAGAACATGTGATAGTCCAAAGCAACAAAATTCAGATACTCTCTACAAAAAAAAAAAAAAAAAGATTCAATTAAAAAAAATACCAAAAGCAATGCATAATATGCTATTTCTTTTTCATTTAAATTTATTTTGGATTGCTTTTAACCATGAACGTGGTGGGGTGCATAAGTGAAATTCTTTTTCCCAAGTAGATTCTTTCATTTCCATATGGTTATGTGACAAGTAACAATGTGGTTGGTGACCAAAAAAAAATCTTGTAAATTGCTTGTCATGTGCTTGACCTGGTCGGATTGTGTACGTAATTATTAGGTAAAGGAACTATTCACTATTTTTGCTCACGTGAACACCCTCTGAGTGAACTGTCTCGAGCCTACTCATGGTTTTCTGGATGGCGTCACTTGTAGCCAGGCCCACAATAGCAGTAGTAAATCTGCAGAAGTTTCAGATAAAGATGACATAAAAGAGAAATTGCTAGGCTTGATATCAAATTTATAGCTTCTAATCAAAATTTTCTATCATTAAAATTCCTTCGAATCCAATATTTTAAAGAATACACGAGAATCAAAATAAACCAAGTTAGCCTGCAAATCAAACTAAATGAGAAAGCAAAAACAGCAGTACATAGCAATTCAAAGCAAAATAAGGCAAGCCGGACTCATGAAAAAGGTATTGGATCGTGAAATTGTTTGTCCATTTGGAACCTTAACAGACATAGGTACAGAGCATAACACAACGTCATCTATTCATCAACCAAAAACAGAATTTCACTGAGGAGGCTGGCTACATAAATGCTAAAAAAATTATTCCAATATATCTACTAGTGGTTCTTTATCAAGAACCAAGCAGAGAGATTGAATAAGTTTTCACCATTACACGTGCACGAAAATACTAATACCACAATGACGACTTGCAGTTGACCATTTCACAAAGATTTTGTTGTATGTAGATAGATATTTTTATTTTCAGAGCAGAATCATGTAAATCAGCAGATCTTGCTCTGCTGAGAAAGAATTGACTGATAGTTCAAAACATAATGATAAAAATGCAATACTAGACATCTAGATCAACACAACTTCAATTTTTTGCTTATGAAATCTCAAAGATGAGTGAAGAATGAGGATAGGCATGTGCCCATTAATTTCTGGGCGAGAACTCTAGCAATTTAACTTGACTACGGCAAAAGCAGCTCAATACAAATCCAAAGTCATAATTAAACACAAAAAAAACTATAAACATCGGACTACTCAATAAGGTTAACCTGTCTGCATCACAATGTGCCTTTCGGTTCCATGCTAAATTGCAAGCATCAATGCAGATTAAACCAGCAAACCCAGAAAGACCATCTATAGGTACACTTTCTTGAAAGTAAACATGATGAGATAATGTTGTGGAAAGGGCAGATTACAAATTTGATATTATATCAATGGCAATAATGGTTATTTGATCCAGTTTTCCTTAAGCACTTTTTATTCTGAGGACCTGTTCAAAAGCTTTCAAACTAATGGACTGGGATGACATTAGATTTGATGCGTCTTCAAATGTGAAGCATGTTACCTACTTAAATTTAGGTTAATCCAAAATTAAGCAATTAAATATATATATAGAAAGAAGTCGTAAAGATCAAAACAGATCATTTGATGTTTCCCCAGCCATACTTGTTCTGTTAGTTGTACAAGTAAACAATATATCATTCCTCTTTCCAACTGTTCCTCCCTCAATCCATCCATCCCAAGATTCAACCCTCGATACAGTATGCTGCTCAATTGCACTATAATCTAGCAACTTACTGCATGAGGGGCAGTATTAAGTTAAAAACTGTATCAATTTTTTCGTTCAAAGAGAAGCAAACTCAGCAACATTTTGCATAAAAATCATAAGATAGATCAGAAAGATCCTTGAACTATGCACAAAAAAGTACTTCATTGCTTCTAGGAGAGCAGTTTATAATTACTTTCACAAAATAAATAAATCAGTAAGCCAGGCACAGATCTCCTTACTTCCTTCTATACCTATATAGCTCTAGTCAATTGACAACATTCCATTGGGTTGACATTGGTTGAAATTGTTTTTTTTTTCAAAATTCAAAGAATTTGATCATTCTCAGCATTAAATTTTACAACAACGCATGGAAGAATCATATGCAAAAGATGCATCAATACAACGAACAGAATTATCACAGTTAGTCTTTCAAGAAACTAGGTAAGTCATTCAATTCTAAATGTGTGTTCAAGCGCTTAAAATAATTACCCTGCAGCCATATCAGCAGCCTTGCTTACACTAGAGTCCCTCAGGCTTTTCATCTCAACGTCGTTGACATCATTTGAAGTTTCAACATTCTTTCCTTTATCCAAGTCGATTTCATTTTCCTCAAAAGAAGATCCCAGGCTAAGAATTTGTTTGATCTGTTTCAACTTTCCATCATAAAATGACTTCTGTTCAGATGCTAGCTTTGACTTTTTCCTGTTGTATAGCAATGCATAATGGCTTGAAAGAGATTCCAACTCCTGGAGACAAAAGAATATGTAAATATTAGGCAGATTCCCTTTACAAGGTACTAAACTCTATTAAGTCTCTATCAGCAGTTCAACAACACCTCAAGGTGATCAGGGCCCCCATATATATAAAAGCATCTATCAAATGTGATTTCCTCAAATGGCTCCTCATCAACATGTTGATCAGCTTTCTTGGGACTCTTCTCAACTTCAAGACCAGTCTCAGCAATAAGACGCTCAATGGTTTCTTTTCCTACTCGTTCAAGTACTTGTATCCCCCGGGAAGTGAAAGACTTACTTGCCTGAAATTCTCAGAATGAAACAAATATGCTACACTGTGGTGTCTTAAAGAGAACAAAATATCTGACCAAATCACATACCTCTAGCAATGAAGGTGCAAGAGAAGTAGCTTTGGCAGGTAGTTCACTATGATTAATGGAACCAGCAAGGCTTACAGCAGAATGTTCAAGCCTAACAATTATGAGAGGGTGAATGAAATTAACAAGAAATTAGGAGTGGCATATCACAATAGCAAAAGAGTTTAAAGTGGAATAAGCATAGTGAGATCATGTCATGTTTAAAAAAGCTAGTTTCCACAAATGCTGACCAATAAGTTAAAAATACATGCAAACAAGCAAAATTTAAATGATTGGAAAGTTCCTAGAATTGTTTCACACGACTTACAAACCATATTGAGATGGCAAAGGTCAATAGTTCACAAAAAATATAACTCAGCTGGTCAGTCACGAGAGTTTATTTTATCATGTTGATTATCTTTTTCCTAACGTTGAAAAATTCAGACTTCCTAGACTAGGTTCAGCCAAATTGACTAAAATCACAATAACCTAAACCAAGCAATTTTAAAAAACGGTTCTCATAATAAACAAAATTTCTTAAAAATAAAGTTTTGTAAATCTACTGAAACTTAATACCAACATTATGTATAATTTTCTAACTATTCACTAATTCCACACAAGCAAAGATGAGTTTTTATTCTGATATTATTTATCACCATTTATAACAACTATTAAGTAAACTTCTGATAATTGCCTAACCTAATCATTCACTAGCTCAGTCTAATAACCAATACTGTTTGCTCCCCCTCTTTATTGTAGCTCATCAGTAAAGCTACTCCCACAAAAAAAAATAAGTTCTTGCATAGCAATTCAAGCAGAATGCAGATGGACACAATTTTTCAGAGAATTGAGATGGATGCAGGAGGAGGATGAGTAGAATGCAAGTGCCAAATGTAGATGAAACCACATAACAAGAGTTAGGTCAGGAAATGGTTCATTGCTGCAGAGATGCAGAGGATGGAGAGGAAGGAGTTAGCAGGCCAAGCTCCTTATTGGCATTGAGAACATGATAGAACTTATAAGGGACAACCAGCCTGCAGAATTTTTGGTTGGATGAAACTATTTTTTTCCCCTTACAACAAATGGATGTAGGCAAGACATTTTCCCCATGGAAAAACGGAAGCAATCCACTACCTCATTTGCTGGCTTCTTCATCATTAAATCAACCAATAAGGAACCAACACCCAATTCATAATTATTTATGCAGTGTACATTCTTGTTCTTACATAAGCGATATCTTTCCGTGTGTTATTGATCTTCTTAGTGTTCTTAATTGCTAAATCTCATTGCACATTTAAGTTCTTAATTTATTTTCAATGCCTGGTTTAATATCTTTCCCCATTATGTTTTTTCATCTCTGCTCTTATAGATCAGTTCATGTGCTCTATGCTGACACAAGAGCACAAGGTAGAAGAGGAGAGGGACAAGCACAAAGCTTAAGAAGCATTGACAAAAATGATCAGCCATGATTATTGACATTAATGTCAACTTTTTCCAAAGTTAACAGTATGTAATCAATTGGATGTCATATTCTTAAAAATTTTAACAATAAGTAGTTTAAGTGGTATATCACTAAAATAACGTGTTTTGTGTCATGTAGGTGATGCTGATACAAAAGTTGTTATGCAGATAATTACACAAGTTTGATGTGGTATACTAGTGAATAACACTAAAACAAAATGATGATTGATGACGGACCAATTAGAACAATTAAATAACCAAAGAACAACAATTCTAGTGTTGTCCAATTCAAATCTATATAATCTAAGCATCACAACAATCCAACTGAGTCGATGATCAAAGCTAAGCAAAAAATTTTAAGTAAATGCAGGATGAGTAACAAATTATTAACTTGCCAATACAAAAAAAGAGATCAAGCAGAAGGTTACAATTCCAGTCAATAAAAGAAAGAGATTGCATAAAACATTCGATTGCTAGAAGCTTAAAAGGTTTATGATCAGTAAACTAGAGCATGCAACCATATTCAGCATGCCATTGGTGTAAAATTATTATGCTAATACCCTAGTACCACATGCTAAATCTTGCCTACGTGGATAGCATCCTCAAATTAAGAGACTACTATCAAATGGAGCTTTAGAAAAAAATTTCTTTTTTGAAGGAAACACGTACACTCGAACATGATTGGCATATATTTAAATGTTAAATTTAAAAAGAAATAAGCATACAAGCCATATCAATTATAATCAATATATATAATGCATAGCAAAATTACATTTGGTGAACTATAATGCAAAGAGAGTGGATAAATTATTAAATTGTCAACTAGAATATCTTCATGGAGGAAATGCATCACCCTAACCAAGATATTTACTTTTTTTACCAAATAAGTTACAACTTAAAGTTTTGCCACATGGATATTGGTGCAAAACAATGCTTGGGAAACTAAACATGCAATTAAGCCCATTTGCTTTCAGAACAATAACAACAAAGTTCATATTCTTCAATTTGTGGTTTCCTCTTTATATTCAAGTTTAGTCACTTGACATTGCCATATGGAAAAATAGATCAAACATATAAAGGGACAATCCAACAGCAACAACCATGTGCAACATACTTTTGGACAAGGTTCGATCCACCCTTCAAAGCGTTCCCCAATGCATGCCATGCCCCGAAAGCCAGGCTTTCCACTGAGCTATCAATAGCCTTCAGGCCCTGCACATGAATACATTAGCACAAGTGCAGCTCCTCAAATTGAAAAAGAACAAGCCAAAATTATACTTGAATGGAGAAAAAAAATTAAAAGATTACAATTCTCTATGAATATCCAGTAAAATTCCCGTGAATACAAAAAAAACAAATAACCGCAATCAATATACACTATAAAGTGTCTTACTTGCCCCAGTAGAGAATCTTCACTAGCGCGCTCCAACTTATCTAAAGCTGACTTCCGCAGCTGGCTTTTATCGTCCTCGTTCTCACTCTCTGACTCCTTCCCCTCTTTATCTCCAGAGGCATCCGACTTCATATCCTCTTCTTCAACGTCAATATCCGTGATGCTCTTAGCAACTGCAGCAGCCTAGTGCAATGCAGAAAAAAAACATCCGTTAGAAGTGATCAACTGCATGCAAGGATCAAATCCATTCAAAGAAGGAAGAAAATCGCCATTAGTTACCCAAAGCTATTGCGATTGAAATGAAAAGAAAGAAAAAAAAAATCAGAAAGACGCACATTCTTGGAGATCTCTTGAGCCGCTGCCGAGGCAGCTTTTTGTAGATCCGATAAAACCGAGAAAGAGGGAAATCCCCAACCACCCCATCCACCGCGACCATCAGCACCATCGCCGCCGCCGCCTCCATCACCGCGCGAGTTATCCCCCTCGCCTTTGGACACGTTGCCAGTCTCCTCCGCCATTTTTTCGAGTGATTTCCCTAAGTTTTTGCTGAATCGAGAGCGAGAGCCTTTTCTCTTCGTCTTCACCGCAGAGTCGGAAAATGGTTAGTAAAACCCGCCGATCATATGCAAGTCTCATTTACAATTTAAATAAATAGTAAATATTTTAATTTGTAATATTCCAAAAATCATTATTTGTTTCAATAAATGGGAGTATTTATTTCAAATGCTTTGACGTTGTTTTTTGAATTAGTTAAGTTATTAAAAATGTGCTTTTAATAGTTAGCAATATTTGATAATTTTTTTGACAACATAAAATTAAAAGCACTTTTTTTGAATTATTTTAAAATAATTTATTTTAAAAATATTTTTCATAATTTTAAATAGAATATAGCTTATTTTGAATACTCATGAAAATAAAACTTAAAATATTAAAAATAAATATCATGTGATTTAAAAAAAGGAAAATTTTGTGCAAATCCTGATGACGGAGAGAGCTCACGGAGGTTGTCGATGAAGCAAGACATCGGATGCCCATGTAGTGTCGTCTGAGAAGCTGGAAAGAACGGCCGGAGAACAGAGACGCTCCTCGGTTACTTGATGCTCTCGGTGGCCCTCAAGAAGCCATCTTTGACCTCATACCTCCGATACGGAGACCTCCATTGGGAGCGCAAACCGTTCTGCTCTTCAGTACTCATCGACACCCTAAACACCACCCTTCGCCCGTTCCCCGAATATTGTCCAAAGAAGCCCAGCAACCACGACGCCGAGCTCGTATTCACTCTCACAAACGCCATCAAGCAGCGCCGCTCTCACCTATTCCACCACGTTCTTGCTCCCTTTGCCCACCGCCTCCGCGCGGACCACCTCATCTGGTCCTTCCCCCACCTCCGCTGCCATCCTGCCCTAGCCCTTTCCTTCTTCCGCTGGTTCTGCCGTCACAATCGCTTTGTGCCCGCCGAGGCTCAAGCGATAGCGGCGCACCTTGCTCTCTCCTCTGGCCGTGTGGGTGCCGCCCGCCAGCTTCTCCGGCAGGGATTGGTTTCTCATAGGCATTTTATCGAGCAGGTGATCTATACCTACCGCCATTGGTCATCCGACCCCTCCACCTTCGATCTCCTCTTCAGTGTCGCGGTTGAGCTTGGAAAGCTGGATGATGCCCGATCGCTTTTTAAACGCCTCACCGCTTTTGGCGTTGTCATTTCGGTCGATGCCTGCAATGCATTCCTATCCTACCTCCCTGTTGATGAAGCTCTGAATGTTTTCGTTGAATTTCCACTTTGCGGAGTGCGGTGGAACGTTACTTCCTATAATATTGTGATTCGCGTGTTGTGCGGTGTGGGAAAGGTTGGTATGGCGCGTGACTTCTTGCGTAACATGGATTCTGTGGACGGCTTTCCACCAGACGTGATTAGCTACAGTACTGTCATCGATGGTTACTGTCAAGCTGGGGAGCTTCAGAAGGCTTATGAACTGTTTGAAGAAATGGGGAAGAAAGGCTTGAAGCCAAACAAATTTACCGTTAACAGTATAATGGGCCTTCTTTGTAGGAATGGGTTGGCTGTTGAAGCGGAAAGGTTACTGGTTCAGATGGTGAATCAGGGTATTGTTCCTGATTCATCTGTTTATACTACTTTGATGAATGGATTCTCCAAGATAGGTGACCTATCTGCTGTATATCGCATGGTTAATGAAATGAAGGATAAGGGTCTCACTCCTGATGCTGTGACATATACCTCTTTGATTTGTGGATTTTGTAGGTGTGGAAAGATGTTTGAAGCTAACAGAGCCTTTCAAGAAATGCTTCGGAAGGGGCTGAAACCTGATCATGTCACTTATACGGCTCTGATTGATGGCTATTGTAAGGATGGGAGGATGCATGATGCATTTCAGCTGCATAAAGAGATGTTGGGTGTTGGCTTGCTGCCAAACGTTGTTACATACACTGCCCTTGCAGATGGCCTGTGCAAGCAAGGGGAAGTTGAGGTTGCAAACGAGCTTTTGCATGAGATGTGTACCAAGGGCTTGGAGTTAAACATTTGCACTTACAACTCAATAATCAATGGACTTTGCAAATCAGGAAACATAGAGCAGGCCATGAAGATCATGGAGGATATGAAAGAATCAGGTCTTTCTCCAGATACATATACTTACACCACTTTGATGGATGCTTACTGCAAATCTGGTAAGATGTCTGAAGCCCACTGTCTTCTCCAGGAGATGTTGGATAGAGGCATTCAACCTAGTATTGTGACTTTCAATGTGTTGATGAATGGATTTTGTTGTGCGGGAATTTTGGAAGATGGGCAGAAGCTTCTGGAATGGATGTTAATGAAGAAGATAATGCCTAATGCTGCTACTTATAATTCACTTTTAAAGCACTACAGCATAGGAAAAAACATGAAACTTGTGACAAAGACATATAAAGGTATGATTGCATTGGGTGTCATGCCCAATGAGAACACATACAACATTTTGATCACAGGACATTGTAAGGCAAGGAACATGAAGGAGGCTTGTTTTTTCCATAGAGAAATGGTAGGGAAAGGTTTTAGTTTGACCACTGCCTCTTACAATGCTCTCATTGGAGGGCTCTGTAAGAAAAAAAGGTTTGTTGAGGCAAGTCAATTATTTGAAGAGATGCGAGCTGCTGGTTATGTTGCTGATAAGAAAATCTATGATATGTTCATAGATTTGAACTTTGCGGAAGGGAACATTGAGAAGTCCCTTGAGCTTTGTGATGAAGCTATAAAGAAATGTCATATTGGATCATGAAATAAAATTAAAATGATTAAATCATGGATTCTTTGCAGATGTAGCTTCTGTGGTTGTGCTTCATTAATGTGCAAAATTAAATGATTTTGTTTGTTCCCCCTGACATTTGGGAAGTTATTATCAAATAGTTATCTTCATCAGTAGTTTTGTTGTAGCTCTTTGGGTCAGCATGATGAATCCTTTCTAAGATGTTCACGATGATTTCCATGACACTGCTGAGTTTCAGAACAGGTTGTGCTCTATTGTGTTAAATGATAAACGTCCCACAAAGTTTTAAAGGTTTGCTTCCCTGATAACATCAAAGGTCCCCATGATTTCTCAACTATTCGTTGATGATTTGCCAACTTGTCCTTTGTATGCTCCAGTTTTTGCACGCCTATAGTGGTCGAATCTTATTTGTGGGCATGCCATGTTATTTTTCAGGTATATTGAATCTGAGCATCAGAATTTTGTTTCGTTAATGTAATTGTATATTGATTGGGATGAACTTTTCCAGTTGCCGCCTTAGATAATTGTTTCCCATTCAAAATTACATTGTAAAATGTTGGTGCATATCAGTATTTAACATTTAAAAATGGGCCATTTTATTATATTACAATTCTTTGTGCCTGCTTCCATAAGAGTTTGGGCGGTGTTAATGAGATAAGGCTGTTGATGCAGGGCTGGAGAAAGTTGGTTTGCATTTTATGATAGATTTTTATGTGCATAAATATTTATTAATGACCAATGGAAGATGCCAGTGTTATAAACGATTGTTCTTCTTATATCTAGCTAATAATATGACCAGGATGAAGTTTACCATACATGTATTTTTAGTGAACAGACCTATGTTGATGAATGGATTAATTTGATTATCTTTGAGTATTTGTGTTTAGTAGACAATGTTTAAACTTTTATAATGATTAATGCTTCCATAAATCATGTGAATTAACTTTTCTCTCTGTTCCAATGTTTGCAGTGCAACCAAGAGATTATTGAACTTACAGTGTGGGATTTATGTCCCCATTTTGAAGGAAAAATTGCAGAGAAGAATTTTTTCAAGTCTTCGATCAAGTGGTAATAACACCAACCAAACGAGATTTTTTTTTTTAAATTGATTTGAGCTAATGCTTTTTGTTTTTCTACTTGGATATTAAAGAAGCAGGCATCTCTTTTCCAACTGTAGTAATTTTCTTTGGGAAACAACTAATAAATTGGATAGAAAGGTCAGACGTGACCTGACTAATTCAACAGTTTAAAAGCATCTTCCTTTTGAGCTTCTTGATTTATTTAGGATTTTTTTCACTTTCTATGCAATTCTAGTTAAGTTTAATTACAAATGGCATGAAGAACATTTTGGTATCACAAAAAAATTGAATAATATGAGATTTTATTGTCTTGGACATATACTTCAAATAAAATTGATGAAAATGTTAATAGTATGCATATTGAGAAAAATAAAGATTTTTTTTAGGTGTCTGTGATTGAAAATTCACTTAAGACTAAAAATTGCTATATAATTATAGTGTAGAAAAAGATATTATATGGCTCATGATGCCCAAATGTATAAATAAAATTGAATGCTATAGAAATAAAATGTCATGTTGAGAATGGCTTATATGTTTATATTCGAAAATACGATTTTGAATAGTTGCTTTTGTAAAAAGTATTATATGTAAGTGAAAATGTGGAAATTGTAAAAACTATTTGTTGGGTGTTTAATGTTTTTGAGTTTGAAAAATAGAAATTTATGAAAAACATTTTTTAAATATGTTCTTCAAGTAATTGAAAGGTTTTCATTGGAAATGGTTGCATATATAAAAAGGTTTATATAATACATGTTGACGATATATTTAAGGAGAGTTAACTTAGTTGATTTGGATATGCTAAATAGATGTTTTTTAATGTTCTTGCTAGGAGATGCGAACTATTGGTATTTTATTCTTTTCATGAGAAGATGTAGACCTAAAAGAGCATAATAATGAACTAAAAGAAAGGACTAAACACTTAAATATAAATTAAGAATTGCTGATACATCGATTGCAATGGCATTTAGAATTCATGCAGCTGATCCTAGTGGAGTGAAGACTTGTTTTGTTATTATTATTGTTTTAGAATTTGTAAACTTGGTACGGTATTCAATAGCTTGAAAGGATCTTTCATACATATGAATATGCTAACTATTCCACTCAAAGCTATGGATGGCTTTTTCAAATGTAACACTGATCCTTGAATAAGTATTATAACTTTTAAATATCTTAGAGAGTGATTAGATTTATTCACAATGCCTCTTCTAAAAATTTTTAAGTTTGCTGGTGGTTATTGGGCAGTCAGTCAACTTTGATCAAGTTCTTATGAATTTGATAATGTACAAGGCTTTAGTTTTTGAAATAGTTTGGTTGCCAATGGAGTGGTATGGTGAGTATATCTATAATTTTAATATTTCATGATTTCAAAGATAAGTTTTATATCTTTTGGTTCCCATTTTATTAAATATAATTGTTTTAAACGTTGATATGCTTACTTCTTTGCTGACGACCTGGATTATTTGCTAAAGTGAGAGCAAATTTGTTATCAATATTAAACTTTATGGCTCAGGTTTGAGGACTGTACGCAATCTTTTGAGCCAAATTGCATGAACATGTGATGATATGGCAATAGATTTGAATTAACAAAAAGAAGTGAGGTTGCTTTTTTTATTTTTTAGTCAATCTAATGGTATATCTCACATGCAGAAAACAGAGCACATGCTCTTGTTGGTCCACGAGTCACTTTCGTGCAGGAGACGGGCCTTGTGAGCCTGCCCTCATAAGGCAGTGACTGGCCTTGTGAGCCTAAACAAACTTTGATGCCGGTAATTAAAGCTTTATTTATTTGGAGTCATAGTTTCCTACGGATCCAATGCCACGTGGTTTATTATTGATTTGTAGAAGCCATTCTTGACCAAGGAGGAGTTAATGGCAATTGCACCACTTTCAAAGGAATACTTAGAACATGATGACAATTCCAACTATGATCTCACGGTTTTGTCTTTCAGATGCATCAGTGGACTGCCATCTAACGGGTTAGGTAGCAATTTTGTCACGCATTCCTTTAGAGTAAGAGTTTGAGGAGTCATTTATGCATTAGTAGCTATAATATGGTGAATTTGATTATTTTTAGGTTAAAAACTTCAAAATCATCTTGTTAGATGCAGACAAATACCCAATCTTCTTTACCTTCCTCAAGGCCCCTTGTCCTTGAATGCTTTTATTGGGCTCCTTCCAATGTCCATTGCTTCATGTGCTGATTTTCTTGCCATCAACTCCATCTTTCATCTGTCTCAAAAAACCAATGATACTAACATGCACTTTGACAACAAAGAAAAGCTTCTTACATTCTTTTGTTTATATCATTAAACACCTGTGTTAGACTTGCATTGCATATATTTATCATTGTTGATGCCAAATTATCATCAGGTGATCTTCAAATTTTATAGGAATTTATTTTCCAACTTCAAAAATTGTATCAAAAACATCTTTAAGTCCATTGTGCTTTATTTGGCATAAATTTATCATATTTCATGCCAAATTACCATAAGGTAAACATCTACAAAAACCATTCAACCGTGCATATCTATCAAATAGTCACTTTATTAAGATGCATTATGTAGCAAATAAAACATACTTGAAAAGTAAACCAATTATGATTCATGTAACATTTGTCTTGAAAAGAGAAGACAATCTTTAGAGCTCATAATCATCCCAAGCAAGAAGATTAAACCTGAAGATTACATACAAAGCTTTATTAACCTCAAAGTAATTTGGATAATTCGACAGTAGTTTTGGCACAGAGATGATGCCACAAAACCCTGTCTTCACAATGGAAAAAAAAAAAAAAAAATCTCATTGGAACGCCAAATGCCATGCAAAACCAAAAAGAATATTTGAAATTGAGTCAAAAAAGAAAAAAATCAAAAAAAGAAATCGATACACCTTCGCCGTGGATATTGACCTTGATCTCTCAGCTGAATTGGAAAGGATATCAACTTTTGAGTACATATGTCTGCAATCAAATAAGCTAAGTTCCCTCTGTTGAATAAGCTAGGAATGGCTTAAATGTCATGAGAAGTCCAACAAATTCCACCACGTTCAAGATAAAGAAGACCATGTGGTTTCCTGTAGTAAGTAAAAGCGTTTACAATACACATACTGTGGACATGTAAGTGCAGCAGATAGTATAAGAGCAAGGTAAAGATTGTACAGTGTCCCGTTCTTTTACTAGTAATCATTTGACATAAGGAAAAAAAATGTATACAAAACTTGGTGAGGGGTGCAGACGGAGAAGGCTGGTTGCCAGTTTCCTCTTCTTAAGCAACCAAAGACATGATTAATAGGCTAGATGAGGAGGTTGTGGTGAAGTGGTGAGGGGGTTGGAAGCGTGGTGAATAGCTCAAAGAGAGGGAGAGATAATTGACCAATCAATTTTTCAAAGGTCCTCTTTTGACAATCTTTGAATTAAGCAATGTATGCATTTTATAGGGAGATCAAATATTCATATTCTTGATTTAGAAATAGTTATAAGCACCAAGAGTGAACCTGGTTCCTAGTTTTACAAATCATATTTTGAAAATAATTTTGGACTTTAATTGAAAAGTTGTCTTTTATTTATCCAATCTGCACATGTAACTAATTTAAAAAAATGAATTTTGGTAAGGTTTTCAGTTTTGGTTCAATGACATCAATTTCGATGGTTTTGGACCAATTTTGGTCAAAATGTGCCTATTCGACCAATGTGATCTAATGGGTTAACTAATTCATACATGCTTACATTGATTTTGAATTGGTTGAACATATGGTATATTGCTATTTTCATTAGAAAAATCATAATCTCTAATCACACAAAAAAAACCAATAAATTTAAAAAAATGACAAATTGTGAGTCAACATAGAGTTTCAACATGTGGTAATTAAGACATGCCCACTTAAGTTATTTCTAGATAAGATTAAGCATATTCAATTGGGCTTAATCCACATCAAATTATTTATCCTAGATAAGATTAAGCAAGTTACCTTATGTAAAATACAAAAAAATAAGTCATTATAACATAACACAAAATCAATTTATGCCATTTGTTCACACCACTATTTTATAAGAGCAAAATTGATAAATGTTGCCCATTATAAGAATTAGTTGAAATTATTCCAGCAAAAAATAAAAATTAGCTCCCTTTGATACTTATTTAATAGTTTTTTTTTTTGTTTCACTACATTTTTCTGTATGATCTCCTGGATAACCTTTCTATTCATTTCGTTTTGTTGTATTCTTTGCCCAAAGACATTATTGGTGTTCTATATATTCATTTATGTTTCTTGGAGATAAATGATTCATAATTTTTTTTATTTCATAATTTTAAACAGCCAAAGCAAAATTTGACTTAGCAAACTCCTAAAATATTTATAATTAGAAAGTGTACAAAGGGGCGAGAAGGTTGTAATTTTTTACCTTTTTTGTAGATATTTGTCTATATATACTTAAAAGAACTAAAATTTATACGAATTATACTATTAAATATTAAAAATCATGACATTTCATTTCTTTCAGATCTCTTCAGCTCTAGATATCCATACAACTCAGTTATTCTGTTATCATTAATCTTTTCCTTTTCACCTTCTTTGTGATAAATATCATAGTTGTTCACATTAGAATAAGGGGATCATGAGTCCTTCGCTAACTGTTTTGGAACTTAATTTGAGTAGCCTGTTGAATTCTCCCAGAAAACATATCAAAACAAGGCAACATTCAGCATGATCCATAGTTGAAAAGCTTAATCCAAGTAATTATTTCTTGCTATTAGAAAAAAGGTGATAAGGATATGGTTTTCTGCTATTCAAGCAACCATTTTAAGCTAGACACTTCTTATAGGACAAACTAGCTAATTTACTAGTTCTACCCTAGCTAAAAATTCTAGTTAAGTGCCAACCTTGCCCAACCATTGTCATGTTTTCTTTTAGTTATATTTCTTTGCAAGCTCCATAACAATAAAGCTATGTTATAAATTATGATGCAGTTGAGAAACTCCTAAAATGCAATTAGTGCATACCTGGAAGGAAAGATGAATGCCGCTTTTGAGCCCATGAAAATCTGCAAGCAGAAATAGTTCAAAGATATCTCAAACGATAAAGTGGTGCAATTCAATATAAAAAGAAATTATTAATGCAAAATTAAGAAATTTGAGGAAATCATTAACACCCAGGTAAGCACAAGAGTCACAAAAGACAAATTTAATGTTTCACCAAGGTTATCATAATGCAAAACTCCATTCAAAAAGACCAAAAAGATTGAATTGTTTACTACCTCTATTTATCTAGGTATTTCATTTTGAATTAATAACTTCTGTATAGTAATAAACTAATCTTGCTAAATAATAATGTAGAATTTACAAGCAAGATACAACTAATAGCTAAGTATCAATGATTTAGCTTATTCTTACATAAATCAACAATTGATTAAGCAGAAGTTTATGAGTAAACACGCTCTGTCAACCTCTCCTTGATACTTGCTAACCATAAATGTTTGCATCAATCAACATAAAACTCACAAGTGAATTTAAAATTAGTTGATTTTCAATAATTTTATTAGTAATAATCTGCTGATGCTTCAGAAAATTTAAAAATATCTAGCAGCCAAAGGAGAAATAGTGAACTAAATTTATATTATTGTAACCATATGCAACAAATTAATAATATCATTGGCTTTATTTTACAAGAAATCAGCTAAGTTTTTTTGGATTTATCTTGATTTTTTATATAAAAGGAACGTTTATGATATGTTCAAAATTGGTAATTTAATTAAGATAAATGAACGAATTTTGTTATATAGAATAATGTTCAAAAACTCTACCTTGGCTAACATAGAACAAATAATTCTTAGTTTATCTTTTAATTCAGTTTTATGTCATACGCAATGAATATTATTTTATTTGTATTGCTTTTGCTGAAGTTTCTTCCGTCTTAAACATAGGCCTTATAATATGAGCTACATGTGTTTTTTGGAATTTTCATAATAAATGGTTAAATCGTTATTATTCAATTTGTTCAAGATTCCCAAACATGTAATTACCTGCAGTGAACTGAAACTCTTCTTTGTTTATAATTAAATCAAATCTATATCACAAGATAAGAGGTATTCATTTTACACAGTTTGTGCTGAATACTAGAGGTGTGAATGAAAAAAAAAACATCATCATTAACAACATAAGAATACTGATCTGAAGTAAATTATCTATGCTATATTGCCTATGTGACAAATAAATTAACACGATTAATTCACCAAAGAGATTTCAACTTCAATTGGTACACTCAATTCTAAGATTCCATTTCCCATTCTTTTCTTCATTTTCTGATGTGTTATGTGAAAATACTTTTACTATTCCAGATTTGTTAAAATTCATCAAATCCTTTAATATAGAAAGCTTCAAGTCTGTTGAGGCATTGCCCATGATAGTATTGTCATCAACCTTAGAAACCAAGTTTTCTTTGCATATAGTAATGATATATGTTTACTAGATTGTGCTCCTATATTTTCTTGGTATATCCTCTACAAATTTCAATATTTGTAGTCTATGACTCACTATTATTCAACTGAATTAAGCATAAATTGTATTAATGATACTTACATGGCACCTGCAGTTGCTGGACCAACTGCTTTGAACAAAGATTGCGCAGACATTGAAAGGCCATTAGCAGCTCCTCTTTGGTGTTGCAACTGTCCATTATTGCAAATTAATGTCAGAGGAAACCATACTAACTCAAGCACAAATTCAATATGTGCATTATAAATTATCATAAGATCATTCTCACATAAATAGTTAAGTAGAAACCTACCACAGCATTGTTTTGCAGAATGAACAAACCAGTGATGATAGCCACCTGAAATAACATATCAAATAAATGATGAGGAAGCATTCTTGAGAAGTATCCAGTTTTTGTTTGATAAAACCAAGAACTTTTGACCATAGCAAAGAAAATTGGAATCAAATGACCCAAAACATACCAGAAAAAGATTATTAATGGTATCAAATCATTGAAATAAGTTCTTATTTAGTATTATAAAATGAAAAGTACATTATATACTCCATATAAACATTGCTAACGAGGGGTACACGAAAGAATAGATGAAGTTATTATAGTTTGTAACTAGGTAACATGCTTATGAATGGTTTATAGTCAGCAGCTAAGCATGAAAACAATTTTGAATTAAACAAAATCAAACAAAATAAATAAAATAAAGATTTTATACAATCTACTAAAGTTAAAAAACACTTGAAAGCTCAAAAACATACACAATAGGACTAAAGTGGGTCTTAAAACCTTGATATCTAAATTGCTCCAAAATATATGACAATAAAAAAGGAATAGAGTCAAAAATATATATATATATTTTTTTACAAGAAAATATGTTATATTTAGACATGAAGAATGGAAAAAATAAGAGCTTTGTACCAAATTTAGTTATCATATGACAATGTTTTTGACACTGACTTAGCTTACAATGCAACTTTGTGACAACCAAGTAGCTATCAAACATCAAAATATTGTAAAATTTTACTAAATGTGAATTCAAATATTTTAATGTTTTAGGCTTTAAAAGCAAAAGAATTACTTAACCTTTTGGCCTTTAGTTAGTAGACTTTTTTTCTAAAAAGTTGAAGACAGTAACTTCTGCCTCCAGTTAGGTAAATCGCAGGGAAACTAGGTTGACATTTTTGCTTTTTACAATTACATGTCAAATACTTTATTGTTACGAAATAAAGACTAAAAATTGGAAAGGGAAAGGCAAATGCAATGTAAATAGAAAAAAAAAAAAAAGTAAAAGAACCATAAGAATCTATGATGTAAACCAATGCCTTTCACAATTTTCATTCATAATTGCATGATTACAGCATTAGCAAGGACGTTGAGAAAACAATCTAATTCTATAGTTAAAACTAACATTGATAAATAATCTTCTCTTTACTAGTTTTTTGGCCTACACATTTTTTTTTTTTTGCTTTCCCTTTTTTTTTTTTTTTTTTTGCCAGAATAAGAATGAAACCACTAGAAAGCTGATTAATTACCAATTATTAGGCATATCAAGTTAGCAGTTAAGCAGCATAGATGAACAGATGCCATTATCATTTATTAAAGAGTTTATTTACAAAATTTGAGCATATCCATATGTTTCAAATGTCACTTATTGCTATTATCTATTATCTGTTTGAAGAAGTTCAACTGACCGAGAGAATGTTTTTCAGAACGGAAGCACAATTCACTGTAAGTGTAAGTTCAAATCCTGATAGCGCAGTCAAAAAGGGGAAGCTTGCAATTAATGGTATGGATAAAACCTGCAATAAAGATTATAATGTTTACGATCTCAAATAGTTAACAGAACAACCAACGATGAAATTACGCTACTACTTACTGAGGCTGCACGAGATAAATTGACACATCCAAAGAGTTTCTCCACTGGGGGATAAATTAATAATTGAAAAAGAAGAAGACAGAAACCTGAAAAGCAGTACTACTGGGTAAATATTATTGAAAACAGATCATACTGCGATACAGAGTAAGAAGAATGGATACAGAAACTTTGCTAAAAGAATAGAGAAATTACTTGCGTAGGTCACATGTCAGATTAAGTGTTTGCATGATTTTAAAGAGATAATCTCATAGGACAACTTTACATTTGGTATCAATGTTTTTGTAAATTGAATGACAATGAAAGTCAAATTTGGGTAGCTTTGTTTATGCAATAGGAAGCATGGGTGTACTATTGACAAACGTTATACAACCATCTAACTTACGTGATGCTCAGAGGCATGAATCCGCAGTGAAGCTTATGAACAAAGAAATTAAACTTGTTCAAATTTGACTTCTAGGTCCATAAAATTGTAAAGTTGATTGAATTTAAGTTGTAAAAGCATGGTTTTAGTTTTGTTTTTTATGATTGCTTAGATTTTGTCATTCTTTTTCAATTTTTAGGATCTAATTCAATTTGGGATTTGAAATTGCAGCTTTTTCATCAAAACGTTTGTCTAATTTAAGCTTATAAATGGCTGCTTCATAACCTAGGGTGGATTATTGTTAGATGATTCAAAATTTCTTTTTCTTAGTTTGTTTCTAGTTAGTAAGTGTCAAGCTCATCATTCCTTGTGAATCCAAAAACTGAAGTGTTACTGTGGCACCTTGAAAACCTTTATGATATTATCCTAATCTCATATCTGTTACCCTCTTCAAGTTGTATCATATTACATACATGCTTTCATGGGGTGTTTTTCAATCTCTATCTAACATCTTCTTACCATCATCCATTTTCAAAAATCTAAAATCCATTATTTTGTCCTTGATAACATATATATTATTTAATATATTTTTCTATGTTCTATATCAAAGATGAGTGATGAATCTAATTATAGTGGAATTAACCTTCTGAATAAACGAATAAGATGCTCCCCTTTCAATTTCTAGAAGCCAATTCAATTCAACATAACTAATAACATAATCTGAATGATATTATCAATACGTTTAATACTCATTCTAAATGTATATAAAAATAAATGTCATTGATAATTTGTTTTTAATCAATCATTGCCTATGATTTAAGATAAGATTACCATTTGTAAATTCCATCATAGTATGTGCTTAAGATGATAGATCTTGCACAAAGAAAAACAACGACAATTGTCAATTGCTTAAATTAAATGGTAAGAACCATCTAACATCTTAAGATATGCATTTCAGCGATTACCTTTGCAAAAAAACAAAAAGACAACCATCATCGCATACCTGAAAGGGCAAGCACCCATCCAACATCTTGAGAAGAAAAACCAAGACCTCCATATTTCCTATCACTTTCACACCATAAGGGAAATATCTACACATGTAGAAGCAGAAATCATTTCAATTACTTAAAACATTTTTGTGAAAGGCTATTAACAAAATAACAAATCAAACAATAGAATATAACAAGTACCCATGTAACAGACTAAATATTGATAAGTAAACTCCATTACTCAACTTTCATTATTGTTAAATAGTTTTACATTGATGGCCTTATTTCTAATCTAGAACCATATAGCATTTTATCAGCAGCATCTAACATTTTAGATGATTCTACAAGGCTGCTGGACATAATATTCTTTGGTGATTGTGAATATCACACGTATTATACAATTTTTTTATGGAAGTAAACCCCCATAAAGTGGAATAGCTAACACAATCATTGCCTACCACCAAAAACATAATCCAAATGGCAGTTTATGTAAATTTGAAAGCAAGAGAAATCAAGTCTTCAAGCTTATTGCTTGGAACAATGAAAAAGCAGAAAATTGTGTGAAGTAGCTGTTTAATTCAAAGCCAATCAAGGAATAAATAATTGGAGCAAATGAGAGAACAAGATCTAGATGAAGCAAGTATGACAAGGCTATGAAGCTATTAGGAAAATGAAGATCCAAAGAGCCAAAATTAAATTTAATTAATTAAGATCCCGCCCGAATATAATACCTAATTCTATTAATTGAATATCTACAGCTCAGAAACCCTCTTGCAAATAGAATTAGGACAATTTGTCTAAAGATTTTAAAATATAATAACACTTGATATGCCTGTATTAACATAGTATGTGCTGATATGGTATAAGTTATGTAAATCATCAACAAAAGGAAACTTGCATGCCAGAACAAGATTTCAAAGCTTCCAAAGCTAGTTAACTCATCCACAAATATAAGATTTTTAGTTGCATTGTAACTGCATAATATATGTTGAGCATACATTCAAATAACAATAAAACTCTAAACAAGGAGGTTGTCTAACCCATGTTCAGCCACACCCAATGCTAACGCACCAATATAACACACAAAATTAGCAACATTGATTTTCCTACATCAACACAAATCTGATCAATATATTTTTTTTCCTTGAGTGGACGTAACCAACTTTCTTTTTTTTTATTTCAGAGATCATGAATCTCCATTATTTAAGTTGTATTTTCTTCAGAACTCATCAACCATTAAGCATTCATGTACATATAAAGTCAGTATAGAGATTATTGATGCTATTAAAATGTTTATTTGTAGAATAAAATTAAGTTAGAATGACAAATGTACCTCACTATAAGCCATATCATGAAGAGAGAACACACAATACGCAATGATAGATGACATTAAAGGCCAGTTTGTGAATAAGCTTTTGTTAGAGGCAGCATCATTTCCTTCGCCTAATTTTTCTTCAGAACCATGAAACGAAGCCTCAAGTGCTTCTGTTGTCAAATTTTCAGTTTGGATCTCACGATGATTGTGCAATGTTTCCTAACAAAAAATGAGACCTTGATTTCATCAGTATTTCCGTAAGGGATTAAAGAATAACTAAGTTGGATCATATTAAATATCTCAGATGAGTATAGGAATACAATATCAGCAAATATTTTGAAAGGTAAGGAAACAATAACTGATTCTTGTGCATTAATGCATGCTAACAAGCTTCTTAGGTACATGATACAATTCATATTTCACATGGCCAAACTACATTATCTTTATTTGAACAAAAATAGAAAAAGAAGAAATAGATAATTGCACAAATATTGAATATTTGCAACTCACCGGAAGCCAATAACAACTTGGAAGTACAGCAACAGCAAAAAGTGATATACAAAGGCATGGTAGAAAGTACGGAAACCTGCAGTTAAGTTTTGAAATAATATGAATCTGAAAGTAAAGTAAGTAGATAAAAGAAATTATGTGCGGCATTTCTACCTTCCAAAAATGGAGTCTCCAGAAAAAATATTAGGGTATTTCTCTGCAGGCTGATGAAGTTTTCATTTAAAAACACGAGTAAGTTCAGCATCCAATATATTGAAGAAACATAAAATTTAATGTTAAAGAATGTTAGAAGAAACAGCATTTGTTGGATGTCATTTTCAATTTAACCGATCTCAATGGTAAAAGATAAAATAATGACGTGCTTGCTGTACAGTTCTAGTATCATTTAACTCCCAAGTCTTTTCATGAGAGGAAGAAAAAGCTATAAATGAAGCCAAGAGATATATAGAATTCTTATAAGTGACTTGCATATGGATTTTATGGTCTAAAGACAGCAAAAAGCATATATATCATTGGCATTTACCAATGAAACTAAGCATTACAAAACTTAGAGCCTACAATTTGTGGCCAATATCAAATTCATACCACAAAAGTTGTGCATACACGATCATTTATGCCAGATAAAATATAACATAGACATATTTTATCCATCTGCTGCAAAAATAGATATCGGATAGGTCAGGTTACCAATCTCATGCCCTGATGCCATATTAAATTTGAGAAGCATAGTTTCAATTAGGATCTTGTTCTGGTGAGCTACTTATACAAACCTCAAGCTCTATGAATAATTTTGGAAATATAAGCTTCATAGGATCTTGCTAGATGCAACTTTAACTTGAACTTTTAAAAAGATTTTGCATGATTACAATCCATTGAAAAAACCCCTAGGATGATAAGGACTAACTATAGAAAGCAAAGAGATGATAATAATAATTAAGATAATGAAAAAGAATGACCAAATGCTGATCCAAAAGCTATGTCTTATTGCAATCTTAAAGTATAAATTATAATGACATAGCTAAGTCTTAAATTAAATGATACACTTTAAAGGATGTCATTAACATAGACAAGATAATGCTTGGATGACAAGTTATGAAATTTGCCAATAAGAATATAGACAAGGACGAGCTAAGCATACAAAAGACTCCATATATGGAAGAATTTGGAGGAATGATTGATGTCAATTATTTGTTGAATGTCTCGAGTTATGGTTGCTTTGGTTATAGTGTAACTTCAATAGAAATAATGTTATTAAGGTCACAAATAGCATTATTTATGCATGCACAATCAGAAATTTTTGCTTGTTTCAATGAAACAAAATAGCAAACATTTGTACAACAGATACTGGATATCACTTGTAAAATGTGTAGTGATAAGGAATACTTTTTCTATTATTATTCTTTAGAATGCATCTAACAATCAATTCTCTACTTTGGATTCTACTTTATACTAGATTTATTATTGCACACTTAAAAATCAAATGAACATAGGCACCATTATTTTGTCTATGCCTTTATACTTCTAGTGAAACAAGAAATACTCAATTAGTGACCTTTCATGGGTCAATATGCACTCATTTATCATATCATATAATCCACTAATCAATTGAACACCACACTGAACTATTGCGACTACCTGGACCTTCACAACCCATCTTCACCATCTATCTTTTGGCGGCCCCCACCCCCAAAATAGATTAAAGTCAATTGCGACATAGCTTGCACCATGGATGGAAGGGTAGCGATTGGAATCGTCACCCAGGGCTTGGAAGGGCATCTCCTTCATGCCATGGGAAAAGAAGAATACTTTACTACTGTTATGATCATGAAAGAATGCATTATTTGTGTGGTCATTGATCTCCTGTCGAGACTCTTTAATCCTTCTTGCAATATTTGATTAAAATCAAACTCTACGACCATCATCAACCAATTCCTCCTCTCACTCAATAGGAAAAACATCAGTGTACACTTTCTTGAACTGTCCTTTACTTTGTAGTCATTTACAAGATTCAAACTTTCTTGTGTCCTAAGAGAAGGCAATGTTGTGACTTAATGAAGAACTAATTATGTCTTATCATGTGATTACATGTGGGCCAAAATACACTCTTGTCAATTTATCATGACCCTATTTTATCTGATAATTGCTTAAATGATCCTCCTTAAAGCTTGTTAATATAAGGCATATGCCTATCCCTTTTCAAAAAAAATTAGAAAATATATTAATTTTGTTGAGCGCTACTAAGCTGATTTCATGGAAACTTTACCAGCATAATGTCATTGGACAATCATGCATTCTTTTCTTTTGGCTTTTTTATATAAATATTTTCCTATTTCAATGACTCCAGTCAGTAATAATTTAAAAACTCCCTGCAAATCTTCATTAATAATTTAGACTGTACACGTTTAACAAACTTATATTTTTAATATGGCTTTACTGGTAGCTTCAAATTTTATTAAGGAGAACAAATAAAACACCAAAACACACATAATGACTGAGAGTAAAGGATTGACCTGTGCAAGAATGCCTCCTAGAGACGGACCAATCACTAATCCGATGCCCCATGCTGTAGTCACCTGTCATGATAGGAATAACAATTTGCTTCAATGTTATATATAAGAAGTAAGAAAAACAAAACTATATGAGAGGAATTTTCTTACGAGTGAGATTCCCACTGCTTGATATTCCTTTGGGGCAACTTCAACAGAATAAGCCTGGATCGGTGAGAACAGCTTTTGTTAGAACAGAACAGAATTCACAAAGAGAATCTATTAGTTAGTTTGACCATTGAGATATAGCTGCTATGACATGGACCCCATCTGAAAGAGAGGATGCAAAGTTCAATCCAAACATATCGCTCATCTTCAAAAAATAATTTATTAGCTGAAACCACAAATATTAATCCTACCTTTATGGGCCCAAGCAAGCCATTCAAACATCCCAAAAGAAATCTTGTTACAATTGCCATCCAATAGCTTGTGCTTAAGCCAAAAAGGGTGTTAAATATTACCCTGATAAATAGAATGAAAGAAAAATTTAATAATAAAATATTATTTGAATCTAAGCAATATTTTTTTGATGCAAAGGTAAAGCATCTATATAAATGGAAGCTTAAAAGGTGAATTGAAAGGGATTTTCTAGCACATACACTGTAACAATTCCAATCACTATAACAGGTTTTCTTCCATACCGATCAGCCACTATTCCCCATAACACTGATGTCAATGCTCTACCCAGCATAAACGATGAGCCTTCAACATAGACAATTAAAATTTTCAATACATTGTATTGCTCTGCCTAGCATAAAAGATAAACCTTCAACAAAACTAACCAGAGTCATCAAAGTGTTATGTATAATATTAAGTGAGTTTATGTGGCGAAAGATCAAGATTTATATTAACACTTCAACAACTCACCCACAAAACCAGCATAAAATCCAATGTCTTCCACTCTTTTTGCAACATGTAAGTCCCTTATCTGTGGCAACCAAAAGTACTCTTAATTGAAATATTCAAACAACAAAAAATCTAACTGCAATTGTATGAAGCTCATACATAATGGGTTCAACACATAATTTATCATCTGATGCACCAACTAAGCAAGAATTGGCTGCATTTGGTAGAGCATTTTTTAAGTTTTGCATCCTGAAAGTCTAACATTATGAAAAGACTGCACCAATACGATTGCTTTTTTTGTGAGTTTGAGGGAATTAAGACCATCTAGCAAGTAGAGAGAAAAGAAATGTCTATTATCCTCATCAAATACATTTTCGCATTTATTAAATCAATTACATTATGTGAAAGTTAATCAATGCAAATGTTTCAAGAAAAAGCTAGTTTTGTGCCTCACATTAGGACTAAACACTAAAAGAGTGGGACAAAAATGTTGCTCGAGCAATAAAATGTGTACAAAAGAGATGTAAATGTTAAACACAGCATACATGTCAAATAAAAAGGAAAACGGGAAAGTTAAAAGTTGCAAATTGCATGATCATCACATGATTATTTAGGTTTTATCTCTTAAAGTCAAATGCTATTACACACTATAAGTTTTAAAGTTATAAAACTATCAATAGAACATATGTAAAAGAAAAAGGAGACAAGGTGACTATATTTCATGATTTAAACAATAATATATGCAGATAAACTATCATAGAATAAGAAAGAATTGTAAAGCTTAAACAAATTGTTTGGTTATACATACCATGAAGTATAGGAAAGGAAACAATGATGAAATTGGGAGAGCTGACAACCAAAAAAACAAAAATTAGAATTTGGACATTGAATAGAAAATTGTATAGCATAGCTATTTGTGTACAATAACCAGAATGCACTTTATTGAAATAGCATAAATATATATAACTTAGTATAAGAAAGAATAATATGCAAAGCAAACTATTGATCAAGGATCCTCCAAATGTTACATGTAACTTCCAAAGAGAAGAATGATTCTCAAACCTAATATGCTAAGAAGAATACCCATATAATACTTACCAATAACGTCAAGCAAAATTAAGATGCACTTGTCATGTCCCTCTATTCATTTCATAGTAATTTATGTTTGTTGAAATAAAACCACATGAGAATAGATACCACAAAACAAAAAGAATAAGCATTAATTTTAGTACTTCCAAGTAGGTGCAACACACTCCAAGACCAAAAAGATGTCATGCAATAGTCATGTGAGGCAAGAGATCACAGATCAAGCACTCACCCATTCCAATAAGAAAACAATATTTTTTTCTTTTTTCCTTATTTTTGTTTTACTTATCTTCTTTTTATTTTCAATTTCCTAAAATGTAAAAGAAAATACAGAAGAATGAATTGTCAAAAAGAAATAAAAGAAATAAAATTTAATATAATCAACAAAGAAAAAAATTGTGCTGACGACCCAAAAAAAGAAATAAAGAAAACAAATAGAAAAGAATCGTCATTTCACTCCAAGCATATTAGTTAAACATTAGTGGAGCTGAGTCATTCCCTTTATGAAAAAGATGAGTGCGTACTGGTTTTAAGAACAAGCCTCACTTACTCAAGTGTTGCATTCTGTATTAGCTCAATATTTTGTACACCTAAAGACTTTGCTTTCCTCCTTCAAATTTATCCCAATTCATAAGGTCTATGAATGCATCTTTTAAATTTCTTTTACCTTCTTCAATTCTACAATTACTTTAGTACCTTTTTATATCAATGCACATAGCATGTTTTTTTTTTGATTTATTTGTCTTCTTTCATCTTACAATATCATATAAACATTATGCCTTCTTCTTTACTACAACAATTTCAAGCTCATTCTTTTTTCTATTGCCCACACCTGTTTTTACAAAATTTTGTAGTGCTCAATGCCTATGATTTTTTTATAATACTATAATATGTTATCATTATCATAAGTTTGCTTGTATTTTTCATTCACAGGTATCACCATATCGTATTCTAGTTGATTTATTTATTTGATTCTAATAAACTCGAACGATAAATTCAACAATAGGTGTGCCATTGCAAGTATCAATTTTCACCAAAAATGGTAGTCAAGTGAAGTATATTTGACTTTCCCATTTTATTTACCTTCACAATACTTTTCACTATTTAGTAACTAATATTTGTTAAAAAGAAAGACAACAAAATAACTATACAATGTAGTTATTTCGACCTAATGTTGTTCCTTTGTGCTTCGTATTTTAATTCAATAGAGTAATATACAGGGGACATGTGAAAGAGACCTAACCATTTCTTTAAAAATTGCATAGAGAATGAGTATACTTTAATCTATTAGAGGATGAGTGTATTCTTTGTTACTGAGATCTCTTCTTTGGTATTTGTTATATGTTAACTCTGATTTTATATATTATCTATGTCTATTTAATCATTACATTGTTATATTGTTTTATTCTTTATAATTATTTACATTGTACATATAATAATAATGTAGATATTACCTTTCTATAGCAAATATTTTTCTTATGCTTAATACATGACTACTCCAATTGGACAAAAAAAAATGAGACATTATGATATTTGGATTATGTATGTTGGAATTTGGCTTATATGAGACTTTAGTATATATTACATCATATTAATTATTGATTTTTTATATGATTTTATAATCATTGTTCTTTATTACTCAATCCCTATGTATTTTACTCTTGAACATACTGATTTGTAAGGTTGAAGCTATTTTGTAGGATTTTGGGTTTTCATGTGATCATTATTTTTATGTTATCATATCGAATTAGCGTATAATAAGTTCTCTTAAAACCATCTTTTGGTTCATTTGTTTCATATTTTAAGTCTATTTGATTAGTGCACCTTATGTTACTTTGTGTGCATATTGTAAGAAACATAGTTTAGATTAGTTTTTTTATATTATTCGTATCTTAATTTGTAACACTTAACGTAACACCTAGTTCTAGCTCATAATCCAATTCCATTATATTTATCAAACTGTATCAAAACTGGACAAAATCCATCATCATCAGATAAGAACACTAATATCCAGAGGATGAGATTTCTTACAAGCTACAATGGTCCTGCATTCTCTGAATGAAACAAAGATTACGAACAAGTAACTATTTTGAGACAAGAGCAGCTCAAAAGATCAAAGAAAAGAAATCTTGGGTACGAAGCCAATAATTACCGGCGCAAAGCGTGACTAACCACACATGGATGAAGACTTTGTAGGGCATCCCGCGGTTGGCCTCCTTCCTTTGGTCAACCTCACAGCCCGGGCAATCGTCATGGTACACCCTCTTCAACAAGGGCTCCCTGTTCTCCGCCATTGCAGCACACACCGGTATTCGCCAACGCCTACCTCTCATATAGAGAGGCGAGCAGGCCAAAGGATAGATCTTTAAAGCTTGGTGCTTGGTGCTTGGCGCTTGGCGCTGGTCCAAACCCACGCGGTCTATCGTTTCTTCGACTTTACAGTAGCTAAACGTGTGGAATACATTCATTTTCGGTCAAAGAAGAGTTTGTTTTCTCCTTTGATCCGTAAATGAAACGTGCTTTATTGTGGTGCGTACTAAATAACACAAAAAAAAAAAAAATCAAACATAGAGAAGTACTACGTCGATTAACTAAACCCATCCATAAAAGACATATCTTTACTTGTCTTTATTGACAACTAAACTAATTATCGAAAAGCATCTCGATGAACATTATGAGCCTTGATAACAAATCTTTAAAATTATAAAACTCAAAATTATGTTGATAAGAAATAAAAAAAATTAAATAATATCTTTGTTAAAAAAGGTAAGACTGCATTTTAGAATGCCAACAAGTATTATGTATTATTGAGATAATTATTTTCAAGTAATAAAGTATATGTTGAGTGGTTTAGCTCACATCGTTCAAGAATATGAGATGTGTTTCTAATTTAGATATAATTGAATTATTTATTATTTTATGTCACATCTTATTTTAAACATGTTGGAATTATCTATATCTGAGATAACAAAAGGAGTCTAAGAGCAACGAGAACAGCATAGTTATTTCGGTTGTCTCGATGATCATTATAATAACATCAATAAGGGAAAATAAATTATTAATCTTTTAATAGTATTCATTTGAAGGAAAAACTATCAATACGTTTTGATAAATATTACCTCATAAAGATTTTTATAGAAAATGAATAAAAATATAAAAGACTTTTCGAGAAGAATTAAATCTCAATGAATGATGGTCAACTAAGCTTGAGAAGAGAAGGTATCGTAACTTGAGCACCATTTATGATTTTTGAGAATTAGTTTTTAGCACTCGATGACTATTATATGACATTTGATGAACTTGGCGTGAGTAAAGATCTAAAAAAAATGAAGCTTTTGAGATGGTAAACCAAACATCAAGCATTGTAGTTTGAGATAGTTATGCACTTGATAAAAATCATTTAAGCTTCTCTCAAACATAAAAGGTGACATTTTTGAGTGATCTAGAAGAATAAGAAATATTTATCAAAGAAACGTAATAACGAAACTATCGAAATGAAACTAAGCAATTGATTAATCTATTTTTCATATTAGAAGAAGATCTTGGAGTTATTGGATATCTTATGTTTTTTTGTAGGCATTTAGATATATTTTAATTAATTTTCATACATATCTAATATGAGTTATGATATAATATATATATATAAAAACTCAACATAGAGAATACATAAAATAATATAATAATAAAAGCATAGTCTTCTACTTTATTATCCATTTTAGTTCTACATTATTCTCTTCTTAATATGTCATTAAATCACGAAAAAGTATCAACTAAAAACTACTAGTTTGGGTTATAGATGGACCATCAAACATTATAATTATTTGATTTTCTTAATCTTTTTTTTTTTTTTTTTGTCCTTGAGTTTTTGGTCTCCTATCCTTGAACCAATGTGCTATCTTTTGAAGATCATCATATATAAGATCTATTATTAGTCCCTTAATAAGGTATATTACCTTCCAAATAATAAAAAAAAAATCTACTTAAATAAGAACAAAAAAAATTCAACTACAAATTTTCTTCCTAAATACAATAAAGGAAAAGCAATTGATCAAATTATTAACTGCAACTAAAATTCTCTACATCCCACTATTTGTTATAATTTCGATGATAACAATGACATCATTAAAGATAATACATATGAACAATAAATTGATACGATTATCAATATATTGGAGATTTGAATGAAGCAAATTACATACTTATGTCTTGGTAAAATATCGAATTACAACATGAACCCTTCCTATAGTTCAAATCAAACGACTCATCCATCACACACAAACAACCCATTTCTCTTCTTAAAAAGAAGCCACGACGACGATCCAAGCAGCCAAAGTTCCTCCCACAACGGCGCCGGTCCTAACCGCTATAGAGGCCTCGTCGGCGGCGGCTCCGTCGGGTCCCGGAGCGGCAGCGGCAGGACTATCCGTTGCTGGGTTGGATGCTGTCGGAGCGGATGCCGGGGAATCGGAGACCGCAGAGTCCGGGGAACTTGCAGGTGAGGCGGCAGTTGTATCCGGTTCAGAGGACTGGGGCGCGGCGGCCGAGTCAGGGGCCTCGGCAAAGCTGGGCGCCGGGGCTGAGGAGGTAGATGGTGACTTGACAGGGGTGGTTGCCGCGGCAGGGGAAAGGACGGTGGCCTTAGAGGGAGAAGGGGCGGGGGCTTGGGCTTCGCCGATAGAGGCGGCGGCGGCAATGAAGAGTGCGGCGAGGAGAATGGCGCGGGGCATTTTGTAGCGTAATGCTTGATTTTTTTTTTTTTAAAAAAAAAAGGGGGACAATCGAGAATCGGGGATTGATTAGGGCTCGGGGCGAGTTGGGTAAGGGATGAAGGAGGAGGGAGGAGGGAGGAGGGAGGAGGGAGAAGGGAGAGGGCTTTTTATAGTGTTTTGTGTGTGGGAACCGCATCGGCCGGTAAAATGCCCGCTAGCGGTTGACGGAGAGAGGCGGAGCGCTTGAGGCGCGCCGGGTGAGGTGCAGGTTTCGGCTCTGGTTACCGTAGATGACGGTTGTGTGGCGGGAAGGCGAGACGTTGGACTTGGCTTTGAACGGTGGCTGAATGAGGAAAAACTGTTAAGGAGATGTAATTTATTTTATCATGAATAACATATATATTAAATAAATAAATTTATTTATATTTAATAACATATAATAATATAATTTAAAATTAATTTTTAGTTTAAAAGAAGTTCATTGTTACTGAAATGTCCAAAATTTTCAATTCTTTTTTTGTTTAATGAATATCTTAGTATTATCATTAAATAAAAAAATATAACTCATAAATTTAAATTTTTTATTCATAATTAAAAAAGTACTTCAAATTAGTACATAAAAGTAAAAAAATGCTTGAAAATAATAATCCAGAACATCTACTTCATAAGTCTACACATATTGAGTTAAGACTTTTATGTTAGACTACTTAAAATTAAAAATAAATATATTATTCAAAATTAAATATACTTGAAACAAAATTTAAAAATCCTTTTTATTTTTTCATATATTTCTTACAAAATAATGTTTCTTTAATATAATAAAAATAAAGATACAACACACCAAATGATGATGAAGATCAACAATGTTACTAAAAGATGAAAAAGACACATGTTGTTGATCTCTTTATCAAGTCAAATATTCAATAAAAACCAATCTTTATGTTCACTCTCCATTAGCTCTTTAAGACGAGCATCAAATGTTAAGGGTTTTATTTTTCTATAAATATTATTCATGACATCACTATGGAATGGCATTTGCCACTGGTGTTCTTTTTTATGTTAGACTACCATAAACCTCACTTAGATGACAACAATGGAGAAGGGGACAAAAGAAGGATCTTCTTCCTCATTTTTATCTTGAAGTAGATAAATGATCAATTATATCATCTCCAATGAACCTTCCCCCTATACAAAGAACAAGATCTTCCAAAGACTCTCATTTCGATAATAACTTTCATAATAAATTAAACTAAACAAACCCTTAAAGGCATTTGCCTCTTGGTTATCTAACAGTTTAACACACAAACCCATGTTTGGTGGTCAGAGCACAAAAGTTTGAAGCTTTCTCCTCGCCTCAGCTACAGCAGCTAATGTTTCATCAGTGGTTTCCTCTTTTGCAGCAGCAACAGCTGTCAAGTATGCTATTCTGGCTTCTTCCATCTTTGCCATGTCTATGTCATCCATGTCATCCTGCAAAGGTGCAAAGCAATAGATATTAGACGACGTGTTTACCGTTGTAAAGCCGATAGATACTTGGTCGAGATAATTTCTACTTGGGTTCTTTTATCTATAAACAAAGAACAAGATCTTGTGTGATTTCATATTCTGGGTTCATGTTTAATTGAGAGAAGCTTGAAAAAAGCTAAAAAAATAAGGTGCATGGAATGCTATACAGATGAACTGTTGATAACTTATTTCATGTAAAGTTTAAGCAGAAGGTAAAAAGAGCTCTACAATAGATTAGTTGGTAAACACATTGGTCTGGTTCGATCTTTCTCGATTAGCATACAAGCTTGTCCTCAAAACAAGTACATTAGTCTAATTAAAAAGAAAAGGAAAAAGTTAAACAATAGTCACAAGACACATGAATTGGTTGATACATTGTTACTGAGGTTTTAGTGATTTCTTTTACTTGATATTCATACTTGGTACAAAAAAAAGCAAAAACAAAAATACCTAAAGCTGCTATGTTCGAAAGAACGGTTGCCATATGGCGTCATATTTCATTTCCAAACCCATTGATGTCAAGAAAAATATAATAATCAATGATTGTGGCATTTGCAAGGCATTTGTTTAAGGTTTCGGTTGTTTGAAAACAGCTACAAAATTTGAATGCTAAGCCCCTCAATCAAAACCTGATTTTGCATCTCGCGCATAAAATTGTGCATAATTGTATAACTTGGAGATAGCAAATTTGAGTCCTCGAAAAAAAAAAACTAGTAAAAAAAAAAAAGTAGAGAATTGGATCCTTTGGCCACACACTTCCCTAAACCTCATGCATAAAAGGGTTTGTAACATTGGCCTACAGTTTTACATGTGATGTGCATATCATGTTCCAAGATGATTTATGCCACCCACATCATGACATTTTGTTTTTAAATTTAGCTTGTTTCTATTTGTGTACATTAGGTTTATTATAATGCCTCAACAAAAACCATGAATTATTGAGTGAAGATGCAATTTCTAACTAGACATGATAAGAGGAGTAAAGAAGTTCAAACTAGAATCTTAAACTAAAAGGAACCGTTCTGTCTTGAAGACCAATCAAACGTAAAGATTAGCTCATCTACAACAATTATAAACCAATAAAGAAGCACCTTTGAGGAAGGTACAACATCTTGGATTCTTATGTCATTGATCCACAATACCTAGACCAGAACAACTTCTGAATATCATCCCCTGGCAATTTTGCCTCCACCAATTGATTGAATGAGCAAAATGACATCAGGGCAATCGTGGACCTTACTAGAGCTCCACACCTATTGAACATGTTATCCAAATTATCAGCACAATGGTAAAAATTCATGGCCAAATCAAATCATGAAAAGAGAATATAAACCTTCCTGAATAGGATTAGTTATAATGGCTGCTGACAGATAATCTTCTAAGAGACACAGCAGCCATCAGATCTAAACGTACCTGCTCTTCCCTATACATTATAACTCTCCTTTATAAGGACTCTCTATCAAAAACTTTATCACCTCTTACAAAATGGCTCTGGAATTCATCCATAAGAATTATTCCATACTCACCAAGAGCCAATGGATCCTTGCACCCCTCATTGACTATCATTTTTTGCCATTCAAGGAATTTTTCACATAAAAAGTTTGTATTTTTGTCTTCTCTAACTCATTCTCAACTATTTGAGACTAACTATCATATAACAGTCTCACTATATCGAAGTGTTACCCTTCTAGTTGTCCTATATTAACCAAAGTAGGTTTTATATTCAAGCAGTACTTCAACATCTTAAGACCATTGTTTCACATATAAACCTTATGATCATTCTTTCCATGACTGACATGGAATCAACTTTGTACCATTCTATCTAGAAGCTTGTCAGAAGCCCCTCCACCTTTAGACTCTAGCATTATAAGCCTACAAACTTCAGCTTTGTTCACTTTCAAATCACATGACATATGGTGGATACTACTCAAATACAAAATTGTCATGACCTGGTCTCAGCATATCAAAGTATTATATCCTTTGGTCATCCTAAATCGATCAAAGAAAATTTTATCCTAAAACAAGACTTCAACATCTTGAGACAAAGGTCTCTCATATAAACTTGATAATCATTTCCTCTATAATTGATATAAAACTATTCATTTTTGTATCTTTTCATCTAAAAATCTGTTAGGAACTCTTTAAGACCATTTCAACAATTTTTACTTAGTTCATCCTCAACACATTAGACTATAGGAGGTATCATTCTAATACCAAATTGTCAAGACTTGGTATCACTATATCGAGATCTTGTCCCCTTTGGTCATACCATATCTATCAAAAAGAGTTTAGTCCTCAAAAGATGTCTCAACATCTAAAAACTAATATCTCATATATAAAACTTAGAATCATTTGATGTGATACTATTCATCCTTATATCTCTTCACTTAAAAGTTTATCAAAAGTCTTTCAAGGCTACTTCTTTTAGGCCAATCTTCTTAAGACCTACCCTCATTGGTTTCGCTAATAAAAGTTATCACTTAAATATCAACATCATAGCTTATTGTCATATATCTATTGTGAGATTATTCTACATATATCTTAGCAATCTAATTCTAATATGAGAATTCCTCCTCATTGAAGCCACTCCGCTAACAACTATCTATTTCAATTGATTGTGCATCCATACCAAGGGTTCACCTAACCATGTCAGAGGACTCTAAAGTCAACTTCTTTAAAGCTTTTAATGAATCATGGTAAAAGAGACCATAACACATGGGAGCACCAAACGACATGAATAACTAGATCCCAACTAAACCATATTGAACTTTGATAATACTTGCTAGGGGAGAAACACCTTAAGGAATAAATGGTACATACCTGTTAACTAAAAAGCCTACGCTAGTGGTCAAGTATTATCACTTGACTATCAACATCACAACTTAACATTGAATATGCAATGTAAGACTATTCATTGTATGTACACCAATAGGCATCCCAAGAAAATCGAATCTTAACCAAAGGCTGAGCATATGTTTTAAATAATGTAGCAAAATAGAGTTCTTCAATGCCATTCCTGCCTTTATCATGGAGCAACACAAGATCAATTAGGATTAGGATACGGCCTCCTTGCTTTGGCATTGTCTCCAGGATCCACCACTTGCAATGAACCCATCAACATTCTCCTCACTCATAAAATCAATGCTCAAGAGGGATCCAAGCCCTTGGATACTAACCAAGCATAAGTTGCTTCCCTAAATCTTCTTTTTCTTGTCTAGCTTGGTCAAAGAAATCTCACTCCATTATTTGCAAACAAGCTCAACCAGACACATACCGTTATATGTGCACAAAAGAAAAATGTGCATACAAAAGCAACTGATAAACAAAAGACAATATGCTTGTATGGGCTTAATTGTTTATGTGCACAAGTGGAAAGCATACATAAGAAAAAAATGAATTTATCAATAAATTTATCAACAAACATGCATGTGCAATGCTTGAAGTGCAATAAAAATAGTTCAAAATCCAAAAGCAAGCATAAAGACAACCATAGTTGTCATAGTTTGATCCATCTAACCATGATTTAAATAGAACTTCTCGTAGAATTTTTTTCCAAAATCATTTGACTCCAAAAATTCTTTATTGTCTTGCTTTTTTTCTAGATTTCATTTTTTTCTATTTTCTTTGTTTAAATTCTTCCTAACTCCAGAATAAGTTGAACGCAATGACAAACTTTGCCTTGTGTTTTTGGAATTACCCATGACATGAGTGAAATTCCTTTTTTTCTCTTTCAAGATATCATTTGTGTGTAAAATACTCTTTATATACTATGTTCACACAATACATATTAGCTTAAAAGTTAATTTGTGTGGGAATAACCAAATTTACATAATATACAACCGCATATAGATTTGTTATGCTATAGTCAAACAAGCTATCTTTTGAAATCTGAGAATTATTAAAGTTTTATCACTGCCTAACTGCTCCATCAGTGGTCAAACAATTTGTCTAAGGCCGCTCGAATCAAGGATCTCACAATTATGGTCTAATTGCCTAGAATGTCAGAAACTGCATAATTGAAAAACAAAAAATTTCTCCTTTCTTTCTCTAAAACTCAAAAAAATTGAAACCAGATGCAAAGAAAGAAACATATGGTGGATTACAAGGAATTGTTGAGCTTTTTAACCCACATGCACAAGAAAATTGCAATGGTCCCCAATTTTACTATTTTGTAGCTCAAGCAACTTGCTGTTAATGATCTCGACTCTGCCACAATAACCTCCGTACGTTGACGACTTCCTCGTGTGCTCACAACACTCCTGTAGTGTAGCTCCCTTGGCGACAACTCTTTTATTTTCCTCTCCTTTCCTCTCCCTCTCTCTTTTCTTCCACTTTCTTGCTTGCTTCCTCTCTTTTTTTCTCCTCACTTCTTCCAACTCACAACACTCCTTTCAACTCTCACTTTCACCTTTTCCCCCAAACTCTTTCTTTCCCTTAATATCTCCATCCCTATCATTCCCTGTTCCTCAAATTGTTTCCTATTCACCATTTTTCTATACATTTGCTTCTTTCCCAAGCAATCTTAAACGTCAAAACATCCTTCTAATTTTTTTTTATTTTATTTTTTAGCAAAAAATTATAGATTCTTTGATCTTAGAAAAGCAAATGTCATTTGATTGCAATTAAAACATTGACATTGGACACATCATAATAAGCACTTTCTAACACAATCGAAGTTTTTAGAATTAAATAACTTTCATTTTCAAACATTTTATACTTTCATTTTCAAACATTTTATTAATTCGTATAATTTGAACATTCCAACAATTGACCTTGACCAACCCCAATTCCAAGAAAACTATGACCTTTGGATTCATCTTATCGAGATCTTTTCAAAGCTTTCAAAACTTTTCAACTCGAAGGTCTTTTGTGCATGCTTCATTTTCCAAAACAATAATATGGTAGACTAATATTATATTATTTATTAATAAACTCATATTATTAGCTTACTTATTTGGCTACAATTCTAAATAATCAATTGACATCCAAATTTGATAGTAACATTGGTTTTGTATTTGTTTTAGTGAGCAATTTTCAAAGTTACTTAAATTGGCATCTCAACGAGTACTTTCTAATGCCACTAAAATTTCTAAATTTTAATCTTATTCTTTGAAAATTAAAAAACATTTACTTTATATGAAAAAATATAAAATTTAGTTTAGGCAAATTTTGAAATGTTACATTTTCTCTTCATTTCTAAACTTTTGTTATTATAAAATACTTATTTTATATGAAAAATATATGAAATTTGGTTTAAACAAATTTTAGTGGGTTATATTTTCTTCCCTTTTTACTAAATTTTTGTACTCGAAATTTGATCATACCACTCTAACAATATCCCCTGCATCTCAAAGGTTGATTGTTGCTTATTATAACCCTTGTTAAAACATTGAACTATCTTTACAAAATCATAGAACAACTTTCTCATTTATGCCGCCAAATTTCAAATTACACTTTTCGATTAACTCTAGATGACAAAATTACTTACAAATCAACTCTTTCTATGTGAAGATGCATCATTAATTTTGATAATTAATATATCCCTCCCACTTAATCTCAAAAAATCAATTTTTACAATCATTACAATTAGGTTTCAAATTTTGAAAAATTTTATTAAGGCCATCCTATATTGTATTCCAAGAGTGGGCTTAACTTTGAAGGATTGACCTTGAACACATATTCAACTTCATTGTCAAAAGGAAGTCCTAACACTTACTTTGAAAATGCAATCTCACACTCATAGACTACGTGTAACTTCTAAAGCTTATTATGGTTTATTTTAATATCAATATAATTACCAACAATCTTCTCACTCCTTTTACTAGCTTGGGCTTTTAAGTGTAGAGATTAATGGACTTCATCAAGCATACAAAACTACAATCAATAACTATGGTAGAAAAAATTTTATATCAGGAATATAGATTCATGAAGTTATTTACAACTAATACAAGGATTTCTTTCAAGTCAAAACATTCTATCTACTATGAAGGCACTAATACTTTGCAAAAAAAAGTAGTTAATTTCTATAAAGAATTGTTGGAAGGCTAACCTAACTTGAAGATTGACTAGTATATTCATTGTTGACCTTGTTAACTTCTAAGCTTTCCTTTGGTGTTCTTGGATTGTAACAATCCATTGCCATATGCCTCAAACTTCCACAAGAATCAAAAAGACCATTCAAACAAATAAATCACTCATTCTGATGCCTTAAACTGCATCAGGACACTAAGGTTTACCTTTTGAAACATAAATAGAACCACTGGCCATTTGTCCTTTAGAATCTTCCTTAGAATTAGAGTTTTTAAGGATAGATTCACTACTCCAATAAGACATCACTCCCAATCTTTTTCTTGCATCTATTCTTGCTTGGGTGACCACTTGATTTTGCTCTACTACTCGAGCTGCGTCCATTGGCTATATATAAATTTTGGAGAAAAAGGGTACCATTCAAATAAAATTTCTTAAACCTCTTCAAAACAAAAAAGTGCCTTTGATCTTTGTTTGATACTATTTTTAAAGTTTAGCCAATATTAAAAATTTTGATTCATAACCAATTATTGAAATATTTCCTTGAATTAATTTACTCAATGTTTCTCTCACAATCCACGTATATTTTAAATATAAAAAATATTGAATGATGATTTCATCATGATCTACGTCATTTTTAATGGATTTAAATATGAAAAATCTAAAACACTAGTAAATAGATTGATGACTTGTTCAGTACTTAAGAAAAATTTGAGCTAAAAGAGCATTACAATTGCTCAAATAGAATCTCTCAAACCTTTCAAAATAAAAAGTGCCTTTGCAAATAGAATGATAACTTGTTGAGTGCTTTGGGAATTTTCAACTAAAAAGACATTACAATTACTCAAATAAAATCTCTCAAATTTTTTCAAAATAAAAAGTGCCTTTCATCTTCTATTGATATTATTTTTGAAGCTTATTCAATACTAAAAATCATGATTTATAGTCAATTGTTGACATATTTTTCTAAATTAAGTTACTTGATGCTTTTCTCATGATATATGCACATTTTAAATATAAAAAATCTTTTAAGGAGATTTTGTTATAATCTATGTTAATTTTGATAGATTTAATTATGAAAAATCTAAAAAGCTAACAATAAGGAAGATAACTTGAGTACTTCTAAAAATTTTCTTTAATGCATACGAACTAAAATTTCAAGTGAACCTTTTCTCAAGAACATATTCTAAAGCCTATTAATCAACATCCATTACACAATCCACATCTACTACTTATCCTAGTCATATTAACCCTAGATATAGCCCTCCTATCGATGCATCTTGATACATTGCTTCTTTGCCTCCAATGTCACATGCAACATTGTTACCATGTATTTATGAGGAAATTCAAAATGACCAAACTAGTCTTCAAACGAAATGCAATACTAGTACATTGTTAATTGGAGAGAACTATCTCCACCAGAAGACTCATCAATTACTTCAAAGGAATTATAATGCCTACTTCTCAATCTACTTGAAGACTATTTGTATCAATAATCAATGAAGTTGAATTCAACAAAGATCAAGCGAATCAATAAGGAGCATCATGTACAATATTCAAGGAAATTCAAAATGACCAAACTAGTTTTCAAACGAAATGCAATACTAGTACCTTCTTAATTGGAGAGGACTATCTCCACCAAAAGAATCATCGATTACATCAAAGGAATTATAATGTTTACTTCTCAATCTACTTGAAGACTATTTGTGCCAGCAATCAATGAAGTTAAGTTCGGCATAAGGAGAATCAATGAGGAGCATCATGTACCATCTATGGTTTGCACCTTGAGAATACATTAGAGATATTCACTCTTGTACATATTATATAAGAATTTGAGGTACTTTAAACTTTATTATGTTGTGCATAAAACACCCACTAGGGTCTTCCAGTACTCAAAGAATTACCAATATTCCATTATGCAAATATTATTCTACAAGTAGAAATGAAAATCAGTATAATAACTGATTGATCAAGGACTGACATTATGCATAGCAAAAGTGCACAAACAAAACTGTTTGATCAATTGAAGATAATATATAATATTAATTAAGCATACACATTAATAATGGATAGATGAAAAATGCACATACAAAAAAATGCACTGATTAATAGACATGCACACATAGCACGAGAAATAAAGTGCAAATGATTTTGTCTGCAACCAAGTTTTGGAGATTCATGGAGCATGTAAGCAGACAACCAGAGTAATTTAAAAGGCTAAACTTTTGCTAGAAAGGAATGGTTGTCTATTGATGATTTGAGAAACAGTTGTTAGAGAATATTCCAAAATTGGCTTTGTGAGTTTCCTATGATTCTAGTGAAGAAAGCTCGTAATAGAAGCCATCATTGAAACAAGGATATTGCATCGAACAACCATGTTTGCTGACTTTTGCTTTGGCTCCATCGTTACATTACAACTGTAGACTCTTCACTGCTTCAGACAAGTACGTGAAACATACAATGTTTGTGGTGGGGAACTTGTTTTTCAATCATGTATCTTTGGCTATGAAGACAGGAGTAAAATATATTCCTAACTATGAAATTGCAATATTTCTAATGAAAAATAACGTTAGTTTTTTATTTTAAAGAAGCTGGTAGTAAAGACTATTAAGTTACAATACATTGTCAAGTTTGTATGTTAAGTTGTTTTGTTCATGAGTATATTTATCCCATGTTTTTTGTTCTTGTGTTTACAATACCTTATTGTTTTTTCTTGAGTCTTTAAATGGCATTAAGCTCCTTGCCCTTGTTCTTAAACAAATGTAACTATTATTTGTATCATTTCTCATAATTTTGTCACATGATTGGTATTATGAAAATTATTCAGTGGAGTTTTTTGTTCCTTAGTAACTACTTGTGTTGAATTCTTGTATTTTCACAAATTTAGTTTTGCATATTAGAGGCGTTTTTCTTTCTACTAGATTGGTACATATTCCTTATTGGAGCTCTTAGGATTTTTAGTAAAACTAACATAGCTCAACTTAATTAATTTCCTTGCTTCTTAGAAAATTAAAAAAATTATACTTAGTTAATTATGACTACTCCTATTTGCCTAAAATTGCATGATTATATGGTTTTGTGTGTTAAGAAACATAAAATTAAAGTGTAGGGTGAATTCTTGAGTGTTTTAACTTGGGCACACTTTGTTGCCATCTTCTGCCAAGAAGTTAGGCAACAAAATGCTTTCGTTTACAAGATAACAAATTTCCTAAACAAATCCTCCTAAATGAGCCTTACTCAATAAACAGTTTAAAATTATCTTTAACATAAATAATCCTTATATGATGTTTTGGTTACATCAATGCAAAAATAAGCCTAATAAATATAAAGCCTACATAAACTGAATTTTGTGACCTTAAAAAGCCACTAAAATCAAAATAATTGAATAAAAGAATGAGCTTTAACTGATGCTAAGTCACCATCAATTAAAAGCTTCCATGAATTAACTTTTAAATTGTCCAGTTTAGTATTTGAAGAAAGCAGAATATTTATTGTCAATTTTTTTCATGACGTATTATTATGTCAATATCACCAAGGATATATCTGTAAAATCAGCAACTTAATCATTATTTTTCCTTTCGTTGCTAACAAAAATGAAGGAAATAGCAAGCACCAGAAGAATTTTGTTCTGTTTAAACTAAAAAGCACAATGACTAATGCTGAACTAAAGATGCAGCATGGATGCTACATTGAAAACACAAAGGATAGATGATCTTACTAGTGGTGGAAGCAATTCATAGCAGGTAGTTTGATCATCCATACATGAATAAGAATAACCCTTTGCTAATTCACCAAATAATTGCATTAGTGCACTTATTGTTTGTTCATTAGAGATAGCCTCCCCTTGAAGTTCTTGAAGTTTTTGTTTTGACAGCTTCGCTTCCCACTCTAACTTCTCCAGGGCTGCTTGTTTGTCGGCAAGTTTGATCTATTAGGCAAAAGAGAATATATTAATTAGTTCAAAGGACATACATGATGTTCAGATTCTGTCCCAAAATTAATTTTTTTAAATTTTGAGTTTAAGATATGATTTGTAAAAGTAAATAGCAAATTAAAATTTTGGTAATTGATCTTGAGTTTGCAGCAAAAATTGAACATGCATTGAGATATATTTATTTGCTTAAAGTTAATAAATATATATTTAAATACCTCTACGGCAATTAATTAAAGATTAACTATGTCTTGAAACAGATTGTTAACTTGTTTCAATGACATCAGCTATCCTTAGAAGATTTGCTTGAGTTTTGGTATCAATATGTCAAAAAGGTTAATGCAGACATCAACACATCTAGTAAATGAGTCTTTTTAAAATTATTTAAGGCGTCCACAATCGGGATTTAGTTAATCCATGTTTCATTGATTGGCTTTTGTTTTGGCATTCATTTTGTCTAAATTGAAAACAACCTAAAGTGACGATATTAAGAGATTTATCATGGTATCCATAATTATCATTACATGCTATTAATCTTTCTTATTAATACAAAAAATAAAATTCCTGATAATTTTTCTATTCAATTTTTTGTTTTTTTCATGAACCTTGATTATAAAAAAACTTCAAAAGCTTTTTATGTTGTGAGATATTCAGTGCACTTTGCAATAAAAAAGTATTTCTTATCTCTATTTTGCACACCATTATTATGATTTTTTTTTACAGACATAGGCCTAATAGTAGCTGAACTACATAAATCATGGTGTTGTTTTATGTAGTCTCCTCAAATTACCACCTTTTTATTTGTCGCATCCAATTCTAATGACACTTCAGCACAAATTCAATATTCATCACAACAAATTAGCATATAGAAATAGATGACAACAATGACAAAATATGAGATTAAGAAATTTATTGACTCAAATAGTCTTGGCTTGTCCAATAAGGAATTGTGAAAGCAATCATAAGAAAATCAAATATGCCAAAAAGCATTAGTGAGATAGATAAGATGACATAGATGACAAAAACTTTTATTTATTCAACTTTTCTTAGCATAAGTTATGACTTTAGTTATTAATGAAACCTATTGCTCAACTTTTATAACATAAGTTGAAGGTTTTTATATGGTTAAATGCATTTCAAAAAAGCTTTATATGAAGCATAAGATATATTTGCTATCCATTCAAGAAAGTGTACATTATTAGATTCTCATTATAAATAGAACAAATTTAGGTGTGAAAATAAATAATAATTTTGTTTTACTACAATATGTTATAAGATTTTTGGCACACTATATTATATGATAAGGATACCAATAACTTAGAAGATATTAGAATTTCCCTTTCGTCAAAGGATGTGATCTTTAAATTTGAAAACGATGGCTTTAGTAAGTAGGCAAGATCAATTGTGAGGGAAAGGCATACAAGGAAGGATCCTAATATTCAATTTAATATAAGTAAATCCTAAAAAAATTGACTTAATTTGCTTTTATTGTAGAAAGAAAAGGCATATCATAAAAAATTACAAAGCTTTGAAAAAGAAAAAGTAACATGCCAATGACAACTTTGAGAAGCCAACAGATACAATGTTATTAAAAACTTCTCAAATATAAATATTAATTTTGTACATTTGGTGTCTACAACATTAATTTTGTACCTTTGTTCCAACTAGCCCCCATCATCTTGGTCCTCATTTACTCTGGCTTATTCCAAAAGACATTAAGTTTCTCATCATTATGTGCCAAACTTGCCAGTCTAACATTATTACCTAGGTTATCTTGATACGCTCTGCTCTAGCTCATCCCAATAGTCATCAAGCACCTTATTGTTTTAGTCTAGATATCTTGGTCTAACATTCTTGACCAAATTTTCCTAATCATCCTTTCAACTCATCTCAACAGTAGTCAACCCCTCATAGTTTTGGGCCAGAATTCTTAAGTTGACATTCTTGCCAACAATGTCCAGGCTCTCTCTTGCTCCAACTCATCCAACCAACAGTTGAGCCCCTTTCCTTTTTTAAATACTTCCTAATCTAGCATTCTTTCCCAAGTTGTCAGGGCCCTCCCTTGTTTTGGCTCATTCCATTAGTAATCGAGCCCCAATCGCTTAGTGCCCAACTTCCTGTGCTACATTAGCATCTATCGCTCTGACATTCTTGACCAAATCATCCTGGTCATCTCTTTCTCCAACTTGTCTCAGCAGTAGTCAACCCCTCATTGTTTTGAGTGAGAATTCCTAATTTAACATTCTTACCAAGGATGTACTACCTCCCCCTTGTTCCAACTCATCCAAACAATTGTTGAACCCCTTGCCTTTTTTGGGCTACACTCCTTAATCTAGCATTCTTGCCTCGGTTGTCCTGGCCTTCCTTGCTCTAGCTTGTTCCATTAGTCATCAAGCCCATCGCTCTGTGCCAAACTTCCTACATTGGCCTTCTCGTCCAAGTTGTCCTAGCCTTTCCTTGCTTCAACTCATCCCAAAAGCCATTGAGCACCTCGCTTTGTCAACAAAATTTTCTATCCTGGCCATCTTGCCCAACTCATCAAAGCTCTTGCTAACACTAACTCGTCTTAACAATTGTCTAATGCCTCTGCCTTCTAGCCTAGACTTCTTCATTTAACAGTTTTGCCCAATTTGCTCTGACTCGTCCAACTATCATCAAGCACCTCGCATTTCTAATGCCAAACTTCTTAGCCTAACTTCTTGCTCAAGTCATCCATGCCCTCCCTTGCTCTGAATCGTTCTAAAAGCCATTGAACACCTTGCTATTTTAGGTTAGACTTCTAGTTTGGCATTCCTGCCCCGGACATTTTGGCCTGCCCTTGCTTTAACTAGTCTCATCAATTGTCATGTCACTCGTTGTTTAAAGACAAATTTCCTAGTGTAGCATACTTGCCCATATCATCATAGCCCTCTCTTACTTCAGCTTGTCCTAGAATTCATCAAGCTTCTCACCATTCTGTGCCAGACTTGCTAGTTGAGCATTATTATTTAAGTGGTTTTGGCCCTCTTTTACTCCAATTGAAATGGAGCAAATTTAGCAATAGATATGGAGTATATAAGCACACTAAAACAATGTTAACCCAATAAAAAAGACTTACGAGGAAAACAAGGGATAAGGATACATTTAAGATGTAGGACATTATGAAAAAATCACTACTGTAGTAGTTAAATAGACTACAATGTCATCATAAAGAAGCCACAACAAACTTCACCAAAACCAGATTAAAAAAAATCCACTTATGAGAAATTATGACCATTAGATACAATCAAGGCAAACATAAATTAACAAAAATCCACTTATGATAAATTATGACCATTAGATACAACCAAAACAAACATAATCTTTTCATCAATACCATCATAATGTGTTATTTCGAGAACAAAAGCAAGACCTTATTGCATTCATCCTACACTTGGTTGTTCAGAGAGAAAGAAGGAAAGACAAAGAAGAAAAAAGCTGCTGTATACCTTAGCATCATATAATTCTGTGTTGGTGGATTTGATCAAAGCATCACGCTCAGAAACTTGACGTCTCAGTTCACCTAGTGATGCATGAGTAGCATTTACTTGAATAGTAAGATTTTCAGCAGACTTGAGGGCTTCTTCTTTCTCTGATAATCTTTTCTGTAGATCAGCAACCTGATTTTGTAGTAAAAGAAGTTCATTCTTCTCATCTTCGACGCACTCTTCTGCATCCTTTTGAGTTTTTAGAGAGCTACATTGAACTGCCTTTTTTCTCTTGTGATCAGCAGCCTACAAAAAATAGGATAGTAACAAAAGGTCAAATATCTGGGACCTTCGTAACAAGAAAATCTTACATGTGCCAATTAAAAAGCATAATGAACTCAGAAAGAACAAAAAGCATTCGGCCATGGCAAAGAACGTGCACAGAAACACTAAGGAAGGATTTCCATGAGATGGATACAATTAACGAATCAATATTATCTGCCGGATCCAGGAGCAACATTCTGTCTATTCATTTGCCCAAAAATCAAGAGCCGAAAACTAAAAGATTCATAAAAACTCCTTACCTTCTTCAGATGAGGAGGAGCTGGGGTGTGCACAATCGAAGCTCGCCTCGTAAAAGAAGAACTCGCCCGCTTGTCCTAAAACCAGGAAAAACAATAACAAACATACTGGCAACGGAAAAGAAATTCGAAACAAATAATTCTGATTAACCACCTACCATGAGTGATTCAACAAGAGGTACCATTTCTACGAGGTTTTGGAAGAGAACCCTGTCCATATTCCCGCCGGCGCCGCCGATCACGGCGGAGGTCGATGGGGGATGGAAGCCGTCCTCAGCGAGCCGTGGCTGGGAGTCCATCGGATCTGGGCACCCTAGATTCCTATGAGACCGTGGAAGGCGGTGATCATAAGACGGAGAGCAGAGATTTGAAGTGCAGCCACCGTAGGACAGTGGAGAGGAAACCAATTAGGAAGAAGAACGGTAAGGAAAGAGAATAACGGAACAGACAGAAGATGGGCGTTACATTTTAAAATTCAGCAGGCCGGCATTTTTAACTACTTAATTTGGCCACACGTTTATAAACGTTGCAAATGTAACGCATTTTAAATTTTTTCAGTTTAAATTTTTTTTAAATATAAAAAATATTTAAAAAATAATTTTATCATCTAAAAAATATTTAAACTAATTCATTCTATTTCTATCAAAATTTTAAAGAGTAGTTTAATAGTTTTAAAATACCAATTACTTTATTAAATACTTCATGATAATATATTATTAAATATATAAGCTTCAAAATATTTAATTATAATAATCTTAAAAATTAACTTATACGAACTAATAAACTTAATGTTAACAAGTAATTGGTCCATTTTCCCTGATCATTGATCCTTAATCTTTTTCTTAATTTTAATTACCATAATTTAATGATTTACTCTAATTTTTTATATCTCAAACGTCAAACATGCATGCATTAGTATGATTGATAATAATAAAATATATGATCTTTAATCAATGATATGGCCTATTTAATTTAATTTTTTATCCACATAATTAGTTGAAAAATATTCAAAATAGTTGTAATTTTGGGTTGATCTTGTACAAGACGAGGATTGGCCATGTTCATATGTAAAATGACTACAATTTTTATTAAAAATATCGAAATTGTTACTATTTTGTCAATGAGGATACACCTTTTTGGGTTGGTAAGACATTTTAGTTTAAATTTTACTATTTTTATTATGAGAGATGGAAATATTTAAATAACTTTATCTTATTGTTGATGAATCATATAAATTATGTTTAATATTTTTACGAACAATTGAACTGATATTAAGAGTTTTATTATGCGAGAGACCAAACTTAATATACAATTCAATGAATATTTAATAACTTAAAAACTTAAATATAAAAATAAAAGTCATATTAATTATATATTAAGATTTCAATATCATTTGCATGAAATTACAATCAATCTCATGTGTTTTATAAATCTTGTTGTTTTAGTGAGAATTTTATTGACTCTTTTAAAATTATTGTTACTGATTTCAATATATTTGTTGGCTTTATCATTCACATTAAAACTATTAGGACTATCAATTTAAGCCATTTTCTTCTATATGAATCTATCAACTCTTTGACATTGATGGAATCATCATTGTTATCTTTATTACTTTTATTGATTTTTTTATCTTTATGAACTATATTTGTTGTTTCTTTATTATTCTTGTCAGATTTGTTTCCCATATTGAACTTGTTGCATTCATACTAATTTAGTATTGTTTATTAGGTTTGTTAGAACCATCACTAACTAATATATAAACATCATCAAATATGCTATATAAATGGTTATATTATATCATGTTGATTATGATTGCCCTTATTACTTGTGCTAAAACTACTTTTATTGATAACTTTGTCTAAATACCATCATTAATTTATTAACCACACTCTTAAACCTTGTCACTCTCATCAACGCTATTAAAATCATCATCGTCAACTTTGTTACATTTATCCACTCTATCACCCTTCTCAACTTTATCAAAATCATTAGCTTTGAGTATGTCATACCATATCATAAGGGGATCTAACTAGCTTTGTTTAGATTTATGACTATCTATGTTAGTTTCTTCATTGGCTTTATCATTCTTATTAATACCAATATATCATATTATCTTTGTCACCTCTCAGTCTATTAGAATAATTATTATTAGCTCTAATTTTTATGTAAAATCTCCTACACAATATTGAATACACCAACTTATCATCTTTCTAGAAACTATCACTATTAAATATATTCCTTCACATCAACTTTGTCTCTCTTATGAACTCTGTCACACCACATCAACTATATAAGAACTATTAATATTGTTTATATTTAGTTTGTTGTGCTTTTCATGAGTTATATAACACCATATCAATTTTATGACTCTATATACTTCACTTAATCAATCATCATTAGCAATGATTCTTTGTCGACTCTACCACAGCACATACCTTTTTTATCTTCACAAGCTCAGTCGGATCCATCAATATCAGTTTTACTACTCTTGTCAACTTTGCCATCCACGTTTGCTTATCACACCCCATCAACTATATAATTGCAACATCTATTTCTTGTCAAACAAACTCCAATAGTCTCCTAATTCATAGCTTAACAAATCGACTTTATCATTTATATAGATACTATCACACTTTATCAACCAAGATATTCATGCAAACTCTATGAAGTTATGTTTATTTTATTAAAATATTTTAATTATAATCTATTGAAAACTAAATTTTGATATCATTTATTAAAAAATTTAAAATACAAAAATACATTTTTGACCCAATTTATACTTTTATTAATATCCAATAATATACAAACTTAATTTTTTTTTTTATAGAATTTATATTAATTATACATCAATGTTCTTAAATTATAATGTAAGATCTCAATAAAAGTATAAATAGTTTTTTAACTTATCTAAAATCAATCATACAAATAAATAGATGTACAAACTAAAATAACTTTACTTTTTTAATTGAATATAATTATCGTTAGAATGGAGATGTTCCTGGTGAAGTTTCAGTAGATGCAGAATGGAGAGTTCGGCTTCGTCTGTTAGTGCAAATAGTACTAAGTCCGTACGCGATCCCATACAAGTCTACTTCGCACGCGCAGATCTATGCGCACGGTAACCCAGTCCCACCAACCCTGGGCTCCTCAAGATTCCCACCCTAACGCACTACAAATATCACCCGCCACAACCCTTCGGCCTACGTGCTCGCCACCACGATGCTTCTACCACCCACCGACCGACTCACGCCAAAACCACACGTCACCGATTTATGCGGTGGGCCCCCACCACGTGAGACTACGCCATCACGCATGGGGCGGTGGTGGTTCGCAGTCCCATGACAACGTCAGCTTGTTACCTACGTGGCGAACCGTCGTCCTCAACCGGTTCGTTGATGCTGACTGCTTTGCCGACGGTTTATAAAAAATCAATACAGTAATAATAAATATATCGAAATAATTTCTGATGATAATTATTTATTGACAAATTCGATACATATTTTTTCTTTAAAAAAAAAGGAAAAAAAGCATTCAAGAAAATTAGCAAAGCAGTTTTTTTGTTTTTTTTACTTCCAAAGTAGGTTAGTTTAAAAAAAATCATGGAAGGTAGAGTGATGGATCACCGTCGCTCCAGTGGCTGTGGTTCCAATAAGTCGCCGGATCGGTGGAGCCGCTGAGATCGAAGATTCCGGAATCCACCGCTGGCCAATCGATTCCTCCAACGGACGGCAGCTCGGGGAGGTCTGTAGCGTGTAGAAGCCCCTGCACCCGGACTTCCTCTATCTTCGGATGCTGCGGCGGGGCCGGAGGAGGATCGGGAAGACGAAGCAGCGGCGGATCTACAAAATTGAAACCCTGGATCGATTGGTTCGCTACGGCTGCCGCTGCCACAAGGCTCGGAAAGGTCACTGCTGAATCTGCGAAGATATCCGCCGCCGGGGGCGGAGGGGAAACAAGATTAGGCTGATCGAAAGGGGGATTAGGATTCTCGGAGCGGGAAATGGTGATGGGATCGGGGTCGAAGTCGGCTCGAGAGGTGGAGGATGTCCGCGGACGATCTTTATCTGCGATAGAGGAAGCAGATGAAGGGGAGTTGGAGGAAGAGGATTTGGAGGACGATTTGGAGGAGGAAGAGCGTTTGGGCTTCCGGCATCCCCCGCCGATGGGGACGTTGCGGAGGACGCCTCCTTTGGTCCAATAGCGGCGGCAAGACTTGCAGAAGTGACGCGGCTGAGAGAGGTTGTAGTTGTTGTAGTAGCAGAACTTGGTGTTCGAGGACTCGCAACGGGGGCACTTCAACGCCGGCGGAGGATGCGGTGCCCCGGTCATCGATGACGACGGAAATCCTCTTAGCCTGTGCTCAGTGCCACCCACGCCACGGCCTCCGCTGCCCTCCAAGATTCGGCCTCTCAGACCAGTGATGGACTGGAAATCCTGCATTTCTTCGCGTGCGGGCGAGGGGACGTCGATTCGAGCGATCTTTTTCACTTCCAAAATAGCTTCGTAGAAATCCTCCTCCGACAGTTTTAGTTCCAGCTGCCTTCTTCTCTCTCGTCTTCCTCTTCCGTCTCGTCTCCTCTTCTTTCTTCCTCTCTCGCTTCTCTCGCTACTCTTATCTGCTGTCATTCAAAGAATATCAGCATCGACGCGGACCTAGAAAAAAAATCTCACATCTATGTTGCTATCAAATTTACTATTTTAGCCTTGATCAAAACAGTTTATTATTTTATCAATATACAAGATTGCAATATTTTTTTTCCACCAACAACGTCGTTATGACAAGTTATTTTCATTTGAAATGCCACGTAGACATGTCAAATACTTAAATGATAATTAGAGAAAAACACTTGGAAAAACTATTAAAAATTAATATCATGAAAATGAAAATAATTATATATTTTAGCATCCTTATAGAGATAATCATTCATGATAACCACAAGGATAAATGTCAATGGCAAGACATCTACAAAATTAATAAAAAGTTTAATATTTTTAGATAAATTATAAATCAAAATATTTATACGATAGATAAGTGTAATTTATACATGAGAAGTCAATCAAATCTCATGTTACTATGACACTTCGTTATGATTGAAGAAATTTATCAATCTATTATGATTCATATTATGCCAATAAATTACTTAAGATGAGAATAATTACAATGCTATCATATTAAATATTTAGGAGCTTATAATGACACAAAAGATAACGTAATCTCCAAGGAACATGGGTATATATAAATAATAATGAAAAAATTAACTATGCTCAACCAATCAAAATGATTGATTATAGTCGATAACAATGTGACATTAGAAATCCTCAGCATTATAAAAAAAATAGACATGTATGACTTCAATGACTATATCCCATGATCCATCATACAGTTTAATGACACATTCACATATAATGAACATAATATTTTAGGAAATCTTTTCTTAATTTCCATTTTTATTTTCAATTTCAAGATATATTTATACTTTTATTTGTGCTAAATGTTATTCAAGCAAATAAATAAGCATTTGCTATGATATATATATATTCTATTATCCAATATAGGTTATATAAATTTCATTTTAATAATATTGTCATGTATTAAAGTACTTAATAGAAAGAATTAAGAAAATATTCTAATTTAAAATAAATTAATAATTATTTTAATTATACAATTATATTACAATTACTAGATTATGACTTATATTTGATATAGAAATGTATTGACTATTTTCTTTCTTCAAAATTAACAAACAACAAAATTACATAATATAAGATGTCATAATATTGTTGTATGAACAGATAGGTCATATGAAGGATAAATTATTTCTTATCTTTGTTTTCAAGCAGTTGAGGATCAAATAACTATACAACCAAATCCTTCACTCTTTGGTGCTAGTAATGTATTGATAAATTTATGTAGCAAAAAAGAATCTTGCTAAATACCTTTGTATGTATGCATGCAATTTTCTTATGGAGGCTAGTTGGATTGCTCGTATTCACAAACACAAGAAAATACCAAAATTTGATTATCGCTTTACATCCCCTGAAGGACAGACTCATAAAAAGTGGGAATTATTTTTGTGAAAATTACCAAACAATCCTATCTCCCTCCCAAAAGCTTGGGTAACTTATGATCAAGGTTATTTTCAAGTAGTTAAAGCATAGGAACTAATAACGCAACTTAGATATTATAAGTTAATATCAATAAATTTTTTAAGAGAATTATTTTATTTGCATGCTTATCTTAAAAAGGAGATAGAATACTAGAAAAATCTACATTGCTTATGTATTAGTAGAAGTTTCTTAATCATTTCATTTTCATCATATGCATCAGCGTGAAAGTGCATATTTTGAGACAATAAATAATAGGAAAAAAGGCAAAAAGTAAAGCAAAAATGATAGGAAACAACAAATTGTTGACTTTGTCATCTATAAATTTGGATCAAATTGTGCCAACTTTGTTTGATGAGTACAAGATGGCTACTCATTCAAGAGTACAACAAGTTTATAATTTGTAGAAATGTCCAAATCTAAAAGAAACATGTTGAGAACTCTGTGATTATTACAAAAGAATAAGACATAACAAAGACAAATAGAAAAGTTAATAAGATATCTAAACTTGAATTGATCAAAATGTGTCAAATTCAAAAGTATCATGTGCAAATGAAAAATCATTTGGTATTCCTATGGATCTTAGGGTTTGCCTTCAAAAGCTTGCCAAAATGATGAAAATACTTTGGTAAGGGAGCTGTGATTAAGAGCTAAAAAATATTTTCTAATAAAAAAGAGATTAACAATAATTGAAGAATGGTGGAAAAGCTTGCTATCTTCTTTAATAGTTCAATAGAATTATTTGTAAGGAATTTAATCAATAAAGAAGTAGATAAAAGCACATAAATGTAAGTTGTGTAGGAAATTTTTAAGAAAGAGACATGATAACATGATTATAAATAATGATGTTTTTGTATTAGAGAATTATGAGATTTGTTTAAAATGCCAAATGATATGGAGTCTAATGATGCTTTGATAGACAATTCTTGTGAGTCCTAATGTGCATGTGAGAAAAAGAAAATTAGAGTGTGTAGAAAAAAAAGTAAGAAGCATTATGGGAAAATTAATAAACATATTATCCAAACTTAATCTAATAACAACTCAATATGATAAAAGTCAAAAATATTTTGAAATTAACATATTATAATTAAAAAAAGATGTGACATAAAATATACTACTATTATGCCACTTCTCTATTAGACCATATTGGCTTGAATCTATCAAGAAGTTATTATAAGATGAAGAATGTAAAAAGAATCAATTTAGAAAGTTAAAGAAAGTAGAATATCTAGTTTTGCACTTGATATATATGGTGTGCTACATTTCCAAAGCCTATTGTGTATTATTGAACACAAATAATTAAGAAAAAATATTAAAAAAAAGCTCATAATACTAATTATTCTAGTCACCATAGAAGTAACAAAATATATCAAAAACTAAAGTAGAGATTTTGGTGGCTTGGACCAAAAAGAGATGTCGCAGCTTAAGACTAAAGACTAATAGAGACGTAATGGATTGTTGCAACCGCTACTAATTCTTGAATGAAATGGGAAAGTATTGCGATAGACTTTGTTATGACTTTATCTAGATCTCTTATTGAGTATGATGTTATATGGGTAGCGGTTGATTGTTTGACTAAATCAATCTATTTTCTACTAATTCACACATTGTATTCAACAGATAGGTTGTCTTAGATTCATGAAACTTTATGAAATTTCTAAAATAATTATCTTTAATAGAGATCTAAAATTTATTTATCACTATTAACAAAATATATATAAAGTATTCAAAACCCAGTTGAAATTTCATACAACTTTTTACTCTCAAATAGATAGATAGTTTTATAGAACAATCAAGGCTTTGGAAGACTTACTCTAATTATGCATACTTTACTTTGGAGCAAATTCTAGAAATTAATTTAACTTAAATTGAATTGATGTATAATAATAGTTTTTAATCAAGCATTGAGATGGCTCCTTATTGGGCTCAATATAGAATAAAATATCAATGACCTTTGTATTGATTAGAGGATAGTGAAAAATAATTAATGGGGCTGACATTTATTAAAAAACTATTAAAAAAGTGATGACGATTAAAGAAAAAATTAAGAATGCTCAACAAAAGAAAACAAAGTATTTCAACAAAAGCATAAGAACATTGAATTTCAAGAGAGTGAGCAATTCTTTGCTAAAGTTAACCCAATAAAAAGAGTGACTTATTTTTTGGTACATCATGAAAACTAAGACCAAGATATGTTGGGCCTTTTTAGATAATTTATAAAGTATACCTAATTGCATACAGGTTGGCCATACCTCCATAACTAATAAGAATTTATGATGTTTTCACATATCACTTCTTAGGAAGTACATTTCAGACTTGTTATATATCATTTAGTACAATTTAAAAGATTAGCAAATTTTATTATAAATAATGTATTAAGAATATCTTGTTTGTATACTTGAATGACAAAATAAAGCTTTAAGGAATAAGGAGATTCCCATGGCCAAGGCATTATGCCAAAATCAAATTGAAAGATAAGTGGAATAGGAAGTTAAAGTTTTCATAAGAAATTAATATCCATAACTCTTTTAAATTTTTGGACAATTTTTTCGAGATGGGAAGGATGTGATGACTTATATTTTATTACTCTAATATTATTATTAACATAGATGCTTCCTTAAATTTTTTTAAAAATGATATAATATAATTTTATGTCTCGTAAAATATTTTTGGTAAAGTATTACAGAATTCAAAAGAGCACTCCATAAGTAATTGAATGACATGTTTATTGTAAATTTTAAAAATTATTTAAAATTTTCATAAATTGTTAAAAAGAATAAAATATTAAATTTTAAAATTTACTTTTTTTTAATAATAATATAATTATTATTTAAAAAAGTCATACTCTCTCTCTCTCTCTCTCATTCCCACTTGTGCCCTAATTTTTGTTATCTCCTTAACCAAACACTCGACTTATTTGGGAAATGCTTCATAAAGGAATAATTTGGAAAATTTGAGAAAGAAAATAGGGAAATCATAAGAAAAGAATGTCAAAAGAATTCCCAAGACTCAATCAATTGAAATTTCTTTTTAGTTAGCCATGTAGATAAAGAGATAGAGGGAAAAGAGGAATGTAATGGTCTTTGATGGTGACAGTAAGACCTAAATTGAAATTGGTCACTTGCATGAGCCTTCTAAACATCTATGCTTGATTTATTAATTAATTGAGGATGACTTTTATCCTAATTGATACATGTCGTATAATGGGATCATATGTTTTCATAAGATTCATCTTCGATGAAAAATGGTGAGTCCTTTCGATGCAATTGATGGATTGAGCAAGTCAATTGCGATGATGGAAAAGTGACCATTGCAAAATGATTTGGTTGAGCTTCACTGGCTGTGTATTTACTGTAGGAATTAATGTTATGGTCGAGAGAGTGAAATAGAAAACAGAATGCATGGAATTATGCTATTGAAGGATAAAGGAAAAATGTTTAAGCACTCTCATTGCAAATTATAATGATAAGAAAAGGTAAACATATAATTTTTAATTTCCTGTAGTTATTCTATGTAAAAATGTTAGCAATGATAAGGTAAAATTAATATAAAATATAAGTTTGTTCAATAATTTTGAAGCTTGTGTGGACTCTTAGGAAGAAGATTTATAATAATTTTTTATGAATCACAAGAAGAAAAAAATGGAAAATTGATGTCATAGTAGTCCCTGAGGATCGAGGAAGATAAACTTGATAAATTATGATGAATATAGTGAATTCTTTATCCAATTATTATATTAAAATTTTATGATATAAATTGTTATTTCTTTTATACTCTATATATTGCATAATTTGATATAAGTGATATAAATCGTTATTTCTTTTACATTTACTCATAATTAATGTTGTATAATAGACTTGAAGTATTATTATATGTTTGTAATGAAAAAAGTTAAGAAAGTAAATATTAAAAATATTATATGAGATAAATTAAATGGTATACATATATATGTTCACAACTAAGATTAATTGATTTATAGATAAAAATCTTTATGTGATATATTAAATACAAAAAAAGTGAATAAAAAAATTTGAGCTTTAAGCTTAATATTCTATAAAAAAAATATTAAAAAACATGTTTCTCTTGTTGTCTTGTCTAATAATATTACTTATTGTGTGATCTGGTTATTACTATTTACTATGTGATTTGATAGTATTGTTACCATTAATATCAGACCTCAATGAATGATTGAGCTACCTATCGTGTTATTAAAAGTTACTGCTTCTTATGTGATCTGGTGACCATGTTTTGTTGTGTGATTTGGCGGTTAAGATCTATAATGATGATATATATATATATATATATATATATATATATATATATATATATATATATATATATATATATATATATATATATATATATATATATATATCTTTAGCTATGCGATCTGACGATTATTATTTGTTGTATAATATGGTGTATTGATATCACTGGCATCAAACCTTAATGATTAAGCTATTTGTTATGTGATCAAAAGCTACGACTATTTATGTGATCTAGTGGCTACTGCTTACTGTGTTATGTGATAGTTTAGGTATAAAGTGACGATGTATAGATATGTCACTTATAGTGTGATTTGGTGGCTACCACTTATCGTATGATATGACTGTATTAATATCACTGGTACTGGACCTTAATGATTAAGCTTCTAGCTATGTGATCAAAAGTTGTCGCTTGTTATGTGATCTGGCGACTACCACTTGTGTGATTTAGCAATTAAGATCTATATTGTTGATATGTGTATATATATATATATATATATATATATATATATTAATAAAGTAGATAATAAAATCTTTCTTAAATTTCTTTTTATTTCTTATGATTTATGAGATGATCAGGCAATTTCAATATTTTTTTTCTTTTTTTCTTATTATATTTTTTGATTTATAACTTCTTATATTATAGTATAATGAAATCAAAACATATGTAAATAATTTTATGCCATACAAATGCTTGCATCATTATAAATGTCACGATAATTGTCTAGGAATTTTAGCTACTCACTTTTGTTAGTATTTCGTTTGCCTACTTGAAGGTTTTACGAAATTTCTTTCACAACATTTTCTTTTTCTTTTTAGTCTATCTATTTTGTGCACAATTCACATTATCTTTTATTAATAACAATAAATTTTTATTTTCATTTTGTATGAAAGATTTTTCAAAATCTATCATAAATAATCATTTAACAAAATTGTTCATTATCCAATTGTTCACTTCATATCATCTAATAAAATACATTGTGTTGTACAATCCATGATTTACATTGGTCAAAAAAAAGATTTGTTAAGCAATCCTTGATAAGCACTCTATGAAAGCATTATACTTGACCAATTTTTATTTTGTACATGTATGATCCATAATAGATACTTGATAAGATAAGTGATCAAGCAAACAATCTTTTTTAAACATACCATTGATTTATTGCATTGATTTAATCTATATTTCTTACATGTATAATCCACAACAAATACTTCATTAGACAAAGGATCAAATCAAATAATGTTATGCTATGCAAATGCTCGCATTACCATGCATGTCGCAATAATAACACATGAATTTTAGTATCTCATTTATATCACAATATTTAATTTGCCAACCTATATATTTTATGAAATTTCTTTCATGACATTTTCTTTTTTTTTTTATCAACTCTCATTATTTTTTACACAATTCACATTATTCTTTGTTAATAATAGTCAATTTTTATTTTTATTTTTATAATAAAAGATTTCTAAAATATATCCAAAGACTTCCTGTAACAAATTATTTATTTTTCAATTGTTAATTTCATATCATATAATACGATCCATGATTTACACTAGCCAAACAAAAGAATCTGTAAAACAATCCCTAATAAAACACTCTATATAAGCATTGTACTTGTCCAATTTTCATAATAGATGCTTTATTGGATATAGAATTTGACAAATGGTCTTTGTTAAACATATCATAGATTGATTATATTTGTTCAATCTATATTTCTTATATGTACAATCAGTCAGGAATTGAAAAAGAAGAAAATTAAACATTTCATGCACTCTTCATACTGTTTTATAATATATGATATGTTATTGATACTTCATTGGATAATGGATTAGAGATATAATCTTAGTTAACAATTTTATTCATTCATTGTACTTATGCGGTCTACATTTTATACATGCATAATATATTAGAGATACTGCATCGGACAAGGGGTCAGATAAATGATTTCTAATAAATATTCCAAGAATTCGTCATATGAAGCCTAATCGATTACATATTCACACTAGAAAAAAGGGTTGTTCGTATCTTTTATTTTGGAGATTGGATCAGATAATCTGAATAATCATTTTGTAAGATTATTGTAGTTGAAAAAATAGAAACAACTAAATAAAACCTACCAAAAGTTTACAAGATCAAGTTTTTTAAAATCCCAAATAGTTAATGAATGCGTTATGAAGAACTCAGTTGGGAACTTATCTAAGTAATTCTTACTAGTGAAGATCAAAACATTTTTCATTTTTTTTTGAGTTCTTTCTCTTCCATTACAATCTATTAAATATTCTAAAGATTTTAAGCCAAATGTAATACTTTATTCTCCCTTACTTCCTAGCTCTCGTCGTTGTCCCTCTTCCTCCCATTCTCAAGTTACATGCATAGTGTAAGAAACGAGAGGATGAGGATTATCCTTATCTAATATTCAATGCTTCATAATAAAAAAATATGTTAATTATTGACTTACGATATATGTTCTTTCGAGTTGATGTTTGAAAATAATTGAGTTATAAATCAAATCTTCTTCCACCATTTTTATCATCCTTATAACCCTCAATTCCTTCTTTAGATTCCATTATAGGATTTATTTTACTTTCTTGGCAATTAATTTGGTATTAAGACTAAATTAAAATTGAGTTGTTACATTTTTTATCATGCTTGTTCTCTTTTACAAAAGCATCATTTTGATTAACATATATCACAATACTCATTTAGCTTAATGTTATATTTTATATTATCAATTTTTTTCTTTATTATTTATTACTTATTTTATTTTTATATTAAAATATTCTTATAATAAATCAAATAATATATAAAGTTCATATATGATGTATAAATACTCATACATAGATATACAACATACACATAATTTTTGTTTAATTTATTATTTTTTTAGTAATTTGATGTGATAATAAATATATATGGGTTATATATTTTTTATTATTTTCTTGACCATTAATAGGATTCATAAATAAATTTATTTTTTACCTCATTTCTTTATCAAAAATTCTAATTAAAAAAACATAATGGCATTAATTTTTTAACATTAAATTTACTATCTATAATCTTTTTTATATATGATAGTGAAAAAATATTTTTTAAATAATTAACAGATAATTTAATTTATTTTTTTGTCGGACATTTGTAAAGTTGAACGGTCACAATACTCAAATAGGACAGGAAAAAAACGAACAAATTTCAGCGTAAATTATTTTACTAATATTGTAGATACAAAAAAAAAAAAAAAAAAAAAAAAAAAAAAAAATATATATATATATATATATATATATATATATATATATATATATATATATATATATATATATATATATATATATATATATATATATATATATATATTTATTTATTTATTTATAACCGAAGTTTCTCCACATCAATTATTATTTCCCAAAATAAAAAACATCAAGCGAAAGATGCAGAATTAGAGGAGCTATTTCATCTCCGCTGCCGTTGTTTTCTTCGTCTCCTTCATCTTCCTGAGTTCGGCGATCAACCTCCCCAAGTCCATAAACGAGCTCCCTCCCTCTTCAACAGCATCCCTCGCAACCCTCCGGAGCTCTGCCGCCCTCCACCTCACCTTCTGTTCTCGTTCCCCTCCCCCTACCGTCGCAGCCAATGCTCTCGCCAGTTCCTGCACCTCCGGCACCGCCGCGGCCCCTTCGCACACACGCAACCCCACTTCCGCCGCCTCTACCAACCTCGCCACAAAGAACTGGTCCGCTCCCATCGGCCAAGTCAGCATGGCAACCCCCGCCGAAATCGCCTCCGAGACCGAGTTCCAACCGCAGTGCGTCAGAAACCAACCCACCGCCGCGTGCCGCAAGAGCTCCATCTGCGGGGCCCATCCAATGACCACCTTCCCCCTTCCATCCGTCCCTCCAGGGACCACCGTCCCCTCCCTGACGCACCACAGAAACCGCACACCGCTTCTCGCCAGAGCACCCGCGATCGCCACCGCCTGGGCCTCCGAGAGCATCGCCTGGGATCCGAAACAGACGTACACAACCGATCCTTCCTCGCAATTGTCGAGCCACGCCATGAGCTCCTCTTTCTCCGTGAACCCCCAGCGCCGCTTGACAGCCACGGCGGCGAGCGGCCCCACCGCCCATACTCGGTCGCACCTTGTCTCTGCCCTGAGGAAGTCCAGGTACTCGCCCTCGAGCTCGGAGAAGGTGTTGACGACGAGTCCCCAGCTTTGGGCGTCGGAAAGGAAGTTGTCTTTGAGAAACTCCGACACGAGGTCGCCCTCAACGTAGGAGCGAAAGAGGTTCGAGAGGTGGGCGAGGGGGAAGGTGGGGGAACCGGGGAGACTGGGGAACCGGACGATGAGGTTGGGATCGTCACGGGGGGGCATGAGGCGCCATAGGTGTTGGACGGCGGAGAAGAAGAAGGCGGGGGAGGGGGAGAAGCAGAGGCGGGGGACTGAGAGAGCTCGGGCGAGAGGGAGGGTCCAGCCGGAAGTGAAGTAATCGGAGAGGATGGCGACGGGCGGGTTGGGGTTAGTGCGGCACCAGAGGAGGATGGGGTTTAGGAGAGCGGAGAGAGCGAAGAGGAGATGGCGGAATAGGTGTCGGGGGAGCTGGTGGGTGTTTTCGGCATGAGGTGGGAGGGCGGGGGTGGGAGGAAAGGGGAGGACAAGGGGGGTGATGGTGGGGGAGGCGTCAAGGAGAGGCGAGAGAATGGGGAGGTTCCCGGGGGTGATGACGATGGTGATGGAGAGGGATCCGCGGGTAGCGAGGAGACGACAGATGTCGAGAAGAGGGAGCATGTGGCCATGAGAGGGGAAGGGGATCACAAGTAGGTGGGCTTCCGACGCGCTCGCCATGCGGATGGATTATTTCAGCTGCACAAATGGACCAACTTTACTCTTCTTCTTCTTCTTCTCTCCGTCTCCCATTAAATATATTTTTCGCTTATTTAATAAATAATTATAATCTGTTAAAGGTCAATTTTCACTAAACGACAACCAACATTTTTCAAATAAAAAAGGCCAACAAAAAAAATTAATAATAATAAAAAAGAAAGAAAGATCGTGGTATTGTTTGTTTGAATTTTCATTGTGCATGCAAATTATAATATCCAATATATACATCATATATTTATTAAATAATTAGTTTTTGTTAGTTATTTGAGTTAGTTTAACTTAAATTAATTTTTATATGATTATAATAAAAATCATAATTGTGACATGTAATGATCCATGAAAGATACACATGTCATAATATGAACAAAATCGACTTTGGATGTCATGAAAGAGAAATTGTTTCCATACTAATTTATGATTAAGTTTAGAAATAAAAAAAACATTTTAAATAATTAATTACCAACGATAATTTAAAAAATTTCAAATCTGATAATTAAAATATTATAATATTTTTTAGATATTTTAGATAGCATTTAATGTTTAGTTAATTAGATTTTAAAAAGTTAAACATAATTTTTTGCTTAACCAATGTATAACTTTCATTGAACTTCAATTTTTGTAGGAAATTTTAAAAGCTGACAATTTTTTAATCACTTATCTAAATTAAATTAGATGACATTTTTTTTTAAATTAGATATAAAGTATTTTTTAAGCACAATAATTCTTGATTTAAAAATTACCAATCAATAATGCAATTCAATCACAAAACTAGCTAAAGGTCTCCAAAAACATATCGAGTTTAGATTAAAATTGACAAACAAATGAAATTTTACTAAACAAATGAAAGTAAAAATACAATTTTAGATAAACAACTTATTAAAATATTATTTAAAACTTAACAAAAAAAATTATAAAAAACAGATAGAATTTTAGTACAATCAAATGATAAGTTGAACAAATCTTTTGATCTTTTATCATCATCCCATCCCTTCAATATAAAGTTACATAGTTTTTAACAAATGATGACATGGATTTGAAAAAAATCCCATTAAAAACCATAGGAAAGTAAACGATACAATGATATCTCATTAATTTAATATATTATTTTACAGCAAAAAGGTTTACATTTATTAATTTATGGTCTAAATAACAATTTGTGTTATAATTTTTTTTCTTTTTTTTCTCGATGTATGCTATAGATCTTTGTTTGTTTTAATTTAAAATCTGTTATGATTTATTCTGCACAAGACTTTGGCAGATTTGTAATTATAAATTTTACAACATTATCTCCCCAAATACAATGTGTTCCTGATTTAGTTTAATTGCAATCTTTTCCAGTTTCTATGTGATTTATAAATTTAAACAAATTAATAATTAAAAACATTTTTTTTAATATATGATTTATAAATTTTAAAAAATTATAATTAAAAGTATTTTTTTAATAAGTATTATGTGAAAAAAAAATTATTAAAATTTTTATAATCCAGAACTAATTTTACAAGCATGACTTCCACATTATAACACCTCAAACCTCATCACTAATAAAAGTTGTATAGCCATTTAAATCATTCTTGAATGGAGCTTAGAATTTATAACTTTATTAATTAAAAAACATAAAAATCTTATTTTTTTAATCTAATTTTTAGTTTTTTTCTTAATTTTTATTCGAAAGTTTCGTAACCCTCAATTTCACCAACTTAACAAAAAGTCAATTTTTTTTTTTATATTTGACTAGCCTTACCGAGTTTCAATTTGATTTATGCTTTTTCAATATATTTAAATTAAATTTAAGTATATTTAATTGATTTTTCAAAAAGTAAAAAATGAGTCGAACTAAAGGTTTCACCTTTGCTAACTATACATACTATTCTTCCCTAAACGAGACACCTTTAATTATGCTAACCTCATAATAAAAAATCACATAATTGCATAATAATCTAATAATATTATTTGTAATATTTGTTACCAACCAGGTTATCAACGGTTATATTTGCGCGAGCTGGAAGGCGCTTATGGGCCGGCAGTCGGTGGCGGTGGGAGTGTAGCAACGCCTTGCGATGAGGTTATTCACCGCCTGAGTTGGGTGAAACGAGTCCCAAAAGATGAACTCATCTCTCTCCAGACACGGCTCCTGCAGCGGCAAGCAGGTTATCTTCCCCCCATACCTGCCGTTCCCACAGCAAGCCTCGTTGCTTGATATAAATCCTGCAAAACAACAACGCATGAGCTCGAGTTTGGGATCAGAAAGATACCATCTTAGGCCCATACCATAGTCTGCCGGATTCTGGACCATTTGGATGAAGTTGTCATAGATGTCCTCGTAGATGAAGAAGGACCCCGGAAGCGTGGAGTTGAGCTTGGTTGTCAGCGTTTCGAGACGTTCGTTGAAGAGAGTGACTGCTTGGTTCACATCGTCGATGCAGCTGCCGTCGATGCTGTTCCCCTGATACAGTTGGCTGGGAATGCAGCCGAGTGGCCCAACGCCGACCAAAACCACCTTCTTGGCTCCCAGATTGTACATGCTCTGCATCGTCTTATATGCTACTAAGTAGTTAATTGAATTCAATGGTTGTTCAAAAAGGAGAGTTGGGCTGAGGTTTAGGAGAATACGGTTAATTGGTTCTCGAGGTTGCAGATGAGAAGATCTGCGAAGGCGTCGGCGGTGTACTCGGTGCTGCTCTCGTAAAGATCCGGAAGAAGGTAGTTGTTGATGTAGTCATTGCTACCAAAGACGACGATGAACACCGAGTTCGAGAGGTAATCCGAGAGGTTCTTCGGGTCAGGGATAAGCAAAGGGAGCTGAGTCGTCACCGTCTTCTCAAAAAAAGCAAGCTGGCCATTGAACGAGATCCTTGCACCCTACCCTGCCCAATGCCAACTTAAAGAACAACAATTTCAGGGATTAATTAAAACAGAGCTGAAATTTACATATTGCTTCCCGGTCTCCTCGAGAATTCCGGCGGCGGCGGATGCGTAGTTCACCCCTTGAAGAATATCGTCGGTCAACAACGTCTCTAAGCTCAAGTATGGGATGGGTAAAGGAAGACCCAACAGCTGAGCTGCAACAACAGAGCCCGTAAAAGAGTTCATTACTTCAAACAGAGAACGCAACAAACACGATGGAGGAAGTGAGACGGACTCGACCTCCATAGTCGGTGACGGTGAAGCCATTGCAGAAACGCCCAGTGGGGTAGCCGTAATCGATGCCATAAGGCACGTAGTTGGCCCTCGCCAACGTGAGCAGGAAGTTGTTGTTGCCATTGTCGACGAGGGAGTCGCCGAAGATGAACATTGCCGGCGCCTTGCCGCTTTCGGAGATTGGCAGGAGCAAGGGGAGGAGGAGGAGGAGGAGCACAAACTTGGCTGCTTTCTTCATAACAAACGTGAGGTGTTCAAGTGAAGATAAGGCCGAAACAAGAATGTAATTTCTACACCAAAAGGAAGCTCATGGATTTGCATTCTTAAGGTGCATACATGACAGGATTCATCGTTTCTAATCTTTTTGTAAAAACATTTCACTCAAAAAGATTCTTTTTCACCAACCGATAATAATTAAATCTTTTCTGTTGTATGATAGATCATCATCTCTTTCGAAATTCCCTACAGATCGAGAATTAAAATCTATTTATTGATATTTTATGTGATTTTTTTAAACTACCAAAATCCTAACAAATTATTATGTTTTATATATATAAAATCTTTTACAGAAGCTCAGTTAAGAAGCATTGTTGGTGTTGTGAGAAGAAGAAAACAACAACAGTTACATATAAAAAAAAGGGTCAATAATTGTACCTTCTATCAGCGAAGTCGCTGTCATCCTTGCCATTATTTTGGCTACGTTGCAGGCCTCGCCATCCACATTAGCTGGCTTTGTTAATCCCTTCTATCTATAGAGAAATGTTTAGCTGATGCTTTTTGATTATATAATAATTTTATTTATAGTGTCATGTTTAGATTATATTTTATCAAATGATATAACATTCTAAACCTAGTTGTCACGTTTATGGTTTCATAGATAACATTAGGCCAAATGAGAGTCACATTTTTCTCGTGTTGTTCACTATTTTATATAACTTTTTTAAATTGTATCTAAGTATTCTTATTCATATTATTATTAACTCATATAACTAATAATGTCTTTATATGATGGCATTTGATATTGATCCTAATATATGATTTTAATTCATGGTAGTTTTCAAATAAAAGCTGAGAACAAAAGTAAATATTTTAAAGGCACCCGATTCCCAACCTGTTTTCCTCGTAGCATGCATGGCGGCAGACAGGCGCAAGACACACTCATCTTCCATTCCACGAAACCATGGAACTCTCTCCTCCTTCAACTCGTCGCCATCCAGATATCCTTCTTCCCAAGAACCACGTTCAACTCTCCTTCTTCACTTCCTCAAAATACCCGACTTGCTTTTGTTCGTTTGTGCCCTACAACAAGAGCATACGATGCATTTAACTATTAGAAAGAAATGGGATAGCACAAAGACAGACCTTGAGAGCTGAGCTCCCTTGATACTTTAAAAGGAGTTGGTGCTCTAAAACTTGCTTTGACTTGTTGAGTTTTGGATTCCCTTCAACTTGCCAAAACAGTGTGTTCTTCTCCCCTTCTGCTGCTCCTCTCTCTGCTGTTATTTCTGTGGTCTAAAAGGTTCAGTAAAAACTACTGATGGTTTGTGTCTCCTTCACGGGCCTCCTCCTTGGGGTGTTGTTCTCCTTTTTAGCAGTTGAGCACTTTACAGCAGCAGGCCGACATGGTAAGCCTAGAGCCTTTCTTCTAGCTTTTGATTCTTTTCACAACCCTTTAACATAAACTAGTTTGATGTATTCTACTTCTGTAGCATCAGTAATGGCTACTGGAGTTACTCCAGGTGTCCATGAGATTAAGGTATGCTTGTGTGACAAAGAAATCAACTATTATCTTTTGGGTTTTACATGACTATGTGTTGCGCTCATAGACTTCAGCTTTCTACATGCAGGGCCTTCATGTGGGGGATAACTTTAGAATGGGCTCCAAGAAAAGCTTAGGGATCATGCAGAGGAAGATGAGGGCTTCCGTGAGCAGAGAAGGAAATGAAAAAATTATGAGCACAGGTACTAAATCATCTCTTGGAGGAGCTGGTCATCTTGATGATCCACATGAAGGAATGGGCAAGTTGAGCATAGGGTGTAAGATGAGTGGTTTTAGAGTTATTCACCCTACAAATGTGAAACTAGTTGGTCAGGTACCATTCAACGCAGACTACTATACACCCCAAACACATCCATCAAGACACAACTGAGAGAATCAACAGCCATTTTGTAAGATTTTAGGCTTCTATTTTCTTAGTTTTGGCATGTCACCCAAAGAAAGAGAAGAGAGGAGTATCTTGAGGTACTTTGAATGAGCTCCACAAGCTGTTGAAGTTTGTAAAACCTAAAAAAAAAAAAAAAAAAAAAAAAAGGACATGCATTCATAATATTCCGTCATGTGCATCCAATTTCATTGTATGCTACTCCCTATTTAACCGTTAAATCAGAAGTGAAACCCTTAGCATTTAAGGAAACCGTTTACATGTAGAACAGACACAAATGCCTCTATTATTTCTTCGCGAAGAGCAACTGATTTTGCTACACAATGACCCAAGAGTTTGGCTACGATTCTGAGAATGAAGATCACAGGGAAAACGATACCTGGGGTCTCTTTGTCTTTCCTCTTGATAAAAAGAGATTCCTATAGTTTCTCATGGCGCAAATGATCAATTCCACATCATAGAGGCAAAGAAACTTATAGAGCTTGTCATCAAGCTACAGAACAAGATGGACAGGGGTTAGCTGATGACCTCATAAATTAAACCTTGCCTTTTTAATACTCAAAGTTATATATTAGACGTAGTTTTGTAGATCATTAAAGCCCTTTTTCTATATCGCACCGAATCATCAAGGTACAGGGCAAACTAAGTGTAAACTAAATTGAAGTTTTATGGCATTCAACTTAAGGTCAGCTTTATTGACCACCGTTTCACAACTTATGTTAAACTCATGCTCTCTTGTAAAGGTAATACAGAACATACAAACTATAACAATAGCTCCTTCAAAGCTGGATAATGCAAAGAGTTACCTGCAAGGATACCGAATGCCTTTCTCAAGGATCGTTCTTTTAACTGAATTGGATGAGCTGCTCTTATCAGATGCCCCATGTACATCTAAACCAGAAGAGCTCTGTTCGTTAACTGCTACTCCAACTACCTGACAATTATAACCCATCATCAACATAGCCCAAAAGGATTAGTAAAGTTCGATTGTCACCAGTTGATTATTTTTGATTTGGAAAGATTAGAATGAACGAGAAATAGAAATTTCATTTCGCCTGATGTCTTGTTCATGAGATTTCATTACCTGATAGGCCACCACCAAGTGAGATTTGCTCCTCATCTGCTTACAGCAGTCTTGAAACTTCGCCAACTCTTTCAGCACCAAGTTCTGATTTCCTGATTGCTCTATGAGAGGAAGAATCTTCTTCCTATCTTTCAAGTCAACAAAGGTTATATTTCGTACTCCTTTAAAAAGAAGATTTTGGACCTTTTTTTATTCTCACCACAATAGCTTTTAAAATCATGTCAAATGATTCAAACACAAAGTTTCTTTTTATTTCTTTTATCCTTATAACTGTACCTTTTTCAAAACAAAAAAGGTATCACCAACTGCAAAGGAACTCCTTTTTTAATAAAAAAAATACTACATCAAACCAACTGAAATGACAGGATTTCTAGCCTCCAAATTCACCTTTTGACCAAGTACATCTTTTGATACGCATCTCTTGTAGCCAAAAGGCATTGTTTATACTAGTTCCTTCCTTTTTTTTAATAACTTAACCCACAGCTCTTCCCAAAGCTTTCATTGCTGGAAAAAAGCCGTGTCTTTGTCGCAATAACCAATTTGGTTTTATATGAGAAGGGTATCTCTCTTACTCAGTCTCAAACTCTCTAAATAACAGAGATGGGATGGTGAGACTTAGGCATCCATGCTTTTGTAGCTCCTTAACTCCTATTTTCAAGCTACTGCCCGTAGATTGAATACTTCTCGATGTTTATGGTCCTATCAAGCAGTGTTCCACAAGATGAAGGTTAGAAATTTGGAGATTTCTCCTAAATCTGATGATCTAAGCTTCAAAATTCATGCACAACGAACATCAAACCAGCTAGCAGAAGATCCACTTCACAAATAAGCAGTTTTAACAACTTTTTGAAAAACCTTTACTTCAATAATGCAAAAGTTGCAACAAACAAAATCTGCTAAGGCATTTTTACATTTTGCACCTAAAGGTGACTTTTTTTGCCTCAAACCATATGGAATAAGATGACAAGCACATAACATGCTAAATGAGCACTGGTATATGCGGAAGCCTCATTTCAGAATTTGCCACAAGAAATTGGAACTTCAATGCCCCCACAAAAAACGAAAGGAAAAATTTAAGATTGCTTTGATGTCAGTACTTACTAAATATACATAAAATTAGAATATATCACACATTGAAGATTGAACATAATGTTGAAACTTTAGCATATGACAAAGTTGGCCCTTATGCAAAAAGTTCTGGTTAATTCATCAGCAAAGAATAAATTAAAGGTAATTTAGGGCCCCATTTGAAGCAACTCTCTTAATAAGTGACATTAGATCCAAGCTTGATTAGGGCAGGAATCAAGTTTTCTTCAAGTGACTCAAAGTTTTTGATTCACATAAGCCTTTGTTAATTTCTATTATTATTGAACATAGCTTTAATAACTCATATTGTTATCCTTCATATAGTCAAATAACTCTTGGTGTATGCTATATTTCAAAGTATTTATAAGTTTCCATTGAGTTGTTTATGCATGATCAGAGCATACAGCAATTGTAATGCAATCTACAAGTTGGAATGGTTGAAGTATAATTTACAAGTAATGCAAACGGTATGATGGAACATATTAGCATTGATGATGTTCAAAATGACCCTCAGTTAAGTTAGTTGAAAGTTTAAGTGCTAAAAAAAATAATGTAGATAAGACTTTGTTTGAGAAGGATATTAACATAAGTAAGATAAGGATCAATCCTGTTTAGAATTTGAGCAAAGTACTTAATATATAAGGTACCTCCTATAAATAAGCTTAAAAATTTAAGTTGATGAATATCCATTAAAAGATAAAATGGCCCCAAGCTTCACTTGAATTGCTTCCCTTAATAGAACCTTTCTTATTGCTACAAAAAAAGACCCATTTACTAGTTTGAAATCCTTTTTCCTAAGAAGAAGCATCAATAATCTATTGAAGTTGGTACAATAAAAATATAAATAATTTGAAAACACTAAATGGGACAATTCAAGTAGATGCTATTTTTCACAATAAGTTTAGAATACTATATACTATTTTTCATAGAATTTGGGTAGCTAAATGAATAAGATACATTCCTTTTAACAAATAATCAAACTTTACTGTACACAATTGTCTTCCTTATTTAAAATGGTATTATAATAAAATAATCACCACAAATCAGGACTAACTTCATAAGGCTTTATTTGACCTTTGAGATCCCCAATGAGTTGCAACGATCTATCTTTTCATACAGTGCTCAGTGTATGCCTTGTATGACTAGTGAGCATACCAAAATAATCTCCTGTTTTACTTGAAATTGCTACCAGTAATCTCCACATGAACATAATCCTTTACTAAAGTAATGAAACCTATTTGAGTCTCTAACAACTATATCACGTTCGTAGATATTGCTCAGAAGCTTTATTGCAACATGACAGTCTCCACATACCCTAAGGTTTTTCACCACTCTGATGGTTGTGCCCTGGTTAGTGCATATCAATCCCAAGGCTATTGCCAATTTCTCACTATGATGAGATAGAGAAGTCTGCTTAACATCCTCCTCCTCAATGTCCAAAAGTACTTGTGTGGTATCTGGTTCATACCCAGCAAGCCTCAACCTCTTTCCCATCTCCTCTAACATCTCATAAATCTCCTTCTTCATGGAATGTGAACCATCTCCTGCAGTGAACTCATGTAGAACACCATTCAGTTCAATTGAACTACAACCCGGTACTTTCTTCACACCTCTCTCCAGCATCATCCTCCTTATCTGGTGAACACCATGCCATTTGTTCTTCATGGCATAGATATTAGATAGCAGTATATAACCTGCGTGATCATTTGGAGCTGCTTCAATAAGTTTACAGCCGGCTTTCTCACCCAAATCAAAGTTTCTGTGGATTCTGCAAGCACCCAACAATTGTTTCCATATAACTGGATCAGGCACCATCGGCATTTTACCTATTATCTCTTCTGCTTGATCAAACAAACCTGCACGGCTAAATAGATCCACCATGCAGCCATAGTGACCAATGTCAGGTTGAATGCCATAAAACTCTGTCATCTTGTGGAAATATTCTTTGCCTTCTTCAACCAAACCTCCATGACTGCACGCATTCAAAACACATGTGAAAGATATCTTATTAGGCACAACTCCTACAGATTCCATAGTAGAGAAAAGATTTATAGCCTTCAAGCCATGACCATTTGCTGTAAATCCAGCAAGCATTGAGTTCCAATTATCTACCTTATCCCAGTTCTTCTCCTGGAAAACATTGACTGCACCTTGGATACACCCACATTTGGAGTACATGTTAATTAAAGAAGAACAAAGATTCTCATTGAGCTCAATCTGATGCCGCTTGATAAAAGCATGTATCCATTTGCCTTGAGCCAATGCACCTAAATGTGAAGCTGCAGTCAAAACGCTAACAAGAGTGATACTATTTGGAAAACATTCCTTGATTTCTTGCATCGCCTGGAAAGCTACCATCGCTTCCTCATATTCACCAACGTCGATGTAGTAGGCAATGATAGTATTCCAAGAGACAATATCCCGTTGCGGCATCCTATGAAAGAACTCATGAAGCAAGTCACCATACATGTTAGCAGCGTACCCCTCTAGCATGCTATTCCAAGCAACTGCATCCTGGTTAGGATTTTCATCAAACACCCTGCGGGCATCAACCATACTTCCTGCGAGGGCATAGAGATGGATTAGTTTGTTGCGAATGTGTGCACTAATTCCGAACCCGAGCTTGAGGATGTGTCCATGAAGCTGCCTGCCAATGTTAATCTCCCGAAGCTGGGTGCAGGCCTTTAGAGCGAAGGTGAAGGTGAATCGATCAGGTTCGACGGAATCGAGGAGGGACTGGTAGAAAAGTCGGATGCTTTTAGAGGGGCTTTCCTTGTTGAGATAGCCTCTCATGATTGTGTTGTAGATGAAGATTGGTGGGTGTTGTAGAGAAAGGCGAACTTTCTCGGCATCACGGAGGCTACCAGGGCCGGAGAGCGCGTAGAATTCTGCAATGCGGCCGGCGGAGTAAGGATCGGTGATCTGGGAGGATTTGATCATGAGGGCGTGGATCTGGACAGCTTCTTGGAGGTGCTTGCAGAGATGAAGGAGAGAAAGGTTTGTGTTTTGTGAGAGTGGTGGCCTCTTTGCTGCAGGCAGTGTTGTTTTGAGAAAGGGTTGTGGTTCTAAAGTAACTGACGACATGGATGGAAACCTTTCACGCAGGATAGGCGAGGAAAGATGAGGAGAAGAAAGGCTGACATATGCTTCAAAATAAGCGCTTGGTATTTTCTTTGATATTTATTTTTAAAAAAAAATCGAAAATTTAAATTTAATAAAAAATAATATTTATTTTTTAACCATATAGTCAGTCGAAGGCGTACAATTTAAATGAACTTGAATAATATAAATAAAATTAATCTAAAATCCACAAACTTCATGGACTATAGTTTGAAAATCCACAGCTAAGGCTACTATTAAATTACATATTGTAAGCTATTATAAGGTTCGTTCAGACTGTTGGATGAAATATTCGTAAACAGTTATCATGTTCTATCGAGGGACGAGTTGGCCATCGAGTGATATCGCTGTTAATGGATGATGTCGGGTTTATCGGGTCAATTCGCAGGTTTTGTGTCAATGGTTCAGTCGGGAGTTGTCGGACTCTTCGATCAAAGCGACTCATCGGTCATTCGGTTCGGTGGAGCCGGTCCGGTGGCCGGTCCGATTATTATTTATTATTATTATTATTATTATTATTATTATTATTATTTTTGCAGAGATAGCTTCACCACCCCCCCACCCCACCTTCTTTTTTTTTTTTTTTTTTTTTTTAATTTTTTCTCAAGTGATCGCCCTAGTTCTGGCGGCGGTGTGCTAATGCGGTGGCGATCCTCCGTGAACCTACCGTTCGTCAACGTGGGCACCCTGCTTGTGTCCCTCTAAACTTCCAACCGGCGGCATTTTCCCCGTATTCTCCTTTCGGACGGCTCGATCGTTCTAGGTGCTCCGATTCTCTCTTCCACCGTCCCTATTTTAAGTTCTAAGTGCTCTGCTACATCCCTTCATGAGCTCTTATCCTCCATCCGGCAAATTGCTGCGTCGGCTGTATCTCACTTCCGGATCCTCTTTCGGTGAATATTGGCTGTAAGAAGGAGCAGTCGATCTTGTTTGCTTTATATGCCCAAATTTGGCCTATTGAAACATGCAAGAGATGGAGTTAAACGACTCCGCGGTGGATGTTTCGTCGTCATTAGGCTACAAGCTCGTCCCCTGGATGAATTGGTTCCAATGGAACAACGTTAGAACAGCGATTTTTTCCTCCTCGCCTAGTTCAGTTGCTACTGCCCTTCGAAGAGTACTTGAAAAGTCCATGATTTACACTTTAATTCGATGTATGGCTGGAAATTGTTGCTCATTTTTGACTTTGCTGCCTCCTATCAAACCTGTTTTCTTTCTCAGATATCTGCTTGGCAGAGCAGAGGTTGCCTTCCTGTTGCAGTCGATGTGACAGCTAGAATCATAGAGATCCAGCAAAAGGATCCTTTTTTTAGGTATGAACTTTTTTCAAAGCTCGGACATTTGGTATTGAGCGAATTTTACCTTTTTTGTTCGTTACACAAGAAATAAAAGAGACCACCACTAACTGGCAACTGATTAACCTTATTAGTAAGCTTGTCAAATTTTTTTTCTATTTTGATTGTTTTAGAGGTGGATCTTCTGATGGTGATAATTTGATTTCTGATGAAATGCTAGCAATGCTCTACTGCATGTCAATCATCAGGTAAGGTTGAGAGTTTTATCATTTCATAGGATGTTGCTTTCATCTTTTGAAATTTTTGCATTTTCTACTCCTCCCTAATGTAAATTTTACACTGAAAAAGTTCAACTGTATGCTTTTTAGCAAGCTAATTTGTTTGTAAGTCTAAGTTTATGATGACATGCTATAGCTTGCAATTTGTAACTATTGTTGTTGTCACACGGAGGGTGGCACTAGCAATTTGTGTGTGATGGAGGTGACTCAACTTCATCCAGAATACATAAACAGGAAGCCAAGGTTGTCTTACTGCTTTGCATATTCAAAGTGGGCACACTTAGGTTTCAAATAACATAATAGACACAGAAAATAATATGAATAAAACTTATTTGAACCCACAAATAACATTATGATAAATTTAACAAGGTCTTCAACTGCAAAAACAATATATTGATTACGAACATAAGTCCATAAACTCATAAATTGATAGACTATAATATTGCAAAGTTAGTTTATAATCTTCTTCATTAGTTTGTTTGTATTTTAAAGCATGAACCACAAGATTTTGGAACAAGTATCCATAATAAATGACAAATAAATGAAATATAAAGAAGCAAAAATTATTGTTGCACATACCTATAATTTGCAATATGAATTTGGGTACAACCCAGTGCATTTACTAATAGCATATGAAATTAAATCAAGTAATGCAAATAGACAATTGCTTGTGGAAGCTTAAAAATCATATCAATTAAATGTATACCAACTATCACATGTCACATACGTATATATACATATATCATCGTTATTAACTCTCCATGAACTTGCCATCAGACTCTTATCACAATAACACTCTCATCAATGTAAGATGATTACCTTGAATTCATATGATCATATTAGCCAACTTGAATCAATAGAATTAAAATTTTTTGGGCTTTTCAACCTAGATAGTCAATCTAGTACCATATATCCAATATCCTCCCTTCATTTAACTAGTATGGTATTCTTGATTATTTTTATTATCCACTTTACTAAATGTATGTTATATATTGTGCCACATTGAAGTCTAATGAAGCTCAAATGCTTAACTGTGCTTTAGCTAACTATTGTGCTTATGCAATCACACGTAATGACCCAACAAATTTTGTATGCTTTTCACATAAATATCGCAAATAAGAATAAAGTTGGAAAATTCAGAATAATGTGTAATACATGAGAAGTCTTAGGCAGACATTTGAATGTGAATGAAAAATAAATGAAAAACACCATCAAAGAAATGGAAGAGACGTTGATAAGATATAATTGATAATTGTTTTTCTATGTACCATGCCTAGTTGTATTTGCTCGAGGTATTAAACATTGAGACTTAGACTTCCAAGCAATGGATTCGACAGCCAACTATTAACTTGCTCTCTAAAGCTTAGACATAGGCAATAGGCTCACCACCACAGGTATTACATGAACTTTGAGGCATTGATCTCCAATCAAATTGGTTTTGCCACCGATTATAGCATTGATTACTAACAAAACTAAAGTCTATGCAATAGCAATATAAAATATTTAAAAAATAAAATATATTTTTTATCTTCTTATTGTCTATCACATAAATTTATATGTCCTTATTGTCTATATGGTAAAATGTGGTAACTAAAAAGAATCAAAAGAGAAAATTCTTACTTTCATCAATTCCCCTTAAATAGTTATAAAACATATTCCTCAACAAATCTTGTTTGTCAAGGCTTTTTAGTTCTTTGGGCATGAATAATTGGTTTAGGTGATCTTTTCCAAAATTTATTATTATCAACGAATTTGTTCTTGGTTCTTTTGATAGGTTGGTTAATGGTTTTGTTGAGCCTGCACATAAGAAAACTGGGCGGTCTATATCTGACTTAGCTGAGGCTGTTGGTATTCCACGAACTTTGGTAGATATTCGTCATGGTGAGAATATTTATTTGCACTTGTTTTAGCAACTTGTAATTTGCATTGCTTCTTAAATGCGAAAAATTGTATTCTGATGTCTTTCATTACTTTCCCTTTCCAGAGAGTTCCCATCGTTATCTTCCTGCGCTAAAGCTGGTTCGTTTAGCTAGCATTAAGGTATAACCTGCTTCACATTGAAGTCAGTTGCAATAGGGTTCTTGTTCCGCACTTGGATTGCCATTCTTTCCATGAAAAGTTCCTATAAGTTAATGAATATCTAAGTGTAAGAAGTTTGCTATTGTTCATGTTCTTTCTGAACTTTGTTGCCATCTTAGGCTCTTGAGTGGCTGAAGGCTAACTACTGGGAACCTCAAAGAATTGCAATTCCTGATCCTAGAAAAGAAATAAAATCTACACTATCCCGGATGATTTTATGCTTAAGGTCGCATCATATTTCAAGGGAGAGTCCCATGAAGACAAAAAGAAAACGTAAGTATATTGTTGGTGTTTTCTTAATATTACCATTGTTCTCAACCTTGGGGTGCATGGTAGATCGGACGTAATTTTTTAATATTCATTACTTTTGTGACTTTCAATTTTATTAATAATCTAATTGTTACTGTGACAGAAGATATGTGTTTCAATCAATTGAAGCAAGATTTTTTTTTTTTTGGAAAAGCCAACTCTTATAAAAGCCAACTGTTATTTACACTTAGAATGTTTATATTAAAATTACATTTTTACTTATTTGATGCTATATTCAGCTTCCATATTGGCTTAATCTTTAGTTTGCTTAAGGACACATAGAAATGTTTTCTAGTATAACATTGTTGTGGTAACTACAGCTATACTCGTCAAGCTATTAACTTACACAAGCTGAAACCATAATGACCTCTACCTTATCACGATCTTTCTGACCTACTTATTGTGATATTAGTAAATCAAATTTCAAAAACATGCATATAATATAACAACTTTCCTGTGAAGTTTACTTTAAAAGAAGTTTATATATTTGTTTTCATTTCAGCAATTCTAGGATGTTATTTTATGATTACTTAGCATAAATGCTTGTGGAACTTCTTGGATTAGGCATGAGCAAAATAGACCATCCAAATAGTTCAAATTTTGAAATCTCATTTCAAAGCTGCTGACTGGAAAGTTATAATGTAAGTCCATTGCTTTGATTTTAGAAATAGATTTGGTATAAGAGCTTTACATCATTTAATGAGAATTTTAAAAATGTGTACTGGTTTTATGTGTGAGTTTTTTAGCTCTTGTATGATTTGTTTTTATTAATTATTTTATTTAATTTCTTTGACAAAGTGCTACCGATTGAATTTTTTAGAAGTATCTTACTATTTTTTTATCTATATTACTTTAATTCACATAAATCTACTATTGTTGATTTTTATGCTAATTTGTGGTTTGATTTTCTAAAGCTTTTTTTTTTAAACTTTTCAAGGCCATATAAAACATTATTGTCTTTTACTTTCTAAAAGTTTGTTCTTAAATTTCTTGAGTGCACACATGAATAGAAGTACTTGCTGACTCATTTGAGCATGCTTTTGACTATTTGCAAATGTACACAATCATACCTACACAAACAAAAAGTACAAGCACACCCGTATCCCACCCATCTCCAAACTTCCAACACCCTTACCCATGCCATTACCTATGCTTGCATAAATAAATTATATATTGCTTACAAATTCAAATTTTTGTTGATATCTAATTCTATTCATATGATGCAAATTACATTAAGATTATTTCTATTCAAATGATTGGAATTAGAATAATACAAGAACTTTGTAAAAATCTCAAACATGAATTATGTAATCAAATAAATTTTATGTATAAGAATGAAAACAAGAAAAAAGGTTGGTCATTCAAGATATAGAAATTCTAGGTTTTATATCAGCCATCCATAAGGGATCATCTCTTTTTCTTTAGATGATGATGTATGATAATTGAGGATTTCTTTATAGCCTAAACAATTGAATGATAACTACATTTGGGGTCTCAAGTTTCTCGATATGCCATGCACCTCTTATGGGTCCTAAGTGCATGGAGACCATGTGCTCTACTCAGATGACCTCTACGTATGTTGTTCGAACCTAACTTCTTGAGTGACAAATGACACTCAAGTTTCAATTCTTTTTCATATAGACTCTTGAGACTTTGAGTGAAAAATCAACTCATTTGTTACATTGGCTTGTCATCTATATTGAATTAGGTGCATGCAGTCAAGCTCAAGGTAGTTTTTAATTGAAATTATCTGCCTATCAAAACATCGTCTGCATGAAAGCCAATGTCAATCTACTTCCATCTACTTATTTGTCTATAAATAGTCCCCATAGGGTTCTTGTTTAGATGTCAGTCTTTGTTATGGACTTGGCTAAGCTAATGTTTTCCTCTATTCTTGTTTTTTTGCTTTCTAAGTATGGTAGATATGTGTTCTTCTCTACATTATCTAAAATCAATATCAACAATAATATTTACTAACAAAAATGTTTACCAACAATATTGTACAATATCTTTTGTTGAGATGGCTAGTAAATTTAGTACAAAGACAATGCAAAATTCAGCTAAACTTAAATTTTAAATTGAATTGGCATATAAAAGTTGAGTATTAATAGGTGGAATGTATAAAGCTTTTTATAGCTATAATTGTGTATTCCATGATTAATTGAATCATTGCCCACACCGGTTAAAACAAGGGCTTATCAAGATAAGCATGTGATTGGGTTGTAACAACTAACAATTGTCTATAAAAATTTTGAAAAAATTAGAATCAATCTAGACAAGTTCAAGGAAAAAATAGTTTCATAAATTGTCTTACTAGCTTGAAAGAAGCTTTATTGTATAAATGAAAATGAATATCTTTTATTGAATTTTATTATTATGTTTATTTTGTTTGATTAAATTCAAACAAAATATTACAGTATGAAGTATTTTTAATTTTATTATTTTCATTTTACTTTTGGTAATTCAAGTGATAGTGAACTTCTAGTTGAATGTTGTTAATAAATTGGGCAATTTGGTTTTATCATAGAAAATCCAAGGACTTATCATGTTTTTTAAGCTAGGAGCATACTGTCCAAAATAATTGTTTGATTTGGTTATACTTTTGGTTTGACCATTTTAATTCTTACAAAATTTGTTTTTGTTTTGGTAGTTAAGACCTCTGTCAGCGTGCCATCCTGATGTCACCATTGGTTATCACATTCTTCTAGCAAACCATGTTGAATCATATATATAAAATAATAAAAAATTAAAAAAACCATTCTTAACCACTTATTCATTCTAATTTGTTTTTGTATTTGTTAAGTTTTTATGTTTGAAACAAGCTTTGCATACCATCAGTTGCAGGTGGAAAGTAATCATCACAGAAGAATTTATTGCATAGGTCATATTGGGATGTACATTATAGTGCAAATGTTGTGCGAACTTTTAATATTTTCGGAAAACATGCAAAATACTGTAGCTTTTAGCGAAGTTTTGAGTGTGTAGATAGGTTGGCCTTTATTGAGAAGGCGAATCCTTAACTTCTTTGTTAGAAGTTTTGGATCTATTGCTATAACACTGCTTTAGCCAGTAATTTGGGGGCCAATGCATTGCTTGTTTAAATATTTCTAAATTGACATGGTTTTATTGCTTGGAAATATAGTAATATAAAACAGCTTTATTGGTTGGATTTTATGAGTTAATTACTGTCTAAATAAGTAAAAAATTGATGCTATGGTCGTACATTTTAGTGTTAGCACACAGAGAGATGGGTATGGAAACTAAGTTTACGCATGTATCTGTTACTGTGTTTTTAAGAAAAACCCAGCCTCCAAAGTTTCAATGACATTAATCTCCCGACCCTGCTTTTTTGCTAGTATTCATTTTTTGGCTTAAATAGAAGTCTTTCCTTTTGAGAAATATGTCTATTACATTAGCTTTTTTTGAACAATCATTGGAACAATTTTACTATTTCAGATGTTTTACAACTTGTGAATCCTGCATGGAAAGGGAGAAGTAAATCTGAAAGTGAAATACCGTAGTTCCTATTGTCCCTGATATATTATTATTCTATTACCCACATGTTTGAAGGATTTGCGAAGTGTTACAAATTTTGTAACTTATATCATTTGTTTCATATCTGACATTTACTTGACCAATAGCTCCATTCTTTTTATTTTAGAGTTGAGTTTATGAAAAATATATTTGAAGGATGCATGTTATGAAAAGAAATAATTGAAGAAACCATAGAATGAATGTGTCTTTGTGTTTCAGAACTTGTGCTAATTGTTCGAAGTTGAACCAAACAAACACTGTCTCCTATCTAAATGACTTAAGTTAATTGGAAATAAGTCATACAAGTCATGCCATAAGAGCTGCTATTGATCTTCTGTGTCTTTAAATTGCCAGCGGGTTTGTTTATTATTGCTTTTGAGTGCTAGCTTAATGCCCAGCATTCCAGGCTGTCAGCTGATGGTACAAACTCTAGAAGTTAGAAATGACAACTTGCTATAATTTTCTGAATGTTCTTCAAAACACAGAATTTTAAAAGACAATTGAGCATTTATGTATGCTGTTATGCAAACATGGCTTGAGAGCATGATACCATGGCATGCTAGCAATATGATTTAGAGATTAGTCCTTTTTATTTCTCTTTTTGTAATTCAATTTCTTCTTTCCCTTCTGATTTTTCTAGTTACCAAACAAAGGGTGCTTTTGTTAATTTGACATGTAACTTCATACTATCATCTAATTCATTCAAGATGTCATACTATGTGCAAACATTTTTATGATGCAGATACGAATGAATTCCCATATTCTTATTTCTGAATATCAAAATGAAGCTTTTGGCATATATCTGAAACCTTTTGTTTGGAGTAGTAATACTTATATATTATACAATTTTTATGATTTTCATTGAAGTTTTCTTAGCTTTATATATTTTTTGTAATGCAAAGTTCACTTTTGTAACTATGATGAAAGTTTTTCTTTAGGATCTCTTAAACTAACATCTTATTTTATATGATTAATTGTAGATAGATTCCTCTGTTTGCCCAATTATGCAAATAAGTTTTTTGAGTTTCACTAGTGGCTAGACTGATCCTTATAGTTTTGTTAATGTATAAAGTATGACATTTTTCTTACCTTTTTATACTTATGTTATCTTTCTTATATGGAGTTAAGGTAAATTAGGATCATAAAAAATATCAACGATATTAAGGAAACTATAAAAATCTTTTTGACTATTAAGGGAACCTGGTGAACTTATATGTACAAAAGGGAAAACATAAAAGACTTATCTGTCGTTAACCTTATGCTATAAGATAGAGGTTATACTCGAATGTTAAATATAGATCGAGGTTATCATTATATTGAGATCTTCCACGTTATATAGCATTGAATATTGGCTTTTAAAATCCAAATGTATAATTATGTTGTCTTATAAATATGAGGACAATGGCTAGGTATTAATAACACAACAGGAAGCACGTTTGAGTATCTTATGTATTTGCTATCACCATCTTGCAGAAGAGGAGTTCAACTTTGTTTATAGCATAATTTTTGTTCCTTTTTGCTTATGTTATAGTTTTTCACACATAAGATTTAGACAAGGCAGCTATTCTTGTGGCAATTAGAGCCTTTCTTTTGTGCATTATCTGAGAAACTGGAATGTCTAATTTGGATGACTTTTTGATAATCCTTATTGAGGATTATAATTTTTTATTTTCTTTTTTATATATACACACATATGTACACGCATATATACATGCATGCATATATATGTATATAGATACAGAGACTTTTATATATATACTTGTGTATGTGTTTGTGTGCATATATATATATATATATATATATATACACATATGTACATACATATTTATATATGTATGTATATATGTATAAATACATATGTATGCATAGATACATACGTAGGCTATAACCAAGTTTCACGAGCAAGCAGAGTTAATATATTTTGATAAAGTTTGATGAGGATGGAAAGGCTAGTCAATGAAGGTGGTTTCGAAAAGGTGAGGATGGTCTTTAAAAGGCCTCGTGAATGTCAAAAGAGTGTTTCTTGATATCACATGAATGTTGCTTGTTGATCTAAGGATACTAATGGTGTGAAAAAGCCATTTCTCGAAGTTGATCCAACATCTAGGGCTATTTGTAGGTTATTGAGGTATTGGTGATCTTGACAGGTACCAAGTTGTCTTAATTATCTATTCCTAATAATTGCCAAACTCTATGGGCTTGTTGAATGAGTTCTCGAGGTTTAATAGATTTTGAAACTTGTGGTAGGTGGCCAAGTTGAGGCATATTCATGTTGCTGGCCACATGTAATGGTATTAAGGCTTTTTGACATTGTTGTTCATGAAAGGCTGAGGTTCAAGCTTCTTATCATAGGAAATTTTGGAGCATGAAGCCATGATTGTGTTTTTTGCCTCAATAAGGTGACCCAAACCATAACTTATTATTTCTTACCATATGTTAAAGCTCAAACCAAAACTGAATGACAAGATTTGGTCTAATTTGTAGTCCTCTTGGTTAGTCAGGCACTGAAATTTTTTAAATTTTAAGCTGAATGTGGTTTATCCATGCATTTCAATGTTTATTAGATTTGGAAACTATAAAAAGTTGTTAAAACGATTTATTATAAGATCTAACTTTTGAGTAGAACTATTATAAATAATTATTTAGTGAAAAACAAATTCGATTTATTGGATGCATTTCTCTTTTGAAAATAAATACGAGTCCTAAATTAGAATGAAGTTGATTAGCTGTAGATTGCTTATGATATCTGTATAACTATTAACTACTTAAATTATTAAGCAGTTTGAAGCCAAAATCCTAGGCCACATCTGTGGTTCTGTGTTTATGTATCTTCTTTCTTTCACACTTTTTATTTAAAAGTTCAGGGTGGACTGCTATACACGAAGCTTTGTGTTGAGTGGTCAAATTTTGTTTAAAATTAAAGTATTTAATGTGCTATCTATATTGTTAGTGATTTTGATCTCTGTATATGATGTGCAATGTTAAAATGCATATTCTTTTCTTTCTTTTCAAAATTTTAATTATATTGGTGTATTGAAAGGTTGGAGTTAGTGTACTTGTAGGTCATCAAATTTAAAATATTAATCTTTTATAGTATTTTTTCTTACCTACTCTTGGACCTTGTGCAGGGGCTAGAGGTGCCTTCTTAGTGCCAAGTTATAAGCTATCACATATAAACGAAAGCATGTTGGCTTCTAAATCTCAAGGTATGATTGTTTAAATGTCCAATGTTTAGCTTTTGTGAGGTTTTTTGTATGAGTTTTTTTTTCTATGAGTTATTTGGTATTGCGACTATTAATTTATTGGCTAATAATAATTAATTACCATCCGACAGAGAATGGACATATTAAAGCTATCTTTTCCTTGAAGTTTGGAATGATTGGCAATGCTATCTTGAAGAGATATAAAATAATTGAATATTGGAAGGAAAACTATTTAGGTTAGAAAATCTTTTAATTTTTTTTTTCTAATTTTTGGATAACGTAGTAGGATTCAAGGATCTGTCATATGACAAAATGTTTGTAGATAAAATATAAGTATACAAATGGATGTGTTCTATGGTTGAAGATGTTAAGGTGAATTAATAGCTATACACAAAAAGACTATTAGAAATGAATAGGTGCTTGGGAGGTTTGGGGTGGCTATAATTGAAATTATTTAACAAGTAAACTACGATTAGAGGCTAGTCCATTTAAGATGAATTTGATTTGTTTTTTAAAAAATAGGAATGTTAACACATAAGAATAGCAAACTTTATAAGACAATGTTGCATGACAACTATTTCCCCAATGATAGGGAAATTGTGCTTGCTAGGGTTGATGTGTGATTGTCAATATTTTCAATAAGTGCGATTGAATTGCATGGTACGTGGGAGGCTCTCACTTGGGCTAGAAGGTGATGCAAAGTGCTTAACATATGGATTAAGGTTGACTCGATCTCTATCATCATGAGGATTACAAGTGAATTGCACGATAATGTTGAGATAGATGTTATAATGCTTGATATTGTTTGAATTAATCCATTTTTTTGGATAGATATTTTTATGTCAAGCATAATGGGAGAGTAATTAGGTATCCAACCATATCTTTGACCTTTATTGTTTTGATAATTTTTGGAATGTAAGGGAAAATCTTCCTACCTCGTTAGCTACGTCTTACTTTGTAGAGAGGAACTTTTGTGCCTTTTGTATTATAATTTTCTATATAAATTGCCTGCAACTAAATTTCAAAGGAATAATCTTTTACTTGTAGGTAGAATTGAAGGCATAAGGCAATATGTTGTTTTTTTTAAACTAAAAGCTTAATTTTTTTTTTGCATTCAATTGAGTACAAAACATTGAATACATGATACAAAAATAAGTTAAAGCTATTACAACTAGAACAAGAAATCTATCACAACTCTAATAAAGGACAGGAAATGTCAGTGCTTAGTCTTGTAAGCTTTTCTTTTTTCCTTTTTCATTTGTGTTGACTAATTGAGAGATTTTTTATCACTCTAATTGGAGTAAGTTAATCATCTAAAAACTTTGATAAGCCAAAAGCATCATTAGAGATGATTGTGTCATAGTTGGGCTCTGACAAAAAGAATCATTTTGTAAGTAATCTAAGAGGAAGTTATTTGTGGAAGTTTTTAAGTTTTTTGATCTCTTTATTATTATCAAAACTTTACATTTCTTATAAACATGATGAAACATTGTGGTGAAGTCTAAATAAAGTGATTCAATTGTATGCTCACTTAATGGTATTGCTCTGATTGAGAGTTCAATGTAGGTGAGCAGACAGATGTGATTCTAATTAATGAAAATGTTGTTATGATAAGAGAAATCAACTCTCTAAGGATAATCCAATATAAAAGAAATAAAATTTGAGTTGGTAGGCTTGATACTAATAGGATCAATAAAAATATTAGAGATAGTGATCTGATTAGTATAGATACTTGCACTAAAGGTAGGAACTAGAGTAGTGATATTTTGATTAGAAGTGGTCTAAGGAATACCAATATCAGATGAGTTTGGCTATAAATATGCTTGTTTTGTCTGTGATTGTTTGGGTTAAGATTTTTTGTTTTCAGATTTTCTTATTTTTTGTTTTGTAATTCACATTAGGTTTTTGATTCTTATGTACTTTCTCGGGATTTAGATAGCAAGTTAATTTTTTATGGTTGAGCACAGAGAGAATAGAAATTAGGAGAATATTTGTATTTCATATTCTATCAAAAATAAATTGGATTATTATCTATCAACTTTCTATTTGTTAACTCATTCAAGAGATTTAGATCTACATATATCTCTACAATACTGAGTTTTATAAGAGAAATAGTTACTGCATTAATTTTAAAAGGTTTTCCAATAAATTGACTTATAGTAAAAGGGGACCCTTGCTAAAGAAGTGTATCGACGAATGAGAAAGTAAGATCTAAATAGGCACAATTGGAGACTTGAACTTAGTGGAGAAAAAAGGAGACCATTTGAATGTTCTCATGGGGAAGCTATGGAGGTCCAAATTTTATGGAGCATTTGAGAAAATGCTCTTGGTCAATCCGAGTTGAAATATGCTTAAGGTTTAAGAGCTTAATTGAGAAGTAACCTACAAACCCAATTGTCGAAAACCTTTTGCAATGACCCCATGTTTGGGCATCCTGAAGAGAATTTTATGACAAGCGAACCTGAAAGGGCTAGAAAGCAAATTCATATACTCGTTGGAGAAAGTAACTACCTTCTTAACTTTGTAAGTGTTGTCATTTCTCATAATAGCTAGCTAATCTATGATGAAGGTGCTGTTGATGTTAATAAAATCCACAATGGTAGAAGGTCTAGGGTGCAACTAAATGATGTCCGCAAAAGATTGTCGTGAATGTGGGGCAGAGAACAAAGGTTTGTGTTTTTATAGGGGCACAATCTGGTTGGAAAATACTGCCACTGCCCAAAATTGGAATAGAAATCAAAGCAAAAATAGAAGTCGAAGAAAACATAATAGCTACTGAAGGGGAAGGAACAGAGACCAAAGAGAAAGTCGATGACAAGGGGCTAACCTAGTAAGAGAGACACGACCCAGAGAGAAGGATGTCGATGACAAATTGGTTGATTGTTAGTGAGGAAGATGCGACTCGGAGAGAAAGACGTCGGCGACAAATTGGTTGATGGTTGATGGCCTCAAAGTCGACAATGATCCCATGAGAGAGAGACACTTGAACGAACGTGAGGTGTAGAGCAAGAGACAAGTGGAGCTTTGCTAGGAAACCTTAGAAGAGCTGTTTCTTTGGATCCCAATTCTCTTCATACCAAGTAAATGTTATTAGGGCAATGTGTTGGTTATAAAGGATTGTAGAGTCAAAAGTTTCCTAATGATATTATTTTGCTTATTTGTGTGAAGTGCAAGGATCACTATTGACGACCAAGCAATGAATAAGAGTGCATGGTGTACGTATGTTGGCTCCTTCTTCTAATATCAAAGGAGGAGGATTATGCATCATCTAGAATATCTAAGTGGGCTATGTGAAGTACTTTTGAAGTGATAGAGGAATACCAATTAAATCTTAAATGATGAGCATGAGTAAGCAGACCTTGTCTTGTAAAATAAAAATTAGCTTGAACGATGTAAGCATATGGATAGAATGGCAAAAGATAAGTATGTTTAGGTGAATGAATAGCTATACAGGAAACGATAGAGTAAGAAATGGTTGCTAAGTGAGTTGGTTGGTTCCAGCATGTTCACCATAAACTAGAAACATCTCTGTTCTGGAGAGGAAAATAATTGAATACACTCCTTAAAATAGAAAATGTGGTGAGCTTAAGTGAGTTGGTAGGAGAGTTTGGTATTGGCCTTGCATACTTTTGTCTTAGTAGTTTAATACTGTTATGGCATCATAGCATGGAGCATTTGCGTATTCATGTTGCTAACCATGCTTTCGGGGGAAGGGGGTAGTACTTTCGTGTTTATTGTTGCCTGAATATGTTTGCTTTGTGCAGTGTCAAATCAGTAAAGTTATCCTCGTGTTTACTCCTTTTACCTTTTTTTCTAATGAGCATAGAAAGAAAAGCTGTTCATATAGCTTAAAATTAAACTTTACACTTTTCACTTTCAACTAACATAAATTCTTAGAATCGTCTCTGTTTGCAATAGCTGTTAAACACAATATACTATACAACAATATTTTGTTAAAAAGTTTGGCATAACAATTGTTTCGTGTTATATAGTTTAGTTATTTTATGGTTGTAATCATAGTTTTCTGCAACTGCCTTAACCATTCTCTTTTAGAGTTGCTATCTCAACTGTTCAGAAGTAGTTTGGCCAATGGCTACAAGCCTTTAGGCTGGCCATTTGGATGAAGTTGAGGTTTATAGGCTGATAGGTAGCAACTAAGTCTTTGGTAATATTTCTTCAAAAAATGTTTCACATTATGTTCTGTGGTTGTTTAGGGTGTGCCATGTGGCTTTGTATTACAAAGAAGCCACGTTCATGCATTCAGTTTTTCTTTTTCCCAAATTTATAGTCTACATGTCTGCTTATGTAGTGAAATCCAGTAGCCACCTGTGCATTATTCGTGCTATGCATCATAGGCAGCCAAAATGGCAAATGCTAGTCTTATAGTATGCTTCAAAAGGGAACCTTTCCTCACCTTTATTAAAGAAGATGTGATAGTGAAAGCACCTTTCTCCTTAGAAGAACAGTGCTTCTTGAGCTGTGAAGTGGGAGAGAAGAGATGCTAATTGGGGTTTTGCATAAGTTAACTTTTGCATTTTTTATTTTGATCATTTGAAATTGAACACATGAACAAATAGAGGTATTAAGCTTTTTCTCTTAGATTTTACTGCCACTTCATATTGTAGCATTATTTTCAAAAACCTTTAAATTGGTCGTGAATTTGTAGTTTTGTTTCTTATATGGAGATTCTTATGAGTCTTTAGATTTATTGTTTTATTATTCTACCCATCTTCATTAATAGAATTTGAGAACATAAGATGAATTCGAATACTTGGGGTGTGACTATTTTGCCTTAGGGAACATAATGTCAATGGAGTGAATTTGGAAGAATCGTGTGAAAGTTGGCAGCGAAAAGGACTCTGGCAGGATATGCGTGGCGGTAAATATTGAAGGCAGTACAGTTTGTTGAGGCTTGTTTGGCGTATGCGTATGTGTAGGTGGGTTGTAGGAGTATGAGGTTGAGAAGAGAAAGGAACCTAGGTGAAACATGTTACATATATGGAGTCATTATTTAATTTCGGAAGGGTATTATGAGAGTTTATTTTAGTTGTCAGAAGCAACAGTAATGATAGGCACGTATGTGGAACATGTTACTTATATGTGGGTCATAATTGTTTCTAAGGGCCATGGAGAGAGAATCTGTTTTTATTTATTCAATATTCCATAACTGATGCATGTTTTGTATTGTGTCACTAGCATTTAAGTCAATGCTATAGTGATTTTTAAATTGAATTATTTTTTAGTATTTTTCCTGTAAAAAAGACTTCCATCTGCTTAGGTTGATTAATTGGATGCTTTACAATTAGAATGTCCGTATGTATGTTTTTGTTATTGTGACACTTGTGAATGAGCCACGGCTACAGTGATCATGTAAACCAATTTATTTTTAGTATTGTTATTAAAAAGCGTTCAGCTTCTGTTCCGTTTTGCAGATTGATTAATTTGATGTAGTAAATGTGGATTGATGGTATATCATGGTGCTGGCCTTCTAAGATTTAGTGTGTTCTTGCTTGTGGAAAAATTTTGGACGAGTTTTACCTGAGCTGAAACATGTTTTCTTTGTTATATCTAGGTTCATCGAAACAGTGGTCCAAGATTACCAAAATAGCTGCTCAGCTTTACTCCTTGTACCCAGAAGAGTTTACTTCTTTGTTATTGGATGTTTTTCCCTTACATGCATTAGATATTCCTGAAAACATGGAGATATACTCTGATGATTCTGAGTGTAGTATTCCAAAGCCACCTACTAACTCTTTCACTGATTTGAAGCTGATAATAACTACACTCTCAAATAAGAAACCAAGGCTTTTACTTAGCATGCTGAAGATGGTACTGGAAATGATTGAGCAGAAGGAATCCAAGAGCTATGAAAATGGTATACTTGTAGCTTTGTTTATTGAGATGATCAAATTTAAATTAGTTTGTTTGCTAAGATATTTGTTTCTACAAGTAGAAACTTAGATTCCATTTCTTGCTTATTCTATTGCACATTGCCTTCATTATTTGACTTAGATCTCTGTCTTCTAATTCTCATATGCATTCTATGTCATGCATGGTTTAGGTTGCATACATCATCAACCGCCTTAAACCCAACATTAGAAGGAACATCAATGCAACACTGCATGCACTTCCTCTTCTTTTGATGGTTAGATCTCTCTTAAATTTTTTTCCCTATCCTTTGTGAATAGGAGCTTCATTCATTTAATGAATACATAATATGTTAGTCATGCATAGGTAAAATTTTTATCTTTATTATGACCTAAAAATTTTGGGAAATTGCCATTAGACTTAGAAGTTGTATGTTTGAGTCATATAAACATCCTAAAATATGTAAAGGCTTTGTATTATAGACTTTTTGAGCCTGATCCTTCTATAAGGCCTTGCGTGCCAGGAGATTTCGTATCACTGGTTGTTTTTATTATGATTTAGATATCATGGAAGCCTAAGGAAATCATTTGATGGGAATGATTGAGGCGCTATGATAAGTGGGCAAAGAGAGCAATATGCATGACATAAGATTCCTAAATTTATACTTCTCTGAAGGGAGCCTTGGCCTCAGCCCTCCGTTTGTTGAAAAAGGAGGGTTAATGCTACAAAGAGATCTCATCATGGAGGGATAATTTGGCTAGACCTTGTAATGTTATTTGGAGCCTTACGTTAAGCTTTGCTGGTTTTATCATGTAGGCTGATACAGAACAGTGACATGAAGCTTGTGAACCATTGCTGAGAGTAGCAGTGATGGAAGTTATTTGCAAGGTGGTAATGTGGGCTAGAAAGGATCGTAAAACTTTAAGATAGAATTTAGGTGACAGACGACTCAATCAAATTGTCTAAATTTTACACATGTTTAGCATAAAAGATTGTGGCCTTCGTAAACTATGGTAACAAGTTTAGCTTAATCAGATGAGCTTTAATGTAGAGTCCAACCGAAACTTTAAGCACATTGGAAAAGAAAATCCTCAAATTAGTTCATGTAATTTAATTTTTCATGAAATGATCGCAAATAAAAAATAATATATGTCAAAGTCATAAATCAAGTTGTAAGATGTCAACGAAGTTCTAACAAACTTCAAAATCATTTTCCAAGCTCAAAACATAGATTTATTGATTTTTCTCTAGATAATTTTGGGGAAGGGATTTTTGCCCAAATCATCATTAAGCATAGTGACTCTTTTTTAGAATGGTTTAAATTAAGAAAAGAAGTCTATAAAAATATCTAGAAGTTATAGATTTGATATTTTCTAGAACTTGTTTAGATAGTGAGATGATTTAGATTCCAACTAGCAAAAGAATAGCTTATGATGTAACACATTAAGCAAATCCAACAGAACTCATAATGCAAAATATCCAAGTTTAACAGAAGTTGTAGAAATCAACTTTTCTTTCAAAGTTTTGGAACTTTTTTTGTGTTTTGAGGTTCATTTGAATGGAATTGCTTTTTTACCTAGTATCATCAAATGTACAACAATTTGCAAAAAAGCTTTTGACAAACTTTTTGGGCCAATCAACAATAGCAAATACCTCCTATAAAAATCAACAAAGATTACCCTGGTACTTATTACATGTTCCAAAAATAAAACATTGTACAACTAAAAACTGCTTTTTGTAAGCTTTGCATATAATTGGTGTGCTCTTAGCTTTTATAATACCATGTTCAAATGCCTTTTGTGCTCCCTTTCGTCTCTTGAATAAACCAAGATATCTTTTGTGAATGCAATCACTAATTGATCCAATCATTATCTAAAATCCTTGTTCATTAGGTCCATAAATGTCGCTTGAGAATTCATCAAGCCAAAGGATTGTACTAGAAACTCATAATGACACCTAGTTCTGAATTAGTATTCAGAATATTACCCTAGTTCTGAATTGATTACCCTTCTATTCTCAGAGCTCACAACATTTCTATGTGTTCTAGCCAATCTTCAACTTACATTGGATCAGTGGCATCTGAAAAATATGATGGATGCAATTTGTGGTTTATCTCCTTTGGTTGATATTCTTTCACATGTCTACAAATAGTTGGAACCATTTCTCTTCACAGAATTATGTTAACTAGCTCATTTAGTAATAGATCTTGCTCTGTTCTAGGCTACCTTTCATGTCCCTCATCTTTGTTGATACTGGTTGCCTCTTTGTTTTGATGTTTCAAAGGATCCATTCTATCAAATAACACTTTAATACATATTTTATTGCATGTCAACTACCATACATTTGCTAAATGTTGCAAATAACATAGTTGTGACATTATGAGTGTGCACTTCCCCATTATGACTATCAACCCTAACTTATTCTAATACCATAGTTGTGACATTAATCTTGGGTCATATATCCAACTATCACATTAGTCAGTACAAATTTCGTTGGGCATAGGACTAGAATAGTTATCATCAAAAGAAAGGTGATCATCAATAGTAAAACTCATGAGTCTAATCTAATACCTAATGGTCTCTTGTTTACCATCCATATGAATAAATTGAAGGTAATTAAGGAAAATTTCGTGCTCACTCAAGGGTAAATCTTGTCCTTGTGCTCTCAATACTCTAATGGGTGTATAAGTATGAGGTGAAGGGTAGGTGAAACATTTTGGGATGTAGAGAACCAAAGCAACAAAACTTAATTTAATAGAATTATTGAAATAAAGTTCTGCTGAGCCAAGTACTATGGCTGTACAAAGTGATATCTCCTAACCTTCCATGATTGATTATACGTAGTGCAATGAAGTATTTGATATCATGCTTAAGCAAATAAAAAATTTCAAACAACAACGTTCAAAGCGTAGGCAATATACAAATAAGCTTGATTCTTATTGTTTTGATAATAAACGAAAGAGACAGTGCCCTTTTTGCACCAAATAAAAAGGTAAAAGCCTCTGAATTTGAAGTTTAGCAAAGTGGTGGCCTGCCAAAGACATAATGTGTCATATGTAGAACTTTTTATAAGTAAAAGTGATGAACCAGGGCCATGCCATGGGCCTAAAGTTATCTTCAATGCTACCCATACTTGATATTGGTTGAAAACTAATGAATTGTGTCTGCCCTTTGCTTGTTATTGTTGTTAAAATATCTTGCACTACACATTACCTTAGCAATTTAGTGTTGAAAAAGTTGATGCAGCCTTCAGAGTGACGGTTCACTTTGTGGTTTACTTTTTCAGGTGCACTCGAAAAGCAGATTGAGATAAATCAAACTTGTCATCTTCGTTCACTAGTTCCCTATCTCATCAGAAATCTCAAAGCATTGAAGAATTCAGGGAGAATAGTATTAGTTGAAGAGCATCAAGATGTTGCTACCGAAAGAAGCACACCCAAAATTGTCATAACAAACCTCCTGCGCAAATGCCTAACGCTGTTAACTCCAGGCGACAAGCATCTGCTAAAATCCGTTCTTCTTCTTGGTGAAATCAGTGAAGACCGGTTTCTGGCCGAGAAACTTAAAAAACTCCCTCTTTTGGGTTTTCTAGAGCTCGATTCCTTGGAAACAATGGAGAGCATGCTAGTTAGAGAGGAGGATTCCATCAATCAAGCAGCTGAAAAGCTTGTTCACATAAAACTTTTCCTCAAGAAGCGTTACTGTACAGCTACGAGGCAAGAAAGCTGCAATTCTGATGATAGACCCAGTAAGTGGACAGTCGCCAAGTCTTGGATTCCATGTCCCATTGGTACTCTGCCTTGCTTCCTCAGCTCCGCAGCCATTGTTCCTGTTCTTGATCTCTATGAAGAAGAAGCTTCGGCCAACAAATTCGATACAGAAGGCCACAATCTGGAGAGTAGTTGTCCGGAGCAGGTGGACAAAATTGTCAGTGATTTTGAATCTTTTGGGAAAGAAGAAGAAGAAGAAGAAGATGATGACTCTACTAAAAAGTTTGATCAAGTGCTGAAAGATTCAGAGGATGCCTTTTCCATGGAAGGCAGGCTGCTAATTGATGGTGTTTGGAAGAAAGTTAGTGATGATGAAATGGCTGAAATCGAGTCTAATATCACAACTTTTGTATGATGACACACTTTTCTTTTAGGGTTTTAGGGCTTTGTTGAAACTGTCGATCGTTTTGGATTATTTTCAATTGAAACCGCGTCAAATCGTTGTTAGAAATTGGTATCAGTTTTGACTGGTTTTAGTTTTAGCAATATTGTTATTTTATTACTGTTTTTAAATTTGTATTATTTATTTTTTGTATTTTCTTAAATTTATAGAATATGAATTACTTCAAAAATGAGCTAAAATTATGTTAAATATTTGTTTAAAAATAATTAGTATTACTAAAATTTACTTTTACTATAATTTGAAATAAATATAAAGGAGAGAGCTGCTCGCATGGGGGTCCATAAGCAAAATGGGATCCTTTATTTTAGCTTCAATAGGAGACAGCCTGGGGCGGAGCTCGCCGTCATCTTTCACCGTCTCCATCTCTCTTCTGTCTTAATTACACTTGTTGGGTGTGGTCTCCTGCGCCTTTTTGGTCGGACTTCTCCACGTTGGTCGCTTTCGTCCCTCCTTCCCATGAGGAGCAAAACTTGGGCAGAAGATACATGGATCTCTTCTCGTTCCACACGGTGCAGCCTCTCATGGACTTGTTCCTGGCCTCTATTTCCCTGGTGTTCGTATTAGGCGTCTTCGTTGTTATGACCTTCATTCTTGCCTCCGTTGCTTTCTTCCGCAACTTCAAGTCGTGGCCGTCGTGAGGGATCCAGAGATTGCACGCCTGCGATAAGGTCGGCGTTTATTACTATATGGCCTTCCGTTAATGTTGACATTTTGATTTTTTTTTTTTTTTTTTTTTCTCTATTAGACATTGTACCATTCGCCTCCTATTTGGGGAAGGGTTTTTGTGAGTCGTTGATTGAATGATTGCTTATATGATCAGGTCATTAGAGGGACAGAGTTCAGTTCCCTTTTCTTCGTTGCATCCTTCGATTTATTATTCTATACTTCTGTTTTTTAGTTTTAGTCTCGAATTTATTTATATGCTCTGTGTATAGCAAAGAATATCCAATGTAGGCATTCTAATTGTTCTTTGATGATGTATAAATGAGTAGATTAGTTGTGTAAAAGGGTTGCCAACGATTTTGTCTGCAAATTCACTTGCTGAATTGTTGTTGATTCTCATAACTACGACTTTATGCTCACTGGTAAGCTCACTGACTTATAAGCATGTAAATGCATTATTGATACCTCATTAGGTTGTAATAACTGACATCCACATCTTATATATAAAATTATTAGATTTATTAGTTTGTTTGGTCGCTAAAAGTCTGTTCTGAATCTTACATTTTAAGTGTTTCAAAATTCATTGTTGATTGAAAGTCAAACAAAAAAAAAAAAGATGCAAAAGAATAGAAAATCTTGCATACTATTAGGTTTTACTTTTCAGTCTAACTAGTAGATTCGATGATTGCGAATCAATCCTTTGCTCTTTGAGGTTAATCATATGCACCATTATTAGTGATTTGAGACTTAGGTCATGGGTTGTTATTCAAGGAATACAATCAAATAACTTCGCAAGTTGGGACCATTTCAATTTGAAATCAACCTACCTCTAATTAATTATATGCACCATTAGAAGTGATTCAAAACTTAGTTCATGGGCAATTGTTCAAAGAATGCAATCAAGTAATTTTGTAAATTGGTACCAATCATTCTCACTTGTTCAATTTCAAAATCAAGCTACCTCTTGGGCAATTTGAAATTAAATTAATGCCACATGCAGAAGTAGGAAAGTGAAGTCTATTTCATAACAAAGAAAACAAGATATGAATAATTTGATTCATTAGTACAAAGTTAGGAAATTATCTTTTTTTGTCCTTTTTCACATTTAGGGATTTGTATGGTTCTATTGAGAAAATCGCCATTTAAAAGGATCTCTATATGGAGATTTAAAGGCTAGTATTCCTACCCATACAAGTGGATGAACCATAATGGGTAGATTGTCTTAGAAATCTTGAGCTTTTTTGTCAAACCTTAGAGTGTGATAGAATCTTCTTTATCTTTGGTCATACACTTCTCACTCTTTTTTAATAAAATCTCTTTGCATATGAGTATGGAAAGTTTTATTGTATTAAGGGGAAAAGACTTACTAGTCCATATAAGTTATTTATGAACATTTCTTTATAAATTAAGATTGTCACTTTCACATAGACTTAGATGTTTTGAATAAGGCATGGTTATTTTGTAGTATTCCTCATCACATTTCATATTGGCTTATTTTTTTGTTTTTTGTGGTTATTTTAATTTCTGTGCTAAATATTTAAAATTCTCTGAAATGTTTATCATATTGCCTTCATATCTCTCAAGCCTACAAGTCACTAAACTGCTACCAATAGCTTTCAAAAGGGAATACTTGGAGTAAATTTTAGGATTTTTTTTAACTTAGATAAATTAACCAATCCTCTTATGTTTAGATAAATTAGCCAATCCTCTTATGTTTCAAGTTTCGGTCACATGCTTTTGTCTCTTCTACTCCTCTTCCATTCTCCTTCTTCCTTCCCTTTCAATGTCTTTCCTTTTTTTTTATGAATTTGTTATTATTTTAAGTTTATTTATTTTCTCTTAAATTGATGTTTTGAAAATTTAAATTAATAAAGCGAAGGCTAAATGTGCTACTATGTTAGATATCTTCTCCCTATGATATGTTGATTTGCTCATTGAGAAGAACTAGTGTATCTTCTCCCTATGATATGTATGTTATTTTAGATTATGGTCTTGTTTGAAGTTTAGATAACCACAGGACAGGGATGTTGATAACACGGTTATTGAAATTAGTGATAATAGTGTTGGTGCAATTAAAGGTGTAGTTGGATTACTTTTTCAAGAGAGCTAATGCATATGTTTGTTGGTGTTTTGGTTTAAATTAATTCTCACATTGAAAAGAGTATGTTGTCGTTTCTCAAAAGTGAAGCAAGCCCAAACAGATCGGTTTGTTATCATAAGTCAAAATAAGTTGATAAAACTCTATTGTACATCCCTATGGACCTCCTATATGGAGACATACAATTGTAAAGAGAGGGATAGGGCTTTACATGCTTTTGGTATAATAAGAGTATGACACACAATAGGTCATTAGTAAAATGATGGAACATGTATCTAATAATTGGTGTCCTCGTACTTGATTATGGGGATGTAAAATTACTTGGATAATTCAATAAACTTGTTGAAAGTTGTCCCAAATAAATAGATCAACTAAGGAACATGTTCATATCATTTGCCCCAAAGACTTCTCATGTTTTTAGTGGAACGGCACTACATGTCTTTAATAACTGTTCATTTTAATTAAAGTGTCATTATCCTGTTGTGACTATAAACATTTTATCAAAATTTATCAACCTTTGATAATATAAAAATAAAATATAACTTAAATTTCTAAAATTCATAAAATATTTGCAATTCAAATAACTAAATCATGTAATTGAAATATGATATCAAAATCAAATCCTTTTTAAACCCAATGCAATAGAAGATACAATTAAAAGTTACCAAATTTTTTTGTAACAATAGTAATGATATATTACAATATTCTAGATGTTTGAGTAAACCAAATACAACAATTCATTAACTCATTTCTAAGTTTTGTTAGCTTTGTTTATTGCTGTTTTGGTTCCTTCAATGAATTGTATTCATAACATCTAAAAGTGGTTGCCAAAATAATTGTTTCATTTTCATTGACATAATAGACAAAGTCTTAACACAATCATATTTATCCAAAGATAATAAAAGTTTGGGAGCATGCCATATCTTTACCATGCATCCCAATAATAAAATATGTATTACATATGTTGTGCAATGTTTTAATATCCATTTGTTTTCCTTATGACCCATTTTCCTTGTTATCAATTTTATTGGCATTTCTATTATTTTAAACTTATTTCATTATTTTATACCCTTCGGGACCGATTTTCCATTTTAGTGTATACTATACTCCTATGGGACATTTTTAATTTCTCATTTCGATGTATAATATTGCCAATTTTTTCTATTTGGCTCAAACCTTTTTATTCATAGGAGCTATACCAAGTTTTTATTTGCCAATTTTCTTGATGTTATCAATCTTAGTTGAGCCTATTTAGCCATTAATTCATGCATCTTCATTCGTCGTTCCATTGTTTTACAAATGGATTATTTTTTCACTTGCATGATGCTAGAAATGTAGGCCCATAGATTTACCTTTTGCATTTCCAATTATATATCATGTAGATATCAATATTGCATTTAATATCAAACAAGTATGCAACCAATACATCACCTCAAAGATCACTTATCCAATAAGTTTATATAAATCCTAATTTAGTTGTTAATCCAATCAACATGACATCATTCATCACTTCAAATACACATTCCAATCTTTTTGAATGCCTATCATGAGGAATTTAATATATCATTATACAAACAATCAAATGCATAGTCCTACCATGTAGATTGCTATCTCGTTTCCAATAGTTACTTATCGTGTTAGATCCTTTATTTTCTGTAATTATAAACACATGCATAGCTATTAGTTTTCTTTCATGTATCTATGACATGTTATGTGTTACCATGCATGCATGCAGTTCTCATAGTGCATACCATACTTTAACTTCATCATTTGAGCCATCTTTAACTCATTGGATTAAAGTTCATAGTCTTGGTGGAATCGTCTATCAACTCATCGAAGTCTCCGATTGTATTTATCAGAGTGTCTGATAAGCATCTAACAAGCATCAGATCCTAGAGCATTTGTCTTAATCATCTTGTGTTTGCTTTCCAAATTCTCGTCGGACTGTCCAACTTATTGGACGATTATCGGAACGTTTTTTAGGCATTTGATATAGATTCAAGGACAAAATTTGTAAGACTTTATTAAACCCCTTTGATCCCTATCAAACAATCATCAGATCATCGAATCACTAATTGACAAAGATTGTATTTTTTTTATATTTTCTTTGGACTATCTTATATATTGATCAAACTATTTATGCCTTACCTAAAATGATAGGTTTCACTTGCCTTCAAGTTTTTAACTTTGTAACTGCTTTAATAAAGTTTATAATGCTTAACAAAGTGAAAATAATATATTTCAACTCTTATGCAAACCCATTCGTCCATTTTAAGCTAGATCTTTTTCAAATCTTTTCAAAACTAATTGAAATTCATGGAGGAGGCTCTTCTTACTTTCCTAAGCAATGTCTCTCTATAATTTCTCTTGTGAAATTGACCCTTTCCTCTGTCTTCATAATTTTTACTTTTCTCTCGCAGCTAACTTAGAGCTCCCTTGCGCTCCTCCAATTATGCGATCTTTCTCTCCTCAAGTAGTGCATAAATACAAGATTATATTATTTTAAATAAAAGCTTTGTATGGTTTTGTATTCTTTGTATTTTCTATATTAAATGACTTAAAAAATTTTGTCAAATTATTTTTTAAATAAACAGTTATTGAAGGTTTTCATTTCCATATCAATTTCATAATTTTTTAGTATCGTTTGATTTATTTATTATTTCTTTTGACAATACCCTTTTAATAATCAAAGTTGCTAATATTTAGGAGATTTCAATCATTTGTTCTATGATTGAGCCACTTCAAATTTCACTGAGCTTGTTTTCACTAGATTCTTTATAATTTAGCTTATAATATTTGACGTTTACTTTTCCTATTTGGGAGTCTTTCCTTAAACAATGCTTTTTACAAACCTTTTTACAAAAAGATACCCAATAAGATTATATGTCCTTTCACATTAAATAATATTAGAAGTTAGAATTACATTTATCTATCAAATTTTAAATAATCTCATGAGCTTTGAGATGTTACACCAAGCCAATCTTAGACATTATTGGTTTCTTATGAGTTCAGAAATGAGGTTTAAAAATAAATTTCAAGAAAAATATTTAAGAAATAATTTTATGTAATTTAAGGTGGAGTTTTTTGAAAATTATTTGATAGAAATAAAATTTGAGAAGGAAATTTTTTTAAATAAAGTTTGAAAAGTTGTTAAAGGGCAGTGTACATGTATGAATAATATATGAACACAATTCATACAAATGATATGAAATAAAGATGCCACATTTTGAGGATCCTTAAAAAGACTATTAAGCATAATTACATTCATGAGGCACGGGGATTCATTTTCTTGTTTCTTCAATCTATTTGGTTATATTTTGTATAACGGGATTTAACTGCTATAAATCGTTGGGTATCAATTACTTAATGCTTTCTGCGCCAATATTCTACAGACATAGGAATTGTTGTTCGAGCAAGGGATTTGTATGAGACTTGTCAGATGATTTAATGATCTTGGTTTGTTTTAGTTTTTCTTTTATTGGATGAAATTAAGAAAAAACCAAAATGAAGTTTGAATTCATGTAATTGTAATGCATATACTGACTTGTAATGAGAGAGAAGTAGACGAGCTGAACTAGGAGTGGGAAATGGGAATGAGGAGATGGATGAGCTGAAGGTAGAGCAAAGGTTGATGTATGGGGGAATGCTGGAGTTCAGTCAAGATCTTGTTTTCACATATTCTTTTGTGTGAATATGAATGAAATCGTTATTTTTAGAGGGCGTGTTATTAAAATTCGATTGGCTTTATAAATGCTAATGGAAATTTTAGATTTTTAATAATTATCATGTACTTGAAATTTCAAATATCCAACAGTCTCCTTCAACACCTCAGTTCTTTTATCAAACAAATGATGCCATCAACTACTATATTTCAGCATAAGTAAAAATGATAAATGTAAATCAGATGACTTATTTTTCAAATATGTGTTTGCCTCACCATAAGTAATGAAAATCATTTCGACTCATGTAAACGAGGTGTTATTTTTTTGCTTATCCCACTTCAATGCTAAAATTGTTAAGTAACTTCAGTCTTGTTCAATGGTGAGTTTAAGTGAAGGTATGTGATGAGATGCTAATGTCCTCCATGATTCCTTGGTAGCTTACCCCCCATCTTCACTTCTTCATTCACTTGATCATCTTCTTATATTGTGTTGTTTTCTGTCCATCATATTTTCATGCCCATTCTGATTTAAAAAGTTAAGAATGTGAAGGCGTGATTCTGTTATGATTCTCATGCCATTGATTCTATTTAACATCCCTTGCAAGATCTCTGATAGATATTATGCCAAAGAGTTCAAATCCCCGCTCTCTTAAACTTGTAATAAATATGATTTAAGCAACCTCTGAATATTTTGAACTTTTATCCTAACAAAAGCTGATCAAATGAGGGGCAGCAGGAGAGATAGGTTCCTATATTGAAATAAATAAGCTTCAACACATGAATGGTTACCTTTAAATATGCTCTCTGATATGCAAAGAACACAAAACATAATGCCAAAGAGATCCAACAAAGTTCAAAACCAAACATGTTTTTACACTGCAGGCATGTGTCCTCCAAACTTCACCTCTCGCTGCTGGAATTGGCTCTCCTCGCCTTGTTGCTGCCATGGGCCTGAGAAGGCCTCGAGTTCCCCATTTCCCCGCCGGCGAACTGCTTCTTCTCCTTCACGCCACCTCCGGCATTACTTTTCCTTACATCACACGGAGCACCAGAGGAGGCATCAGATGCCATGGAGTCACCACCCTCCTCGTCTCCCTCTCCCCTGTTCCTGCTCTCACAGCTTCTGCTCTCCCTGCTCCTCCAACTCTCCCCACCTCCACCATCTTGGTCTCCTTCCACAGTGCTTCCATCAATGACGGGAGAAGCTATGTACATGGTCCAACCGGACTCGCTGCTGCTGTTGCACTCATCTGCTGCTCCATTGCACATGGATGCAGAATCCATGGACAACGGAAGATGACGAGGAGGAGGAGTTTTAATGAAGCACAATTCAAAGCTCCTCTGCGTCTCTGCTCGCCTCTGTGTAAAGCATTCAAAACCAGAAGCATTAACGTAGGCAAGCAGAAGAAAACCCAACACCTGGAAACAACAAATGCGTCCAAGGAAGCTGCTTCATGGAAGGAATAAAGGAGGGCTTCGTCTCCTGTGCTTCACATGTGAACCTCATTAAAGACGAAGCACGGAAGGATTTGAATTGGGAAGGATGAGCAGAACAAACAACCATTGGTCTCCTCCAAGGTAGCCTGCCACTTCTGTTTGGGAAGCATTGAAGGCAACCCATTGCCCCAAATCTTTTGTTCAGATCTCTGTAAGCTTTGGTTCAGTGTGTAGATCCATTACTGGAGCAGGTGCAGTGTCCAAGGGTCTACTTTTATTCCTGGAAACAGAACAAGATGTGATATTTCAAGGAGGGTTTATGCCTTAGTGCAATTATGTTTATAGAGCAACTTGAGAGGCCAAGCTGAGTGACAAGACATGCATGCTTGCTTTCAGGTTGGGAGACTCTACATGTGAAGCTTCTGGGTTCCAGGTGAGGTGCAGAAAGCAGTTTAAAGTTAATTATCTGTGAGCTACCTTTAATGCCTAACTAAAAAAAATACAAGTTTTAGAATATGTATTCTATTTTATTGGGCAAATAAATCTTTTTTATTTGATAAATCTATGAAATGAGGAAAAGTTGCTATTTGATGATGATGATAACATCCTATCAAATAAGATCATAACACATCTTTAGATGAAAGTTATGCTATGCTAAGGATGCCAAAACTGAACACTAAAGTTGAAATTTATGCAGCAAATTAATTATCAATCAATCACTTGTTGATCAATGAGCTCAAAGTTCATTATTCCTCCAATTTACAGCAGAAAACAAGGATTTTGATGCACCTATTTCTACACTCATGCACACACACTTCAACAATTGAAGCATATCTTGTGAAAATTGTGATCCAAATCCTCAGAATTACCATCAGCTTAGTGTTTGATAGCCCATGAGACCATGCAAACCTGCATCTTTTGTTGTATCCTTTCCCAATAGGGTTGGCATCCATGGAAACCATCTGTTAATTCCTTTGCTTATGGCACTCTGACTTGACTGCTTGTCGTTGATTCCAAACTTTGCACGCTCAATTGCCTCCATGAAGTGTTCTCTACAAACCATCTCACCACCTGAAAGGAAAGCACAGTAACTTCACAATACTAGCAAAACTACACAAATACCTCATTTTATATATATATATTTGTTGTACTTTGTTTTCACTCAAATTACAACTGATTTTATCCAGATTAACTTCATAAGGAATTAACAGTCTAATCTGATAAAAAAAGAAACATCAACTCTTTTCTATATAGCTCATATAGAAGTTAGGTACTTTTCATGACATGACACGTGAGGCTAATATCAAATGATGCCATGTAGTGTGCTTTTATAAACAATAATTACAAGTATATGATTCATTCAATGACACAACACTCAACTTTTACACCTTGCATGGCAACTATGGTTTCGAGTTCATTTTTTCTCTTAAATGGCTACTTCATTTCATTTTATAGAATGCATGCACTCACCTTCAGCTCTTGCCTTCAGAAAATACAATCTCTTATTCCAATCTTGTCGACTTCTTTATTAGGTCTTTTGCTTAAAAAATATCTCTACCAAGAAATCCAGCTTTAGACATACTTTTATAGGCTCAATTTTACTGCATTACTAGCTTTTTTATTTACTGCATTTTATACCATCATCCTTTACTTTTGTTATATTTACAAATTATTAATTACACATTTGAAAATATAATTGCATTGCTTTTAACTGTTATATCTTATCATTCCCATGACATGATTTTTTGAAAGCTGTCTTCAGGCCATGCAATGCAGTAGTATCTCCATATCTCCATGTCATGTCCATGTTTAATAGCAAAAAACCTAAAGAAACCCTAAAAGAAAAGATGCCCAGAGGAGTTTGAATTGTACCATAGCTTGAATTTTGATATCACTAACAAATAATGTAAATCATAAAAATTGAGTTGGCTAAAATAAAACATATAAAACAAGCAAGCAGTCTTGTTCCAACTCAAGTTTAGAATAAAACTCGAAAACGAAATACTTGGTTCATAACGGCTTTATTAGATTAAGGATTAGGAATTAAGGTTTACGGAACAAGATTCAAGAAGCAAGTTAACTTGCTAGCCCTCATTATGCAACATCTGTTCTACATCCCTCTTAACACTCACTTGATTCTACCATCATAAATTAACATACATCATGCATTAGTGCACAAATTTGTATTAAGCACATAGAAGGTAACTCCTACAACTTGGTAAATTAACAAGGACACAGTATCAATACTTGCTTAAGGAAAGCAATTTTAATTGATTGCAATGCAATTTAGTAGCATTAATCTTGATCCCATTTTGTTGGATAGCAGACTTCTACAACATTTAATTTGTATAAAATTTTAGAAATTTGAATGATAATCACTTTAAAGCAGCATCTGCACATCTTGTCTTTTTTCCTGTCAACTATAGAAATCCTTCTGAAACATTCAAATGAATCATTGAAATCCCCTCAGCAACCGATTTATCGGAAACTTGATCTTAGCAACTAGTACTACAACTGAACTTTCCTATATGTGAAGCCTAGTTTCTTCTCATTAGATCACAAATTAAAAGCAAAATCATGTTAAATCCCATCAATAAAGTAAGCTAGTGAGGGCATCAGGAGCACCATGAGCATGGCGGAGCTCCAGGAAATTACTGAAAGCTAAGTCATTTACTTGGAGAACTCGAGAACAAGTGCTCAAGAAAGAAAGATGACATAATATTAGATTAGACAAAGCTGAAAAAGACTTTAGAAAGTTAAACTAGCTTTCTATGCATTCAAAAGAGCATATCTCACCTCTTCTAGCAGCTAGAAGAGCAGCTTCATTCACAATATTGGCCAAATCTGCACCAACAAAACCTGCAGTAAGAGATGCAACCAGACTACATATGATCAATGGTTCCTCCTCCAAAGGAATATCTCGCAGATGTACAGCTAGAATCTTTCTTCTTCCTTCGAAATCTGGCTCTCCAACAAGTACCTTCCTCGAGAAACGACCTGGCCGGCATAAAGCTGGGTCCAGAGCCTCTGGCCGATTTGTTGCAGCAATAACAATAACTTTCATTTCTGACTCAAACCCATCCATTTCAGTAAGCAACTGCCAGAATTACATTAATAAAGTTAGATAAAGAACAATGCTTGTCCATGAAAAGTTGAATGATTTGTATGGCATGAAAAATCATAGTACTATTAGATTGTAGACCTGATTTAGTGTTTGATCTCGCTCATCGTTAAAGCTCCTTCCACGTTTGCCTCCAACTGCATCAAGTTCATCAATAAAAACAATGGATGGGGCACACTTTTTTGCTGTGTTGAAGAGGTCCCTTATTCTTGCTGCTCCCCTTCCAACAAATAACTCTACAAACTCACTTGCAGATACCGAGAAGAAAGGAACTCCTGCTTCTCCGGCTACTGCTCGTGCCAGCAATGTCTTCCCAGTTCCTGGAGGACCTACCAGTAGGACACCTCTAGGTAACTTAGCTCCTAACTTGCTGTAATTTATAGATCCTTGCAAGCAGGAAACAATCTACACAAGAAAACAGCTTTTTTGGTTCATGCATTATGTTACAATAATGATAGCTAGGAAGGCATAAAAATGGAAGATAAGATGTAGACCATAAACAAAAGAACAAGGTTTTAGAATTAGGCAAGAGATCATGAAGACAGCATACAAGAAAGGATAAACAAAGAGAAACAACAAAGACGAAGGAGAAGGAAAATTTATCACATGCTTAGGACTCGCTCCAAAACTAGAATTACCATTTAATAGAAAAAAAAAACCACTTAATCTCTTATTTAGAGCATCACTACCAAAGTTCCAAGGCGTTTGATGATTTTTTTTGGTAAACGATAATCACTTACAATAGATCACTGCCTCTTACACAAAGAAGGGATATAATAGTGTCCAAAGTTACAAATCCGCTGTCAAAAGGAAAGACCTAATAAAACTAAATTGTCCCAAAACTACACAAAAACATATAATAAATCAAATATAAAGTCTCTTCTACTCAGTATCAATAAAAATCTTGTTGTGTTCTACTTAATAGCCATGTATCGTAACTCTCCACTTCCACAATAGAAAACATTTGATAACTAAATTGGTTGGTAAAATGACAAAATCAACCTACAAGAGCAATAGAAGGGCAGAACAACTTCCTTTGATACTCAATATCTACCCAAAGCCTTTATAATGTACTTCTAATTAGATAATTCAAGAGCCCCTTCAAATTAATCTCTCATGATTCTCCTGTTAATAATTCAATTTCCAGATTTTGCATCATAATCTCCTTTTTATGAATGATGTTTTAAGCAAAGTATCTTCCTCATCCTAGAACTTACAACAAATATAACATTTACGCATGATACTGGTAAAATATTACAATAACTAAAATTATATATATATATAAGTATGAGACTTCTTGTACAACCATCTTGATGTTTGTTTCAGACTACAAAGACTCTTCTTGAATCTACCTACTAGATTCTCCTTATTTTTTTAATTCTTCTAGTAATATCATTTAGATGTCTTCCTCAAAATCATCATAGAGAAAAGTATTTGTCATATCTCTACTCAAGATACAAGTCCTCAATAGCAACAATACTTAAGACTAGTCTAATACTAAGCAAGTTAACAAGTTAAAATATTCTAGTAGAGCCTCTTGCCTTGTACCTCCTACCAATAGTTTTCACTTTGATTATGTACCTAGTTGCTTTGCAAAGTTTTCTTTCTATCTAATGGAAATAACTCCCAAGTTCTACACATCTTAAGAGAAAAACTCAACTTACATGGACAACTCCCATTTAAAATAATATTTAGCCTATTTTACTTTAATAGCATCATGATTTTCAATATCAGTTAAAACTAGATACCATATAGATAGAGAACATCTCAAAATAGGTTTAGGAGTTCAAAAGAAGCTACAACTACTCTAGATACACCTTCAAAATCAACAACAATAGATTTAACTCCTTGAATTTGAACCTCCATGGAAACATCAAAATATCTCTTAATTTTTTTATTATAACACTAGATTCTAAAATAGATTTATCATTATGCATAATAATTCAAAAGAAAGACATCATTGGTACTAATTATTATATTACTCTGTTAAATTCAAAACTTATAATAAAAAAATTATTATTATGTCCAATCAAATGACATTTCATTATTTTGGCATCAAACTTGTTTCTTCCATAAGCATCCACATACTCATAAAAAACCAAACAAAGAACGTTCAACATTACCTTCTTTTTTATCACTCTCTTTTTGTTAGCAATTTAAAGATTAATGGAATTGAAAGTTCTTTGTTGGATAAATGAGTATAAGCATTGACTAAGTCTTCCCAAAAGGACTTGGGCAATCTTGTGTGGAGTCTCATTCTTCTAGCATCTTTATTATCCCATCGATCCTCTTAATAATTCTATTTTGTTTTGGTTTAATTGGTAATTTTTTTTATCATTTCAATACAATGATCTACAAAATATTTATTGTACTTTACAAGACTCTTCACCATTGCCTAATTTCAATAATTTTATTTCTTTATCTTGTCATAGTTTCTATCTTGGGCTTCCACTTCTTAAAAGAATAGAATATCATATTTATTTTTAAAAAAAAAAAACTCATATGTCCTTTTGTAGAAAAATTTATGATGATAAAATAATAAAGAGATTTTCCAAGAGAAAATATTGATGTTCCCTAAACATCTACATGAATTAACTACAATATAATTATCTTTTGTTTTATAAATAAACTAATTCATTTTTCATTTCCAAAACTATAATCTTCACAAAAATCTACATCAACAAATCTTAGTACAAGTAGAAAACCCTTCGATACCATTATCCTCATTCCCTTCATACAATGACACAATTTGGAATCTCCTCTGCCAACAACTATAATATTCACATCGTCTAATAGCTCATAACCATCTTTATTCTAAGGATCATGATTATAGAACCCTTGACAATCCTCTAAAAACTATCCTGAAATAAAATCCTATTAGTCAAAATTATCCAATTGTCTAATAGAAATTAGTTTCTCTTAAGTCTGAGAACATCATGCAATTTCAAAATGAATCCATCGATTGTCTTGATCTATATATTATTCTTCTCTAAAATTTCCAAATATTCATTGCCAACAAGATAGACATTTCCAAACTTTTTTGCAATAATTCTTTTCAAGCGATTGAGTTAAAAGATGCTCATATGTCTAAAATTCATGACTTAATGTGACTATCAATACTCAAGGCTAATGCATCTTGTTGGAGATCCTATTCAATAGCTGCATTTCTAAAATTGTTAGCTTCTTAGTTTTAAATTTTCTTCTTCTTAGGAGCCATGTGATCCTATTTTAGATAGCTATCCTAATTATTGTTCAAACAAACAAGTTCGCTCTAAGGTCTAAACGTCTTCTATTAAGCTTCAACTTATTGCCGTAGTCTTACCCAATTTGATGACTTCTCCTTGATCCTTCAATGCTCAGCTTTTAGTACGCAAGATGGTGCTCACAATTCATCAAATTCTCTTCTACAAATGTCCTCATTAAGAATCAAATCCTAAACTCTTTGAAGGTTTAACTTCTTTTCACCAGATGAATTGCACACAACTATGGTTGTACTTTTAACTTCAAGTAAAGAAGATTACAAAATCAAAGTTTTAACCTATCATCACAATGAATGTTCACCAAACTCAATTGAGTAGTGATATTAAATTTGTTGATATATAATCTAACAAAACTTCCTTTAATAATCTTTATATTAAAAGTCTCAAATAAACTTCATTTGATGCAAAAAAAGCTTCTAATACAAGTTGCATAAGGCCTTCAACAAACAAGTCATTTTCTCGTTACTGAAAATAAAAGCCAATTTCCTCACAAATGTTAGCCAAATCATCCCTAATGTATGTCAATCCAACAAATGCCACTCTATATTTCATTGATTCAGGTCTCTCCCACAACAAGGGTTGATATACTTTCTTCTTGTAGAGAACATCTTCAATCTACATCTTCCAAAACCCAAAAGCCTTGCCTTCAAGTCGATCAATATGTACTTTTTTTATCAACTATGAAAATAACATTGTTTTGTTATGAGTTATTAGCAATCAAAAAAACCAAAAATACCATCTTTCTGAAAATGACCCTACAATGCAATAAGAAAACAAATAGGAAAATGCAACAAAATGCATAATAGCCATTGCAACCAAGAAAGAAAGCAAGCAATCAAGAAAAGCCTACAAAAAGATCTATGTAGAAAATCTCAGATCAATAGAAAAACCACACTATGCTAGAAGAACATTCAGTAACAAGATAGAGTGTCTCAAGATGAATATATATGGACAACCCTCTCTTTCTCTATCTCTAACCTAGAACAATCTTGCTTGTTCCTATTCTTAGCTGAAAATACAACCCCTAATTACAGAGAAATATATGCCATAGAAATCTGTATCTTGCACTACCTTCGATAATACATTGTATTCAATCCTCAAATAGTTAGATGCTTGGAATTTAGAATGTACTCTATTACTACCATCAGATCAATTCATCAAATGGTCCAGTCTTCCTAGGTTAGCTGAGATCCAGTACATCAATATCATCTGTTACAGTCATTGGCAAAAACAAAGTACAACCACATGGTTTGTTCATTTACAAACTAAAAGTTCTAGATCTACAATCCATCAATTTTATACCCAAATTACATCTTAGCCTTCTCACTTCCCAATTTGCAGAATACGCAAAACTAGGCAAGGATGAATCCAAAAACATTCATAAAGCTGAAACCAAACCATTGTGTTATAACTAATGATAATATAAAATGGTTGAGCAATTGAAATGAGTTATGCAAATTTTTTATCTTCCCATCCTAAAGATTTGTAAAAATCTGCAGCAAAGAGAATCAAGAAGCATCGACAAAACAAGTATAATCGTTAAGTTGTAACATACAAAAACCAAAGTATAGCAAATAGAACGGCTTCCCACAGTAACAAAAATTGAAAAAAGTTTTTAACAGAAGAATTGGTATGCTGTCTAGGTATGGCATATATAACATACTTGAAGAAATAGATCATACTGGAGAAGCCATTTGAGGAATACAAAAAAATACATGTTTATGAACATGCATAGGTATATTAACTCAATAAAAAAATGATTAAGAACACCTCTGCTTTCAGAAGTAGATATATGGAGGCCCATAAAAAATAATCTACCAAAACTCCATGTAACAGAAAAACCCTCTTCTTACTAATCATGTTGCTTTTCCTAGCACAATATACATTAGATATCCATGTTAAACATCTCCTAACATGATTCTATGATTCAGATAAGCTGCCCGAGTTCGGTGCATACAAATGATTCAATAACCATAAAAAGCTAGTCTTTCATTTTCTAATTTTTTTCCCTAACTTCAAAAAATGGTTTCTGCACAAAATTATACCATCTGCCTATGAAATATGCTCAAACACATAGTGAATACACAACATCAATTCTTTCAATTTGAGGAATCTAATTTTATGCAAAACTCTAGCATATGAAAGAAAGAGCAAAACTAACTTCCACGAGCTCATCTTTTGCTGCATCAACACCCTCTACATCGTTGAATCCAACCGAAAGATTGCTTGGTCGACGCTTCTTTGCCGGACTGTTAGCAGAAGAAAGCTGGCGATAAAGCAACCACATTAAAGGAATTAAAGGAACCCACAAAGATATTATTGTGATCAGCATATTTCTGATCGAAACAAGAGGGGACTGCGGAGCCGAGCTGTATCTTGTGCCCGTTTCTCTCATCAATCCAAGTAGAAAGTTCTCATCATGATCAATCTTCCGGGTAACATACTGCCACTTTGGAACAAGAGTACTCCGACTAGGCATACAAGGAACAGGATTAGTTTCACCTTTTGATATAGATTTCTTCATAGAATCTTCAATATCTATTGATGCCCCTTCTTCTTGTTGTGAATTTGGTGTTCCTTTTGAATGTGGAACCGTGTTATAGAAAATGCGTCGTGAACCCTCCTCAAAAAGAACGTTCAAAACTTCTCCTTGTTGAAGATTTGATATCAAATCGGAATAAGGAACAATCTTGGAAGATGGAACTGCCGTGTACTTGAGAAACAGGAAACAGGAGCCCATGGCAAGAGATATCACCAACGAGAGGGTTACCTTCTTTGAACTCCTCCTCAACGCAGACTCCGCACCCTCGACCAAACCTCGAATTGAAATCCTCTTGAGCTTTGCGGAAAGCAAGCGCAACCTAGGACGCAGCCTAAGGGAAAACCTTCTCCCTGGTCGAGGTTTCCCTTCAACATCCGCGGAAGCATGCTTCTCGTCAGTTCTATTCATCTGTGCAACCACCGACCTAGCGCATGGCGAGCCAGAGCGTCTTTTACAATGAAGACCTAGAAAAGGGAGCGGCTGGGAGCAACGCAAATAAACAGAGAAGGAAGACGATAAATCCCTTGATGCCTTTCTCCAAGACGACAGCTTCTCGTGTGAAATTTTCAACTTGCTTCCATTACACAAAAGCGAGGGCCGATTAAGGTAAAGGTAACAACTTTGCGGAACCATTGCTCGAAAATAATGATAAAAGAAGCGATCTATAACTAGGCCAGTGTGGCCATGGTTTACAGAACATGAGAATGGAATCGAGACGAGACGCTGCTATATCGTTAAAGCTCTGCAACGTCGCATTTATCACAGCCGGACGACGCCGGAGCCACTTCCATCATGCTTCTTATCCTTTCCCATAGCTCTATGTCCCGCTCCTGCCACACTATTTATTTCTAGGAAAAATGAAGTAAAATCATCTTAAATTTTCTTTATCTTTCAGTGAAGTATTTATATTATTTTAATAATTCCAAAAAAAACATTATCTTCACTTTATCTTATTATTATTTGCATTATATTTTTTAAATAAAAATTTTAAAACATGGGTGATTAATTTTTTTTCAAAATAAATAATTTCTATTAATAAATTTCTAAATAAAAAAAATTAAAAATAAAGTGAACAATGTTTTAAGCATAAATTATTATCAATAATACATTAGCCCAATTTTTTAACTATTCATTTTAATATTCTACTATAGTTAAAATTATCATTAAAAAAATTTGATAATAATCTAAATTCATGATTTACTAAAGTTTGAGAATAAATTCATCAATAGCAAGAACTAAATTTTTGTTTTTTTAATTTTGAATATGAATTTAGTAATCCAATCAATAATTAATAGTTGAGAAGTATTATAATACTTATAAAGTATTCAAAAAATAACTATACGGGTATTAAATATATTATTAAAAAGTATATTATATCAAAAACATTTCTATCATCTATACATTAAAATATCAATTTGATATTTATTTTGAATGCTAATTTTATTTAATAGGATAATTTTGTTATATATTTAAAAAAAATGCATCTAGTGATTTAAAATATAATTTTAAAATATTTTAATACTAAAATCCAAATACTTTTCATGCAAAAAAAGTGAAAATATTGTATCATTAATTATAACTTTCTTATGTTTATTAATAACACTTTTGCTATCAATCACAAATCTATGTGATCATATAAAATTAATAATTTTTTTTATACCATGCACTTTGTTAAAAAATAAGCCTATAATTACAATTGTGGTATTACTTGTGTGAAGGTTTCTTGAATCAAAAGCCCACAATTTCTCCATGAAAAAGGCAATGAATAAAAATTTGATGCTTATATAGCCAATTCATGCAAAAAATTATGTTAAATTCTACTAAAGGAAATACTGATAATTTGATAAAAAAAAAATTCTCTTGATCATAATTTTCCCATACACACACTCACTCACCTACTCTAAATTTGCTCAAATAAAACAAATTTACAAATAAAGGATTGTCAAATAACTGTAATTTAATAAGAAAAATATCAAGCACACGATAAGAGGTAAATAAACGCAATGCTTCTCAATCAAATAATACAATAGTTGAAAATTGAAAAAAATATAAAATACCTAAAAATTCATGTTTATGATATAGAGATCACTTTGTAAGATTGTATAAACTTAAGACTGAACTACTCTTCTAAAAGATTACTTTCTATCTATATATTAGAGCCACTAAGAGAAATATTATCTCTTCATCTACCAAACCTATCTCTCTTATAACCATAAACAAAAGATTAAAGTGTTGAAATTATTTCTAATCATAATCTTAATTAAGGATAGTTATTAACCATATAGCCCAATTTCCTATAAACAAAGCATCTTCTCTAACCTGGTCAAACCTACAAATGTCTTCATAGAATCCTCCACATTTGAAGTAGTAGGGCATCTTCTCTCTAGATATTATATTAGATATATAATCACCTATACCAAAAACTTGATTCCTCAACCTAAATACCAAATCTCCTATCACTTCTCTCTCTAAAATTTGTTCTTAAATAAAATTCCACTTTAAGTGCTAAAACAAAATCTATTTTCTTTCTCTAACTTCCTTTATAAACATCCAAGGTTAACTATTCTTATTTAATCATTGTTGTCTCTTCAACTAACTTTGAATACTCAGAAGTTTTTAAAAAATTAGTGTTATTTTATGACAAGACTTAACACTCAATAAAATTTGAAACATTTCTACTCCTTTAGGTTGACCAGATTAGAGAAATGTCGAACTAATGATAAGAATTTTAACTTATAATCAATACATTTTTTTATATAAATAAGACTAATTCATTTGCTATTTATTCTCTCACAAAATGAGGGAGATACTAGCTTTTCTAATTCTTCTTTCAATTCCTCCCACGAAATTTTATATACAAGACAATCTCTTAATTGAATTCGTTAGCCAATTCTAAAATATGCAAAATATTTTTTTTAATTTTTATTCTTTTTTAATTTATTTCCTAGTGTAAAGATATAAAGAAAAGTAACTATTTGAACTTCATGAGAAATTATGATCATAACTTTTGTTCTCTAGCTCAACAGTGTGAGAATAGGTAATTGTTCATATTTTCGGTTCTACATGTTAATGTCATCTACATAATGAAGCAAGCATTCACCTTGTGGCCATTTCTCTCTCTCTCTCTCTCTCACACACACACACACACACACACACACACATATATAGATAACTTAATTCTTCCAACTTTATTGGTCTCTATCCAAGACTTAATGAACTTCGAGCCACACTACATATGGTTGCTTCATGTGTGGTACATGCACCAATGAGATGCTTCAATTCGAGAAGCATGAAGCCTCCATTAGCCCGACAAAACAAAGAAGATGATGGTTCACCGTTTTCGGGCGTATCCGTTACACCGAAGCCTAAAACCGCTGCTTTATGTGTAATTGGTGTAGTCGTTCGTGTACCCTTTAGGGAAGACAATCTCTCGTTGGGCAGCATTCCTCGTCCCTACACTAAATATATACATACAATGTGAAGGAATAGTTTAAACGGTCGTTTCTGTGTTCCCTTCTATTCTTAGCACCCCACACGCGTTTCTCGCCTGCCTTTGAAGCCATAAAACAGCCCAGCCCTTCGTCGTCGTCCTCCCAGCAAGGAAAGGTACAAGGAGGAGGAGATGTGGAACAAGAGAGAGGACTCCGACTGCCGTGTCATCATTGTGGGAGCCGGACCCTCGGGGCTGGCCACCGCCGCGTGCCTCTCGGTCCTCTCAATCCCCTACGTCGTGCTCGAGCGTGACGACTGCATCGCCTCCCTCTGGCGCCACCGGGCTTACGACCGCCTCAGCCTCCACCTCGCCAAGCGCTTCTGCGAGCTTCCCCACTTCCCCCACCCCTCCACCGCCCCCACCTACATTCCCAAGGACCGCTTCCTCCGCTACCTCGACGACTACGCCGCCCGGTTTCGCATTTTCCCGCGAATCGGCTCCGAGGTCCTCTCCGCGGTCCGGGAGGCTGGGCCTCACTGCAGGTGGGTAGTGAAAGTAAACAACCCTGACGAGGGAAACCCATCGAGCGAGTTCGTCGGTGGGTTCCTCGTTGTCGCCACGGGAGAGAACGGCGAACCGCACCTGCCGCAGTTCAAAGGACTGGGGAGCTTCCAGGGGACGATCATCCACTCCTCGCAGTACAAGTCCGGAGGCACCTTCAGGGGAAAGAATGTCCTCGTTGTCGGCTGTGGTAACTCGGGAATGGAGATCGCCTTCGACCTCTGCAGCCATGGAGCCCTACCGTCCATTTCAGTTAGAAGCGAGGTATTGCATATTATCTATACGTCACCCCGCGTTTTCTCTGTTTGTCTTAGCTTCTGAAACGCAATTTTTCCAACAATTTTACGCAGTTTCATGTGGCCAGCAGAGAGATCATACATTTTGGTATGCTTCTCCTCAAGTACAGACTTCCATTATCTCTCGTCGACAAGATAGTCCTTGCTCTCTGCAAATTAATGTACGGTGATTTGTCCAAGTATGGCATCATCAGGCCAAAGGAAGGAGTCTTTTTTCTAAAAGCAACCGAAGGAAGATCAGCCGTTATCGACGTAGGAACTGTTAAAAAAATTAAAACCGGAGATATCCAGGTTTTGCCAGGGGTTTCAACCATAGAAGGTGACAGAGTTGTCTTCTCCAATGGGTCATCTCACTACTTTGATGCCATAATATTTGCCACGGGATACAGAAGCGTGGCTAACAACTGGCTTAAAGATGACGGTCAACTGCTCAATGCTAAGGGGCTTCCTACTCGAAGGTTTCCGAACCATTGGAAAGGAGACAATGGTGTTTACTGTGTTGGCTTTGGGAACAGGGGATTGGATGGCATATCCAGTGATGCAAAGCTTGTGGCCAATGACATTGATATGGTGCTTAGGGCCAAGGCATCCATGGAAAAGTTCAACAAAGGTGATTGACCTCAAGCATGGATTTTGAACTCAAGCTTGAGGAGGAATAGCAGAATAAAGGTGATGATGCAGTTTTGAGGAAAAAGTAACGAGGCATGCAAAACCTTACGTATCATGCAAGAGCATGACTGATTTGACTCGGCTTAGTAATGAAGTAAATTATGGTGTTTAGTTTGTTCTTTTTTCTATATAAAAGTGTTCAATTGTATACAATTATGTTCCTTTTTATTCAATTTTAAATAATATATATATTAATTGTTAAGATTGAAATATTATTTTTTTAAATCATTATTTTGTTATGAAAAATATCATAATATCATTTTTTTTTAGTTTTTTAAATATTATTTTGTCTTTTGATCTTGTTATAATTTAATTATCTAAATAATTGTCATTATTATAATCATGGTTGAGGTGGAGATGATGAGATTATAAAAATAGAATTAAACAATCCTCAACGTTTTTTAAACGACGTAGCCCAAACGATTGGGAGAATTCTCATCCTTTAATTATATTATTTTTTTATTATATTATAGTAATAGTTTAAAGATATTTTTATTTTAATGAAATATAATTACTGTCTTTAAGCAAAAAAGTAAAATTTATGATTAGATTAATTTATTTTAAAAAATATTTATCAATGATTGATTGCCAAATTAACAACTTTTTATAGTAATTAATAATAGTATTTAACAATTATTATATGAAATCAATGATTAACAATAAGACGACTTATCCTGGATAAGAATTACCTACTGGCAAGCTAAAGTAAAATACAGAGGACGAAGCTGAGGAAGATGGAAGTCTCCTCTTGCGGTCTCCTATTGGTCTTACTCGTCCTCCCCATCGCCTACTTAGTTCTCCGGAAACTACCCAAGGATCGAACGAAAGGACCCCCCGCCAAAGCCCGGCAGTTCACAATCAAAGGACGCCACTTCCTCGAATGGTCCACCGACCGCCTCCTCGCTTCCCCTGGCGCCACTCTTGTCTTGCCCAGCGGCGACGTCCTCACCGCCAACGCCGAAGTCGTGGAGCACGTCCTGAAAACCAACTTTACCAACTACCCAAAAGGCCAAGCAGCCAACTCATCTCTCGCAGACCTCCTCGGGGACGGTATTTTCAACACCGACGGCCCCGGTTGGCATCTCCAGCGCAAGCTCACCAGCCTCGGCTTCCACTCCCGCTCCCTGCGCTCCTACCTCACCGACGTTTTCCATCCGGCAATCTCCGACCGCCTCCTCCCCCTGCTCTCTCGCGCAGTGGCTTCCCGCCGTACCGTCGACCTCCAAAGCATCCTCGAATGCTTCGCCTTCGACGGCATCTGCCGCGTTGCCTTCGGATTCGACTCCTCCCTCCTCTCCCCGGACAGTTTCGACCAGGACGAAATCGTCGGCGACTCCGCCGGTTTCTCCCGTGCCTTCGAGTCTGCTATGGCGCTCATCCTCAACCGCCACCGTCCGCACCTTTGGCGCCTCTTTCGCCTCCTCGGCGTCTGTGGAGAGGCCCGGCTCAAGGAGGAGATCGCCATCATAGAATCCTTCGCCACGAAAGTTGTGGAAGACGCTAAAAAGAGCAGACCCAATTGCCTCCTCTTGCCGTTTCTCGATGCCGAAGGGCTCGACGAGAAGCAGCTGCGAGACGTGGTAATAAACTTCCTGCTCGCCGGCCGCGACACCAATTCCTCGGCCCTCACCTGGTTCTTCTATCTCATCTCCTCGCGCCCGGCTGTACGCGAAAAGATCCGAAAGGAAATCTCTTCCATCCGATCCAACAGAGCAGATGGTGAAAGATTCATTACTCCCGTTTTGTTCCCTTAGTTTTCTTTCTTCAAATTTCCTTTCCAAAAACCCCAATTTTTTTCAGATAAGGTGTTCGGCGTGGAAGAGCTGAAGGAGATGGAATATTTGCACGCAGCAATAACAGAGGCCATGAGACTATACCCGCCGGTACCGCTTAATTTCCGATCAAGCGCGGAGAGGGACGAGCTACCGGTAGGGACGACGGTGAAGAAAGGATGCTCAGTGATCTCTAATTTGTACGCGATGGGGAGGATGCCAGCCATGTGGGGGGAGGATTGCTTGGTATATCGACCGGAGAGGTGGTTCGATTCGACCGGCGAGTTTCAGACAGAAAACCCCTGCCGTTATCCGATATTTTATGGTGGGCCGAGAACGTGTTTGGGCAAGGAGATGGCGTATATGCAGATGAAGGCATTGGTGGCTGCGGTCATAGAGAAGTTCGAGTTTGAGGTGGTCGGAGAGGAGGAGAGGGGAGTCGAAGTTGTCCCTGTGTTGCGGATGAAAGGTGGTTTTCCAGTGAAGGTCAGAGAAACATCTGTGCTAGTCGACAAATAACTCAACATGTTGTTTGTACTAAATTTGCGTACGTTTCATCTACATTGCTTATCATCATCTACAAATATACAATCTTAAGACGTATATTAATTGTGATGATTTTATCTTTTTTATGTCCTGTCCTTTTGCCATTAATAGACATCATGACATCTTAAGATCATCGTGTCATTCTTTTGATTTTGTTAAATCTTATTATTTAAGTGTCTGTGAATGTTATTCATTTAATCTTCTTACAATCTAGCCATCTAAGTTACTCTGTAACGATTGTTATAACCTTCTTTTGTGGTGTGAAGAAATGAGTTATGTTTGCCCTACTAACTTAGAACATCAAGCAGATGATTAGGTTGTAAAACTTATTATTGTTGTTGAGGTTGATTGTAAAGATATTATTGATATCAGAGGTAATGATAAAGATATTATAAACATCATAATGAAACCAATTAAGATTCTTGTGGTATATATTAAACAAGTATTATTATAATAAGAAGAATTACAAGTTATCTATAGAAGGATAGGAGCAACATAGGGGGATAAAGAACTTATAGACAATTAATTTCGTGTTATTTAGTGTTCGAATCTCACTCTTTACGACTCACAATAAGATCTAATTAGAAAGATAGATTTTTTTTTTCAAAATTCATAAACACTTTATTGGAAATACATATGCACATTATTTACATTAAATATAGTTTTGAATAATACTTGTTAAGATGAATCAAACGAGTTGTTTGTAATTTTTGAAGGCTAAACTAATTTGTTATGAAAATATATATCATCTTATATTAAAATATGCATCCAAACAATATTAAAATATATTTACATACATTAAAAAATCAGTATCATATACTCAAACATTTATACTCATTATATCATCTATTATTTATACAAAATTAGTAATTTGAGCCATTACACTAATAATCTTCTATTTGATTTGTCCTCATATTATATTATTATATAAGACATACTATTTTAATACTATAATGTCATGATTCAATTTTACTATGCATTAGTATTGTTTTTTTTTACCATCTTATACATAAAAAAAACAATTTATCATAAAAATATATCTTAATATCGTAATATCATGATCTTATATATTTATTACAGGAAATTGAAATATTTATAATTTAAAAAATTATGAGAACAAGTATAACATTAAGATTGATAATGACTTAGAAAATCTTATTTTAAAAAAATTGAGATGTTTAATATTTAATTATAATTAATAGAGAAAATAAAAGAACAAATAAAAATATGACTTCTTAGTCTAATGATATCTAAATCAAAGATTAGAAAATTTTACATACATATTGATACTTTAGTGTGGATTCATTTAGGTCATCAACCCATTAGAAAGGATGATTATTCTTCATCGATCTTTTTCAAAATGGTGAAACAAACATACATGTACTAGTCTTCATTATCCTTCTTCAAAAAAAGGTTGACTATTATCACTTGTTTTCAGATGCAAAATGCTAACTTTGTTTATTAGTACACTATGATGAGGAATATTGAGATAATGTGGACCATGTCGGCCATCAATCCCATGCTTGTTGAAAGAAAACCATGCAAGTTTCCATATGATCATACACAAGAGTAACAACATAATCATCATTTAGTTGTATTGCTCCAGGAATAGAAATATCTTTACAAGGCTCTTGATTTATAGCATTAAGATGTGTTTTTGAATCCAAACAGATAACCTTCTCCTGGCTCAAAAGATGTTTAAGTTCCCTGATCCAATGTCTATGATTCCCAGATCAAATGGAATGAAACACAACATTAGTAACTGTGATACAACTGCAATTCCAACTGTGTTGGTTTTAGTCAGTTTCACATAAGAAAAACTATTAAAACAGAGATAAGAGATAAGGTGATAATCTAGTTGACAACTCTTTCTTCCTGGCCTTGTACCAGTGTAATTACAACTATAGAATGACTTACTGACCCCAAAACCAAATTCGAATGGCATCATCTTTTGATTCAAAAGAATCCAGGAACTTCTCCAGGTAGGGGAGCCAATTCATTCTTTCCGAATCTCTCTTCGTCGTAGAAACAAGCACGGACCACCCTTCCACCAAAGTATCGACTATCAAGATCAATCAGTGCTTTGGTTGTTTCCTCCGATCTCTCAAATTGCACAAATATCCTTACAGCTTCATCGGCCGGGAAGTTCGGTTCAGTGATCTCAAAGATCAAGACCCGAGTGACTGTGCCATACTTTGCACACTCGGAAGCAACCTCGTCTTCAAGCTCGTCGTCTACTTCTCCTGGACCAACCTACAAGTTGATAGCATAAAAGTAAGCAATATTTACTTTAAGCTTCCAGATTCAATGCAGCCTTCAATACATTGTTTTTGTTTATGCAGAAGCTAATTTAAAGGATCACAAGACATTTCTGGTTTATCAATATCATCACATAATGTAGCATTATTTGAAGATTGGAAAGGTTTGAATAAAAAAAATGATACCATCACTCAAATTTGAACTACACTTAGATATCCATTATTTTGATATTAAAAAAATTATTTATATAACCAAATAATAAAATAACATTCATATCTTTTTGATAACATTAATTGAAGTACAAAATGCAATTTCTAAGTTCAAATTTGATCATAACCCTCACCTTTTCTCAAGAAAAAAAAAATGCAATTACTAGGTTGGCTTTCCATGAGAAAAGAGGGGTCCAATCTATTACTCAAACAAACTTCAATCCACTTGTAAGAAAAGCTACACGAATCATCTGACGTTATTATACTTTATCTATGAACAGCTTTTCCTTGAAATCCAAATATGCAAAATCCTCTTCAATAGCCCTCTGCTATTATATTGTTTGTTATCTGCTTTCTTCATTTATATGAGAAACTCAAATAGCATTTTTTTCTTAACGTAAGTATCAAATAATCTACGTTTAATATTTTCAAAATGCAGATACACAATGGACACTAAGACAACCTTCTATCATCGAGAAATTTATTTCATGGTACCTTATGGACCAATTTGTAACTTTCCCAAGCTTTATCACGTTAATTGCACCACAAGGACAAGGTGCTTCTTGGATCGAAGCGATATATTAACTATTTTTAAAATGTCACCCAACCTTCTATCAAATACTTTTAAAATGATGTGTTCTCATTGTTGTAATAGCTCTATCAAGGGAAAAGAAACGAGAAATGAAGTCTCACTGGGACATCTTGCTATAGACCTGTTCGTTTTTCCCTTGCAAAAACTCCCTTTAATAGCTAGAAATTCTAAAGACAATTAACCATTTGCACAAAGAGATCAAGAACTCAACAACTAATATTCAACATTAATTTGACATTTCTTTCTCATTCGACTGAAGCAAAAGAGTTAACTAAATGCACTAGAGGAGACATGAAGAGGAAAATCATGTCTATTTGTCTATCACTACTGATAAGTTCAAATACCAGATAATAATCATCCAAGGATAAAACATTTGGTAAAATTATAGGCCTAGTTTGATGAGAAATAACCATGTTTCTTACAATACTTGTATATAGAATGTGATCAAGGGCAAGTCAAAATTGTCACAATTTCATCTCTTGCCAAACTTGTTGGTCAGCTAAGGTTCAGTGATCCAGGTCATCCATTAATTCCATAGAAATTACCAATGGCATCTCAAGTACAATTATTCTAAAGTTTCTGCGTGCATGAGCTGCGCCGTGACAACGTTTTGTTGTATTGAGAAAATCGTTAACTAGATTTACAAAGATGAACAAATTGTTCAAGAAGTTTACTGCTCAAGGTTGGAACACTAATAAAGTATTGCACAAGCCACAAAGTTTTTATGCTCAGTATTATATGCAAAACTCTGAGTGAGCGTGCTTTAAGCATTCATTTGTTCATAATATAGATATCACAATAGCCTGACCTCAAATGAGTAGACCATGTTCCAATCTTGAATGCTCAAGATAAGTATGTATATTATCTCACAAAATATTTTGCTTGCCAACGAATTTAATCAGGTCAAAGCCAATTTCATTTCAAAGTGTTAAAAGACAATAGTACAGAGATGCATGAGTTAAGGAGATGCTTGGAAAAAGGAACAAATCTTATAACTGAGCACATGACAACGTACAATCCACTATAATATGCTAAAATAGACTTCAAGTTGCGTGCAGTTGTCCTACTAGCCTAAGGGCTAATATCTGGAAAGGGGGGTTATCATTATAAGAAAACATGAAACTTTTAATTCAAGTAACAGGAAAATACTTCCCTTTAATTACTGTGAACTACACATTAAGAACAACATGCCGCTGAACCACACCCAAGATGGTTTGCAATGATGGCATAATTACAAGAGGAGAGCTTTAACAATTAAACTAAATCCTTTAAGCTATAAAGCCTGTAAGCAAAAGGCAAATATCCTTTTTTTTTCTACCACAATTAGGCCGTCCTACACATGAACTAGAAACATCTTTGTAGATAAATCAGTGAACATGCGATTCAATAAATAAATGAAAAGGGAACCGTAAACCAATCCTTGAGGAGAAGAGAGAGATATGCATGGAGAAAAGCTATGTCGAAGCTAAAGCAGTTATTACAAGATGGAATTAAACATGTATGACAGGGTTTAGTACCTGAATCCTTTGGCACAATTGTGCTCCATAAATTAATAACCCTTAATAAATACCCAAGAACATATAAATTAATAGCTATTAATCAATATCCAAGCACATTAAATCTTTTATAATAGTCTCTTATTAATTTGTTTGGATTTTAACTCTTCTATTCATAAAAAAAAACTAACTACTCATGTCCCAAAACAAAAGCATTAAGTGACTTCTATTTAATGGGCTCAAATCATTGAAATTGATTCTTCTTGTGCATACACTCAATTAATGATATGTAAAGTTTCCCTTAATTGCACTCATTTTGATCCTTTCAAGTATAGTTACTCATCATCTATATAACACTCATTTTATACATTTAGATTTCCCAAGTCAACACTCTATGTTATATAACATTGCTAATTTTATTACAATCTTATAAATATACCTTTAATCAAAAGTGATTATTTCAATCATAAGATTCATCATTTCATCCAACCTATTTAGATCCTGTTAACATTTTCAACAATTTCATAATCAGAGTGATAACAAACATCTCATTCTTTATTATTTTATGACTTAATAACCCTTAATCAATACCCAAGAACATATAAATGAATAACTCTTAATCAATAACCAAACAAGTTAAATCTTTTATAATAGTCTCTTATTAATATGTTTGGATTAACTCTTCTATTCATAAAAAAATTCCAACTTCTCATGTCACAAACAAGAGCATTGACTTCTATTTAATGGGTTCAAACCATTTAAACTTATTCTCCTAATGTATACACTCAATTAATAATATAAATATCTTCTCTTAATAGCATTCATTTTGATCATTTCGAATAGTCACTTATCATCTAGAGAACACTCATTTTATAAATTTAGATTTCTCAAATCAACACTCTATGTCATATAACATTAGTAATTTTATTACAATCTTATAAATATTCCTTTATTTAAAAGTGAGTGTTTCAATCATAGAATACATCATTTCATCCAACCTATTTAGATTCTATTGTTAACATTTCCACTAATTTCATAATCAAATTAGAATGTTAACAAATATCTCATTCTTTATTATTTTATGACTTTCAAATGTAATCTCTATATCATTTGTACTTCTTTAACTAAACTTACATTATATATAATTAATTTAAACCAATGAGAACAAAATCCCTTAAACTCCAAAGTCAATCAAAAGGCCCAATCAACTTTAGCCTCTTAGTTTTATTAATAAAAAAAATACATCATGATAATTCACCTTAGATTTAACTAACAAGAACATCCATAATTGATAAAAGAAAAGTAAAGACATAAAACAAAGCCTTAACCAAGACCAACAATAATTAGGAAAACTTCATTTAATCAACCCAACTAATGCAAAAAGGGGCTAATGAACAATAAAGATAATAGGATATGGAACAAAGGTAGAAGATTGGCTTTCTTAGCTCATCCAAACTCGATTTTTATGACATTTTTGTGCACTGTGATGCAATAGGCATTCCACAAGCCCATTGCACTTGTCAAATGACAAGCCAACAATTTAAATGTTGTTTAATCTTGATTTTTGTGAATAATTATTAGAAAATTATAGAAAATTTATTTAAATCTACATCATTAAAAGCTTACAATAAATATTTTAACATAATAAAATATAAAATTTTATGCTATAATTTTCCAAATATTATGTCAAACAATAAATCTTCGATTCAAAAATCTTTTGATAACAACTAATTTATCTTTCTCCATTAAACTTTTTTGACAAAACAAGATATAAAAAAATAAAATAAAATAAGTGAGCAAAATATAAAATAGGATGTAAACCTACTTAACCAACAAGAGAGGACAAGAAAACAAAATTTTAACAAGAAAATGAAAATGATATGGGAAATCATCTCTATCAAAAATACTAATGCCAACTTATGAGAGAGTAGCTTTCAACTATATGGACAATATATGCAAAAATTAATTTAAAGGCATTACAGACAAACACATTCGACATTAAGTCCCCTCGATCAAAGATCAGGGAATCTCCCCAAACTTCTTGGAAACTCACCAACAAGATAAAGTTTCATTTTCATTCTTCAAAACCATCACAAGTGTTATAGCTTTAGTCAAGAAAAGCCATCTATAAGGCACTAAAGTAATAAGAAACTAATCGAACAAATTAAAGTCCAATTAAACATTGTGTTTTAAAAAACTGTATAGTACGATGTTAATATAACATACCATCCCATTCAGTCAGCAAACTACAATGCACATTTTTGCCAACTTTTTAAACATAATTTGTGAGCATCTAGTTATTTTGGAAAAATTAAGGCTAGTTGTTGTTTTAAAGTGGCAGAAAATTTCATATCGCCAGGAGGAATCAGTCCAATTCCCTTGTATGTGGTTCATATGATACAGTCAATTTCACATTGACCGAGCTAGTGGTGGGAAGTAGGTTCACATTAAGATGACTTGTAACACTTCTTCAACACAAAAACTGCTACCCACATTTCCTAGACCACAAGATAGACTATATCCAAGCTAGTGTTCAAAGTGTGAACTTCCACATTTCATTCCTTATAAAAAAGTGGCAGCTCAATAGCATAAAACAACTGCAACCTGGATGGTGTCACATCAGAATATTTGACAGCATTTTAGTAAATTTAAGCATTCCCAATGCTGCATACAACATCAAAATATATTGTAATCGCTACAATCCTACAAGGGAAAGGAGAAAAATGACAGCGAAGAATATTGATAAAGTTTTCCAGAATTTGGTGGATTACAAGTAGCTTGAAAAGAAGGTCAATTACCAAAAAACATAGGGGACTACTTCAGAATGAATTACCAACCATGCTTCTGTTGGCTGACTTTTGGGGAAAACATGGCAAAAGGTGAGCACAGTGGTTACGCAACCCAAAGGTACAATAATATGGGAAAGACACAGTTGGCATGCCCAAGCTGTCAGCACAAATAACTGTTTTATTTTTCTTAAAGCACAGAAGATTTTCAAACTTAATCGACTCAAAATAGAAACTTTTTCACCTTTCTTTGTTGCTATGGCATGCTTCACAAATTATAGTTCAAACCAAAGGCTATCACCTCATAAAAGGTAAAGCATCTCTTGAAAGGAATGATATTAGCAAATGTGCATGATGGCATTTCTCGTTCTCATTATAGAATAAAAGACTATATCTTTTATTATTATAAAATCTAACCAATTTACTCTTGAAATTGTGGCCAAAGACTATATTAGATAAAAATTAAGGAGGATCACATACATCACCATCAAAGATCCAAGCAAGAACATTAGGTAGGGGCATACCCCCTAAAATCACCATTGGAGTCTAAGTTGGCAACCCATTTAACTACCTAATTCCCCTCTAAAACGTGAGTAATTTTGAAGTTTACAAAATACTAGAGAATGCTCAGGCCATAGTGTTCATCAGAAAAGCAGCTAACAAACATGCATACTACTACAGGTGAGTCGCATTCAAACCAAACCTTTGTTTCAACAAAGAGATGACAAGCAGTGAGGTGCATTCCTTTAAGCAAAGCACACTCCTCCATGACCAAAGGCACATATGAAGAAGCCATCAAATCACTTACCACAATAAGACCATCATTGCAATCATTAGGTCTAACCAAACCTTTGCAATTCACCTTAACCGAACTAAGCCATTGTTGAGGATGGTGAGGACGAGGAGAGGCAAAATGGCCTAGGGACTCTTAGAGATCCAGGGGATTGAGAGTTGTTGCATGAAAAATTGTGCACAATAGACTTGATGAGAGATGCAAGTCCCAACACAAGTCTCGGGTGGCTTAGAGCAATTATTGTTGCTCTAGAAATAATATTGAGAGGAAGGTAACCAATTTACTCATTTGGCTTTCTAGATGACTAACAACATTGCTCAACATAAGGCAAAAGCTAGCCTTAAAAAATTCTTAGGAAACCCATTATAACAAAGAATAAAAAAAATTACTAAGAATGAGAAATTTGTTTTGTTCATTAAAGCAAGTAGGGAGTGCATCCCTTAGGTTGAGCTCAATTAAGTATGAATTTAGATAACCTAGAACCACTATTTCAATATCTTCCAAATCACAAACCTAGAATACATTATTAAATGAATATAAACTATTCATATTTTCCTCCTCTTACCATGTGCTTATATGGCCAATATGATATGTCCTAAATTTTTATTGTATATTTGCTCTCTAGACCAAAGCCAATTTCATTTTTCAAACCTTTTCCAAGTAATGCTCAGCATCCCTATATTTGAATCATGAATCACTTGTTTCTTCAACGGTTGCATAAAAGACAATAATGGACTTCCTCATAGAAAATCAAGAGAAGCATATAAGATTCGGTAGAGAACAACGTATAGATTTAGTGATATAAACATATCGCTTTGCTTTTCTTTCAAAAAAAGTTGCTATCATATTCCAATAATAAGGCTCTAAAGTCTTAGACAAATGACCATCCCAAGGAAGTTGAGGGACAAATGAAGAGGCTCTCCAAAGAGAATTGGAGATTGCCAATGACAATAATAGATAGAAAACAGTGGATTTCATGAGAAATCTGCGTGGAACCTCTTCCATTGCTAGCTGAACCTATTTACAAGACCTTTCAACATTAATTTAAAATTCAAAGGATAACTACCAATTTTCTATTCTAAGGCTAAGAATGGGATTAACAACCACTGAGTTTAATCCCTTCTATATCTCAGATTAACTAGCTTATAGATAAAGGGACGGAACTTTGATACTTTTTTATTTTATCACAAACTTGGTAACACTATTAAGTACCCTCCAATGTCTTCATCTAGATAACCTCTAAAAAACTATAATTAGACTGTAAAGTTAGCTTGATGATCAAGATCGCTAAAAAAATTAAATCGATTTTTGGCTCAGATATGACTCAAATCAAAGGGCTATAGGCTAATCAAAGAACAAATTTTATGAGCAAATTACAAGACAAATCTAAATCAAAATCATCTATCCTAAAAAACAGCCATAATAGTTACTACTATATATATAATTTTGCATTTTAATACTATAAGGATATATATGGACATGAGTGGATGAATTCGTAAAATAATTTAAACAAAAGTGTTTGTATCTAACACAATGCTTGGGGTTTGAATGATAGCCAAATCGATTCTAACTCAACTCAAGATCAACATAAAAATCAACAAGTCATTCCTAGCTCAGATGAAACCATTTTTATTTAAAACTTGGGTCAAATTGAAATCAAATCAAAGAGTTCCAAATAACCTTAAAATTAATTACAAAAATATCAAATTTTTAAATCTTATTCGAGATGCCTACAAATTTAAGAAGATTTTCTTATGTGCAATATTTCTATTTGGAAATCATTATTCAACATGATCCATCTCACTTATCTAGGCTTATCATATTTTTCACTTATAATTTAAGCCCAAAATTTTTTATAAATTACAGTTGAACTAATTATCAATTCTATAATGCTTCACATCATGGCGATCAAGTTTTAATTATCTAATCTAACAAAACTAGTTACTTTTGTCTAATTTATTTCATCTTCCATGATTTGAGCTTCAAATCACAAGCATAACTCACTTCATCATTGATTCATGGCAAACTTCTGCATGAAATTATCCCCAATTCATATGAAGCTAGCTCAAGTTATAATAAAAAACCATATCAAATCAAAACGAAGCTTCTCTCTCACACAAAAAAGTTCATAAAAAATTACGAAGATGGAGTGAGAAAAAAAAATAAAAATAAGCCAAATGTCTTAATGCTAACTTTCTTGCTTGGTAACAAAATCTTTGGCATGAAACAAAGATATTGGGATTAATTCTTACTCAAATGCAATTTAGGTTGACCATCAAATTGAAAAAATAATTTTGTTATCTAGTTTGTATATATACCTTTTTAGCTCCTTGTCGAAGTCATAGTCCACAAAGTCCCATACAATTCTTTATCAATACCTCCCAATGAACCAACACCTCCATTTTACCTTTAACTGAGTTTTTGAGCATATTTTCCATACTTTGCAGTTGGATGATTGTTTTAAATAAAATCTATCCTAGTGCCATTACTTGAACTTCAGGCTGATTTAAATCTCTTGGGCATCATAAAGTATACAAAAAGAACTCCCAAAGATTAAAGGGAGATCAGATCTGATTCCAATTATCTGCCCAATTTAAAGGAGCATCTCATCAAGTTTTCTTAGCCACATTGGTTATTTTGAGTAGTTTCCAATTCTCTACCCTTCTACTTCTCCACTAAGTTTTTTATAATCTCTAATTGTTTGTCTGCAAGAAGAAATGAGTGCTTTAATGTCATTGGATTAAGGTGTTTACAACAGCAAGAAGAATTCCTATGCAGAAATTATTTTATTACTATTCTACATTTAAACTTGCTCTTCTTAATCTTTGTCAACATAGAGTTTAACTCCTAAACAGATTCAAAGAAGGTACATGGATCACCAAGTCCCAATCTAAGCTTAAGCTTTAATAAAGTGAGAGGAAAGAAAGAAAAAGACAACAATCCAAAACACACTCATATATTAATGAATGATAAAATATAAAGTTTATATAGAATAGGGGGGCATAATGTTATTATTGCATGAAGGTGCAAATGATAGATTTCAACGTAGGTCATATTTCATTCAAAGACATGAAGCCACACAATTAGCATTGGCACTCAAACACAAAGATCCCACTGCATACTTTGCGAGTCAATAACAGTAAATGAGGTGCCGATATTCACAAGAGCAAAAGTACAACTCCAAGAAATAATTCAAACTTTTGTATGTATCACAGCATAAAAAATAGCAATTTGAATCATAGACTCAAGCATCGTAGAACAGAAATCCACTTCGAAGTGAACATCACTTAGACCTTGTTTGCTAATGAAATATAATTGTAATTATGTGATGCAAGAAATCAAAACATGACAGCATAGAAAAGGACAAGACACTTAATAAACACATTACAATGAACAATGAAAAAGTTGGTTCAAATGCAAAGCGAAGTTAGCAATAAAATCGTTGCAGAAATCAAAGTTGTGACAAAGATAATCATAACAGAAAAAATGACAATTATTTGCCGAACTAGACCTTAAATCTACAAACTTCAGAAGAGGGACAGCAATATCAGGAGCAACACCAAGCCTTATGATCTCATTTAGTTCAACTCCTAATTCAAAAGAACTTCTGTTTGTACATCACTAATAATCATGGTAAATAGTAATGATACACTAGATGGAATAATCAAGCTAAACCATGCGATCAACTTCAATCTTGCTAGAGGTGAAAATGAGCAAGCTGAGCTCTTCTTAAGCCTGATCGAAAAAAAATCTTGTAAAACACTTGCCAGGCACAAGTTCATGAATGCCCAAAAGCTGTTTTTTAGACTGGTTCACATGCTATCACGCTAAGCACAAGTAACCCACCTAAAATCAATTGAGAAGGTGACTACAATTAGTATTAAAAGTTTATTGATTGATCACTTCAATTTTTGATGTTTGAGCAATCAGAGTGCATAAGACTTTTGCATTATTCCAAAAACATATTCAACAACTTTCTTAAGGGAAATTATGAGAAAAATTACACTTTTTTGGTTATTGAAGACATTTGATCTTCTTGACATCATATTGAGCCAAACATAATCAAGAAAACCTCAGCTGGACTTGCTCAATAATTAAACTCGTCCAAACAGACCTTCACAAATGAGCCAAACAAGTCATTTCCCTATCAAAATTAACTGCTTGCAGAATATAAGCTGGATTGACACTCCTATTTCTCAATAACACACTTCAGTTTCAGTTGATACACCACACCATATCAATCAAGACATTACGAACAACAAAGGATTTTTTCCTAAATAATAGTGTCAATTTAAACATTTTTGGTTAGCCTTTTTTCCCAGAAAAAATGCTTACAAATAAGAGTAGTAACCAAAGAACACTGATGCCATGAAAGGAAGTTCATTTACCATGTTTCTGAGAAGTAGAACTCGCGTAGGTGGGCCGTTCAGGTTAACACTCTTCATCTTCTTCTCGGCTTTCGTTTCACTAGCATTCACTATAACTCCAGCTCGTCTATCTGTCTTCTTGGCCATTAGCGGGGTGGTAATCCCTTGCTCCAGCTTTCCAAGACCCTGCCCTTCCTTCCATCCCATCTTTGCCATCATCCGCTGAGCAGCTGTCATCTGCCCACCTGCACCAACACCAAGCCCAGCTGACCCCGACTTCCCAATGCTAAACCCTTCTCCATTGGGTGGTGGTGAAGGTGATCTAGGCAATGGAGCACCACTCATTGCTGCACGCCTCTTCCAAGCTTCCTCGCCAGACATGCTCAACCTGGACTGGTATTCCCTCTCTTCACGCTCTGCGGCCTCACGGTCTCTCTTCTCCCTCTCCTTCTCCCTCTCCTCCTCCTCCCTGCGCCTCCTTTCAATCTCTTTCTTCTTCTCAGCCTCCAGTGCCCTCTTCTTCTTCTCCCTTCGATACTCTTCGTAGTCGTTGGGCCGAGCAGGGTCATACTCCTCCATCACGGTGGATGTGACTGCCACCAGTGCGGGCTGAAAAGAGGAGCTTTTGGAGTCATTTTCAGCCGTCGGTAGCGACATGTTCAAAGAAGAGGCTTTAGGTTGGGACGGAAGAGGGGTTTTAGGTTTGCCTTGTATTTGGTTCCTCAACACGGACTGAGGCGGAGTGATGGTGGAAGTGGGCTTTCTGAGCGTTGGTGGAGCCATCTTGACGCTGCTCGACCAAACCGAGTTGCTGCTTTTCTCCTCCTCCGCTGAGCGACCCGATGATGGCGGAGGGAGGTCCCCATACAAACCTCCCAACATTTCTTGATGTTCTTTTTGGCAGATCCTCTCTAGAAGAGATCGAACCAAATGATCCGAAAGTTCAATAGAAGAAAGCGGGAGGAAGAAGACGATTGGAGATGAAGTGCTTACACGGAGATGTTAAGGCTGCCCTCCGCGCAATGTCGGATACATCCACAGATGAAAAAAAAAAAAACAGTCCTGACCGGTTCAGACCGCCAAATTGGGCCGCTTTTTTTAAGTTATTTTTGCCTTTAATTGAAATTATCAATAGGACTATTCTAGCTTAGATGATCTTTCCCTAAGATGTTTAATTCTATTTTAGTACAACAAATTGATTTGCTGATGTTGCATCATTTGAAACTTGATTCCAACAACTTAAAATAATTTTTGAAATATTCATTTACAATAATTTAGTGGATAAATTCAATAGTTTTAATGCTAAAAATTTTGCAAAACTAGATTTAATAACTAGGTAATGTATGATTTTTAAGTAAGAAGAAAAGGACATTGTTGTTCAAAGATAATGAAGCTTTAAATCATTGGATCAAGCATGATACAAATATAAGCATTAGCGTTGTAAAACTATACAAATATTAGAAAGTACGAGAAGTTATTTGCTATTGTAAGCATAATTTAAAATATCTAATTATGTAATTTCTTTTACATCAAGTCCATAATTTAAGTGAGTTTATGAATTCCTATTACAACAATTTGCTTCATTTCCCTGAGTAATTAAGGAAATAAAACATTCATCTAGTTTCTAAATATTGACGTTATCCAATTGAGAATTCATTAAGTCATGCTTTTTGTTTGATGTGATAAAGCAAATAAGGCCATATCTAGTTTTGACAACATCTTAGAAATTCATCATAAGAAATCATCCAAAAAACACGACTTATTACTCAGTTGGTGAAAATATGATGAAAGGTGCTCAACAAATAGAGAAGTGACAAACATTCTCGATTTCTATGCACTAGAATATCTAAAAATCCAAAAACATGAAAATATATGAAAAACTAAATCAATCAATCATGAATAATGTAACCAACATGATCAGTAGCTACTATAATATCTTTAATTGCTTCCTTCTCTCACAATCATCTTAAACGAACTTGATTATGGTTTATCTAGGCTTAATCACTCTATTCAATTTGACAAGATATAAAATCTATGAATAGGTTACATGGAACCTATCATATGCTAATATGATGAAGCTAAGAATTCATGGTCACAATTTCTCTAAGAGTGAGTCTATAAATTATAGTGGAGTCATCTGCAATCATAATAGTAAAACAGTGAAAAACTTATGTTTTTTTATTATAAAAGCTACACAATGGAAGCAATACTTTACCTATCATTAAAGGTTTGAAGGCATGTAGGAATAGAAACATTAAAAGTGTGGTTATCGAATTGGATTACACTTCTCAATATGTTTTAAGGGCATCATAAATTTAACTATTAAAATAATCAATCATGAGATGGACTTAATTAGAGTGGACTAAAATAATATCCACAAACAGGGCAAAAAAGTGGCTAAAACACTTGCTAAAATGATAGCTAAGTAGTCAATCCACATAAACATTCTAAAGTATTATAAAGCTTTGGTGAATATGGATAAAGCTTAAATTTTATATGTTTGATCATCGTAAAAGGTGTGAAGTGTTGTCTCCTAATCCTCCTTAATGAGATGTAGAAAATTGGGGATTTCTATATAGTCATAAAAACTATGTACAATATGTGCTTGTCAATTGCACCATATGAAAACTCAATTTCCAATATAATAATTTTCTCACTGTCAAATGTATTAGCTGCCTATAATCTTAAACAAATATGTTCATCACCCATTATCAAGTGATACTCAATATCACAATCTTTGGTAGAGCTCCTCAAGTTAAGCTTAATGGCCTTTGTTACAAGTTAATCAAACTTGGTTTGAATTTGATACGAATTGTTAAAAGGTGTTATTGCTATTAACTATAATAACATATTTAATTATTATATATATTACTTAACCTTAGCTTTTAAAATCCTATCCATTTCCTTTTTCCCATGCTCGATACTTACAAAAGCCCTAAAAAATACCTCCAATTATGCAAATAATTATTGATTGAGGAGGTGGAACCTTGATTTAAGTAAGCGATACATCTCCTTCTTGATTTCTTACTTTCTCTTTTGCTCAAGAAGCCAATTTTAGAGTTTGACCTTGCACGTGCTCATGCTAGCCATAAGGTCAAACCCAAGGTGGAGTTTGTTGTATTTTGGTAGTGATCAACACAAGAACCTAAACCCCTATAGATGAAACTAAGAGATTAAAAAATCTCATGCTTTCTTTGTTAGTCATGGATAAGAAGAGAAAAATCATGTGGGTTAGTGTTTGATTTGGGATGGATCTAGTTGTATTTCACCCTAATGCTTCGAATCCCAACTGCAAGCTAATATTTTGTTCTAGCAAAGGAGAAGTGAGAGAAAAATCTGATAGGATTTGTAGTGAATTTTAAGGAGAGGAGTTGGAGTTTTCTAATTTTAAGTACAAGAATACAGAGGAGTAAGGTAAACATATTTAGAATTATTTTTATTGTTTTAAAATTAAATTGTATTTAGATGTATTAGAGAAATTTAGAAGTATTATATTTTTATAAAAATGACTCAGAAAATATAAGAGTATAAAGAATTTTCAAATTTCTACAATTTAAAATCAAAAGAACAAGTTTATTTAGGAATGAGATCTCTAACATATAGATTAGGTGAATAAATCAAATAACTATAATGTAAATATATTGCAATTAAAATATTTCTTAAGTATATTTTAATAATTTAATAATATATATTTGTGATTTTGAAATATACTTGTACATGCACTTGCATTTGTTTAACAAGGATTTTGCATTTTACTTTATGTGTTGTTCACCTTAATATCAAATCAAGTGAATTTTTTTGACAACGAAGTATAAATTTTATGATACTAAAAGAAAGAATATATCCAAGCTATTGAGAAATTATTATTATATCAGTGATTTATAGTATATGAAATGATGTCATGATCTAGCATATTATAATAATAAAAAATATGTGTTTTCTTATGACGTTATTCCTTGGCTTGGGAGTAGTACCTAAGAACATGTTACATTTGTTACTAATGCTTTATATAGGGCAATTAGGTATGATCATATATTATGTTATAAGAGGAGATGACATCACATGATATGATAATTAACCTCATAAAGGGCTATCATTAGCTGTTCAAACTCGCAAGGTGGCATGGTGTGAGTGTGTAGCTGTGTTAAAGATATTGTCATTAATTTATCTTAGAGTTTGTAAAGTGGCTGGGTGTAACTTCTAAAACCATATTTGTGAGGATTATATGATACTAGCTGATTGATATATCTTTATAGTCAGAGGCTTGCCTATTAAAATTTTTATTATGTATATTCATATGGATATAGTATAATATTTAAGGTTATTAGTCAAGAAAAATTATAAAACAAATAAGAAAAAGAAAAATAAATAAATAATAAAAGTTCATAAGTAGAAAATAAAATAAATGAAATAATTCATTTGTTTTTCTCTCCCAATGATGTAATTATTTCTTTTTATTATGTCATTCATTATTTGAGTTATATTGTTATTATTGTTTACGTTTAATATTATATTGCATTGTTTTTATGATTTATCTATCGAGTTTCTTTGAGGATCATTCCCAAAACTTATATTATAGATTAGTCAAGTTTACAACACATATAAGAAGTAGAGCAAGGTTGATGATTTAAGTATGCATTAAGTGTATGATTAGTGTTTGAGCATAAGTAGTAGAGATTTGTAATATAAGTTGTGATATATACTATATTATGTCATGTGGATTTTAGTGTTATCAGCTATCTATTATATTTAAAAAAGTGAGATACTATGTATTTTGTATTTATGGATTATTTAGACTTGTTTATTATGATTTATACTTTTAATATTATTTTATTTTAAATATTTATTGAATGGCACATTTTATTACATAGGTAACATAAAATGTAAGATTATATGTAAATTATAAATGTTGTGTATACAAAAATAAATAATTTTAAGTGAGACTTTATTTGTTTCATTTTTGAATTTTGTCAAGTTTTGATTTAAATTTGGTAATAAATAATTTGAATTTGAGAGTATAATCAAATTTATCATAATTCCTTCACTTGTATGTGGTTAGGAGGCATGACAAAAGGGTTAACCCAACTTTTTAACCCACGAGTATTGGTTATAATGTTAAATTAATAGGTTTTGACCTTGATCTAATTTTCAAATAATTATTCTTTTGAAAGATTCTTAAGAAACAAAATTATTTTTCAATGAAGATTTGGCAAATAGGACTACTTTAAGAAGAAGTAGCATGCATCACAAATCATGCCTACTTTTATTATAGAAATCAAATGCAAGCACACACAAGATGTAGAAAACGCCAAAAGTGTGGCCGCATGCTCGTGCAATGTTTTGAAAGAAATCGCATGTCTTTTGCAATACATTTGGAGTGTGTGTGGAGGTTCCAAGCGAGTTCATGCAATAGAAATGCATGTACATGAAACCAAGAATATAACAAAAAAGAAGAAAATGGAGAATCCAATATTGTTATTAGTAAAACATTGTTTTTTAAATTAAATAGTATCATTAATAATTTAGCTTTCATATATAAAATGAAATGATAATGAAGGAAATAAAAGAGACATAAAATAAGATCGCTCTGAGGCTTTGAAACAAAACTTCACACAAATAAACCAAAGCAACAAAAAAATGCTAATGCTATCTTGAATTTGTACTGTGCTTAAAATGTTCACTATCTTATTGGATTATAAAATATTTCATAGAAAAGAAGAATAGAAGAAATAAAGAATAAAATATTTTCATTATTACATAAAGCTCTTTATTGATATTAGCTTCTGAAATGATAGAATAAATGATGGGTTCATTATTGTTAATGATTTTTAAAATTTATAAGCTCAATAGTCTTATATGAAAAATGTTTTATATTTCATATTGATCTATAACAAGCAATTTGAAGATTTTTGATTGTTTATTTTGTAATCAATTAAACTTATAGATTAGTTTTATACTATAAATGATATTCATTTAATTATGTCTTACACTCTTGATGATGCATTCCTTCTTCTCTAGAGTCTTTTCAGAGCAATCTCATTTACAATTTTGTTCATCATGCATTGGTTCCTTTCCTACAAAATCGCTTACATGTAAACAATTGAAATGATGTTATTTTTTTGAAATAATCCAAGTCCCCAACATAGCAAATGCATACTTTTATCATCGATGATAAAGGGTTCATCGAGTTATGATTTCTAAAAGGGTAATCAACAAGAAATGGATCAAGCAATAGGAACTCCATATAACTAAGTTAATAAGATAGCTTCCCTTAGGTTAAAGAAAGGAGTTGTTTATATTCATATAAGAAAATCTTTTTTGAACATTTTTCTGCAAAAATATATTTGTTTCAAACACTATCCTTGCTAAAATATTTAATAAACAATTCAAAATTGGTATAAAAATAATATTTACATGAAAGTCAAGATACAAAAAATGCAAACATTGGTGTGGATGTTTTATATATTGAGCTGAAATTTGTTTTTATTAATCAAATTGAGCTGCTCAAAACAGATTTATTCATCAAATATGCTTTCCAGGGATTGGAAACAGTCACAATAAGATAAAAAATAGTCAATTAAGCTCGAAATTATAGATAAATAATCTTTATGACTAAATCATGAAAGCATTGCTTTTAAATACAATAACGTATGAGTCTAAGCAGAAATTAAAAAAAAAGAACATGAGAATAAATAATTTTATTAAATATGTAAATTTTCATACTGTCATGTTTAAATATATTTTATTAAATAATTTAATATATGTCTATGTTTCAAAATTTTGTATGATAGTGTTTCTTCCCAAATGGAATCCAAAGAAACGAATAAAGACATCTGTATGTGTATATATGCATTTTCTATAAAAATCAAGAAGCATATAACTTAGAGATCAGAAAGAAAGGCAAGAGAATTGGAATTGTTTGGTAACATGGAGTATGATACTTCAATTCAATTATCGAAGGTGGACTTGAGCAAGTTGAGCTTGCCTACATTTCGCAAAAACTCATGGGCTACAATTCTATCTGAGGTGATTCATGCTTTAGAATCTTATGGGTGTTTTGAAGTTGTTTATGATCAAGTTCAATTAGAGCTCCTTGATGTGCTACTTGGCCAAGTTGTACCTGAGCTCTTCAATGTCCCGAAGATAAAAGAGGTTCTTAACCCAAAAAAAGTGCCTTACCATGGCTTCTTGTTTCAAAAGGAGGGATATCCATTTTTAAGCCTACAATTAGCCAATCTTGACTCTATGGCCATGGTGGAAGAGCAAATCAAAATGATTTGGCCTGGTGGAAACTCTTTGTTTAGGTACTCCATATTTCCTTGATATCTAATATTGTCTTTCTCTTATTATAAAAAAATTAATTATTTTTTTAAATCAATTATTGGTGACCTTGTTCTTGTTTTTGAAAAGCGAGATAATATGGGGCTATGTAGTTAACATGCAAGAGCTAATACAAACGATCCATGGAATGATCCTTGAAGGCCTTGGCTTAATAGACAACCCTTACATGAAATCAATGACATATTCGATGAGGCTCTCAAAGTATAACAAGGACTTATCATCGAACAAAAAAGAAGTTGAGTTGCCATCACATAGAGATCCAAATTATATAAGCATTATTTGTCAAAACAAATCAGATGGCTTAGAAATTGAGGCACCAAATGGGGTGTTATAACCGGTAAAATATTATATGTTTAATCTTCAATAATTCAATTGTAGTTTGGATGATTTCAGATCGATAATAGGATGAGCCAGGAGCTCAATTGGAGGCTATTGGAATTTCTGAAATTTTCTGGGGATTTTTCGGAGCACCGAGATTTTTTTTAAAACCGGAATTTGATTTTTTTTTTACGCGCATGAACCGGACCGGAGCGGTTCAGCGAAGGCGGGGCGGTTCGCCGATGTGCGTTTGCGCGTGCGTTTAGATAAGCCGCGGATAAGCGGATCGGACGGGCGAGATCAGGGGTGGAGATTAACCGGCTGATCGGGTGTTAAGCGGCGCTTTTGGAAGGTCAACCGGCGCTTAATGGGTCTTAACGGGTTATTACCGGTTTAAACCGGGTATTTAACCTAAACTGTTCGGCTGTTAGGGTTTCGAACGGCGGCTAGAGGCGAGGTGTTCGCGGCGAACGGCGGTACTTTCCGGCAGCCTTCCAAGGGGCTTTTGGTAACCGGAGGTTTGCGGGACAGAGGCGAGCATTTTGGTACCGGTTTCGTCCGGCGAGGAGCTGCAATTGATCGCGTGCGAGCTTCACCGTCGCCGGCGAGCAAGGTAGGAAAGTCAGATTTAAATTAGTTATTTAGTAGAAATTAAAAGCATGGAATATTTTGCTTAATGAACACAAGCATGTGGATGAAAAATCGGACCTAGTTGAATGCTAATTCTGCGTCTTTTGCAAATTTTGGATTTTCTGGAAAATTTCCCATTTCGCTGGAAAATTTAGTTAATGCTTACTGGCGAACTCCTTCGGCGGAAATTTTGGATGAACATTAGAAATTAGTGGCATTATTGAAACATTAGGATAGTACGAACATCGGATTTTGTTTCTCCTTGTTCGCGTTCGCTGGAATTCGACGGAAGGATTGGATTGGTCGGCGATTGCTTCAGTTAGGGTTCGCGGGCGTCGGACCGAGGAAGGAGAAGGGTTTAGATCAATTACGAAATTATTTAAGTAATTAATGGTATTTATATAATATTTATAGTAATTATATTTATTTAAGCATCGACCGATTAACGGATTATTAAGAAATTTGGTTCGGCGGTGTCGCGGTTCAGCGCAAGGTTTCCGAACCGGCGGCGAAAACAGGTTCAGCGGGGTTCGGCGCGGACGAACGGCGCGGAGGAAATTTAATTCGGAAATTAATCCGAATTTTCGGAAAAAGGATATATGTGGAATTTAAATTTTAATTGGAAATTTATTCCGAATTTCGGAAAATGGATAAAGGGCGGAAATTGATTTTTTTGAATTTAAAAAATTTCCGGAAGGGAGAAAAAGGTGATTTTTAGAAATCACGTAGCCAAGAGAAATTGACTGTTGGAAGTTACCCATAAATTCAGTGCAGCTGGATTAGTTGGAAGGAAGTGTGACACTTGGGTGCTACCAGAATAGTCAGAAATTTTGGTACAGTTTGTGTTGCTTGGATGGCAATGACATGGATTGAGTCAGTTTACTCAGTGTTGGCATATTTCATGGATTGGCATATTGGACCGGACTACTATAGGCCCTATATGATGTTTTAGGGTAGTTGTGGTAGGTAACTGTGCAGTACAGACTTAGCTTCCACAGTATACATGTGGACTGGTATGCGCCTTGTTGTATCTGGACACATGTTGCCGAATCTTGGAGTTAGAGCTTGGCAATCACTGTAGGGGCGTGGCTTCTATGGAAATTGTTGGGGGAGGACTTCTTGGGACGGTGGCTGAGTCGATCTCTTCTGGTCCATGAGTGTAGGCCTGCGCGCCTGAGAGTGGCAGTGGCAGGGGTGACTCGCCATGGCTAGCCAAGTGTGTAGGCCTGCGTGCCTGAGGGTGGCAAGGGTGTCTCACGTTGGCTAGAGATCTATGTGACTGGTTCTGTCTATAGTCTCCAGAAGATTGATTGACGAGAGACACTGCGGTATCGGGTGCTAGGCGTTGTGATGCGTGCGCAGAGATGGGCGTGTCCCGCTGGCATGCTTTGCCTAGGCGCCATGCGTGCACAGAGATGGGCGTGTCCCGCTGGCATGCTGCCTGGGAGCACAGAGGAGAGCTACTCTGGTGTGACTGGGGGTGACTGTGGTTGGTCAGAGTCTGGGACTGAGAGTGCCTTTCCACCATACATTGTTATGCTGTATTCCTATACTCTTGCTATTATCCTTCTCTTGCATGTGAGTATTTACTGGCTATCTTTCCTACTGGGCATAGCTCACTCCTTTATTATCTATATTTTTCCAGCGGCTCGACAGCCTTGACGCCACCCAGATTAGGTGGGATCGTGGTCAGCAGGCTAGTGGAGGATATCTGATCTGTGATTTTCTTAGACATTTTGGTTAGTGTGATTGATGCTATTGGATGTATTCAGGGACACTGTTATTCTTATGCCATGTAATATGTGAGGGTGATTCTGACTTATGTATCTAGTTGGATGATATTGTATTTGTTGGACTTGGATCTTATTCTTGTGATGTAGTTTCCATTCACTGTTTTACTTTATTGTCTTGGTGGTATAGTGTGTGGAGTGCCATATTTTATCTGTGGATGTTATGTATCTTATTTTTGATGGTGAGGTCATTACATGACTATGGAACTTAACCGTGGGGATTCAGACTTCTATTAGATCGGTTCTCCTACCGGTATGGGTTAGGAGTATGGGGTATAGTAGGAGTAACATTGCGCGAGTCCATCTGTTAATTCAGGAGTCATGAACCTGATTTGACGGTGTACCCGGGAGATGGGATCCACATTGTTAAGGAAAGTAGGTGTGTAATGATGTGTTATATCCTATGTTTTTCGTAGGCTACTCAGGTTGGTATGGGACGATCTGAGCTGTCTATATGTAAAAAAAAAATGTATGCCAAAAATCAGCCTAGGAAAAAAAAATGGGGTGTAACATGGGGAATGGATTCATATTTCTCCATCGCCCAATTCTTTTATAGTCCTACTTGGCGAAGCATTCATGGTATATACCTCTCATTTGCCATAGTTTTTTTGCTTCATTTCAATGTTATTTTGTTAATATAAGGTTCTTTTGTAATATAGGCATGGACCAATGGAAGATTAAAAGCTCCTAATCATCGAGTTAGAATGAATGTGCTTGAGAAGCGATATAGTGTGGTTTATAGCACAATTCCATGCAAATCTAATGATACGATAGAATCTCCAATGGAACTGGTTGATAGGGAGCATCCTTTAATGTACAAGTCATTCAAGTACTATGACTATTTGAACTTTCGTTTCTCTAATGAGGGAGAGAAGCATGAGGATACTTTAAAGGTTTACTGTGGAGTTTAAAAAACAACGATTGGTGTTGGTTGCAATGAACTCAATGGACTATTATTATGTTTGGCTTTAGTCTTTTCAACTATCATGTAAGCAACAAATAATGTTTCATATAAAAGTGTCCAGTTTTTAGTTTTAATGTGTTTGGTCAAGGGGTTTTTGTTTTATATAGTGTTGGGCAATATTTGTAAAGAGAGACAAAGAATGTGTTTGTGTCTCTTAAATTTGTAATAAGTATCAAGTCTTTTATTAGAATAAATCTCACTTAAATTCAAATATTTATATTACATGTAAAATGGTATTTTCTTTTTTTAGTATCACATAGATAATTTTATTTAGATGACACCCAAATATGGGATTAATATAGTGGTTGATTGTTATTATGAGTTGGTAATAGATGATGATGATGATAAAATTTCCAATGAAACTAGTTGACAAAAAGAATCCCCTAATATACAAGCCATTCAAGTACCATGATTATTTGAACTTTTGTTTCTCAAATAAAGGAGAGATGTATGATGGTTCTTTAAAGGTTGTTTGTGGAGTTTAAACAACAAAAGGATGGTGATGGTTATGATGAATTTAATGGATTGTTATTCTGTTTGACTTCAATGTTTTCAACTATAATGTGAGTAATAAATAATGATTCATGTAATAGTGTTGTCTTTTTTGTTTTATTTTGTTTGATCAAGTTGTCTATTATGTTGAGTGTTGAACCATTATCTAGATAAGAGAAAGTCTTTTAAATTTGTCATAAAAATCACGACTTTGATTAGAGTAAATCATTTTTAAATTCAAGTATTTATGTCATAAATAAAATGATATATCTTTTTTGATATCATGTAGATAGTTTTATTTAGATGCCACTTAAATATGGGATTGGTATAGTGGTTGATCATAATTATGAGTTGGTAATAGATAATGACAATGATTCAACAAAATTGATTGATAGTAACAATAGCTCGAATGTAGTGGGATAGTATAGACTATTTTGATCAACATCAAAGAAAAATAATAACTTTACTATTGTAAATATATTGAAATGTAAGTCCTCTCAAAACATATTTTATGTATCAAATGTAAGTCTTTCAAATGTAAAATTTAAAAAGAATATTGAATTGTAAGCACTTCAAAAAGCATGTCAAAATATCAGTGACTATATTTTATATTTGAGCATACTGTTGTGAATATCTCATCATAAGGAATCAACAAGTATGTCATTTGTATTTTTTGAAAGTAATTTGAGTTTCTTATAAATTGTTAAAGATAAATGAAATTCTTAATATTATTTTAATCCTTCTATTTAAAGAAGCGGATAATTCCTCTCTCTAACTCAAAAAATCATTTACATTATTTGAAAACTTTCGGAGAAAGAAAAAAAGAGAAAAAGGAGAGTCAAAGAGAAAGAAGGAAAGAATAATCATGTTGTGCTTTAAGGAAAAACAAAGAGAATGGAAAGTTTGTGGGAAAGATAGAAATTTTAGTCTTGTTTTGTAAAAAAAATGGCATAAAAAGGTAAAGAACCCAAGCTCTTTTCTTAAAGCATGCATTATTTTGATTTGGATGTCTAGTAAGTGATGCAAAAGAGGTTTATGGTGAAGTTTGTAAGGGTCAAGAACTATTATAGTTCAATATCCTTTTTCATCACCAAAATGTAAAAAAACATTAAGATAAGATCTCAACCCATTCTTTTCTCAAAACCCTCACATGGAAGACATGAGAGATGAGATCTTGACTTCTTCTCAACTTTCATTAATGTTTCATTGCATCAAGACTTTAGGAAGTATGCTCTTGCCCTCCTTGCTTTCCTTTCATTATAGCTACATTACATGACAAACTCAAGAAGCGTAGTCATACTATCTACTCTCTTTCTCTTTTTTGATAATTTTCAATACATTAAGATCTAAAGAAGAGCTAGCCTTACCATCCTCTCTCATTCATCATTGCCCCATAAATGTTCTCCCTTCTCGTCTTTTACAAAGGTTTCAAAAAGCTTGACATTTCCTTCTCCATCACTATCTCCATAAACAATCTTTATTTTTCTCTATAGCATTATTGTATTCTCGAAGCGTAATATCCCACCTTAATACTTCCATCCTTATATTATTTGTACTCAAGGACTAAACAAATAATTATTCATAAGGTTGTAACAAAGTTCTTGTAGGATTACAATTGCCAATGATAACTATTTTTGGGTAAAAGCCAAGATGACATCCCTTTAAAAATTCTAGTACCATAAAGGCAACTAACTTAGGAGCTCTATAAGTAAATCATCTCTTGAGATACTAAATTATATGCTTATTTATTCTTTATAAAATTTTTTAAGCAATTCTTCACCATAGCATAAATGATGACATGAAAAATTGGAACACTAAATGAAGAGAAAAAACAAACTATGTCAAAAAAAAGCTAAACCCATGATACCAACTTGATGCACCTCATCAGAGAATCCATTCATGTGGGTTTAAAGTGAATTTAATGTGGATTTGGCACCACTCACCAGGCATGCCCAATCACACCAACGCTAAATGATATAAGGCCAACCTAAGCTGGACCACACCAATTACATCAAAGCAACCTAGACAAAGCTTGTCTTGCACCAAACTAAGTCAAGACACACCAAACTAAGTGTTGAACTAGTCTTGGATGCACAAATAAATTCATGATTGAGCCAAACCAATCATAACAAGATGAACATATCCTAGTCCAAGACAAAACTATACCAAATCAATTCATACTATGCCTAAACTAAGCCAAATTGATCTACATAGACTTTAAACATGTTGAATCAAGGTCGAACAGTGCCAAACAATGCTAAATAAATTTGAACTATGATGGACAATGCCAACCCACATTGAACCGCACTAAATCAAATTACTTTGATCTAAAACATGCCTATAATGAAGATTGTTCCTATCCAATTATTCTTTCTTGATTTTGCTTCAACATAATTTGCTTAAAGGTTCCAATGAGATGCTTGGAGATACATTATTATCTAAAATATCAACTTCTTTTTCTATGTCCTAAGTAAATTTTTGTTTAATTTTTTCAATTCCTTTTTTTACGTCAACATTAAAGTTTAATAAGAATTTGCATATAGTAACACTTTCCATACTTCAATTGGCAGGGCTCCTTATGAATTCTTATATGGAAGAAAGTGTTGATCTTCTCTATGTTGGTTTGAGGTAAAGAGAAATAATAAATGAGATTTATTTTAGTTGATGAAGCCACCTAAAAAGTCAACAAAATAAGAGACGAGATTAGAAAACTCAAGAACAACAAGAAAGTATTTTTATGAAAAGCATAAAGACATTGAATTCCATGAAGGAGAATATATGTTACCTAAAATGAGTTCCTAACTGAGGTTATCAGATTTGGTGAAACATGCAAAATAAAACCTAAGTATACTAAATATTTCCAAATACTAAAAAGAAAGGAATATGTAACTCATCAAAGAACATCATCTCAAATGTTATGTGTGCATATTGTTTCACCATATCCTTATTAAAAAGATATTTACCTAATCAATCGCATATTCTGTAGTATGGTTTAGAGAAAATTGAGATTTAATTGATTAGATTTATTAGAAGCAGCTAGTTAAAATCTTGGCAAAGCAAGAGAAGAGGCTAAGAAATAAAATTACTCCCATTATAAAAGTACTTTGGAGAAACCAAACTTAAATGTAAGCCACTTAGGAGGTGAGAACAAAATATGATGCATTAATATCGAGATTTATTTTAAATTTTTGAACAAAATTTTTATTAGATGGAGAGATTGTGGTAACTCAATTAAACTTGCATATCCTCTTAGAGCTTATTTTATGTATCAAATATATATTTTATAAATCCAAAATTTAGAAATATATTGATTTATGAGTATATTAAAAAGTATGCTAGAATATTAATTACTAGATTTTATACTTAAGTATATTATTGCAAAAGTCTTATTATAAGGAATTAGTACGTATGTTATTTGTATATTTTGGAGTTGATTTAAATTTCTCATAAATTAATTAAAGATAAAGGGGATTCTTCATATTATTTTAATCCTTCTATTTAAAGAAATGGATAAGTCCTTTGTTGAACTCCAAATCTCATTTTCATCATTTGGAAACTTTGGGAGAAAGTAATAAGAGAGGGAAAGGAGAGTTGAAAAGTAAAAAGGAAAGAAAAACTATGATGTCCCTTGAAAAAAAATAAAGAGAAAAAAATAAAGGAGAAAACTTGTAGGAAAGAAAGAAATTTTACTTTTGCTTTGTAGAAATAACATAAAAAGGTAATAATCCAACTCAAGTTCTCTTCTTAAGACATTTATTGATTGAGTTGTATGTCTAATAATTGATGCAAATGTCTCCAATGAAATGTTGTAAGGGTTGAAAGCTATTACAGTTTCTAACTACAATGATTATATAAGATGATCATTTAGATTGAACTCATATGACCCTAAAAACTAAACTAAGAAAGCTTATCACTTTCAGTGTTAAATAGGCATATGTTAAGTATCATATTAGCACAATCAATAGATCATACTTGTACTATCATTTATGTATTACTAAATTAGGAAATAATTTAGTTTTGTCACTTGTTTGAATGAATATCTCAGATGATCATGCAAGTACAACAAATTTGATCAGACTAGTATAATAATATATATAATATTGTTGATAATAATCCAATTACAAAGTGTACACGTATGACTTAGGAATCAGATGAATATGATCCAATTATAAGAGAACTATACTAGATCATCTATCTAATTCCCGATATGGTAAAGTATATATCATTGATTATGCAACTATAATAGATGAATCAGACTAGTGTCATTAGTTGTTCGATAAATTCCATGTTATCATGCAAGTGCACCATTGGATCAGACGAGTATGATGAGTATATCAGACTATTAGAGGTCATATATTCGATCTTTTAGAAAATAAAGTACTTGTATTAGATCTTACTAATATGAAACCTTGATTAAACTTGTATGATTAGTTTTGTAATATAGATCGTTCGTAATATCCTTTTTCTAATCAACATAAGACATGGATTGTAATATGGGAGATCGTCATTATGATATTATGATGGTAAATGAAAAAAGAGTAGTTTGTTATGACATAAATGATAGAGCTTTTAGAAAGCATTTTTTTTAATAATAATTGAATTGTCATTGATAAGACTTAAAATGATTTTGCAAAAAAAGAGGAAAATTGATAAAGGAAAAAGAAAAGCGATGGAAAAGTTTTCTCAAAGTTGTTAAAATTTTTTGTTATTATTTTATAATATATGATGATACGAGCATTTAAATAACATATTATTCCTACATATGTAATTGTTTTATTATATTTTTTTTATTATTAGTATAATTATATAGCAAAACATAGACAAATATATGAGTTTTATGATGTTATAAATCAAAATATATGATAAGATAAAATAAAATAAAATGAAAAAAGAAGCTAATATAGTTTACAAAAGAGAATAACCCTATTTTATAGTAACATAATGTATGTGACATACATCACTTTTGGTGTAATGGTACTTAGAGGTGAGGCTTTGATATTTTTGAGCTCCTTATTCCTCATTAATATAAGATATTGGCATTAAGGGACAATGTTTAGAGATAAGGAGATACTTTCATTTCCAAGTATTATTATACTTAGAGTTGGGCCCACTGGTATGTCAGAGTGACGAAACTTGTGATGATTATATGTGACATGATCCCTTGGTGTTATGGTAAGGGTCATAAAAAGAGTCAAGGCCTAAAGAAAGAATAAGCACATGAAAAAAAAATAAAATAAAAAAATAGTAATGAAAGTGAATATGTAAAGAAAGAAAAGTAAGACATGCTATGAATACTTCATATGGCCATAAAGGTATTGATATGGTACTTGTCTTTATCGATTGTCATCAGTATTTAATTTTATATTCCTTTTTTAATGCTAAGCTACATGATTTTTTTTGTTTATATTGGTTTATTACTTTATTAAATGTATATTAAGAATAAATTAGAAAAGCAAAGATTTTGCATAGATAAAAATCATGTGAGGATATTAAATCTAAGGTAGAGTTTTGATAGTATAACAAAATACCAAGTACTAACTAAATTAAAGTCACATAAATAAATTGATTGACATAATATGATCTAAAGACAAGTTGTATATAAAAATATGCACAAAATTTTAAACTAAAGCTCCATCATACTTTCAATTACTCAACCCAAACCAAGTATTACCCACTTTCAAAACTTAAGAGTATGATTCTCTTTTATGGTATCAAATGATTTAAAAATTGAGGCATCAAATGGTGAATGGACTCAAGTATTTATACCACACATAAAATGGTATACTAGAGATTGTTTTGATCAACATTATAGAAAAACAACAACTTCACAACCACAAAGACAATAAAATATAAATAATCTCAAAACATATTTTATGTATCAAATATAAGTATTTTAAATATAAAATTTAGAAGTATATTAAATTAGACGTACTTCTAAAAATATGACAAAATGCCAGTAGCCAAATTGTTTATTTGAGAATGCTGTTGTGATGGTTTTGTCATGAGAAATCTATAGATATGTTATTTTCAAAAGCAATTTGAGTTTATTGTGAATAGTTAAAGATAAAAAAATTCTTAAAATTATTTTAATCCTTCTATTTAATCAAATGTGGGATGGGACTTGAATTTTGGTAGTTCATTGACATAATTAACAACCATGTTGTCTTCATGGATATTTATATTATATGTACTTTCCTACATTCTTTCTTCAACGAGTGTAGACTCGTTTCCTTTGTAATGACAAGGAGTTTGATTTGGTCGAATGTATCCATACTTGACAGTTTGATCTTGGCAAAGAACTCATTCATAGTTATATCCATATCTTGCTTCTTGAAGGATAAGTTCTCAAGATTCCAATTCAATGCATTGTGCTTCAAGCAATAAGTTTCTCAAATCAAGTTCCTTTTTTTATTTTTATATCTATAATTTGTGTTCAAACTTGTCCAATAGTTTTTGTTGCTTTGTGTTTTTTGTATAATGATCTCTTATCACCTTTTCAACCATAGATAAATAATTCATTCAAATGTTAGAGTCATATAAAATCAATGGTTACATATATCTATTCACAAGGTTCCCCAAAAAATAGATGTAATCTTTATTATTGTAAGCTTTTTAAGTTATCTTGACAACACTTTTAAGTCTTAATGCATGCTTCATAAGTCACATTTTGAGTATGGATCTTGAATGTTTCTTGAGCTTTAGTTGAGTTTGTTTCAATTATTTTTCACGTTATTTCTAAGCTCCATTTTGATTAACTAGTTACTTATCTTTACTTTTATTTTTTATTTTATCTTGTAGCCCAACAAATAAGCTCTCTTTGTGTAACATCGAGCTTTAATATTTTCATCATTTGTGATTGATTCCATAAACTATTCCACAAACTTGTGAAATATTACTAATTAAATACAATATTGATTAGTAAAAAATAGTGAGTTTTCTATTTTGAAAAAATGGTTGAAAAGGAATAAATTTTTAGTTTACATTGTAATTTAGGTAATTTTTTATAGCTTTCACCAAAATATTTTTGATGTGTTTTATACAATAGAGAAGAGTGCATACAAAAAGTTATAATAAGTGAATATATTAGATTCTTATAAATATTTTTTTAGAAAAATAGTTTTTTCAAATCTATTATAGAAGTAATTAATAAAACTAAGTGACAATGTTATATCCCTAATGTTAGCCCACCTAATCATTATTATGTTTAGACCATAAATGTTGTTGAATCATCATCATCTACCACCAACTCAAAACAATAATCAACCATTATTCCAATCATATATTTGGGGGCATCTTAATAAAATTGTCAATATTATGTTAAAGAAAAAAAATACCATTTTATACTTGGTATAAATACTTGAATTTAAGAGAGATTTATTCTAATAAAAGCCTCGAAATTTATTATAAATTTAAGAAACATAAATATGTTATCTCTCTCATTACAAACATTGTTTCAACACCATAAAACAAACTCCTTAACCAAACAAAATAAAAATAGGAAGTGGATACTTTTATATCAAACATTGTTTATTGCTCAAACACTAGTTGAAAAGGTTGAAGCCAAACATAACAACAATCCATTAAGTTCATCACAACCATCACCAACAGTTGTTTATTAAACTCCACAATAAAGTATCCTCATGCTTCTCTCCTTCATCAGAGAATCGAAATGTCAAATAGTCATAATACTTAAATGGCTTGTACATTAAAGGATGCTCCTTATCAACCAGCTCCATTGGAGATTTTATCATATCATTAAATTTGCATGGAATTGTACTATAAACCATAATATATCGCTTCTCAGACTTGTTCATTTTAACTCGATGATTAGGTGCTTTTAATCTTACATTGGTCAATGCTTATATTACAAAAGAATCTTATTGTAACAAAATAGCATTGAAATGAAGCAATAATTGTTGCAAATGAAAGATATATACCATGAATGCTTCGCCAAGTATAACTATAAAATAATTGGGCGATGGAGAAATATGAATCCATTCGCCATTTGGTGCCTCAATTTCTGAGCCATTTGATTTGTTTTGACAAATAATACTTATATAATTTGAATCTCTATGTGATGGTAATTCAACTTCTCTTCTATTTGAAGATAAGTCCTTATGATATTTTGAGAGCCTCATCGAAAGTGTCATTCATTTCATGTTTGGGTTATGTAGGTCCTCTATGCCAAGATCTTTGAGAATCATTCTGTGGATCAATTGTAATAGCTCTTGCATGTTAACTGCATAGTTCCATATTATGTTGTTTTCCAAAAAACAAAAAGAGGTCACCAAGTATTGATTTAACAAAAAAAATATATCAATTATTTTGTTTTATATTTTTTAATAAGAGAATGACATAATATTAGTTTTCAAGGACACAAACATTATCTAATGAAAGAGTTTCCATGTGGCCAAATCATTTTGATTTGCTCTTCCACCATGGCTATAGAGTCAAGATTAGATAATTGTAGGCTTGAGAATGGATAAACCTTTTTTGCAAACAAGATATCGTGGTAGGGCACATTTGTTGAATTAAGAATCTCTCTTATCGTCAAGACATTGAAGAGCTCATGCTCAACTTGGCCAATTAGCACATCAAGGAGTTCTAGTTGAACTTGATCATAGACAACTTCAAAACACCCATGGAATTCGAGAGCATGAATTACCTTAGATAGAATTGCTACCCATGAGGTTGTGTGCAGCATGGGCAGGCTCAACTTGCTCACATTTACTTTAGGTAGTTGAATTGTAGTATTGTAATTCATGCTACCAAATGATTCCATTATCTTATCTTTCTTTCTTATTGTCATGTTTTAGACTTCTCTCATATTTATAGAAAGCACATCACATACATATACACATACACATACACATACACATGCCTCTAAAACTCAATGCTTTTGATTCCATTTGAGAAGAAACACTATTTCACAAATGTGTTATTTAATCATAGGTTGTGCTTAAACCTTATTTTAAAAATTATTCTAAATATTAAAAATGTTGTATTGTTACAAAATCAAAGTATACTTTGACTTCTAATAAAATATTAAAATGAAATTTTTGATATTATTTAAAATTTTGATATTAAAATTTTAAACCATTTGGAGGCCCTTGGCTTAATTGAAGGGATCACTTCAAATGAGTTGAGGAATAATACAACCAAATCTCTCACTCCAATTAAGTGTGTTTAGTTTTTTTTTATTTATTTAATTAGGACGCATGTTAACTTTTTCTTGCATTAGAGTTTACCAAATCATAATTCTATATTGTTAATCCAAAATCTTAAATCACAAATAAAGCTTTTTTTATTGTATTGGTCCTAGAAAATAATAGCTAAAGTGCGAAAAAAAATAAGAGGAAATCATTTGGTTCAATATTCTCTATGTGAAGTTCAAATGGCTCTTGGAGGATAATAATCAAGTAGGTAAACAAGAAGTCTAGAAAAAGCAATTTTCTTTTTGGATTCAAATAAAAAAATTTATTAATTATAATATAAATAAGATATTAAATTAATATATGATTTATGTTTAAATTTAGATTTTTTCAAATTATTTTTTTTGTCATATATTTTGATACATGACATAATTATTAGGATGTAAATTATCTAGATCAAATTTGTTCATGAGTTTAATATCATGATGTATCTTTTAATTACTTTTTTTAATTTATACAAAATAAAATTATAAAATTATAAATATAAAACAAAAACTATGTTAAAAATATAATAAAAAAATAAAAATAAGTTTTTTTTAATATATTATTCTTATTTTATTTGATTAGAGTATTAATATTTTGTTTAAGATGACTTATACATTTGTTTGTAAGACATAACTAATTAGATAATTAAAATATAAAAAAGAAATAAAAAAGATTAACTATAAAAACATGTTTAGAATAAAGGAAAAATTTAATCTTCCATAAGAAAAACTCAAGAAATATTAGAGAAGGTTTGCAAATATAGAAGACACTATCAACTAAATCCAAATTATAAAAAAAATGCTATAGGAATTTAAAAAAGATTAACAAGCAATTATTATGAATTAAATTGCTTTTCACTAAAGCTATTGTGTACAAAATGTTGTTTTAAACGGATTTTGAAATCATGGTTTAGTTTGATGCATGTAAAATTCCTTTTTTTTTGTTTCAACAAAAAATAATTATTCTACAATTTTCTTATTTTCATTGTTTTATTCACATAAAAAAATCTTGTTTGAACACTTCTCAAAATATTTTTTTCAAAAATTGCTATTAAATTAATATTTAAATAATAGTAAAGATATAAAATATGCATACATTGGTGTGGACATTATATGTCTTGAGCTGTATAATTTGAGATTTAAGTTGACTGAAATTCAGTTTATTCATCAAATTGAGTTAAATCAGCTCAAAATTGATTTATTCATCAAATATGCTATTGTGTACAAAAAATTAATTATTCTTTTTAATTATTGATAAATTATCTTTGTGTCTAACTTTCTATAGTATTTTTTGATGAAGATAAATTGTTAAGATTGTTTTTAGTATGTCATTAAAGCATTGTTTTAATATAATAACATATGTGCCTAATCAAAAATTTTAAAAAAAACATAATAATAAATAAATAGTTTTAATTTTTAAATAAAATAAAAAAAATCATCATTTTTATACGACAAACTTAAAAACTCTTTTGATCAATTTACAACAAAGATAATTTTATTAAATATAAATTTTTTCATAATATTATTTTAAAATATATTTTATTAAATAATTTAATATGTAACAATAGTTATATAGAATATAACTTAAATGAATAGACAATATTTCATATCTTAAGAGTTAATTGCTTAGTTTTCATTTGTTACATCGAATTGACAAGAAAGTTATAGAAGTTAGGCATGTCTATGTTTTTCATGACATATTAAAAAAAATCAAAAGTTTTAGAAAATTTTTGCATAAAAAGTTTCTACGGGCTTAAATCTTTAAAATAAGTGTGGCATAACTAATTAATGATGTTGATGTAACTTGGATGATGTGAAAAAGATTGGAGATGGAAACAGAAGAAATAATGATTGAAAGAACATGCAATTATCGTAAGCTCAGAGAAATTCATTGCTATTAGTTTTGAGCTTCACTTGGGCACTTATAAATATTTTTCAAATTGATTCAATTATTTTAAATATTAGCAAATAAACTATAATTATAGGGCTGGCTACCTCTTTGTGCTTTTGAGATGTCATTACTCAAGTCCACTTGTGTGTAATATTAAATCGGGTCCAAGCTATCCTGAAACAAATACTTAACATTAACAAGTCTGACAAGTCTTGTAATGCCTAAGCTGGGTATAAGAGTCATGCACTAACCTAATTAATCTAAGCCACTGTAGGGACCATGCCTTAGACTGATACTCAGGCCTGACTCATCTTGGTTTAAGTCAGGCTCCTAGCCTGCGGCTCCTCAATGCTAATGCCCGATGCTATAGGTTACCAGACTTGAGCCCTTTAGGCTTGACAGAGGAGTTGGGTTCTTAAGTCAAATTTTTTAAAAATCTAGATAACTAATTTTTTTAAAAAACTCCAAATACAACTTAATGCTAACTCAAATATGCATAAATCATAATAATCATATATTTAATAATTATAAAAAAATAAATATTTAACATATTAACCATAGAGATTTAAAAATATAATCTATTATGAATTTGCCACTCCACAAAGACCATGATCCTTGACTCCAAAAGTAGTAAATTGTGTCATTAATCTTCATTCACTAAATATGTTACTATCTTTGCTTTAATAAACCCAAACTATTATAATACTCATTGAGATTTAATTTAAATAACATTGAGCTTAATAATATATTAGTAATCATTTGGTTTAGTTTTATGATCATCATATTAAATAGTATAATAATCTCTCTCTTAAGGATTATAAAATCAAAGTTAGAATTGAATGTATAAGAAAGTATAATATTAATAAACAAAATAATATAATATTCAATATTTTAGTACATCCTATTTGATAGTTTCTTGAAATCTATTTACATTGTTCTTAGATTCTAATATTAAGTTCTCCTCTTTTTTATAATTGTTTAAAGGGGTTAATTGCATCTAAGCTCAATTTAATTCTATAAAAGAATTCGATAGCTAATGCTTAGTAAAAATATCAATTAATTGGGTAGAAGATAGAACAAATGACAACTAAATTGCTTTTTTTTTTTGCACATGCTCTCTAATAAAGTGATATCTTGACTCTTTGTATTTTATTCTTGAGTGCAGAATTAGAACTTTAGATAAATAAATTCTATTTAAATTATCACAAAAGATTAGAGTTTTTATAAATTCTAAGCCATCTAAAAGTTATTATTTAATCTATAGAACTTAAGTAATACAACTACTTTGCTCAATGTACTCAGCTTCTGTTATTGTTAGTGTCACATAATTTTATTTTCTACTAGTCCAAGAAACTAATGACAATTAATTGGCACATATCAAAAGTACTTTTTCTTTCAATATTATTATCAATAAAGCCAACATCTGTGTAGACTATTAAATCAAATATTAACTCACATCTAGATACCATAAGCACGAAGTCTTAATTTTAATAAGATATTTGAATATATGCTTAATTTCTTATAGGTATGATTCTTTAGAACTAGGCTGCAACCTTGCACACAAACTTTCACTAAATGCAATATCAAACCTGCTCATAGTAACATACAATAATGATTTAATTATTCTTTTATATAGTTTTGTGTCATTGGGCATTCCAATTTCATCTTTATCTATGGTAATATTTTTATTAATAGAAGTCTTCATATGCTTCATATTCTCATAAACAAAATTTTTTAGCAACTCCATCCAATACTTAGTCTTAGAAATAAAAATTTCTTCACTTATTTATTTGACTAAATTTTTGGTAAGAATGTTAACTCTCTCATCATACTCATTTCAAACTCATTTTTTATTAAATTGGTAAACTTCATATACATTTCTTTATTGGAACCTCCAAAGGTTATATCTTCTACATAAACTTGACATAATAATTAACCTTCACCAGAATTTTGAATAAATAAAGTATTATCTATTTTACCTCTATGAAAATAATTTGATGTAAGAAAAATGTATAATTTTTCATACCAAGCTCTTAAAACTTGCTTTAAGTTATAAAATATGTCTTCTTAAGTTTGTAGACATGATCTATCTTATCATACATCTAAAATCTTGAGAGTTATTCTACATATATTTCTTCATTTATCTATCTATTTAAAAATATAATTTTAACATCTATTTGATTTATTTTAAATTCTTTATGACATATTTAAGTAATATTAGAAGATAACATCAAGTTGAAGGTATAAATGTGAACGAGACATTTTGTCTTATAGCTATAATTGAGATAATTAAGATTTTAATTACTTAAATAATCCATGTTAAATTCTTTATGACATTTTTAAGCTAACATTATTTTTAATAACTTTGTCCTTTTATCTAGCTTTCTTTTAACACCCATTTTGTATCAATGATTATTTTATTATTTAACTTGGGAACAAAATTTTAAACTTGATTTCTCCCAAATTTACTAATTATTTATTCATTTCTATAATCCATGATTCATCTTCAAAATTATTATCTATAAAATTTTATTCAAAATTAGAGATAAATATTATATGATTAAAAGAGCTTATAATCTTAAATTTTTCTCTTACATCTCCTGTGATCAACTCACTAGTATGATCGTTATAATGACTTAATTACTTTTTAATCTAATTTTTTTTATTGATTTATTATCTTAAATTATATATTCTAATTTTTCTTCTCTAAGACTTAAATTTTCCAGTTCATCAAAGTGATTATCTTGATGATTATTACTAAATGCTTCAACAAGAGATTCATCAAATTTAACATGGATTATCTCTTCCATAATTTATGTCATCTTATTGTATATTCTAAATACTCTATTAGTAGGTGAGTATTCTAAAAAAAGATTTTCATCAAACTCATCTAAATCATTTTTTTATTACTTAAAATAAAATATTTGCATCCAAACATATGAAAATGGGATACTTTGGGCTTCATATCATAAAGTAACTCAAAAAAGAAAATACCAAATAAAGATTTATATGTAATTCTATTAAATACATAATAGACAATATTGATTACTTCATCTCAAAAATATTTGGAGATACTGTACTCATTGAACATATATCTTATGACATATAGCAAAATTCTATTTTTTTTCTTAACTAAACTATTTTGTTGAGGGGTCCTCGATGAGTAAGATATATGGATCACTTCATTTTTCCTCAAAATTATAAAGTAAATCATTTTTAAATTCCTCTTCATTATCACTCATAATGGAGACTAATTTAATTTCATGCTTTTTCTCAATCATAGTAATTAATCTTATAAATTTTTAAAATATTTTATTTTTATTTCTAACAAAAAAAACTAATGTAAACATAATGTATTTATCTACAATTATCAACTTAAATTTGTTTCTACTAAGTCTTTCTAGATGAATAAGATGAAATAGATCTAAAAAAGTTATAATGGATTCTTAATTGTAATATCTTTAAGTGGTTTAAAATTCTATAATTTTTTCCTAATTAGTATGGATCACATAATTTATCACTTGACCAACTAAGATTTAATAAACTTCTAATTAAATTAAACTTTAAAAGCCTTTTAAAAGAGTCCTTTCTTAAGTAACAAAATCTTTTATGCTATAAAGTAGAATTATTATCAAGTGTCCTAAGACATTTTAAACCATTATCTTTAATCATATGTAAAAATAAAATATATGTATTATTTTTTTATTTATAAAGATAAGTGAAACATTATCTTTACTAATAATATATTTATTTTTTAAAATAAAATATTTAGATTTGAATTATACAATTGATTAATACTAAGAATATTATATCTTAAATCTTGTATAAGGAGGACTTTTCTTATAGAAGTGTTTGAGTTGCTCACGATTCTAATTCCAATAATTTTATTCTTAAAGTTGTCACTAATAGTAACTTTACCACCATCATAAGATTTCAAATAGATGAATAAAGATGCATCTCTAATCATGTGTCTTGAGCATTCACTAAGTATTATATACCTCCCCTAGTTCTTGAAGGAAGACATACCTATAAAACAAATTAAATATTAATTTTTAAGACCCAAACCTTTTTAGGTCTATGTTCTTAACTTGATTATTAATTGAACTATTTTTTTAATCAATACAAATCTAAAATATTTTCTATAATAATATTTCTAAATTTGTAATAAGAAGAAATATATTCAGCTCTCATGCAATAATTATAAACTATATTTAGAGCACAAGAATATATAGCATTTTAGCATAATCAATCTATTGAAAAGTCCTACAAGGAGTGTGTGAAGTTTTTATGTCATTTAATTCTCTAATTAAACATGTATTTTTTTATAGTAATTGAGACTTTTTTTATCTCTTTCAATATTTATCTCATGCAAGAAATTATCATTCAAATCATTTAAATATTCACATAAGCTTAAATAGTTTTTATACTCTTTTTTTAATTTAAAATATTTAAAGGCTAATTTTTTGTGTTTCGTGTAAACATTAATATACTATTTTTCATAATCAACTATAAAAGAAGATGATGAAGAGGAGGAAGAAGAACATACCTCATCTTCTAATACTATAATCAAAACACCATTAAGACAAATGAAGCCCTCCATCTTGTCTTCATCACTAGAAGAAGAAATTTGAATCATCCTAAGATATCTTCACAGCTTTCTTCTTCCTTTTTCATTTTTGAAACTTCTCTATCCTTTCTTTGTAGTTGAAGTAATTTGATATTATATGCCTAGATAGTTTACTTTCATAACAAATTATTTTTTTCATGAGAGACCATCTTTCTATTTTGTTTCTTATTATTTTTAAATCATTTGTCTATATTTTTATTATATAATCTAGATTAACGTTTTGAGATAAGGACTACCTCACTTGAGATTGAAAATTTTGAGTTTGTAGAAGAATTAGCTACAAAGGTTATTGTTATTTTTCTTTTTTTTAGCCACAAGTTTATCCTTTCTCTTTATAAGCTCAATTTTATTCATTAAAAACTCCCCAATAACTCATCTAGTGACAGCTGAAATATTGTTTGTTACTTTCAATGTTATACAAATAGATCATATTGTTGAAGAAGAACTCAAAAAATCTTTTTTATCTATTCACTAATAAAAAACTCCTTATCAAGGTTAGATAAACTATTAATAGTATTTATAAATCTTGTAAAAAAATTCATAATACTCTAATCTATATTCATCCAAAATAATTCATACTCATGAATAAGTATGTTGATTTTAGTCTCCTTAACTTAAGAAGTATTCTCATAAGTGATCTCAAGTTTAGACCAAATTTGATATATATATTTAAGTTCATGATCTAATTATATTCTAAGGCACCTAATTTATAATATAAAATATTTTAGCCTAAGAATTAAGTTGAATTTTATGTTTTCTCTTGAGATTTAGTTCACCTAATTATTTTCTTAGTTTTTCTTCACCTATAATCTTAGTTAGAAACTTAAATATATTTTCAACAATATCTTAAATTTCTAAATCAATAAATTTTTAAAATAAATGCATACAATTTTTTAATAAAGATAAAACTCACCTTTCATCAAAGGTGGATGATGTGATGAAGCTCCCTTAGATAAGATCGCATTGTTCTTAACACAAAAAAGAGTCATGAGGTTCTTGTTCTAGAAATTTCTTTCTTTTGTTAAAAACCTCACTTTTATATTACTTGTTATAAATTATGTGAGGCAAAACAAACAAGAAGAGAGGGGTGAATTGTACCTTTAAAAATTTTAAATTTTTTATGCTTAAAAATAAATATTATTTTTTAAATAAAATTATTAATGAAATAAGATTGCATAACAATACAAGAAATGTATAAAGAATTTTTAGGTGGTTCATCCAAAACCTGTGCCTACATCTACCATCGATCATCGATCAAGCTTCCATTGACAACTCTCTTTTGTCAAAATTGGTAGGAGTAAACCAAATATAAATAGATGTTCCAATGAGACACTAAAATCCATAAAACATTGGCTATACAAAAAATTGAAAGCTTCACAAAATTTTTATGTACAAAGTTCTTATATTTTTAAATCTTTAAAACAAGAGTGGCATAACTAATTAATGACATAAATGTTACTAGGATGATGGCAAAAAGATATTAGACAAATGTAGAAAAAATAATGCTTGAAAGAACCCGTAGCTCTCGTAAGCACACAAAAATTTGTCGCTCTAGGTTTTGAACTTCACTTGGGCACTTATAATTTTCTTCAAGTTGATTCAATTATTTTAAATATTGGTATACGAATTTTATTTATAGTTGAAATAAAAAAAACTCCCAAAATAACTCTCCCAATGGCTAGAAATGACTTTTTCGAAAGCTAGCTGTTACAGGTGACGCAAGACGAAGACGAAGTACAGCAGTCGTTTGATTCTAGGCAGACAGAGTAGGAACCATCTGATTAGAATCATCGATAAAGGGTATAGATCTAATTAGAGTGAGATAAGATCTAGAATGTTAGATTCAAAAATTGGATGGACGATGATGATGATCGGGTTACTATTCAAGAAGGCAGAGAGACACTCAGCCGTTCGATCAATCGTTCGATTAACCATTCTGAATGAATGGCTAAATGAAAGAAAATTATTCACAAATGTGGAAGAGATCCACACCATTCAATTGTGAAGATGCATGATCGATTAGTGCAAATAAACTCAAGTTTGGAAAGCAGCTTTTTTTGTCTGACCTTACCAAACAATGCATATAATTTGTAGTTATCTTACTTCTATTGTGTTTAATATACAGTCTAATGGGGTTGGCTATCTCCTGGTGCTCTTGGGATGTCATTACATAGGCTCCATAGACGCATAATATTAGATTAGTTCTAGCCTGACCTGAACCAAGTACTTAACATTAACAAGTCTAACAAAAGTCGCTACTTCTAATTCGGGTACAGGAGTCATGCTCTGACCTGATTAACTTAAGCCATTATAGGAATAGTGTTTTAAATTGATAGTTGGCCCTAACTTATCTCGATTTCAATTGAGCTCCTAACATGTAGCTCCCTAAGGCCAGTTCTTAACAGTGCAGGCTACTTGCCTCAAGCACTTTGGGCTTGGTGTGGAGGTTAAATGCTTATGCTAAAATTGTTTTAAATCCTAATGACTTAATTTTTTAAAAAAAAGTTTAACATGTTAATCATAAGTATTTAAAAATATAATTTTTTGTATATTGGCACCTCCACAAAGATCATGATCCTTGGATAAAAAATTAGGAAGTTGAGCTATCAATCTTTATTCACTATATATGTTATAGTCCTTGTTCCAACAAACCCAAATTATTATAATATTTTTTTGATATTTAATTAAAACAAAACTAAGCTCAATAAGGTATTAGTAATCATTTAGCTTGATTTTGTGATCATCATATCAAAAGGCATAACAGATCATACAAGTAATATCTAAAGCAAAAAACTAAAAAATTGGTAAGTATTTTATAGGAATAAGACAAATTACGAAGCAAGTTATTTATAGGATACATATTAATAATTTCATACACCTTTTATTTTATAAAATTTAGAAAAGAAGAAGATTAAACAAACAAATTACTCTGTAAAATTAGATAGATAAATTTGGTAAGCTGTGATGTAATATGGTATTATTATTACATTTAGTTTTTTTAGACTGTATTTTATTTTGATAGAAAATACTTATGTTTTATGATTCATGTCCTCAATGGTTTTCTACACTACTTATTGCATTTCTACAAAGCAAATGTAAAATTTCTTTCTTTCCTACAAGTTTTCTCTATTTTTTTCTCTTTATTTTTTTTCAAAGGGCATCATAGTTTTTCTTTCCTTTTTACTCTTCAACTCTCCTCTCCCTCTCTTATTACTTTCTCCCAAAGTTTCCAAATGATGAAAATGAGATTTGGGGTTCAACAAAGGACTTATCCATTTCTTTAAATAGAAGGATTAAAATAATATGAAGAATCTTCTTTATCTTTAACTAATTTATGAGAAATTTAAATCAACTCCAAAATATACAAATCACATAACTACTGATTCCTTATAATAAGACTTTTGCAATAATATACTCAAATATAAAATCTAGTCATTAATATTCTAGCACACTTTTTAATATACTGATAAATCAATATATTTCTAAATTTTTTATTTATAAAATATATATTGATACATAAAATATGCTCTAAGAGCAATCTCTTCATCTTATAAAAATTTTGTTCAAAAATTTAAAATAAATCTCGATATTAGTAAATCATATTTTGTTCTCATCTCCTAAGTGGCTTCTTTTTAAGTTTGATTTCTCCAAAATACTTTACCATGGGAGTAATTTTATTTTTAGCCTCTTCCTTACTTTGTCAAGATTTTAATTGGCTACTTCTAATAAGACTTATCAGGTTGAATCTCAATTTTTTCTAAATCACACTACAGAATATGCCATTGATTAGGTAAATATCTTTTTAATAATGATACATGAAAAACATTATGTGCACCTAACATTTGAGATAATGCTCTTTGACGAGTTACATATCCCATTCTTTTTAATATTTGGAAATATTTAGTGTACTTAGGTTTTATTTTATGTGTTTCACCAAATCTGATCACCTCATTTAGGAATTGTCTTTAAATAACATATATTCTCCTTCATGGAATTCAATGTCTTTATGCTTTTCATGAAAATATTTTCTTGTTGTTCTTAGTAGTCAAAATCTCATCTCTTATTTTGTTGACTTTCTAGGTGACTTCATTAACCAAAATAAATCTCATTTATTATTTCTCTTTACCTCAAACCAACATAGAGAAGATCAACACTTTCTTTCATACAAGAATTCATAAGGAGCCATGCCAATTGAAGTATGGGAAGTGTTACTATATGCAAACTCTTATTAAAGATTAGTGTTGATGTAAAAAATGAATTGAAAAAATTAAACAAAAATTTACTTAGGACAAAACAAAGAAGCTGATCTTTTAGACAATAACATAACTCCAAGCATATCATCGGAACCTTTAAGCAAATTATGTTGAAGCAAAATCAAGAAAGAATAATTGGATTGGAACAATCTTTATTATAGGCATGTTTTAGATCAAAGCAATTTGATTTGGTGTTGTTCAATGTGGGTTGGCATTTTCCATCATATTTCAATTCGATTCAGCATTGCGTGGCACTGTTCGACCTTGATTCAACATGTTTCAAGTCTGTGTAGATCTATTTGGCTCAGTTTAGGCATAGTCTGAATTGAATTGGTGAATTTCATCTTGGACTAGCACATGTTCATCTCTTGATGATTGGTTTGGCTTAATCATGAATTTATTTGTGCATATAAGACTAGTTCAACACTTTGTTCAATATGTCTTGACTTAGTTTGGTGCAATACTAACTTAGTCTGAGTTTTTTTTGATGTAATTGGTGTGGTCTAGCTTAGTTTGGCCTTATATCATCTCACCTTGGTGTGATTGCACATGCCTGGTGAGTGGTGCCAAATCCATATTGATGTCACTTTTAACCCACATGAATGGATTCTCTGATTAGGTGCATCAAGTTGGTATCATGGGTTTAGCTTTTTTTGACATAGTTTGTTTTTTCTCTTCATTTAGTATTTCAATTTTTCATGTCATCATTTATGCTATGGTGAAGAATTGCTTAAAAACTTTTAGAAAGAATAAATAAGCATATAATTTAGTATCTTAAGAGATGATTTACTTATAGAGCTCTTAAGTTAGTTGCCTTTATGGTAGTAGAATTTTTAAAGGGATGTCATCTTTGATTTTACTCAAAAATAGTTATCATTGGTAATTGTAAACCCACAAGAACTTTGTTGCAACCATATGAAGGATTATTCGTTTAGTCTTTGAGTGCAAATAATATAAGGATGGAAGGATTGAGGTGGGATATTGCACTTTGAGATTACAATAATGTTTTCAAGAAAAATAAAGCTTGAATATGGAGATGGTGATGAGAGTAGGAAATGTCGAGCACTTTGAAACCTTTGTAAAAGGTGAGAAGGGAGAACATGTATGGGACAATGAAGAATGAGAGAGGATGGTAAGACTAACTCTTATTGAGATCTTACAATACTAAAGATTATCATAAAAGAGAAAGAGAGTAGATGGTAAGACTAATGCTTCTTGAGTTTGCCATATAATGTAGTTATAATGAAAGGAAAGAGAGGAGGGTAAGAGCATACTTCCTAAGACCTTGATGTGATGAAACAATAATGAAGGATAAGAAAAACTCAAGATCTTATCTCTCATGTCTTTCATGTGAGAATTATGAGAAAATAACGGGTTGAGGTCAATTGTCTTAATGTTTTTTGACATTTTGGTGATGACAAAGGATATTGAACTATAATAGCTCTTGACCCATACAAACTTCACCATAAACATCTTTTGCATCACTTATTAGACATCTAAATCAAATAATGCATGTTTTAAGAAGAGAGCTCGTGCTCTTTGCCTTTCTATGCCAATTTTTTTTGTAAAACAAAACTAAAATTTCTATCTTTCCCACAAACTTTCAATTCTCTTTATTTTTCCTTAAAGCACAACATAATTATTCTTTCCTTCTTTCTTTCTGACTCTCCTCTTCCTCTTTTCTTCTTTCTTCAAAAGTTTTCAAATGATGTAAATGAGTTTTCGAGTTTAAGAGAAGGATTGTTTGCTTCTTTAAATAGAAGGATTAAAATAGCTATAAGAATTTCATTTATCATTAATAATTCATAAGAAATTCAAATTACTTTCAAAAAATACAAATGACATACTTATTGATTCCTTATGACAAGATTTCCACAATAGGATGTTCTAATATAAAATGTAGTCGCTGATATTTCGACACATTTTTTGAAGTGCTTACAATTCAATATTCTTTTAAATTTTACATTTGAAAGACTTTCATTTGATAAATAAAATATGTTTTGATAGGACTTACATTTCAATATATTTGCAATTGTAAAGTTATTATTTTTCTTTGATGTTGATCAAAATAGTCTCTTCTATACCGCTACATTCGAACTATTGTTGCCACCAATCAATGTTGTTGAATCATCCTCATTATCTATTACCAACTCATAATTATGATCAACCACTATACCAATCCCATATTTAGATGGCATCTAAATAAAATTGTCTACATGATATCAAAAAAGAAATATCATTTTATTTGTGATATAGATACTTGAATTTAAGAGAGATTTACTCTAATTGAAATTGTGATGTTTATTACAAATTTAAAAGACACCTACACATTCTTTCTCTCATCATAGATAATGGCTCAACACTCAACATAACAAACAACTTGATCAAACAAAATAAAACTAAAAGGACAACACTTTTACATGGATAATCTTTATTACTCACATTATAGTTGAAAAATTTGAAGCCAAACATAATAACAATCCATTAAATTCATCATAACCATCACCATCCTTTTGTTGTTTAAACTCCACAAACAACCTTTAAAGAACCATCATACATCTCTCCTTTATTTGAGAAACAAAAGTTCAAATAATCAAAATACTTGAATGGCTTGAATATTAGGAGATTCTCTTTCTCAACTAGTTCCATTGGAAATTTTATCATCATCATCATCTATTGCCAACTCATAATAACAATCAACCACTATGTTAATCCCATATTTGGGTGTCATCTAAATAAAATTATCTATGTGATACTAAAAAAAATACCATTTTACATGTAATATAAATATTTGAATTTAAGAGAGATTTATTCTAATAAAAGACTTGATACTTATTACAAATTTAAGAGACACAAACACATTCTTTGTCTCTCTTCACAAATATTGCCCAACACTATATAAAACAAAAACCCCTTGACCAAACACATTAAAACTAAAAACTGGACACTTTTATATGAAATATTATTTGTTGCTTACATGATAGTTGAAAAGACTAAAGCCAAACATAATAATAGTCCATTGAGTTCATTGCAACCAACACCAATCGTTGTTTTTTAAACTCCACAGTAAACCTTTAAAGTATCCTCATGCTTCTCTCCCTCATTAGAGAAACGAAAGTTCAAATAGTCATAGTACTTGAATGACTTGTACATTAAAGGATGCTCCCTATCAACCAGTTCAATTGGAGATTCTATCGTATCATTAGATTTGCATGGAATTGTGCTATAAACCACACTATATCGCTTCTCAAGCCCATTCATTCTAACTCGATGATTAGGAGCTTTTAATCTTCCATTGGTCCATGCCTATATTACAAAAGAACCTTATATTAACAAAATAACATTGAAATGAAGCAAAAAAACTATGGCAAATGAGAGGTATATACCATGAATGCTTCGCCAAGTAGGACTATAAAAGAATTGGGCGATGGAGAAATATGAATCCATTCCCCATTTGGTGCCTCAATTTCTAAGCCATCTGATTTGTTTTGACAAATAATGCTTATATAATTTGGATCTCTATGTGATGGCAACTCGACTTCTTTTTTGTTCGATGATAAGTCCTTGTGATACTTTGAGAGCCTCATCGAATATTCCATTGATTTCATGTAAGGGTTGTCCATTAAGCCAAGGCCTTCAAGGATCATTCCATGGATCGTTTGTATTAGCTCTTGCATGTTAACTACATAGCCCCATATTGTTTCGCTTTTCAAAAACAAGAACAAGGTCACCAATAATTGATTTTAAAAAAATAAATTAATTATTTTTTTTTATAATAAGAGAAAGACAATATTAGATATCAAGGAAATATGGAGTACCTAAACAAAGAGTTTCCACCGGGCCAAATCATTTTGATTTGCTCTTCCACCATGGCCATAGAGTCAAGATTGGCTAATTGTAGGCTTAAAAATGGATATCCCTCCTTTTGAAACAAGAAGCCATGGTAAGGCACCTTTTTTGGGTTAAGAACCTCTTCTATCTTTGGGACATTGAAGAGCTCAGGTACGACTTGGCCAAGTAGCACATCAAGGAGCTCTAATTGAACTTGATCATAAACAACTTCAAAACACCCATAAGATTCTAAAGCATGAATCACCTCAGATTGAATTGTAGCCCATGAGGTTGTGCGAAATGTAGGCAAGCTCAACTTGCTCAAGTCCACCTTCGGTAGTTGAATTGCGGTATCATAATCCATGTTACCAAACGATTCCAAGTCTCTTGCCTTTCTTTCTGATCTCTAAGTTACATGCTTTTTGATTTTTATAGAAAATTCATACATACACATACACATGTCTTTATTCCTTGCTTTGGATTCCATTTGGGAAGAAACACTACCATACAAAAATTGTATACACAGACATTCCTTACTTTTATAATTTTCTTATCAATTTGATGTAACAAATCAAAACCAAGTAATTAACTCTTAAGATATTAAATATTATCTATTCATTTAGATTGCATTTCATATAAACATATTAAATTATTTAATAAAATATATTTTAAAATAATATTAAGAAAATTTTTGTATTTAATAAAATTATCTATGTTGTAAATTGATCAAAATAGTTTTTAAGTTTGTCTAATAAAAATGATGTAATTTTTTTATTTTATTTAAAAATTAAAAACTATTTATTTATTATTATGTTCTTTTTTTTTAATTTCTGATTAGGCATACATGTTATTGTATTTCAAAAAGAAAATGCTTTAACGACATATTAAAAACAATCTTAACAACTTATCTTCATCACAAAATATTATAGAATAAGTTAGACGCAGATAATTTAATTAAATAGCAATTTTTTAAGTTTTATATTAAAAATTTTAGCTAGGAATATGTTTGAAAAAAATATATTTTTGAAAAAATATTTGAAGAAGAAGCTTTCAAACAAGATTCTTTTTTATTGAATAAAACAAAGAAAATATGAAAATTGTAGAATAATTCTTTTTATGTTGAAGCAAAAAAAAAATGAATTTTACATGTATCAAACTAAACCATGCTTTCAAAATCCGTTAAAAACAACTTTTTGTACATAATAATTTAATAATCTAATCAAATCAAATAAGAATAATATATTAAAAAACTTATTTTTATTCTATTTTTAATATAGTTTTTGTTTTAAATTTACAATTTTGTAATTTTATTTTATATAACTTAAAAGAAATAATTAAAAGATACATCATGATATTAAACTCACGAACAAATTTTATGTAGATAATTTACATTTCAATAATCATGTCATCTATCAAAATTTACATTTCAATAATCATGTCATGTATCAAAATATATGATAAAAAAATAAAATTTGAAAAAATCTCAATTTAAAAATAAATCATATATTAATTTAATATTCTATTTATATCACAATTAATAAATTTATCTATTTGAATTAAAAAAAAATTTGTTTTTTTTCTAAACTTTTTGTTTGCCTATTTGATTATTATTCTTTGAGTGCCATTTGAGTTTCACATAGAGAATTGGACCAAATCGTTTCCTCTTATTTTTGTTTGCACTTTAGCTATTATTTTCTAGGACAAAAACAACAAAAAAAATCTTTATTTGTGATTTAATATTTTGGATTAACAATATAGAATTATGATTTGATCAAATCTAACTAGACAGAGAGATTTAGTTGTATTATTCCTCAACTCATATGGAGTGATTCAATTAAGCCAAGGGGATCCATAAGGTTCAAAATTTTAAAAAATATCAAATTTTCATTTCGCTCTTTTGTTAGAAGTCAAAGTATACTTTGACTTTTTAACAACATAAAATTTTTAATATTTATAATAATTTTTAAAATGAGGTTAAACCCTTAAAACCTTAAGCACAACTAATGATTAAATAACAATATTCTAAAACAGTGTTTCTTCTCAAATGGAATCAAAAGAATCGAATTCTAGAGGCATGTGTATGCGTATGTTATGTGCTTTCTATAAATATGAGAGAAGCCTAAAACATGAAAATAATAAAGAATGATACGAGAATGGAATTGTTCGATAGCATGAATTACAATCCTACAATTCAACTACCTAAGGTTGACTTGAGCAAGTTGAACTTACCTATGCTTCACAGAGCCTTGTGGGCAACAATTCTATCAGAGATAATTCATACTCTTGAATCCTATGGGTGTTTTGAAGTTGTCTATGATCAAGTTCAACCAGAGCTCCTTGATATGCTACTTGGCCAAGTTGTGCATGAGTTCTTCAATGTCCCGAAGATAAGAGAGATTCTTAATTCAACAGATGTGCCTTACCATGGTATCTTGTTTGAAAAGAAGGGTTATCCATTCTCAAGCCTACAATTATCTAATCTTGACTCTATAGCCATAGTGGAAGAGCAAATCAAAATGATTTGGCCTCATGGAAACTCTTTCATTAGGTAACATTTGTGTCCTTGAAAACGAATATTATACCATTCTCTTATTAAAAAATAGAACAAAATAATTAATATATTTTTTTGTTAAATCACTAATTGGTGAGCTCTTTTTTGTTTTTGGAAAGCATCAAAATATGGGACTATGCAATTAACATGCAAGAGCTATTACAATTGATCCTGGAATGATTATCGAAGGTCTTGGCATAGAGAACCTACATAACCTAATCAGGAAATCAATGACATATTCAATGAGGCTCCCAAAATATCTTAAGGACTTAACGTCAAATAGAAAAGAAGTTGAATTACCATCACATAAAGATCCAAATTATGTAAGCATTATTTGTTAAAACAAATCAGATGGCTTAGAAATTGAGGCACCAAATGGTGAATGGATTCATATTTCTCCATCACCCAATTCTTTTATAGTTATACTTGGCGAAGCATTCATGGTATATACCTTTCATTTGCTACAATTATCGCTTTATTTCAATGCTATTTTGTTACAATAAGATTCTTTCGTAATATAGGCATGGCCCAATGGAAGATTAAAAGCACCTAATCATCGAGTTAAAATGAACAAGTCTGAGAAGCGATAGACTGTGGTTTATATCACAATTCCATGCAGATCTAATGATATGATAAAATCTCCAATGGAGCTGGTTGATAAGGAGCATCCTTTACTGTACAAGCCATTTAAGCATTATGACTATTTGAACTTTTGATTCTCTGATGATAGAAAGAAGCATGAGGATACTTTAAAGGTTTACTGTGGACTTTAACTAACAATGGTTGGTGATGGTTGTGATGAACTTAGTGGATTGTTGTTATGTTTGGCTCAGCCTTTTCAACTAGTGTGTGAGCAATAAATAATGTTTCATGTAAAAGTATCCATTTGTTTATTTTGTTTGGCCAAGGAGTTTGTTTTATGGTGTTGAAACAATGTTTGTGATGAGAGAAAAAATGTGTTTGTGTTTTCTTAAATTTGTAATAAATGTCAAGGCTTTTATTAGATGATGATGATTCAACAATAATGAGCCACTAACAACAGTCCAAACGTAGTGATGTAGTTGAGATCGTTGCCTTTCATCGACAACAAAGGCAAAAAAAGACTTCACAATTGCAAAGACATTGAAATAAAAGTCTAGCATATTAGATTGTGTATAATGTCATTGTATGTGAAGATAAGATTATAATTTTTTTATTTTGTAGTGCTTTATCATCACGAGGAAATTGTTCTTGTAAATGTTAGAATTGTTCTCCCAATGTCATCTTTGAATGCCTCATCAATGATGATTTACTAGCACATTTACTGTTCATCACACTTGCAACAATGATCATGTATTGTTAATCTTATCATCATTTCAATTGAGGTAGATGACCCAAATAATAGCTAAATGTTTAGCCTTTGGTTGACTATTCAAAATTTCCAAAATCTAAGTGAATATATGGTGCAACAATGATGATTAGGTGAGCTAACATTAGGGCTAGAACATTTTTACTTGGTTTTATGATTACTTCTATAATAGATTTGACAAAACTATTTTTCTAAAAAAATATTTATAAGAATCTAATATGTTCACTTACAATTTTAACTTTTGGTGAAGGCTATAAAAAATTACCTAAATTACCATGTAAACTAAACATTTATTCCTTTTCAACCATTTTTTCAAAATAAAAACTCACTATTTTTTATTAATCAATATTGTATTTCATTAGTAATATTTCACAAAAGATGAAAATATTAAAGATTCTATCTTACGCAAAGAGAGCTTATTTGTTGGGCTACAAGTTAAAATAGAAAATAAAAGTGAAGATAAGTAACTAGTTAATCAAAATGGAGCTTAGAAATAACAGGAAAAAAAATTCAAACAAACTAAAGTAAAGCTCAAGAAACATTCAAGATGCATACTCAAAATGTGAATTATGAAGCTTGTATTAAGATTTAAAAGTAATGTCTAGATAACTTAAAAAGCTTACAATAATAGAGATTACATCGATCTTTTGGGGAACCTTGTGAATAGATATATGTAATCATTGATTTTATATGACTCCAACATTTGAATGAATTATTTATCTATGGTTGAAAAAGTGATAAGAGATCATTATAAAAAAACACAAACAACATAAGCTATTGGACAAGGTTGAACACCAATTATAGATATAAAAATTAAAAAAAAAAGGAACTTGGCTTGAGAAACTTATTGCTTGAAGCATAATGCTCTAAATTGGAATCTTGAGAACCTATCCTTCAAGAAGCAAGATATGGATAAAATTGTGAATGAGTTCTTTGCCAAGGTTAGATTGTCAAGTATGGATACATTCTATCAAATCAAACTCCTCCTCATTACAAAGGAAACGAGCCTACACTCGTTGAAGAAAGAATGTAGGAAAGTACATACAATATAAATATCCATGAAGACAACATGGTTGTCAATTATGCCAATGAGCTACCAAAATTCAAGTCCCATCCCACATTTGATTAAATAGAAGAATTAAAATAATTTTAAGAATTTTTCTTTATCTTTAACAATTCACAGTAAACTCAAATTAATTTTGAAAATTGCACACCTGTAGATTTCTCATAACGAAACCATCACAACATCATGCTCAAATAAAAAATTTGGCCAATGGCATTTTGACATATTTTTAGAAGTACTTTTACTTTGATATGCTTCTAAATTTTATATTTAAAACACTTATATTTGATACATAAAACATTCTTGAGATTATCTATATTTTTATTATTTTTGTGATTGTGAAGTTATTATTTTTCTATAATATTAATCAAAACAATCTCTACTATACCATTTTATGTGTTATATAAATACTCGAATCCATTCACCATTTGATGCCTCAATTTCTAAACCATTTGATTTATTTTCACAAATAATGCTTATATAATTTGGTTCTTCATGTGATGACAATTCAACTTCTTTTTAAGTTTGATGAGAAGTCCTTATGATACCTTGAGTGTCTCATTGAATATGTAATTGATTTCATATAAGGTTTATATTGGTCCTTTATGCCTAGGACTTCAAGAATCATTATGTGGAACAATTGTATTAGCTATTGCATGTTAACTATATAGTCTCACATTGTGTTGGTTTTTTTTAAAAAAAAAAAAGAAAAAGAGTTCATCAATAAGTGATTTAATAAAAAAAATTAATTATTTAGTTCTTTTTTTAATAAGAAAAAGACATAATATTAGATATTAAGAAAACAAACATTACCTATAGAAAGAGTTTCCACAAGACCAACCCATTTTAACTTACTCTTTCACCATGAAGATAGATTCAAGATTAGCTAATTGTTGGCTTAAGAATGAATAGCCCTTCTTCTCAAACAAAAAGCCATGTTAAGGCACATGTTTTGGGTTAAGAAGCTCTCTCATCATTGAGACATTGAAGAGCTTAGGCACATCTTGCCCAAGTAGCACATCAATGAGCTCTGGTTGAACATGATCATAGACAACTTCAAAACACCTATTGAATTCAAGAGTATGAATCATCTTAGATCGAATTACAACCCATGAGGTTGTGTGAAGTGCAGGCAAGTTCAACTTGCTCAAGTCAGTCTTAAATAGTTGAATTATAATATCATAATTCATGCTCCTAAGTGATTCCATTCCCTTGCCTTTCTTTCTTATTTCTTCTAAGTTATATGCTTTTTTTATTCATTGTTTTTTATACCATTTGCAAAGAAACACTACCATATAAAAATTATAAACATTGACAGACCTAATCTTTATAATTTTCTAATCAATTCAATATCACATATGAAAATCAAATAATTAACTCTTAAGATATTAAATATTGTCTATTCATTTTTGTTGTATTTCATATGATTATTGCTACATTTTAAATTATTAATGAAATATATTTAAAAAATATTATGAAAATTTTGTATATTTAATAAATTCTGCGTTGTGAAATGGTCAAAATAGTTTTTAACTTCGTGATAAAAAATGATGTAATTTTTTTACTATTATTTAAAATTTAAAATTATTTACTTATTCTCGTGTTCTGTTTTTTTTTTTAATTTTTTGTTAGGCACATATGTTATTGTATTTCAAAAAATTGCTTTCATGACATATTAAAAAAATCTTAACCATTTATCTTCAACACAAAATACTATAAAATAATTTAGACAAAAAAATAATTTATCGATAATTTCGAGCTTAATTCACTTGTTTTTTTTTTCTTACTCTAAATGACTCCAATCCATGAAAATAATATTTGATGAATAAATAAATTCTAAGCCGATTTAGCTCAATTTGATGAGTAAAACGAATCGGTCAACTTAAATCTTCAACAATCATAAATATTACTTAAATAACAATTTTTGAAGTTTTATATTAAACATTTTAGAAAGGATTATGTTTGAAATAAATATACTTTTGAATAAAACCAAGAAAATATGAAAATTGTAGAATAATACCTTTTATGCTGAAATAAAAAAAAAAGGAATTTTACATGTATCAAACTAAACCACGATTTCAAAATCGGTTTAAAACAACTTTTTCTACATAATAACTTTAGTGAAAACCATATTTGTTCATAATAATTGATTTTAGTTATTTTTTTTGAAAATTATTATAGAAACTGTTCTTATAATTTATATTTAGTTGACAATGTCTTCTACTTCTGTTAAACTTTCTCTAATATTTCTTGAGTTTTCTTCTAAAAGATTTTTTTTTTTTTTTTTATTCTAAATATGTTTTTATAGTTTGTCCTCTTAATTTCTCTCTTTTGTTTTAATTATCTAATTAGATATGTCCTTCAGACAAATGTATAGTTACTTTAAACAAAATATTAATAATCTAATCAAATCAAATAAAATTAATATTTAAAAAAAAAAAAAAATTTTAATTCTATTGGTTGTATTATTCCTCAACATATTTGGAGAAATCCCTTCAAGTAAGCCAAGGGGCTCCCACAAGGTTCAAAATTTTAATATTAAAATTTTGAATAATATCAATTTTTTATTTCAATCTTTTATTAGAAGTCAAGCATGTATACATTCGATGAAATCAAACTCTCAACAATAGAATCCATCCTCCTCATTACAAAGGAAAGAAGCCCACACTCCTTGAAGAAAGAATGTAGGAAACTACATCGTATAATATAAATGTCCATGAAGACAACATGGTTGCCAATTATGTCGATAAACTAGCAAAATTCATGTCCCATCGCAAATTCGACTAAAGGGAAGGAGTTCATCACTTGAGAAAAGTGCAGGCAACGAACAAAAAAACAAAAGAAACCAAGGAGGTCAGTAGCTCAAGGCTCCAAGTCGGCGGCAGTAGAAAAGAAGGAACCATGGGAATCACGATGGAACCAATAATCCATCCAAAAGCAAGAGCAGTGAATCTGAAGTATGTAGAAGTGAGTTGGATGATATTACATATTAACAAAGTAACACAGGCTTTTTAAAGATTTCACTTACCCAGTTATTGTAGCTCTTGGGACATTATTAATCTTATCATTGAGGAAATAGATGCATGACCCCAATGACAGTGCAACCTGCAGCAGCAAGCATCAGAAAACTGCAACTTGTAATGCACAATATATGAACAACTCCAATGTGATGATTTAAATCTGTTTTCTGTTTATTTCAGCCAACTTGGTTTAGGCTGCAATTGTAAGATGCAACAAGCTAAGAAAATAAACGAGCTCTGATGACAACTTATTTTGCTAATGCTTTATAGACAGACAAATTATGGAGAAGACTAGCCAAGTTCTATCTTCTTTTTTAAAAGCCTGATCTGATATACAGATCCAATCATCCAAATTCTCCAGTAGCAAACGGACATGTTAATGTACACGAGTGTTTTTACCTCGCCAAATGATCAAAGATCAATCACAATCCAATTTCTTCGTCCCCACGAGGCTACAACTGATACAACAAATCTAGTGCTTCTTAATACTGTACAACTAGTCACCATCATTGAACCCATGCCACCCACTCTTGCATATCCATTTCTTCACCCTTCATTGGAAATTAAACATCCATTTCATCTCTAACAATGAAACAAACCATCGGAAATCATCAAATCCATTGCCTTCAATTGAACCCAACCCTGCTGCACTGTTGCTAATCCACAACAATTCTTACAACAAAGCTCGTTCAAGAATGATCCCTTCTAATTCACTCCCAAGTGGATCAAGGGATCCCTCCTTTCTCTGGAGCTCACAGCTACTACTTCCCAATCAATGAGGAAGTCAGATTCTTGATGGCTTACAAACAATCTTTATTTATTGACAGAAGCGTTTAACTATTTCAAAGGAAATTCTTGTAGTTTCGCTTCCTGCAAAACTCAAAATCCAACCTCAACTCTCTTTTATCCACAATATTACCCTCTAGCCTTCACAAGAAGAGTTTGAAACTTCTTCACACATTCATATGCTATTGGAGACCTATTAAAATGTGAAGTTTTCTCCACTATTTTGAAAGTTGGAGACAAAAGATTTGATAGACTTCCACCAACCTCTATCTTCTATTTTAAAGAACTAAGATGTCTTTTTCTTCAACATTAGGTAGTTGAGCCATGTCAAATAACTCCACTAAGTGTCTGCTGAATACCTGGGAGAGATTCTCATAGCATGCTTATAGAAGTTCCAGGAAGCAATTCTAACAGTTGAACAATAGACTCTTGTATGACTGCCAAATTTCTCCTTGGCGGTGACTTCAAGAAGTCATTGCTTTGCTTCCTTTTTGTTCAAGAAAACTTCAACAGAGCACACTTTTATATCAATACAAAGAAGATTTCTGTTGCGATAGAAGTAGGAAGCCAGAGAAAAGATGTTCCTTCAGTCAGAGAATCACCAATCGAGAAGAACTTTAAATTCTTATACCAAAGTGATAATTAAAGCCATCATCTAGAGAGAAATAACAAACCCCTACCTTGACAATTCAATGATATTATGATTTATTATATCGGTATATTATCGTAATTGTACTTATATGACATAATCCTATCTTATGAAGTTGTTCCTTCAATTAATTCTCTCACTAAATCATAATGCACAATTATATTGTATGATATATTAAAATCTTAAAACATCCTTAAAAAATTCTAAAAAATTTATAAAGACTCAAAATATATTTTGATCAAAATTATTGTTTTAAAACTCTTTCTTTAAGATCACCAATCATTGTTTTAATATTTTTTTCAATATTTTTTATTTTTAATTTATTTAAATTTATTACCTTCACTTTTAAGATGTTACACTCTTGGTGTTTATATATTTGCCTACATAACAAGATAATATTAAGTTTGTATTACCTTTCTTATTAATTGTATTACTACATGATGATGTCTTATGTGATATTTTCTAATCTTGATTCTATTGTTCCTTGATACTGATTTCCGCTTTTACCAATGTTCTTGTTCTAAACATTGATTATATCCTTTAATCAATTTTTAATTCTTATTATTGTATTGTCATTATTAATTTTCTTTCTTTTGATATAGATCACTTATAAATCTAAATTATATTTTTTATTATTTGATCTTTTGTAGTCTCTTAGTGATTATTATTATTTTGATCAACTTAACATTCTCTTACTAGATCGATGTCAATTTCAAGGTAGATTGTTGCACCTAAGGTTCTTGTTTGCTATAAAGGTGGGCTTGTTTCAAAAGCCTCACCCTCTTATGGGAGATAAATATGATCATTCAAGTAAATTTCATAAAGATCACAATCATTCATCAAAAATACACATCTTAGATTTGATTGTCAAAGGAGTGCAATCAGATTGGTTTGCCTACTCATTTCTATATGAAACAAAACAAAATATCACTCATCATTTAATAAGCACTATCCAATGCTAACCTAAGTCACTGGAACCCATAAGATCACTTCCGTTAGACAACACTATATATATGAAATTGGGACATGAGCTTTCACCAAAAATTGAACAACACTACAATCTGATGCAAACGTGAAACATTATGGTTCCCTAAGAAAGCAACCATTGAAAATGCATCATCCAATGACAAGAACTTATTCTACTTAAAGAAAGGCTAGTTGCATGATAAGTTATCAAGATAACATGCAAGAATAACTCACAAATCTAATGCAAATGACATTCAAAAGTACATTAAGGATTACTTGCAATGTGATGAACTACCAAGCAATATACAAGGTATTACTTACTATCTTAGATTTGCCTCAAGTCAGGAGGCCAAAACCATCAGTCTAGAATTACTTTTAATTACCTGTAAATCAATTACTCTTTGTTATAAATTAAACCAAAGAAGACTTCAAAATAAAGACTATGTCTGGAAAGCTGGCCAACATATCACCCTAAATGTGATGAAGTGTGAATACGTTGAACTACTCCAAATACTTCAAGATCAAAATCAAGATATCAATGCATAATCCAATTCAAATATCCTTGTGGATATAGCTTCTTTGCAAAACCAAGCATAATCCAATTCAAATAAATTCCAATCTAAAAACTCAATAAGAGTACCTTCTAGATGGATTTTTTCAAGGCTATCCTTAAAAAAGAATTTTACGCTGATAATTGATTAAAAGCATAAGGATAAAAGCAATAATAGCCTCAATAGAATTGAAGTAAAACTTCATTGAAAACGTTATCCCCACGTATGTAAGATACATGAAATCATTGACTCCACTTATTTTTAGGAATGCAACAATCATTCTTCAAGCCAAAAACACACACTAAAGGTTATTTGGCAAGGGTCATACTAGCCAACTCTTCATTATGATTTTGCACATTATGCAAAATTGAAGTCATAAACATCCAATGCATGGCCAAATTCAATAACAACCTATAGAAAAGATGTAGGGAATGAATTTTCTAGAGCCTTCAAAGAAGCAAAAGACAACAAACATCAATCAATAAATGTGGATTAATGAAATAAAATAACACATATTATCAAACACACCACTGAGTTAACGAAAAATTTCTCTAGTCAAAGAAATTCTATAGATTTAGAGTTCTATATGCCATGTAGATGGCAACAAAATGTTTGATATCAAGGAGTTGGGAGTCTTTTTGTCAGTTTTTGGCTAACATTTCAAATATGTTTCAATGTAACACTGTCAAATCAATGGACAAGCTAAGGCAACAAATGAGAATCTTCTAAAAACTCTTAGTTCTCACCATGACAAGAAAAACAGTAGATGACAAATTAACAACATAGAGTTTCTAAAACAAAATTAAATAATTTATGTCATATACAGCCCTAAAGTAATTCTTCCTACTAAGTTGAATCATCCAACTCATTGAGAACAAAAATTAAGGCTTTCTCATTCTCCAAAAGATCAATGTTGAAAATAGCTATTATGGTTTGACTTGGATCTCCTTAAAGAGCAAATACTAAAAATACACAAAATTAGTTGATTGAAAAGTATGGAGAAATACTTCAATAAACATACCAAAAAGAATAATTTCAAATTTGTAAACCTCATGCTCCAAAAATGTTGAATATCTCAATGCCAAGAAGATCTCCACAAGCTTACTCCTAATTGGGATCATAAGCCTTCAACAACTCTCACAACTGTCTCTAACATCAACTCCATTATCAACAAGCCCTAAACTTCTACAGGTTTTCTAGGATTCTCATGAGGGATATTTGAAGCTTTTTCCCTAAAGGAATAGTCATCTTTGATATTCCTCAACCTTCTTAGCCATGGTCTATGCCTCCACTCCTTTGAAAATCTGGGAAAAAAAACTCTTGACATTAATGGCCCGTCGAGATAAAGTAGTAATAATTATTTCTTCTCCTCTTTGCTCTATCATCAACCAAATTTTCCTCTTTGCTATCTCCTACAGCAATTTTGGATGCAAGATCATTAAGACGAAAGTAAAAAGGGTCCCATAAATGTTGGGATCTCCCTTACCTTGTTTTGTTCTCTTTCATAACTGAGGGTATATCCAAAGAATTACACCTTATATCTTTCAAGCCTCTTTGACACACTCATTAGATTGTTCTTCAATAGTTTGCAACTTCAAGCTCTTCTCAGGAATAATAGAGGCCATTGCAATTAATGTGAGTTATGCATGAGATTATCAATATGTGCTTGCCATAGTAATACAAAGACACTGCATCATCGAAATTTTCTTACTTTTTGTCTGCTCTTTTTCTCTTCTCTTTAAGAGCACTCTTTAAGTGCTAACATAGTCTCACTCCACTTAATCACTGTATCAATGCTACTTTCAAGTATAATTTTGCTAAGAGCCTTGGCAACAAGAACTAATGCCTTACTTGGCTCTAATAGTATATGAACTGGGTTCTTAGCCTTCACAGCCAAAGCAGCAACAGCCTTGAGAGCCACATTAGGTCAAGAAATATCTATAAATGAATCAAATAAAGGTGTCACAGTCTCATATACAAAGGCATGATACCTTTTTCCTCAAAAGCAAGCACCATCACCTTTTCTCTTACCATATTAGTTGTTTACTTCCCTGTCCATAGCTAACAGCTTTCTTCAAGCATGCAACAACCTCCACCCATCAAAATCAAGTATCACCACTGTATCGAAATTCATCATGAGCATACCATTACTAATTTCCTTCAAATGTTCATTTAAAAGAATTTTGCTCTTAATGTATAACTTGGGCACTACCTATTTGTATGAAAATCAATGGAGTTCATCGATAGTCCAACAACAAATATGAAGCTACTTCCCTAGTCCACAAAGGATGTCAGTAGTTTGAAGAATTTCTTTCCACTCCTTGTATTGAAGGGAATGCATGCCATGTACTCAAGTTCTTAGTTACCTTGAACTAATATCTAAACTAGTCCAAAGACCATTTCAGTTCAGTTGAAGCCAACACTAGATCAAAGCATTTGATGGTTGCAATACCATTACACTAAATGGAGCAATTAATACTCCAAAAAGGTTAGAACCTCCGCAAAACACCCTTGGAAGGGAAGGAGTAAAACCAAAAACAAAAACTCAACAAAGATGCAAATAACATCTTTTTCCTTGAAAGAAGGAAAAAATTATACAATATTTGGATATCTCAATCTATGTAATTAAGGTTCACGATTTTGCCATGTGCGTATATAATCTATTGTTAACATTTTAGTTTATTTCTCCACAACTAATGCTTTCATGATTTAAATATTAAAATTCTCTTAGTTATAGCATAGCTCCATAATTTAAGCATAGTTATTTGGTAATTTCAATTCACCCATTTCTTGGTAATAACATTTAAATTTTTAACCAAAATATTAATTTTTATAACACTTAGTTTTACTCAAAAAATAGAAAACAAATCCTATTTAAACAAGACTTAGCATTCATGAAGTAGATGATCGAGCTAGTTTTAGGACTTAGAAAAAGAAGGTAGATTAAATCTTTTTTCATTTTCCACCAAATCCTCTTCCTCTGCATGTAAAAAAGGAATCAATAAATCAATCAAAACATAAGCTAAAATACAATAACAATCAATAATATGAACACTTTGTTAGATGAATCACTGCCATATATAAACAGGAACTTGAGACTCTAGTATGCGACGTTAGAAGGCCTGACGCATCAAAAAAAGTGACAGGAGCCAAAGTAGTAAAAAGTGGCTCCGCCCATCTTTTTGTCTTTTAGAACAAAGTCTACTAAGGAGGGAATGTTTCAAAGAGAAGGCTTTCGGCGCTCTCAACAAATCAAGCAAAAGCTGCCGATTACCACAAGCAAATTCCTGATTTGATGAAAGTGAAAGAAAAGGGGGTGTTCTATTATACTTCAAAAAATCTTCAAATATGCTACCAAATAATGACACACTTCTTCCATATTTAAGTATTTTTTATTGTTCAAATACTTATGACTAAATCTTTTTATAGTCAACAGCAGATTTTGCTTGATAACTTTTGAACTTCTTAAACTTTTTAGATAAAAGGTACCACAAAATCTATATAGTGTTTTTTTATCAATTCACTTGTTTGGCTTTCTATTATCATCAGTTTTTCAAAAATTATCTTCATTATTTTCAAAGTTGCACTACATGATTGTTTTTAAAACACATCTTTTGCATCAATCAATAAAAATTTAGAATATTTACCTTGCATTCAACATACAACTTTGATATTCTTAAAATATAATACCAATAAATCTAACATTTGAAGTACCCACACATAATTTTAGATTTTAGTCTTTCATATTGAAATATTAAAAAGATTAAATTAAATTTTTTCAGCTTTTATTTTTAAATTTTCAAAAAAATAATTCAAATAAATTTGCATAAAATATTTATTTTTCAAATAATTTCAATTAAGTAAATATACAAACCATACATATTCATAATTTTGGTAAAAATCAAATATTTATTAATAGATTACAACGGCTTAAATATTTTCATTAACAAATAATAAAGTCTATTAATACAAGTTAATAAACAAACCTATGTCAAAATTTTATAATATCTGTATACTTCAAAAAATACAACTAGTGTATACAGTAATCTCTCTAGATAGAGGGTATTTAGGAATTGAACAACTTGACGTTCAATTGATCGCAAGGATTGAAGGACCGAACAGTCCAATAATCGGGGATGGCGTGCACTTCCACGTATTGAACGAGGCATTCAACAACTGGACAATTGAGTAAACGAATGCACAACAACATAAAGGCATGAACATCTAAGGATCGAATGGCACAACAATCAAGGGAAAGGTTGACACATGAATTGATGGATAAAATAACACCATGATTGAAAGATCAAATGGTCCAACTATCAAGTGATCAGATGGCTTGATGATTGAGAGATCAGACAGGCCCAGACGGTACAAAAATTGAGCGATCTAACGGCACAATGACTAATGAACCAGAAGACTCGATGATTGATGAATCAGATCGAACAACGATCAAGGAATCAAATGCACAAAAATTGACTTATCGAACTCCCCAATCATCAAGGGATTAAATGCAAGATGATCAAGGGAACGAATCACCCAATGATCGAGTTATCCAATACATGATGCAAGAATCAGAAGGCACTAAGATGGAGGAATCAGACGGCATGATGATCAAGGGAACAAATAAAGCGTTTATCAAGAGATCAGATTGCAAGATAATAGAGGGATCAAACAAACCAAGAATCGGGGATCTTATAGCTTGAGGATCAAGAGATTGAATAGAGCAATTCAAAGATCGAGGCCGAATTAGTCTTTCTTGAACTTGTACTCCTTTTTTTTAATATTAACAGAGGGAATTGTATGACCTTGAAATTGTTAGTTAGTAAGAGTAAAATCACTAATACCTAAATCCCCAATCCATTTGTTTTTTTTTTTTTTTTGTTAAATTGCATTTTTCTCTTTTGGATCAGTTTGAAGCACTCTTAAAATTCAAATTATAATAGAAAGTCTGCTTGGCTCATCCAAAAGAACAAGAATATAAACAATCAATTCTTAGATAAGCACTCAAGCAGAAGAATCTTTGCATTGTGAAAAAAAGAGAGAACTATCAAAATCTTATTGAAGCTTATCTTGAATGATGATTTGCATTCTTTGCCAAGACTAATTCAAAATCAATAATTTGAATAATGCGGGAGTAGAACTATCACTATCAAAGTTCCTCAACAGCAACGGGCTAATGATAGCTATGTTGCAGTTACCAAAAATAACGCTCTGAAAATAACACAGACGTGATCTCACTCATTTGATTAATGCAGTTATCCAACAATCATCATTATTTCGTATGTTATTTTATATAAATTTATATCATTCAAATTTTGAAGATTTACAAGTTCTATACAAAAAAAAACTATAAAAGAGATCTCGAGAATTCAACAGTAACCTGATTACAAATTTCTCAAGGTTTTTGAGTTCTAAGCTTATCGTTGATGCTATTGATGCTACTCTCTGCAAGCATGAAACAAATAAAGAGGTTGTATGAGCTCTCTCCTTGCCAATGAATGCTGAATCATTGTCACAGCATCTTTAGCTCCAATCTGATAAGCAAAAGAATTCCATAAGCCAATGGAGATAATAAGGAGCACGACATCTTTCAACAGACCTTTTAACTCTTTCCAATGAAGCTTCAACTTTGGTCTTCTCCAAGCCATTGCAAGATAGATCTTCCTAGCCTTGCTTTGGTAGCCCAAAGTTCTATCCTGAAAACAATAAGTTCATTCCTCAGACAAACCACTTCCCCTCGAAGTCGTCTCGATCATTCATAAAATATCTCTTGCTTCTCCAACTTCATGAAGGAAGTGTTAATGTTCTTAGTCTAAAATGCTCTATATTCATTCATTCACAACAATCCTCCCATAATTGTATGGAGTTGTCCCTCACCTTCAATAACTAATATTAGATAACACAAGCAATTTTAGCTTCAAACATTGCTTCATTAAATCTATAAAATTCTAAAGTTTGAACATTAACATTAATAGTGTGTCAAGTTCCCCATAAGCAATCTCTTCATATACCCAAAAGGATCAATTCTTATAAGGACTTCCTCAACAAACAAAATCTTAACTATTTCATTGCTCAATTTCTCATTTCCAATATCTTCTTTAGAATTTTAGATAGCATCAAAGTTAGTTTCAACCAATAAATATTTAGCTTTCTTCATGTCATTGTAGTTAAAGATGATAGGTGCCTTCTCTTCTAATTCTCCCTTAGAAGAAAACTCAACCAAAATCTCCTTTACAAGAAGTTTGTCCATGATCAAGCTCTTTTGGGGTAACAAAACCCTTGATCGTAGAGCTTCTAAGCCTCTTTCCATAAGGAGAAATCAAGAAGATCTTAAGTTCTAAGGAAATTCTCTTCAAAGTGCTTGATGCAAAAAAAGAGCTTTTGGATCTTTTCAAATCCTAGCTCATTATCTATTTCGTACCACATGTCTACATTAAATTGATTCACCTTTCTTCTAGACAGAGCATAGAACTTCAATAAATTATGGGCTAAAGAATACACATTTAACCTAGCTTCAATGAATCCCAATCAATAACACAATTGGTATTTAAAACAAACATGATAACCCTATTTGCTTATTAAATAAGTTATTCTATATAGCTAATTCAATTGCTAATAATAACATTTTCTAAATAATATATTGTCCTTAAGATTTGTATAGATTAATCACTCTTCATATGTTTACATAAATGATGAAATGAAGAGTTAAAAAGCAAATGAAGATACCAAATCTAATCAATCAATCTTAGAAGACCAAGGACAAACCTTGATGGTCATGCAGTCTCATACACAATGACAACAAAACATGTTACAATACCCTCGCTCGACAGCAAAGTTGTTGAGGATCTATGCGTCAAGGTGTCGAGGAGCTAGGTGTTGAGGAGCTTTATCTCAATAAAGGAAAGATTCCACTCCAATAGTTATAAAAATGATGCTAGCAATATCAGGTGGGCAATCATGTTACTATCCCTCAAACCAACCTCTTTGTCTATAAAGGAAATCCAAGACAACTATCCAAAAATCCATAAATCTTGTCCACAATTCAAAAAGTTTCCCTTTCAATTCTTGTAATAGAGTAGTAGAATAAACATTTTGGTTCTCCATATTCCTTCCCTATACAAAGAATTCATTATATTGCATTCAATCTTAAAGGAAGAAATTCTCTCTAATTTTCTCACTTCTCCCGTCTTATCTCTTGAACTTAGTTGATCTGTATTCCAACTTTCCTGTTACCACATATTGCATCAACAAATGTCTAGTGAAAACAGTAAATACAGCCCAATATACCACTAACAAACTTAATAAAAGATTAAAAACCAAACAAATCACTGGTTCAACATGTGCAACAAACTTATTAGGATGTTTAAGAGTTCAATTTTTAAAGAAAATACAAGCCAAAGATTATGTCATTGATGATATCAAGCAAATATATCTTTAATGTATTTATGCAATGTAATTAGTTTTAAACAGATTGTGTAGGACAAATAACGAGGTTTTTTGTAATAATTAAGATGCAAATCCTACCACCTAGACATTCTAAGCTTACCTGGAAGGCAGGGCCAGTTTCAGCAGAATTCATTATGCTCCAGCCACCCATGAACGCAAATAAGAACAGCCTTCTAAGGATGGTGTCCAGAGGAGGAAGTTCAACGTGACCAAGCAATCTTAGCACCCATGGTGGTGATTCCTCCACTTTCTTCTTCAACCTGCTCTTAAGATTGATTTTGGATTTCTTCCGCTTTTTGAAACTTGCCATTAGCAACTTCTCAAATGCAGCTTCAACAGACTCCACACTTGCCTCGTGACCAGCATATTGTTCAAGAAGAAAATTTCTTGCTGCTATTATTTCTTCTTCAGATGCATCCTGATTCACCCCAAGACGCTTATAAGGATCCCATACACGCATTCGAGGAAATTTTGGAACATTTTCTGTAAAACATTCAAAATTGTAAGCCAATTTGAAGAAAAAAGGTACACTTGAAAGGAAGCAGCATTAGATCCTATTTTTCTCACAATTCAATTTGAGCAATCATATTTACTCATGAATGAATGAATGAAGATCGACAAAAAGCAGAATAATGACATAGTTATAGTAACATGTGGCTCTTTTGCATTACTGTTCACTTTTGGCTTCCTTAGTTTTCCAACCCAAAAAAAGTTGTGGTAGCAACATGGAGTTACTCAAATTCATCAACCTCAAGCAATAAAGAGAATGAAGAGGAACAAGGATTGGTTTATCTCATGGCAAACCATGAATCATTTGGGAATGAAGATGACAAGGTAAGTAGAAGATCTAAATAAGGAAAATAAAAGTATTTGCAAAAATTAAAAAGTATAAGAGAAGAATGTGCCCAAACTATAAGTGTGAATCAAAAAAATAAAATTGCTTTTTATCAATTCAAAAGGTTACATTCAAATTATTCTATCTCTATTCACAACAAAACATTTGTTACATATCAAATAAGAAGCTAATACATGTTGAAAATTCCTCCAATACAACATAACTATCTTGACATTATTACACGACAAAGGGATCCATTTCAAAAGGTTGCAAGATTAAAACTAATGTGAATTCTATGTACCATTCATATGTGTGGATTAAAAAAAATGACAAGAATGTACTTAGTAATGTTTTGATAATTAATGGTAGTTTGATCAAACCCAAATCCATTTGATTCCCAAGTCTAGGATTTAAAGATCATAGGTATGTGCATGCTTCCTACAATAAAATTGAAAAGGGGAAAAATTTTTTTGAAACATGCTAATTAATTTTAATAACTAATTTTGAAATATCTTAGTTTTAAATTTGAATTCTTAAATATAGAATGTCATACGCAAAAAAGGATTAGGAAGATAAAGAAAATGAAACTGATAGTAAACACATTTGATACCTTGTTCCTACAAATTTCATATTTTAAAAAACACAAAAAAACATTTTAATTTTACCTTTTTGATGAATGATCAAAAAAGGAGAGAAGTAGATAATGAAATATAAGTTCTGATGTTTCTTAAGACTAATTAAAAATTACTTGAATTGAGCCACTCGTTGACCCATTAGACTATCCAATGTACGTCCAATAGACATTGGACCCATCCAATTGTTCAATCCAACCCTTGTCTAATTGCTCCTAGATCCCCATCAGACCATTTGATCCCTTTATTAGGTCGTCTAATTCTTAGCATGCATTCATCGAATCATTCGACCCATATCTAACGATTTAAATCCTTGGACTGCCTAATGTCCTCATCTAACCTTTCGATGCTCATTGAACAATCATCAGACCATCTAATGAGTGTTTGACAAAGACATTAGTCTCATTCTCTATTTTTATTAGACCATCCAAAAACCATATAGAGCTACAAATTTCATTACAGCTCATGTTAACTCTTACAACACTTCAATACAAGTCTTGATAACTCCATAGAATCAGACTATCCTCTTCCCATGCAAATCCATTTCATGCATTATAACATCGATCTCCACTAAGTCCCAAGGAAACTGAAGCGTAAGGAAAACTCACATTGCCTTGCAATCAAGGTTTCTTATGTTATCTTTTCAAATCAAACACTTTCATTAATCCTAAAGATTTCTTCCTTTGTGAACTCTTACCCTTTTCTCCCTACATGTCAACTACCCTAAGGAAAAGCAAGTCGTTTCCTTTTCTCCTAATCCCATATATATATATATATATATCAAAGGATTTAATATATTTGGATTATAAGATTTTATAACGATTCACATTTTTTATACTAAACAACTTCCAAAATCTATCAAAAAAATTTTTATAGAAGCTAACTTATCAAGCTCTTCATGTTCATATCAAGTTCATGAATTTCTAATGTAGTTCAATATCTATCATATTTTCTCTAATGAAATTATTGCACAAATAAAATACTAATATCTTTCAAATTCCCTTTGTTCTATGATTTTATAGTCAAAATGCTTCCAATCCTAGTAAAATTATCATTATTAAATCTCTTACATTTTATTCTATCATATATAAAGTTCACATACCTCTTTAGGAGTCACCCATGCATAACAATCGATATGACCTCTTTCAAAAACACCTTATTTTGGGGATTTTTACATTTTTATTCATTTCAAAATAATAAAATATAATGGTACTCGATTCAGCCATATTTTAATTTATACAAGAGCTCTAAGGATGTTAACTCTCTTGGCCAAATACCAACTCATCGAATGGGGAGAGAGGGCCAAGAGTCTATATGCCATTCTAAGACTAATCAATTGGGAAAACCTTAGTAGTTGAGATAAGCAAACAATAAGAGTAGATACCATCAGATTGAGAACTCTAAAAAAATAAGGCCTTGTGATAGGCGTATAAAGCTTAAGTACCATAGAGGTTGTCATCACTTTAAGAATGGGATAAGAATTGGGCAATTTGGAGCTAATAGGCATTTGGTTCGACCAACACTTTAAGACAAACGGGCCATCCCGATTCTAACCTAGTTTGCCCCCCCCCCCCCCGACTATCTCATGCCTGATCTTGATCTTGCACAAGACCAAATCACAGAAAAAGAACTAGTGAGCGTGGAGGTGCTTGTTGTAACAACGTTCAATGCATTAACCAACAATGTTTTGTTGCAATGCAACCTACGACCTAACAATTTCAAGCGTAATTGTAAGTCTTCTAAGTCCCAAGGCATTTGCTAGTCTTCTACAAAGTTGGCAGCAACGTCCACACAAGAGAACAAACATAACTCAACGAAGATGACATTTTTGTCATATGGTAAAAAGAATACTCTAGTCAACATTGGTGATGTGGCTGGTGTGAAATGCCAAAAGCACACCAAATTTGTCAACCCTTTTGACTTTTCCCCATCCAAAAGAGCACAAAGAATGTCCAAAAGCCTTCAATTAGCAGCTTCAATTTGTCTATTACTGTACGAGTGGCACATGGATGAAAACTTTAGAACTACCCTATTTTTTAAGTAGAAATTTTAGACATTTGTATTATTGTTAGAGGACTGCTTGTTACTCTTGATAATAATCAAGAGTAAACCAAATTTATGCACTATGTGAAACCATAAAAATGCATCCTTATGGACCTTTCATGGTTTTCAAGATGCCTTGCTGTCAATAACAATTAGTCATGGTGAGAAGCAAGTCAGAGCAAATAGTAGCTCTATACAAAAGTCTCTTATGCCAAAAGTGGATAGATAATATGATGTCGATTATCCTCATTGAGAGCTCCCTACTCCAAGTCTCTCTATTGTAGCAAGATCTCATTTCATCTCTCAATGTTGCCTTTAACCTAAACAACAATGATTGTTGAGATCATGGAACACAAACTATTTGTCCCTATGAGAAGCATAGGCACCTAAGTGAAGCCTCCACTTGTTATTCAAGGCCAAGAAGAGAAAATGGAATGCATGCCACAAGACAACGTAGAAAGGTTAATCGAAGTAATGTCTACCTTGCAACATTCATTCAAAGCCCAACCAACAAAAGATTGCCATGGGTAATGCTGCTCCAACTAAGTGAGAGCTTCTTTAGTAGAGAATTTCATAAGGAAACTCCCCAAGGCTTAACTTTGATGCTATCCATAACAAAAAATATATATATATATATATAAGATTTTAACTCAATCACCCACTTTACTATCTTCTTGAGACCTTATGGACATGGAGGACCTACGAAAGAGGAGATCAAATTCTCTTGCAAATAAAGTTGGATTTTCTTTGTCATTGTGATGATAGTCAATGCAAGCTTCATGAGAACATAATAACAAACATCTAGACAACAAAGAACATGACTGATACAATACACGATTTTCTAAGTCGTTCCCTCCTCTTGGACCAAGACTGCATTGACCACTTCATTTAAGGAACTCAAGTAAATCGGGAGGACAAAGACTTCCCCTAGTAGGGGAGAACTAAGCATAGGGACCTTGACTAAGTATTTTTTATAATTCTTGTAAGGTTGCTTCATATTCCTCGATCACAACATCCATTGGTAAATATGGAGTGCTTTGAAGAAAGCGAGACAACTGCCCTTGAAGCCAACACAAAATAGGTTACAGCAACAATTCACCTAGTTAGCTTTTGGAATGTACAAGACGTTCTTAAGATGAGGCACATCCAGGATTGCTTGTACCTTTTCAGGCTTGGCATTTATTCCCTCAAAGACCAGTTAGCCCAAAAAACTTTCCAAACAAGGTGCCAAAAATGCACTTTGTTAAGCAAAGATTCATTTGTGATTTCAAAAGAGTCTAGAATGCCACACCTATGCCTCATAAGTGCTGAATGAAGTAACAACCTTTAACCAGGTTTTTCTCCACATATGCATCTTAAGCTCCTCCCCCTTTGATTCCAAAAAACCCCCATCAATCACCCTTTAGTAAGTCACACTTACATTTTTTACAAAAAGGAATCATTCTATGAAAAAGAATTTTGAAACTAGTGTTCATTTCTTTACCCAAAAACTTTCCAAACAAGGTGCCAAAAATGCAATTTGTTAAGCAAAGATTCACTTGGAATTTCAAAAGAGTCTAAAATGCCTCACCTATGCCTCATAAGTGCTGAATGAAGTATCAACTTTTAACCAGTTTTTCTCCACATATGCATCTTAAGCTCCTCCCCCTTTGATTCCAAAAAACCCATCAATCACCTTTTAGTAAGTCACACCTACATTTTTTACAAAAAGGAATAATTCTATGAAAAAGAATTTTGAAACTAGTGTTCATTTCTTTACCCTATTGTATCATTCAAATTTGATTATAGCCTGAGAATGCATCCAAAAATTCTGTGATATAATGGCCAATAATTGTATCAACCAAAGCGTCAATCCTAAGAAGCAAGTAATTGTGCTTTGGGCAAATCATACAGAGGCTAGTGAAATTCATGCATATTTTCCACTTCTCACCATTCTTTTTGGCCAAAAAAAACTTGGAATCTACATCTCCTGGACAAACTCTTCCAAGAGGAGTTTGGATACCTCCTCGCAAATGGATTACTAATGCTCAGCAAAGAACGCTCTCTTTTGTTGCATCATAGGTCATCTACACAATGCAATATTTAATCCGTGTCGAACTATATGCCTATCAACGTAAGGCATTTCATGCGTAAAAAGAGCAAACACACCAATAATAGAACAATACTATTTATCAAAAGGAAATTCTCATTCTTGCATAAATTATAATAACAATGGGGCCTTAGTCCTCCACTTTACTTTCTTAGTCACTCAAAAAATCCACAAGCCCAAAGCTCTACCCTTGGCCAGAACAGGTGATGAGATGCTCAAATATCATTAGCAAGCTGCCTCCAAGTCTTTTGTATAGTCATCATTCTCAATCTCGTTGCAAATTTCAAGAAGACATTGAATAAGAAAATGACTAAGCAAAAGAAATTCAAATAAGATCACCTCATAAAGGCGTCATGCACTAAGCTGAACTAAACGAGCATAATTTTGACCAGGAAATCATTCTCATCGCTAAGGGTTAAGGAACGAGAGATGATGCCCTTGAAAAGGATGTTTTCACCAAACAAACCCTCGAGATACCCTTCCATGTAGAGCAATTGCTCTAAACTAATGCTCATTTACTCGTAGCAAACGCGAAATAGAATTTCAACTAAACTACTTGTGTTAACTAGAATATGGCTAACACAATAGTTAGTGTTAAAGTAGGAATAACGAGTGCATAGTCATGAAGATTACCTTGAATGAAAGATTTTTGGACCTGAAGAAAAATAGAACAAAATGCCTAGGCTACTGAGTGATATCACTCATAAAGGTTGTTTGAAGTTGTCACAAAGTTGAGCATTAAGCTATCACTCAAGACCCGCCAAAGATAGTCTAGATTGTGTCGAATGGGGCAATCATCTCTCGAGTAAAAGGATCTGTGACAGAGGGTGTTGGAACAATTAAAATAACTAGAGTTGACACCAAGATAATAGCTAGAGCAGGAGTCATTGCAACTTGAGCAGAAGCTAATGCAGGATTCTCCACCTAGAACTAGTGTTGGTCTCATTTCAGCTAATAGTTATCAAGTTCTAGTCTTTCTTGTCCCATTAAGGTCCATTGTTACTTTTTTGTAAGCAAGTGTCACTGTTTTGATGAATAACGCACTATTTTTCTCTTTGTTGCAGCAACCTAGTAGGGCATGTTGTTGAGGATCTAGCTAGTAAATGGCCCCAACAAAAAAGAGACATACCCAGATCAGATGAGTACATTAATGATATATCTGGGAACCTAACATTCAATAGTGGTATACATGTGGCTCACATGGAATGAGCAATACCTCTCAAGGACCATGTTTCCCTCAATATTGACCAATGAAGGAGGGGTATGGTGCAAAAGTGATGTAGATTCCTAACTCCATCATGACAACACTTTCAACATTGGTCAAATGAGCACCACAACCTTATCAAATCAACGCATTGCTGAACCATATGACTAAGCATTGATTCACCATTGAATGGGCAAACGAATCTATGGAATCCCAGCATCCATCGCTAGTTTGTGGCAACGCTAGTTCTCTCAATTGTGCTATTGAGCATCCTCCTTCACATCAATGTGTTGTTGAATGAGTATTCCACCATCTCAAGCAAAGTTCCTAGGGCTCATTAGGCCATATGATGATATAAGGGCCCATAGCATGGACCCGATTCAAAGTTATGCATGCCCTAACCCTGAAACAAGTCGAAGAGCCCTCGCTCTCAGTAGTGGATGTGATTGGTGATGATCAAATGAGGTAGGAACTCACATTGGAGGTAGTTCAAGGATTTAATAAGTTCAATGGGCAAATGCTAAACTACTTCTCATGTGATTCCTTCAAGTAACGAAGCAAAATACTTGCATTGGATTCCTTCATGCAAAGCAAAAAGTCAATCACACCCTAGAACCTAGTAATGTTGTCCTCAAGATCAACAATCCGTCACAAAGTTAGGAGATTTGGCAGAGAATGGTTATTTAGAAGTTGATCTTCCTAAAGATCATTGGATATAGGGGGCCCATTGATTCAAGCAATGGTAGTAGCAATAGTTATAATCATTCCATTCCTAATTCGCTTAATGGCAATAGATAAGAAGATGTGGAAGCTCCTCACATAAGCATGGAAAGACAAGAAAGATAACAAAGCGTGGTAAGTCCCTTTTAGATCGACCAATCAATAGAGGAGGGATCCAAAGAGAAATGACTCTCTCCTACTTACGTAGACACCTAAGGTGTTGGTTATGCTATAGGTTATCATGTTGGTGCTCCCTACACTTCAATTGACTAGATAAGACCTTGGTGGGTCAGGACCTACTACTCAAGAGTCGATCAAATTACAGGTATTATATAATAAAATGGACTAGTAGAAATTTGGAAGGAGTTTTTCAAACTATTGGGATGCAAAAGAGTAGACCAATGCGAACAAGAACGGTAGACAATGAATGAGTTGAGTTCACCTTGTCAAAGAGTGTCAATATACTGTATCAGATGATGCATATAATCAACCATATGCCTCACCAAGTTTCAAAACTAGTCATAGGTAATGAAATGTTCTCAATGCGTGGAGCTCCTTATGCTACACTCTTCCCTGTTCATTAAGGCAAAGTCATGTCGATGTTGTAACACATAGATCTGTTGTTCTTGCATGAGGCCATCTTTAGGTCAAGACAATTAAATTTCAAAGAGAGCGTCAAAAAAATGTTGATGTCAAAAAGTGTTTTCAATGTGTGTATAGCTACTAATCCCACTTACGCGTGAAACAATTTGGAGGTATGTTGTGTCATTTAACCAAAGAAAAAAGAGGGGAAGTCTTCGCCAAGGGCGACTAAATTGTGGAAAGTTCAAGGAATAGTGGAGCAGGCCTGGACAACAGATGCCCAAGAGCAGATAAAGAGGCTTGCCCGAATGCCATATTGGCAGTGGGCAAGAAAGGATAAGCCATGCAAGTAACGAGTTGAGCGAGATTGGGGATGAGGAATGCAGTTTAACATCAACTTCAACCCGAATAGAGACCAATATAATTCATATGTAACCTAGGAGGTGTTCAGTTTAAGCAACCCAAGTAATTTACCACTAACACCAATCAAAACAATGCCCGAGTTCGGTAATCTTAAATGGAGTTCAGTCAACTAGCTCCTCGATATCATGACATGCAGTTTATAAAGCTTAAAAACCAAGAAGCTTACCATAACTATAGCTTCCACCAAGTGAAAGATCCATTGTGCACCTCGGGATGATCCCTAACCTGCACGTCCTTCTGGCTCCCTTCGGCTTATACCTAAAAGAATTGTAAAATCACAAAGAAATCAGGAAATTGGCACATGCTAGTCATGAAAGAAGCAACGGCAAAACTTTCACGGGAAAGAGACGAACTGATTCATGCGAAGGAAAGTACGAGCGGAGGAACTGATAGAGGTGGCGAGAGAGATGGAATCCATTCCTTGAAAACCCGGAACACGGAGAAGAAAACCCTGTTCCTTTGCGAAGGCTGCGAAGAGTAGAGCAGAAAAGGAGAACGGATGAGCGCTCCGGACAGGACAGCTCGCAATCGCCGGGATTTTATCTTTATATTAACAATGTGACTAACTCTATATTTTTATCTTTATATTACAATAAATTCACAATTTCGATTTATTTTATCTTTATATTAACAATGTGACTAACTCTATATTTTTATCTTTATATTACAATAAATTCACAATTTCGATTTATTTTATCTTTATATTAACAATGTGACTAACTCTATAACATCGTTATAATTCTAAATTTAATTATTTAAAAAAATTCGAATGATCCAATCATGTTTGATAAAAATATATTATTCATCATTATATATTTGTTATATATATATATATATTTGAATAAAACAAATATATAATGATGAATAACATTCCAACTGTAACATTAATTTACTTGTCTGTTTTCTCCCTTATGGTTCGTGAATGAGCTTAGAATCGATAAAAGAAATGAATTCCCGATTGCTTAAACCTAGCAACCATTCTTCGATCAAAACAAATCCACAAGCCAAAAATCGATCCATCTAAATTATCCATGTCTCAAATCCTGTACAAATGAACTGCCATTTATGGTTTATACACAACTGGAGCTTACAGCTGATCCCAGCTCTTGCTAAAACTAAGCTGAAATCAGGAACAAACATCTATGAATCATAGTTAAACATACATGCGACTTCAAGAATGAAAGAATGGTACCAAAAATAGTACAGCGGAGGAGCGAGCCGAAGAGTTCCAAGTCAAAGCACATGAACGACGGGATCACGAAGAACTCCCGGCGGCGGCAGTGGAAAGTATCCCAGCTCGCTGAACTGATGAATGCAGTTCAGCAGCGAGCGAGCTTTTTTGCAGGCCTGTGGCGATCCGTCGGCAACCACTTTGTACAAAGAAGGCATGAGCAATGGCGTCTTCTCCAACAAACTCAACGCCGCAACTCGGTCATTTTTGCAGAGGGAGAGCAGAGCGGAGACGCAGTTTTCCGTTCCGGACTTACAAGTCGAGCTCCGCAGCGCATGGACGATCTGAGGCACGGCAGTTGAGTGGTTGAGAATGGCATCGGTTCCTTCCGGCCTCTCGGCTATCTTCGCGAGAACGCCGACGCAGTCGGCGACGAGGTCTTCATCGTCCGCTCCGAGGAGGTCGGAGATAACTGCCACGGCCCCGGCAGCCAAGATCTTGGGGTGGTTTCCGGGGAATAAGAGGAGGCCATAGATGGTCACAATTGCATTCTTCTTTCCCCTAAAAGTTCCACTTTTGAGCAGTTCCACAAGGGAAGGAATGGCGTCGGGAATTTCTCCGATTGCCTTCTGGCATTCCTCCACTGTGCAGAGGTAGAAGAGAACAGCGGCGGCGTTCTGCTGCGCTTCCAGCTTGTGCCCATATCTTGTAACATGAACCAGCGGCGAAAGACCGCTGCTTTCGAAAATGTCGGTTCGCGCGCTGTGGTGTTTGGAAAGGTTGAGCAGAGCTGCGACCGCGTTGTCTTGCAGCGAAGGATCCGACGAAGACAGGAGGCAAAGAAGCCAGTGGACGGCGCCGGCTTCGACGAAGCAGATTCTGTTAAATATGTTAGATTTAGTCAGCATTCTGATCTCGAACGAAGCAGCGTTCATCATCTCCGGATCTCCGGTGGCCAATTTGCTTGCAACGACGGTGGCGGCCATTCTAATGGCTCCAACAGCTGCAGGGGTGGCAGGAGATAGAGTCTTGGACAGATCCCTCCTCTGGGATTTCCCCTGTTCGGTAAAAATGATGCCCTTTTCTAGGCAGAAAAGATCAATCAGTCTTCGTACGGCAGAATTCGGTATAAGGTCGGACGAGACGAGCTTCTCGCCGGTGACGGGGCAAACCTTGTTTCCTGACTTCAGCCACCGAAGTATGGAAGATCGCTCATAGGTCTGTCCCGTGGAAACCGTTACTGGATCTCTCATCAGCTCAAGAGAAATTGGGCAACGGAGGCCCTCGACATTGAGGAATTCGACCGCAGCTGCCGATTCTTGCCGGCGGTAAAACTCCCTGATCGTGCCACGATTGCCATCTGGTGGAAGGTCAAATAGGACAATCAGAGCATACAGCATGAACCCCATTGAGCTCCAGAGGATGGCCGATTTACTGCCGTCTTCGTCGGCGAAGACCTCCTCTTCCAAGAAAGCGACCTCCGCGAAGCAATCAATCCATGTTCGGATTCTGAGATGATCAAGTACTCGCAGTAGGTCATCGGGATCGGGAGAATGGCCTGACTCGAATATGGAAACGATGGAGTGGAAAGATCTCGCCGCCATGTCGTCCGCCGGTTCGAGTTCCGCCTCAAAGCACCTCGTCTGGGAGACGAGCAGGCGGAAAAGATCCCGAACGTCATCCGATAGCTCCGTGGATTCCATCGGAAATACGTCTAGGGCGGTGGCTACAGCGCGAAGGAGGAGGCGAAACTCGCCAACCACGCTGACGGCGTTGACAAGGATGTACAGACGCGCACCTGAGCGGGAGCAATCAGCGAGAAGGAGGCGGAGCTTTTGGAGAGTGACGTGGAGATCAGAGAGGCTGAGGATTGCGGCGGAGGGAAGATTGAAGGAAGAGGGGCGGGAGCGGAGGTCGACTAGGATTGCTAGGAGCAGGGAGGAGAGGCGGAGGACAGAGCGGGCGGCGCTCCGGTTCGTGGGGAAGGAATCGGCCAGTTGACGGCTGGCAGAGACGATGTCAGCAGCGATGGAGCAGAGGTCGCCTATGAGTGCCTCCGGTGATGCGGCGTAACAGGGATGCACGGCCGGTAAGACAAAAATCCGGCGCTCGGAAGAGCGTTGAGCCATGAGGAAGGAGGGGAGGGGAAGCTAGTTATCGAATCTAACCTACGATACAAGGCCCTTTCATCAATCTGTGTGTTCTTGGATCGAGCAAATATTTATAGGTAAGAAACGAACAGCCTTCGACCGGCGCGTGTGCTTGAAGATTCGCAAAGAAACATCATCTCTTTTTATTGCCTCCACCTGTCATGAGATGCTTTCCGAAGGATAGCTACTGTTGCTTCCCCGATCTAAGAATTTGTCGTATTTGACTTCTGTTCTCTCACCTTGAAGCCACGATGGCACAAGGCTGCACTCACTTTAAATATTCGCATATATTAATTAAAATTAAATTATCCTCCGTGATAAACAATACTATTATTCTTAGGCTCCGACATGCCTTCTGAATCAGACCAAGTTCAATGGAAGCTTGGTGACTACAAAAATCAAAAAACAAAATAAAAAACATTTTCAAAAAACTTTTTTCATTATTTTTCAATTTTTATTTAATAAAACCCCTATTTGAGAATATTAAAATATATATATACTAACTTATTATTTCTTTTTTGTCAAGCTTTTTCTGTTAAAATATTATTTTGTTACAATATATTTAATTTCAACAATTAAGATTGGATTTGTTTTAACAAGATAAGTATATAATAAAATTGATGAATCGAGAGAGTGCAATCAAGAGATTTGATAAATTGGATAATATTTGAAATTAAAAGAAATAGTTAAAATTTAGAAAGATGAATTTGTTTTGCTTATTTGTTTTCATTTAAGGCAAGGTTATCATTAAGACGAATTTAATAAAGCTTACGATCATAATAAAGATAGTTGTTGGAGTTGATCAATAGTGAAAATGATGAATCATGTTTGATGTTAGTATTGATTAGTTTGTGACAATCTATAGTGGCTGACATTGGTAGTGGGTGACTTGGTGTAGCCTGTAATGCATAACATTTTTGTAGTACTAATTAATGATAGCTTAGTGTCAACATATTGTCAAAAAAAAAATTTGTGACGTATAATTATTAATAGTTAGTGACTTTGGTATACTTCTAATTATATAATAAATATAATTTATTGAATATATTTTATTTTTAGCCCTTACTTTTAGAGACTTATCATATTTATACATATCTATCATTATATTCTCTTACTATTAAGAATTAATGACACCGTTACGATAGACTATAAAGAGAATATATGTGTGAGGAACAAAAAAAAGAGATAAGAGAGCCAGAGAAAGTTTATAAAAAATAAGAACTAATTATAGATTTTAGTTGTGTAACCACTATATCACATATTACTAATAATTAGTTTTTTTAGTAATTACTATGATTGTCTTATGTAGAATTTTGTAGAAATCTATAAACACAAATGAGAATTAATAGCAATAATACTTTTGTTACTTAATCAAATAGAAACAAATTAATGTATATGGCCACATGTCTTCGACTTGACTATTAAAAAAGCACATATTTGTGTTCAATGAGAATGCTTAGATATTAATACAATAAACATGTTCATGATCGTTGTAAATTATGGGAGTATGGTGTCTTTAAGATAGGGATAAATTATATAATTTATATTGTTAATCTAACATAAAATCACAAATGACTTTAGAACAAAAGACTTAGAGGATTTCTTATTTTATAAAATATTTGTAGACTTTGTAAAAATAGTCGTGTTATAATGCAAATAAAGTAAAGTGCATGTAAGTGTTTTATGTAGGTCGATATAAATTCAAATATATATCTACCCCCAATCAAATAATTAAGCAATCTACTAAAACATTAACTTAATAAAAGCCTATAGTATCAATTTAATAAAACCTATAATATTATCTTAATAAAAAGAAATAATATCAACTTGATAAAAATCAATAGCACTAATTTGGCAAAACAACTATATATTATCTTACTAAAAGTCAATACACATTTAATAAAAGCTTATAACAATCTTAATAATAAAAAATTCATTAGCTTAATAAAAAATTATAGTCAATGAAAAGGTCAATAAAAATTAAATAAAAATCTTAATAATGAGACAAGCAAACCAAATAAAAATTTGATATAATAATTATTATAATCAATGAATAATTAAGAAAAAAACACACTACTTGAATCAACAATAGATGTGTAATGAAACTTATTTTTGTACAAGGGAGAATGTAATAGATTTAACTTCAAAGCTAAATGTAATTGCTTTAACTTATTTTTGTATAAGTGTTTTAAGCTAAATGCAATTGCTATACTTTTTTCTTTTCTTAGAAATGATGAATCCATTTAAGCTTTCTTACTAAATATTTTTCAATTAAATATTAAACTATTCTATCATGTTTGGATATCTTTGTATACTCCTAATTATGCTGTCATATGACTCTAAAACTCCCTTAAATGGTGATGTAAAATATTAGTCAAATTATTCATGACTTATATTCTGAACTAATCATATTATACGATCTAAGGGGTCAAACAAGTATGATATACCACCAATAGCATTAGTCAACCAATCGTTATTATTTTATTGGTTCATTTTCACTATACAAAATATAAAATGTAAATATGATGTGGACATCATATGATACAACTAAAATAAATTATGCAAATACAAATTTGAGCTTTTAAAAAATGTTATAATGATAAGTCCTACGACAATCTCATTTATATTAATCACAATATATTGTATCAATATAATAGACTTGTATTACTATGATACAAATCTATAATATTTTATTAATGCTTGATACAAGATTCTTTGATGATATGATATTGTATAGGTACAATAGTCATATCTTACATATATGATGCAAATCAACATGCTCACAACCTAAGTATAAAAAACTTATTTAATAGATAAAATAGATCATATGATTATAATAAATAGTATTGTACTATATAAAACCATTAACTCTTCACATCACTTTGGTAAATAGGATGATATATTTGCACGATATAAGAATCATATATGTATTATGATACAACAAATTATAGTTTCTCTCATTGCTCAGTCTAATTGATTATCTAATCATTTTAATGAATGTATTATACTAATATAAAATATAATATTATATTATATGAAAATAAATAATACTAAATATTAAATCAGACATATAAGATAAATAATCAATATATTATATGATAATGATATCATATTAATACAAAAAATATAAAATAATCATATTACTTAATATATGATTTAGGCGACACTTTCTTATCCAAATATTAATTAAACATATGATACAATAAATTTATTATATAATGACTATTAGTTTAACTAATATAAATCTAATTTAATTCAATTTTTTCAAACTTATTTTAATTTAACCATAATAAACGATGCAATTCACTATGAATATAACATTTTAAGACAAATAATATACTTAAAAAAATCTTCAAATCTTAAAGTAAATTTTTATGAGTTTTAACATTATAATTATTAAAATAAAAGGCTTAGTAAATATATTCTCCTCATGTTATTCAAGCTATGTTTATTCTTATGTTAGTTATAGTTAATAACCAAACACTTTTATTAAATTGAGTTATATAATTAAGTTCTTCACACAAATAGCTTATGTGTTATTAGGAAAATTATTAATAAATATAACACAATGATCTTTTTATAATCAAACAAATGATATAATAACTAAAACATACAATAATGGCATGTTTAAGGTTTCAATATTCATAGATGGACAATGTTATTTCTTTGTAATATTAAGAGTGATGATAAATAAGAGAGATGATTATTTCAATTTGATGTCTTATTAGTTTAAAATTTTTCATTTTTAGCAAAAAAATTATTTCATAATTATTGTATCTTTTTTACATAATGAAGTCCTAGAAATGCCTCATTTGTTTTGAAATAATCATGTTCTTTTTATCTATTTAATGGGTAAATTTTATATTTATCTACTCGTTTGTGGTTGTATTTACAACTTGATTATGATGACTTCATTAGATGTTCTTAGAAGATTTTGTCATCATTATATCATATATTCAATATAATAAAACACAATTAATCTTTATATCTTAATTAACATTATTGAAAGATAAAAAAAAATTGAGATGATATATAAAATCTATAAATAATTATAATAATTATTTTATGCATATAGAATAATAGCCAATTTCATAATTACTCATTCCTTTTTGTAATCTCTTACCCTTTTGTGCATCTTTCTTTTTCACACATATCTTCTCTTTACATTCTGCTTATAATAAATAAATATTAGTTATGAATTTCAATTGTGATTTCTTATCTCATAAAATATTTATTTTAAATAGAGTAAAAATTTATCAGAAAAAAAAAATCATTTGTTATTGTCTTTCATTTCAATTTAGATCAAACAATTATTCAAAAACCATCAATGACATTGCTGGATTTGTTATTTATCAAATAATAAGAATTATTACATCCCATATTCCTTAACAAAATATGATATATAATGATTTTTAAATTATCTTATAACAAGTCATCATCAAAAATATTTATTAATAACAAATTAATTAGGAGACAAATTTTTAATTATAATGGTCTAATAGATAAATATCATGTTTGATGTTTATAAGATGAATTAATTTTTTAATAGAAATTAAATTTAAAAAACTAAAGTATTTGCACTAATAAATAAATAAAATACCCCGGCTTAGATGAAAACAACAGGAGCCTTTCATTGATAAGCCGGTCGAAATTCTTTAGTGCAAAGCCGACCAAAGGACTTGGATAAGACCAGTCACCTCGGCCGACATAAGTGAGATCAACAATCCCTTTTAATACACCAAACAGCCAATTCAACAACAACGAAACGATAATTGGTAAACTAACTCAAACGTAATTGTAGCGGTTTAGTAATTAATCAAAGTTTAAGGAGTAATTGCAAGACACGTGACGTGTTTTTGAACTGCGTGTTTGGGCTGACGTGGGTAAATCCAATTATCTTTGCATATGTCCAGTACTCTAACACGTGGACGACCAGATAAGGCCCAAGTTGACGTTGGCATTTCGATGCGTCCGACTGCTGGCAAACCAAATCGCCACGTATGTAATCGGGCAAGGGGTCGCAATCGTCTGCCGTGGAAATCAGGCACGAGAAAGGACGGTCGAGATGTGAGTTGGACCAACTTTGCGCGTTTCCGAGATTTGCTGGATAATCGAGGAGTGATTAATGAACGTTTGAAGCCATCTTTTTTTAATTTTATCCAATGTTTTTATTTTAATCATAAATATAAAGCTAGAGTCAAAAATAGAATGTATATAGACATTAGAAAAATATACAAAAAAAATATAAATTTGAAAAATAAATAAATTATGATGAAAGAAACATAATGGTTTATGTGAAAATCCTATAACTTAAAAAATCATAAAAATAGTAAGCATAATAAACTCCATTTTAAATCAAAATAACCACAACACTAATTTTTTTCTCTTATATTAAACTATATATCATAAAAAAATATAAGAGCAAAATAAGCTTTTGTAGATGATCAATGAATGAGGTCAAGGGAATGAAAGAGAAGCATATATGAGGATAGTAAAATAAGATAAGCACTTGTTTAACATATAATTTATTATTTAAATGTTGTCATCATCAATTTTATTTTTTTATTACATTAAAAGGTATAATAAAAATACTAACCATAACTCTTTTTAATAGATCTAATAATATCAACACATTCAAACTATTGATGTCATTACAAATGAGTTGTAATTATGAAATTATCCACTAAACAAATAAAAATCACTTGCATAACTTAAAACAAATAAACCCATCTTAGTATTTTATCATGTTGTTATTATGAAAAAATACATAATTGTATAATAATCTTTTTTCTCTTAATAAAAATATAAACTAATAAGACATCAAATTGATATAATCATCTCTTTTATTCACTATCGATGCTATAATTATCTATTCAAAACTATCAAAATGTCAAACATGTCTTGTGTTGTTTTGATGTGGAGATATAAACTTTCTCGACGAGCACAAATAGGAAATTCTTTGCGATTAGCCAAGTCAAAACTAGATGATCAAGAACACAATTTTTTTTTCAATTGATCAAGTAACAAACAAGTATTAATGTTATTAGCTTTCACTTGTGTTTAGAATTACATACAATAATAAAGAAGGTAGCAATTATAAACACTAATAGAAATTAATTCTTGGTAATGTTTAATTTAGTGGTTGGACAATATTCTTTAGTTACGTGGGCATTTATATAACAAAAACTTTTTTATGAGCATGTTTATTTCTTAAAGGATATATCACAATATGTTCTTAACTATTTTTAGTCAAAATTGGTTTAATTTGATCGTTCAGATCACTTCCTATTAAGGTAATCCAAAATGGATAAAAGCGTTTTAATCTGCTTTGATCATATGATAGAAATTTGATCAATCACGACAAGAGTAACCAACCATTAGTTGGCCAACAAAGCGTAAAGTTAGTCTAACAATTTTTGAATAAATTGGCCATATTTAAGTATTACTACCAAGCAATCCTTGAATTAACCAAAGAGCCAAATTCTACATGACTTTCACTTTTCTTCATCTTTTATTGCAAACTATGAGAAATAGTTAAAAGATAAATTTGATAAGAATGATAAAACATTAAAACACATGTACATTTTTTAAGATGATTTTTTTTCATTGAATTTAGATAATTAAAAAATTAAAAAAACTAAAATCCAAAATAAAAGAATCATTAAAATTGAAACTCAAGCTTAAAATGTCAATACAATTTATATGTTAAACTCTTTTACATATCATATTTTTTTAGTGATTTGATCATATTTGGTCAATTCATATATAATAATTTTGAAAGAAAAAAATTGATAGAGACATCGAAAAAAGTTTTTCTCGATCTAACATAGACGAGTGTTAATACATGTCCCTTTTATTGCCACAATAATTAAGAACTCTTAGCAAAATATCTTAAAAAATCTTCTAGTTTGATGCATCGATGATACTAAAATAATTATTTTATATGACAATTAACTATTTAGCTAGTTTGTCTATATGCTCACTCTTTAGATATCCTTGTAGCACAAGAAAGCTTGAAGACAATGACCCTTGAATATGATGAGAAAGATAGAGAAGTTATGGCTTAGAAAAACTTGAATAAGTTATGATATTAAAAACTATATTATACTATACTATAAATGGCCTCTTAATATATTGTTGTGTTTTTTGCAAATACTTGTATATTATATTATTGTCATTGTTGTTGTGTCATCACCCAAGTAAGTTGTCAAATTGGACAATTTTTTGATATTTTTATGCCATATTTTTTAAAGCATCACGTAGAAAGACACGCCAAGAAGATCAAAATAGCTCGACACATTTTAGTCTAAAGTAAAACTTGCTAGCCAGTATCATTTTAAGAGTGGGATTTCATATAGGAAAAACCAATCAAGTTTTTAAGAGATCGATCAATTTTGCAGTTGATCAATCAGACTTTGGTTGACCACAAAAAGAAAGCAGTTGATGGTTCACTATTTTTTGATCTATTAGCATAACAATTGATTTAAAAAATGGAACCAAACTAAGATCAATTATCTAAACTAGAATTCAAAATTATTGTATTCAAATGCACATTTCATGTCACAACATGATCCAAATCAAATAGTTATTAATAATTTGATAAACAAGATATAGTCATAAATTTGTAGTGTTGATTGCATCAAATTGAAAATTAGTTAACTTTTTTGGGGTTTTCTTGCACATATGTTATCGTTTTTTTTCTTGCTAAACTTAGTTTTGCATTTATTATTTTTGTTTGCATTTATTATTTTTGTCCATCTCCTTTGTTTGTTAAGACTTACACTTATCCAGAGGAGCTTTGACATATAAGAGAACTCATATAAAATAGAACTATCTTTGTTCCTTCCATTTGATGTTTGAGCCTTCTTTCACAAAAGAACACTCAGACAAAACTTGAGCTATGAAGAGAAACAATGGAAGCTTAACAGTCATTATATTACTGACAAGAAGCAAATTCTTAAATATGTTCATCACTATGCTGTATACCTTCAAGATATAGCCACTTTACAAGTAGAACAGAATTGTTCAATCTTATTCATATAAATCCCTAATCCAGGAGTGTTTTATTCATGCAAAGGCCAGGCGTGAATTATTTTGGAAACCAACTTCAAGCAACTTTTCCAGTCACAACCATGCAGGATTCTTCAGGGGAGTTACCACAGCCTTGACCTGTAGGTAGTTCTTCAAACTATCGATACCCTTTTCTCTCCCTTGCCCGCTCATCTTGTAGCCACCGAAAGGTATTGCAGCATCAAACACGTCAAAGCAGTTGATCCACACAGATCCCACTCTAAGAGCTCGAGCCAAGGTGTTTGCTACATCAAGGCTTTTGGTGAAAACACCTGCAGCTAATCCGAAGGGCGTTGCATTTGCTCTTTGAATCACCTCGTCAAGCTCTCTACAAGCAAACATGTCAGTTATTTCGTTGACAAAATGTTTGCATTTCACATTTCAAACCAGCTTTTAAAATCTTTTTATCTTCAATCTCAGTTTCTACAAACACTTTCAACGAAACATCATTTTAGCTAATTTTATCTAAAAGACACGACTTTCCATTTTTTCAAAGATAAGTGTCACTCACTTGAATTTTAAGATGGATTGAACAGGTCCGAAGATTTCTTCCTTTGCAATTTCCATTCCGTCCTAGAAAAAAAGACATTGGTCGAATAGAGAGATTCATGGTGAATTTAAGTTCATCATTATAGCATCATGTTTAAGGAAACTACAATACTTTGACATCTGCAAAGACGGTTGGCTTAATGTAATATCCTTTGTTGCCTATTCTTTCACCACCACAAACTAAGGTTGCACCACTATCAACACCTGACTTGATGAAGCGCAAGATTTTGTTGAATTGGTCTTCGTCAATCTGTGTTCAAGAATTGTCAAGTTTAGCTCATTCACAGATATTCATCACATAAGCCTGAAATGAAAATTGCAAATTGATAGAGGTTTTTACCTGAGGCCCCTGCTCAACACCAGTCTTGAAAGGGTCCCCGACGATGCGTCTCTCAGCTTTTGCTTTGGCTTTCTCGACAAATTCATCGTATATGCTCTCGTGCACGAACGTGCGGGATCCAGCGCAACAACATTGTCCCTACATAAATAGAAATTCTCATAATAGTTGATAAATTTATTTAAATGAAGGGTTGGTTTATAGTAGTTATTGTTTCTTTTTAACTTGATAAATGAATAAGTTGGTTTTAAAAAGTGCTATTGAAAAATTGTTCATTTGGGATTATATATTGTCATGAAGTGCTTGTTGAAATAAATGCTCTTATGAAAAGGCAAAAATATTATTTTGATAAATCAAAATTATTTTTTGCTCTTTGCATATCTTTTAAGGTTTGAAGAATGTGTTTTGAAACAAGATCAAATAAACACATAACCATGTTTTTTAATGCACTTGCAAAAAGCTATGGTTTCAAAAGGCATGCCAAATGAAGTGTTAATTTCAAGTTGAAATAGAAGATGCACACACCTGATTGAAGAACAATGCAAAATGGGCAAGATCGACAGCCTTGCCAATATCGGCATCATCCATTATGATCATTGGAGATTTACCTCCAAGTTCTAAGGTCACTGGTTTGAGGTTGCTTCTTGCAGCCATTCCCAAAACGATCTTGCCAGTTTCAGTTGATCCAGTAAAAGCAAGCTACAAAGAGAAATGTGACAGTAACACTTCATGAAAAATGGAATTGCAACTTCAAATAAAATGAAAATTACAATGCTAGTACAATTCCCTTTTTTCAGTGGATAACTCCAATTGTTGACACTCAACTACGCTTGTACAATAACATCAGCCTTCAATTCAAACCGGCACATGAAGCTATAAACCTTACGATTATGCTTTTGCAGTCATGATGTTATGCAAACATATGCAGTGCCAAAATAACACATGCATGAATAACTGCATTGATTTGAAACATTATCAAACTAAACCGGCCCTTGCACGAAACCTAGACGAATAATTTGTCCATCTGAAAATTTGTCTTGCTAAAAGAAGCCACAAGATCCTTATATAAATGATAGTTTTGAAGTAGAGAAGATCACAATACAATAAATTGAGCTTCTAAAGAAATATAAATATAGTGGTAATATGATTTTTACCTTGTCAACATCCATGTGACTCGAAAGAGCTGCACCAGCTGTTGGACCAAATCCAGATATCACATTAAGTACACCTTCAGGAAGACCAGCCTGTGTAGTGGAAATATGAAATGTCATATTGATTTGATAAATGAGAGATAATAATTCAATGAAGCATAGTAGAACACAAATTGCAGTACATGTACAGAAGTTTTTCTTAAGTTTTCTAAAGTTGAATCCTTAGATAGGCCATACCGAACATGCTTTGCTTTGATGAGTTGTATTTCTAGAGTGAAGAAGAGCACAAGCTCATTTAAGAGAGAGCTACACGATATCAAGAATAAACTTCAAAAAGTAAATTCCATTGATGGCGAACAATTTGGCATTATAAAGTTCCAAAATTGGAACAACCATTTAAAACTCACGTACAAAAGAAGCAAACCCAACACATGGCATCAAAGAAACGCATCCTTCAACCAATGATTTCTTGGAAACAAAAAAAGAAGAAAAAAGCAAATTTCTAAGCTAGTCTTCTAACTTAAGAAAATTTTAGACTAATAAAACTGCTATATATATATATATAAGTAATATCAAGATCTACAATATACAAATGTTTCATAATTGTTTTGAGCTTATTTTATAATAAACACAAGAAAATTCCATTTTTATGCTTGACTGATCATTAGTGGGAGCAATGAAAATGTTGAACTTCAACAAAAATGCCAAAGAAGAGTATTTATGATAGGCTTAGAACGTCAACCTTAAGCCATCAAGGTACCTTAGAACTTTATGAAGAAGACAAACAACACGTGCATAGAAAAGGCCCTTCAAATCTATTTGGTCAGAAATACTAGTTCTAATGCCGTAGTCAAACTAACTTTCAATAGTTTGAAGAGCGAAAAGAATAGAAGAAATGTTCTGTTAAGGAGAAATTTGCAAGACGAACCTCATGCAGTAACTTGGATACCAATAATGCAGATAAGGGAGTCTGTTCTGCTGTCTTTAGCACAATTGTATTCCCACAAGCCAGCGCTGGTCCAACCTTCCAAGCAAACATTAGAAGGGGAAAGTTCCATGGAATAATCTGGCCTACAACTCCAATGGGTTCATACAATACTTGGACATGGTGTGCTGTGTCAGCTGGAACAACAAGTCCATGAATCTTATCTACCCATCCTGCAGAAAGCCGAAATTTAGAAAACATTTCACTTTTCCATGAACACACTAAAATGGATCATCTGTTCCCTCCTTTGGCTCACATGCTTTACCTGCATAGTATCGAAACAGGCGTGCAATCATTGGAATTTCAACCTGGGCAGCCTGCACAAAAGGCTTCCCGTTGTCCCAGGTTTCAAGTGCAGCAATCTCATCGTTGTGCTTCTCAATCAAATCAGCAAAACGATACAATATGCGTGACCTTTCCTGTGTTGCAAATATGTTTCGATTTTTTCAGTTTTCATGAATCATAGACTGTAGAAAGCATCAAATGCGAGAGAAAACAGGGAGCATCACATAAGCGGTCATTCTTGGCCAGGGCCCTTCGTCGAACGCCTTGCGAGCGGCGCCGACAGCTCGGTGGACGTCTTCGGCGTCTCCTTCAGCAACATGGTCTATTACTTCTCCTGTCCTCGGATCTAAGGTGGGAAAGGTCCTACCTGAGGTGAAATGGAGATTGTTTTCATTAATCCTATGAAGAATCTCAGCCAAGTCAGAGAAGCTAACATTTCAAACAACTAATATATATACCTGAGGCCGAATCAACAAACTGACCATTGATCAGAAGCTTTGTGTGGCTTACTTTAACTGGAGGAGTTATGGGTTCTTCAAGAGCAGCAGCTGTGCTAAGCCTATGATTTTTGGAAGTCACACCAAGTAATCCCCCTGTACACCAAAAATTCAAGTCGTATTCTAAAAAAGAATGGTTTCGCCAAGTAATAACACCCACCAAAATTTATTATTTCACCTCCAAATCCGCATTAGGAAAAGCGAAGAATCGAAAGGATTTAAATTTAAAACGTGAATGCGACCTTGAAGAAGAGGAGAGGATGAAGAAAGACGAGCGACGGAGAGAATGGAAGAGGCTGTCCTCCGGACCGCAGCAGCCATTGTCTTTCTCATAGAAAGTCCTCCCTACCTTCTCTAATATAGGATCGAGACCCTCTCCCTCTCCGCTGGTAGCGCGCCATATTTAAAGGATGATCTTTTAGTGTTTTTTTTTTTTTTTTTTTTTTTGTTTTTTTTTTTTTTTTTTTTTTTTCCAAAAAGGAAAAATCAAATCGTAATTGGATAATTCAATTCCGACAAATACTCTTCACCGTTTGCATGAGTTGAATTATCGGAATTGAATTATCCAATTACGATTTGATTTTTCCTTTTTGGGTGAGATTTTGGGTGTATCTTGAATTAGAAATTAAACACACCGCCAGGTGGCAGTTTTTTGGAAATGGAAAATTTTGGGATGTAAAAGAACTCAAAATATATTTAAGAGAAACTAATATTCAACTAATCACAAAAATTAAATAAATAGCACTTAATACATAAATGGATGGAAAATAAATTTGCTTGTTTTGACGACAACATTTGAAATGAAGCAAGATAAATGAGGTGCAAATATCAGGGTAAAATGTTTTGAATTTTTATTAATCACAATTGAATTATAATATTTTAAATAAAGTTGATGAATGGTAGTAAAATTGGTATTTTGAGAGAAATAAAACGTGTGTTTGTCATGAGTTTAGAAAAATATTTTTTAGCACAAAATATAGTTATTTTAAGCTTTTTTCAAAAAAAGAAATAGTGCTACTTATTTTTAAAATAATAAATCATCATTATATGTTTGTTATAATATTTCTTGTTTAAAAAAAATTATCTTTGCAAATCTTTTTTATCATATATTACTAATAAAACACATTAAAAAATATTTTTATCAAATTTTCAAACAAAAACTTCTCAAACTGTAAAATACATAATTTTTTTTTATCATTTTTAATATATTTTTTATTTTCTAATCAAATATTTAACGATAATTATGTTAACACAATTTGAAATAAAAATAGAATAATCATAATAGCTAAGTTATGTTAGCAAATTTTAAGTATTTGCTAGCACATTTTAAATATTAGTTAGCATATTTTTTAAGTATTTGTTAGTATTTTTAAATGTTTGTTAGTGCTTTTAGATGTTTAAATATTTAAATAATTTTAAATTTTAAGTTGATCTTTATTATTTAGATCAGGAACAAATTTTCGAATTAAAAGCAAATAATTGAGAGATTATTTGCTTATAAAATGGTGTAATTGTTGCTTTGTTGTTATGCACGAATGAAATAAAATTTTATTGTTTTTTGTCTTCCTGCAATTTAGAGTTTCTACCATCATTTTCCAATTTATCTCAAATACTCTCGATTGCAAGTTTGCTATTTACAATTCGAGATCTATTTTGTTTCACTTTATTTCCATCAAAATGGTATTAGAGCTTGAATAAGAAGTAGGTTGAACGCTGCACAATCAAAGGGAAAGAGCAGAAGCATTATTTGGAAGTGTGTCTTTATTTAAAATGTTCGAAATCGTGTAATAAATCGTTCCAGATTAACTAATAACAATTATGATAATTTGTGCATTCAATTTAATACCCTTCTTGACTCTCATGACCTTTGCAAGATTGTTATCGATGGTTTTAAAGAATCAAATGCTATTGAAGGCGAAAGGAAATTGTTGAAAGAAAATCAGAAAAAATACAAAAATACATTGTTCTTGATATATCAAAGGCTTGATAAAAAGCCACTTTTGAGAAAGTTTAGAAGCAACTACAAGAAAACTTGAAATAAATTCAACATAATCTTTAAAGATGTTAAACGTGTGAAACGTGTATATCTTTAAATTCTTAGTCAATTTTAATCAATTTTATGCATATTTATGAACTCAAAAGCCATTTTACTTATATATAACACCAAACATATCTCTTTATTGTGGTGCTATTTGAAATCTTAACTTGTGTTGGGTTTTAAGATTTTTTTTATTCAAAAGACATTTCAAATGTTCTCTAAGTTTTATATTATTCTATCTTATCTTTTTTTTGAAATAATTTTTAATAGTTTTTTATTGTTTATTTCGCTATTTTGAAGACAAGTTTAAACAACAATAATTTCTCTTTTATGAAAGGATAATTTTTTTTTAAGGATTAGTCATTTTTTACGTGAATGAGTTTTAACAATAAGCATTTTATTTTATTAATCAAATTATCAATGGATTGACCATGGCTTTGTTCTCTCCTTTATGACTCGAGTGATAGTTGTATAATTTTATTCTTTTGCCCAAAAAATACCTATTGTGTTTTAAGTAACATCTTAAAGAATGAAGTGTTATGCTTTTGGTACTTGGAGTGTCTTGGCTTTAATTAATTCACCAATAAAGTTATTAATGAAAAAAAAAACTCCAAATAAGGAATTGGAAAGAATGGAACAAGCTAGATTGATTGAATTATAATAAATTACTTATATTTTTATTCTTTTTATTTCATTATTCAATGGTCTCAAATGATTTTCATGCATGGTTTTTCTCTTTGGAAAATTTCTATTTTTTCTACAACTTTTCATTCAAGCTTGTCTTCGAAAACTAATAATTAATAAGACTAGCAAGCTAACTCTCAACATTTGTAATTTTTTTTTGTCAAGTGGCTAAACTAATGCTTTGAGAAAAAAAAACTCTTTAATATATATATTCTATCTATATTTCTCATGTTGCTAGATTACTGTTTAATTTATTTTTGTCATTTGTCCTCCATATCAAATAACTATATTTAATTTAGTTAATTCAATTTGTTTATGTTAAACTTTATCATTATATGTCATATTATATGCTAATAAGTAGAAGGATTTTAAAAACTAAAAAAGATTATATATATATATATATATAATCTTATTTTTGAATATTCTTTTGATCACATTAATGTTATGCTATTTTGTATATTTGTTTTATAACTAAATAATTATAACCAAATAAGTTAAAAGAATTAATGAATTAATTAGAATAATTTTGGTAGAAGATGCTAAAATGAGATATTGTTGAATGTAAGATATGAGATTATAGAAAGGACTGAAGGATGAAGAATATAGTTTAATTTAATTTTTGTTTACCAAAAACAAAAGATTTATTTGAAAATGTATTTTTCTTTACTCAGTAAATAAGAACATATGATCCTTAGCTGAGTGTATCAATAAAACCGGCGGTGCCTTCTCGACCGAGCTTCTAAACGGCGGCATGAACGTTGTACCTACCGGGCATGGCCGGAGCTCGCTTCGTATATCTCCGGCGGCTTCTAAGAAAACCCCTGAGTGGGTGCCGCTCGAGAAGCATGCTCTCTTTAGGAGCGGCACTGGCGGCATGAGCCCCGTCATCGCCGCGGCTGACACAGATGGTCCCTCCTACAGCTTCCTTCGAAATCTCTTGGCTTGGGACGCCAATTCGTGTCGTCTCTACCTCTGGGACGCGCAGTCCCGATGCGTGCACCGCCTCGTGGTGCGCTTTTGCGATCAAGTATCCAGTTCGTCGTCCCCTTCCTCCTCTTTTGCGGTTTTAGAGGCAGCCTCACCTTCAGAGGTCACTTCGTCCCTTACTTTTGGACTCTGACACTATCTGTTTACATATGCTGCTTCCATGACTTCTTTTTTTAAATGTGTATGCTTTTTTTTTTATATGTTTCATATAAACCATTTTTTTTTTCAATTCGTGCAGGGTTCTAGGGATTTTTTTTTTGTTGAGGATGACGATGAGAATGTCCTTTTTTTTTTTCTCCGATTAGAAACTCTATCTCTTGCAAATATTGAGCCATAACAGTTCTTATTGTTTCAAAGTTTGTTTTGAATAAGATTGTTTGGGACATAATAAGTTTTAAAATTTACCCAAATGGTCTTTCCGAGCTTTTGCTCATAAGAAGAGCTGTTTTTCATATCGTGCGTTTTTTGGATATTGTCTGTAGTGCTGGAAGCATGTACACTTAATGTGCCTTGCCATGTTGATGCCGTGCTCCTTTAAGGACATTGACACAAGGGACAGCATGGAATCACAAAATAATGAAGTTTAGGAGGACACTGGCACTTGTCTACAATGCAACTGGACACTTGTGTGTGGGATACAATGTATAGGGCTTGGACATAGGTTGTTTGAACCTTGCTTATAGGTGAAAGAAAAAAATTAGATTGTGATGGTCTACTTTGGATAGATTGGGCATAGTTGATAACACTCCTTGAGTCTTGTTCTCTCTATCAAGTCTTACCATTATTCTTATTGAAGACTCTCCAATGCCTTTTTTTATAATCATGCTTCATCTTCTGATGATGATCATTATTCTTACTTAGGAAAATGAAAAATGCATCCAATTGTCCTTTTTCTCTTTCTTGTTGCACATTGAAATTGTGTAAGTTAGGGAGCAGAGGGTGATTTGCAGCCAATACAATCCCTTTTTCTTTGTAAGAATGTTACAGTTCTTATGCCTTTGTGATGATGTCCTTGTTGTTCCTTCTCAATGATGATGTCATTGTTGTTCCTCTGTGATTGTCCCGTTTCCCTTCTTTGTGTAGATATTGCAATCCTTTTTTTTCTCAACTAGAACATCAAAGCCTTGTTTATATTTATGATTTTTTGCATATTTTTGTTTTCTTGACTATTTCCTTCTTCTTGCCCTTTCCATATTAAATGAAGAAGCTATACCAAGTTATATAATTACAAAGATAATTGCTTTTTTTATTCTTTGTTTCAATTAAGTGAACCATCTTCATTTTTTTGCTCCATTTGTTTATTAAATATGACATGTTACTTCTATTATCATACATGTAGTTTATATTATTTTTATTTGCCATTTTGTTTCATCTATATGTTCTATTTTTAAGGAAGTTTTTATGTTGTCATGTTGTGTTATCTCCCTTCGCATTCATGATTTGTGCCTACAATCTTTTGCAAATGATAACTATTCACCTTATTTTTGTTTCAAAGATTTCATTGATTTTAGAGAAATATAAAGAGTAATTGTATTAGTTGTTAAGATTTGCTCTTGTTCAACATATTATTAAACTCATTGCTTCACTATTTACATGTTTATAACAACATATCCCTATGGTTAATTTGTTTGTTCAATTGAATAGTTAGAGAATGCTAAAAGGGATATATAAACAATTTTAGTTGTTATTTATTTCAATTTTACTAAGATAAGAATAACTTTTAAGATATTCTAGGAGCGTCATGTGCAAGATGTTAGTGATCAAATATAAAAGATTTGCACAAGGATTTCATTAGGATAAAAATTGGTTTCTCAAAAGCATTTTGTTTCTATATTATGTATTAAATTTTTTGGAAGCAGCTCTACCAAGTCCTTAATTGTAAGTTGGACACAAACTATATATTTACATAAGCCTTTTTTTTTAAAAATTAATTGTTGCATGTTCATATCTTGGTTTGAGAAATGTTTATGGTTAGATTTTCTAAATCTGTTCATGATGGTTAAAGTGAAAGGGTAATGCCCTGAAAGATCTTTAGCTCAATTTAGACATTAGATAATGGGGGAATCATTAGATTGATTAAGTGACAGTTAGTCTTCCAACATTTAAATGAACATTGTAATAGCTCCAACTTTCATAATTGAACATAGATAAGAAAATCTTTGTTTGGATAAACCTATAGGTGCTATTAGATTGAAGATCTATTAAAGAAACTATGTTGCTTGGTGTTGTTTTGTTGGAGGGTGACCAAGCGACCAAAGATAAGTTAAATGTTGAGCTTTCCTTTAATCTTTCCAAAGTTGGCCAACCTTGGTGAGGCTTGTTTGCATTTATTTTTTGTTGAAAATCTAGATTAAATTTCTTTTAAGGCATGGAAAAATGTTAGGTTACCTTATAACCCAAAAAAAATGATAATTTATCTTGAGATTTTATTTTCGAATTGGTTTGTAGGTATAGAATAAAGTCTACAAAATTTTACTTTATAACTTTCTTTGTGTCTTCTCCCATTCTCTTGTCCCCTCCTCTCCCAATTGTATCAAATTAATATACTATTGAACATTGTACAAAAACATTTTAGGCCATCAACAAGACTCTCTAATGCTGCATCAACTCTTTAGCATTTTGTAGATATTATTGTCCTTCTATTCGATGCCAAACAACCATAATGCAAAATCATCTTTTACATTACAAGGAATCATTGTTTGTTGATGTACTATCCAATTGGAATGAAGTCACTGACATGAGGTGGTGGATAAGTGGCTAGAAAGGGAATGATATAATCAAATAAGCATATTCATGAGAAGATCGTAATTTCTCCAATTGAAGACGAGTTTAGAGCAAGTAGACAATGGATAGTTCACACTTTTTAAATGTAGATCTAGTGATGAGAGGTTGGCTCTAAGATTGCTTTACTTTTTGGATCTCTTTTTGCTCGAATTGAGTCACAAGCCAAAATATTAGCTTTGTTCAGATTGCTAGCTAGTTTAGAGTCATGATTTAATCAACTTCGCATAGCTCAAAATCTAATCTTATACACACACACACATATTAGTGTTTGTTTATCTATATACATATACATATTGCACATATATATGTTATAAGTATGCTTTATTAGTCAAAGTGAGTGGATTTACAAAAATGTATTATATATTGATACATTTAAAATTATTGAATTTGTAAATATATTAATAACCAAGATTTGATTGAAAAATAAAAAATTAATTGATAATTGGAATTTTTTTTGGGCTTAAATCATACTTGAATAGATAATCAATAAGCTAGGATAGATTGAATTGAGATTGGATTGGATTCTTCTTATTTAAAGCTTGAATTATGTTGAGATATATTCTTACTGATGGGATCCATATTGTTTTTGAAGTTAATTAATCTTTTTTTTTAAAATATGATAAAATTAAGCATCAATTATAGAACTTCAACTAGGTTCCTTATATGGATTTGTTTTGTTTCTTGAGTCAACAATAAATTTTGTAGCCTCATTTAGATTGCTTATAGGGAAAAAGATAAACTAAGAAAGATATGACGTGAGACTCTATTGGATAGCTTTGTTTATTAGAAGCTTAATGTGTTGTTGCTTCATATAATGGAATATTGTCAATTTGATAGTGCACCAAAATATTCCATACCTCTCTGTTAAGATTGTTGTGAATGGGAAGATTATATTGATTTTCATAAGAAAGATGTAGGTATGAACAATGTATGGAGTGGATTAGTAGCCCCAACATGTAACCGACTTTGTTGAATGAATATAGGCTTGTTGCATTTCTACATAAAGAATAAATAGTAATTATCTTTTTAATGGAGTTCATATTTTGTATAATAACTTGGGGCTATGCATAGAATTACAATCTAATTGTTAATTAGATAAGTAAATTTGGCATTTGAGTAACTTATGTAGTTTTTGGAAAGGTGGATCACATTGTGTCTGTGCTTGATCAATGATTGGGCTGTTATTGATTTAATTTTGAATCGAGTTTTGCTCGAAGATAGGATAGAAGAGATTCATAGCCAAATTTTAATCGATTTTGAGTTGGCCTACTTCAAATCTGATCAATAGTGGATCAGCTCAATTTAGGCTTAAGTTGGCAAATCATTTTCATTTTTATTTTTTATATCGAATATATTTTTATTTACATATACACTTGGATATAGATTTGAGCCCAGCCCAATTGGCGATTGACTTGAAATCTAGCTCAATTTCAAAGTTTGGCATGTGAGTTAGTTTATATAACTCTATTCAAACTAGATATAAGCTAAACTTTTAGCTGAATTTTGAGTTATCTTTTATCCTTAATCATTGATCTAAATTAAGAGTCCTATTGATGGGATCTATTGTTTTTAAAGTTAATAAATCATTTTTTTAAAAGAATTTGTAAAATTAAGCTTCAATTATAGAATTAAGCAAGGTGCCGTCTATGGATCTGTTTTGCTTCTTGAGCTTGAGCAAACAATGAATTCTGCAGTTTCATTCAGGTTACTTATTGATGATAAACAAATTTTTGCCTTAAGGTTCTAATTTGAGTAAAATTTCAAATTATTATTTATCTCCATTATTTCTTTTGTTGATGTAGTTGATTTATGTAGGTTTGTCTAATTGCTTATTTCTTATGCTTTGTATTGTTTGCAAGTATTGGTCTCATTATCATGTTTATTTTCTATCATCTCATTGCATGCTAACAACATGAATGAATGCATTTATTATTTTGTTGAGGTAAAGGTGATCAAACAACAAGCCCTTATTCTATCACCTATTGAACTTTGGTGTCTTGTCAAGGTGGAATAAAAAAATATATAGAATACGTGACAAGCAATTACAAATATTTGACATATAAACTATTTGAAACCATGGTTATCAGATTGTACATTGAACAAGTAAGAATCATCCATTCTAGTTTTCTTATCACCTTGTAATTTAGTTGCAATAAGTTTTTTTATCAAGCTTATCTTGAACTCTAACTATTTGATCATTGATAATTATAGCTATCTGATACTCAGATCAAATTAGCATGCCATGTCCATTGTCATTTATCAAATTTTCATATAATGAAAGATAGGAAAAACAATAAAGTGGCATAGTAAATATATAATATACAAAAACTAATTTAACTTCATTGCGATATTTATGTTATTCTTGTGTATTACATGTTATCAAAATCCTGTAAAAAAAAAAAAAAAACATGGGTGGAACATTATATGTTTTAGTGAGCCATGAAATGATGTAGATGTTAGTTAGGGTTATGTTGAATAAGGCCAAATTAATGCTAGGATATAAAACTTTGTAACACTTTGTTGGAATTTTATAAGGGTTTAACATTTATTTTTGGGTCTATAGAATATTACAAGATTCTTTGTCTGTATAGAAATGATAAGCAGTTTTTAGTATGTCCCATGCCATTCTTGTAAACATTTTCTCCTGAATTTGTTATAAGTATTTCGTTAAATGTAAATGATGTTTTGGTTGCTTATGGATAGTAGAAGCATTATTGGCTGTCTTTGTGGCTATGAAAGCCCAAAACATGAAATATTTCGTAAATATGCAAACCAATTTGAATGAATAGTATTTGATCGTGCGAAGCTTTCAGATGTATTCAGGTGAAGAATGAGAGTGTACTTCGAAGCAGATTGGTATAATGCGGTAAGATTTGGTTGGTAAGCTTAAATTTAAGCTACTGTGGGTATACAATGCTATTGGAGGTAGACCATCATCATTTAGGGTGTCCTGACGATGTCAAAAATGAAGTTGACGCGATCGACTCGGAGATGATGCGGCTGGTGAGGGGCAGGATTGGCTGGGCGGCAAGGGAGGCTTGACTGAACCTGCATAGGCGTGTACGTCTGTGCATGTGAGTGCGCAGCTAACTTGGTCATCTCGGGTTGACATGGGTCGAAGCTATGACACGTGTTGAAGCTGGTCATAGTGGGTTTGGCTTGGTTCAAAGTCGAAATAATGCAATCCGGATTGACGCAAACCGGTGTGGGTTGGGCGTTACACATGTTCCAATAACATGTGTGTTCCTGATTGGGAAAATAGGGTTTTTAGAAAGAGGCTTTCGAAATTGGGATAAAGGGGGGAAAAGAAAGAAATCAGAGTAGCAGGGAGAGGGGAAAGAGATTTGAGAGAAGGGAGCGAAGCGGGATACTTTGAGAAAGCTGGAGAGAAGTAACAAGAAAGTCCGAAGGGAAGAAGCGGTTGGAGACAACAAGTTCGGCGACCTTGGTGCGGTGGGCTTCAAAAACTTGGAAAGGGGAGAAGTGCAGAGTTCTTTGAGAGGTATGTTCTAGTGAAGATGTCTTTCTCAAGTCGATAGGAAGGGGTTTTGTAGTTGTGTTTGGCGAATGTTGCCAAATCGGCTGGGCTTCTCTTCTTTTCCCTTTATTCTTGCATGATTCGACTGATGTTCAACAGTGAGCCCAATAGGTATGTTGGGTCTTTTTTTATAATGTTCTACTTCTTCAAATGGTTCATAAAGATCCAACAAAAGTAGATGCAAAAGTTTTGTAGCTCTAGTTAAAGATAAATTGACTTTTGTTTTCATTAAGATGTCTATCCTTTAAAAATATATTTTTATAGTCCTATACAGGTTCTTGTCAAATGAAAGCTAACAAAATCTTTTAGTTTTTATTGATGTAAATGATAAACTTTCTTCTCATATAGCTAATATTATTTTTGCAATTTGATTTACAGAAACTTGTTACAGATATTGAGATCAATTATACGGTCCACCATATTTCCCTTAATACAAGTGGTTCAACATTGCTTCTTATTGGTTCTGAGGGATTAAGTGTTATATATTTGTATGAACAAAGTTGCACTAACATTTCTAACAAATGTTACAGGTATAATAACAAAATTTCTATTATTTTACTCAATGCAAAGCTGTTCATTTGTCATGCATAATTATATTGTCCAACCAGAAGTAGATATCCTATAAAGTAGTATGTTTGAGCTTTATAATTCTATTAACCTTCGTTGACCTAATTATATATTTGAATTGTTCCCAGAAATTTATTTTTTAGTGTTAGTTTATGAATGCTCATTAAATTTTTTAAACTTTTTTGTTTCTTTTCTTTTTAATTCTTCACTATATTATGTTTTTTACTTTGGTTGGAAAATGATTGAATCCCTTAGGAGTTGACATTGCGACAATAATTTAGGAGGGGTTAGATTTGAAGAAAATAATAGAGTAAAATGATGCATGAAGGTAAAATAGGGAATGAGGGAAGTTTGAGAGAAAATCTATTTTAGATTAAACACTTATATGTGATCTTTCTTATAAGGAGATCTTTATGATTAATATAGATTATTGGGGGATTTCACAAAATTCAGCTTTACTTTTCAAAGCACCAAAGAATAAACATGGAGCCCATCAACCAAATAGGATAAGAACTTATCCTATTGGAGATAATAGAGAAGTTCTCATGGATCTTATCCCAATCTTCTTAATCTCAACCTAAAACATCTTTTAAACCCTTTCTAAAATAGATTTAGTTAAATCTATTTTGAAAAATGCTTTGATTCGATAATTTAAAGAGGTAATTGGTTCTTTTTGGAGAGAGAGGACCAAAACATTTGATTGTGGGATTATAGAAGTTGGACTGATATAAAAGCCCTACTCAATTTTAATTATCTAATTGCAAATTTTTTTATATGGTTTAGCTAATTGGGTTGGTTTCTTCCTATGTGGTTGACTTAGGTGATTTTTTGATTGTTAGGGGTAGATCCTCTTACAGGGAGATCTATTAATCATCCCTAATAGTTGAGCTGGGATATGTCACATGGTTTTTATTTTTTTAGGTTCTTTTTTGTGATACCTTTCTTGTGGAGGGTCATTGTTGTTATTGTAAGTCCATGGCTAATTCTTTGATCTTAGGCCTCACATCTCTCTTATGAGGAGTTGAGTTCGGATTGAGGAATACCTTGTTGCTTCTCTCATTATCTACATCTAGCTTTTGACATTGTAAACAATATTTTGTTTGGATAGTTCCATTACCATTGTTTGGTTCCCTCATGGTTCTTCTTTATTGGGATTGTTTTTTTTCTAGCCAAGGTGGAGAAATACTTAGGTTAGGTTGAAAAGCATGATGCAATTCGTAACATCCACAATAGAAGTGCTTCACAATTGTGATCTTTTGATGCCTTTATCATAGCAATTCCAAATCATTGTGGTTGATTTGATTGAATGACAATACCTTTGTTAAAGTCTATGCTCCATGTGATATGTATGTAAGATGCTTGCTAAACCAACTTACTAGTATGGTCACCGCTTAAATCCACACTCGTCTCTTAAGGTCGTGATGAGGTGTTGTTCAACTCTCATTTTAGGAAAGAATTCTTTAATGACCCATTGAAAACATTGGGGAATCGATTGCAAATTATGGAAAATCAAATGCATTACAAAATTCAAGTGCAAATGTGTTCAAGTAAAGATTCATTAGAGTTCATTGAATTGTTTGTATATCATGGGAAACAATAAAAATTTATAAAAGATAAGGAATAGAGAAAGCTCTTTAAAATTATCGTGGGTCATACAAAATATCAACCCTTATTTGAGTGTGAACTTTCTCTTTTCTCAAAGCATTATAGATCTTGCCCTTGGAATGCTTAGCTAGTTACCCTTTGATGACGATGTCAGCTAAGGTTGTGGCCATGTCACGTCTCAACAAGTTAACATCAAATAGGTCAGCTAGAAAATCTTTCATTGTTGTTTGGTTGGTTGGAATGTCCCAAATTTTAGAGTGATGATTGGTCTTGCCACCTTCATGTACGTTTCCATTTTGTTACGACAAGTTTCGCTCTGCATTTGCCTCTATCATTATGCTATGAGCAAGGCACTCCTTTGTCTCAATCTTGAACTTGAAGTCCTTGAAGTTTTGCAACTTCATAAATGCTACATTGTTGGAGACCAACTCATTATTCCTTACATTATAGGTCTTCATTTTTCTTTTTGTGTGTCTGGTAGTACTTAGGGTATTTTATTGATTTGTGGACTTTTTAAAAAGTTCTTAGAGATTCTTGTAACACGTAAGAAGATTGGCCTTTTTTTTCCATATGTTAGTCAATTTTTCATAAATGTAGTTTTATTTGAATTAAGTTGGCCATGGTGAAGGCACCTAGAAGGCCATGATCCTTGTTTGTTGGGTAGTTGACTTGATTATAGGTATCCTTGAGTTGATGATAAACAATGTTGAACCAACTCTTGTTGGATCTAGTGTTTGTCCCTATAGTGTTTATGCATATCTCCATCTTAGGGATTAGAATGCCTTAATAATTAGTCTACACCATGATGCCAAATTTAGAATCCAAAGAGAGGTTGATGATGAGCTTCTTCCCTTCCTATTAAGGCGCTTCATTACAATTAGCAAATTTAGCCTCTTGCTGTCCTAGTCTTGTTGGTATGTTTTGTCATGGTAATTTTGCTTAATAAGTACAGTTGGAGTAGTAGTTTCTTTTAGAGGAGTGGGTTTAATAATCCCAGTCATCGAAGCTTCTACATCTCCTTTCATGCTTCAATAGGCACTCATAGATGTTCTGCATCCTCTGGTATTTCTTCATGGTTGTTAAAGCAAAGAGTAGTTTAAGTGATGCAAACTAGAAGTGAATGCTTGAGAAGATGAAGAAGTGGCTAAGGAGCTTAGTGGTTATTGTCTTCACCAGTCAACTTATTAAATAGGTTGAGACAAGAAGCTCAACTGTTGCTCGAAGATGGTGCCCTTTGCACACTTTGTGGGGAGTAAAAAAATTCAAGTCAATGGCCAAAATTCACCACAGGAAGCTATCAAATTAGCATTGAATCTCAACTTCTTTGCAACTCACTCAAATGAAGGATCAAGTTGTTTGGAGAAATATCAAGAAACAATCAATAGATTGTGTTACGGGGTTAGCTGAGGTGTGGAGAGCACAACATAACAACACATTGGTGTCTAAGCGTAATAGGTCAATTGTCGATCATTGTCACTAAGTCGTCAGTTCAGGTATTTTGTATCATTTCATTGCCAAATAACAAGGATGTGAATGCTAGAGTTTCATCCACAATTGCCATCAATAATAATCAATTGCTCACATGCAAACTATCTTTAGACTACTTCAAAGGCATTTACATTAGCAATCTATGATTATACCAAAGAGTGGCTTGCCTAAACTTGTTGTGGGTTTTGCCACATTGCCTCCAAATGTGCCAAGGCATATTGATAATAATAATGGAGGTCATTGGCCTCATCTTTCCTCCCAACCTTTTCATTTTGGTTTTCTTGTGTTTCTTGATGGTTGGAGAAGTTCTTGTTATTGATTTCAGAGGAAAACAATTGGTTCTCACCTAGTCAACTAAGCTTCTTGAAGGGAATTGAGAGCTCTTGTCCATAACTACATGTTTAGAATGCCATTATAGATTCTCAAGCTTTCTTCTTGACTTCTAAGGCTTTTGTAATCCTTTCCTTGAGGCTTATGATTTGGATTGAGAAGGAGCAACCAACCCAATGTCAATGGTGGTTGAGGTGAGCTGGGTTGGTAGTGTAATGTAGGGCAGCACTCTTTCTTTTCTCAAGGAAGATAAATATGGTAGATAGAATGAATGCATACTACAGATTCTCATAAGCAAGAAAAATATAAGAAAAATTCAAGCTTTATTGGAGAAAAACTAACATAGGTTCAACTATCAAATTATTATCTCTAAGGATTCTCAAATACCCCTTAAACTTTTCCCAAAAGTTTACCTTAGTAAGCATCATTCTAACAAACATCATTTCCCCTTTAAGGTCACAAGTCCAAACCTTAGCGTAGAACTTGAGCTCCCAAGAGAGTACTCCTGTTGAACCTTGTAAATGCTTCTCTCTTAGATTCTCAAATTCCGAGTTCCTTGAAAGGGTCCATTTTATAATTATAAGAGGCTTTTCACAATTTGAAAATATAACCACTAAATCTCAAGATTTTAGAAATCTGCTTATAGCCCACTGGAATAAAGAATAATTTATCTCCAAACTAGCCTCCAAAATTGAATCTCTAGCAATTCCCATGTCGATAGTAATTAAAATCTAAATCAACATCTATTACACCCTAATTGGGTGGTTCGATCTTGGAATCAGATCATCCAATCTTGTTCAAAGGTTCAAAATAGCCTTTCTATTTTGGTCATGATTTTTTCTCTGGTATTGGGATTGGATGATTCTTAATGCATTAGAAAACTTAGAAGATGGTCTATAACTCTCTAATTAATTATATGATGAACTCCGATTAAATTGAAGTAAAAAAATTGCCTATTAGTAAATGCTTATCCATCTGGAGTCTTTTGATGATGTTCTTTGTATCTTTTCGTGCTTCACTTAGTTTGACCGCTTGCTTAACTAAGGAAATATTGGGTTTGTTTTTGTTGTAGATGCTGATGCTAGTGTTCTAAAGATGGCATGGGTTTGTCATTCTAATGACAAATCTAAGGATATTCTTGATGGAGATAAGATGACTAAACTTGCTATAGTTTGACAAAGATGTGCTAATTCGTTTAACAAGGTAAAGAAGATTTCTTGTTTGCCACAAAGAGTGGTGAAGCAAAACCATGAACAAGTGGAGGATGGTTATTTGTAAACATCATCATTGGAGGAGATAAATTATGTTTTTGCATTTTATCCATTGAAAGGCAAGCGTTTATAAATTAGGTGGTACAAATCGTCTATAGGAGGATATTAGAATAAACAAAAAAGTTATAAATACTTTGCCTTAATTGTCAGCATTATTGCTTAAATGACTAAATCTTTTCTTTGAAAAAAGCATGTGATTAGGGGATCAGACCTAGTTTGGGAGGAAAAGATATTATGCGCAACTCAAGGAGCGTTCAAAGCAAAGAATTTAGGTTACGCATTTTCGGATTAGATGGAGTTGATCATTTCTTTATTTGAACCATCTCATAAGGCATTGGACTATCAAATCACTATACATCACCTTGTGGAAAGAGAGAGAGAGAGTTGGACAATTATTTGAATCCAAGTCTATTAGTTTATCTGATTTAATAGGCTTTAAAAATTACAAAGTATGAAGGCTTGAAGGAATTGTCCCATCAACCCTAATCAGACCATTTGATTCGATATGATGGTGAAAAAAGAAATGAATATGATAATTAAAATGGAATTTGCCTACTTTGGGATAAGTTAGGTTTCAAATCATGAATCTTTAGATCATTTTAGGACAAACAAAATTTAATCTAATTTGATTGGAAGAGATTGTCCATAGGTGGTGTAGATTATCCGTAGATGGATACTAAAATAAAAAACAAAGTTGTAAATACTTTGCCTTAATTGCAAGCATGATTGCTCATATGAATAAATCCTTTTTTTGAATGAAGCATATGATTAGGGGATCAAACTTAGTTAGAGAGAAAGATGTTAAGAGCAACTAAAGAAGCCCTCAAAACAAAGAATTTAGATTATGCATGTTTGGATCAAATGGAGTTGATTATTTGGTGATTTAGGTCAGAATGACCTGTTTGAATCATCTAATAGGCATTGGACTATCAAATCACTATGCATCACCTTGTGGCAAAAGAGAAAGAGAGAGTTGGATGATTTTTTTATTCTAGGTCCATTAATTTATTTGATTTAATGGGCTTTAGAAAGTGCAAAGTATGAAGGCTTGGAGTTGTCTAGTCAAGCCTAATTGGACCATTTGATTTGATATGATGGTAACGAAACAAATAAACATGATAATTGAAATTGTGGCTACCAACTTTGGGATAAGTTAGGGATTTAAATCATGAACCTTTAGATCATTTTAGGTCATACAAAATTTAATTCAAATTGATTTGATAAGATTGTTGAAATCTTAGAATTTAGGGATTTTTTTTTTAAATTTATAATAAGGTCCCTTGTGTTTTAAACGTGAGCCTTGTGTTGATGGTTTTCTTATCTAATCTGACTTAAGATTGGTTTTAGCATTATAAGATCTTGAGGGTAACACAATGAGATATTGAATATACTTTGGGATACTTGTTTTAATCTAGGATTTGGGTGGGCTTGAGAACTTAAATGGGCAATGCATTTGCCATGAAGATTTCTGCTATTTTAGATTATTTTAATTTCAAGTCAATTTGGGTTCTTGTTTAATTAAGTTTGAGTTTGCTTTGTATTTTTTTGCTGGTTGTTTATTTTGTGGTTTTGGTCTACCTACCTCTATTTTATTTATGAGAAGAAAGAGTGTTTCCTAACTCTTGTTTTATGGTGCTTGACTTTGTCGATCCTACCCATCCCAATTCTCCTCGGTATTGAGTTGGTTTTCCCTCTGTGGGAATCTTTTTTCTTCAAGCCAAACTCTCACTTGCATGTGACAATTGAGACTTGTATGCAAATGGAATAATTATCTTTTATTAAAATGAAAATCCAAATGAACTCACCTATATAATGATCTCCATGTCCATTCAAAGGGCTGGATTAAATGCTTGAATTATCGTTTGGGATGTACTTTTATAGCAAAAGGGTTGTAGGATTTACTTTAAAAGATTTTGGATCAACTCTAAGCACATCAAAATCCCAACATTTCAGACTAAAAATAAAATAGGCAAGCCTTCCACAATCTCATTCAAACTTTCTTATATGCTTATGAGTGAACATCCGTATCTTGAAGAACACGATAATCTTGGGTTTATAGTTATCAAAATTCCTAGTCAAATTAACTTTTGTTTTTGTAACTTTAGAACCTTGATTAATCAAGCTTTAAAATATCTTAAACTAACAAATTGGATGGTTTAACCAATTGAAACTTATAAAATCAAAGTTCTGTCATGAACATTAGATTTAGGCAAAAACTTGAATTCTTTGGATGATTTGTACTAGTGGTTTGATTAGACTAAATTGGTTGATTCCATATTTCTTCCAAGTTAATTGAGTTTCCTTGATCCTTATCATCATGCCAACATTCACATGCCGTGATCTCTTGATTATATATGATTTGAACTTGTCATTTCCCTGTTTTGATTGGGCCCTTTACTATTCTTATGATGCCCACTTTTGAAGCCCCTCAAACACTAAGCTTTGCTAGTCCCTACTGCATCAAATGTGCAGTAAAAAGGATTTTTGAATTAAAAAATCCTCATGTATGAAAGGTGCACTTGGTTGGCATTCTAGGCTGCATAATGTACATGTTATGTTTTCATTGTATTTGTATGGGTCAGATCTAGCCTTGATATTTTAAAAATTGATTACCTTTTTAAATATGCAAGGAGGTGAAAAACTTCTGATTCCTGGTCTAGCTTTGTTATTTTTTTGTTAAATCTAAGAGTCCCTTTGTCTGAAAAGGGGCACTTGGTTGGTATTGTGAACTGCGTTACATATATGTTTCTGTAGTGTTTGTGTGGATAAAACCTTGCCTTGCTATTTTAAAACTTGGTTTAATGGACCCTTTGCCTATCCAATTATGTGCCTTTTGTTCTTCTTTTGATTGATGGCTTCTATTTAAGGAACACTACCTCGATGTTTTTTTCAATGCATAAGCAAAGACTTTGTGGATTTTGAGACCAGTAAGTATATATTAATATTCTAATTGGTATACACAAAATTGCATGTAATGTGTTGTACATGTGGCGCAGATCTTTACCTTTGAGTGGCCTCCAAGTTATAACTGCTATCTCGAAATGATCTTTTGTGCTATGCTAACTTGGGTTTATTGGTTTAACTGTAATAAAAGTTGCAAATATGCCAGTGTTTTAATTTATGCTGTATTTGGTGAAAAAGGGCCAAATGTGCTATATGGAAGTGATATTTTACTCGTTTCTTGTTGTTATATTAATTTTTCTCATGCTTTCAAGTTCATTGATGCATGTGCTTACATCAATTCTTCAGTAAAAAAAGCCATATTTTGTTGGATGGAATAGATAATATTCAAGATTTTCTTTTTCCTTTTTTGATTAATTCAATTTCTGTAGTATAGATATCTTCCAAGTTCAACTAGGATTTTTTTGATTTTGAATCACCTGTTAGGTGTTATTGACTAATGAGTTCCTTCTCAACTTTGTGTTTTCGGGAGTTGATGACCTAATGAGAGTCATATAATCACAGGACAGTTATACTTGGCTCTGGGCTTTTTTCTAAACAATACAGTGGATTAAGAATACTTCAAGCAACATGGCACCCATATAGCAGCAATCATATTGGTGTTTTATCTTCAGATTCTGTTTTCAGGTAGTTACACTAAATTTAGCCTTTCAAAAAATGCTGTACTTCAATTTAATTTTGTTAACGTGCGAAAATTGTGCTCTATATAATGTGCAGTTACATATTTATTATCATTGTAGTTTAACTTTTAAAGCTATTTATCCTGTGATATTTAGTAGTGCATGATCCAATCTAAATTACTTTTTTAAGGTGGCAGCCCATTAAATTGCATTTAATCATGAATCCTTTAGTAGGATTCTTCATTCATGGAGTTGGAAAAATACAGTGTTATATTTGATTTATTCTGATGATTAACAACCTCGGCTTGTTGATAACTTTTATGTTTTAAATTCAATTCCTAAAGATGCAAAATTTAAAGGACAATCTTGATCATTGATTGCCTGATTTGGATCAAGGCATAGGATTTTGCAACATGGAGGATGAACACCTGATGGCCTCAAGTGCATTGTTCACTGGACTCAAACGTTACTTTTCATATCCACAGAAACTCTTCATTTGTAGAGAAAATGTCACATTAATTTGATATAAATGTCTCCTCCAACTCGGCAATGCTAGAGACTACTTCGACAAATATAACAGCCTACCAACTGTCATGCCACATAGAATGGAATCAACACTCTACCCACCAACTTTCTCAACTATAAAAGGTGTAGCACAAGGGTTGGGGGTCAGATTTCTTTTCTTTTTTTTTTTTCTCTCCAGGTGTCATTTGTTTTTCTTACTTGCTTTTTGGAGTATTGTCTATGTTGTCATTATGACATTTCACCTTATTGTAATTAGCTACTTTCCTTATAGGAATTAGCTCTTTATCCTCCTCTCTTTAAGGAGTTTGTTGCAATCCATTAATGCTCATTTGTTGCAATCCATTAATGCTAATTTTTTTTTAATTTGTTGAGGGTATTGTTAGATTTTTTTTTTTCTATAAAAGTTGGTTATGAATATACAACTTTAGACTTAGGCGTCTCAAGGGCAAAGTCATCGTGTTGAAATTTTGGATCGAGAGGGAATGAAATGAACATGAGGGAAAGACTTAAGAATGGAAAAATAGTAAAAAATGATGGGTTTCAAAACTAATATACCAAAGCTAGGTGGAAGCGTTAATAGGGCAAACAGTTAAGAAACTAACCAAGTGCAACTCCTTCCCCTTTCTTTTAGAGAAAGTATCTGGAAGTGAACTTTGGCAAGGAATGAATGGTCGTAGACCAAAAGATGATAGTTGAGAATGAGAGTCATAGTAGTCCGGTCTAGAGAGAGGTGTAGGTCTGGAGGTCGGCTTTATAACCAACAAAGTGAATTTATTTTGAGAGTCCTTAAGGAGGAGGAAGCCAATCTTAAGGGTTTAAGGGGCCAATTGGGTTGGGCGTTAAGTGCAGTTGAGGAGCGCATGAAGCATTTTAAGGAAGATGTGGAGCCTCATAGGGAAGGGCTGAAGCTTGTTGAGGAGGATGCACAACCTTATAGGGAGGGCATGCATTGGCCTTGCAAGAAGGAGAGAGCCCAAAGATGTTATATAATTTTTAGTGTAATGGTCCAGTCATAGACCACTTCTACATAAGGAAGGATAGCATTCATTACCATAAGGATGGAAGTAAGGAAGGAACAACTCGAGTTGACCTTGATGCAAATGCAGGAAAAGGTGAGTATGGAGTTGTCGATGACAGGCATATCCATCTTGATAGGTCTGCCCACAAAAGTTGCAATCTTAAGCTTTATTTGGTGACCATTTTTGCAATTAAAAAGAAACTTTTAAAAATATGTTTTAAAAAAGTATTTTATATGAGAGGAAATGGAGAAGTTAAGAAAGTTGTTTGGTAAATTTGTTATGTTTAGGTTCAAAAAGAAAAATCTACTTTGAGAAGTAGTTGTGAGCTAGCCTTAGAGAGACATAAAGGAGACATGAGATGAAGTTGGAGGCTTAAGAACTTTATCCTCAATAGGATGCGCATGAAGCCATCTTTGTCGAAAAAAGTTTTGGGAGCCCATTGTACGAGGATGGTGATTTGACCAACTGAGGTTCAAATTTCAGCTTGTAGAATATCATCATTGTCGGGGGCAATAAAAAAATCGAACAAGAAGAAGCCATGGTAGAGGAAGAATGCCTAAAGTGAGACATTAGTTTTTCACATCCGTTTGGTGATTTCGAGACTGCCTCCCAATGCAATAACCAAATGAGCAAGAGTCTATCAATCACTCTATTGTAAATTTCACTCACCAAATATTCTATCAACATTTTTTTAACACTGTTAATAAGAAAAGACCAAAAGATTGAAAATGAAGACCAAGTCTTTCTCTGAAGCTTATTTCTCTGACAATTTTCTTGCACCAATGGAGCAATTGATTGAGGAAGATGCTAATAGGGTTGCAATGCAACCTGAGATTTAATGTTGTAGATCCAATTTTCCAAGAAATCCAACTGCAGTGAAGATTTGTGAAGCTAAATATAGTTTTGTTGTAGATGATAGCATATCAAATTAGATCTAACTTTCTTCACCTACAATTGTATTTCAAATGGCTATGGTGAGGTCCTTCAACAAAATATATAATAACCCCTTCCTGATCTACTCCATTGCCCATTTTCCATTGGTTGAAACAGCTAAAAATCCTTCTTTTGGCCTCCATCCAAATTTTAGTGGGAAATTTTCTATATCAATGTTCTACTTCACTAGGCTGAGTCACAATGGCTAGTGGATTCTTCTTATCTAGCACATTAGAATTCTCTTATTTTATCTTCTGATCTAGAGCCATTGTTTGTTTTGTTGCACATTCAACATCTGTGGTTGCTTTGTTTCATAGCCACTACAAATGATGCACGCCATATTTCCATCTGAGCTTAAGCTTTCTATCTGTCAATGGTTGGAGATGCATGGTTTCTTTTACTCTACACTCACACTTTTTATCCAATAACAATGGTTTCGTCACTAGTTGAGAAGGTTCATTCTTGCCAAGTTCCAAATGCCAACATCTATAACCTTATTATAGGCAGTCTTATCCTCTCATATTACCCAGTGTTTGTGATGGTTGTTTCTCTTCACGTTGTCTTTGATACAATGAATGCAAAATGTTCTTTATTCTTCTGAAAGCATTGCATCCAATTGTTTTAGAAGGATGCCTACTAACTCCTTTCACAATTTTGAGCTTTTGAGGCAATCCATAATCAGCATTTTCTAGTTGATCTTGATATAAGAAACAAGTGGAGAGTCTTCGTTGCCTATGATAAAATCTTGGAAAAACTATGCGAGCATATGATCAATGACTCCACTAAGCAAAATGGGAATTAGAAGAGGAAGATTCAAGATTGATAAGCGAAACCTTGGTTTGCATGTTGTCGCCATGCAATCTTGTGAAATCTCTACTCCGATTCGCTTCTTGGGCTCTTCAAAGGATATCTAATCCAGTTTAATGTTACATTAATAAAGAGAATGTCAGGTCCAGAATCAAAGGAAGGCTGGCCTACCCATAGGAGAACATGCCATTGAGGGCAGGTTGGGATATTTCTTGAATAACGACATCAATTTGCCTCGAAATCAATTGAGGATGATGATTGAAATCAATTATTTCCCATTGGCAACTTTTATTAAAATGATGAGTTAAATGACTAATATCCTAGTACTTGCAACCTTTTATTGCAATTCCAATGGATTGGCTAGAACAAATGGAGAAAGATGCATGTGGGGAGGGAGTGCCCATGAAGTATAAAGGTAGCACTAGTTGTGCTAGTTTTGAAAATGGAGACAAATCATTAGTGATTCAATCAAATAAGATTACGTTTTCAATATAGTCCCAATAAGGAAATAAGTTTGGAGTTTTGTGAAACTTTTAGGGAATGATATGTTTACCATTAGCAAAAGAGAAAATAAGGGATATGCTAAGTTGTTTATTTTAATGGAATTTGTCTATTGTTGGGTATAAAGAGAAATTTTTTGTATTAGCAATGTATGCTCTTAAGATGTTGACTACTAATAAAATACGTTATCTATTTTGAAAAGGTTTACAAGAATCTATATGATAAGCATTTTTGAGAATTGGTAAAAGTAATAAGTACTTGAATAGTATTAGGATTTGAATTACGCAAGAAGAGAAAAAAAAACGAAAAGAATTCCAAATTTCATTCAACAAAAGAAATATTTCAAAAAGATTAGTTTAAACAAGTAGTAACCAATGGAGCATGATTGTTGGTAATTCAAGTGATGGATCACATAGAAAGATGTAGTATTAGCAATATGGTAAGTGGCATTGGAGAACATGTTGGCTAAAGTCTTTATTAATAGTGCTTAAGGAGCTTTATGCATGAGAGATCAGGTGGTAAGGGTATACCGTGAACCACTAAAAATCAATAGAAGCTGCATACTTGGCCATTAAATTGGTAGCCGAGTTAGATTTATGCATTACATGAGAAAATCTAACATCCTTAAAGCAATTTAATAAGAGACGAGCTTTACGAAAGGGAGAGTTTGCTCCACATGAAGGCAACATAATGCATATGAACTTGGAAATAGTTAGGAGGGAGTTCAATTTAAATCATAATCCAGTCACAGTGAAAAGTAATCAACAGCCAAATAGCCATGGAGAAGGCAAGGGGGACTATCGAAGATTGTGCTTTGCCCTTGATCCAGAGTGGTTTACTAAGATATTCTCGAATGACATAAGCAATGCCTATAAGTCAAAACAACTGCATTAGAATTGATCTTGATCCAATTCAAGGGTGGCGGAGACCAACAGGAAGATGACGACAAGATGGGGGTGGCATACCCCGGCTTGTCCTAGGAATCCTAAGCAAGATGCAAGGATGAATTGGTGTAAGGCTGAATAGAACTGTAAAGAGCTGCAGGGGAAAGAGTTGGTTTGCCATGAACCTTTCTATTTCGGTTCTTCATTATAAAATAGAGTGCTATAGCATACAATTTTACTCAATCTAGAGAAACATGTGGTAATTACATTGCATCCAAGTAATCCAATGCTGCAATGATGTGAAGGGGCTATGATCAATAGCTAGTTGAAACAAAACCACACTTGTTGCATTAGCAGACAAGTCCACAAAACCTGGTTCAAATTCTCAATAGCTTCACAACTCCATGGACATGTAGTAGAAGATGCGATCCTGCGACTAGCAAGAAAAGATCGAGTTGGAACAACAAACCTGCACACATGCCAACGAAAAGCCTGAATCCTAGGTTGGGTATGAACCTTTCACGCCCACTCCCCCACTCAAAGCATAGGAAGGATGTAACTTAGCACTAATGCAATATGAAGTTGCTTTGATGAATGTCAGACCAACTGGTCAACTTACCCTAGCTTGGGCATATATGAGATGGGAAATCCATTGGAGCATATCTAGGTGGAACGTTTGCAGTATATTGTTATAATTGTATTTCCCATTTGCATAAAAAAATTGCCATATACGTGGGGAGGGAAGCATCTATATTAGTTAGAATAGTTCAATAAAAAATGGGTCCTAGGCCAAGTTAGTTATCATGAAATATGCTACATGGTTTGTCCCTAGTCCTTCAAATGGTGTTAATAAACGTAAACACTCCAACATGACAAATGAATCTCCAAGAAACAAAATCTCCACAATGTGTCTTTCTTGGCAAGGAAAGCATGGGTGTGTTGAATGATATGGAATTAAACATGGAACACTTAGCCTGCTTAAGTCCTTCGGCATGGAAACCATGCCCTAATCCATGTAATGCATAGTGCAATTGATTTGTGATCCACTCGTATGAAGGCTTTGATAGTTCTCTCAATATAGAATAATACTTGAGTTTGAACAATTGAATGAGACATGTAGAAAATCGAGACGGCAACAAGAGCCGTGTTCACCAACATAACCTGGCTAGCAAAGGAAAGATCATGAGTCCCTCACATGGCAATTCTTGATCAAACGGCCTGAAGTAGGTGATAAAAATAAGAAGTTTCTAGTTGTTTATCATTGAGTAATGCCCAAGTACTTGAAGTTTCTTGCTTGATCTTCAATTTGTTGGATATCCACTTTTTTTTTTTACGCTGCATGCCTTTACTGAACTTGATCACAAATTTGTTGAAATTAATATGTAAATTGGAAGCCTTACCATATATAGCAAAGGCCTTGTGAACGGAGACCATGGTGGCCCACATCGTTGGGTTGCACAACAAAATGTCATTAGCATATAGTAAGTGGGAAATAACTGGGGTTGTATGAGATGTTTTTGTCCCTTGAAATTTCAATTTGCCTTTCATGTCATTGATAAACAAGGAATGAAACTTTGAAATGATGGTAAAGAGGTAGGGTGAGAGGGTGCACAATTATCGAAGATCACAAGATGCTAAAATCTAAAGAAATCTCTTACCATTGAAGAGTATCCCATAGTGAGGATGCATGGTTCAAGCTTTGACTCATGCATACCAAATCTCTAGAAAGCCAAGGTGGTGTAACATAACAATGAGAAAATTCCAACTAACTTGATCATATGTTTTCACAACGTCCAGCTTGAGAGACATTATTCCCTTTCGAGAAGAAAACGTATTAAACCTATGGTTTAGCTTCTGTGCCATAAGGAGATGTCTAATATCAATCTCCTCTAATTAAAAGTGGCTTATTTAGGCCGAATAATGTATGGAAGTACCTCTTGAAGATAATGAATTAGGGTCTTAGTCACAACCTTGTGGATAGCATTTTTGAGACTTATGGGCCAAAATTGGTCTAGTCTTCTAGCATGTTACACCTTTAGAATTAGAACAACGAGTCTAGTGTATACTTCCAGTAATTTGTGATCTTAGTACGAGTAAAGACATAATGGATGATTTGGTGAATGTCACTTTATTTGATAGTCTAGTAACACTTGATAAAGAAACTAGTAATGTCGTCATAGTTAGGAGCACGAATTTGCCAAAAGGATGCAATAGCTTGTTTGATCTTGTCACAATTATAAAAATAGATAACATGGTGGAATGGTGTGCTAATAATGTAACCCGTGGAGGGGGAAGAGACTAAGGAAGAACCATGGGGAAGAAGATATTCTATTTCTGGGAGAAGTCCAAAGCAATATTTTGTATATTTTATTCAATTATAAAAATATTACTGTTGCCATTCTGCAAGGAAGAGATGTGATTATCTGGAAACCTGTTGCATGGAAGAATGAGGAATTGTGATCACCCTTGGAAGCCCACTGCTATTTACCCTTTTACACCTCTAGGATTCCTCTCAGGGCAAAGCATTATGATATTGCGAGATAATGTCTAACAGGTGCTTGTGTTTTCTAGGCCCATGTCGGCATCCTTATGCTGAAATTCCATAATTTCTTTCATAAAAATCTTGGGGGATTTGGTAACGTCCCCAATAGTATTCCTGCTGCACTTGTTAGGGGCATGAAGGGATTGATTGAATTTGGTGCTCCACTTAATCGGAAGGGTGCCCCTAACAGCTTACTTAAACTCATTACAACAACCTACCATGAGTTGGGAAAGTTTAGCCACATATCCCCAGTGGACGCATACTCGTCGCCAAGTTCCTTAAGCTGGATCAAAACGGGGCAATGAATAGATCACACTCTTTCAAGATGGTAGACGAAGGGAGAGCCAGAAGTCTAATGTTGTTTGAGAAAGCCTTGTCCAGCTACTTCAAAAATTTTGGCTTACCCTTTTAGTTGTTGCACCAGGTATACTGATTTCCATGGAACCTTATACTACATAAATCCAGGCCAGTAAGGAACTATTGAAACTCTCCTTGGACAATCAAATAATGAATTCTTTTCCCACCCTTCTCCTCTTGAGCCTTAAACAATGTTGACATCCCCTACAACAATTAATGACACATTTCTTGGTACAGTAGAATGAATAAAATCCCAAGCTTGCCTCCTGGCTTTATAGGCCTTAGATGCATACACATAATATAATGTCTAGGATGGAGCTACTGCACTACTCACATTAAGAACAATAGCCTGTTTTATTGTGTAACGATTGCAGTCTTAATGCAGCTTCTCCATAGAACAATCATCTCACCTGAGTAATCAACATGTACAATTGGTTCAAGCACAAAGTCCCAATTTCTATTGTATTTCACGGAGTAGAACAAGGTACAACTTATGAAGCCTAACCAATTCTCGTAAGTGATTGCAAGAGGATGATTTCACTCGAATGTTCCAAATGATGGCTGTAATCATTGAGGAGATAGAAGGACAGAATGCTCCATTGATGATTTCCCATGTCTGTAGTGTTCAATCAGTGATGGACCACGATTAGGTGACAAAATGCTTGAACACTCACTGTTGTAGGCCTAGCTGAAGGGCTACCTACCTGCAGCACTATGTTTGAAGTTTGCTGCTTGGAATTTGGTCAGCTATTTACCTCCAACAGTATCTCTGCCCACCACAACTGGGAAATAGGGCCAGCGTTGAAACGATGGCACTAGGCCAAGGATCTGCCTGGGCATCCACCACCTCGCTACGCAAGCCGGGAAGCTCCACTGATGCAACGTTTTCTGCAGCAATATTACCAAATGTTTTATGAGAGCTGGAAACAACTATCTCATTTCGATTTCTGTTTTCCATGGCAGAATTCCCAGCATGCCGCCTACCCCTTGGTGGCACGATCATCCAAGGGCCAAGCCCGGATTCAGCCTGTGCAAAAGTTCCATTGTTTCTCTCAAGAGAAGCAGCTACTACAGTCAGGTTCTCACATTGTGGGTGCACATTGTTGTCAAAGCTTGGCAGGTTTTGTTTGCAATTGCCATCAGAGTGTCCCACTTTTCCACAATCAAAGCTAATAATAGGGAGGTCTTTATATTCAAGGTGTTGGAATGTCATGTTCTTGGGACCATCCAACCATATTCCAGAGATAACAGGGGCAGCCAAGTTCCTCTGAATGTGAACTCGGCATATGTAGACTGATCCATGTGAGTAGTCTAGCCATTGATTCGAGTTGGTTCACCAATAGAGGTTACAATATAGACAAGGTTTATCATGTCCCAATATAGGAACGAGAAGTTGGGGACATGAACATGGGGGTTGGCATAATTACAGATGAGCTCAATGTGAATTGCGGAGACCAAAGGTTTTTGTTGAGGAACCAACTCCCCACTATCCAAAGTCGACCATGTTTAATAAAGTTGCAGTCAATGACATTGTCAAAATGGAGGAGAATGCAACTTGTCCCCATGTCTAGAACTTTAATGCCTTAAAGATGACCTTAAAGTTGTGTTAACTCATGGGCCAACCAAACGAAAGAGAAGGAGCCCTCATAGAGACTGTTGACAAGGTCCCATTTATGGAATTTGGCTCTTGGGTAGCAAGCCTCGATAGAGGGCTTAACAATTGAACCTTGAAGATAGGAACAGTTTGTCAACACCAAATTACTAACATCCAAGTTTGCTGGTCCCATGGAGGGGGGGGGGGAGCTAAGAGGAGGTGGTTTGGGCCTTCAAAGGATGCCACGCAGTGGGCTGATGTCTAGTCAAATTCTTACTAGTCAACAGCTCTTTGAAGCTTTAGGAGAGTGCAAAATAGCTACAGGCTCATTGCAACAAAGTTCAGTAGTATCATTCTTATAAGCATTCTATCGAACATAATGTGTGCAATTTGTAGCAACAACTCCAAACAAGGGCCATAGCAAGGGAGAGAACCTCCTTACAGGTTGAGGGCAAGAGCCCGAGCTGCTCCTTCAACACATCCTCATATGGGACAGACTTAGCCGTAACTGTAGTCGAAGCAAATGTAGATGCAGATGGCAGCAGTGTTGCTGTCTAGACAGAACATGATACATTAGTGGTAGACTTTTGCACCTTCTAGGAAGCAGACGTTCATAGCATTAACAATCTCAACCATGGGGGTAGTTATGTAGGATGGCCTACTCACTGCCTCCGCAACATTAGCAAGTGTTGGAGAAGAGTGACCAACTTGCACCCAAGCAGACCGCGGAGCAGTAGGGACTGAATAGTAGCATGGGCCTTCTTTGCACCAACCATGACAAATCTCTTGGGAACCCATCTGAAACAAGGCAAATTAACGAATGAAATGAGCAAGGGGCATTGAGTTACAAAGTGCTTTGTTGGAAGCAAGAATCAGAAGAACAAACCAAACATGAGGGTGGGTTGTTGAACAAGGAAGGCGGACCATGAAGCTCACGAGAAATGGTTCGCTGATGGAGATAGATGATTCAATAATATGGTGGCACTACTAGAGTTAGAGAGAGAGAGAGAAGAGAGGGAGAGAATGAGATAAGTAAGTTTCTTAGTCAGTAACAGGACCTTCAATTGGAGTTAGCCAAAGTACTTACTACTAGAAAGTGAGGTATAACTTAAAGCACATATGATTGTATGGTTTGACCTAAAGTTTATAATATTTGTCAGAGTTTCTAAATCTTTTAATACAGTAGTACGTTAATTAAATGATATTGATCATTGGAATGAAGTGCATACTTGAAATTTTACATTGAAATTTTGAGGATAAAATTTTACAAGGGGAGAATTCTAACATCCAAAAATGTAATTTCTATAAATTATCATTTGTTGGATGGTAACTATTAAGTATGCCTGCTTTGGGGTAATTGTGCTAATGTACTAAATTTGTTGACAAAATTTTAAGTATCTTGAAATATTCTTTAATACTGTGGGTTGTAGAGTTTAATTAAGTTTTGGGAGTGATAAGGTATGTGTCAGTAAAGGAGCATATATGAGTGCAAAGTGCTGTTAGAGGAAGATTGGGGAGGGAAAATGCTACAGAAGAATGTTTAAAAGAAAAGGTAAGTATTTTTAGTGAAAATCATGTTAGTTTTGATAGAATTGATTACATAGGTTACTTGAGCATCTAAAATATATTAGAGTGGGCTATGAAATGAAAATTCATGAATTCGTGAGGTTTTGAGTGGATTAAAATATGTATAGAAGAGTTTTGTTTAGCTGCCTTTAATGAGTTTCTTAAGTACTTTATATCAAGATTGGACAATCTGATTCTTTATAGTTGATGTTCCAATTGAATTAGGTCATAAGATTGAAGACGGTAGGTCTATTAGATGATTCAATTAATAATTAGATGGTCCCCATTAGATGGTTTAATTGGGGGTAAGAAGATTGTATAATGGTAGATCAGACAATTTGATTTATATTTGAACAATTCGTTTCATGATCAAATAATTTTATTTAGGATTTGATCAATAAGGATTTTTGGAAAGAGGAGTTTATAATAAATATATAAAATATGTGCAATGTTTTTAACTTGTTATTTTAGGATATTTGGCGAAGGGAAAAGAGCTAATTGGAATCAAATAGGTGATCTACATTATGGTTAGTTTACTATATATATGTTGTAGATTATAAGTGAATTATTTTATAAAATTTAATATATTGAATGCATGTTGTTGTGCATTCTTGTGAAGTTGATGAGTTCCCACATGTTCATTAATATTGTGATTGTGGATTATTCCCATGGTTATGTGTGTTATGACTATTTTTTGGTGATATTAGCATATTTGGGTTTATATTTGTTGATAATATATTACAATCAATTATATTTCATGTGTTATAGATATCATCATATGTAATAAGAAAAAATGGAATCAAATTGAGAATAATGCAAAATAAATGAAACTTTGGGTGAAAATTTTATTTAAAGTGAGAAATAGAATGATTTTAACATAAAGAATTTGATGAGATAAAATGAAAATAGTTGTGTGTGATGCTCTTATCATTATTGCTTGGGCTATATGTACATTGAAGCATAGACTCTAAATGATGGGTTTGTCACTTTAAGGCTTAGTCTTCCAAGTGATGGGTCCATCGCAATTATTTATGAGATCTTTGAGTCATTGATCTTTAGGCAATAGGTTTGCCACCAATTATGGTATGGTTTATGAAGGAAATTATGAACATTAGATTGAAATATACTTAATTTCAAAGTATCATTTGTTTATTTGTTATTACATTTGCTCATTGCATGCGTTCATGTTTGTTTGACTATCTTTGATATGATAGTTTGCATCTACCTAATGTATTGCTCACATACTTGATTTAGATGTTTACTACATGACATCATGTGTTGTTCACTTGATATTTGTGCATATGATTAGTAGAGTAGTTTGTATTGTAGTTTCATCTATTGAATTGATATTTTGCTCATATTATGTTATTTACCTCTTTTTCTAATTGATGTTGTAAAAAATAGAATACTAATATGTGAAGTTAATTTTTCATAGATGTTATGGTATTTTACGATTTATTATTATTTTATTTAGCATGTATTCGCTTGTGATATTGTTTATTGATATGGAATGATTTTATATTGGGAAAAATTTGGTGCCCCCCCTCATGTTTTGGTTTTGCTGGGATACTAATGGATTTATCACCTTTGGTTTATGATGTGCATCTGATTGTTTCGTCTTGAAGTTTAAAGGTTTTTGAACCAAACTGTGACACTGTTTTGTGGTCTTTGCCAGTGTGTCATACTCAAGATTTTTTTTATTGATCAATGAAAGGAAAAGTGATTGGACTATGTCCTAGTTACCTTATCTAATCATCCTTTGTTTTGAGTTACTTGTCTTTCCGTAGAGGATTATGCAATGGGGTCTTTTCTTTATTTAGATCTCCTTGTCATGTCCTCACCTCTCTCATTTATCATTTGCTCATGATGTTATGCCTTTTGCCCAAGCTTCATCTAAGGGACATTCCTAATATGCTCCCTATTAGGTCAAAACATTAATACTGCCAATTTCCTGGTCTTCATCAACTAGAAATTTATTGTGAAGAGGAAGAAAATGATTTTTGCTCAGTTGGAATTCATGCAAGAGAAAGGGAAGCATCTCAAGATACCCTCTAATAGGCAACTCATCTTGGTTGATTTCTCTAATATTGTTTAGGTAGTTAGAGTTGGATCTCGGCTTGGGTTGTTATAGCTGTTTCCTTTGTCTGCATTCCTATGATTGACAACGATTTCAATTCTCTGTCAATTTTCCCCATGTCACATACATTTGTGCCTTCTAATGTGTTGAATGCTATTGAAAAGTTAATCAAAACCTCAGAGAGTGGGGATTTGAAGAAACACCTGATCCATTGCCTTTCTTAGGATCAAGTTTGCAAGTTGAAGTGCTATAGTGGATTGTGTATACAGGCACTCAAGGAATGGAGCGAAGAGCTTACTTCCAAGCTTGCAGCTAATTATATTGAAAATGCTGGTTGTTTGAGGGTTGAATGCTTTATAAGGATGATGTTAAGGAGGATTGCTTTTTAACTTGAAGGATGATATGATGTGGATGATTTGTTCGAAAAAGGGATGTTTTGTTGCTTTTGATATTTGGCTTAACGCTGCCTTTATGTTGGTGGCTAACTTCTACAAACATGGAGGTTGAGCCATCTTGATCAAATTTGTGAGCTAAGAACTGCTTATTGACAATGAAACTCATGTGTTATGAGTTCTCTGTTTGGTAAAATGTCCTCAAGTAGGATTGCCTTCTTATCTTGATTTTCCCATTTACTACAAAATTTGTTTGTATCGAAGGCTATCAAGGTTTAGGATGATTACAACTATTGTCACAAGGGCTTGTTCGCTAAATTACAAAGTTCAGGTGCTTGTTGCTAGAAATTTAGAGCCAAGATCTGAGTTTTTTCATTCTTCTGGAGTGTTTGCAATGAGGTTGTTTTGACATTAGAGGGGCTTGGGTTGTGTCTTAGCAATGGCATGCTCTTGTACCTTGGGCTATAACTTAATGGAGGATCTAGACGCATGCAATTTGTGGCCATACTAGTGCGAAGGTGCATAAAGAGATGCTTACAAGCCCTGCATGTGATGTAAAAAAAAATATGTGAGTTTTTTGTTTTTGTTTGGTAAAAAAAAATGTTAGACCTCAACAAAAGTTCTTGAACCAATCTTTTTATCTTGCCAATAGTTTAAACATAGTTTCAATTGGTGGAAAAATTGTGTTCCTTATTACTCTTAACGTAGAAGAGTATTGTTAAACCCATACAAATTGACTACAAACTCATCTGACATAGATATGTTGAAGTTTCTTATTATATAAATGTGTTGAAGTAAAAATTAAGTATCTATTTTGACTTTGGCTCTTTGATTAAAGTTGTTTTACACTGCATAATTTTTTTTTGATTCACTAGGATGAAGAATTTTGTTAACAAGTCATATAGGGTTTTCAATCATTAGTTACACACAAGAATTAAATCATTTGCATCTTTTTGTAGAATATATATAGCCATAATCTTTAATATAAACATTATTCATTAAAAAAAGATGATTACTTATATATCTTTTAGCTTATCTAGCAAATTTATTTGCAGGCTATTTGACTTGTCTTCTGACTTGGAGCAAGCTGAACAAGAATTTTATTTTCAGGTTGAAAAACCTTTTGGAAGTCAAAATATGGTCTCAATCTATCCTATTGCTTTTTCATTTGGAGGTCAACTTTTTTGGGAGCGATTTTCGGTGAGTATTTCTTTTGTAAGGATATGATTATTAGTAGGCATGCTTATTATACTTCCTTTTGCCCAATGTTTCTTTGTCTTATCTAAAATAAGCTATCAATAGCCTTATGTACAGTTTTTTTCAATGCTATGAACGCCATCTACTTATTGGTGTTTTTTAAGTTGGTAGGTTTCACTTGTTATTTCTTCTTGATTTATTTAATAGAAGTCTATTACATCTTGCCATCATCTAAATAAATCATGGGTTGCAAAATTGATATAATAGAGCAAAACAAAAGGGAGTTAGCATTGGTGCTTCTAAATTAAGACATTGGGATGTGATCTATTGAAATATGTGTAGGTTAGCTTATTCCATGTGTATTTTGTGGTATCTAAACATTGTAAAGAATCGTGCACCTTTAATGCAACTCGTCCTGGAGAATTTGTTGAAAGAATGTTGTTATCTCCATCATTTTGATCCCTTCTCTATTTCATACTTCAGGTATTGATAGAGTTTAAAATAATAATACACTTATGTATATTTGAAGGAGCAAAAACTAATAAATTTCTCTTGTTTATTACATATAGGTCCCTCATGTTTATCTTGTGCAAGTGGATACTTTTGAGTTTCAACAATAGCCAAGTGGGTCCTTATAATTTTGATAAACACATCCTCTAGGTCTTTAACTATTTTTTTTTCTTAAAATATTTGTCCTTGTTAGAGCCTATTTGCATAGTTATACAAACCATAAGGACCTATATAACTATTTTAAAAGATAGTTTAGGAACAAAACATGACTATTTGTTGCATTTACATAACTATATATACTTATTTAGCTATTGTTGAAACTCGAAGGAGATGCTTGTACTATTAGACAAACATGAAGGATCTATCTATACTTAACATTTGCTTTACATGTTATTATGTTTTCAAAGACATGAAAGAAAAACTTGTTATTTTATAGCTGAAAGATTGATGCAATTCAGTGTTGGGAGATCAAGGACATGCAATAGTGATGTTTGAAAGTTGATAAGATGTTCTTTTTTTGTTTTATTTGCTAGATAATTTTCTTATGCTTAGAGAGTCATAATTGTTTTCTTGTAATGGATTATAATTATTTTGGCAAAATTTCTAAAGACATGCATAATTTTTTCCTAATTAGTTCCTGTTTGAAGTTCATAGTTTCTTGAAATAATGCTAAAAAGAATTTTACCAGCATTACACTTTGTGTTCTTTGTCAACTAGTAACCGCTTGATTGTGAGTTGACCTCTTTATATGCTCTACTTAAAGATGACCTATTTTTAAATTTACCAAAAAAGAGACTCGTACCTAGCTCTACTATTAAAGGGGTTATTTGAATTAGATAATTTATGAAAATCAATAATTAGGTTTGAGTAGGTTAGTTCAACTTGATTTATATATCATCATATTTAAGCGCCAAGAATTGCTTTTGTTTTGTTTGTCGAGGATGGTGGTCCTATGCAAGCACTTGACTAAATGGAACCAGCACTTTTGCTCCTCCATTGAGGTGCTGTTTGCAGTGAAAATCAAGAGATGTCGTGAACGATGAGGATCAAAGAGGGACCCCCTTTGGTCCAGGACCCCTTTCAGGGAACTATAGAATTGCCCCCCTTTGTGGATCTTGAGCTTAAGTGAGCTTCATTATGAATCAAGTTGCCTTGAAATGCTGAAGATGCCCTATGTTGAATCAGTAGAAGTTGGAATCCTAAGAATACCATGTGCTATACATGCCCTTATAGTATATTTATATGGTTTCATATTCTAATGCAAACTTATCTATCTTGACTTTGCTGTTCATCTTTGGTTTGTCTAATAGACCTCAAATCGAGTGTTTTTCTGTTAATCCTTAGTTCATGTAATAATTCTTGAATTGGTTTTTTTGTGGACAAGAAGCTTCACTTTCAAGAAATCAATATTCCTGCACCAAACAAGAATGATCATACTTTTATGTCCTCCATGCAGTTTTTGTTTTTTGTTTATTTGTTTATACCAAAGTCACCCACTTCTACAGGACTACCAAAGAGGCCATTGACCTTGTGGTGATTTTTTCTTTTGATTCTAATATTGTTATGGATTAGACAAGGTCCCTACCAAATGACTTTTGTGCGATCCTACTCAAGGACTGCAAGTTTAATACTGCACATTTCAGTTTTATATATGCAAGTTATGGCCATACTTAAAAAAGACCGAGTTCCAAGAAATAAATGGAATGGGTTAAATATTAGTCTATACCACATCCAAGAATTATTATCCAGATTTAATGAACTATCCGGGTTGCTTGATCCTGCTAAGCTGCTCGAAGTTGATACTGTTGCGTAGCTTTGGAATCTAGAGTTGTTTAACTATATTGACCATAAAGATAAAACATTTTCTTTGCATATAAGAACTGCACTGAGCTCATTCCCCACATATTCTTTATACTTGGTTCAGGATCCATTATCAAGGCAATGGGCAAATAGCATCAATACATTCCATATTTGAAGAAATATGTTTTATTTTGTCTCGTGTAGTCATCAGGCTAAACATTTCCTCTTTCACTGCTACATATGTTCCAAAGACAACAGGGAAGTACAAATTCTCAATACTATGCTTGCTGATAGAAATACAGTTGTAATTTGGGTAAGATATTTTCCCTTATTTTTTTGGGATAAATTTTATCTTTAAAGCTTTAAATATTTAATCTTGGATAAGATAACTATTGATTTGAATTAAAAGTTTTTGTAAATCCCTTGGGGTCTTGGTGCCGTAAAAGGGCATGCCCTTGAGTGAGTGTGAGTGCTTTCAGGTTGTTTCTGAAATCTTTGCTAGAGTAGGATAATAAAAAGCTTTGTTTGTGCAGGATTTTGAAATTGCAAGTGGTTGCAGGCTGTACTCTACCGTAACCATTTCAGAAGCTTCCATGTTCATGAATTCTACATCTTCAAATCCAACCACCTTAGCTGATTTTAATACAAAGTTTGTCTTCTAAGGGTTTTAGGGTAAGGACACAGATTAGGTTTTGCAGAGATCAAAGTTTTTGAGCCTGGGATAAAATGTGAAGAGATCATGCACCTGGAAGAAAGTAGAAAACACTTTGAAGCTTCAATAGCGATGAGCAAAAGTAACAAATTTCAGATTACACTCTGTCATTGCTGAGAAGAAAGAACCTTAGAGAACTGAATCTCCTTCGTTGAGGCATTTCCTTGCAATTGTTTTGATCTTTCTATGCTGCCAATGAACTCAGAATGGAGAGGATACATATTGCGTGTTGGGAATGGGGCATGATAGCAAAATGAAAATATGGATGGTGTAAATTTTATTAGTTTTGAGCAAAAGAACAAATTAACATTAAAATGTTTTGAATCTAATCATACTTGATTTGGCAGGCTAGCATAGGCCTGAGCTAGCTCAATTGAGACACAAACGGGCTGTCCTGAATTCAACCCCTATCCAGATATACGATTGCCATGCCTGGACAATTTGCATGTTGTTAGGATTGTGTTCGTGGATTGGGTTAACTATATAAAATCCTGTGTCCTAGAGTTCCTATGCAATTTTAATGAAACATGAAAGTTTCCACTCATTCGTTACTACTACAAACAGATCAACAACATTGACAACTAAAGCATTTCTTCTGCTTAATGGGGCCAGGTCATGAATTCCCCATTGCCATGGAACTCTATGCATATTAATTCATCAATAACATCTAAGATTCGCTTACTTTTTGCTGTGCCTCATCATATCTATGAATAGAAAAAATTAGAATGCAAAACCATCCCATCTTTTTGCTTTGCAGTCTTTATTTCATTATAGAAATTGTAGCCATTTATATGATTTTCCTTTTCTTATTCTAAAATAAAGGCAAAATAATTCTAATTTTCATTTATTAATACTATAATACTAGCCTAGGTATACTGATTCCCAATGAGATTTTCTAGACTTCATTTCATGTAATAGAAATTGAAGGCAAGAGGCTTTGTATTTTCTCATGTTATGACATTGACAGAACACAAACGTTTTTTTGTGCAGATGTTCATTTTATACAATAATGGTTCACTATACATTCTTTGCCCTATTGTTCCTTTTGGAAGGTACTTCTATCAATTTGTAATCTTTTTCCTTTTTGAGTACTTGCATGTTTTATTCTTGTTTCTAGCTAAACTCCAGAAGGCCAAAAGAGGGTGGTTGAGAAAAGGTTTTGTACTTGCTTTAGTTGAACTTTTTTTGTTTATTTCTTCAGTCTTTGCAAATGGACATTCCTCAAAGAGATTTATGAAGATGCTCATGCTTATGAGTTGAAATCATCAGATTCAAGTGTGGGAAGAAATTTATCTTTGATCATTACTTGGTTAGAAGCTACATTTCCTGAATTAGCTGATCCACAAATGGAAGGTGATGATGTACTTGTTTTAAGTGCTCGTCCTCATGCTCTACTAGATGCATCTCTAGCTTTACAGGTACAACTTTGATCAATTATTATTATTGAAATGAATTCTACGTTGAACCTTGCTTTGAATTTGATTAATTTTTCCTATAGTTCCGGGGCATAACTCACCCACCTTATGATACGGGCACAATTGACTGGCTTAAAGCTGTAGTTAAGACCACACTTTTGGCCACTTCTATTTGTACCTTTTGTGTGGTTCATTCAAGCAAGGTTTGATACATCTGCAGCATGACAATTCATCATTTGCATGTAGCTGTGTCTATTGCCTTCCCTACTCAATGATGATCTAAGGCACGTGTAAATCCGAACACTCACATGCTCTTGCATTGCTGGTTGCACTGCAGCTGTTAGCTGTTTGTGGGCACGCCCGAGGACAACTTTTGCAGTCAAACCTTAGAACTTCTAAATTTATAGTTATAACTCGAGCTAGGATCCTGATTTGGAAAATTGTGAAATCCCTCTTTTGGTTGTCCCTTCGACTGTGCTTTTGATTGACATATAAATGTCAACTCCTAGGTTGTAAACTTGGTATCTCATTTTAAATCCAACTTTGAAGCTTCCACTTTGATTGCCCACTTTTATGTGTTGATGTAAAAGACTCCATTTGGGGAGTGAATTCCTAGGGGACATTGAAGCCTTTCTCATTATTTGAACTAGCTCCACGATCATTGACTCTAACCTCCTGTGCATCATGTCAATTGTTGCCTTCATCATCTGAGGTTGCACTATCCTCATCCTTGGCTCACGGCCATCTATGCATGCATCTTTTTTTTAATTTCATGCTTTAGAAAGCTTGTATATATGCTTCTTTGTCTTAATTTTGTATCCAATATCTTATATAACTTCTACATTTGTCTTCTTAAAATCACTAGTTTTTAGAATATTGCTTTTTTAGTTTATATCTTATCCAGTTCTCTATATTTGTGCAATTGAACTATTTTTTATAATGGATCTTCTACTTAACTCTTTGTACTTCTCTTTTGCAGCAAATGTATTTAGATTTTGTGGAACACCTTTAGATGCTTAAAGCTTGTCCTTCAGCTATTTTGCAACACAATGGATGAGTTGCTTTTTTACTTGTTTTTTCTTTTGCAACTTTTAAGATAGACATATAAGGTCATTAGTTGTTCTTGAGTGATAAAAAAGTGTTCTATGATAATCTTATGTTCATTACAATCTAAAATGATTTGTTTCCTCAAAAGGATGTAATCAGTTGTGTTCTTAAAGAAGCTATTCTTATAACCAACCTAATACTTTTCTCTTTCTTCCAGAAAGTATTAGTGGTCATGTGATCATATGTTTGAATGAACCTAAATATCTTTTTCTTTATTTGCTCCCCCACTCAGTCATTATAAAATCCATTAAATTCTTTGTTTCCTTTCCTGAATGACCATTAGCTCTTCCAATAATAATCTTTTTATCTGATGAGATCCCTGAATTAACTCCTTCAAACCACTTGAAAGGTTCTTGTTAATATTAATTCTATTATTTGAGAGGAAAATACTATTAATATTAATAATTTGTCTAATTGTAATAATATTTAAAGCTACTATTCCATTTTATTTCCTTCTATTATATAATCTTCCAAATTCTTATTCAAAATTATATAAACTCCATTTTATTTTGATTTTCACTTGAGTGCCAAAGCATGGATCTTAAGGACTCATAACCTACCAACTTAGCTTTTTCAATACATATAACATGTAACTTCCTCTAAATCATGATATTCATTAACTCTAAAAACTAGCATGATTGAAGTAATGATATTCCAAGTACATAATCTGATTTTAATATTTTGGTCTTTTGTTTTAGTTGCATCAGTTCAAGGCGATGTTAAAACCGTTGCTTTTAACATGACATTTGGTTTCGATGTAGAGGCCTTTGCTCTTTTTAATTGTCTAGCCAATCCAACATGTTACTTTTAGGGGACACCCAGTATTAACTTAGTTTCATAAAGATTTATATCATATTGTTTTGTCAAATTTAATGTTTATTGTCTATTTGCTAATCTCTTTATCTTATCCTGATTTAGGACCTGTTATGACATTCACATTATTTAACCCGCTGGTCGTTGAATTTGATGCTCTCCTTTGAATAAATTCCCTCTATTTCTCTTGACTATTTATCCCCTATTTCTCAGTCTCAACATTTTTATATTAACTTTTTCTTTGACTTCTCCACCCTTTTGGCCTATCACTTCCTTAGGTAATTCATCTTGACAAAATTGTGTATGTTAAGTGACTTGACCTTAAAAAGTCAAATCAAGATTAAGATGTTTGGCTTCTTGATATATTTGAATAAAAAATATAAATATATTGATTAATTCAATATTTTTTTCACTTAAGTAGCACCTATATTATATAGGTCTTATATTAGAAGTCCATCATTTCATCAGATTTCTTTTATGGAAGACAACTATCATGTTGGCCTCTTCATCTCAAATTCATGGACACTCATGATCAACATAAATCAATTTGGTTGTCACTTTATATTGTCTTTGAGTAAGCTAACCAATAATTTAATAACATGGAGCTATTGACCATCAACTCATCCATAAAGTGTATGTGCATATTTATCTGTTTTTATTTTCTTTTTCCCTAAATATCATGTATTTGCTCTATTTGACTTTTTCTTAGTTTAAATCATAGTTTCTTTATCCAAGTTCGTTTATGTTTATTTCTATTTCCTTGATTGCAGTAGAAAAATGCCAAAGAAAAAAAAAATATTTATCTTCTGTTGTTTTACTTGATATTCCGCTGCTACCTCTTTTTACTTGGGTTGAGGTTGCATTGAAACTGTTATGCTGCTTTAACCCTGTAAATACACCTGTGTCTCAGGAGCTGCTTTTTACTATAAAATTTTGTTTAGTAGCTAAGTTTGTTTCTTTCCTAAAATCTTTGATATTGTCCAAGGAATTGAATAAACCATTGGTTTGCTTATAGGGACCTCTTGTACATGCTTCCATGGAAGAGAAAAAGAATGGAACTGATGTCTCAAGTTCATACTGTGAAGGAAAGCCAGTAGCCTTTATTTTTAATTCAATCGGCAAAGATTCTGTTTTTATAACTGGTTGGAGCAGCGGTTTCCTCCAGATTGAGGCCTTGATAGATGAGGTCCAACCTCTCTGGAAAGTTGGCCTCTCTCCCCATCTCCGTGTCAACGCTAATGGTAATATTGAGGGAATTGCCACGATTTGCCAATCATATATGGAAGAAGCAAGCACGAACTATAACCGAAGGCTCGACTGTGCACTGAATTTAATGGGTGCAGCTGATGCTGTTGAAAATAAAGATCTTCCTCATTTATTAAAGCTAGCTATTGTGGACTTATCTCTGTCAGAATGTGCCAAAAATGGTTGTCTGCTTTCCCTTGTTCCTGATTCCCTTGTATCCGAGAGGTTTTACTGTTTACACAATGATGGCGTAGACATGGTAATATTACATTTTCTCCCTTTCTCGAGTTCGATTGATGATGTGGAAGTGATGACTACACCACCTTCTGTCCATCCCATTCTCACCACATCGCAAGTTGAATTATCTCCTCCATCTTTTTTCTGCGGTTTCCTTATGGTGGCAGATTCATATGGTCATTCACAACTTGTTGGCATCACACCTACAAATGAGTGCCTTGTTCTGGAAGTGACGGCACTGACTGAGATGCTTCCTTTTCACTTTAACTTGGAAGTAAAGCCTGTGAGTTCAACTGAAACCTTAATTCCGGAGATCGTAAGTAAAGAACTTCTGAGTGGTCCAAGAGCCATAATTATACCTCCATCGACGAGTCTCCGGTCCTTGAATCCTGATTCTATTGAAGGAAGATCAACTCTTCATCACCATATCAAGCTTTTTCACGAGAACTATGTAGAATATGCACATAAGGTATGAAATGGTGGTTCATTTATTTGTAGCAACGTTTGTTTGTTGTATACCTAGTTCTTGTGCTTGTTAGTGATACTTGTCTTTTTACAAATTGAGATAGTAATGAAATCTGATATTTGTAGTTTCTTTCAGCAGTGTTAGTCAGCCAGGAAAGTTCATTTTGTGCACATTCTTCGTTGTCTACTATTTAGCATATGCTGGACCGCCCATTTTCATTTGTCTTAGCAGCTAATATTACATGATTGTTTACTAGTTAGCATGTGCTGGATTATTCATGATCATTTGTATAAGCAGCTAATATTGCAAAACTGATTCTTTTCTAAAGCTGAGAAAGCCTAAAACATGAAAATGGAAGAAAAATCAGATGGTTTTGGTATTCCAATTACTGTCTTCTCTATATGTCCAACTTTAGTCGATGCAGGGATGGAAGTTGACCCAAACAAGTGAAAGAACATGCAAATAATGCAACCATGGTTGCTTTGGGTAATGTTGTGTCATCCACAAAGTTATTCATTTGGCAAATTAATTTTTTTAGAACACTTTTGTTATAGAATAAAAAAGTTCTTACAGAAATCTATTTGAGAAAACCGCTATATGAGGAATCTGATGTGGATGACAAATCAGAAAAGCTATCCTAAATTTAAATGCTTATTTTCTCTTTACCCGACTCCTTTGGTGTTTTTATTGCATGGTTAAATGTATTATGATACTTAATTTTGGTAGCTGTCATACCCGCTCAGCTTAATGATAAATAAACCTGATAAATACTCCAAAATTCCAATTACCAGGTAAAAATATAGAGCATGCAATAGACCTTGAGTACACAATCCAAGAAAAATGGGGCTGAGTTGACAAAAAAAAATCACAAATCTCTAAATGATCATAGATAAATAAATACATGAAGACAGTACACAAATCTCAAGCGATCATATAGGATAAAAATTGAAATAGAATTCTTATATAATATTTGATATACAAGTACAACATCAGGATTCTCACATAAAAAACACTACACAAAGCTCTCAAGTAAAAAATACAAACTCAAAATCTCAATCTATCACCTAAAAATTTTTTAGTTCTACGAAAATTTGTATTATGGCTTGAAATGTAAGTAGGTAATGAATACAATATGCTTAGTATGTAAATTATTAACTATAAGTAAATAAAATATTTATATGTATATAATCATCTTATAGTAATAGTATTATATAGTACTCATAATTTTTTTTACTTTCTTTTGTTCATATTTGTATTTTTTTTATCTTTTTGTTTCTTTTTATTTCTTTTTCTAAAATCCTGATTTTCTTATATGATTACTATCTCCGTTTCACAGGACTTCATATTATATTATGAATCATCACAGATCTACTACAAATAGAGGTTGATCTCATCTTTTATAGAACTGTTAACCACATTGCCAAGCATGTTGTACTCGCAATGACAAGATTTCTACTAATCATGACTCTTAATTTAGGTACCTATAGAAATAGGGAATAATCTCATCCTATTATGTAGTGACAAGATAAGACCATAGAGAAAATCTTTATCATATTCTCATTTCATTTAGCCCTTGATCTTATAGATCAATAAACTCATTTAGCCAATCTTTCATTCTTTTTTATTTATTTTATTTCATGATTTCTTTATTTTTTGATACTCATAGCATGTACATATATATGTATATAATAATAATGATGATAATGTGCTATCTCATAGATTAGAACACATGTAGATGCATCCATGTTATATAATAGCTAAAATCATATCACATTACATTTCATAACATTTTAAGATAATTTAACAATTAATTTTCTTACATTACAGTTTCTCAGTTTATTTACCTATTGGCCTTGGAATGCCTTTTTTATATTTTCTTTTCTTGCCATTATCTGCAAAATATTCATCACAATTCATTAAGGTTTGCTCGCTTTTGGACACAATATTTTCTTTTCTTTCATATTTTCAATACAATAAGTATTCATAAATAAAATTGCACAAGGCCTTAAAATTCTTTTGAAGTTTAATCTCAGATACTGTTAATTTTCTACACCGTTTGATCCCCCTTATCGTACAGTACAATACACATATTCCTTTTATATGATTTCCAATTCAAATGGATTGATCCTATTCTCTTCAAGCTGATTTTACATTCTAATGGCCCCATTCTATGGTGCATCTTCACATGCACTGTGTGATGGTCTCCCGCTCTCCAATTATAAGATAATCGTATAGTACAATAATATTAACCGTAACATATGATTTTATTAGAAAACTAAAGTACGAATCTGCTCTCAAAGTAAGTATGATCATATGGTATATTCAAAAATATCGTATTGTTCGATCTTCTCAAGGGTTGGTTCATAATTCTTTGCAAATTGCACCATCTGTTAATATCATTGTATGTTCTTTTAGGCCAATCATACGATATATTCAATTAGTCATACAGTATGCGAGACTTGACGAAAAAACTATAACTTAGAAATCTCGACCAAAATCCCAACCAAATAGAAATGAAAGCACGATCAGCTCAAAATACAACATAATAGCATACCATGGAAGGGAAATCTTAAATAATAACATACCTTTATTAATCCTTTTTATGCGAAACAGGAATTAAATTCTTTCTCACATTCTTTCTTTTTCAATCTCAAGGGAACATTGGCAACACTGCTTTTCAAGCTTCCTTTTGCTCACATATCTCCCCTCCAATAGTTCTTACCATCCGTCTCTCGAACTCTTCCTTTCTTTCTCAATCTTTTTAACATGTAGATTACACTCAAAGGAGCACCAAGAAGAGATAAGCTTATCCTTTTATATTAATAAAACGATCTAAATAAAATATTCTTTTTGTTTTTCATTTTTACTTAAAAAAATTATAAAATATTCATGTAACTTTTAAAAATTACAAGCATGTTGAATTTCTCATGCTGAGACTTATTAATCAATATTATGCTAAAATCTCAAATTAAGTTATAGATGACATGTCAAAATACTTCAATTTCATATCCAATATTAAATTCACAATAAAGAATATATTTCATAATTAAAGAAATTAGGTTGTTACATTGGTTGTGTTAAAAAAAGTCCTCTTAATTAAACATAGGTAAGTTATCTTAGAAATTAGTTAATGAAATCGTGGGTCTTAAAAATGTAAAACTTTTACAAAACATAAAAGCTATTTTAAATTTAAATACTTGACAAAAAAAAGTTTGAATTCTCAAAACTAGACTTCAATCTTTTATTTTTTTTACAAAAATTATAAATTTTTTTGCTAATAAAATTCAAGATAAAGTATCATAATATATAATTCGTGTTAATAAGATTGTATTTGTTAATAAGACAAGATAAAGTGATAAATCCAAACAAGGTTGATGAAGAACAACTTTAGAATTTGATTGTTCTTGTCTTAGTAGATTTGAAAGTTAACATATCAAATACAAGTTTAGTTGTAGTAAGAGTTGAATGAATTAGAGATTATAATTGGAGATCATAAAATATTAAATAATAAATGATATTGTTATCTTAGGTCTAAAGTAGGATGTTATTAATAGGTTCTAAGTGGGTGAAATAAAGCAGTATTTTGGAGTATTGTGTAGACATTTTATTGAAGTTTAATAGTAAATTTTATTAGACTATGTTGAGACCGTTGTTTTATGACATTAAATGTGGATTTGTGAAATTTGAACATACAAATCAAAGGAGTGTTTTAAGGCTTAGAATGGAGAGATAAATGAATTATTATGCTTAAAGATATATGATTAAAAATTAGTTCATTTGACGGAATATTAAGTAGCATTGATTTAAGATAAGCCTAGGAAAGTTGGCTAAGTTGGTTTGGGCATGATTATGATGGCATGGGTAGCTTTATTATGGTGTGTCATGCTCCAAGTTAATGAGGTTTGACAAAGATGAGCATTGCTCAAATTCATGCATGTTAGAAGAACGTTTTAACTGCATTTTGTTGTACCTCAATAACTCAAATGATGCGGCATGATGGAGCTGGGCTCTATTCCAGTATTTTCTTCCAAAAAATGCATTGGAGAGCTTGGTCTGAACTGATGGATGATTTTGTCACGATGCAAACTTGTAAGGCTGTCCTCCTTATTGTTAGCCAAAAACTAAGATGTTGTCTGGTTGGCTCTTTTTGGAGTTATTGTAAGCAATTTGAGAGGAAGATTCTTGGGGTTTTGTGCTTGGCTTTTGTTTGTTTTTTGCACATGCACATATGGATATGCTTTGCTTGTAAACAAGCACCATTTGTAACACTGCCTATGAAATACTATGCAGACCAATAGCACTCTCACATACTAGGGTTAAGTTGGGTGTAGCTTTTGCTGTTAATGAAGTTTATTTAAAAACTTGAAAAATGTTTTGTTGGATGCAACTATTGATGAAGTAGTGCAGCATATGGTAAAACTTTTTTGAAAAATTTGTTGATCTCAAAACTAAATGTGCAAATATAAATGATATGGAAATAATATAGATCCATAAGAAGCTGAACAAATCCAATAAGTTAATTTTATCATTTTTCATTTTTAAGCAGTTTTGTTTCAATTTGTTTTATAGCTTTCATTTCGTTTAACAAATTCTGTTGGAAATACTTTCTATTTTGGAACCAACCATAAGCTTTTGTGGCACATTTGTATCGCCTTACAAAGATTTAGAAGTTTGAATACAAGTCTAATCAATCAAACAAAACATAGCAATTAACATCATAATGTACTCATGTCTGCACAAAACAGAAAGCGGGAATCAAAATCTAATGGAAACAATCCAAATCTTTTAGATCAATTTAGTCTTATTTTAAAGTTTTTTGTAATTTAGAGCATGGTTTAATCTGGTTCTAAGATTATTTAACTTGGCACCAAATAGAATCATTTTTTAAACACATGACCCTGAAGTTTACATATAAGAGAAAATGGATGATGGCTTATCAACAATAAGTGTCACTGTCAAATAAAATCAAATCCCCTTCCAAGCTTAACTTGGTTTCTCTTTTGTATAAAAGTCATAAATAGCATTGTGGTGAGGTTGGAAAAATTTGGACAAATAGCTCCAGATTTATGCATTTATTTAGTATATTAAGATAGAAAACAGAGTGAAAATTCTTGTGGATGGTAAGGTTTATAATTTTCTTTGGAGTTATTTGGTTCATTCTTATCTAACAATCTTTGTGTGATAGTTACATTGACCCCATGCTGATAAAACATGTTTGTGATTCTCTTTCTTGCTTTGCCTTCAGGTCTACATCGAACTTGAACAGCATGGTGATTACGTGAAAACAATCATAGAAAATCAACTAAATCGTGTGAAGGAGGTCGAACAGTCTCTTCTAAAAGTTAGGAATAATGAGAAGGGAATAGAAGATCGGATTGCTCATGCCTTCAAGGTTTATGAGCTGTTGGAGCAGCGCTTACAGAATTTCAAAGCATTACCTGCGTCAAATAAAAAGCCTTTGTCTAAAGCCGAACGACAGTTCGATGCTGATTTGGGTATGGTTAGCTTTCTTCCTGATTCCTTTTGTATCTGGAGCTGATGATTCCTGAAATTGCATATGTATTTCTGAATGCATGCAGATAGAATTTCAGATCAGGAGTTGGATGCCTTGAAATCTTCAATGGAAGCATTGGATGCAAGGCTCAAAAGATATGTGAGCTCTTCACCTGATGGGTCTTCCATCACTGCAAGGCAAGCTCCAGGAAGGAGAAAAGACTATCTGACAGATAGTCAGGTTTCAAAGCTGAAGTCATCCTTGGATTTGTTGTCAAGTTTTAACATTGAGAACACAAGGAAAGTTAGATTAATTGAAGACAGATTGAGCAGACAGCATAAATAGCAATTTGGTATGAGAGCAAAGAAATGCTGCTAACTACTTTTTGGCTAAGTTCTACATTCCTGTTTTGAATTGAATCAAAACTTTTGTTGAAGAAGACTTGGCTGTGACTTGGAACAATCTCAACTCTGTAGTGAACTATCGCTTAGGAGCTAAGGTAAGCCTGTAATATCTCCAGTGTTTTGTACCATACAAATAAGTTTTAAATGAATCTTCATTTTCTATCTGCAGTTAGTCTGTTGGGTAGAACTATAATTGTTTTTCTTTTCCTTATCTTCTATTATATGGCTCTTTTCCGTGATCTGCTTCATGCAAGTCATGGCTAGTTTTATTATTTTCTTAACAGTTTAAAAGATAATATTAAAACACTTCAAAATAATGTTCTCAATTTACTATGTTATAAGGCAGTAAGTGGATGAACAAAGATTTGCAAGAACTATCACTTCGACTGGATCAGTTCCTCTACATCTAGTTGAAAGGAAAGCATCATTATCAATGGTTGAATCACATGAAAGGTTTTTGTATTGTCCAATCTGACCCTCTACTTAGTGATAACTTTGACTTGCAGAGGCAAGGGAAGAGACTTGTAAAGCAAAGGTTGTTGCAGCTTCAATGTGGAATGATTGCTTAGTTATATTCTATGAGGATGTGAATGAATTTGTCTTTATATTGAACCAAACTTTTGTTGGAAAAGCCATACAAGATTTGGCAAAGGTGAGTTGAGCATTAATAGTAGCTAAAGTACTTCATCATAATTAGCTTTTGTCAAAGATGGTTGCAAGATTTGATTAACATTAAGCATTTCTAAGTATAGGAGTTCAATCTAGACCAAAAAACAATCAAAAAGTCCCTTTCCTAGTTCATGTACATTATCATCATTAGAAGATGAAGGCATTTTCATATATAGCTTAGATCTTGCTTGAAAGTTTATCGATTACTTCTCACCCCCTTCAATCTAATTATTGGCCCATTAGTATGTTACAATTTGATTAGGTTTTTCACACATGATATAAGAAAAGAAAAAATCATTGATATAAGACAAACATTTAGGTCACCTTTTGGCTTTCGAAGCTTATTAGTTGTTTCTAAAAATAGTCCTAGGAGATGCTCTAACTAATGGGTACCTTGGATTTAGTATCTATTTTGGAAAATATAGTATTTTGACAATAAAGACTCAAGGGAGTCATTTTGATCATGAATGTCTTATTCTTGATATTTTTCTCACAATTTTTTAGTACAAATGTTCTACTGAGAAGCTCTAGTCAATAATATTTTGATTTTGTAATCTATCTCGTGATTTTTTTATGACGAAAGTAGAACAATATGCATCGACAAACAAAGGCCTTGGCCCAAGAATTTATCTCAACAAAATATTTTGAACAAAAAGGTCCCAAGGAGATGTAGCTAACTAGTTTCCTTAGTCATGAGATTGGTCTTGAAAAAAACTACTAAAGAACAAATGCTTAGTGATATGTTCCAACCATTTTGTGTCTTGACCTTAGATCCATCTTGAAAATTTAAGAAAAATAATTAATACAAATCCCAACGACAATTCTAGATGATAGGATTCCTACACTTAAGGCCTATCATAAGAAGAATTAGGTATTGTCATTTTTAATTAAATTTTTGTTATGTTTGAAAACTTTAGGTATTGTTTGATTGCCCATTCTTTGGAGAATAACACTTTTTCTTAGTCCATTTCTAAGTTAAGGATCTTCATCCTCCATGTCATGGAATGAGTGATGTCTTATAAGGCATGTATAAGAAGGGATTTCTCGAGTTCAATTAGCTCAACTTTTGTTTTGACAAAGATCTATCCAAAGTTCACGTGAAGCTTAAACAAAAGAGAGCAAAAATGGAATATTGCTAGTTCCTTTAAACCTTTAAAAAAGAAAAATGATTCAAATTTAAGCTTGTTCATGTTGTACTATTTGACTTCAATAAATAAATATAAAGATTATGAGAAAAATGACACATGAATATATGCTTTTTTTAATAATTTTAATCTTAATCATGTATCTCCATCTTCAAATGACTAACATACATTAACAATATCTCTTTAAGTCATTTCTTGGGCAATCATTGAGCTCTTTTTCAGGCAAAGTAATAGTTCTCAATAATGTATTTTGGGTGTTTTTTAGATATTTTTTAGCAATACTAATCTCTTTGCAAACAAAATAGTGGTTCTCTATAATGTTTATTTCTTAAGATCATTTTCTAACCTATCTCTCAAAAAATAATTATTAAGTTAGAAATTTTAATTATTATAAATTTGTAATCATTTATAATTAATAATTAATATGTTAAGATGATTAATGTATCTTATTTTTCGATTCGTGCCATCTCATACTTATCATTATTTTAGAAAAAAAGACCCCAAAATTTTTTTTATTTTCTATTTTTCATGCATGGTGATATATTTTTTCTTACCATAATCATGAACAATATGTGTGGCATATTTTTTTAAGTTTTTCATTGAAGATTGTCAAAATACAATCAAGGTTTAGAAGAGCTTAGTTAATTGAAGGCAAATAATTTTTTTATTTTATTCAGTACTATATAAAATAAAAGTAAAGAATATTTTAAATAAGGTGATATATGAAAAAAGTGATGTTTTTTTCTTATAGATCTATAAAAATATATTTTAAAGCTTATATATGTTATTTAATGTGAAGTGATGCAAAATATTTTAATATGAGGTTATGAAACTAAAAAAAATCTTTGTAATTATACAAATTATTATAAAATTGAGTTAATGAATTATACCTTAAACTATTGAGAAAGATTAGCTAATCATATTGCTTTTTTTAGAATAATATTTTTTTAGAACCAATTGAGTTTTAAATAACAAAGGTCAATCATAGTATTTAAAAAATTATGAAAAAAATGCAAAAAAAATATTACCTCAATGTTATTAGTTTATAAATGATTAGCAATAAAATTTCAAGAAAAAAAAAATTCTACTTGAATTTTGCTTGATACATGTTTTCTAAACTTAATTGTTTTATAAATATAATTTCCTTAAAATAATTAGATATTTAATTGATCAAGATTCAAAATATACTTTTAAATCTAAAAAATAAAAAAATTAACGTTAAAAATTATATTTTATTCTTTTATTGAAAATTAAAAAATTACTTAAATTTTTTCACAAAAATTATCCTTTTATAAACAACATATTTAACTAATGCATAACTTTTTAATTACATATAAAATTAATATTTTTTTTAAAAAAAAATTAACATTTTACAGCTAATCCAAAAGTAATTTTCAAAAAAGGAAAAAAATATTAGTATGAATTATATTAAAATTATTAAAAATATGTATAAAAAATCAATAATGTACACATTCCATGAAAAATTAACTAAAACTTGAGTTAATTTCCACCAAAATATAGCATCCTCCTTTTACACAAGTCACAAAGTAGCTTGGCCAAGGTGATCATGGTTATGGCTACATGGATTCAAGTTAAAACTAGATAACATCGCCAATATTCATACAAAAAAGCAAAAAAAACTAGATAACAACCCTTCTTCAATCGAGCCAACAACCTATGATTTGGTTTTCTTGTATTTAGATGAACCAGTTTTTCCAGATTTACCATTACATTTGAGTTGCAAGTTCTTTCCTTTCGACGAGCAACCGTCATCTTCATCACTGCCATCATCAATCTTCTTTGAATGTTTCTTCTTCCCATCATTGCAATATATAACCACCTTATTCCTTTCAAGCTGTTGATCTTCACCATCAAACTTAGACCCAGGCCTCCAAATAAGTACAGACCTACCAGGAGAACAAGAGATTCCTGAGCTGACAAGAAAACCCCTCTCTTGGAGCTGACTTAAACAACATACCTTGAGCTCCCAGAAGCCAAGATATCATCACAAGGATGCAGTTTGTTTACTGGAGTGATTGTGGTCAAGTCTGTATCAATCACCTCTGCAACAAGACGACCTGTGGTTGTGTCGATGAAGTCAATCGGATGCAATGCAACACCATCATAGTTCTCACTTATATACCGACCGATGACTGCAAGAGACTCCGATGGGTCCTGCATAGGATTTAAGATTCAGAACTCTTGAGACCTTTAGGAAGAACAAAGATTTGCAGCATGGAGAAAGGAAGGTGAAAACCTTTGGATCCCACTCGGCTCGAAAAGGAGTCAGGTGACGATTAAAATCATGGCTGTGGACAATTTCTCGACTTGGCTGGCTCAAATCTCCAAATATCGAATCCCAGACTCGAATGCGGTTGTCTTGAGAAGTCGTTAGGATTTTGCTTCCAGTCTGTGGTGAGAAGTAGGCTGAGTTGACGACTCGTTCATGGGCTAGATTCACAAGAGAGGATCTACTCTCTAACTGACGAATATCCCACATGTATGCCTAAAGATTCAATCAATGAGCAAGATAACATCTCCAAACTGAAGGTTCAAGGATGTGTTTTAGTTTAAAGAGCTCACAAAATGATCATTCCCACAGCTCAAGAGAAGATCTGGTTGAGAAGGATTGCAGTTTAATCCCACAACCTTGCTTCCTTTCTTATGGATTAGAATTGCATCTGCAATTTGTGTCTTTTCTCTACTATCCAACCTATAGGCATCAAAAATGATCATCCGATGAACAGAAATATTGTAGTAACATATAAGAAGCAATCAACCAAACAAGAAACAAAATGCCTGAAAGAAAGCAAGGAGCAAAATGCAGGTTAAAAAAAAAAAAGCATACTCACAAATAAAGATAACCAAAGTTGTCTGCAACAAGTACAAGACCTTTCTCCAAGCAAGTATCCATGCCATATAGCATTCGCCAAGTAGCCGGACCCTACAAATCATGTATAATTTCTTATCCAAAACATTTCAATATATACAACACAAGCATTCTATAGCAGATCCTGTACATTTGTGTGTAGGCATCCAAAAAGATCTGATAAAACAACAACAGACTCATTAGTTTGAAATGATTTGGACCAAGTCATTTGCATCATTTGATCGTACGAATGGTCAATAAGGTGCTGAAAATTTTGATGTTACTCATATGAAATCTAAACCTAAAATACATACAAAAGTTGGATATAGTTTTAACACACATAAGCAAGCAGCATAAACAGAACTGCATCAACAATAGGCTACAAACTTGTTCATGGTGGCAAAATTAGGTTCTTCACAGCTCTGATTGCAGGAGTTTAATGTATTTTTTCATTTGTACCAACATTCTGGTAAAAAGCCTTCAGAATAAAAGGGTTATCAAAGCTATTTTTCTCTTCTCCCTGTGGCCTCACAACTACAAAATCGAGCTTTGGTTTCATCTAAAGGCTATCGAGGATCTGAACATGGTTAATAATGTGCAATTCTAAACTCTTTGTAGGCAAAAAGAAAACATTAGATGCTCTTCCCAACATAGGTTGGAGCAAGAATGCAATCGAAGTTGAAACAAATATATATCTTTCATTCATCAGAACGCACTGGAGGCAAAGGATAGAAAACTAGAGTGACAAACACCAACCTCAAATCCTACAGGAAATAGCTAATAACTAGATATATTACATCATAACGTAAGTTACAAGACTCACTGTTTCTGGGTTTGCAGTGTAATAATATACTTCATAAACTAGAAGGCCTCCTAGATGAACTTTTCAAGCAATTAAAAGTAAAAAAATTTAACAAAACAAAGGATAGTAGTGAATTGTCTGAGACATTAAATTTGGCATCTTATCTTTCAATTGAATGCAAATTAGCTTTACAATCCTTACTATTTCAAGGCAAAGAAAAAGAAAAAAGAACTAAGGAGCAAAAAGAAGTTTACTCCTTCAATTTAACAGGTGCAATTCATTGACCATCTATTTTCTGCCCACACCTTTTTGCACTTTATGCATCCCTGAAGCCCTGGTGACCATCCCCCAAACACAAAGAAAACTTTTCATATAAGAATCGACTTCGAAAACATCTAAAAGAACAGAAAGTTGACTAAATTATTCTCCAACACAGCTGTCCCCTCCAGATTAATTCTGTAAGTTCAACAAATAACAAGGTCAATGCTGTTGAGTCTAACAATCATCAGTTGACCAGTAAGATCAGACTCAATTTCTCATTGGATCACAAACAAAATCCAAATCCATCGTATACTGATCATGTATTCACCAACTGCAAACAAATTTCTCTACTGCAACGAACCTTAAGCCTGCTCATTGTCTAACCAAGTGTGTCTTCCAATCAACTAACTAAAGAGGCCACTCATAGAGCTAAAAAAGTGATTTTCTATTCAAAGAACTATTACATGAAAAGATAGTCAAGATTCTAACAGATAAAAAGCAAATAAAACAAACAATATGGAAAATAGTGAGGCCAAAATTGCTACCTTAAAAAATATACAGTGCATTACAAAAAAAAGGTTCAAAAACAAGAAAGTTAAAGCAAGGAAACAATAGCGTCTATTAAACTTGAAGATGAGAAAATACATTCCATCCATTTGGATTTAAATCCATCAAACAACATGAAATTCCAGTTTCAATGTCAGTATGATTGATCGTCCCATCTGATGATGCAGTATAGAGCATGGCATCATTTCTTAGGTCAAACCTGAGAAAGAAGATCCATAAATTAACAATTTTCCACCAGAAAGTACAAAAATATATGAACATAAAACACCATTTGAAACTTTTACTTCATGTTATTAACTATGCATGAGTGTATGGATCCATAGATGGTTTTCTCATCTGGCTTGCTATAATCCCATATTCCAATTTGCCCTTTCTGTTCAGAAGTATTGGTAAAGAGAAAAAGTGATGACAAACATCAACATTCTCTGTATACATGAATCTAATGATAATTGAGTCACATTTAAGTTCATCCACCAGGACAATTAACAATGCAAACACATACTTATATACCTTATCTCCTGATAAAAGGATATTGCTTCTTGTTGAATGGAACTCCAAGCTTGTCACACGTCTACTATGAAATTTGACAGCAACAAGATCCAATTTATCAGGAATAACAAATGTTGGTTTGATCTGCAATAAAGGCAGACCACTCAGAGCTACAAGCACATTTATAGAAATCAATTCCAGAAACAGTACAAGTAGGAAGAATTATGATAGATAATAGTAGCAGAAAGTAGGAACAAACAATAGAAGTGAAGAGAAAAGAAAAGGTTACAACAAGTGCAAGCATCAATCACCCAAACTAGACATTAAGGATTAGTTTGGTATAGTTGTTATTGAATGTCATGCTGATTTGCAGAAAGCATGACAAATGTAACATAAAATATCCAATATTAGGTGGACAGAATTTAACAAACTTGACTTTTTGGAATACAAATGGGGAAGACATACAAGATTAAACATATTTGAGATCATGTTCAATACATTTCAATTGTCACATGCATTCACTTAGTATAAGGTCTCCTGGTCTCATCACAACATCAAAACAAATAAATGGAAGGAAGAAGCAATGGAGAAATTCAAACCATTAACTGCTACCTTTGAAACTTGGGACTTGACTTGTCGCTCAAACACATAATCCAATGGCGTTTGTTTATTCTTTCTAGTTGCAGGAATGACCCCATGCTCTAATGCTACTCTGTGCGGACAGGACATGGTGGTATGACCTGTAGCTCCGGAATAAGAAAAGGAACATGAATTTCTCATAGAACCATGTCGAAATCAAACACCAACTATTACAGACAAACACAAAGCTTATCTGCAAAAGCAACGAACGGGTGAGAGGGAAGCATAACCGGGCATTTTGCAGAGGAAACAAGGTTTTTTGGGGCAGTCGATGTAGGTGGCACCCTGGAATCCCGCCTGGTGCCCCTCTTCCTTGCAAACCTGAAAGCGGATGAAACGATTATAGAATGGGAATAATGGGAGATAAGGAGCTTATAGATAGAATAGGAAGGGAGATTCTAAGACACCTTGCAGACTTTCTTAAGCGAGATGGTGATTCCAGACGTCTTCTTTCCGACCTTCTCCTCCGAAAGGAACCCCCTTTTCCTGTTCCACCTATCATCTCTTTTGTCTTCGATAACATCCTGCTCCACTATTGGATCTTCCTCCAACTCCTCTTCTTCGTCTTCAGAGGATGAAGAAGATGAGCTCTCGTTGTTGGAACCCAAAATGAGCTTGGGTCTTCTTCGAGAGCGAGAAAGAGCGGCCATTGAGAGACAAAGAGGAAAAGCAGACAAAGAAAGAACGACAAAGGTGAGGTCTTTGGCTTTCAAGCAGCCACGTCGCCGGAGATTTGAACATCGAGTAGTGAAGAAGAAATCATGACTGCGGACATGGGCGAGACGATGCCCTCAACGGTCCACCGACTACGCGCCACTAATGACTCTTGCTATTTTCCTTAAGTCATCATAAAATTTTAAAATATTTAACTATGCCATTAGAATTAAATGTTAATTTAAAAAGCTGAAATTTTGATCCAAAAAGATAACAAATAAACAAAAAAATAATACTTTCCTATATTTAATATTAAAATATTGATACATTGGGTGACAATTATTTAACTACATTGAATAGTTTGAAAGATAGTCATGAACATTGAATAGTAGAGGATATGAGTAGAGGATATTAGTTGCTTATGTAATTTTCATGATCTATTAAAAATTCTCTCAATTTCAAACAAAATTAATGAAAAATTAGTCATTTAGAAAAAATTATGAAACACAGTTCTTTGCACACATTGTTCTTCATCTTCTCTAGAGTTTTCAAGAGATTTCCCTCTTTACTGTTTTGGTTATAATAGATTCTATTACAATAAGTTAATCTCTACCATAAACCCTCCTTCCAAAGTAGACTTATGTAAAACATGGTTGTTTTCTTGCAAGTGACTTGTGTAATTTTTGGATAATTAAAGCCTCAATGTGCTCCCAAGGGATAAGTTGGGGAACCATCAAATCACATCTAATCCCTTAATGTCTTCTTCAATGGATCTTCCTCTCTCATTCTTGAGTATGAGTCTTCCTTTAAAAACTTTCAATGAGACAACTTACTAGGAATCATTAAGTTTTTAGCCCTTTTGTTCTAAATATCTATCTTTTTTTCTTATTTTGTGATGTCGAACAAGTGGTGCAAACTGTAATGAATAACTTAAAGATTAACCTCATAATTTAAGAACAATAAAATTTAAAAAGTAAATACGAGAAATCTAGCAAGACAACACACAAGAGACACCATATCCAAGATAATGTTAGCAAAAAAAAGAATCAAGAGTAACACAAGAGTCACTATATATGTTAGGCTTGCAACCTTTTTAATGGCACAGAAACATGTACTCAAAAAGGAGTTTGATAAACCAATCTCACGATGAAGAAAGAACAAAATAAATGTTACATTGGTGCATATTGAAAGAACTTAAAAACTTTACTGAACCTTGTAAAAAAACCAAATTAACGAAGTAATTTGCAAGCAAAGACAATAAAAAACATTTAACAAAATCAAATTGTAAACAATAAGGAAGGAGATGATAAGTGAAAATGACAAATCTGAGTAAACTTTGATCAACAAAGAGAAAGAGAAGTGACATAGTAAAAGATAATTGACAAAGTGAATGAAACAACAAAGTGAAGAAGAATCATTATGTGATAGTGATAGAAATGTGATGTCACAAAATTATATGTAAATTGGCACGACACCTTATTATTTGGGTTTCATACTCTTTTTCCTAATACCAAACCTCTAACAAATTAGCATATTAGAGTTCTGGTTGTAATCAATCATAACCCTCAACAAGATAAAATTAAATAGTAAAAAAATTTCTTATACAAATATTATCATTTTCAAAGAGTTGGTCTCCTATTTTATAAAGAGCATAGGCATAAAAAATAATAAAGAATTAAAAAATAAAAAAAACAAAATTTGTAGTCAAAAGTTTATGTAAATAGTATTTTAGAAAACTATCATTTTAGTTTCAAAAATTTAGTTTCTAGAAAGTTGTTACTAAAATTGTAATAAAAGTTGTTACCAAACAGCTCTTTGAAGAGTTATAGTTTCATTCTAAAAGTTATGCGATCAAATTTGTTGCCAAAATATCTTTATAAAAAACTACATTTTTAGGTTTAGCACAGTTGTGGCGAGTCAAATCTGAGTTAGTATGTTAAGAATTAGGTCAATTGGTTGAAACAACGTTAGAAGTGTTGTGGGCACGATTCAAATAGGCGCATCAAATCTAGTCAATAGGTGAACATCATGTCAACAAATCCATGTGCGTTTGTTGGTCATGTGAACTATTCTACTAATGGGTTAGATTAGTGAGTTAGCGTGGCATTGACAAATTTGGGTGAGTTCATTAGTCAAACAAACTATGCTACTGACGAGTTGTCTAATGAGTTGACATGCGAGGCGCATTCGTGTGCTTTAGTAGGACACTCAAATCTATAATTTGGAATAAGCATAGAAGAACCAAATTTGTCAATTTGGGTCGACCATCCTCGGGTTAAGGCTTGGCCCAAGCAAGTAGCAAAGGCAGTGGTGGACGGCAAATTAATAGAGGTGGGCCAAACATAACATTTTTTTTTATCCTTTTTGTATTCTCGTTGCAAAGTTTAAACCCATAATACAATTTTAGACTACTTAACTTTGCATATGAATAAATACTTCGATTATTTAGAAGTATTGACATGTGTTTGACTGACTCTTAGGAGTAAAAAAATCTTGATTGGTATTCTCACAAATTCTTCAAAAGCATAAAAAGCTTATCTTTGATGAGTTAACTATTCTAGATTAGCTTTTATAAGTTTCTATTGCGTCTAGATTTAGCCATTGTCACTCCTCTTCTGTGATCTAAGTATCCTCAGTGTTTAGTTAGCCTTTCCAACGAATAAAAGATATTTGACAATTTTGGTTTTTGGTTAGCATAGTCTAGTCATCCAACATTCTTTCAATCTATTCATTTTTTTATCATGATAGGATGGTGGGCACTCAAGTAAGGGTTCGTTCTAAAGGGGGTAGATGTTAGCTCAAATGGCTCATTAGGCCCATGACAAAGCTCCTCATAAGCCATCAAATTTGAGATATAGAAGGTATTATTGATGTCGTAATCATCTAGTAAGTAGTGTATGCATTTGGTCCACCTTTTTTAAGATTTAAAATGGATCGGCACCTCTATGTAACTTTAGCAAATTTTCTAATAGTAACATTTCGAAGCTGATTCAGATCACCACGTAATCTCCTTCAGAGAATTCTTTATGCCGGTAATGTGCATCGACTAATCTTTTATATGGCTTATTACTAAGATTTATTTTTTCTTTAATATGCTCATGGACTACTCTTATATGTTGTACAAACTTGTGTGTAGACATTGGATGTGCATGCTTGAATAAGTAATAGGGTTAGATTAATCTTTGAGATTTAAAGCTCAGTCAATTTCATAGAAAGGTTAGGTTTTAAGATCTACTCAAATTTGGCAAAGATATATATTAAGTAGATTTTTATTTAATGACCTTTATAATAGCATTAAAAATAATATAATTTAACTTTTTTAGGCAAACAAAACCTATATTTTAAGAAACTAATTCTTTTGTAATGACCCTTAATAAGATATCATCCCAATAGGTTATCTCATCCTAACTTAAGTGAGTTTTATCTTCAAAATATATCTTATAATTTTAAAATCATAACAACTCATATAAAAACTAAAATCACTCAATAGCCAATATAAGATAATTTATCTCTATAACTCTCAACTTAGAAATCTACCAATAGCCTCTCATTGAACAATGATTTATCTCTTAGGACATCACTCAGTTTTTACTTTTCACTCACTTTAGTGTTGAGTGTTACAAACATGTTCTTAAAAAATGAGAGAATTCAAAGGAAAAAAAAAAGAAAAATGGAGATAAATGACGAGAGGGAGAAACCTTTAAAGGGAAAGTCAAGATAATCTGAGAGATAGAGAGCCCTAGAGGAAAATAAAGAAGGGTTGAGTGGAAAAGAGAGAAGTGGTGAGAAACAGAGAGAGAGAGAGAGAGAGAGAGAGAGAGAGAGAGAGAGAGAGAGAGAGAGATTATGAAGAGGAGATAAAAAAGGTGTATTGTGTGTGAGAGAGAAGCAAACAGGTAAAGAGGGAAAGATAGGAGAGAGAAAGAGAGAGAGAGAGAGAGAGAGAGAGAGAGAGAAACAGTAAGAGATAAAAAGTAAAAATAGAGAAAAGGTGTTGGGGAAGAGAGATAAAGCGATGGAGAGGGGGTAAAAAGGATAGAGAGATCAAGAGGTAGAAAATAAAATATTAAGGTTGTTGGATTAAAGTTTTTGCTTATGATATGAGATGAGAAAGAGCTTATATTATATGAAATTATAATTTTAAAGATGAAGTGGATAATATGGCTTAAAGGAGTTTGGGTTTAATTTAAAAAAGATAGTATTTAAAAGATAACAGAGAAAGAAGGTTAAGAAAAAAAAAGGAAGTAAACAATTTATTGGTATAAAGAATTTTAGTTCAAATTTGTGATTAAAAGAAATGAGAAGTATTTTCATAAGTAGCAAAAAAATAGAGAAGTGAAAAAAATAAAAAAATAATCTCATATCAAAGGTTTGAAAAATAAAAAAAGAGATCATGCATGTCACTTGTTTTTGCATTTAAAATAAGAAGCATCTAAATTTCATTTCATCCATTCGATTTATACACAAATATTCATAAAAAAATAAAATAATTCAAAATTTTCACAAAAGGACAACTCAATATAATATAAAAAAATATTCAAATTCAAATGTAATACATTTCTATTTCATTCATAATCATTATTTTTATTTTAAGGATATTTCTTCCACTCCAAAAAAAAAAAAAGAAACAAGAAAATACGAAAGAGAAAGAGAGAGAGAGAGAGACAAAGAGAGACAGAGAGAAGAGGAAAGTTAGTTTTTGTTGAAAAGTTAAAGGTAAACGATAAATTAGCCTCCTATTATGATTTAGAGAAATAAAGTTCATACATCCCATTAACCAAAATTATTTAAAAAGCTCAAAATTATATTAATTATTATACCACTCCAAGAAAATACTCCAATTAAAAAAACTTACATCTTTTTTGTTTAGAGATTTTTAGAAATACTTACAAAATAAGAAGAAAAAGAAGAAGAATGCTTACTTTTGTAGAATCCAGATGGAGTAAATGATCTTTTTCTTGCGCCTTCCATACAGGTTCGTCAAGCTATCATAGTCAAGACTTTTACCATTTTTAAGTTTTTTTTTTAGTTTTTTACATGCTTTGTGTTAATTATTTATAATAAATATTAATCATTTATCTTCTTCTTCCATTAATTGGTAATCTAAAACACCCCACATTCCTATGTGTGTGAAACCAAGGACAAATGCTTATTGAAGTCACTCATTTATATCAACAATTTAGTTAAATGTTTATAATAATAATGCCAAACAGATATGTTAGCACTTTCTAAAAATTGTCATTATTCTTTTATACTAATTATTTAACCCATCATTATTTTTATTCTTGTTTTTAATATTAAGTTACCCAAAATCTAAATATCATAAATTTTACTAGTTTGAAGTGATAATTTATATAAAATATTTTTAACAATATTATAAAAAAAAATATATATATAATTTTATAAAAAAAACATTACATCACAATCATTTCACTAAAGCAAACATGACGAGCACAAAGCGTTACGTAAGCTTAATATTCGTGAAATAAAAGTTCGACAAATCATATTTCCATTTTTATCGGATAAAAAAAAGTCTTGAAGACAATTAATTAATTTAACGTTTATTTTATAATATTTTAATAAATTCGCTTCCCGACAACTTCGAATGCAAATCAATTACACCGCCGGGAAGGCCGGTCCGGTAAACCGGGCAGGATAGTAACGGCAAAGTAAACCGGACCAGATTAGTATAATACAAATATACTTTATATGTTTTAAGAAATTTAAAAAATTAAAATAGGTGGTTTTTATTCGAAAAGATCAATATTTTTTTTTAATTTCGACGGATATATTTTCTTGGCCCAATAAAATACATGCCTACGGTCCATATAAACCGAACATCGGTTCGCCTCTTCCTATCTGGCTTTCCCTACTTTCCTCTTCCTCTCCAAAATGCCCGCCACAGCGTTCTCAGCTTTACACCTCATCTTCTTCCCCCTTCTCCTCTCCATCACCGCCTTTGCTTACCTCCTTCGAAAGAATCGCAAGGTGGTCGACGGCTCTCTTCCACCGGGAAGTCTCGGACTCCCCTTCGTCGGCGAGACTCTGCGGCTTATCAATGCGTATCGAACTGAGAACCCGGAGCCCTTTGTCGACGAGCGCTTGCGACGCAATGGCACACGGCTTTTCACCACGCATCTCTTTGGCGAGCTCACGGTCTTCTCCGCTGACCCGGAATTCAACCGTGTCGTTCTCGGCGGCGAGGGTCGCACCTTTGAGGGCAGCTACCCTTCCTCCATCTCCACCCTCCTTGGGCGCAACTCTCTCGTTCTCATGAAGGGCGCGCTTCACAAGCGCATGCACTCTCTCACGCTCACCCGCTTCGCCTCTCCCGCCGTCATCCGCTCCTCCCTCCTCCCTGACATCGATCTCGCGGTACGCCGTAACCTCCGCTCCTGGGCTGCCGCCGGTGATCTCCATGGCGCTTCTCTGCTACTCCTGAATCAGGCTAAAAAGATCACCTTTGAGATGGCTGTTGAGCAGCTCATAAGCGAGGGACCAGGTAAATGGACGGAGGATGTCCGCCGGCATTACAACCTCCTTATCGACGGCTTCTTCTCTGTGCCGGTTCCCGCCTTCCTCTCCTTCACCACCTACGGAAGGGCTATAAAGGTCATGCTTTACCGATTCATCTAACTGATTTCCCCATTTTGTTGATTTATTGACGGATTGGAAATCGGGGTTTTGTGAAGCAGGCCAGGAAGAAGGTGGCCGAGGCGCTGACGAAGCTAGTGAGGAGGAGGAAGGAGGAGAAGGATAACAAAGCCCAAGTAGCTGAGAGTAGAAAGAAGGACATGGTTGATGAGCTTCTCGAGGCTGACGAGGGGTTCACGGAAGAGGAGATGGTGGATTTCCTTCTCGCTCTGCTTGTGGCTGGCCATGAAACCACGCCGACGATCATGACTATCGCCGTAAAGTTCCTCACCGAGAACCCATCAGCCCTCGCCCTCGTCAAGGTACCTTCCACGACTCCCCTAAGCGGCTCTCGCTTCTTCTTCTTCTTCCTTGTCCTTGTTTAGTCGTCGAAAAGGAAGTGAAGCGGAGGGTGATAACAATTCCAAAAAAGTTAAACCTTTGCCCCATGTTACCCCTTTCCTATACCTAATGATTCGGTCGGTGGGAATGTTCGTTGCTCACTGAAATCAATAATTGACGAAAACATCTGCATCGCAGGAAGAGCAAGAGGAGATAAGGGCCAGGAAGAAGGACGAATTCGAAGCCTTGGAGTGGAGCGATTACAAGTCCATGTCTTTCACCCAATGCGTCATCAACGAAACTCTCCGAGTCTCCAACATTATTAGCGGTGTCTTCCGTCGTGCCGTCGCCGACGTCCATTTCAAAGGTCCTTCGTTTAATGCACCCATCACCAAAACTTCTTCATCCATTAGAGATGCTTAAATCCATAGAAAAACCAAATTCGTCGCTTCTACTCTCAGATTACACGATTCCAAAGGGATGCAAGGTGTTCGCTTCGTTCCGGGCTGTCCACCTCGACGAACATTACTTCGAAGAAGCCCGCACCTTCAACCCCTGGAGATGGATGGTGAGCTCAACCAACGACATCTGGTTTGAATTAAAAGCCATTAACTTGGATTAATTGGTGCAGAACCACACGAACAACATAACCAAGGATGGCGGCCAGCAGGCTGGGGGGGCTCCCATCTTCACCCCCTTCGGCGGCGGCCAGCGGTTGTGTCCAGGCTACGAGCTCGGCCGAGTGGAGATATCGGTTTTCCTCCATTACCTTGTCACCTGCTTCAGGTACCGCCCCTGTTTCTCCTCTTGCTCCTCTTTTATCTCCATTGCTGCAGCAAAACTGGACGCTAACGTAGATGTTAGTTGTTTGATTCGAGCAGTTGGGAAGTGGCGGAGAAGGACAAGCTGGTCTTCTTCCCCACCACCCGGATGCGAAATGGCTACCCCATCCATGTGCGGCGCCATAGATGTCTCTGACAGGTCTCTGATTCGGTTCGGTGGGTCTTGTCGGGGGGCAATCTATAAAAAGGGGTATCCATGTAATATTTTGTTTTGTTTTGTTTATTGCTTAATGGAAGGATTTTTTTTCAAAATTCTCCCTTTTTCATTAATTATTTTCTATTTTTTTTATATTTCTTTTTTTCGTGGGATGCATTTGAAAAATTTATAAAATGATGGGTTTGTTTTGTCACAAAAAATTCATAACTGATAAGGATGGAAGATGGTAACGCCCGCCGGCCTAGAGAACAACAAAAAACAATAGATAATTAATTGGATAAGAAAAAGAAAGAAGTATAGCTGTTAATTATTTTAGAATAAAATAAAGGTTAAGTTTTCAAATTTTTTTATTAATAATTATGTATTTTAATCTTTATTTTTGTTATTTGCAAAAAAAAAAGGTATAACTCGTGTAGTAAATTATTTTTTTCTCTCGAGTTGTAAATTCTCATTATGTATATATTGTTTCTTTTTTTAAATAGACATTTTTTTTCCCTGTAATCTAAATATAAAATTTTTTTTAATAAAATAAATAAGGACATTACATAATAAGTCATACTAACTACCATTAAAAGAAGCAGGTCGAAGTCACGCATGGAATTCGTTAGCTTGATGAAGTAAATTAAAGCCGGGAAATGGGGTATTAACGTCTTTTTACTGGAGGTTACGTATACTAACAAAATTTTAATAATGTTTTGATTTTGACTTTAGTGGATATTTTATTATGCATAATTTGTATTTGAGTATTTTTGCATTAAATTAGTTTTCTTTTAAAAAAACAAACATAAAAATAACTAAAAAAATCAGCAATATATGAAAAAATAAAAAAATCAATTAAAATTTTCAATTAATTAATTAATAATTAATGTAAATAAATTTAAAATAATTTCTTTATTACTATAAAGAAATATATTTTACACATACAAAATACGTGTAAATAAAAAAAGAAAACAAATATTTGGATAATTTGCATTAAGGACTTCTCAATTTTCTTAATCTTCAATTATTATAGCATGGTTAAGTGATAATTTGAAAAATTTTTATATAAGAAGTTTAATAATAGAAAAAAATTTAGCTACATAAGTTACAATTTCTTTTTTTTAAAAGAACTTCTCTATCTGCTTTCACAAACAAGATATTTATTGATAAATTTTTAATAAAAAATCATTTATAATTAATTAGAGATAGTTATAATAATCATAATATTTAAATTTTTTAAACATTTTTTTAGTATTTCTTTGGACTGATATGAAAGCAAACATGGGTATCCCCTTAGAAGGAATCATTAGGAATTATTATTTTGCTTAAATGAAGCTTAAAGATTACTCAAAAAATAGCTTAAAAATCCATCAAAGAATTGACCTAAGGTTCAGAGAACTACTTAAATATCATGTAGTGAATTGTCAAAAGTAATTAAAATTTTTGATAAGTTGTCAAGAAAACTCAACTACATTTAAACCAAATTTGATTTGGGATTGTTAGATATTGTCATGAAAAAAAAAATGAGATCTATTTAGCTTTGCTTATTTAAAGATCCAACAATTCTAGAATTTTTATCACACTTAACCTTTTTATTTAGGTAAATTTCTTTTGTAGAACTAGTGTTTCAATATTCCTCATAGCTCGATCCGTCTCAACATTTTCTTTTTTGCTTAGTCAAAGGCCTAAGTAAAAAGGTTCAAAATCTCATAATTGATCTTTTCGATAATTTGTTTGCTAATTATTACCCTCTTGACCATGCTTATAATGAGATCTTTTATTATATCCAAAATGATAAAGGATCCCCTCACCTCAAAGTTATAAGCCTAAAACTATTGTTATCAAATAGACAAATCTTGCATTTATCATGGGCATTGTCCAAGCTCCATTGCTCAAAACAAAACAAACCTCAGTCCATCTACTATAGACTTCTAACTTCTTTAATTATAAGATCTTCCTTGTAATCATCATCTTGCTTGCTTCATCCCTTGGTACCTTTATTGCCTATGAGGTCTTAAGGGGAATTAGATTACACATTATATTTCAAGTATGCCTCTCCTCATATTTAAGTGTCAAGTCCTCCTCATCTATTATGTATTCATCTCCCCCAAAATAATGATCCTCATTATCCCCTTGCTATGAGAGGTGTAAGAGCTCACTTGTTGAATTTTGTTTGAATGCCTTGAAGCCTTTTTACTTGTTATTTTAATTCTCCAAAGTACTCATGGCTCCAAGAGTGATGTAGTGAGTGTAGTTCAGTTTATGTAGCAAACAAGAGAAGGTCACGTATTATTAGAAACTGACATAAACCTCAGCTGTGAGAAGCAACTTTAACACAAACTTTCTTTTTGAGCATGTTTAATCTTCTTAAGGTTCAGAATTTATGTTAGCAAAGAATAATTGTTAGTCCATGTACTGATTTTTATTCATGAAAACCTTTTGAAGCTTGATGGAATTTGTGTTCTGGGTTCTAGATCAAGGATAAGTGATAAATAGCTGCGAAACTCATTTAACTCTTCTTTGTTTTATATGTTCTGACATGTGCTGGGTTAAATGTTTTTGATACCATCTTATAATAGCCTTGCTTATCTATTAACATCATGTAAATTAATGACACTTCTTGGAGAGATGAAGGAGAAGGTGAAATGGATATGGAAATTTAAATTTTGTTCTTCTGAAATCTTACAATGAAGTTCTTCCATTTTATTTTATTTCTGCACAGGAAGTATTTTTCAATATTCATCACACAAACTTAACATGCACTTTATTTTCTTCTGTTATGTCATCTCTTCTTTTAAATGAGTTTTCTGTTTACCACGTAAAGATTGTTTGTGGTGGTTCTTCATTTCCAAATGTCTTCCCTTTGTTACTTAGTGATATGTCCATGAAATGATTTTTTTGGAATGTCTAGTAAACAAAACATAACTTAAATGACAAATCTAATGCTTCCCTTTGTTACATTTGGGTCTTTCTTGTTTCTAATCTAATTATTTAATTTGATGAATTTGAAAGAGAGTGATTCTTAATATGTCATGTGTATATATAGTGTTGTTAAAGTGCGATTTAGAATCATTTTGATGCAAGCTCAAAATTAGATAAAAGTTTTTCAATTTGATCTTAACCTGATCTCAAACAAAGAAAAGGGGGAAAAGAATTCACATTTGTTCTTTCATAGCTATCTGCAGCTAAGTTCAGCCTACCAATTGCAAGCCATTAGTCTAAATGTAAATTCTGCTTTCAGAATCTAAGCTCTGATACTAATCTAGTACTGGGTTGAAAGAAGAAATATCCTATTTGCCTTGTGCTATGCTTTATGAATGTTAAAGTAAAAAATGATAACCACAGAAAGCTATGAAAGCTATGTTTGTGAATCATTTTTCAGAAGCATTACAGGGTTGCTTTTTGATATGTGTAGTATCATTGCATGCTGAGTTGAATGTGGTTATGAATAGTTTGGTTGATGATCCATGCTTTCGCATGTCATATGTGAAATGCCCTGAGACATGATTCTATCAAATCATGACTTTTCTTGCATGTCAGTAGCTATCAAGTCTGAAGACATCACAAGAAGGAGGTACAGCAGAAAGTGATGAATTAGAAATCTTCATCTGTGGGCCAAATTAAAGAGATGAAACTTGGTAGATTTTAGAACTTGATTGGACAAAGTTAGGTCTGACATCATGTCAACAACAGGAAAATGATCAAATTGATTTAGTTAATCAACAAATATTTTAACACATGGAAATCAAGTTGTGAAAACTCTTTTCTCATGCCTCTTCTATCCCAAAGCTTCATTTTCTGGGGTCATTTTCTATATCCTCTCTTGAAGTAAATCCTTGCTCATTCAGCGTGCTGTCCAAAACATCATCAACATTTTTTAGCGTCTTTCATGAGAATGATGAACATATTGAAGAAAGGGAAAGTAGACAATGGTTCTTATCATGGAATCATTTGCTCCTTTGAAGCTTGACTCATGAAACCTGAACTTGTCTATACCATGAACAAAATTCTAAAGCTCATAGAAATGGCTCTGAATCATGCAAGCCATCTTTGTTTTAGCTTTTATAATTAATGCAAGACCTTCTATGAGCTCTTCAAAATTCATCACGAACATAATTAAAGTTAATTCGAATGTAAAAGTTCCCTAAAGGTAACCACAGCTTAATGCACACTTTTAGCTAAACTCGAATAAGTGGTCTCATAACTAAAATGTTTTAATTTATTGATCTAAGTACCTATAATATGGTGTGCATGTGTGCATGTTACTTGACAAGTGTTTCAAATTTTTTTAAAATGATTTTTAAAATTAACTTGGATATCAAAAGGTCTAATATGTTTTTAATTAGTTCGATCAAATATCAAGGGATTAATTACTATCATCCAATTGACTATCCAACCCATGCACATTTTTCCTATTTAAATAACACTCAAAGAGGGCGGAGAGTGATTGCTATGTAATGTCCCGAGAGAGGAATCATTAGACAATTAACTGCTCTTGTGCACGGTTAAAAGGGTGTAAGGATAAGTTCTCACATTGACTATTAAGAACAAGATCATGGTCTTAATATAAGATATCATGATCTTAAGAAGTCGATGCATCTTACCCACGTTGGAACACTTGAGAACTACATGATTAAGCATATTTGGGTTAGAATAGTGCTGGCAAGAAGGGTTTTTGTATGAAAGCAAAACTTGCTTGAGTTGAGATGAGACGACCTAAGAAAACAATACTTAGATATAGTGAAACCAGAATGTTACAACTTAATATTAGAGTCGACCCTTCTATTTATATGATGTGATTCAAGAATTAAATAAAAGTTAATAGGCTTGTAATACCTAAAAAGGGTGAAAAGTGGTTTTTGGGTAATATCACAAGAGAAGAATCATTAAAAATGAGTGGCTCTTGTGTAAAGCTTTTATTATAGGAATAAATTGTTTTTTATTAACTATTAAATAAGATATTTTAATCTTTTTATGAGATACAATAATCTTAAGATGTCAACGTTCCTTTAGGTATCAAACCCGTATTAGATCCCATGAGAACTTCATAATCAAACAAGATTAGGTTAAAGTAGCATTAGGATGTATGATTAAGCTTAAAAGAGTCTCTATGTGAAGGACAAAACTCATTTGGGTTGGGATAAGGTAATCCAAGAGGATAATGAAACCAAGATATCACAATGACCGAATTAAAAATTAAACTGCAGAAGAAGCTTAGAGGAACTATGAGTCTTGAAATAAGATTGTGGCAATAGAACTATATTTCATTGGATTTAGGCTAATTGCATAACTTCATTATGCAATTAAGTAATTCAAACTTTATAAGGATAGTTGAAATGGCTACTTATAAGAGACTAAAGGACACTTAAAGATAAATTTGAAAAAACTCTAATGTGAAACTAATCTCTTGGTGTGTTTTCTAGGTGGCTATCACTATAAATATCTATGATAAAGTTTTTGACAAAACTTACAAGAGATTTAATGAAATGTATTATGCTCTTTTGAGAGAAAGAAGCTATTGACTCTTTTGGTTATTATATAGATCACTTGTATAGCTAATGCATAATTCATTTGGGTTATGTATGTAGGCTTCTTTTGAGGCCAATGAGTACTTTTTTTTGTAGCACTTTTTATGGGTCTTTCTTGAGGCTTGGATGTAAAGGTTTGTCAAATTTTTCATAGGATCCTATGATACTTAACTCTTAATACTAGAGGTTGAAGCCAATCTAAAGAAGGATTGAGCCATCCTAAAGATTCCTTAAATTTCAAAACATTGTCTCTTTCTATATCCTTATGTAAGGTGCTTCACAAAAAAATTATGATGGAATGGATGGTAGAGAGAAAAAAATTGGAAAGAGGTGTAATATAACACATGGTCTTCTATACCATGAACAAAATTCTAAAGCTCATAGAATTTTTGATAATGAAGCATGCAGGCCACCATTGTTTTAGCTTTAATAATTATTAATGCAAGACGTTGGATGAGCTCTTAAAATTCATCAAGAATGTAACTCAAGGTAATTTCAATGTAAATTTTACTTAAAAGGTAGCCATAGTTTAATGAACACTTTTAGCTAAACTTTAATTTAGCTAAACTTGAATTGGTGTTCTTGTAACAAAAATGTTTTAATTTATTGATCTTACTTATAATATGGTAAACAAATTATATATATATACAAGGGTCCAAAATTTTCAAAATGATTTTTAAGATTAACCTGTATATCGAAAGGTCCAACATGTTTTCAAATAGTTCGATCAAGCATCAAGTGATTCATTACTATCATCCAAATGAGTAGCTCTTATATAGGACTTATAAGAGTGTAAAAATAAATTGTCTAACGTCGACTACTAAAGAGTAATATATCTAAACATTTGATAGAACCAAGCATAAGTGGTGTTTGAAATCATTCACTTGCTGTCATGATTGGACTACAACATTGGAGTATTTTTAATTTTTTCAAAATGCATACAAAATGGACAAAAAACTCACAAGTTTAACTAGAGAAACAACACCCTATTTAATGTACAATCTTAGATCCATCAAATAAGCATATCAAATTGTTCGATTTGTGTTTACGATCCAAAAAAATTATTTTCAAAAAAATTCTTAGAAAATTATAAAAACATTTAAAAAATAACAGATATAATAATCTAATCATAGTGATCAACACTTTGAAAATGTTTTGCAAATTTAAAATATAAATTTTGAAAAAAATCATTCATTTGCTCTTAATTTTAAAAAGTTGCCAAAATTAAAATCCAATAAATGCATACTTGCATATTGAGGATAGAAGTCATGTTCCTTTCAAAAGCTCAAAATCAATGATGTATGATTCATTGTTTGTCATGTTAGAATAATCAAGATTCATACAATGTATATAAGAGAGATGGTAGTGCAACCCATATGCAACTTATGTCAACAGAAAATCAAACCATAGGAAGAAGAATGAAATAATAATACTTGATAAAGCTCTCATAAACTCTCCAAAATTTTATGAGTCGCTTGACAAACCCATGAAGTAACCAAGACTATGGGTCACTTGACATCTCAATTATTGCAATAGGTCATCCCAACATAACAACAATGATTCTAACCCATGAAAAAGGTGTGATCCATAAGCTCCTTATCATAAGACTTTTCTAAATGCTCGATTGTCTTATCAACAAACCATTCTATCAATCTACCATTAGCAAGGATGCCAACCAATTATATGAAAAGTTATAAGAGATTTATATATTTGTTTCCGAAGTATCCATATCTTGAAGGTTGTTGTAGGTCATGCCAAACGATTTAACCTATTATGTTAGTGTTTGCATGTTTTGCCAAGTTGCAAGAAAGATTAGCACCAAAACAAGGACATAAGAAAACCTAACAATGGGAAGAAACAGGTATCTAGTCCCATCAAATATCATCACATTTAACACCCTCTATTCTCGTGCTTTGATCCTTCTTCCTATGAAAAACAAAGCTCAAAGACGATCATCCTGTCACCTCTTAAGATAATGATTTGTTTGGTATCAATAACATGATTTTTTTTATTCGTTAGATTTTCCACATGTAAACTGTCCTTCTCATAGCTCAAACCATCAATCTTGATCCACTTGATGTCATTCCTAAACATTGCTCAAACTAAGTACCTTATTCTATTATTCAACAAAAATCTATAAATAATCATTCTTAAAATGTTACATTAAAAACTAACTATAGTTTTGAGTATTGCCCACAAATGGGCACTAAGTGAGCCCATATTCATTAATTTACATGCATCAAATGGAACCATCAAATGCTTGGCTTGGTATTTGAATTAGGATTCACGAGTTCAGATACACATCTTCGGATTGAGCATTTTTTTTTTAAATAGGTTGAAGGTAAAGTCCAAACAAGAAGTAAACAAACAACTAAAATTTTATGATCTGAATCAATTGATTCCCACAATTAAGTGAGAACAGTCAAGTTGTAGAATTTGTTGAAGTTGGTCCTTGATTTTGAAAGTTTTCAATTTCTTTCATACTCATTTGATGACAAAATGGGTCAGATTCTATCACAACAATAAACCTATGCGACTTTAGAAACAATGAAAAACGAAACGAAAGAAAATGAAAGGAAAGAATCAAAATAAAATATAAAAAAGAAACAAAATATAAAAAAAATAGAGGAAAAAGTTGAAGATAGAAGAGCCCAGATGAAATAATATAAGCCTTAGACCAGCACTAGGTTGAGTAATTAAGTAGAAAGATAAAATTATTATAAACAAACACTCATTTGGATCTATTGTTTCCAGTTCAATAAAATCACACAAAACTGTCAAGAAAACACTCATACAAAACACTTTACCTTTCCAAACGAATTGCAATCTGCTTGAATGCATGTTGTGAAGAAGCTCAATCTCTCCTTTGAATGGCATAAGTTAGTTTACAACATCTGACAGTAGATGAGCATTCAACTGAGTAAAACAAATCTGAAGTACAAATGTTGGCAGATTACAAGCATCTCACGGCCGCTACAGAAAAAGTACAAGAAGAAATATCCTGAAGTAGCCATAGAAAACATCCACATTACCTCTTATCAACCTCCATCTCCACCTGAGGAAGATGCTGTGGAACAAGTTTGCTAAATTACACTGCAACATTCAGCCAACTGGTGGCTCTTGTCCAAAAACAATGGTAGGAAGAAGCTTCTTCAACCATTGGAAATCCCAGCCATAATTATTTGGTTCCCTGAAACATTTTGCTGGAGTGCTTTCTTCAGCCAATCCATCACAAGAGCTTGCTGCTTCCATGGAATCATCACATTGAACATCATTAACATGTTCTTCTGATAAAGCCATGGTTCCTTCCACTGCAATGTTTCCTCTTGGCAACGTCACTTCAACTTGCTATTTTTAATGCATGAAAGAAAGGGAGAGGATGCTTTAATAAGAACTCTAGAATGATAGATTGCTAGCTATGTCGCAAAAGCATGATATGGAAGTCGGAGATATGGTATGATGTAACCATGGGATATTGCTGTTCTTATAGCAATTAAAGATACTAATACAAACTTGAAGAAAACCTATCACAAAACAGGTCATTTTAGAGGCTTGAGATTCTGCTAACAATTAAACTAATCCTGAAGCTTTAGAGGCTGAGATTTCACCAGCTGACAAGCCTGCTCCTTTTGTATTGTGCTAAGCAACATAACCTGGAGCCCTGGCCCAGACCACCTAGCTTGCATTGTCCCTTGTCTGATGGCTTTCTCCTTACCTAGTCCTCGCAAAGCCGAGTCACTGGACTACTAGATTTTTCATTAAGGCAACAGTCCGAACATAAAGACTAGATCAGTTTCTCCTTTAGGGCCCAATCTACTCCTACACAAGAACACTAATCAAAAAAGCCTGAAATAAGAACCATTTACTGATATTCTTGAGCACAAGCATAACGACAACATGGATATGCCAGTGATTCTTTAAGACCAAATCCAATCTTGAAGTATTGAAGTTGCACAAGCCTGCGAAAAGCCTTCAAACACTAAGCAACGACACCACCATCTTCCCATTTGATTGGCTAATCGTTATTTTAGCCATTCGCTTGGCATTTGGAAAGGGGCTACTCAAACTAAATATTTTTCAGATTGACAATATAAGTTTAAGGTCATAATACTCATCATTATCCAAGATTCAATCAACAACATTTATGATGCCACCAGAATATGATTGAAGTCCTCATTGAACCTACGAGAATCCTCAGTGGAAAACCTCTTGTTGTGGCAGGGCTAATGAAATCAGGGGCATACGAGGGGAGGCCAAGATTCAATTTTAGATGGCCATACACAAGGCAATCCAGTCCAACATTGGTGCTTTCATACTTGCAAGAGAAAATTCACAACTCACTAGCTCCATAAAAAAAGAACCTTCCTGCCGACTGTCAAAGGAAACTGAAAATGCTTTAAATATTGGAATGCAACAAGCTTATTAAGTCGGAGAACCTTTTCATTGACATTAATTTTTAAACTTCAACCATGAGACATTAACAAATGTGAGCAATTATTAGAAACAAAAGATGTTGCCAAGTGAATTCAGCAACAATTATACAGGAACTATACCAAAATGCATCAAGAATAAACGAGTCCTAAAAGGTAAGTGAAAAACCATAGTAGTTGTATAAAGAGCTGATAATACTATTCGCACCCGCACCATGCGAATCGAACCATGGATCGTCACTGCAAGAGCTTCTTTCATCAATGAAGGACCATTGTAACCAGTGAAATAGTTAAACTTATTTGGGATGTAGTAAAAAAACCATATGAGAAAAGTTAAGCTTATGAAAAGAAGATAAGACTAAGTTCGAGCAAGAGAAAGAGAAGAAGAAGAATAACAGTATAGCAAGAGAGTAGTTCACAAGGACAATGTTGTGTTATATAAACCATAGCGTGTGGACCTTTGGCTTCCCTAAGAAGATGCCCCACATTAATAAAGTGTAACATGTGTTAAGCACCATACAATAACAACACAACATCTAAAGAAGTGTGAAAACAATGCCAATAAATGGCCCCATTTGTCACCAACTAAAATAAAAACTTCAATCATAGGCAATAAGGTCATAAGTCATAACTCACAATGCCCTTATAATGTTTAATAAATCAGCTTCCAACAACAACTTGGACACATATCATGGTGTTTGATAATTGAAGAAACATGAGGAAGATGTGTTAGAAAAATGAGAATAAGGTGTTTAAATAAGAATATCAAGAGATCTAATAAAACATTATAAAATAACTTTGAGAAAACATACAACTTATATTAAGTGAATATAAAATTTAAGTATATTATTATTATAATATTAATTATTTCTCCTTTTTTTAATATGGATAATGATCTTCAAGAACAAATCCTTCTAAATATGTGCAAAAATTCATAACTTTTTCAAATTATTTTGGAGGTTATTTACAAAGAGTTTTGAGAAAGTTTCCAACACCTATAATCACCAACAACAATTCTCTAACTACTAATTTTGAAAATCCTAAAATTTGATCAAAATATCTATTACTCACAAAAATTAACATAATGATATTATACAATCTAATGATGATATTGTATAATTATTATCCATTTGTATTAATTGTATTATATGATTTAAACCAATTAGAACTAACTGTATCGTATGATCTATAGATAATACTATATGATCGCCTCCGATTTGTACTAATATACTAAATATTAATATACCGTACAAAATTGTTTTCCCTTCTCTAAACATACTTAGCCAAATAATATAATAATATTTTATGATAAGGCTATAATATTGTACGATCTAGCCAATTTCGTTATTTTCAAAACTTTGAACTCTTATTATTTTGAATATATTTTATGGATGTAACCACGGTCCTAGGTGAGCTCGAGCTGACGCGGGTTGGCTTGGGTATGCATAGGTCGGCATGACATGGGCTGGCTTGGGTAGGCGTGTGTCAGTGTCGATCAGCATTTGTCAGCACAGCTCTTCCCAAAGACAAGGGCTTGGATCACGACGACACCAACTCTTCCCAAAGCTTTCTCTTCTTTTCTCATCCTCCGATCTGTAGTCGACAGAAAGGGGGATCTTATAGTAATGCTTGACGAATGGCACCAAAACTACATCGGATTCCCATTTCCCTTCTTTAATCTGATGTGAGAGGCTTTTCCTAGGGAACTCAACTAAGTGCAATAGATCTCTCCTTTTTTATTCAAGGTATTTTTTTCTACGTTTTCGCCATACAAGTAGAATTTAATTTTTAAATTAATCAAAGATCTTTTTTTTGTATTTAAGCTAATAGATTAAACTAAATAATCTCTAATAACGTTTAACATTTAATTCTTCTAAATATCTTTTATTTTTCTAAATCAAATGCTAATAAAGTCCAGGATCATCATACTATTTGTGCAAATTCTTATATTTCTTAAAAAATATTTTAAAAATATTAATCAATTCAAATAAATTATTCGCTAGTTCTTTATAAAAGAGTTTACTTACCTTATCCTCTTCGCTCTCAAATAATTGACGATGTGTCATGAGGCAATTTCTTCTTCACTTTCCTTACTCTACTTGATGATGCAAAGTTCTTAGTCCATAAACATAGTAAGTTCTTCTACTCTTCACTCTCACAACTTGAGAATGTAAAAGATAGATCATAATTACTCCAACTAGTAACAATGGTCTTCTTCTTCTTCTTCTCAATAACAATTTTTGACAATTGAGATAACAGTGTTCTGATTCGTTGCATTCATGATAGTGTATCTCTATCTTTTTTTTTTCTTTTTCTTTCGTAGCTACTCTCTTTAGAATTTCATACAATCATCCTAAAAATTTTGGTTCAACTTTTAGAAAGTTATTTTACCTAACTATTGCATGATGATTCATCATCGAATGAGCGTTAACCAACTCTTAATGCATAGTCCCTCCTTTGTTGCTTGGGTTGCCTTCATCTTTTTCTCTTATTATCGTCTCCATCTTATTAATCATGAGATCACTAAGAAACTCATTAAATGAGGATGGTCTATGTTTTGAGACTTTAATTGTTGTCACTTAGGGATCAATCTCCTTGGGTATCATAAGAAGAATCTTTCACACTATTCAACTTTAGAAAATATTTTATTGATATTTGAAAGTTCATTTACAATTTAACAAATCAAATAAACATAATCTTAATTAATACCACTTGTATACAAAAAAGAAAAACTCATAATCATATATAAACAAATTAATTTTAATTTTCTTCATTTGATTAATCCCTTCATGAGCAACCTCAAACCACACCCAAATGTCATAGGTGGTTCTGAGGTTCATGATCATACTAAATTCTACAACCAAGATCAACAATAAAGGATGTTCAAAGTCTTAACATTGAGTTGAACTTAATGTTTTTCTTGAATTGTGAGTTCACTCAAAAGTCTAACTAAGACATTATCTATCTTTTTAATAAAAAAAATCAAAATCATTTTTAACAATATCTTGAATTTCTAAATCAATGGATTCAAGAAAAATACACATTTGATTTTTCCAATAAAGATAAAAAAATCCCTTCAAAGAAAAGTAGACAAAGGGATGAAGCTGCTTCTTCCAACATCGCATAATCATCAACGTTTGTATAAAACTTTATAAGGATCTTTTCAAAAATAGTTAATCACTAAAAATAACTATACTTTGACATCACCTATTAGGAAAATAGAAGCAAGATGGGTACACAAGAATGGGTGGGTGAATTGTAAAACTTTAACCTTAAGGTAAATAAAAAAAAAACAGAAGTCTTTGAAATTCTTAAAATAATTGCTCTTAGAAATTTGTTTTGAAAGATCTTGTTAATTTAAAACCTTTTGTATGGGGATACAATAAAGGTAAGTGCACAATTGATTTTTAGATGGTTCGATCTACAATCAGATCTATGTCCACCTGCAACTAAAAAGCTAAATAAAAAAATTAAAATATCTCTCATAAAAAAGAGTAGACAAAACCCTATTTTGAGCCAAAAGACCTTATAAATGTGCATACCATAAAAACCTATAAAACACTAAACAAAAAAAATCTACAATTACTAATTTCAAAGAGCCTACAATACTATACCAAAAGATCCTATAAAACCCCGAGCCAAAACGACTCTAAAAGGTAGCTAAAGGCTTAATAGAAGACTAAAAATAAAGTCTTAACAACAAGACAGAGCCAAAGTAAAAACATCAAATATACAAAGTCTTATAACTTAATAAGAATATCAAGAGGCATACTAAAACGTATAAAACAATTTTTAGATGATATACAACTTTGCTCAAGTGAATATAAACTTCAGAAAAAGTGCACTATTATTGCAGCCTTGATTACCTCTCCTCTTTAAAAAGAATGATGATCTACTAGAGTAAATCCTTACAAATGATGTGCAAATGTTCATTAACTTTTTTTATTATTTGAAGGCTATTCATAGAGTTTTGAAAAAGTCTCTAACGACTTTAATCACCCTCAATGACTCTTTAAAAGCCAATTAAAAAATCTCAAAATTTGGTCAAACAAATCATTACTCATAAAAAAAATAAACTAATAATATTACACAAACTAAAGATAATATTATACTATTTATGCCAATTTGTACTAAGCGTAATGTATGATCCAGGGATTAGTATTATACAATCGTTATCAATTTGTATTAGTCGTATTGTTTGATCTATGGATGGTACTATATAATCACTGCCAACATGTACTAATCGTATTGTACTTTAAATTTTAACATACCACACAAAATTGTTAGGTTTTCCCTTCTCTTAACATACTTAATCAAATAACCTAATAATATTGTATGATAAGACAATAGTACTATACGATCTAATTGATTTTACATATTTTCAAGGTTTTATATTCTTATTATTTTGAACATACTTTATAGATGCAACTTATTATTTTCATGCTTTAATGAGGCAATTCCTAAGAAAATAGTGTTGAATACATGCCTTAAACTAAACTTATACGAGTAAAAGAATGATCTTAAAAACTTTTATCACTCACACTCAAAACTTCACCCGACATCTTTAGTGTCTTAAAAATAATGACAAGTCTTAATATTTTTAAACAAACAAAGAGATTTCATAAAATTTTCCTCAAATGCGCTCAAACTTAAAGTTTAGCGCCCATTATATTCTCAACAAATGCTATTGTTGAAACCATTGAGCCAACATCAAGCTTCTCTAATTGAATTCACCTATTCATTTTTGCGATAAAATATTTCGAACACTTAAAGAAAAAGCACTAATAAAACAAAAGGATGGTCTAGTTGTCATCAAAGAAGTTATACATCAACTAAAAGTTCCATAAAATGAGAACTTCAAAGAGAAGTATTCATTATTAAAAGAACACTCTAACAATATGAATATAAAACAAGTTGCTATTAGCCAGAAGATTCTCCCCCACACCCACCTTGTGGCATTGTGACATGATAAAGATACAGCTTATGCATGTAGCATCATCAAAGATATAATTGAATCATAGGATTAGAAAGCTAAGTCACACATATTGGCTCATTAGAAATAACAAATATGGTTCAACTAGTTCGCGTGCATTAATAAGACCACAACTTATCAACCTTCCAAATGTCATTCATCTGCATTGCCTTAACACCCTATCTCACCAAAATGTCTCAATGTATTTAAGAAATGTTTCATGATAAATAATGTCCCTAGAGAATGCCTCCTTTCTCTCATCTTATTTAGATTCCAAAAGGTTACATCATCAACAAATTAGTTGTGCACCTTTCAACATTGAAGGTTATTATAACCAAAATAACTCACCAATTAAGCTCTACACAATTACGAAGGCTTATGTGAGCCTTTGTAATGGAGTATGCAAAAATATCTATAACAAAGCATTGTATAATGTATTACATCACTTCAAAGTTATTGTGCTCCTACCTAACACCAAATATTCTATGCTTAACTATATCATGTTTGCCAAAAATGACCATATTATATGATAAAACTGCACCTTCACAAAAGAACAGTTCTGCTCTTTAGATTGATTTCTCATTTGTTTATAACTAAAATACAGACCATTCAAATACCATTAGCAGTTACATTTTCATTATTGGCAACAACAAGATACATCAGACTTTCTAGCAATGAAATCAAGGTTACAATTACCAAGATCAGGTGAAGCATGAACGAAGTTCATTTTTCAGACTACTTTGTAGCATTCTTTCGACAAAAAGGAAGAGATCAGTTTGCAATCTGCATTAGAATCATCAAACTTATACCTCTGGAGGGTTGGAAACCTCAGCTAACCCTGACTCAGATAAAGGGAGATGTTCCAGACCAGGCATCAGCGAAGGTCCATCCTCAAGGTTGCTTGGGTGATGTTCCAGAGCAGGCATTAGTAAAGATCCTTCCTTAAGGTTGCTTGGGAGGTGTTCCAGACCCGGCACTAGTAAAGGTCCTTCCTTGAGATTGCTTGGGAGATGTTCCAGACCCGGCATTAGTAAAGGTCCTTCCTCAAGGTTGCTTGGGAGATGTTCCAGACCAGGTAATAATAAAGGTCCTTGCTCAAGGTTGCTTGGGAGATGTTCCAGACCAGGTAATAATAAAGGTCCTTGCTCAAGGTTGCTTGGCTTCTCTTCATCATCTATGTTTGCATCCTCATCTGCATTGCTTTTCTGATTCATTTCTTCCGTTTCTTCCACATGATTTGTAAGCACGCTCCCCATAAGAATCCCATTCTCAGAAGAGATAGCTGATGTTTCTTCTGATATCACCTGCTTTTCTGAATCATCCCAGTCCTCGGACACAACAATAGTATTCACCGTGTCCCTTGCCTCTATGATCCTGTCAGGACCAGGTTGCCAATATACTTGCCCTGATGTGCTTCTCAATAAAAGCTTGAACTTGACAACCCTCCCCACAGGAAGATCCTAGTTCAGAAGACAGTAATCTTAGTGCACCAAACACTGATAGACAAATCTTTGTTATTGGAATATTTTATGACACTACTGCATTAGGGTAAAAAAGAAGCCCTCACCAGCTCAACTGTCCAGATATGGCCATTAGACCATTCCAAAGGAAATGCATTTAGAGGATCCCAGGAACCCAACATGGCATCATCCCCAACAATAAGAAACTGCTCGCCAAAGTCACAATCTTTCTGTAACATAAATTTAACATGCACTGTTTTTGGTTTATCTGAGAAGCAGCATGAAATTTTAGGCTTCTAATATCATGGGTTATCAATAGAAATGGAAAAGAGAGAAATGAAGGAATAAATTTCAACGTGAACACAACACATAACATATTTACATGTATAAGTTTGGATAGGAGCCGCATGGGCTTCATCATCGGCAGATTCATTGACAGCCTGCACGAATAAATTTCATGTCGTCATCCTCTTCTGCCAATTTCCCAACAGAAGTAATTCAGCAAACTGAATTCAAACAATAGGTAGAATTGGCCTCAGGCAAATAGAATTTACAGCATAAAATTAAAACCTGTTACACGAAAAGAAAACAAGATTTGATCCACCGGTTACCAATATGGAAAATAAGCCTAAACCCCCAAAAGTGAAAGAAATTGAGAGGGATTCAGATAAAGAAACAAAGAACGATGACAACGAACACCAATATAATCCCAGCTGAGAGACCAAAAACTAACATATAAACCAAAAATCTGTCGAAGATTATAAAGGTAGAAAGAGGGGTAAGAATACTCAAAAAAAAAAAAAAAAAAAAAAAAAAAAAAAAAAAAAAAAATACACACACACACACATGAAGAGATAACTGAAAGCGCACAAAGGCAATTACACTGGGAAGGCAGAATGGCAAGTGAGACGCTGTATTCAGGATGTAAGCACTTGGGTAACCGGTGCAGCGGAACTCCTTGGAAGCACCCACGAAAGGAAACCAACAGCAGCTCGAAGGAGGTGGGCGGAAAGAAGAAACCAAAGAAGGCAAAGCGTCGCAGCGGCCTCGGATGGCAGCACAAGGGTAAAAGGCAGAGCAATGGGTCTTCAAGGCGTCCATTCCGCGAATCGGTGCCTCACCCTGGAAGACGAGCTACGGTATAGGCGAGGAGAAGTGGCCCACTCGAGAAAGCAAGCAAATATGGAAAATTACCACAGCGGGAACAGTGGAGGCGGCAACGTGGCCCTTGGGCAACGATTTGAAGCTGAAGCCCAGCGCAACAGAGACCAAGCATAAATTATTAATTAATTTCCAAAAAATAAAATATTAATTAATTAAAAGATAAAATAGTAATTTTAAAATAGAACATTTTTTAACCATATCAGAAAACGTCGTTACTGTAATTTGTAAGTTAAACTACAGATTTTATTAAAAATGTGTGGACTAACCACAGATCTTTTAATTAACATAAAAATTTTAAATAATTATTTATTTTTTACAAAAGCATGACTATAAAATAGTATTATTTAGTTGGACAAGACACTTAGAAATGAAATGAAGTAAATAAAAATTCAAAAGTGTGCATTAATTTAATATGATTTAAAATCTTCTAATTTAAAGAAATTTAATTGTAATTTTTATTTTTAATATTTTTAAAATTTTCTAAATCAATTTTTTTTTAAAAGAAATCTATTTGATATAAGATTAAAAACATTTTAAATTCTAATTAATTTTTAAAATTTTTAAATTATTCAAAAAGTATTTTAAAATAAAAAAATATTTTTAGAATCTTTAATTTTTAATATTCGATTAATTTAAACTTAAAAATAGTTTAAAAATAAAAAGCTTTCGCATTCGAATTTCAATTTAAAATTAACAAACATTCTTAAGGCTAGTAATATTTTTAATTTAAATTCAAATAAAAAATATTTTAAAATCAATAAAAACCAGTACTTGTAATTTTAAATTAACTAATATTTTTAAATCTAACAAATGGACAAATTTTTAAGTTGAAAAAATATCTTTATGAAATTGTATTTTAGTCTTTAATTCACAAATAATTTAATCACATAATTACTTTAATTTTCTATTTCTTTTTTCAATTTAGTAATATTTTATTAAAAAATAATCTAAAATAATTATGTTAAACTAAAAACTATTTATTATTGTTGTACAAATTGTAACTGTAAACTTCCAATTATTTTTAAAAATTAAAATTAACTAATTATAAATTATTGATAACTTACAAATAATATTTTTAAATCATCAAAAAAAAATTAATCATTTTTGAAATAATATTTTACTTTTTCTTTTAAAAAAAATGTTTACGTGAAAACAACAGTGAAATGAAGATAAAGGTAACAATAAGCACTGGCCAAGATACAGCAATCATAAAGAGAAGCACTGGAGGAGATGATAACTATTCTGCTCTAATATAAGATCATACATGAAAGTATTAAGTGAACTAATTCATTAAAAAAAAACATAAATAAATAACATATCTAAAAGTTGATATAAGCATACACAAAATTCCCCAATTATCTCCCTAACTAATGTAATAAATTAGTACAAATAATAAATTTTAAAATATTAAAAGGCTAGTTTTGTCTTTATACAATTACTTTTATCTCAAATATTACATTCCAACAACAGTACATTAAATGCCAGTCCATTTAAATCACACACCATTTAGCCTTGTTCTACATCATAAGTGTCGAGACAAAATCATTTGAGATCATAATGAAGCCTTGTAATCATATAATCTAATATAATTGTTTAATCCTGAACATTTTTAACCTTTTTAAGATTAAGAAGGAAAAAACTTGTATGATAGATAAATAGATAAGAGATGCATTGTTGATCAAATTCCAAAATTTGACCTTAAATATTCAAATCTTCAATCAAAACTTCCTACTCTACCTTCTAAAAATATTTGATCAAATGACAATGTTTTGATATTCAATGAAAATATTAAATGAATACGCATGCCAATCTTTTATTTTAGCAATCTTTTTATTTTTTTTAATATTTCTCTGCTTACCCTTTGTGTTGACAACCATGTGAGAATCAATTAAAAGTGTAAATTTAGAAGTCCAACAACCTAAATATGCTGAAACTTCAATGCTATCTTCTATAGTTCAAACAATTCAATAAGGCAACTAAAGAAGACAAACATTCAATCATAAATCTAATGAGCATGATGCAAACACACAAGAACTTGAACCAATTTATTGCACATTTATCTATTGTTAAGCCTATTCTTGAGCATGTTGTTTAATTTTCACATTTTATAATTTTTCCTATAAGATTATTATCTATATCACAAGATGACATGAGGCCACACCTCTTCAACACCAGATGGCAAAGGAAGACAACATTTAGATGGTTTGATAGAACTCAGTACTATTGGCCACATGATCCAAATGACAAAGTTAGTGATAAATTGCATAAATAACAATATTTGTGAACCCAATGTACATACCATAGGCATCATTAAGATGAAAGAAAATAAGGTGACTGTAAATCAAATGATAGTAAGAAAAATGGTTATAATTGATGCCCCTCTTTTCATGGTAAGCTAGATCCCAAGGTCTTCTTTTAGACTAGTTAAACAATATTGATAAATGCTTTGAATGACATAGGTGTTGAATCCTATGAATTTTAAAGGCAATACAATAGTTTCGGAATAACAAATCATTTACGTGCTTATCATATTATCTAATGTGTCTACTTAATATTTTACAAAATCTATAAAGATAGATAAATGAAGAAGATCACTCATTATAATGTGGATAGATAAAACCTCAAAAGCTACAAGTCAAACCAAACTAAAGCAAGAAAGAGATGATCATCCACCTTGAAGTTCCATAAGCCCAAGATGCTTTTCAAAAAGATACATATGTTAGGACATATGTAACGAATGAAAAGTAAGAATACTAATTAATTTAAGAGCTAGCACAATATTATTACACATACATATTATTTAAGAAGACATGTCTTAATTACTTTCATTACATATTATTAAGGGCTACTGCAATTAATATAACTTATTATGATTATATTAATACATAATTCGATAAGGATTGATAACTTAAATATAGTAAGATGTCAATTGCAAAGTAAATTAAAAAATAATTAAAATCTGAACTTATCATACGATACAATTAGCTTTGTGACAAGTGAAAGATTGAGCTAACAGATTGTTCAATTTGGGTTTTAAATGGTGCTTTGTGATAATCGGACAATATAATCTAAAGATTGAAAGGTATGCTATGTTCACAAAGAATACATATAAGAAATTGAAAGATTTGAAGAATCATTGCATACAATGCAGTCTGGTTACCATAGGAATTCTAAGAAAATTATACAATACATGCATATTGACCAAACAATATAAATATTCCAATACATATAGAGAGAGTACATTAATATGATAACATACATTATGATTGTTCAAGCAAACTTGTACAAAGCATGCAAGAAAAAAAATCAAAATATTCATATGGTACATAGATGTAGTATTGGACCATATAAACAATTTATTTTATTCCAATTAAAAAAATCATAAAAATCATATAGTACGTTAATATTATTACATACCAAACAGAGTGCCTAAGACATGAATATTGGACGATACCATATATTTACCAAACCATACAATGAAATGTAAAATATTTTTCAAGTCCTGTATTGGTTTCAAAGCTTTCAAAGCTTAAAAAATGTTCATTTTGTATATATTTTTAAAAGGAAATAAAGCATTATCACATCACCATTAAGGCATTTAAAAAAGACCATAAAAAAGCTAAAATTACTATAATTGTTGCAATGTTATAGAAATATGTGGTACTTTCACTATCCATGCGCTCACTTGCCACTACTCCATCCGAACCACACGAGCTAGCCTGCCACACAAGCTTGAAACCCTAGAATTTGGTACAGTGAGCAACAAAGGCGCAAAATGTGTACGGACTAGTTTTTTGGATAAATCTAATCGTTGGAAATGGTTTTTAGTCATTTGGGGATGCTTTTGGAATGTTTTTATGACATTTTAGGTAATAAACTCTTAAAAACCATAAAAGATGAAACATAAACATTTTAAAGAGAATTGCTAAGTTCAAAGCCAAGTTATTATTATAATATCCTTTTAAGAGTTATTGAGGAAACTAAAACTAACTATGCAAAATTCTTTCAAAAGAGCTTGTGGGGAGGAGATTTCAAAACTACATCAACTAAGATAGCTCAAGGGTTGGAGAAATTAATAGTCATATCAGCTTTTCATATTACATTACAAAGCTCTTGTTTCAAGTGATAATTGTCTTTCAATCTAAACGTCAAATATACTTTTATTTGTATATTTGGTTCATCATAGACTGGGATCGTGCTTTGAATTTATTCTTATGGTGTTTTATCTTTTAGTTCAACTTTGGGTATGTGTGGAGTGACTAGCCCTATCTCTAGGCATTGTGTGTAAGTTGATTTGGTTGTGCTTTATCTATGAAAACCTTAAGATGTTTTAGATTGTAGTTGATTCATAAAAAATGTCAACTTGTAGTTGGATTTCTCCACTTAACTATGACTAATGAGTGTTTTGTTTAAAGCTGTTCAAACAAATTGCTTATCTTATAATAATCTTAAGAAGTTATAAAATTTGATACATCTTATAAAATCTTGAGATAATTGCAAAAGGAGGTTGTTTGATCATCTACAATTTGAACAAATTTTACTTGAGCATTGATTAGCATATGAGTTTCTTAAAATTATGTATCACCAATCCCCCCAACCCTACCCTTTTTGGTGTGCCTCCTTAGACCCAACAATAAGATGTCACAAAATTGGTTAAATTGCTGTGCTAAATATACAGCAATAGTTTTTGCCAAGTGGTATAGCCAAAGCTCACAATTTAAATATCGATCATTTAAGAGATTATCTTGATACCACTTGGATTAAGATTAATTGCAAATAGAAGGGAAAATCTCTACCATCTTTTAATAAATCTAACTTTGGAACCCATGAGAAGCTCATATTTAAGCATGCTAAAGTAAGAGAAGTTTTGAGATAGATGACCAATGAAGAATGGATCCTTTGAATAAGGCAAAATCTGATTGAATCAAGATAAAACCTCACTAAGAAAACTGAAATGTTACAATTTAGAACTATACACAGTAATTTGCCAAAGCATCCTTTGGCAATTTTTTCTCCCTCGTGAATTGAATATGCAATAATATTAAAAAAAAGTTGGTCTCACACACCTTAGAAGAAGCCAAACATAAAGATTTGGAGGCAAATAAATATCAAAAATTTTAATAGCAAGAAAATATATTTCTCAAATCAACCCCACTTAACTTGTATACTATGAAAATATAAATCAAACACTTTATGCCATTCAAGGAAATAATAACCATCTTATTTTTTGGTCTCCTAAGAAGGGTCATCTATCATGTTTGCATCCAATAGAATTGTGACCCTCAAATAAGAGGCATTAAGACTTGCTAACCAAGAACATAAATCTTTAGAAGAAATAGAGGACATTGATCTTGCATTTGAAAAAGATAATTTCAAAGTTTGACAGGATGAATCTAAGTGTGTTAGCATGATGAGGTGTACCTTGTCTATGCCTACTCCCTTAGTGAAGGATGAATAAAAACGCCCCATTTTTTTTCATACGTGTAAAAAGTGGGAGAAAAAATGCGAATGCTAATAATTAAGGGTGATAAAACACCATAAATGTATGATTCAAATTCACTTTGAGTAGAGGAAGCCAAACATTTGAAGATCGGTCTATTTAGTGTTAGATGGTCAATAAGACCAACATACCAACCAGCATTTGTTGTGTGTTTTCTATGAATTTTACATGCATTCATCACGATCATTCATGGCATTATCATATGAATGTTCTCCACTATGATCAGATCACATATGTTCAAACAACTTATAAGATTCTATTTGATAATGTTTAATGAAATAGTATTGGGAGTCAACAGCCATTTCATTGAGTTCACCTAAACGGTTTAATAAAACTGCATAATTCTTTTAAACATGGGGCACATAAGCATCATCTCATTGTACTATTTTATGAGGGAAAAAAATTAGAAATAGTTTTATCCTTTCCAAAATATCATCATCATGCCATCACTTATCATTCATGGCATTATCATATGAATGTTCTCCACTATGATCAGATCACATATGTTCAAACAACTTATAAGATTCTATTCGATAATGTTTAATGAAATAGTATTGGGAGTCAACAGCCATTTCATTGAGTTCACCTAAACAGTTTAATAAAACTGCATAATTCTTTTAAACATGGGGCACATAAGCATCATCTCATTGTACTATTTTATGAGGGAAAAAAATTAGAAATAGTTTTATCCTTTCCAAAATATCATCATCATGCCATCACTTTGGCTTCTACTTAATCAATGATCTATTTGGTCATTTAACAATGAATTACTCAACATCTATTTTTCAATAAAAGATCACAAAGCACAACTTCTAACAGCACAATCACAGCATCTTATAAAATCTACTTGATTAATTATTCAGCTATAGCTATGCCAACCAATATAAAACCTTTTTTATCCCTAAAATTAGACCAAACCTAGACCCTAAAAAGTCTTTGCAGCTTATGGCTCTCAAAAAATTCTAGAAAGGGAGGTGTAAATTTGAAGCAACGCTCTATCAATCAAACAAGTTCCTATAAAAGAAGATATTCCTCATTCAACCTATCTAACATATCTAGGTTTTATGTGTGAATAGTGTGAGTCTAGAAAGGGAGCTTGAAAAGAAGATTTCAAAACAAGCTTTTAAAAAAACAAGAGGAAGCATTGAGGAAAAGTGTTTGAAATGGAGAGACTTTTAAAACAACTACTTGAAACATGAGGAATAAACACGAACCTAATAAACTGCTTCTAACAAAAATATCCAACATATTATTGATTTGGATAAAGGATCCAAATTACTAATTTTTTCTAGCAATAAAATAAATCATAAATAATATGCCAAACTAAAAAAGCAAGTAGGTGGTTTGTTAGTCAAGGATTTCATCTGAGAAAGTCTTATATTGCAATTATGTTAAACACCAAGAAAGATGATTCTTGAAAGATGAGCACAAATAATCTAGTCATCATAAATAGAATTACAATCAAATATTGGTATTATATAGCTCAATAGGGGTTATCCTTGATGTCATGACCACATCAAAATGATTTAAAGGTTGACTTTCATAATGACTATCAACATGTTAAGATTAGACCACAAGATGAGCCAAACACTACTATCAAAACCTTTGATAGACTTTATAAGTGGTTAATGAACCAAATCCTTTGCCAATTTATAGGAAAATAACCTTAAGCATACCTTAGTTGCATCCTACTTTATGGGAAGGAACATTTTAAGGCATCTTCAACTGTTCCATAAGACTCCTCAATAAGAAATATTTATTGGACCTTATTAAGGTGTCCTTTTACATTAAGGTTTGTCTTCTTAAGGAATTTGTAAAATCTGTTAACATCATAGTTACAAACCCTTCTATAGCTAGAGCTATGAAAGGATGATCCCACACAAAATAAATATTTGATTTTACAAGTTTTGTTTATGAATTTATTGTTTTTTATAAAAGATAAAATATAAGAACCTCAAATGGAGTAGAATTGTTGCTAGAGGTTTTAAGATAATTAACACAAAAGATGATAAATAGCAAAAATTCAAATAGAGAACATAAAAGGTTCAAAATTAACTCAATGTATGATATGATCAAGCCTTCACAAAATAAATCTATTATAATCATATGCCATGGTATAACAAATCCACAATATAATTGAGTTTAAAACAACATATAGTTCTAGGAAGTGGGCTTTTGCGCCTAATGGCTAACTTGCCATGAGATGATTGAAAGACTTGATTAAACTAAATACAATGAAATAGAACACTTTCAAGGCTATTAAAGCAATCCATTCATATGTTCTCCACAAAATGGTTTCATTTTGTGTTTCAAGGTTGAGCTCACAACTTTGTTCCTTGAAAGCTTTTCAAAAGTGCCCTTTTTTCATTTTAAAAACAAAAACATCAATAGTATTCTAAATAATATTTATAACTTCTTTTTCACTCACATAAAATATACTTTTCAAAAGCTCATTTTAAAACATACTATCAAAAACGCCTTTTTAACCATAACCATTGTTACCAAATAGAGTTAACATAAGTCTATAACAAAATGAAATGTGCAAATGTTGAGGAGTTTCTTGAACTTTTATTGCATCACATTTCATCTCAAAACTACTTCTATTATGATTAGAAAACTAACAATTCCAACCTATTAATTGTTTTATTATCTATTTCATTATATCATGGATTCTGATTTTCTTTGAATTAGCTTAAATGTGCACATGTAGACTAAACTTCATTTCATGAGCAAAAGAAAGTTTGGCTTTTATGCTTGGGTTAATAAAGAGTTTGCTTTAGGCAACTATTGTTTGAAATTTACAATATGCGTTACTACAAGGCCTTTTGAGTTATCACTCCAAAGATTTTTATATAAGGATTGTACAACCTTCTAAGCTTTTTCAGTTTTATAAAGGAAGCAGGTTAGCAAAAGCCTACGCAATGAATCTCAGGAATAGACATTAGCAAGTTGGTGACTAGAGCACTAAAAAAATCTCAATTTTCTTAGTGTAATTTATATTGCCATCTTGCTTCATAATCATTTACAAGTATGATTACATTATATCTACCTCATAATTAGCAAATATTTCAGGCAAAAAATTTTGTATATCATTTCCTATAAATCTAATGGAACTTTTCATGATTGTTTGTAGAAGAGCAATAATTCAAACACTCATTTCTTTTATTAGACAATGCAATATTTGTATTCCACTTATAGATTTTCACTTTTAGAAATTAAGACATTTAGGAAAGGACAAAACAATTATATCGGCTAAACATAGGTTTTGCTAGCCATCGCATTAAAAAAATGTCACCAAAATAATTTCTAGTGTAGAATTTGTCAACACAATAAATCATCTAAACAAAATACTAAGTTATACAATCATTTGCAATTTTTACATTCCCCATGACAAAATATTAGTATAGACTGGAAGTTGAACTATTACAGTCATTTTTCCAACATAACTAGTACTTTAATGACTTTCACAATATGTGACTGATATTTATATTATTAGTTATTTTTTAAAAATATTTCAAAGTTATTTGACACCAACCTAAATTTTTACTCAATTTTTCACTTATCAATAGAAAGGTAAATGAGGATGTTAATATTGTTTTTTTGTGTTCATTAATAATGGAGTATTTTGTTTAATAAGACTTATTATTGGCAAAAGCTGCATTAACTTATAATAATCCAACCAACATGACTATTCTAAAGTCATTTTTAGGCATTGAGGTCTCTCTCCTTATAAGCCCAATTTGCATCCATCTAAGACTAGTAAACTTTTGCAAAGAATATTCTTGACCTTCATGTTGACATTTGAAGAGAAATTACTTTATGTGACAAAGGAAATAAAGCTTTTTTTGATACTCATCATTGAGCTCAAGAGTTCAGAACAATTTAAAACACTATGCTCATACTTTTAGACCCTAATACGTATTTCAAAATTTAGAGTCAAATGTTTATCAACATAAATTAGTTAATAGTTTGTATATTAGCAATATTTTTGACAATATAGCTCTAATAACTTACTGAATCTCCTTTAAACATTCAAACTTTCTTCTACGAATGTTTGTCAATGGCAATTCTATTTCACCATTGGCATTAATAACTCCATCACAAAAAGTGATTTTAACAATATTGAAGAAATCTTAGATAATGAGATCATTACTAGAGAACAACATGGTCAATGCCACATTAAGAAAAAACCTATGATAGTATGCATTCTAGGTTTCAAATGAGGAACTTTAACATGTCCACTACCTCATTCTTTAGAGCCAAAATTTCTTTAGCCTAAAAAATTGATAAGAACCATCCACATCATACATATGAGCTTTCAACTAAGGGCAGTAAATTTATGTGAAAATGAAAATTGCTTGACACTAGTTCGAGCTTTGGTTTGAGAATTTTTTTCAAAGTTGATTTGGGCATGCCTTGGTTTGCTCAAAAATTGATTGAGCCTAATAAAAAATATAATAAAATAGATGACAATTCATTGGTGGTATAGTCGTTGGAGGCTTATGCATAGTTTTCTTCATTGCATCAATTTTACGCTCACCAAAAATGGCGAATTCTACTACTATAACATTGAGAACAATGCATTTTTGCACACAAAAACTTGAAAGAAGGGAAGCTCCTTAGCTAAGAGAGAATGAAGTCAAGAAAAACAGGCAAGTAAAATGTATACAACAAAAGACTTTCTAAGACAAGACCAAAAAGACTAGCACCCGTCATTGAACTAGCAACAATATGGATTTTCCTAAGAAACGAGAGCTGGCACCTTGGAGTTGCTCAAAGAGCTATCACCTTAGTCGAGGAGGGCAACACCATGGCGGCATAGAACGAACTAATCTAAAACCATCAAGTTTTCCAAAACCGAACTAAATGGAATTGCGATTTGGTAGAGACGGAATTGTGAGGGTCGAGTTAATGGCACGTCGTGTGGGCCTCACTTGGTATGCCAAAAGCGTGAAAAACCCCAAACACTACAGGAGAACACTTCAAAAAATGCACTTCAATAGCAAGCAAGATCGTTGAAATTCAATTTGGTCGCAGAATCGAGAGTTTTTAAAAAGTGGTCTATGGTATGGTATTGTGCAAAGTAAGTAGGTATAGGAAAGTCTTTCTCTAAGTATGTCATCGTCATTGAGTCTCGTATATTTAGAAACAAGCACTCCCACTATCATTTCACAATACTTCTATCATTGTAATATAAAGAGTTTCAATTGTACCCTAAGAAAGTTTATCAGACAAAATATCCCTTATGTCCGTACAGTTCCCCCAGTCTAATCGAGAGGCCAAAGTAGACCTATACACAAGTGATATCCATCAAACCAAAAGCCCAAAATGTGCGTTATGTATAAAAATGTCGTAACATTTTGTAAATATCCGATGAGAAACTATTGTCTAATGTCTGACCAAATTTAGCTCCCCTTGCATAAGAATTTTGCTCCCTTTCCAATGAAGGCATTTAACCCTAGCAAGTATTATATATGACAAAAACTATTCAATCATGTGGATGCATCATGTAAGTTAACCAGTACTTTGCTCAACCATAATAACAGAGTCCAAAGACCTATGAGAGCTACAACACACATAAGCCATTTCAACTACATTTGAAACATCAACTCCATTTCATCTCTTGCATCACTGCATCACACTATATCATCTCTGACACACTATCGATCAAGTTCTACTAATAACACCATCAACTTTGTCGCACCATATCGGCTATTATATCACTTTTTTGTGAGTAACATAATGGGAACCCAAGTTGCGGCCAATACAAAAGTAACTGCCTAATAGATTAATGGAATAACTTTGCAATGTGCTTAACTGAAAAGTTTCCAAATCACAACTTTCAAGCAGCTCAATAATTCCTTTTGTACAAAAAAAATTGTTGCAAAAAAAAGCATTCATTCCAATGCCAAGTCATTGATATCGCTATATCTTTAGCCATTGGGGCCTAACAATTAGGTCAAAAGTAAAATTATCCACTAATTCACAAATCTTTACAAATACTTGACAAAACACAAGTTTACAATGGAAACAAACTGTTTAAAGCTTCCACTAAGTGAATTGTTCCCCTTCTAAGTGAAATATCGTATAAGAAAGACCATCAAATGAATCAAGAAACTATAAGAATGTATTAAAAACCATATAAAGCATTAAAAAATACAATAGAATTTAAGAAAATTTTTAAAAATAAAATAAAAAGAAGGCAAATATTTTCTTTATAACGAAGTATCAAACAAATCACATATGTTTAGTCAAAATATTAGTTTGAGGTAAAAAAAATTATTGAATTTCAACAAAAAAATAATACTTATATAGCACCATTACATGAATTCAAATATAAAAAATAACTTCATTGGTTTTTAGAATATGTTTATCACATATTTAAGTGAAAAATAATATAATCATATTTGAAGAAAATTAAAGAGGACAATTATAATTATGATAACTATGTATGAATAGAACAATAATTTTAAAATTTTGTTATTAAATATGTGTTATTTATAAACTATAAATATTATAGAAGTCATGAAAATAAAAACAAATAAGAGAGAGACAAAAAGATTTGCTCAAAGAAAAAAGATTATTACCCTCTTTAACTTCCTTTCTTGTAAGGGATTAAGGATTCTTATCTTTTTTTTGTCAGCAAATTTAATTTTCTTCTATGTTTACACGACTCCGTATTTAAGTGAGATTGTTCTATCTTTATGTGACTTCACATTTTATATTTATAGTTTTGACTATATTAAATTTTTTTCTCTCATAAACATATACCTAACTAGAGCAAACCAAGTAGATTTGGTATCTATTTTTCTTCTCTTTTGTCATTATTATTCTTATCGATCTTATTTTCATGCCAATCGTATCGATTGTGCAGAATTAAATCCTACTAACAAACAATTTAAAGCTCTCACCTAGTGATTTGCTCTACAACTAGGTGAAGCTTGAGGAAGAAAAACAATCAAATAAATCAAAAAACTATAACAGCCTATATCATGTATAGATTAATAGATAGAGTAGAATCAAAGAAAATGCATAGCATGTTTAATATTACTGTAAAAACAAGCCAAATATATTCTTAATAACAAAGTCCCAATAAAAAGTCGTCATGAAGACCACACAAAAGAAAGAAAAAACAAGAGGTACATTTACAAACGAGACAGCATACGAGTTCAAAGCAACACAGAATGATCAAAAACAACCCAACAATGAACGGAGAGACGGCGCACCTAGAAGGGCAAAAGAGAACGATTCACCATCCATTCAATCCGATCTAATGCTGTTGTGCTGCCGCGGCAGCGCGGGTACTGTCATAGTCGACAACTTCCTGATCGGTGACGGAGCGTGAGTGCTGCACGATGGAGCGACCAATGGAATTAATCCATTCCTCCTTTTCCTTCTCCGAGTCCGCGATAAAGTACATCGTCTCCCCAGGGGTTGAGAGCTCAAAGGCAAACTGCCGATTGATGACGTCCTCAGCGCCCTTCACGGTGAGACACGACGCAACAGGGATGACGCCGCGGGGTACCGAGGATCGGGTGACAACGGAATCCTTGAACCAAAAGAGCTTTCCCTGCTTCAAAACAAACCAGCGCCGGCGCCATGTCTTGATGTACTCTCCCTGCTTGGTAAGCCACCCCCCGCGCTCCGGATTCGACCAGAACTCGACGCCGTCGGCAGCGGATTCCGTTTCCGTCGAAGACCCCAGCACGGCTCGCCAGAACGTCGACATCTCCGCTCTCTCCGGCGATGTCTCTTGCCCTTCTTCTTCTTCCTTCCAAATAAGTTCCTCTTACGTCCTATTCTGCATTTCCAATCGCCCTCGCCCAACAATAGAGACGGCAATTTCTGAGAAGAGAATTGGGAAAGGGAATATTTCAGCGCGAGGAATTATTCCTCTTTGGCTTAAGAATAATTTGCACGAAACCCCTTGTTATTGATAACATTTCACCTCCGTTTCATCCATACACCCAAAGCGAAGAGATATTAGATGGGTGAACCTCTTTAAATCGTGCCTGTTACTCTGTATTTAAAACTTTTTACATCTTTTAATATTGATTGAATGCATATTTTTAAAATATATTTTTTATTGCAAAAATGATAAAAAAAAAAACAAATATCGACCAAAATAAACTTTTATAATAACTAGTATACAAAATATTAAATATTTTATTTTTTAAACATTAAAAAGATGGAGACAAAATGCTGAGTAATAATCTCTAAAAACAAAACACATTAAAATATTTAAAAAAACATGCATTTTTTCATAGATGCACATTTAGAAAAATATTATTGAAAAGATATTTTGATAATTTGTAAAAGGAATTTTAGGTAAAAATAGAATTTTGAAGAAAATATTAACTAGAAAAAAAAACTGAGAAAAAGAAATCTAGCAAAAAATAACAACATTAGGTTTATAAATTGGCACATAATAAAAATTATAAAAAATAACATTAAATGAATAAAATGTTTTTACTAAAAAACAAAAGGTTTGAAGGCTCACATCATAATATGAATGGGAATGGGTATTCTAATTATTAGCTACGATAACAATATATTTAGATCAAAGTTTTATAATAACGTAATAAATGTTATTAATATAATTAAATAATAATAACAATAAAAATCATCTTATAAATGTTATTTAGATTGTGATTTGCAACAGTTGATTCAAATTTAGAATATAAAGTATAGTTCCTTGGTGATAAAAATTTCAATATTCGAATTTGATTCTTAGTTTATCATTATAAATTATATATATTTATACTTTTTAAAATAACAACATATTGAAAATAAAGTATTCCATTAAAGAATTCAGTAGAAAAAGTGTTGTATCAACCAAGCTGGACAGTGATGAAAAACGATATTTAAGTACATCTTTATCTGAAAAAAATGAGGTTATTACGTGATATATTAATATTATAGATTTTAAATGTTTAGTTAAACAAAAAATAATAATTAATATTATCAAGTATTATGATTTTGGTATTAAAAAATAATATCTAAATATCAACAAAATGTGAGCAAAATATCTACACACCATATAATATTGAGTTAAATAATAAAATAAAAAATATTTAATATTGGCATCTATATATAAATAATATCAAAGACAAAAACATCATATCAAACACTACCAATTGGATTTTTGCCACAATTGCAACCATTACAAGGGAATCATTGAGAGAGAGACCATAAGCTTTAGGAAATCATTTGACATTTGTATAATATTCATTTCTTTCTCAACGATTGATTTCAAATATAACTTGATATTGATGACTTGATATTCAAAGTTTCATCATAATGCAATCATAGTTATTCAAAAATTTAGATCTTTGCTATAATATATATGTCAAATTTCTTTTTTTTAATAATTTTTATTGATTAAATAGACATTTGAAAATTGTGTCATGTTAATTAGAATTGGGCATTCTTTAGAAGATGAGAATGCATTCTCTTACTATTATTTTCTGCATTGTTATTATGGTTTCTATTAATAGATTATCATATATATATATATATATATATATAGTCCACAATTGCACCATTATAATGGAATAATTGAAAAAGTGATCATAAGCTTTAGGAAATCATTTGACATTTGTATAATACTCATTTCTTTCTCAATGAGTGATTTCAAACATAATTTGATATTGATGATTTGATATTCAAAGTTTCATCATAATGTAATCATAGTTATTTAAAAATTTAGATATTTGCTACAATGTATATGCTAAATTTCCTTTTTTTTAATAAATTTTATTGATTAAATAGACATTTGAAGATTGTGTCATGTTAATTAGAATTGGACATTCTTTAGGAGACAAGAATGCATTTTTTACTATTATTTTCTACATTGTTATTATGGTTTTTATTAATAGATTATCATATATAAAGTATTGTGTTCATCTTTATATATTTGTATCTCCATTTATTATTACTTTGTCACTCATTAAATCCAATCCTATTAAAACTTTCGCTAAAATGCATCACTTGTCATGACTAAAGTTTGGTGCATCAACTATTGGAAGTTGCAACCTTCAATTTGTCTGTGTTCTTATTTTGCGTTCTATAGTTTTAGTTGTTTCATGGATTTGCTCAAGACTTGCAAATCAATATGTACAACATTCCTCTTGATTAGCAATTAAACGAGATAACTAATGCTAAACTTTCTCTGATTTCTCCTATGAGCCTTGACATTCTCTGATCAATCATTCTCTGTTTTCATTTCCATTTTATCTTCTCAAAACCTTAATGACTTTTTCCATCATATCACATTATATATTTGCTTCATCCAAACTCTTCCACAAATTAGGTATGCCAATCATTATGCTGTCCAAGGCCTTACAAACTCAATCTACCCTAAATAAGTTTGGTTGCTCACACCCATTAAAGCTAGCATTCAATGCATCAAAACATTGCTCTATCTGTGGCCTCTCCTTGCTCAATGAAAGTTCCCCTTCCATCAACCTGGCAAGAGGAGTTTCACCCCATTGATTAATTTAGATGCCCTTCCTCCCACTAACATTTTCAAAAAGATTCAATAATGCCACCTTGGCCAATCTTGAAGAAGGTCCCCTCCTGTAATAGAGAAATCTCACCAACAAGGGGGCCAGCAAACAAAGTAAAGAAAAAGAACAACTGTAAGAGAAAGCAAATAATTGATAGAGGGAGAGAAAGAGACTAACAATGTGTTTTTCACTTGTGCTACTGCATTCTAGAACAGAAGAGAAAGCATTGTGATGTATTGTGATATTGCTTATACTCTACAAACCTCCCATGACATAGTGAAAATCTCCAACTTGTTGCTAATATGGTTTTTCTTATCAGGTTTTCTTGAAAGAATCCTATTTGCTACGGTGGTGTTGTGATCTACTTTCATGTTTTTGTGTCTCTAACATGGTTTTGGTTAACTTGTTCTTATTAATAGGCCTCTTTTGGGTAACCTAAGATGATTTCAGCTAAATGAAAGCTTCCTTGAGTTGATACTTCAATCCTTTTTGGCTGATTCCAAGAGGATTCCTAATGCACCTCAAGCAACAATACAGATGGAAAAACTATCAGAAAAATCTTTGTTTGCTTATCTTGCAGTTTTGAATCATTCAAAATTCTTGCAGATTCCTTAAATCCCAAAAAAGGGCCAAATGGTGGATTGCAAATGTATCTATTCCATTCTAAGTTTAAGAGGGAATTATGTACAACTACAATATAACATACAAAGAAAACATTTTAAGTTGCCACCTAAAGGAGTTAACTTGGGTTTGAACTATTAGAAGATGGTGAACAGCAGTAACTTGTGTGGCATATTCGACTAATACGCACTGATGTAAATAATTTAAGCCATGGAAATGGATTGAACGTTTTCAGGAGATTAACAGCTGCATATCAACGCAAGCAATGGCTGCATAAGATTTGGTAAATCCTTCACAAACCAAATCATTGGTACCCTAATCACGGCATTTCTGGAAGAGTAGAGCTTCCAAGTTATGAAGAAAGGGTGGATTTCGCATTCTTAGAAGGATGAAGAGGCAACATACACGATACCACTGGCTAAGATATGTCGGAGTCGTCGACCTCGATCTCCATCGTCTCTTCATCATCTAAAGGGACCTTCTTTGGGGGCGAGGGGGGGACAGGGATTCTTGGAGGTCCTCTTCCCTTATTCTTGTTACGAGGCCTCGCCTGACAGATATCATCCGTAAAGTTTCCAGCCAAAGTAGGAACTTTAATAAGGGAAACAAACGGAAAATGCGAATAAGAGCAAGATTACGTTTCCGAAAGAGTGCTTGAATCGCTTCCCCTTCGCGGTCTTCTTGTCTCCTCTACCACAGTATACTAATCGAGAAAAGAAAAAAAGAATTAAAGAGTAAAAAGCTCGGATAAGGACTGTAACAATATTGAGATTCAAAGAAGTTTTTCTTGATGACCTGATGGAGTCTCCTCAGGAGTGGATGCGCTCAGGGGCACCGAGAGGGAAGCGATCGAAAGGGGGGTTCCCAACAAAGCTTCCGAGCGAGAAAAGGAAATGGACCTGTGAGACGAGCGGGTTTGGAGGGCGAGAGAAGCCATGGGGATTGTGAGCAGCGTCGCCATTACAGCAGACCGAAGAACCACTGCGAAGCAGCACGCTTGGCTTGGCGACGATAACCGATAAGGAGCGATCCAAAAGAGAATTAAAAACTCACTTATAATAAATATTAAACGTAAAATAAAATATTACAAACATGTAAAATTTAAATTTAAGACATTCAAATTAAAAACAATTATAAATATAATGAAACTTTTAATAATAGATTTAAATTGATAAAATAATAATATATAAAATATTGAAATTTTGTAATATAATTTGTAATAAATAATTTCAATAATAAAAATAAAAATATTTCTTAAGGACATCTTTTTTAATGAGAAATTTAAATAATAATTAATCTTGAAATTTTTTAGTATAATAAAATCTTTAGGGATGACATGGATTCAATGCTATCATTAGATTTATTAATGGATATGTTCTTGCAATAATAAACTCTTGATTTGTATGTTTTTTTAATCTCATAATATAGAAAATAGAAACCATGATTTTAATTAGTTTTATTATATATTTTTTAATTCACTATCTTTTCAAGATCATGTATTGTCAAAGTGAGTGGATTGAAAGTCACGATGATAATAATGAATACTCGAAATTAATATCTATGATCATTTCAAAATAATTTTAACGAAACTTTTAGTAATCCATCATTGTGATGGATACTTTTTCAATAAATTTGGAAGATCAAATTGTTAAGGATATTGTAAAACTTAATTGATCAATTAAAATAATCAAGAGAATATGATGACTTGAGATTAATCTTTGTTCGCTATATTTGAAATATTTGTCTCTTTAAAATAAACCTTCATAAAATATTTTTTAAAGTGTGATGTGAATGCATTTGCATGATTAAATTGAATCCATAGAACAATCAAGTTATGACATTCAAGATAGTCATGTGTAAAAGAAGTATTAAAGAAAAGATTCATTTGCCTTATTTTTTTATGCAATTTGAATATGCTTTGAATTTGAAGTGATGCGAACTCTTTTTAAAAACCCAAAATCTTTATAAGTGAAACGATATTGTGAGAAAACCTTGACAAGATGATAAACAATTATAGCATAAGAAAAAAAATTATAAAATAAAACCCAACTAAAGAGAGATGCGCCTCGAGTGAATCATGGTAGAATTGGGGTTTTTAATTGGAAGCAATGAATATATAAGAATATTATAAAATTAAAAACTTAAGGATAATAATTATTTTTTCATGAGATTATAACAACGTATATATATTATAATACAAAAAGTATAGAGATTACGCTGATCATTTAAGATCATTCAAACATTATTTAAGAAAGACATTTCTTATTCTAAAGTACATCAACAAAAAAAAAGGCTCTTTTGATTATAATTTATAAATTTATTAATATATATGTATATATAATAGCTTATAAGACTATCAAATGTTGGAAAATAAATACTCTATCAATTGAAAGCTCGTCATCCACAAGAGCAACCAAGAGGCTTCAATGATAATAATAGTCATTTGTGTCGAATTGCTCTAAAATCATATATTAGAAATAATACTAAGCTAGTTTCTATTAATATGAGTTACCTTTTCTATCATTGGAATCGCACATGAGTTTATTGCTTTGCACATCAATATAAGAGTTTCCCCAAAGCGATATCACACCACAACACCTATATCAACTACATCATTCCTTATCACATAACCATTGAAGCTGAACTTGATCCACTCTAAAATGAGGGGAAACACTCATGAGAACAAGAGAAATAAGAGACATCAAGGCATAATAGGTTTAAATCCTTTAAGGTGAATTTAAGATGAGGGAGAGAGAATCAAAGAAAGGCATACCTCAATAACTAATTAGGATCAACTTCCTTTGAAGTAAACAATTATAATCTAACTGCATCTGGTGGAGGTTAATATATAGACTAGGAGAACAAATTTGATTTGCTCACAATGATAATGAACATAATATAAAACAAAAGTCTAATTGGATTAGCAACAAAATAAGCAACATTTAAGGAAACTAATAAAGATTAAGCACCCTCTTTGTTTCTAAGAAAGGAAAAAAGCATATAATCCAATGTCTTGACAATAGCATAGCCCAACAAGTAATAGTTTGAGCTATGAATATTACATATTGCTAAACAACGATAAAGATAATATTTTGGCAAATTCAATATACAAAGACAAAAAACATGATCGAGTACTTATTTTCTAGTGTTAACAATTATATCCAAGGTTATCACTAATGCTCTTCCTACATAAAATAGTAGTAGACACATGAGCTTCCTCTATTTAATATCAAAAGAAAGCATCATTATCAGAGGATTCCTCCCTCATGAGGGCAATAATAAAAATGTTATTTTTTCACTTAATATCATCCTCACTATCTGAAAAATTCACTAACCATTATCAATTAAGAAACCACTTACCAATGTTGGGAGCTCTTTCTACAACTCAAAGGTAGTTGGCCATCTACACAAGAGAAGAGAGTTAACTTAGTCATCATACATTAAAAAACATATCTTCTCATAGTCAACTCTTTACATGTAATTCATGATAATCCACCCCTAAAGCATTTGTGGTTAGTGTCCTCAAAAGATGGCAAATAGTTTACCCAAACAATTTGAGATATAGTCTACTAGTGAGTGATTAGTTATCTATGCTACTTAGCATGCCTCTTTAGCAAAGGCCTTTAAAAATACAAAACAACTTTCCCCATAAGAATCATATAAATGATCCTTAAGGTTTAATAATGTCTAAGGACTTTTTTTAAGCAACTTCATGCATATGTAGCTAGAATGTTTGAAGAGGTTAAGAAGATGTACCATGAATAATGTATTAATGAGTTGATTTAGTGGATTGAGGCATGATAGCTTGTTGTTGGTATTGCTACAATAGTCAATGTATTATACTACTCACTTTTCTTTAAATATTAATAGCTCTCTTAAGTATTATATTTTCAATATAGTATTGAGTGAAAATAGTTGCAATCATTATGGGATTAGCAAAATCTACCATGTTATTAGGTTATTACTATATCATAATTCAAAGTTAAGGTGGCTAGAAATCTTGTTCTTTAATGGTAATAAAGGTTTCTCCAAGTGAACAAAAGTTCAATGAAGTTTCTTTGGGTTTTTTGTTAGTAACTTGTTTGTACTTTGAATCATCGAAGTAACCTTCTATAAATGTAATAAAGTGATATCCTACACAGTCATCGAGGTTGATTCTTTCTACATTATCTCTTCCTCTATCCATTCTTCTTATTCTCAAGATCTCCTCTTCTCATAATAAGACTTATTCTCATCATACTCACATAGATGATTAACCTTTTTTTTTCCTAGAATACATTTTTAAGTCATCTTTAAAAGTTCAAAAAAAATAATGTAGGGTTTTTGTAATAAGTATAATTATTATTGGATCAATAAATGAATAGGCAAAAAAATCATATAAAAACTTTTTAAAATAAAAGATCTCGTTACTTTTTTGTTGATATTTTATTCTAAATTTGTCTATTATGAGGTGATAATATAGCCACAAGGTTAAATTGTTCCTACGGAGGAGGGGCTTAAGAAAGACTTTATTTAGAAACAAAATTATTGTTATGAGAAAATATTTATTTTTTGAATTGTTGGTCTATTGATCATACCCAAATGTATTATTTTATGAAAAGATATAAAAATTATATAATTTAATTTTTTTTAAAAAATTAAATATCATATTGCAGTATTCGGAAGGCGGCTCGATCAAGTCTTATATAAAACGGGGCTCTGCCGTCTCCGACTCTATGGTGTGAAAGAAGCAAGTTAACGATGTAGCTTGCTATTTAGCTGTGACAGCAGTCATCTCCCTCCTTCGGCCCCGCCCACCCAAAGGAATCCCCCAATATTAAGTAGATTCGTTCTCTCGTCTTTACCTCCGCCCTCCACATCTTGCGGTCCTTTGTTCTTCCCCATTCCTCTGTTATCCTATCCCAGCATTCAATTCTATATCTGGGGTACAATTAAGTCCGTATCGACGAAGCCATTTTCTCGCTCTCCCTTTACCTCTCCTCTTCTACCTAGCAGTTTCTTGATCCTCACTGCAGCAAGCAAAAATGTCGGAAGATGCCATCGTAAGCGACCGCGGTGGCGCCTGCGGCAAAGGAGATGATGAGGAGACCAGTCCCCTAGATTCCCCCCCGACCTTAAACTTGAAGAGCCTCCTCTGGCACGGCGGGTCCGTCTACGACGCCTGGTTCAGCTGCGCCTCCAACCAAGTATCGTTCTTTTTTTTTTTTTTAGATTCTAGAGTCTTCCACTCGATGTTGTAGAAGGTAAGCGTTTGTAGCATTGATGCAAACCAAATGTTCAATGAAATGTGTGCAGGTTGCTCAGGTGTTGTTGACGCTCCCTTACTCGTTCTCGCAGATGGGGATGGCGTCCGGGATCACTCTTCAGATCTTCTACGGCATAATGGGAAGCTGGACCGCGTATCTCATCAGTGTACTCTACATCGAATACCGCACCAGGAAGGAGAAAGAGAGCGTCTGCTTCAAGAATCATGTCATCCAGGCATGAATCGATGGCCTTCTCTCCCTTCCTGTCGGCTCTCCTTCCTACCTTCCCCTGAACAATAATGAAACAAAATTGCGTGATTTGTTGCATCAGCGAGGATATTTCTGTAAAATAAGATTTTTATATTTCTTGATTATACAACAGTGGTTCGAGGTTCTGGACGGGCTGTTGGGGCCGTACTGGAAAGCCGTCGGGCTTGCCTTCAACTGCACCTTTCTTCTCTTCGGCTCTGTCATCCAGCTGATCGGCTGTGCCAGGTCTCTGCCATTTCGTAGATGATGCCTCAGTCAGCCAAAAACACTCGCGACGTTAAATTTTTTTAACTATGTTGAAAAGAAGTTTTATCTTTTTGGCAGCAATATATACTACATCAACGATAAACTCGACAAGCGGACGTGGACGTACATATTCGGCGCCTGCTGCGCGACGACTGTCTTCATCCCTTCTTTTCACAACTACCGGATCTGGTCCTTCCTCGGCCTCGGCATGACCACTTATACCGCCTGGTATCTCACCATCGCCGCCTTCGTTCATGGCCAGGTATCTTTCCTTCATTTCCAGAGCTTCAAGTTCGAATTTTTCCGAATCAAGTCCTGAAAATATCGCTTTTTTCTGTTGGGTTACTATGGAGCAGGAGCCCGGATTGACACACAGCGGGCCCACGAAGCTTGTTCTTTACTTCACCGGCGCCACGAACATTCTCTACACCTTCGGTGGTCACGCCGTCACCGTGTAAGCTACTCTTTTCACCTTCTAAGCTGGACTTTCTTTTTCCTCCGCCGTTACCTTTCCCCGTGTCAGCATTTTTGTGAGGAAAGGTCAATTACAACTTACGAGTCAGTCACGAATCCAGAAATAGGTTAAAAATGCTCCATTGAGCATTTATTCGGGGACCCAAATCCACAAAGTTCTCCCTCCTGGTTGGCACCCATTCCTCGTTTGGCGGATTTTTCTTGTTTGCGAGGAAGAAATATTAAAAACAAAGTGAAGGGTTACTTACCTTACGGGGCGGGTAATAATGGGTGAGAACGGCGCATTCAGGTGGACCTTAGCTTGGTGGGTGAGTAACCAACCGTTGGCATTGATGATAAGAGATGACTAACTTTCTGAATTCATTTTTAGATGTTTAAAGCATATCATTCAAATGCATATCAAAGTGTATGTAATTTTATTTTATTCTTTTGTTGATAGTACGTGAAGTTGATTTTTTTAAACGATTATTATTTAATTAGATATTTGTTTAATTGTATTTCAAAACTCCTGTTTTTCATAAAAAAAAACTATTTGAAGTGCCAAACAACAACATAGTATGCTTCTTACAACAACATAGAGAACTATTTCTTTTTTAGCAGGTAATTAAATAACGTATTATAGATACATTTTTAATAATTATAAATTAGCTCTAAGTTTTAGCCTTGGTTTTGATATTGAATGGGAAAAAGGAAAAAAGGGATCACCTTTAGGCCTTACGATATTTGTTATAATGGTAGAAGAATCTTTGAGTGGGAAGGGATGTAATAATTGTGGGCATGAAAGGTGATACTTGGCTTTCTTTAATAGACAAACCCTTTAGTCTTCTCACCTTGTTTACCCATCTAATGCTATCCATGGCTTACCTTTCCTTATTTCAATCCACTGTTTCCATCTTTTATGTTCCTTTGGATCTGCTACTGAAAACGCTGTTGATGGAAAAGTGCTTTATATAATTGTGAAAAAAGGCTTGTTTCCACATGTGTTGTTTGACACAAGTTGTGCTTTGAGAAGGAAAAAACACTCAATAAGCACTTTTAAAAAGTACACGTGAGCTGTTTTGAATGTGGGTTTGAAAACTACTGTTGAACGTCTCTGTGGGTTTCAGTATGTGAAAAGGATGATGAATTATTTATTCATCAGATCTAAGAATCTTTTATAAAAGTACTTGTCAGTTGATGAACTCTTGTGATGTTAATAATGTTTAGTAAGTTATCCATTTTGATTGCAAAACTGTGTTTAATAACTTTTCTTTACCATAATAAAGAACAAACAGTATGTATCAATTATTAAATTAGATAAGTTTCGTATGATCTCTATCTGTATTTCAATGACTGGCAGCTCAGCTCACATGGTGTTCTATTAATCGATTTGACTTTTTCCAACTATTTAATGTTTTGTAAATCCCTATTTCAGATCACAGATAGATTTCTGACCATTTTTTGCCCTCGTCTTTGGTTATTGCGTCAGATCGGCAAAGTCTTGAATCGATTCCTCTGCATGTGGCATAGATTTTTTTAGTGAATAGTCTTCATCACACTGACAAAGTCTTGAGTTTAGTTTGCTTTCACTTTTGCCTTTCAAAAAGGCTTTTATATGTCATTTTAAAGTTGATGATAACTGCTCAATGTCTTTAATTCTGTTAGATTTGATTTAGTTCTTTAGTGAAAGGTTAGAAGGGTTAAGAGGAAGGTGATGTTTGATTAATAATTCAAGATTGTGGCCCAAGTTCAGACCTTTGGGGTTCAATCTGCTGATGTTTCGCTGTTCTGCAGCGAGATAATGCACGCCATGTGGAGGCCGCAGAAGTTTAAATACATCTACCTGCTGGCGACACTGTACGTGTTCACCCTGACCCTGCCGTCGGCGGCTTCCATGTACCGCTCCTTCGGTGACCGCCTCCTGGACCACGCGAACGCCTTCTCGCTTCTTCCGAAGACGCGGTGGCGCGACGCGGCGGTCGTGCTCATGCTGGTCCACCAGTTCATCACCTTCGGCTTCGCCTGCACGCCGCTCTACTTCGTGTGGGAGAAGGTCGTCGGCATGCACGACACGAGCAGCGTCGCCCTCCGAGCCCTCGTTCGCCTTCCCGTCGTCGTCCCCGTATGGTTCCTTGCCATCATCTTCCCCTTCTTCGGTCCCATCAACTCCGCCGTCGGGGCCCTTCTCGTTAGCTTCACCGTCTATATCATCCCCTGCCTCGCGCACATGCTAACCTTCCGCCATGCCTCCGCCCGCAAGGTATTCTCTCTCACTTTATAGAAGGACCATGGCCCCGCCGTGGACTAATCCATTACACCCACCACGGACTCCTTCAACGATGACCTCACTCTAACCATAAATCTTTCTCTGCTCCTGTTGCTCCAGAGCGCGGCCGAGAAGCCGCCGTTTTTCGTGCGCAGCTGGGCGGGAATGTACGCCGTGAACCTCTTCGTGGTGGTGTGGGTTCTTGTGCTCGGATTTGGATTCGGTGGCTGGGCCAGCATCACCAACTTCATCAACCAGATCCACACCTTCGGTCTGTTCGCCAAGTGCTACCAGTGCGGCAAGCCTCCTCCCGCGATCCCCGCACCGCGCCACTTAGGCATTTCGTCGAACACCTGAGCACCTGCTGTTTTCCTTCTCCAAGGCGTGTCCCATTTCGTAGACCATGTAATCATTCTCCCATCAATGGACATAACAAAGCTTGTCTCTATTGTGATATCTCTTATTTGGATCAAGTTGGTGTGAATTTTCTTTTTCTTGTGTTATGAATGATATTGACCTCCTGTTATTTTTGCTCTCAATAGCAACAAACCATTTGACCTACGAAGCAACAAAGTCCTCTAGTTGTGTCTATGCCATGACCTTAGAAATTAAGATATTAGGGGGGCTTGACTTCAAATGAAGCCAATCAACTTGTTATTTCAATGGCTTTCTTCATCATGGCTTAGACCACACAAGGCTTTTAAGTTGATGGTGTTCCATGGTTACTAATGATAGCATTGATGTTAAAGATGAATTCAAGTGATCAAACAAAAACTTATATGGTGTGGAGTTTTTAAGAATTGTGATTACAAAAGAAGATAGAGATAATAAGTAAAACTTAAAGCCTCATAATAGAAGATCAAGGAATGAGTGGAAAGCTAAAAGGATATACTAGAAGTTCACTCTTGTTGCGAGAGCATTAGTTCTTATATTAGCTTTTTAACTAGATCTCTTGATTTCTTTTATAATTGAGCTTGAGCATCAGACAATGATGATTATCATTTTTTTTTATCTTTAAGGATGTTGAATTACATGTGGTTGCGTAGAATATATTACTTAAAATTTTTTTCTTTGTCTCATTGGATAACAATGTTATAGGTTGTGGCTACTCTAGGGTGATAGCATTACAATTAATGGTGGTGTCGGTAACAACCTGTCTTATTAATTTTAATTATTCTCTTAAATAATATTTTATATATATTAGATGTATGTATTTAAGATTCGAAATCAAAATAATATATTAGTTATTTGATGCCTAAAAAACATGACAGGTCGATGATAATCGGATCTATTTTTAATTTTATTATTGCAAAGGTTTCATCATAAAGAACCTACTTGTATGTAGTATGCATTTTTTTAGTGTTTACTTGAATTTTTGATAAACTTTTAAATATATTTTTAATAAAATTAATTAATTAATATATGATTTAATCCTCTTATTTAATAAGAGGACAAGCTTACTCTTATGTGATGTAAGCTATTTGCAATGTTTGGTAGTTACAGGAGATAGCATGATGGATGGGAGAGGAAAGCTTGAGAGGAAGAAGAAGGTGAGTTCTACAAGCATCTCTTCTAGTCTTTTCAAGAGATTCAAGGAGATCATGAGATAAAGGAAAGCTTGAGTAATTGAAAGGAGATTTTCAACCTTACTGCTTGGGATTCACATAATATGACAAGATCTTCCTTGAAGTTTTTGTGAATAAAGTTGATTTTGTTACGTCAAATGAAAAAATTGAACAATTTGGTTGGAAAATTAAGTGGTTAAAAGCTGTTGCTACTCCCAAATGCATTGCTCACACAAATATAATTATCCTAATTGTTTGATATGAGTTATGCAAAAGAAGTTGATGAGAGTTTTCAATATAAGTGTGATAAAGGAATGTCAAAGATCACTGTATTAGTATGATATAAAGATCATGCTAGTATGATGACTTAAGAACCCTCAGTTTCATGTGAAAAGGTGATGTCGAATAATCATAGTACTAGTATGATATGGGGATCAGACTAATACGATGTTTTAAGTGCCTTCAGTTTCATGTGAAAAGATTTATTAGATGATCATTATACTATTACGAAATAGTGATGAGACTAATATGATTAGTTATTAAAATTAGATCGTACAAGTATGGAATAATCTCAAATTATTATGATCAGGTTATAAAAAATTTAGGATACATAGTCTTTCTAATATGACATATCAGATTCCTCATTCTTTATACGGACAAGATATTAATAGGTGTGATGGTTATGTGATAGTCTATTTATCTCTAGTGTCATTGGCACTCAGAGATGACGTCTTAAAATGTTAGAAATCTCACAGAGGACGTTGGTAGGTTAAACGACTATGTGATGATATACTCACCCCTTAATAACATGGTCCTCTTAATCCTTAATTCCTATTGTCTAATCCTTAATCTAGAGGTAAGATCATAGTATGTCAGAATATAAGACTAAGTAATGATGACATATGATATGAGGATTTTAAGAATAGTGATGAGATCATAAAATGAAATATAAGCCTAAAAAAAGAATAGAAATGAAAAAAAAGAAAAAAAATAAAAAATTATCAAATGAAATTAAATATGAAAAAAAAGAAAATATAACATGAATATTATATGATAGTATATGTACTTGAGCTGAATGTATATAGCATTAATACTGCCTGATTATATATAAATTATCATGCATTATTTCACTTACTATTTAATATTACTTTTTATATATCTTATTATTTTTATACATTATTTTATTATATATAATTAATAGTTTATTTGTTAAACATATTATGCTTATTTTTTACTTACATTATAAGCTAAGATGTTAACATTCACAAAGCATAAACTCTTTAGACGATAATTCAAGACCTTAGAATAATAACTTATTGTATTTATGTGTGTGAGAGTGATTGTAATTATATGTGAGGAAAATTATATTTTATTTATTTCAAAATATTATATCAATAATTTTTTTTCATTTTTGCATACTTTTTGGTTTTTCTATTTTGTGTAGTATTATTTTTTAGCTCAATTAGTTTTAGCATCTTCAAGTTTTGTGCTGCTCATATGGTTTTCCTAGTACATTGGAATTATTGTTGCATTTTATTGAGTTTTAATGGTTTATATTATGTCGAGTCATGGGTAAGAGTAGGTAAGAACCCATCCTTATTGTATCTTCTCATGGTGGGGGGGTGCACCATTGGCTATTGGGACTCACATGTCCAACCTTAAATGGCGAAGTCTTATGGATGTATCATTGATCAACAAATGAGTAGAGATTTGGCCTTAAGCATAGGGGTCACAACCTTGTGCTCAAATTCTTGCCATACAGTTGTGCTCTAAATCATTGGCCAATATTTTAGTTGTTAATTTTTACATTTTCAGATGGCTTAAAATTTTTTGTTTTGTTTGTTTTATAATCATCATATATGCTTTGTGGGCATCTAAGGTCTTAATAATATTTTGCCACCTTCTTCGTCAAGATAAAAATATCTTACCATATAGGTGTTTATCGTCATCTAATCTTCCTGTGTGAGAGTTCCTTTATTTGTTAGAATTTTCATCATTGAAGAATAGATTTTTCTTTTATAACCTTATGGATTCTTCCTCATCTATTTCATCTTGTTCTTGAACTTGGTTAGGGATAAAGGAAGTTAGCTTGTTGCCATGTGGCAAGTGACTCAACTCAATGTTTAAGAATTCAAGCTAAACTAATTTGCATGTTTTTTTCTATTTTGATGAATTAGCTTATAAAGTTTACTACATATGTATATATATGTTATAATACATGATAATCATAATTTAAACTTGCATTATATGATAAATTTGATATAACAATTATTCTCAAAATTCAAGTTAATCTTTTTTGAAAGATATATAATAATAGAAAGATATGGAAATATTCGTGTGTCTATGTTAGATGATTTTTTTAAAAAAGGTAAGAAAGAAAATCTAATAAAATTATTTGTGTGTATTTTACAAAAATATTATACAAAGATAATTACATAAATCTATTTTATTTAAATAATTTGAAAGTAAAATTTCTTACTCTTGCGTCTTCTTTATGTATACATAAATCAATATTTAAAATTTTTCTCAAAACCACATTTGTTGAACAAATCTATTGGTTTATCCTTAGGTGAGTAAGAGATTGATAACATTATTGCAATAAATCACCTTTGATGTTTTAAATTTAGTTTATTTTCTTGTTGACATGATAAGATTTTGCAAAACACAACAATATATTTTATATTAAAATTCCTTTACCCAATGATTTCATTAACCGAGCCTAAAATGAAATTTGAATATACTTACGATTTGAATTTCAAGGTTTTTTCTTTTTAAAATATGCAATAATAATAAATTTTTACAAAGTCTTAGGAAATAATAATTATTTTTCTTTGGATTACATTTTTGCCAAGACTTAAAATATATCTTATGTGACAATATGTTGTCTATCATAAATTGATATCTTAAATCTTTGCACTAAAATCATTTAAACTTGCTTCTTCAAACTTTATATTTTAAATAGACAGAGCATGTTATATATTTCATTCATCTTTTTACATATACATATAATTAGTTTATATAATTTAGTATTGTACATCTTACATGTATATCACTAATAATTTTATGTAAATTCTTATAATACATCAATTTAGTTATCTATTATATATTGATTTAAATATAATATGTATAATTTATCAAATCATAAATGCAATTTTTAAGTTATTATGATACCAATAGATAATCAAATTAGTATTATATTCTTGCATTCATTCTTCCTTGCATAGCGATTGGTATGCTAAAAATATTAGTGCCAAATAGGTTGAGTTACATTCAAAAGCTCGACCAATTAAATCTAATATAAATATTATATATGAAATAATATATTATTTTGGTGATATCTTAAGGTTTTCATTATATAGATTAAGCAAGAATGAAATAAATTTTTTAAGTATTATCATAATAATTAAATAATAATATTTTTTTATATATCATAATTATAAAAAATAAACATACAAATATAATCTTATGATAATCATATTTTTATTATGGTGTTGCTTTCAAGAATTATTTCTTTATAACTAAATAAACTTTCTAATGCTTATTTTTTTGTGCTCCATTTTTCCCAAGTAGTCAATATAAGTCTTAGGTTTAATTAGTGGTAATCTCATTTATTATTTTTCATCTTATCATACATATTTTGTAATTTATTTAATTGTCATTCTTTATTACTTATTTATTTATCATAATATTTTCAGTCTTTTGAGTCATTATATAATTAATGTAGCTTACTAACAATCTAATATTTTTCAACTTTTACATATATACATAGACACACATGTACATACACACACACACACACACATATTTCAATCATATGGCTTAATAATCATCATATATTTCAATCTTTTAATTTGCATGACTTGTAAGTAGTTGTATAATTTATCTATTATTTTAGTAGTGTTAGTACACATTATTTATATCAATATATGAATATCTATACACCTACAAAAATTTTAGCATATAATCAAATCTAATATAAGTTATTATGTACTGATTTTACACATGTCAAAATGTTATATCATCGTGCTTATACATATTATAAATATTATGGTTGTAAGACATTCATTACATCATTAAGTAAATCATTCATTTTTTAAAGTATAAAAAGTAATATTATATATATCCAACATAACATTAGTACAACATATGTAGAAATTAACATTTTGCTTAGCTTATGTAAAATATCAACTACATAGTTTGATTAGATTTAGCATGATAATAATACATCATAGCATACATACACTTCAATTATCGAGGTAGGTATTTTAGGTACACGACGAGATATTCTTTAATGTTCATTTAGCTTAAATCTTTTAATGATGATGAAGTATAACATACCAAAAAATAGACAAGAAATTTTAATAAATTTAAATCATTTGGTATTTAAAAAAAATATTAAAGAACGATTGATTATCTTAAAGAGAAAGAAGTCATAAAATAATAATTTTTATATAAATATATTTTGAGATATTTTATAATTTTTTTTAGAATTTTTTAGTGATGTTTCAAAATTTTAAAGTATTATATAATATTATATCAAATGATTGTATAACATGATATGGCAAAAGAATCAATTAGGTGAATAGATTCATTATATAAAATCTTACAAGTACAATTAAGACCACATATGAGTATAATAAAGTGCAATTGGTGCATCGTCGTGGGGGTTTAAAGTAATTTGTCATGTTAAGTGAGGAGGGGTGAAGTGCTTCGTGCTAAGGAAATCCCACAAGAGGGGGGGGGGGGGGGGGGGGGTGAATTGTGTATTTAAAAATTTTTATAACTTTCGAAATTAAAACTTAAAAGTTTTAAGCACGAATAAAAAAATTTGAACACAAAAGTTTTTTGGTGGTTCGACTCAAAACCGAGTCTACGTCCACCCCCAACTAGTGTTGGGAAAAATCCACTAAATGCACCAATTACAAGTGAGGTTTTTTGTACGGTTCACCTCAAACCTACTTGGGATTTTTACTACGGCTAATCCCAAACCTACTTGAGCTTTTCTCCGGGCTCAACTCAAACCCGGGGCTTTAGCACTACTGCCGGGATGCCCTTACCCCAAAACGAAAAATACAACGATTGGCAAAAAGAACTTAGGAGAAATAGGAGAAAATGGAGGCACACACAATTGAAAAATTAGAAAGATAGAAATGTGAAAAATGGAATCATGAACCTTTAATTTCAAGCGTCTTGTTGCAGTTTTCCTTGAGCTTGAAGGCACTGTTTTTGCTTGTGATTACTCAAATTTGAGATCTGAAATCTTTGAAAGAATTTAGCAAAGGTAAAAAAAATAAATCTTAATTCTTCCCTATTTATAGAGCTAAAAATTGAGCTAAAAAAACCTTCAACAGCTCCTAAAAAACAACTAGCCGTTTGGGCAAAGGACAGAAAGCAGCCACCGTCCGATCCAAGCCCAAAATCGAACGGCGCTGATCAAATTTATGAAACAGCCGTTCGATTTTGATCTGGAGCGTTGGATCCGCGCGCTGAAAGAACGGCACCGATTAAACTCGCGAAACAGCCGTTAGATTTCAATCTCGCGCGTTGGATCTAGGCGGGCTTGATCTGCGCCTTTGGATCCTGCTGAAGTTATAAGGTGGGATTTTTAGTCCCACACTGCAGAACTAAAGTCGACGCACCGCTTTATAAGGAATTTGCGTTGTTTAATTCTCGAGCCTCTGTGGGGCTGGCTCCCCCCTTCCTTGATCGGGATTTCATCACCTGGTCGGGTTGACTTGACCATGCACTGTTCATTGACCGTTGACCGTCGCTGTAGTTTGACCTAGCTGAGCTCCTCTTTGCGGGCTTTGGGCGGGCTTGGCTTTGCCAAGCATTGTTCATTTGACCGTTGACCACCGCTGTAGTTTGACCTCGCCGTGCTTCTCTCGACGGGCTTTGGGCGGTCTTGGCTCGCCCTTTTTGGGTCATCCAATTTTTTAAATTTTTAAAAGACCTGGACAGGCTAATTGCTTGACGGGTCAGCCCTCTCAGTGCTACAGTGAATTTTCCTGAGACTTAAGTTGTTTTAAGGTTGATTGGAAGAATTTTTGTGCTAAAATTTTAAATATAAGTGTACCAAAATAATTTTATATTATCATAGTATTATAAGTTTTCTAAATGACTATAAAAAGAAATTTATAAAAATTAATTCCTAAATAATTTTAAAAAATCAAATACCAATGTCTATACTTTTTGTCAATAAAGTTTGGCCCAAAAATTAAAATTCAATAATTATTAATTTTATAACATTTTTAAATATTAATACTACTAGTGTGTCTCATAATCTCAAAAATTGGACATCTCAATTTCAAGAAAATTAATAAAACTCAAATATGAAAATTCTAGTACATGTCTCAAATTTCCTTGAAGTATGCTATGGCTTCAAGGTCCTTAGAGACCACTATTTTAGACATGTGAAATACATGGCTTGATTTAATTAAATATTAACAATTTTACTTAAAATCAAGCCTAAATAAAATATAAACATTTATGCTTGACTCATCAAACACAAGGGTGTAACAATCTCCTCTTTTTGATGATGGCAAGACATAAATGTTTTAAATCTATAAAAAATGATAAAATGAATAAAAATAAACTTTTAAGAAGAGAAATCTTAATGAGGAGATTAATAATTATCATGCTCCCCCTATCTTTATGCTCCCCCTAACTCCTAACTATTCTCCCCCTTTGACACCATCAAAAGGGAGTTAACCCTAAGCAATGTCTAAAATTCCTAATTGTTCTCTCAATGTTTGAAATTACTCCGATGGTAAGGGTTTGGTAAAAATGTCAGCCAATTCAAGCTTTGTAGGAACATACTCTAATTCTACTAATCCTTTGGCCACTTGGTCTCTAATAAAGTGATATCTAACATCTATGTGCTTAGTCCTAGAATGATGAACTTGATTCTTGGCTAATGCTAATGCACTAGTATTGTCAATTCTAATAGGTATATGTATGACTTCTAAACCATAGTCTTGAAGTTGTTGTCTTAACCATAGTACTTGAGCAACACAACTTCCAGCTGCAACATATTCAGCTTCTGTTGTTGATAAGGCTATATAATTTTGTTTTTTGCTTGACCATGAAACAAGACAATGTCCCAAGAATTGACATGTCCCTGATGTGCTCTTCCTATCCACTTTAGATCCTCTAAAATCTGAATCTGTATAGCCAATGAGTTCACAAGAAAGGTCATTTCTAGGATACCATAATCCTAGAGTCATAGTTCCCTTCAAATATTTGAAGATTGCTTTAACAGCTTTTAAGTGACTTTCCTTTGGGTTTGCTTGGAACCTAGCACATAATCCAACACTAAATAGAATGTCGGGCCTACTAGCTGTAAGGTATAATAAAGATCCTATAAGTCCTCTATAAAGTTTTTGGTCTATGGTTTTCCCTTGTTCATCTAGGTCTAATTGAATAGATTGATTCATGGGAACTTTTCTAGGTTTCATATTTTCATAACCATATTTCTTAAACATTTCTTTCAAATATTTTGTTTGAGAAATAAAAATACCATCTTTTAGTTGTCTTATTTGCAATCCTAAGAAAAACGTTAGCTCACCCATCATGCTCATTTCAAATTCCTCAGTCATAAGATCTCCAAATTCTCTACACATTTCTTCTTTTGTACTACCAAAAATAATATCATCAACATAAATCTAAACAATTAATAAATCATCTCCTAAAGGCTTTAGAAATAATATAGTATCTGATTTACCCTTTCTAAAGCCACTTTCTACTAGATAATTACTCAACCTATGGTACCATGCACGTGGAGCTTACTTAAGGCCGTAAAGAGCTTTCTTAAGCTTGTAGACATAATTATCTTGTGTATGATTTTCAAAACCTGGTGGTTGTTCTACAAACACATCCTCTTCTATTATTCCATTTAAGAAAGCACTTTTTATATCCATTTGAAACAATCTAAAATTCTTATAATATGAATATGCTAAAAGTAATCTAATTGCTTCTAACTTAGCTAGGTGCAAATGAATCCTCAAAATCAATACCTTCTATTTGACTATATCCCTTAGCAACAAGTCTAGCTTATTCCTAATTACTACACCATTTTTATCTAATTTATTTTTATAGACCCATCTAGTACCAATTACTTGTTGATCACTAGGTCTTGGTACTAATTCCCAAACTTGATTTCTTTCAAATTGGTCTAACTCTTCATTCATAGCTTGAACCCAATAATCATCCACAAGGGCTTCTTCTATAGAACTGGGTTCAAAAAATGACACAAATGCATTATGATCTATATCTCTAATTGAAGCTTTAGTCTTCACTCCTTAGTTCACATCTCCTATAATCAAATCCTTTGGATGTGAAGTTGCAAATTTCCATCCTTTAGATAAATTATTTTCTTTTTCTTTTTCTTTTTCTATTTCTAGATTTTCTATTTTTTCTTTATTTAAATCTAGATTCTTTACTAAATCTATTTCATCTTCTAAATGCTTTTTACTAACTAGTTGAATTGTCTCATCAAACACAATATGCATTGTTTCCTCTATTTTATGTGATTCTTGATTAAAAACTCTATATGCTTTTCTAATTGATGAATACCCTAAAAAGATTCCTACACTTGCCTTCTCATCAAACTTTCCTAAGTTTGCTCTCTCATTTTTAAGAATAGTGCACTTACAACCAAAAACATGAAAATAACTAAGATTTGGTTTCTTCTTCCTTAGCAATTCATAAGGAGTTTTCTTCAACTTTGGTCTCAAATTAACCCTATTTATGATGTAACATGCCGTGCTAATAGCTTCGGCCCAAAAGTATTTGGGTAAGTTATATTCGGCTAACATGGTTCTACCCATCTCAACTAATGTTCTATTCTTTCTTTCTACAATGCCATTTTGTTGTGGTGTATATGGGCATGTGAATTGATGTTTGATTCCTTTCTCTTTACAAAACTCACTAAAATATTCATTTTTAAATTCACTCTCATTATCACTTTGCATACAAATTAATTTTATACTATGTTGTCTTTCTAGTTCTCTAATCAAATCTTCAAAGTTCTCAAAGACTTCATTTTTATGTCTGAGAAAAAATGCCCAAGTATATCTAGAAAAATCATCAACTATAATAAATCCATATTGTTTTTCTCCTAAACTCAAAGGTTGTGTTGGACTAAAAAGATCTAAGTAGATTTTTTGTAAATGTCTACTAGTTGTTAATTCATTTTGAGATTTGAAAGAGGATTTAACTTGTTTTCCCTTTTGGCAAGATTCACACAACTCCCAATTTGACTTGCTTGGTTTTGGAAGGCCTCTAACTACATCTAATTTTGAAATCTTCTTCAAGGTGGAGTATCCCACATGGCCTAATCTTCTATGCCATAATAAATTCTCATTAGATTGGGTCACTAGGCATTCCAAACCACTAGCTTCTAGTTGTCCAAAACTAATTACATATGTATCACATTTTCTTTTACCTATAAGTAGTTCAACATTATTTTTCATGATTTTGCAAGCTTTTGTATTAAAAACAATATCAAATCCATTATCACAAAGTTGACTAATACTAATCAAATTAAATTATAAGCCTTCTACTAAAAATACATTTGAAAGGGTAAAGTTTGTCGTACCTACATCTCAAATTCCAATTATTCTTTTCTTTGTGTTGTCTCCTAGGGTCACCTTCCTATTTGGACCCAATCTCAATGATTTGAATTTACTTTTGTCTCCAGTCATGTGTCTTGAGCATCCACTATCCAATACCCAAGATGTGGATTTCGATTTTCTCCTTGGTTTTGACTGTATGAGGTGTAAAATTTAAATTAGAAAGTATATCACTAAATGAAATCATCAATTTAAGTTTTTTAAATATCCTAGACCTATCCTAGAATATCTCCAAATATTTTGGAGACCTTTTCTTCTAGTCTTCTAAGTCATGCTCTTAGGAACCCAAGAAAACTTGGGTTGAACCCTAAATAGTACTTGCATGTTCTTCTTTTTAACAATCCATCTAACATTTTGTGTTTGTGTATACATATTTCTTCTAAAGAAGCAATCTTTCATAGTATGTCAATGTTTACAACAATAAAAACAAACTATGTTTGATGGCCTAGGCATGCTCAAATATCTAGGTTTTTTGAAATTTAGAGCATGTGAATGATAATAAGCATTTGAAACATGTATAGTTTTATTTACTCTAGCATGCTCAAAAGATTATATTTTTTTTAAAACTGAAATATCATGCTTCAAAGAAGTATTTTCAATGATAAGAGATGCATTTTCTTCACATATATGTTGATTTTCTAATTTTTTCTTTTCATCTTCTTTCATGACAAAATCAAGCAATTCAACCTTTTCTTTGTAGCTCCTTTTTAATTTTTTATGTGCACTCATTAAGGAAGTTAATGCATTCATAATTTCAATATAATTATTTTCAAGAGTATCTCTTATCCAAGAGCTTACCTTATTTTCTTCTTCTTCTTCACTTGAAGATGATGAGGATGCCTCGTTTGTCATAAAGCAAATCATTCCTTCTTCTCCTCTACTTGAGCTTGAAATGTCTGAATCTTCGGAGGCACTCCATGTAGCTTGAAATTCTTTCTTTTTCTTCAAGCTCTTCTTCTTCTTCTTCTTCTTTTCTCCCTCCTTCATATGCTTGTCTTTGAGTTTTGGACATTCCGGTTTAATATGACCAGTTTGACCACACTCAAAACAAGTTGGTGGCCTCTTCCTCTCTTTATTGCTTTTCTTCTTCCATTTCCTATTAAGAAAGCTCTTTACCAAATTTTTAGCTAAACCATTAACATGGAAACTTACCTCATCCTCTAAATCCGTGGAGGAGGTGGAAGTGGAATCTGAATTGCTTTTGGTGGCTTTGAAAGCATTGGTTCTTCCTTTCTTCTTTCATACTTTATGTCAAGCCCCCACCTAACCAAGCACCATTATATAATAATATTATCATAAATTTACTTAGCTGTTACATCAAGTGAGGACAATTAACCAAAAATCAAAGGTGGGGACCTGACGGTAAGACAAATACTAACTCAAAATCCAAAGCATATATATAAAGACATGTTTTTAAACATTTAATCATACTAAAACTTTCCCTCTCACACATCTCTTGGAAATGACTATTCTATAGCAGCACCATTCCCATCTCTCGATGTAGTGATTTCATGACCTGTGATGTAAGCACTAAATGAGATTTTATAAAATCTCAGTAGATAAATTCACATAATTAACCAAGGAAATAAAAGGCATAACAAATACCATTAATAGTAAAGATGAATGTCATACATACATATAAGGTAATGCCAAATGGAAACCATAAAGAATGTCAATTCCTTATATAGTGTGTTGTTATCGGGCCCAATTCCCTTTGACGCATTATCCTCTGGATCCAATCATCATCAATAAATGACCCCCAGCCGGCATCCAACCAATCACATAACATTAGGCAGATATCTGATCTAAAGATCGATACCCTACAACACATGCTGAGCCTAATGCCACCAGGCAGGTATGGTACCATACCCTGCAACACATGCGGAGCCTGGTGTAAATCATCATGGAGTCATAGCACATAATACCAGGCAGATATCTGATCCGAAGATCGATACCTTGCGACACACGCTTAGCTTGATATAAACACTAGGCAGATATCTGATCCGAAGATCGATACCCTGCAACACATGCTGAGCCTAGTGGTGAGGATAATGTTCTCTGGGAATCCCATTGTTTTATTTGTCATTTTCCAAACATCAATCCACGTCATATCAAAAGTCCTTTCATGTCATATTGTTTCGTCTCTTTCTTTAGCATATTGTACCATATTATTTCTTTCCTTGTTAGTTGTCATGCAAATAAAATAAACATCAACAAATAGAACAATCAAAACACCATGTAATTGAAAGAAAACCATGTAAAACAAACACATAATATTGTGCTACATCACACGATTAGGAATTTATCTACCTGAATTTGCTGTACCAACCGTCTTACTCACTTTTGATTCTTCTTGATGTCCTACAAGCCCGTAAAATACAAAAATAATTAATTTAAATATGCTTATTAGTCAAAAATTGCTTTCTAAAAGCTTTCCCAAACACACCACAAAATAAATCCCAAAAGGCGCTGGACCGGCCACGGTCTATGCTGGACCGCCCGCGCAGAAAAACTTTCTAAAAGCTTTGCCAAACAGCTTTCCAAAACTGCGTTTTCTAAATTCCCAAATTCCTTACGCCCTTGCTGGACCGCCCGCTCGGCGAGGTGGACTGCGCGTGCTCGGTGCGCTGCACCGCGTGCTCGACGTATTGGACCGCGCGCGCTCGGCATCCAGTTCAGTAACGTAACCCGGTCCAAAGCCTAGACCAGTTCACGCCGCCCCCCCTCTCTCTCTCGCGTCCGGCGAAACCGAAATATTTCGCCGGCAAACTTTGAAATTTCTTGCGTCTCTCGCAGGCCAACTAACCGCTGCTCCCCGAAAAACTTATGAAAATAACAAAGCAAATAAAATTCTCACCTTCGTTGACCGTCGTCGTCACGTGCCGAAAATCACGAAAATTCCTCGCCGCCGTGCCTCGCCGTCGTGTCTCGCCGCCGTGTTCGCAGAAACGCGTTTCAAACGCGCAGAGTCGGCTTTTATAGCCGCAGCCGAAATCGACTAAATTGAATGTTTGTGAACCACATTTTGCAGAAAACCCCCTCTGAATTTTATATTTGCAAATATATTCTCCGCCAATTGGATTTGAACTAAGCCAACATTTAAAAATTACAGATCTATCCTCTACGTTACAAATTTATCCCAAATCTTCAAAAATTCATAATTTATTTATTAGAGCTCCGAAAATTACAAATTAAACATCATTGGATTCGTCTCACAGAGCTCTTTCGTTTAAGCAAATAAAATAAAATAACACATGAAATACTAAGGCTATTACACTTTAACTTGCTTGTTGAAGCCTCTTTTGTAAGTCTCCTTGATATTTCTATTTCGACGGTAAGAAGTTCCCCAAGGAGTTCATCCAATGAAAGTTTGCTAAGATCCTTAGCAGCTTTAATAGCCGTTGCAAGTGGATCAAATTCCTTTGAAAGGATTCTCAAAATTTTCCTAACAAGGTCACCATTTGAGAATGCCCTCCCAAGGTTTGCCAATCCATTTGTAATATCATCAAATCTCAAAAACATACTCTTAATACTTTCATTGGGATTTATTCTAAAAAGTTCATAGTCATGGGTGAGAATATTGATCTTAGTTTCTTTCACTTGTGAGGTACCCTCATAAGTTACTTCGAGTTTTTTCCATACCTCAAAAGCCATATGCAAATTCATAATTTGTGTAAACTCACTAGGAGAAATTCCACAATGAAGATATTTCAACGCCCTAGCATTTAATTGAGCCAATCTTTTGTGCTCAACGTTAAGCTCACTAAAGGGCTTGACTTCATCAGTAGAATAATTTCTAGAAAGTTCACAAGGCTTTGTCATGACTTCCCATATGTTACACCCCATTTTTCCTAGGCTGATTTTTGGCATACATTTTTTTTACATATAGACAGCTCAGATCGTCCCATACCAACCTGAGTAGCCTACGAAAACATAGGATATAACACATCATTACACACCTACTTTCCTTAACAATGTGGATCCCATCTCCCGGGTACACCGTAAAATCAGGTTCATGACTCCTGAATTAACAGATGGACTCGCGCAATGTTACTCCTACTAGACCCAATACTCCTAACCCATACCGGTAGGAGAACCGATCTAATAGAAGTCTGAATCCCCACGGTTAAGTTCCATAGTCATGTAATGACCTCACCATCAAAAATAAAATACATAACATCCACAAATAAAATATGGCACTCCACACACCATACCACCAAGACAATAAAGTAAACAATGAAAGGAAATACATCACAAGAATAAGATCCAAGTCCAACAAGTACAATATCATCCAACCAGATACATAAGTTAGAATCACCCTCACATATTACATGACATAAGAAGAACAGTTTCCCTGAATACATCCAATAGTATCAATCACACTAACCAAAATGTCTCAGAAAATCACAGATCAGATATCCTCCACTAGCCTGCTGACCATAATCCCACCTAATCTGGGTGGCGTCAAGTCTGCCGAGCTGCTGGAAAAATATAGATAATAACGGAATGAGCTACGCCCAGTAGGAAAGACAGCTAGTAAGAATTCACATGCAAGAGAAGGATAATAGCAAGAGTATAGAAATACAGCATAACAATGTATGGTGGGAAGGCACTCTCAGTCCTAGACTCCGACCAACCACAGTCAACCCCAGTCACACCAGAATAGCTCTCCTCTGGGCTTCCAGGTAGCATGCCAGTGGGATCGCCCATCTCGAAACACGCATGGCGCCTAGGCAAGCATGCCAGTGGGAATGCCCAACTCGAAACACGCATCACAACGCCTAGCACCCGACACCGCATAGCATGCCAGTGGGTGTGCCCACTCGAAACACGCATGGCGCCTAGGCAAAGCATGCCAGTGGGAATGCCCACTCGAAACACGCATCACAACGCCTAGCACCAACACCGCAGCGTCTCTCGTCAATCAATCTTCTGGAGACTCTTATGGACCAGAAGAGATTGACTCAGCCACCGTCCCAAGGAGTCCTCTCCCAACAATTTCCATAGAAGCCACGCCCCTACAGTCATTGCCAAGCTTTAACTCCAAGATTCGGCAACATGTGTCCAGATACAACAAGGCGCATACCAGTCCACATGTATACTGTGGAAGCTAAGTCTGTACCGCACAGTTACCTACCACAACTACCCTAAAACATCATATAGGGCCTATAGTAGTCCGGTCCAGTATGCCAATCCGTGAAATATGCCAACACTGAGTAAACTGACTCAATCCATGCCATCGCCATCCAAGCAATACAAACTGTACCAGTTACTGACTGTTCTGGTAACATCCATGTACCATACCTCTGTCTGACTGTTTCAACTGTACTGTCATCACTGATAACATTTTTCCCTACTTCAGGAAATTTTTAAATCCCAATTTCAATTTCCGCCCTTTATCCATTTTTTTTTCCGAAATTCGGAATAAATTTCCGAATAAAATTTAAATTCCACATATATATCCTTTTTCCGAAAATTCGGATTAATTTCCGAATTAAATTTTCCGCTTATCCTTTTTTTTTTTTCCAAAAATTCGGAATAATTTTTGAATTAAATTTCCGCATATTTTTATTTCCAAAAATTCGGATTAATAATAAATTTCCGAATTTTTCCTTCCGCTTCTCTCTCCTCCGCGCCGCGCCGTTCGTCCGCGCCGAATCCCGCTGAACCGGATCTCGCCACCGGTTCGGGCCTTCGCACTGAACCGCGACACCGCCGAACCGAATTAATTAATAATCCGTTAATAAATATTATATAAATACCATTAAATTAAATTTACAATTACTTAATTAAATATAATTAACCTAATTCATCTCCTTCCTCGGTCCGACGCCCGCGAAACCCTAGCCGACGCAATCGCCGACCAAATCCAATTCTTCCGCCGATTTCCGGAGACCGCGAACAAGAAGAAACAAAATCCGATGTTCATACTATCCTAATGTTTCAATAATGCCACTAATTCCTAAGGTTCAATCAGAATTTCCGCCAAAGGAGTTTCATCCGATCCCCAATTTGATAATTTACGAAATTAAACAATTCCAGCATTTGTTACTACCTTAACATGAATAAAGCACATAATTGAATCATCGCATGCTTGGTAAAATTTCCGAATTCGACGGGTATAATTTTCCGAAAACCCTAAAAATGCTAAAATCAATAATTTGCATTAATCAATTCCAAAAACCATAATTCGCATGCTCCGGTAGCTATTTGCAAAATAATCCATATTTTTAATTAGCTAAATAACTAATTTAAAACTGAAATTCCTACCTTTCTTCTCCGGCGACGGTGAAGCTCGCACGCGACCAACCGCTGCTCCTCGCCGAACGAAACCGGTATCAATCGATTCTCCTCGGTCTCGCGAACCTCCAGGTACAAAAAGCCCCTTGAAAGGCTGCCAGAAAATATCGCCGTTTGCCGCGAACACCTCGTCTCCGGCCACCGTTCGAAACCCTAACGGTCGAACAAATCAGGTTAAATACCCAGCTTAAACCGGTAATAACCCGTTAAGAACCCATTAAGCGCCGGTTGACCTTCTAATAACGCCGCTTAAACCCGATCAGCCGGTTAATCTCCACCGCTGATCTCGTCCGTCCGATCCGCTTATCCACGGCTTATCCAACCGCACGCGCAAACGCACTCGGCGAACCGCCCCCGCCTTCGCTGAACCGCTCCGGTCCGGTTCACGCGCTGTAAAAACCAAATTTCCGGTTTAAAGATTTAATGGACCAATTTAAATAGATTTTCGAATTTCCAAAAAATCCAATAACTCCAATTAAACAGGGAAAATTACTTAAAAATTTCCTCGATGCTCCGAAAAATCCACAGAAAATTTCAGAAATTCCAATACCTCCAATTGAGCTCCTGGCTCATCCTACTGTCGATCTGAAATCATCCAAGCCACAATTGAATTATTGAAGATTAAATGTATAATATTTTACCAGGTATAACACCATAATTCCAAATCAATAGATTGAATGAAAATTTTAAAACGATTTTTCTAATATAAGTAAAATTCTCCTTTAAATAATGGAGGCCGATTTGAAGAAAAACCTTCACATAAGGTTGCACTCATTTTAACCAAAGAGGAAGCCATACAAAAACACAAACAACAAAAAAAATTGTGAAAAAGCCTTCACTTAGCACAAGAGGATCTCCCACGTGATGTTACTCACGTAATTTGGGGTTTCTTGCTCTGATACCAATTGAAGTGTTTCGTGCTAAGGAAATCCCACAAGAGGGGGGGGGGGGGTGAATTGTGTATTTAAAAATTTTTATAACTTTCGAAATTAAAACTTAAAAGTTTTAAGCACGAATAAAGAAATTTGAACACAAAAGTTTTTAGGTGGTTTGACTCAAAGCCGAGTCTACGTCCACCCCCAACCGATGTTGGGAAAAATCCACTAAATGCACCAATTACAAGTGAGGTTTTTCGTACGGTTCACCTCAAACCTACTTCGGATTTTTACTACGGCTAATCCCAAACCTACTTGAGTTTTTCTCCGGGCTCAACTCAAACCTAGGGCTTTAGCACTACTGCCGGGATGCCCTTACCCCAAAACGAAAAATACAACGATTGGCAAAAAGAACTTAGGAGAAATAGGAGAAAATGGAGGCACACACAATTGAAAAATTAGAAGGATAGAAATATGAAAAATTGAATCATGAACCTCTAATTTCAAGCGCCTTGTTGCAATTTTCCTTTTGAGCTTGAAGGCACCGTTTTTGCTTGTGATTGCTCGAATTTGAGATCTGAAATCTTTGAAAGAATTTAGCAAAGGTAAAAAAAATAAATCTTAATTCTTTCCTATTTATAGAGCTAAAAATTGAGCTAAAAAAACCTTCAACGGCTCCTAAAAAACAACTAGCCGTTTGGGCAAAGGACAGAAAGCAGCCACCGTCCGATCCGAGCCCAAAATCGAACGGCGCTGATCAAATTTACGAAACAGCCGTTCGATTTTGATCTGGAGCATTGGATCCGCGCGCCGAACGAACGGCGCCGATTAAACTCGCGAAACAGCCGTTCGATTCCAATCTCGCGCGTTGGATCTGGGCTGGCTTGATCTGTGCCTTTGGATCCTGCTGAAGTTATAATGTGGGATTTTTAGTCCCACACTGCAGAACTAAAGTTGGCGCACCGCTTTATAAGGAATTTGCGCTGTTTAATTCTTGAGCCTCTGTGGGGCTGGCTCCCCCCTTCCTTGACCGGGATTTCATCACCTGGTCGGGTTGACTTGACCATGCACTGTTCATTGACCGTTGACCGTCGCTGTAGTTTGACCTAGCTGAGCTCCTCTCTGTGGGCTTTGGGCGGGCTTGGCTTTGCCAAGCATTGTTCATTTGACCGTTGACCACCGCTGTAGTTTGACCTCGCCGTGCTCCTCTCGGTGGGCTTTGGGCGGTCTTGGCTCTCCCTTTTTTGGTCATCCAATTTTTTAAATTTTTAAAAGACCTGGACGGGCTAATTGCGTGACGGGTCAGCCCTCCCAGTGCTACAGGGAATTTTCTCGAGACTTAAGCTGTTTTAAGGTTGATTGGAAGAATTTTTGTACTAAAATTTTAAATATAAGTGTACCAAAATAATTTTATATTATCATAGTATTATAAGTTTTCTAAATGACCATAAAAAGAAATTTATGAAAATTAATTCCTAAATAATTTTAAAAAATCAAATACCAATGTCTATACTTTTTGTCAATAAAGTTTGGCCTAAAAATTAAAATTCAATAATTATTAATTTTATAAAATTTTTAAATATTAATACTACCAGTGTGCCTCATAATCTCAAAAATTAGACATCTCAATTTCAAGAAAATTAATAAAAACTCAAATATGAAAATTCTAGTACATGTCTCAAATTTCCTTGAAGTATGTCATGGCTTCAAGGTCCTTAGAGACCACTATTTTAGACATGTGAAATACATGGCTTGATTTAATTAAATATTAACAATTTTACTTAAAATCAAGCCTAAATAAAATATAAATATTTATGCTTGACTCGTCAAACATAAGGGTGTAACAAGGGGGTTTATGACACATTATAATCATATAATATTATATACTACAATTAAACAAGAGAGAGTATGCACTTGAGTAAAGTGTGAATATGCACAAAAATGTGTTAAGGATCATACTAGATGACCTATCGTATTAGGTTATTAATGCACAAGTGTAAATGTTGATATAGATAATATAATATTATACAATATAAAGTAAAAGAAACATATAAATAGAATGTAATGTAGAACCCAATACCATGTCACATAATTATGATAAAATAAACACATTAATACAACTATATGTGCCCTGTGTAAATCTATAAAGGTAGTCAATTGTAGAATATGATAAAAATATATCTAAATATACAATAATGTGTGAGAAACTAAAATGAGTTATAATATGAAAGCATTAAATAAAGACACCTTGAACTAATTATACAATATGATAAACTGATCGTATCAATGCGATAAGGACAAAAAAGTAATGCACTAGGATATCGTCAATTATGACTTAGTAAAAAGATATTGAGAATAAATAATACAAATATTACAAGCACTATCATAGAGTATGAAAATAATTGAAGATTATTATATAGTATGACAATTAAAATTATATAATATGATAAGGTAAAGATTAAAACATAAATAAAATCATTCGTAAGTCGTTTGAGGAACAGGAGTATCATACTTATATGATAGTGAGCTTGTAATAATATGATTAAGCTAGTGTCGATTGGCTCATATATTTTTTGGCTTAACTTTTTTATTTTAAAATGAGGTGTTACATAAAGATACATGAGAATACTGAGGTTAAATTCATGATGATTTAATCTAAAAGATATTTTATTATGTTACTTAATTATGTGGTTCTTATAAAAAAAGTGATGGGTTATATGTTAAAATTATTGTCATTATGTTGATTTAAAAACATTGTTTATGGCTAAGTGGTAAACTAGTATGGTTAACTATTTTGTTTTTGTAAAACTTGTCCTTTTGCCTTAATAGTAATGTGGTTTCAATAACAAATAATTTTGTATTAAGGTTTTTATTGTTCACTTCTATAAGTTGTATATAAAATATTTCTTTTTTCTTATGAATTAAAAAGAGATTTTTTTAAATACAAAGGTGCTAAAAGTTGCTTTTGTTATTAGTTATTAAAAAATATAGAAAGAAAAAAGTGTTACATGAAGTTACCTTAGGAGACAACTTCAAGAAAAAAGTTTTAATAAATGCATAGCTAAAAAATTATTATTTTCATTAAAAAGATTCTATTTGTTAGAAGATTTAAGTATAATTTATTTAATATGAGTTAGTTACATGATTTTTTTTGTTAATTTTGATTCTAAATATTGTAATATGTAAAGATATTAAACTTCTTATTATAACTTTTAAAGAAAACAATACCTATATCCTAGATTTAAGAAGCGTTGAAGCTATTTGATGTAGAACATTTAGATTTTTATCAATGTCTAATTTAGAGCTTACAATACTGAAAATGTTCAATAAATTATTAGAGAATATAAAAAATAATACACACTAATTATGATTAGGTCACATATATGATATTTTAAAACTATTCAAAGATTAGTTTTTCAAAGTTATAGTATGGATTATTTAGTTAAGTCATAACACCTTAAGTATTAAGCATAAACTTTTACAAAATAATTTATATCACATCTAATTTCATACATAAAATAAAGAATTTAAGATAAACTTTATATTGAGTATTTTAATAAAAATAAGTAATTCTTATTTTAGATTACTTCTTAAAAAATAAAATTGTCAAAAGAGTGCATATTTTTTGTGATGATGTCATGTAGTTTTGTAGTTGTTGTCATTTAGAGCACAAAAAGGGTAAAAGGGTGGCATGGTAGTGATTCGAGTTAGTAGGAAAGCTTAGCATAAAAGGGTAACAAGATGGTAGTCTAAGTTTTAGAGCCTTGTTGAGAACGATGATAGTTTTTTTTACTAAATCAAGTGGAAATTTGTTCGATTATTAGCTCTCATGGTAGAAGGTCCATCACATTTGGTCTTTCTGTCAGAGATTTTGTTGTCGACTCTCTCTACGAAATGTCTCACTTTCAATTATTATCTCTCACAAGAGAAGTTAGAATCTCTCGTTGAACACACATTGCTCACAAAAATGAAAGTACACAAATAAAATAAAATTTTTTATCTCCCATCTACATTATAAAAATTCTTATTTATAAGAATCTCAAAAGTTCATCTATAATTAAAAAAATAAAAAATATATAGAATTGCTTGAGTTAAGTAGTTCTTAAACTAGCCATGGGTTTTGGTGGTAGTAATGGTGAGTGATGAAAAAAGACGGCCAACAAAACGATGGGGAGAGAGTGCAGGTAGAGTTGCCTACTTGATTTTTGGGTAAGCGCAACTCGGTGTTGGTCTAACATTGGTTTGAGTGGATTGGACAGGTTATCAGGTCAAATTGGGTCATGTGGGCACATGTGTTGGCTTGAGCAGTGACAATAGGAGCTGACAAAGAAATGACGTTGGCGTACGACGATTGGTGATTAAAACAGCAAAAAAACCCAATTTTAAGCATTTTTGAGCAATTTTCAACCAAATTTTGTATCATGTAGACTTATGGAACTTGTGCGTCACCAGTGAATGCGTGTTTATGGGCCAATTTTAGACGCTTCTAAGTCACTATTAGTCTTGAATGTCTCTCTTATCAACTTAATGAAGTCGAGCTTTGGCTTATGAGATTATGCCATGCTAACACATTTTCTATTAATAAACTAGTTAAATATGACTTAGAAGTAAGCTTGAGCTAATTGAAAGGATAAGAACATATGTGGCCCTTATCAAAAAGTCAAACAACCTTTTTTTTTCAAACATAAGAATAATATTTTAATAAAAAGGACCTTTTGAATTACTAAACTATATTTATTTGGACTCATTTAATCTCAAAGTCTAAGTGAGAAGAAGCATGCATTTGTGGTAGTAAATGACTACTATAAGTTTGCTTAAGTGTTGCTCTTAATGGTGTTTGAAAAATTTATGCAATTGATGACTACACTTTATAAAGAGCATAATGCCTCAATAGTATCAATTAGGAGTGATTATGATGAAGAATTCAAAAATGACTCATTCATAAAGTATTAGAATATGTTTAGGTTCACTCACACTATACCATTATTTAAAACCCCTCCACAAACAATTGGTCACAATGCCTACCTTCAGGTTTCATGTAGATATCTCTCTTTTCATTTGACATACCCAATTATGGTACGTGTCAGTTTTTCCTCCTTCAACATTTTAAAAAGTGATGCACTTTTTTTTGCACATAATTAATTAAACTCATAATTAATTGAGAAAAAGTGTACAAATTCAAATTCTAATTTAGGATTCAAGAACTCACTAATGTTTAATGCCAAAATAACTTCTTGGTTCTCTCTTCATTTTTGTTCTCCACTTTCTCTCTTTTCTCAATTGGGTTCATAGACTCTTAATTTCTTCTTTGAGAATTACATGACTCTCCTCTTCTCTTTGTCCTTAGTTTTCTCTCTTCACCTCTCTTTGAAACCTTCTTTCTCTTTTTTTTTTCTCTTTTCTCTATTTTTCTCATTTTTTTTGTTTCCTAAAACCTTGCTACCAATGCCCTACATCCTCAATAGCTTTACAATGATGCAAACGACACAAATCTTTTAGTTGAACTTAGGGAATAAGCAACAACTCCATCGGCACATAACATGATTGTAAAATTAAGGGAGAGACCAAGGTTAGGGATTAGAGTGTTTTGGATTTTATATATATCACTATATTAATCAATATTTTATTCCTTGTTTAATTCCTTAACTTCAATAATGTATAATAATTTCAAACAAATTTTGATTGAAATAAAACATATGTTTAGACTAATCTTGACGACCTTTATTTGAGAATTTATTTATTTTGCATATATAACACTTTATTTTTAATCACTTGTGACATAATTTACGAGTTCAGTAACACAATGATAACTTAATTCCACAATATTACTAGTGCTTAATATCATTAGAATTTGGTGAATATTACATAGGCTTGCTTTGTGAGTGACTACGTCTTTTGGACACTAAAAGATATTGAAGGGAAACACTTCAATATATTTGTGTTGTGGTTGATAAAAGAAGAGCTTTTAGAGTTAGATTGATGGAACTCATGACAAAAAAGAGGATCATCATGGAAAAAGTAGCTCGACAAGGGATAAAAAGAAGAAATCTTCGTCACCATTTGCACAACAATAGTAGATAATAAATCGATATCTATAAATTGATATTTATAAAGAGATATAGGCAGAGTCACCTAGAAATAAACGATGATATGTAAATGTTAGGTTAACTTCGTTAACATGAGTTGGTGATGAGTTAAAACCATAGCTGGTTAAGTTAATCCACTAATACGAGGATTATCAAATTAGGGCTAAACAAGGAACTTAGGATCTCGCCGGTTAGTCATTGGGACTATAAATATGTCGAAGAAGGCTAGGGTTTCTTTTGCCGCAGTTTTGGCAGTCTCTCTGTAGTCAGTCTTTTCTCTTTTCTCTCGCTAGTAGGAGCGAACATTCTTGAGGTTAAAGAGACGGGTTTCACCGCCTGTCCGCCTTGACAAGGCTCCGCTTCGTCTTGGCCCTCAAATCCACTCCGAACGATCTTCGTCTTTCCATCTTTTGTCCATCTTCGGCTCTTGCATTAGGGCATTTGACGTGCTCGTTCCAGGGTTGTCCTTGATTTGCTGGTGTGTATTTCTTTTTTGTTTTATATTTATTCTGGTAGATATGACGGTGAAGCTCACCAAGGCGGAGAAAAAGGTCGAGTACGACAAGAAGCTCTGCCGCTTGCTCGACGAATACACCAAGGTTCTTATCGCAGTCGCAGATAATGTTGGATCTAATCAGCTGCAGAACATTAGAAAGGGACTGCGAGGTGAATCTATTGTGCTTATGGGGAAAAACACCCTCATCAGGCGTTGCATCAAGTTCCACGCCGAGAGGACGGGAAACAACGCCTACCTTAGTCTCCTTCCGTTGCTCGTGGTATGTTTTTCGTTTTATTGTCTGTTCCCTCGCACTTTGGTTCTGCATGCATTTTGGCACTTTCGCCTGTTAGTCTATGCTGAAATCATGCTTCTCACATGATATCTATATTGTTTCTGCCCCTCTTCTGATCAAATTTGCTTGATCTTTAATATTGTGTCTTGGTTTTCAAAGGTTGTTGATTGTGAAACAGAGAACTTTTTTTGTCGTACATGCAAGGGGATTGAGGCTGTTTTACGATGATTAAATGTTGCTTTTGTGTGTTGTTAGAGGGTAGAAGAAGTTCAGATTTTTAATGGGCTATGGGATATTTTGAGCTTTCTTATGTGATTCTGTGATTGCAGGGTAATGTGGGATTGATTTTTACCAAGGGTGATCTCAAGGAAGTTAGTGAAGAGGTTGCGAAATACAAAGTAAGAATTCAACATTTTCATTATTAAGCATTCAGGTCTTTTATTGTTAATTTTCTGTTACATCAACTCCTATGTGGTAATGGAATGTATTTTATAATGGAGAGTTATTTTACATAACACAAAACTATTGACAATAAGCATGATGGGTAGAGAATGTTTTTTGGCATCCACACTGCAGGATTAGATAAATATCAACATGAAATGCATGGATTCCTGGGAAAAATATATGGTTACCAATAGATACTTGCGTGAATGCTCAAAAGTATGTTTTTAACATGATTGTAGCTAGATGTTTGCTTTGTTTATATCAGAATGGAATGATACTGTAATCTTTGCATCTTCAGATTAATTTTAAAGAATCAAGAAACCAGCTGCAAAGAAGGAAAATGAAAGCACTTAGGCTTTTTCTAAAGCTTTTTTTTTGTCAAGGATTTGATTTGAACATATTACCATCCTTTCAGCAGTCAAAAATTTATTTTTATGTGCCACATCTTATTGCTCAAGCATGTTGTTCTACCAGAACCAAATATACATGCGATGATAATTTGTGATGAATCGAGTACTACATAAATTCGAGTTTGTAATTTTTCATTAGAAAGAAACTGGTTTTTTCAGATGTCTACCTCTCCAATAGCACAGTAGAAGCTGAACTACGCTGCAATTCTTCTTTCGCTGGATATTCACACTGTATTTGATTCTGCTTCCTGCATGACTGTGTGTGTCATTGTCTGTTGTTGTTTCAAAACGTGAAAATTTTGAAAATTAAAGCTATATCATACAACCAACAGAGTAAAGAAAAATCCTAGAGCTTACATGCAGTGACCTTTTTTTGTTTCTTGGTCTCATTTATTTCATATATTTTCAGCATCTTTTTGAAATTAAGAAATTTTTTGTGGTTGTCTTTGTGATTCTTATTGTGTAGTTTGATTGAAATAAAGCATGGAAGGTATGGTTTTGCTTGCTATTTCTATATAAGAAATATTGTAGCAAGTGAAAGTATTGAATAGTTGCTGCCACTGGTTTTTGGGAAGATGGCTACTTGTTTTTGCAATACAACAAAGTAGTACAAAACTATGTTTTATGTTTTCTAATTATCTTAAAATACACCATTGAAGAAAAACAAGTCACAATTTAACATTTTATAAACAAAATTTTGGGGTTGTTTGAAGATGGGGGATCTACTGATTATTATAATGGCTGTATGTAACTTCAAGCAATGTAAGTTAACTCGGTATTAAACACCTGAAAGATCGAACTTTTGTAGTGGATTAGCTACTTTTTAAAATTATATGCTTATTTATTTTAATTATAAAGTTTTTATATAAAATATTAGCCTGGAAATTAATTATATATGTATTTCTATTTGAGAACGTGTATTTGAAAATTCTTATCTTGGTTTTGCTAACACAATAATTGGTAATTGCTTATTGGCTTAATTTAATTTGAAATTTTTTCCAAGTAATATGAACTTCTATGTAAAGAAAAATCCTAGAGCTTACATGCAGTGACCTTTTTTTGTTTCTTGGTCTCATTTATTTCATATATTTTCAGCATCTTTTTGAAATTAAGAAATTTTTTGTGGTTGTCTTTGTGATTCTTATTGTGTAGTTTGATTGAAATAAAGCATGGAAGGTATGGTTTTGCTTGCTATTTCTATATAAGAAATATTGTAGCAAGTGAAAGTATTGAATAGTTGCTGCCACTGGTTTTTGGGAAGATGGCTACTTGTTTTTGCAATACAACAAAGTAGTACAAAACTATGTTTTATGTTTTCTAATTATCTTAAAATACACCATTGAAGAAAAACAAGTCACAATTTAACATTTTATAAACAAAATTTTGGGGTTGTTTGAAGATGGGGGATCTACTGATTATTATAATGGCTGTATGTAACTTCAAGCAATGTAAGTTAACTCGGTATTAAACACCTGAAAGATCGAACTTTTGTAGTGGATTAGCTACTTTTTAAAATTATATGCTTATTTATTTTAATTATAAAGTTTTTATATAAAATATTAGCCTGGAAATTAATTATATATGTATTTCTATTTGAGAACGTGTATTTGAAAATTCTTATCTTGGTTTTGCTAACACAATAATTGGTAATTGCTTATTGGCTTAATTTAATTTGAAATTTTTTCCAAGTAATATGAACTTCTATGTATGGCTTAGCAGCCACAAACATAGGTTTCTAGGATATTGCATGGCATTGTTTTGTGAAATCTTCCAAAAAAAGATGATACAAGCATGGCGTGATAATAGAAGTAAAATTAATATAAATCATTGCTAGGATGACACAATTAATGATTTGTATTTAAAATAAATATATGAAGTATAATCTGAAGATTGTTCACCTAATGAAAACAATGTCAAAGATAACCATGGTTATGAACTTTTGTTTTTTTGAAGATTGTCTTTTTACTGAATTATTGGTTGCATATTTTATTGAATTTGCTCATGTTTGACTTATAAGCATTGTAGCATGTTTTTATAATGTGAGCAATCATTTTAAGAAGTATATCACTAATCAACTTGGCATGTTTATTAAGTTTCTAAGTATCAGATCATTGTAATTAATACTAGAAACATAACAGTTAAATTTGTAAATACTTTGCAAGTGCTTGAAAGGTTATTGATAAGTATATTTTGGATTAATTATAAGGGGGAAGAAAAAGGGTTGTAGGCTAACCAATTGAAGAAGAAAAGTTGCGGGAGAAGGAAATTGCAAAGAACTTAAAACAAGATTGTGACTTCATTATTATAGTAAATAAACTCCAACTAGTGATACAAACAATGAGGATAATCAAAGAAGGTACAAAAAGGTAGAATTTTCTTTTCAATGCTTGGTTACACCAACTTTTGAGGAGAATAATTCTTTTTACCTTTATGTTTTTCTTCCTTCATCACCATAATTTATTGATTCAAATTTTTATACTATTTATAGAGTTTTAAATGACCATTCATTTGTTGTATTAAGAATGTTTGACTTTTCATTGATGACTTAATATCTCTAATTTCATTTTCATGAACATAAGACCACAATTTTGGTTGTCCAACTTTCTTAAACTAAGTTTATTAATTTTATGATTCCCTCTTGAACTTATTCACTTCTTGTTGTAACTCTAAGGTGACATTATAGTTTGTTGATTAACTCAACTCTCAACATCTTTGTGAAGATGTTTGTAACTTGGTCCTATGTCTTAACATGACTAGTTTTTCTTGTTTCTTATGCACTTGTTCTCTTATGGAGAGGTAATGAATGTCAATATGTTTACTTATTTGATGGTTCACAATGTTCTTACCAAGTGTTATTGTTGACTTGTTGTCTATACATATCTTTGATGGTTCTTGCTTCACTTCAATTTTAGTTAGCAATATTCTAGGTTAGATAGCATGGCTTACATTGTTTGAAACTTTAATGTACTTAGCTTCATAGGTAGACAGTGTGACCATGGACTATTTCTTTGATGTTTATGTGAATGTGGTTTCATTCATATAAAATTCAAACCCATATGTACTCTTCTTTTCATTTGCATTGGCTCCCCAATCATTGTCTGAATAATTGATAAGTCTAAACATATCCAAGTTGGAATAAAAAAGACCAGATGATACGATATTTTATCTACTTTTGGATGCTTTTAAGTGATTTTCCTTTGGATTTTCTGTGTATCTGCTAACTAGTTAGATCCCATATACACTGTCTGGCCTTATGCAAGTTAGATATCATGGACATCCTACCATACCCTTGTATAAAGTTGGATTAACAAGCTTTTTTTCTTTATGTTGGTGTGTTGATTGTGTTGCAATATTTCATGTTTAATCTCTTTGGTATTTCTTTAGCATAATTCTTTTGGTTGATGAAAATTCCTCCTTTACCTTGCTTTACTTCTAACATAAGATATCATGTTCATTATTATTATTTTTTTAATTTTTGAATTATTTTTTGAGCTATTTGTAATAGTTAAATCATTCACATATAGGGAAATATACATAATATTTTCATTAAATTCTTTTGCATATAGTTTTTCTTCATATAATCAGTGCTTAATTTTTCTTGTTTAAAATAATAATCTATTCTTGTGTGCCAAGCGTTGGATGCTTATTTTAGTCTGTGCTATAATTTTTTTAATTGTAGCACCATAATCTCTTATCCTTTACAAATCCTTGCAGTTGTTTGATATATACTTCCACTTGTAAATAATTGTTTAATAACATTGATCTTGAACAACAATGGCAAGTGATAATTGGATGGTCTCCCTTTGAGCTTTGGGTACTTAAACTTCTTTGTGTTTGACTGTAGCCTTTTGTTTGTGTCCTTTGGATGCAAGTCTGGCTTTTTTTTTTTTTTCGATTGAGCCATGTATATTTTTTTTTTTTTTACACAGTACACGCACTTTACTTTGATTATTTATATTCTTTAAATAAGTTAACCAATTTCTAAGTTATGTTTTTTTTTCTCAATTGAGGACATTTCTTCTACAATAGTTTTCTTCTATTTTGGATCCTTTCTTGCATCCTTGTAAGTCACTACCTCCATGTTAGTGTGTAGATAGTCCAATTTCATGGGAGTTGTTACTTTATACATAACTCATAATGTTATTATTCTTTTGCAAGAACAATCTTTGTTTTTTCCTTCCTTCTTCGAATTTGTACTTGTACGAACTTCTTGAGTGAGTGAAATCTGCTTTTCTTTATTCATTTCTTCTTACTCTTTTTCATAGTTGTTCAAAGTTTATCGTCCCTTTCTCTTTAAAATTATCATCTGCATTTTTGATTATTCTTCCTTGTGTGGTCATAGAGCTTGTATTCTTTTGATCATTGATTGTTTACGTGGAAGTTACATGCCATTGCTTTATAATCCAACTTCTTGCTACGATTACTGTTATGGATATATGCAACATTGACTATTATTCTTAAGTGGTCTATCAATGATTTGAAAGCAAACCGTGCTTCTTGTGACATTTGTTGAGTATGTACATTTTATAGTTTACTACTCCCCTGAATTGTTGAAGTTCTTTGTCTTTAATGTAATCCTATGCATATCCATTATTGTCTTGGTCTTCTTTTCTGTCACTCTATTTGATTGTGGGCAGTGTGGTGTTGTCTTCAAATCCCATCACTTTTATAATAATTTAGAAACTTTTTAGAATTAAACTCTCATTTATCTAATATAAGGATTTTAATTATTTTTCCTATTTGAATTTTAATCAATATCTTGCATTGTTTGAAATGTTTGATTTCTCTTTATATAAATAAATCCAAAGTTTTCTATAGAAGTCATCTATAAAAATAATGAAGTACTTCTCTCCTCAGAAGTTACTAGTGTGAATGGATCAAAGATGTATGTGTTCATTAATTCTAGTATTCTTCTTTCTCTATTTTTGGTCTCCGTAGGAAATGATATTTTAGATCATTCTCCAAAAACACATCTTTCCCATGCTTTTACCTCATGGACATTCCTTATGTGCCAAAGCCAATTATCACCCTTCACACATGTTGGCAAATAGGTTGTGTATGTGTATGTTGCGTCAATCTTTCATCATGATTGTCATTTGGCCAAGTTTGTTTATATTTATCTTCATGTTTTGCACATGGTTCACATTCAAAACATACTGTTAGTTTCTATCCTTCAGCTTTATCTAGATCTTTTATTTTTTTCACACGAGTTTTCGAGTTGTCTTTGAAAATAACGCAGCCATTCCCCCTCTCAGCTAGGTCAAAAAGCGATTCTTTTTTTCTTATTATAATTTACTAGCACTTGAGTCAAGATAATATCTTTTCTTGATGCATCTCCATCATGCTTTTTAACAAGTAGATTTTGATAATTTGCATAGTTTTGCATTTCCTTATTGTTGAGCTTGACGAAAACCAACAGATGCAGTGTCCATACTTGTTTTAGTAGTAGTAGCATTTCTTGTTGGTTTTTGTCCATCTTCACACATGTTGATAAATAGCTTGTATGTGTTACTTTCATATGAAACATTTGGTTTGAACTCAGGGACACATGTGCCATTGTGAGGTATCGCTTCATTAGCATATTGCATCATTCTTTCATCGTCATTGTCATTTGGCCACGGTTGTTTATATGTCTTCATGTTTTGCACCTGGTTCGTTTTCAAAATATACTATTAGTTTCTATCCTTCAATTTTATCAAGATCTTCTATTTTCTTCACGTTTTTGAGTTGTCTTTGGAAGTGATGGAGCCATTCACCCTCTCAGCTAGGTCAAAAAACAATTCTTTGTATCCTATTATATGGTACTAGCACTTGAGTCAAGGTACTAAATATATTTTCTTGATGCATCTCGATCTTGCTCACTAACATAAGTAGATTTTGATAATTTGCATAGCTTTTAATTTCTTCATTGCCAAGCTTGATCTGAACCAACATATGCATATTGTCCATATTTGTTTTAGTCGTAATATTTGTTGTTGCTTTTGTCCTTCTTTCCTTTCTAAGTACCACCACTTTTGTTCTAGTAAGTTTTCCTCACATGGTCAAAAGTTCTCATGACCACAGACATGACCACCATGGAAGCCACGATCATGGGATTGTCGTCTTTCTCAATCACAACCAATGTCTTTGCAACGATTCTCTAGGTTACTTGTTTCTTATTTTTTCTTTATTGGAAAGTTAAGATTAATTTTCTAAACTTGCTGTAGTGATTCTCTACTTTCCTTCTTAATTCTTTGCTTATGAGCTTGAAGTGACCCGTTTCTTTGATCCTTTTATTGTCTAGATTTGTTTGATTCTCTTATTGCTATAATGACTGAATTGAGCTTTGGATTGGAAGTGTGCAAAATATTCTCTATGGCTCTGTTGTCTTTCATAATTTTCCTCGGTTGATTTACAACAATTTGTGTACAAATGATATAGTTGTTAACTTTCTCAGTCTTCATTTGGAGAAATTCAACCTCTTGTCTCAACTTTTGAGACAGTTTTTTTGGCTAGTTCATTGACTTTGTAAACCCTTTTTGATGATGCTCCGTGCTTTTTGGGAAAAAGTTGTGGACTCTTACCATTTTCTCAAACGTGAACTAATCTAGCTTCTTGATAGATGAAGAAAGGCATCTTTTTATCTTTTTTGGTTGTATTGGCCAATGCGGTTTTCTCTTTTTGTGTGTAAGCTCATGTCTTAGTGGGTTTGGGTTCCATGTGCATGCTGATTACTAAATCCCTTCAAGTTGTAGGACGGAAATGCCATCCAATGATATGGATAAAGAGAATATCCCAAGAAAGAGAACTTTTTTATGAAATAACTTCTGATATAAAAGATAAGAGTTTCTTGATCGTTACTTGGCTACATCCAACTTTTGTGAAGAATCCCCTCTTTATTTTCTAAGTTTTCTTTCTTTATGATTATACCTTCATTTTTTAAAAAATTCCTACTATTTATGGAATTTTAAATGACCTTTCATATGCTTTTTTTGAGATTTTTTGAATTTCTAATGACTACCCTTTGTATCTGTCATCAATAATTTTTTTTAATGAAATGTTAGTTCACCTCTTGGTTTTGCAATCTTTTTAAATTAAGTTTTTTAATTTCGTCAATAATAGAAGAGAAAAGTAGTTATGTCACCACGACGTAAGGATGAGGCTTCCCCATGGATATCAAAGCATACTTACTGGATGAGTGGGCCTTTGGTTGTGTAATAGAGAAAAATCCTCGGGTCTGTGAAGGACAAAACTCAGTCGGAGAATACATTTGTGTCTCATCTCACACATTAATTGATCAATGAGTAGAATATATTTGTATCTGTCGACTTATAAATTTAGAAAATATAGTTTCAGAAGTAAATAAAAAAGATTTGAAAAGGCAGATTATTTTAACATTTTCTCTTTTTTTTTCTTTGTTAAACATATTTCTTATGCAACTTGGATGTTTTAGTGGAAGAATTTAATGGACATTTATTTGAACGTTTAAAGTTCTCTAGTGAATTAGTTTTACTGATTACATCTGAGTATGAAAAAAAATATTTTTTCTTTCTACTACCCGTTGTGTTTACATGTGTACTGTGTATATGCATGTTTGTTTTAGGAAAAGATTTATGCCTTAAAGAAATAATATTTCTTCTAGCAAAACAGTGGAAGAACTGATGTAATACCCTGATTTTTATTGGCCTTCATGTCTGTTTAGGTTGGTGCTCCAGCCCGTGTTGGTCTTGTTGCTCCGATTGATGTCGTCGTTCCTCCTGGAAACACTGGATTGGATCCTTCACAAACCTCTTTTTTCCAGGTTACCAAAACGCTCGTCTTCTTATACATTTTCTTTGTTGCTTACCTTTTCTGCATTTCTTTTCTGATTAGAATTTGTGTTCATTTTAGGTGCTTAACATTCCCACCAAAATTAACAAGGGAACTGTCGAAATCATCACTCCAGTTGAGCTGATAAAGAAAGGTGAGAAAGTGGGTTCCTCTGAGGCTGCACTTCTTGCAAAGCTTGGAATCAGGCCATTCTCTTATGGCCTTGTGGTTCAATCTGTCTACGAGGATGGATCGGTATTCTCTCCCGAGGTGCTCGACCTCACCGAGGATGATCTGATCGAGAAGTTTTCAAGTGGCCTCTCTATGGTTACATCCCTCTCCTTGGCCATCTCATATCCCACTCTAGCTGCAGCTCCTCATGTGTTCGTCAATGCTTACAAGAATGTCCTTGCTTTGTCGATTGCCACCGAGTATACTTACCCACAGGCAGAGAAGGTCAAGGAATATCTCAAGGTACAGCTGAAGCTTGCATTTTGGATATGAAATAAAAAAATTCTTTTTGTTGTTGTTGCACAAGTAAAGAAATTGATACGAAGTAATGTGTTTGACGTAATGCAGGATCCAAGCAAATTTGCTGTAGCTGCAGCACCAGTTGCTGTTGAAGCCGAAACCACTTCTGCCTTCACTGCAGCGGCTGCTAAGGAAGAAGCCAAGGAAGAACCGGCAGAAGAATCCGACGACGATATGGGCTTCAGCTTGTTCGACTGAGACTCTTCCTTTGGACTTTTACCGTCGTTAGTTTCTTTTTTGTGAGAATAGTGGATTGTTGTGTCTTTATGAATTTGCTCGTTTGGAGTTATTTGGGTTTTTGTTTCGTTAGACTACCCCAGATTATTAAATCTTTCTAAGAAAATTTTATTTTGATAACAAAACTTTTTTATGATAATTTCTCATTTATCTTTGATTGATCGAACAATTTTGATGTGTCATTTTGCTTGCTATGTTGTGTTGTGCACAATGTTTTGTGTGAATTGATCTTTATCCTTATGTTGATATGTAAAAAAGTAAGCGAATACTGGTTTTCTTGTGATCCAATTGTCATACTCAATTTGATAGGCCTATTAGCTTTTCACACTTAATTTAAACTTCACTAGCATGAATGTCGTCTCATCGCGTACGTGAGCTTTTAAATCTTGAATGGAACATATTATCGTATTAGGGATTAAGGATTATGGACAACAAACTTTGCTGTGACCGGTATAATCCTTCATTAGAGAGTGTTTAGCTTTTAAAGAAAGGCTGAATTATATATATATTTAAATAAACTAAGGGAAAAATAAGACCGTGGAGCGATCTTCTTGGGCCGACTCCGAATCGTAAGAGAGTCAACTGAGCGGCCGTCTTCTCCATACGTCCAGTCTCCTGTGAAGTTGGGGACTCGAGCATTTGTCCATCAAGGAGCTTGGAACTCGGGCGATTTATTTGGTGAGCACAAGGACAGTCCGATAAAATTCTAGCTTAATTTGATTTGCATGCTTTTCCTTATCACTTCGTCTCAATGCGAAAGAGGGCAAGAAGAAATGGCTAAAGAGGGGGGAATACCGCTCTCGCCTGGAAGAAAAACCAGATCTTCCTCGCGAGTCTCTTCGTCCACTCCGGCTTCCGATACGCAGACCCAACAACCGATTCCCGTCTTCTCTACTTCCGAGGAACCCATCAGCCGGGACAGTGTAATATCGTCTCTTCCGGGAAGGAAGTCTCAGATAATTGAGGTCTTGCGACTAATAGGCCCCTTGAACTCGCCGACGCTTCCTCTCCTTCTCTATGGTGGGCCTTCGACTGGGAAGACAGTCACCATTCTTCAAATCTTTCGTCATCTCAATCGGCCCTTTATCTATGCGGATTGCCGTACCTGCTATTGTCCAAGGATACTATTCCATTCGGTCCTCAGTCAATTGCTCCTATATGAGAGGAATTCAGGGAAATGGAATAGTGGGGCCAAACGTTGTGAGAAGCAGTCAGAGTTCGTTGATTTGCTTAGAAATGCTTTACTTACAGCAGTGAATACTCTCAGAGAGAGGAAGAAGAAACTGGCGGCTGAGGAGAGTGGCAAAGGGGAAATGATCTACTTAGTATTTGACAATGTTGAGCTGCTTCGTTCATGGGAGAGGAGTTCTAGCATTATCCGATTGCTATTCCGGCTCCATGATATTCTAAAGATTCCTGAAGTTGGTATAATTTATATAAGCAGTTCTTCTCCTGATGCATATTATTCAAGTCATGGTTCAATTGAGCCTCTAACGGTCTACTTTCCTGACTATACATTAGAGAATCTACATGATATATTATTAATTAGTAACCAATCCAACCCCAAACTTTTCTCTACTTTTCTCAGGTATTTCTGTTTAAAATTGTATCTACCTAGGTGACTAACAATAATTTTTCTTTGCTGAATTATTGATGTTGGTTCATGGGCAGTGTTGTTCTTAAGCCATTTTATAGAGTTACCAGACGAGTTGATGAGCTTTCAGTATCATTGCAACCTCTGTTTTTGAAGTATTGTGAACCTCTAAGCGACCAAATCCTTGTTCCAGATGAGGCCATGAAGAGAAGGCTGTTTGATAACCTTCAGTCGCACTTGGTTGCTTCTCTAAATAATCTATTCATGGTTCCTCGTTGGTCTTCACATCAAATTAAGTCAGATAGAGAGTGTAGCAAGAAGAGGAGTAGGAAGTCAGGTTCAAATGAGTTGGATTTCCATATGTCTATGTCGATGAAGTACCTTCTTCTCTCTGCGTTTATTGCTTCAAGAAATCCTGCTACTTTGGATGCAGCTTTGTTTGATTCTTCAGGCTGTTTGAGCAACCAGAAACGAAAAAGGTTTGCTCTGTATGATTTAACCCATTTACATCTCAGGCACCCAGTTGTCAAAGCTGAAATGCCTGATGCAATGCTTTTAGGGTCTAAAAACTATCCTTCTTTTGTTCTAAATAGGAGCTCGATGACATCAATGAACCAAAAGGATAACATGGCGGAAGAAATACTTTTGAAGGGACCTGGTACCTTTCCACTTGAAAGATTGCTAGCTATTTTCCAATGCATTGCCCATGTTGGTGAGACCATGGCAGAGGATGAGCAGATTGAAAATTGCATCACAGCTGAAGGTGGAAGTGTTGGATTGACATCTGATGTACTATTGGAATTATCTTCTCTCTGCATTGCCAATTTTATATGTAAAGGTGGAAGCTGCCCAATAGAAGGATCCGCTAGGTACCGATGTATCATTGACGAGGAAATGGCTGTCAAGGTACACTGTTTGCAGTTTTTGCTTAAATTTGTAGAGTAGGTTATTCTGGCTTCAACTTTGTTTTGTATAACATTTTCTTATTTCTTATATTTTTTCAGGTTGCAAGGAGTATAAACTTTCCCCTCTCAAGTTATCTTTACAGAAGATAGTCATGAGATAACAGCTAGTAGCAGCTTCGTTTATTAGATATTACCATGAAACATCTTCTACAAGATTGGAAGTAATTTGTATTGTGAATATGATCGATCAATGAATCTTTTGTTTCGTTTTGTTTTGATGATGATTTGATCCTTGTCTTGTTATTTTATTTACATCTTCAATTTTTTAGGATAAATAGAAATAAGAACTTGAATATCATATGTGTAATCACATTAGCTTTTAGTATATGATGTACTTTACATGATTCTAGTGGTATTGTAAGTTTGCATTATTAACCACTGAGTGCTTTTATAACTTGTAAGGAGATTTTGCTATGAAATCTTGACAATGTATTTGTTTTTATTTTGGAGTTGAAGGGTTGCAAACCAATCAAGCTAAGTTTGCCACCAAAGTTGCATGGAATATTCTCTTTTTGTTGAGCTAAAGATGCAATTTGAATTCAAGCAATTCATATATAGTTTGATTACAGTGATGAGCAATTCTAAGACAGGTGAGGTGAATAGCTTGTCTCATATGAAGCTTCCTGACAACCATCTTTCTCTGCTTACACTTCATTTCATGACTGAAAAGTACCTTTGATTTACTGAAGTTCACCAATTTGACTTAAGTATCGATTTTATTGTTGCATAATACTTTATATGGTGTGCGCTGCTGCATATGTAGCTTGTGTATAAACCATTCACATCATCCACAAACAGGTGTGTAATCAGTGATGATTTGGGGCAATTCTTGAATCCAATTGAAGCTGTCATATCCTGCTGATGATGAATGAGCCAAGATAAGTGCTCAGATACAATATCAAAGAGATGCGATGAGAGTGGACATCTTTGTCTAAGTCTTCTAGTTACTTCAATCCATGGCAAACGGGCATAATTGCACATAATCCTAAATCGTGGTGCAATAATATTAGCTCTTACATAATCACACCATATGGAGAGAAACTGTAGTTGTTATATCATGTCTAAAATGATTTTTCATCTCACTTTATCATATGTCTAATCCATATCATTGCACATTTTCTGGGTAAGAAAGATGTCTGAAATTGCTTGACTTGGTACAAAGGCAGTCTACTCTTGAGCAATAATCTCAAGAAGAACAAGCTTCCGGTAAGTTACCAAGATCTTAGCCTTTACTTTATACATGACGTTACATATGCCAATAGGTTTGAACTATTCACGTTTGGAGGCTTCCTGAAGTTTGGGGATAAGGATAACCAGTGCATCTTTCTATCGCTTAGCCATATAACCTTTCTTAAAATATTGTCAAACAGTACAACACTCCAATATGTGTGGATAAACTCAGCCGAAATACCATTAATACTTAGAGTTTATTTCTTTTGATGATTAATGCAGCTAATCTAATCTCATCATTGGTCTGAGGAATAACAAAAGCTACTGCTTGATCAATTGTAAGTGTCTTGGATAGCTCAAAGGGGGGTAGTGAGTTGTGTTGCATTGGACCATACCATTTATTGTAAAACAACTGAATGAGGTATTCATTTATATCTGTTTGGGATGTTAATGACTTACCAACACTATATTTTAATTGATGGATATAATTGTTTCTGAATGTAGAAGTGGTCGTTCTATGAAAAAATTGAGTATTATAATCCCAAAGAGTGACCCAATCAAGCTTTTAACGTGCCAACACCATGCTTTCTGTAAGGCAATGCCTTATGATATGTAGTAGTTTGTTTTGTTAGATGCCCATGCTCTAAGTTAGTTAGGCTTATTTCAGATTTCTTAAATTGGAGGTCATGTATTTCCTATTCTAGTTGATAAGGCTTTTTCAAGATATTTCGAATTTCTATTGTACTCTATTTTTTTTTAAGGCTCTCAATGCCTTATTGAATTTAGTAAACAAAATCTCCATCGAATTGCCTCTAAAATGCCTTTTCCAAGTTACATAACAATGTTGATAGATTGTGAGAACAATAGCTAGATGTTTTCAAATTGTATTCTCTTTTCAGTTTTACCAAACAAATGTTGTTGGAATTGGATGAATAAAGGCTAATGGTTTTACCAATATGAGATAAACGAGTAATAGTCGTGCTCGTGAAGGCTTACATTCCATCAATATTAAAAAATGCCTTATCAAATCTCTTGTGTAATCATGCATTTCCTTTTTTATTATTATACCAAGTGAAGCGATTCTCAATGATAGAGAGGTTTGTCAAATCTAACTCATGATTAAGACTTAAGAATTCATATTAGGGTTGTATAAAGCTGATTTTCTTTCTCCATTTTTCTTCTCTTGAACAAGCAATACATTAAAGTCGCTGATAACAAGTAGAGGCCCACCAAAGTTAGCAGCTTTCCCAAATTGATCCTAGATAGCACGTAGAGTAATGTGATCTTTTGATGGATAGCCGATACAACAATGCCATATATGAGTACCTTCAGAATTTAACTTGAGGGTAACAACCTTTGAGGAATGATCAAGAATCTCCAGCTGGACCCTGTTTTGCCTCAAGATAACCATACCTTCCGATGACCCGATCGAAGTTTGTGTAAAGAAATTCCAATTGCGGCCCAATGGTGGTTATCATCTCGTTTTGTGAAGTCCTCTACTCGTGTTTCTAGTAGAGTCACAACAAAGACTATTCTACCTGAATATATGCTGCAGGTAAGTGTGTGACTTTTTGGCCTTAATCCTGCGAATATTCCAGACATATGATTGAACCAGCAATTACTAGGATCCTCCCCAAGTTGGTTTTGAGGATTGAAATTTATAATAAAACATTCAAAAAGCTAGATCATGAATGTTAATTTTTAACAGCAGGTCTAGTTGGGCAAAGGACAAGACTCCAATCAGCACACTTATAAGCAGCAAAAGAGAGAGATAAGCAGGTTGTCAAACCATCCCAGTCTTTTTCTACCTTTACATTATTACACTTGCTGTAGCATTTTCCAGCAAGATTGAATTTGTCAATAGTCCAATTTCAACGATGCATCCTGGTCCATAAATCTATAAAATGCTAATATCTTAGAGCAAGATAGGTCACCAACTTGAGAAGGCCTTCAACATAACTTCGTTCCAATGACTCATAGTCTTGTTGTCCTTAGCATGGTTTGAAAATTTTCAATGCATATTCAAGCAATTCTTCATGAAGGATGAGAGAGATAAGCAGAGCAGGTTAACTAAAGGATCATTAGCAATTACATAATCAAACAACTTTGAAGAGAAGATCAGGCTTCTTGAGATATGAAACGGAAAATATAGGACAGATATTACCTTTGTTAATACCACAAATGGCACATATGTATGTCGAAGGTGCAATTTTATAACTACCAAAAATTTGATCATATAATAAAAATGATCTCAAAAGAAGATAATGATCAAATGGTTAAAGAGATGTGATTGATCTGAATAAGATTTTTTTATTATCTATTTAAGTGATTATAGTGAGAATGAAGGGTACATTTTAATCACCTTTAGAGTTTGGATTAAAAATTAATTATCTTCTTTCACACTTATTTTAAATTTGAAGATATATCTTGCAAAGTAATGAATACTGGTGAAGGTCAACTATACACTCGAAAAGGTTAAACGTAAATATGATAAATGCCTTACATTAACCTCTACAACGTTACAAGATTATTAGATGAAACATGTATGTCGCTTGCCTAGAAGTGTTTAGTTTCTCTCAATTTATGTGCCCATGTCAATGAGAAATGATTTTATGCTTCACTTATGGGTGTACATCAAGTTTGGTAGAGGGATCTTAGCTATGTGACATAAATATTATTCATCACAAGAATGTCAATACTTACACATTTAAGTCTAATGATAGAAAAATTAATCTAATCCTTGTTAGACTTAAGAAAGAATTAATGAGAATTATAAGGAATTCAATGTGCCAAACCAATGAAACAACTCTTAGATAAAAAAGAACTTCATTATAAGAAATGTTTTAAGGGTATGATCTATGCTAAGCTTTTTTAAAATTAAGTAGTATATTAAACAATGTTGATGCTTTCTAAGAATTAGTTAAGATATTGTTATAGAAAGAGTAACTTATTTTTTCTAATTTTGAAGAAATTTCTAGTATGCTATTGATTAAATGAAATGATCATCCTTAATCGGCTTCATTACAGGTTGAATCAAACTGTGATAAATTGTGTTAATTCACATAGTTATAATCATGTCAATTACTTCAACTTCTTGGCCTCCTTGGGATCAAATTTTAGTTTTTATTGACGATAGATTTTTTTAACTAATATACTAAAATAAACATGTTTAATCATTTAACAACATGACCAAACATGCTCTTAACTTGTTATAATTGCATGGACCTTTTTTGAGGCATGCACAAAGATAAGGTATCATAGAGAACAATTTGAGATGTTTTAGGTGATTAGGAGAAAATAGAATAACAAAGAATATTATCAATATAAATTGAACAAAAGAAAATGAATGAAAACAAAAAAAAAATGATTATGATGTATTTATGTAAAAAAAATCATTATCTATTAATATTTCTCATTAGCCTACAAATAATCATCCATTTTAAATAATGTGATGAATACTCCTATGGGAAGATCAACATCAAAACTCAAATGTAGAACATAAGATCGTCAAGAATTTGAAAGTGGATGAAAGTAAAAGTTAGACAATATATAAAATAGTTTTATGTTACATAGTTTGTAGTCTTAGGTGTTATTGAAGATCCAAACAAAATGACATTTATAATATATGTCCAAGTATAGAATATTAAACTTAAAATATTTATATTTATTTAAAAGACTTAAATTAGTATTTAATATGTAATAATTAAGATTTAAAATACTTACTACACTTACCAAAATTTTACATAAAATACAATATTTTAAATAATAATAGTGAGATTCTTATTCCGATTATTGAAAAAAATTATACCGAGTATAAAATTTATGCATATTATTTATCACAAAATTATATTCATAAAATATTTATGACTAATAAATCATTCATAATATAAATAATGATTTTATTACATAGCTCGTATTGTAATGCACTTAATAATGCATATATTTGTAAATAAATTGTATCATATGAATACAATATAAATTAATTATATTTTTTAATATCAAAAACATATCATAATGAAAACAAATTCATAAAAAATCTTAAAATATAATATTCATAAAATAAGAATGTATTTGATATAATATAAATCTCCATTATATTAATATAAACATAATAATAAATAACTCTAAATTTTATCGTATTAAAAAATCAATTTAATATAGATGATAAAATAATTTACCCATATATTTAATTTCCGAAATCTTAGCAATCCATAAATCAACTGATGATATATCGGAAAAAATAATTTCATATTTAATAGAATTTCGGTGGAATAAACTTTCCAAAGATATTGAAAAAAAATTAATTTTCAAAAAAAAAAAAAAATCAGGTGCCAAAATGGACGGTGGAGACGCCGTCGTCTCTTAAAAGGGGTTAATATTCTCCGAAATCGGTGCTTCCGTTATAGAAGATTTTCGGAAAAAAATCCAACTTGTTCATATCTAGTGTTAGATTAAAATTTTATTTTATCTCGATCATCTTCATCTCCCTCCACTTTTATTCGCGAATTCGATCGTGTTCTTTCTCGTGGATTTGAGAGAAGACAATGGCCAAAAGGCTTCCGGATGATTCCTTTTTCTTGGGATTCGACAGCTCTACCCAGTCAGTACTTTCTTCGATTTTGTTGTTTTGGGCTATTGTTGATTCTGTTTTGTTTTGCTTCTTTGTTATTGCAGAGTTATGCATAGTTTCAAATCTCTGTTGTTTCAAGCCGTTTCTTTTAAGGACAGGAATGCTGTTTTCAACATCAAATTCCCTACAAGAAAGGATTTGGATTTAAGGAATTTGTCTTGGAATAAAAATGCAGTTTAGAAATAGTTTAGATCAATGGTTTGTACTTAATTTGGAGTAGGCATGCTAAAACAAGCATATGCAATTATGTAACTAATGCGGAGTTTTGCATGATTTCAAAACATGCTTGTTTCAATCTGTTGATGTTAAGTATAATAGTAATGGTTTTAACGTCAGATTATCATCGAAGAAAGTGATTGTTGCCTTAGGACATTTGTCTAATTGGAAAGATTTGATACAAGCATAAAAATACAGTTCGGGGACCCAAGGGTTATATTTAAATTAGCTGCACAACATATAGCCAATCCCTTCTACCAATAAGAAGCATATAAGTCTATTGAATTCTATCATCTTTGTTTTTTTCAGCTAATAAACAATCAGTTATGAAGTATCTATTGTTCTATGGCCGATTAATTCGAAATGTTATGCATCAATTAACATGTTGGATTCTTTTTCAATGACAGGTCGCTAAAGGCTACAGTTCTTGATGCAAATCTCCACATTGTTGATTCAGAAGCGGTTCACTTTGACTCTCAATTACCACACTATAAGACTCAAGATGGAGTTTACAGAGACATCTCAAATAATAGTAGAATAGTGTCTCCCACCTTGATGTGGGTGGAGGCATTGGATCTCATTCTTGAAAAGCTGAAGTCGAAGGTGAAATTTGGAAATGTTGTTGCAATTTCGGGGAGTGGACAACAACATGGGAGTGTTTATTGGAAAAAAGGGGCTTCAGTTACCTTGGCAAATCTAGATCATACCAAACCACTTGTGACACAGCTTGGAAGTGCCTTTTCTACTACAGAATCACCTATATGGATGGACAGTAGTACCACTTCTCAGTGCAGAGAGATTGAAAATGCTGTTGGTGGTGCTTTGGAGCTATCTAAACTTACTGGTTCACGTGCATATGAGCGATTTACTGGACCCCAGATTCGAAAGTTGTATGAAACAAGGAAAGATGTATATAATGATACTGAGAGGATTTCACTTGTTAGTTCTTTTATGGCTTCTCTTCTTATTGGAGGGTATGCTAGTATTGACGAGACCGATGCAGCAGGAATGAACTTAATGGACATTAAACAACGTGTTTGGTCTAAAGTTGTCTTGGAGGTAGGCTTTTGTGGTTTAAGGAACTCAAGGTTTTCTTTGCTTTTAGTTTTATTTATCATTGATTTCATGGATAGGCTACGGCTGCAAATTTAGAAGAAAAGCTTGGGAAGCTAGCACCAGCTCATTGCGTTGCAGGATTAATATCTTCTTATTTTGTCGAGAGGCAAGTTATTTAACTTAAAAAGTTTCTTTTGGTGTTTACATTAAAGCTGTTGAAGCTACTAAATTCTTATCATATAGCTTTTAATAAAAGCTTAATTTGTTTATTTGATTGGAATATCTTTTTATTTGAAGTGTTTTATTGATATAAATAATCCACCATAATTAATATGAAATATTTTGAAAAATTAAGACACTGCTATGATTAGAATGTTATTAGGTGTTTCAATTTTTTTTCATAAATAAATGTTGCTTGATGCATAATTTCAATAATAAAATCATCATTTTTATTGACTAATTTTTAATTCTTGTATGGACTTCATCTTGTGCCATTTTATTTACATTGAAAGTTTGTGAAGTAGCCTTCACTTGCCATTCTTCTTCGCATAAGTTGGAATTGGTTGATATCATTCACAAGGATTAGAGTATTAACTTTTGCCACCAAAGACTTTATATTCTTAGGCTTTTATTTATTTATTTTTGAAAAATTGAAAGTTTATTGTTTTGGTTTTTAAGTAAAAGATGAAATAGAGGCTCAAACACATATGTGTGCCACTTCTATGGCTCATGATCACTTTCTCTCTTCAAATCTCTTAGTTTGGTTAATGAAATACAACCCAAGTGCTGCAGTGTGTTAACCTAAATGAATTTCTAGCATTTGAATGGTTTGTAGAGTTGTTCTAAATTTATGCTTCTAAAATTCATAATATTTGCATTTGTTTCCTTTTAATATTTTTGGCTATGGTTGTAATATCACTTCATCAAACATGTAAGTGGGAAAGTTTGGTAAGCAAAACTGGAGCATTAGATTTACATTAGCTTGACATTTACTTGTTTATGGTTTTTTAGTAAGAGCACCTTTCAATTCATTACAATTATTTCTAGGTATTACTTGATTTATACTAATTGTTCATTGCATTTTTTAAAAATAGGTTTCACTTTAAAAAGGATTGCCTAGTCGTTCAATGGTCTGGAGACAACCCGAATAGTTTGGCAGGTTTTAATAATTTTTTAGCACATTATTTCAATTTGTTAGTTTGTGTATAATTTCGGTTTAATATTATTTTTGTTAGTCAAATGTGTCATGTTGAATCTTCTTGATATAAAATTGTTTGTTTTTCTTTTTATAAGAGATTCTAGCATATATCGTTTGTTCATCATAGTTTAATGCAATACTTAACCTTATACATGATATTGATGCGACTTAGTTATCTTCTGTGTTTTTTGTAGTAAAAATAACAGACACCATTTTTTAAGTTGTGTTACCACACGACATGATCGCAAACTTTTATTTTTTATTACTACAAACTTTGATAGGTTGTAATCCAATTAATGACAAGTTAAGGCTATTTTTTGAAATTCAAAGATTGAGAAAAGCTAGAAGGATATTAGAACCCCATCATGGAGGAAATGCTTTGTTATACAAAAAATAGAGAAGTCATGCTTGCCTAAATTTAAGATGCAAAAGCTACAAAATTGTTCTTTGGTAAGACAATCTTTATTTCATTGATTAAGTCATACATGCAATTATTGAGTGACTATGTTGCACGAAGGCTACAACAATATGTTTTGAGTTATTTTTCTTGTTTGATTCATTAGATACCATGGCAAATATGAGTTGCTCGATTAGACTGGCTTACATAGGCTGAGGATTGGCCTAGCTCCAAGATGCCATCCAATTGGAAGAAATCTGGTCAAGACAATGAAGGAGGTCAAGAGCCTAAAAATTGAGTTCTAGAACAAAGTGAAAGCAGAAATCAAGAATAAAAAGGAAACTATAAGGGAAATCAAAGCCTATTATTGCCAAGATAAAATGAAGAAGTTGAAAAAATCTTGGAGGGGATATGGAAGTTCTATAAAAGGGCTGGTTAAAGGCTTTTCTTGTTGGAAATGCTCCCATGTCAGCCCTTTTAACTAAGACTAAGCTTATAGTTAAGAAATGAGAGGTTTTCTTGATGGTCCAAGATTGGAGAAGTTTCAGTTCTGCTGAGCAGTGTGCTATCTTGAGAGGACCTCATTAGTAGTATCATATCTGACATAGGAGTAAGCCTAATTGGTAAATATAATAGAAGTTTCTTGTTTTAACCCCTTTGAATTGGCTGTAGCTCTAGAGAATTGAAAAGAAATCTGGGAGTAGTTTGAGGGCGATGCTCCATGCACATTCATTTTTCCTTTTCCTTTTTTGTTGTCATTTTATTTGTTTGAGAAAATTGCAATCAAAGGAACCTTTTCAGTGCTAAATATGCATTATATTTTCTTCTTACTAATTCTTCTTTGCATGTGACATTAGTACTTGTTTTGAGAGTATCCCAAGGAACTTAGTAAAGCATGTTGAGTGGGCATGATCTCATAGGCTAGCGCACAAACGAGTCTCTTTGTAGCCTTGCTAACTAAAGGTTTTAATTGGCCTTGTACTAGGGATTTAGTGGTACATCTCATTAGACTTGAGCAGACAATAGTGAGATTAACTCAAAGTCTTCTTAAAGGAGTGAGATACATCTTAAAAGGAGATAAGTACTAAGTGCCTTTGGAGTTTCTTGTGGCCATGGTATGTGGCTCGAAAGGTGCTTGGGATTTATGAGGCCTTTAGCTTGTAGCTCAAGGCTGACTTATGTTGCTCCATTGAGCTGTTTGTTAGAACCGAGATGGCTTAAGGCTTAGGCAATGCATTGCTCGATTGCCAAGACAATTGCAAATGATGGAAATCTTGGAATAATATATTCAATGACCATTCCTCAATATAGGGTTGTAATTGTCAAACATATTGGGCCTCATATGACCACACTCAAGTAACAAAAACCTGTGAGAATAGAGTTTCCTTAGTCATGGAAGCTGATGTCGTCTTATAGGCCCATAGGATAGTTGGGACTTGCCAGTTCGCCTGCGTTTTTTAACATTACACTTCGGCTTATGGGTACCTTTGTTTACCTGCTTGTCCTTGGATGATCCATGGAAGTGACCATTGTTTGAGTTCCAAGATAGTGACAAAAGTCTTAGAGATCCTCGATTTGAAACATTGTAGCATTGTTGATGGTCATCTAAAATAGTACTAACTGATGATTTAGTATATGTGTGCACGTGTGTGTATAAGTGTCAATAAGAATCCTATTCTAGGGATTTAGATAGGAAAGCATTTTTGTCCTGTTTCAACAATCCAATGGGTGTAAAAAAATTTTTCCTAATATTCCCGTCTATCTCCATCTTTATTTTATTCTTGAGGGACAATACCTCTTTCTTCTTATCCCACAAGATTATTTCCTTATAAAATCTTTGGGACCTATTTGTGAACACAAAAGAGATCATGAGATTTGTTCAAGTTATCACGAGTAGTGGTTTTTTGCTCTCTTGGGGTTATCTTTATTTTTTAAATTCATCTCTTTTTAATTTCTTTTTTAGTAATCCATAATTTGAGTTTAGGTCCCATAATTATCAAATTTTGAAAGATTTGATTTTTACATCAACATCTTTTTTACGTTATTTGTGAAAATGATAGATGAATTGAAGAGCATTGGTGGCTAAAGGGCCACTTCCTGCATTGACTTCTTATAATCTTGCATAACCCATTGTTGCTTCCAAGTTTTCTCTCCAAGCCTAGATGCTGCAACTTATGCATCATTAAGAGGAGATTTTCTTGTTGAGCAGATTAAGGCGATGCAACTTTCTACAATCCTCATTTTCTTAGAGAGTTTTCAAGGTTCTATGGAGGCTCCCCTTGCTCTTTTTGTGGTTTATCCAAGAGGTGCGTCTAATTTGGATGTCCAATAGCTAATATCTACTTAGGTTTCTCTTTTCAAGTCGACAACCTTGTTCTCGGCTTATGTTAATCCAATTGGCCTTACAACCATTAATTCATATTAATCCATCTCTTGCTATACATGAAACCTCTCCATCCCAACTTCTTGAAGTGATCCAATTCATTAAATGCCTTGTAGTTCTTCCTCCCAACCATCAAGATCTAGATATGCAAAATCAAATTTTATCTTTGTGCTTAGATATTTTCTAAGTAGAAGTTTCCAAGATGAAGCTCTCTACTTTATTACTAATTTTTGTCGAGGCACCATATATACTTACAAGAGTTTTACATGGCAATGATGCCAAACATTATACCTTCATCAAAGGGCCCAACCCTTCTCGACCTTACAGGAGTTCTGCCAAGTCCCATATCTTCGCAACCTTCTCAAAGTATCAAAACCTCAAGTGGTTGGGCTTCCTTGTCGTCTATTACCTTGTATATTGATATTGTTTATTGTTTCATTGTGGGTTTCATCTACAATCATTGCCCTCGAAAGCTAACAAATTATCTTTTCCATGTCCTTCAATTAGATTACAAGTCTCTTCGTTAGTATCTTAATAGGTTTGACCTGGAAGTCCATCTCCCCAAGTCAACTATCGATGAGGTTACATGCATGGCTCTTTCTAGTAGTCATTATTCAGGAGAGTTGATCGGGGCCATTTCTGTTGAGCACCCTACAAATTTATCAAGCACTCTATGAGGGCATAGTTAATGCATAGGCTTTATGGAGGATTATGAGAAGAAGCTTGCCAAATGAGTGTTTCCTTGGTGTGATTGACCTTTTTGATGAGAAGGCTCATTCTGCCAACCTTCCTCATCCTTTGTAGCAACAATAGTAATACTAGCCTTGGAGATATCATCATTTTGGTGATTGTTCTAGGCCTTAGTGAGACAACCCCATCTCATAGTTAATTTAATAAGAAATCTTGGTGACCTCAAGCGAGACAATCATTATTGGGCATAAGGACCTTAGAAGGAGAGGTCAAGTGTGGCATTGGAAACTATTATAAATTCCATTATTATTAGGCCACAACACTAAGGATTTTGCATCCTTTGTGTGTTCATACAAACCATTTGAAGGAGAGTGGTTCCAAGTCATCTTCAGGATTCATCTCCTAAAAGGAAGAGGTGTTGTCCTAGATGCAATATAGGGCCATCTACCGTCTTGGTAAGATCAAGCTTTGTCTAGTTTGTTGACATTTGATCCTAAGAAGGGAAAGACCTCCCAATAGATGACAAAATCATTTACATTATTTCTATTAAGGACTAAGCCATTTCTCACCAACCCTCCCTCAAGGTGGCTTCAATATATCAGGTGGCCCTTGGCATTCTTCCTCACTATCCTATTAGTTTTGGTCTTGTAGATTGGCTTCACTCATTAATCCTTATGATGGTTCACTATTTAATACACATGGATTACCTAGGGTAAGTCAATCTATAGAGCCAAGGACATGAGGAGGGCTACTTGATATGTTGAGTTCTTTTGTTGTCATCTGGCTAAGTATTTCCCTTAGGTTAGATATTTATGGATCCAGGAGAGCTTGAACTTGCTAAGATGGCAGACACTTCTGTGCTGCTTTGGGGGTGATGCATTTTCCTTGTAGAGTTAGCTCTAATGAACACTTGGACACTTGCTATTCTTCAAGAGGGTTTTTATGATTGTTAGTAGGGCATTAATGTCATAGTTAAAGAACTGATGGTACATGAAGTAGTTTATAGGACAACATTTAACTTCTCTTTCTCTAATCCTAAGGTCCCTAAAATGAACTCTCATGTGAGGGTGACCAAAGTTTCCTTTTAGGTTAACTTTGCGATGGGGTTGCCCTATTGAGGTCTAAGAGGGTGGCTATCAAACATTGATAACCTCGAGAATATTGGGACTGGTGTTGTTATTGTTTCTCATGTTTTTATGGAGGAGAATGGTTGTCAGTACAAGCCTTTTTCTTGTCAGTAGAGCGAACGTTTGTTCTTACCAAACTTCTCACAATCCTCATCGGAGTCCATACATTGAGTGATGCACTTATGGAGTGCTTTGTTTGTCTGTGGATTCTCCATGGAAATAGTCATGGTTAATTTGCCTGAATCAAAGCTATTGATGAGAGCTATGCACTTGACCTCAATTAACTCAGTGTAACATACTTTGGTGGTGAACCTCATGAGATGTTGATGAAGAAACTCTTTCTCCCTTTGCAGGACATGGAAGAGGTTGTTTGTTGGTTTCTTGGGCAGCCACCGTACAAGGAAGAGAAGATATGACACTTTATGGCATTAGATGCAATGTGTGTTGCCATCTCCGTTTTAAACTCTCGTAAGTATATGTCAAAGTCCTCATCCTCATTAAAAGTAATCATAGAGTAGAGCTTCACCCTGTGTCTTCTGCTTGGAGTCTCTAAGAAGAATGGTGAAAGCTAATCTTGCCTATTAGGATCTCGATTGAAGGGAGAGGAAGAACTGTAGGACATCTGATGGACTCGACTTCTTCTTCATGAAGTTTGTTTGGAGCAGAGGCATGTGGAGTGGGAGGTGGATTTGCACATTGATACAGCTCAGATCAAGATTGTCAGCTTCACAAGGGGCATTTGAGTTGGTGTTGACAGTTGGCAGTCAGATTAGTCACCGCCAAATGTGGCATGGTAGGAGAAGGAACTACTACAGGAGCTTGAGATTCCATTTGGGAGAGAAGGGGCTACGGGAACTTGCATTACTTTAATCTACTTGAGATGAGTCTGGGGATGGCCCAGAACATCTCCTCGTGTTGCTGCCAGAGATATAACATTTAAGCTTGATGATAAATCTTGGAAGCCATGTTGACGGGATTAGAAGAGGAGAACTCAGTGTGGGTAATAGCCTTTGGATTGTAGGTGCTCTTTGGTTTGTCTTTCATTCCCACATACAATGCTCCGCAGACAATGTTAGAAAGATATTGATGTAAAAATCAAATCTTCAAGAATATATAGATCTTCAAACTTGAACTCAAAGCACGAACTTCGTAGAAATTCGTGGTTAAAAGGCAACGAGAAGTGAGAGCTGCTAAAATGGGAATTAAGCAGCACGAATTTTACGTGGAGAACTCCTGAGAGAGGATAACAACATAGAGTGCTATGTGACTACCAGTATGAATCTAATTATATTCTTTGTGTTTACAAATTGGTTCCAAAATCCTTACAAAGGAAATGTTCTCATGGCGTAAGAAGAAGTAGTGGCTCTTTGGAATAGAAGGGAGATGGAGATGAGAGGGAACACGAAGGTAGGAATTGCTGAAGCTTGAGGGTAGAGACATCATATTGCTCAATACCTGCAGTAGGGTACTGATTTCGGCTTGTATCCAAGGTCATAAACAACTGTTTCTCCTATCTGAGATGATCATTTTAAGATGTTTGTCCCCTGAGGTGTGGAATGGACCAATGCTAGCTTGCAAAACTTTCGTTACATGTGCTTCGTGACATAACTTGTGCGAAACTGTGCAAGATAACCAGTGCATAGAGGCTACGAGCTGTTGACAATACAAGAAATGGCCAAGAAGCATATTGACTCAAATACTCATGTAGAACTAGGATCAACCCGTTTCTCATTGGGTTCAAGGAGCATGGATAAATTATAATGAATTGATAAGCCACCATGTGGAAATTTGGTTGAACCTATTATTTGTATGCAGCTTTACAATACAATTTTATGGAGTTCTATTACTATGATATAAAGTTTTCAATAGAAAAAAATTGCTTGCCTGTTAATTGGTTGACAAAAGATTTATTTGAGAAGCTCATAAATGCTAATATTGGGGATTTTTTGAACAAATTCTTTATTAACATTATTTTTCTTTGCACTTCAATGATTTTTTTTGTATGTACAGGTTTAACGCTCAATACTCCTGGTGATTTAGCAATAAGCCTTGGAACTAGTGATACAGTAAGTTTTGATTTGCTCCATCGGTCTTTTCAGCCGTGTTTTGCACCCTTAACCTCAATTCTAATGAAATGCAGGTCTTCGGGATAACCACAGAGCTCAAACCAAGCTTGGAAGGGCATGTTTTTCCCAACCCTGTAGATCCCGAGTGCTACATGGTCATGTTGGTCTACAAAAATGGCTCTCTTACAAGAGAAGGTTAGAATGCTTTATTCAATCTTTGCCTAACTAGTTGCTTTTCTTATTCTTACAAAACCTTGCTCTTGGTACAGATATACGAAACCGATGTGCTGAGCGCTCTTGGGAAGTATTCAACAAGCTTTTGGAGAGCACAACTGCTCTGAATGGTTAGTTCTTTTTTGTTTTCTATATTAGCAATCATGGGGGTTTTTTGGACACTTTCTTGTCATGTCCTCTGATTTTTTTTTCTTTATTTTAGTTGTTAGAAGTAATAAAAAATGTATCTTTTGAATAAAGTGGATGAAGTTTTTCCTAACTATGCTATAAATACGAATCAACCTCTAAAGCTGTAGAGGTGTTGTATTTAAAGAAAGACTTCTCCCACCCCATTTGTGGTAATAAAGTTGAATTTTTTGCTTACAAATTGACTCAGTGAAAGCCATGCTTATGAACTATTGATGCTCAATTTTTTTTTTTCAATGTTCATGTTTGACAAATTCCTTGAGACAAATAGTCATGGCCATTATAACTTCGTACTGCTTCTAAATAGAACTGATTAATTTGATTCACATGTTGTTTTATACATTGTTTTACTTTTCACTTGTTTGCACTTTTACTTCGGTGTTTCGAGACAAATTACTTGAACCATTTTTCCTTTTACTAAAATTGTTTAGCCTGTTAGCATGTTAGTATTTCATATGATTTCAATTCCTTCAATTACTTCAATCGTGTGAATTTGTAATGGCTTCTCACAATATTTTGTGTTTTTGTAGATGGAAAATTAGGATTCTACTATAAGGAGCATGAAATTCTACCACCTATGCCTGGTAATTCTTGCATTTCTTTACTTTTCACACAGTTTATGGAAAGATATTAGGTTTTATTGTAAAAAAAGATGTTATTTTGATTTGAAATTCAATGTATGAAGTTGGGTTCCATCGCTATGTGATCAACAACTTCGAAAGCAACTCCGTGGAAGATATGAAGGAGCAGGAGGTGAAAGAGTTCAATGGTGCTTCAGAGGTTTGTGTAATTTCAATTAACTTGCAAAAATTGAATGTAATATTAGAAATTGATTTTTCTTTTTTACTTGAAAATTCGATAATTTTATTTTGGTTAGGTTCGAGCTATAATCGAAGGGCAGTTCCTTTCGATGCGTGGCCATGCCGAGAGATTTGGCATGCCAAGCCCTCCGAGACAGATAATAGCAACTGGTGGGGCATCTTCAAATAAGAGCATCCTTAAGGAGATAGCTGCCATTTTCGGATGTCCTGTATATACAGTTCAAAGACCTGGTAAGTATGCATTTTTTATTTATCTTTCATATTATGGTTTTATATCTTATCATGTTGGAGAAATATTTATCATAAATCTACAACCAATGTTATCTTATGGGCATGATTAATTGATCATAGATCTTGATAATTAATGTATTTTATCTTAATGGCTAATATGGTCTGTTTATGATTAACTTCTTTGTAATACTTCAAACAGCATTTTTCAACCATTTGTTTAATTAATCGGCTTAATATTCAATAATAGCTGCACCAAAAGAACCCTAACCCTAAATTGATGATCCTCTTGTGTCCAACAGATTCTGCTTCGTTGGGAGCTGCTTTGAGGGCAGCCCATGGCTGGTTGTGCCACAAAGAGGGGAGCTTTGTGCCAATGTCACGGTTGTATGAAGACAAGCTGGAGAGAACATCTCTCAAGGCAAAGCTTGCCATGCCTGCAGGAGACAAGGAGCTGAAACTGCATTCCAAATATACTTCTCTGATGAAGAAGAGAATCCAAATCGAGAAGAGTCTTGTTGAAAAGCTTGGCCGTGTGAAGGATTAAAGGAGATGGCTGTCTTATTTGTATTATGAAATTTATTTATTCTCAATTTAGGTAATCAGGCTGCTAATAATAAACAAGCATTTTTAGTTTGTTTATATGTTTTTATTTATTTATTTGGTTTGAATATATGGGTTTTTTATGTGGAGGAATTATGTGTTTTTAGGTGTTTTTTTATTTTTAGAAATGCAAAAATTATCCACATGAGGTTTGTAGATGGCTGATGTAAGTTGAAGTGTTTTGAAAGCATGATTTTAAGTCAATTCTAACTTGGAAAGATTTTAAATGCAATTTAACATAAGATTTATGTTTTCATAAATTGTAAGTTTTCATAAGATTTTTATTTATATATGATGTTTCAAATGTATTATGGTACATTTCAAGCAAACAAAATTGTTAAAACTGAGTATTTGGGATGCATTATAAGTAATACTCATTTCAAAATGTTGTTCAAACTTAGGACTATGTCTTAAATGATATTCATTTGTTATATTCATTTATTATAATATTTAGAAGTATAACATCTTTGACAAATCTTATATTTATAAACTCATTATAAATATCATCATAATCATCAATTATTGTTTAGTATAGATCATAATATATCAAAGATTGTACCATCTATAATACGATATGACTCAGAAATGTAGTACACAAAAGTTATTAGGGTTGTGACTCTATGGATCAAAGAGGGTTATAAATGTTGTTGGTTGAAAAAGTCAATGTTTAAGATCTAATCTTTGATATCTATGTAAGTTGAAAGACAAAAATGAATCATTCCATTTAAAAAGGGACAAAATTCTAGACTATATTGATTTTTCTGAATAGTATTTAAGCAAAGTTAGGGTTATCTTTGCTTTCAAATTTCATTCATCACCCACATCATGGTTTGAGATGTTTGGTTCAAAAATCATATCATTTAATTACAATCATATATTATTATTGTTGGTCTCCTATATGAAGTGGGTTATTTACTCGAAAAACATAATTCTTTTTTTTGTATGTCATGCCTTAACTCAAAATTAAGCAAGCACAATAACATTATGTTTTGTTTTATTGTTTTTCTAACTTAGAGTATACACCATTGAATATATTGCTCATATAATTTTGAGGAATAAAAGAATTTACTTTTTTTCTTAAAATGGATAATCTATTAAGCAAAAAAAAAAAAAAAAAAAAAGAAACTTGTTAAGGGAATAATCTTATTAACTCAAAAGTTTAAATTGTTCGAGTGGGAGGATCACTTCGTTTATCAATAAAATTTGTTACTTTTGAATATCTAATATGTAATAGTTTTTCATGTTTATATAACAAATCTTCTTTTGTCATGAAATTCATCTACATTGAGTTTATTCCAATGAAATCATATTTTTTAATTGTCAAAATGCATACATAATTAGCTCTACCAAACCATCGCAACTTGACTTTGTCATAACATGTCAATCTTATCGTCTTATAACTCTACCTAAACATTCCCTTATTAGCTATACTGTCTTATTAGCTCTATCATCTTCTTGGTTGTGTCAAACCCTTATCTTTTTCTATTCACCTTATTGGCTCCACCAAATCATAGTATTTGATTATTCTACAATATTAGTTCTACGAAAACTATCACCTTTGGGACTATTCTTTGTCAATCTATTAAAATCATCATCTTTGATTGTGTCGTTCTATTGACTTTGTTGAACTATGTTTTGTTATAACATCGCATTCAACTATGTTGTCATATTGACTTGATTGGATAATTGTAGATCAACAATGTCATAGAATGTTTGACTATCTTTTCATCATTTTTGTTAGAACCATCTCTATCAGCTTTGTTGCCTCATTGATTCTATTAAAATTATCATTTTCACTTTGCAAAGGTGCATCATCATTGTCATGGAATCATTATCTTAGAATGTGCTCTACTGCCACCTTCTTAGAACCATTGTTTTTTGTTATACTACTTCATTAGCACTATCAAAACCATCATTTCTTGGCTATGCTACATTGTTGACTCTTTCAAAATCATTATATTAGACTCTTTCACTCCTTAATTATTATGTCACTTAGTTTTATATGAACCACACAATTTTAATATCACTTATTAGGAGAATAACAATATTACGATTTAAATTAAGTCAACTCACTAGTGACATGCATCAATTAAAAAAAATGAACTATTAATTAGATACATCATTTTGTTTGTTAATACAATACAATATAAGACTATTCTTCGTTTATATTTTGATAACATGAAATAGGGTATCAACATAAATATTCACGTATGGTATCAATTTTAACATTATGTTGCAAACTTTTTGTTGTAAGTTTTTGGTGATATAAGAAAAAATAAAAAGTATTAAATTTTAGTTATTTGTGTTTGATTTATACTGCATTTTATCATTGATTTCTAAGGTTCTCCTCACCCCTCAAATAGATGCTAGCTACGTTTTTTTTTCTATACTTTTCTCGAATTGTTTACATTATATTTGAAAGCTTAATTACTTATATTAATGTATAATTAATTTTCTTTTTAACCCAATTTTCCATACCCATTCACTAACATGCTCAACAAGAAACCCTAAAAAGCTGCAAACCCAACCCTGATCTTGATTACATCAATAGACATTAGTAATTTGAAGATGAAGAGGTCATTCTCCATTTGGTCATTTTGATGTGATATGCAACATAATCCTTTGGTTGGTCTTAAAGCTTTTAATTGTTTTTCAACTTTTTTTTTGTCGGTTAATTGTATGCATGATAACAAAAAAACTTCTCTTTCAATTGAGACATTGTCGGTGGCCCTATAGTTTGAAAACATGTTTTGAATTTGTTTGTTCATATTGTTGGAAGTTTGGAATATGTTGAATATCGTTTTTTATGATTACAATATATAAAAGATAAAATTGTTTTTTACTTATTTTTGATATTTACTTTTTTTAGGTTTAACTTTTATTTTATAATATAATCAATTAAAATACTTAATTATATTCAAACTTAAGTTTGCATAACACGTGCTAAATAGAAGTTAAGACAAAATGATCCATTTTCTTTCTTGCCAAAATAATGTAGTTGAAATCTATAAGGATAAGATCTTAGTGATAGTTTAGGCTAAAAACTAAGTGAGGGCCACAATTGTGGGCCTCGCACGAAAGTTGAGATGTAGCTCATCCAACCACAATTTGGTGAGTGTCAAAACTTTTATGACAAAGGAAATGTTGAACCAACTGACCAAGTGCAATGTAATGGTCCCAACTTTGTTGGCATTAATGGAAATGATATTTTTTTTTATAAAATATATCTAGAAAATTAATAACATCATTGATAGATATTTTTCTAGTAATATATTAGCAATTTTTTTTTGATAACTCCATAAATTAAAGTTAATTTTTTTTATTTAGAAACGGTTTGTGGGTTTAGAGAAAAATATATTTTTTTTTTCAAAAAATAATTTGTATGTAAATAAAAAAATTAATAAAAAGTATTTTTTGAAATTTTAGTTAATTTAAAATGTCATTTCCTTGGAACCGTTATTAGACATGCATGGCACTTATCACGTACAGTGCTTTGATGATGAAGACAGGCATATTAACGTTTCACGTGCGTTGTTGGTGCACTCTCTCTTCTCTTTTGTCCTTTATTTGATGAGAGTACACTCGTGTTACACTCGTGTTCCTCATTGTAAATTAATCATGTTTGAAAAAATTAAAATTAAAATTAAAATTAAATATTATTTTAATGAAAACAATTATTGAAATTATTTTTTTAGTATTTTAATAATGTTAAATAAAAAAACCCATTTTATTTTATCTTCATATCGTTTAAGTTTAACTAACATAAATGTGTTATTAATTTTTTTATAATATTATTTAATAATTTCAAGTGCTCATAACAAAAGAACAAAGTCCTTACACGTGTTCGAGAAATTGTGATTTTTAATGCTTAAAAGAATTTTGATGTTTTTTTTTATGAAGTGTAAAAAACATTAACACAAATTTGTTTAGTTCATTGGATTAATAAAGAGATTTAAAATGCATGATACATTTAAAGGGATGATATTTTGTTTCCTTTTGAAAACATCAAGGGATATTGAAACATTGATTTTTTTTTTCTTTGAATTATCATTGTAATGGTTTGGGTTTTGTTTTGTGTTAATATTGATAACTAATTGACTATGTAATTATATTTTTTGTATTATCAATCAATTATTAGGTTGAATTTTCTCATTTGTCTCATCATCAACATTAAATTATCACCCTTGTCGTTAATTAACTATAATAGTCATAAACTAATAAATTTTAGCATTGATCACTCTAGTCACCGACCATTCACCAAATTCTATTATAGTTTATAGCTACAATTATACAATAAGTTTACTATCATTCATTGTCATATCATAAATTTCATTATTTTTAACTTAATAAATTTTTTATATTCAAAGAATTTAAATTATATCCAACATGTCATCAAATTATTATTTTTTTTTTGAAAAATCTGTTTTTGGGATTCTCAATAAAAAAAGTTTTTGAAAAAGGTTAATTTAATAAAAATATTCTTATAATTCTTTAAAACAATGCTTTTTTAATAAAAAAAAATCATAATAATAATAAATCCAAAACTAGCCCTCATACCAAGTAATGTGCAAACTTTTAACTTCGAAAGCACGTTTACTCAATATCATATTTACTTTACTAATCATATGGCCCAACATTAGAATGTTATTTTGATGTGGCCTTAGTTTAGGATGGTAAAAAGAGTCTAACCAATTATGACATGTCCAAAATCAATAGGGGTTGATTAGTCGAATCTTCTCTAATGATTGTTGGAATGTAGCGATCAAGCAAAACTATTCCATCAAATTAAGTTCAAGTCGCCTAACCAACTTTTGTGCTTTTCCTTGCTCTCAATATGTTTTTCTATTTAAAAACCTTGTGCACTCAATGGAATCACAAATTAAAACTACTCTAAGATCTTCTCTCGAAGAGAAGCAAATTTTTGTCCTTCTTTTTCTTTATATTTTTTTGAAGTAAACTTTTTTTAGCATGTGAATATGTTGTTGCCAAAGGATGAAAAGACTAGAGAATCACATCGAAGGATCATTAGAGATGTCATGGTGCAATGCTAAAGTTGGTTAAACAAGTTCAGTAACTTCGCTTTATTTTCAAATTGAAAAAAAAAATCAAAGATTAGGTTCTCAACTTTTTTCTATTTAGTATTATTATTGGATAAAATTTTATTAGTCAATAATTTCTTGATTATTTGAAAAATTATAAAAATATTTTTGGAGATGTGACTTATAAGTTTGTTTGCTCTAAGTTACTATATTAAGATGTATGTAATTAGTGCATCTAGTTGATGATTTCCTATGCAAAGTTTTTATTTTTTTTTTATGAAATTATGATATTATATTAAAAGCGACATAAGCCATACAAGAAATCCACATGTGGGATCCTCAAAGAGGATCAAACATTAAATCAGACAGCATAAGTTTGAATAGGGGCTTGGGAATGGATTCCCCGGGATCCCATAAGAACTCATTAAAGTATGCAGCATGAGTCACCCAGTCTGCAGGCATATTCCCATCTTTATGGATATGGGAAAACCGAACTGCCTCTAGACACCTAGCATACCTAAGAGTCTCAGCAAAGTAGCCATCCCTAGGGGGTGGGATGTCATCTCACGGACCACCTAGAGTGTCATCATCGAGTCAGTCTGAATCTCCATGACCCAAAGTTTTTATTTTGAAAAATTAAAAATCATGTAGGTTAATTTATTTTTTTGATTGATATTTGATGTGATGAATGTTTAATTTGAATAATGTCTCAAAAATTTGCAAGAATCTATTTGAATTTTTTATTAAATCTAGATCTAGATTATATACCTCATATATATATATATATATATAATGTTGCTATTCCTTCTAGACATAGATGTGATTATATTTAGTTTTGTTTGGTATGTTTTGTTATATATATTATATTAGTATTTCTTCTAGATATTGTTATAATGTAGATTTTTTTTAAATTATTGCATATATAATCATCAAGTTATTTTTAACAAAATAAAAAAAATGTATTTAAATATATTTTAAAAATGAGCTTGATTAAATCATCTAGAGAAAAAGGAAAATGTCATATAACTTAGAGAGTATTATCTTAATTGATTAAAATGTTGATATTGTAATAAAAGAGGTGTATAAAAAAAAGATAACTCACATGTCAAATAACTTCATAGATGTGAACCTAATTTGGATAGAAGTCAAGATATAACTTTTAGTAATTCAACTTGTTGAGAATTTTGATTTAAAATTCTTTATAGATGATAAAAACCCAATACTTAGTTATATAAAGTGATTTTATAAATAGTTAAGTGATATGAAAAACAAATTAGAATAAGGAAGTATGATATTTTGAAGATTATAGATACTACATGACTTAATTTATATTATTTTAGATAATACTTTTAGTTTAAACTTGTATCAATTGACTCAATCTATTTTTAGTTTAAAATATTTTAAGTCATTCTAATGTATTTTATGAGAAGTAGGAGAATGATAATTAAAATGATGGTTTAATGTTATATAGTTTTCTTTGTGTTATCTTAGATATCTTGTGTTAATTTGTTTTTCGTTATGCCAATATATTTTACATTGTGACTCTATGTTTTTATTGTCGCAATATGAAATTTTATTAAATTTAAAATATTATATTTGATGTTAATAATATGATTAAAGATTTATGTTTCTATTACATGCATATGTGAAAATTAATTTGAGATTTAAATAAAAAATTATGACTTGAAACTTTCATCATAAATAGTTGAGTTCTACAATTTCAAAGTAACAAGTTTGTCACAAAAGATAATTTAAAATAAATGTTTTTCATTAATAAGAGAAATTATGGGTCCAAAACTTGATTTTTTATATATATTTTTTAAATAAATACATGACACTACACTTACTTTTTGTTCCAAGTGGTGGTCCTACTTTACAATTGTTTTTTTGTACAATCCTTTGCATATTCAACTCTTTATCTCAAACTTCTCTTTCTCTCTGCATGGCTTGCCCCCAAAATGTTTTCCCAACAAGGAAACCCTTAAGTAATTGTAACTTTTTTACTTTTTTAGTTGTTAAGTGTCTCTTCCTCTTCTAATTCTTCGTCTTTCCAAAAATGTTCAATCTATTTAATAAAAAATAAATTTCAAGCATTTTTTCTCTTTTAATATTTCAAATTATATTTCAACTTTTAAAATTTTGGTGGTTAATTTTTCTCCCTCACCATTTCTTATAACAATAGTTAGTCATGAGAAAAAAATAGTTTCAATTAAAACCTCAATATTGATCAAATTTTTTGAATTATTTTAATCCAATCATCTTCAAAACATTTCTATTTACTTTTAAAATAATATACTATTTAGACTTTACAAGACATAAAACTTTCTTAGTTTTTGATGTATTATCTTTAATAGTTTTTAATTTTTATAAATCACATAAAAATAAATTTAAATATTATTTTGTTATAAGATTTGACATCTCATTTTATGATCAAATTCATTATTTGATATAATTAAAAGAAAAATAAATTAATTATTTGAAAAGAGGTGGATGTCCACCATGGCTTGCCTCCCCTCTTCACTTCCACTCAACCATTACTTTCCACCATCCTTTCCCACTACTTAGAAGATATCTATCAATTATGCTAGATTTAAGACTAGAGAAGTTGCAACTTCCTTTCAAAGCTAGACAAGCTAATGAATTATCATATGCCTATGTTATGTGACATGAAATAAAGAAAATAACATGTAGCACAACATAAAATTAAAGAGCGAAGCATCAAATATCACTTTCTTATCCACCAATGATCAACCATATAGATGGGCATTATCGAGAGAAAGAAAAGTTGCACAATGATTTCCTTCATGTGGCAACTCATTAATAAAAAGTGCATATTAGCAATATAATTTCATAATTATAATTACTAGTATTATCTTTGTTTAATTTCTTGGATTGATCAAGAATAAAAATCGATCTCATTTGGTTCCAAGGGAAAAGGGTAGAAGGACATGATAGAGGGGCTAAAGAATTAAAGCAATGTCTATTGATCTTATTTATATTTGTTTATTAATATTATGTGAGATTATTGATTATTCTATCTTAAGTTTATAGAAATAAGATGAGAGAGAGATAAGTAAAAGATAAAAAATGAAAAATAATAAAGAGAATTGATAATCAATGATGACATCAATAGTCTTGAGACAGTTTCGTTGTTATGATCAAGATAAATATAATGTATCTTATAAATATAGATAAATAAGAAATTTGAGTATGGTATAAATTAATTTCAAAATTTTTTAATTCTATATATAATTTAATTTTTGTATTATATATATGTTTTTTTATTTTTATAACGAATTTATAAATATCATGTCATATTTTAAGATAATATTATTAATAATCACATTTAAAAAGAACAAATTTATTTTGTAGAAACTATTTTCTTGTTTCCACCACCATACTTCTACTAAAATAATCAAAAATTTCTTAATTAATGTTGCAATTCTATAATCAAAGTATTCTCATATATTATTAATATGCTTCATTCTTTTTATATACACAAACAATATTTTAATATTTTTAAATTCAAATATATTAATATTTTAAAACATAATTTTGACAAAAACTTAACTTTTACTCACAAAATATATTTTACTAATTTTTTTCCAAATCTTATTTTTAAATATTCTTTTAAATTTACATATTATAGGAAAATAGAAAATATGTTACGATGATTTAAAATAAAAATAAATCACATCATAGAGGATCTTTTGTTAGTATTCATTCATATATATACTGTTTTATTTTTATATCAAAAAATAATATTATCATAAATGATAATTGCTAACAACAAGAGTTACTTCTTCCAAATATTAATGAATATAAAATGCCCAAAGTAAGAGAAAATTGAAAGAGTGAATGAGAGAAAAAAAAATTAATATCTAGTTGTGAACACACCACCTTGATGGATCCTTGATCACACATATGAAGTAGGAGGAGTTGATATCAATAAAACATGGGTTGTCTTGGGTGAAAATGACTTGTCATAGAGTTTGAGACCTTGACAACAATCACCTTTTAGTTAAAAATGAAAGAATAGGTTAGGGTTGGACAGCTAATTGTTCATCAAGGTGGTAATGACAACATCCCTTTTAAACAGAAGAATTTTGATAAGGATCTAAACAAGGAGACCTCTTGCAACTCTTTTCTAGAGAAGAACTTATCGTTGGACAAAATAAAAACCAGAGATGTGCTAGGCAAAATGTTGACCAAATGGTTATTAATAATTCAATCTAAAGTCATTTTGATACCGATTAAGGATCTACTTATGAGTGTTTGATTTAATTTTCAAATGTAATTTGATTTTATTTCTCATTAATTTTCAGCTCGAACTATAATTGAAACTAATTGTTTTGACTTATATAGTTTAATTCAACCGAAATTAGATCTGAGCAATGTTTGATGTTTTGGGGGATTTTGTCGGCACATTAATTATTGAAGTGTTTAGAACTTTATGCATTTTATTTTGCATTTTGCATTTTGTATTTTGCATTTTGCATTTTGCATTTTGCATTTATTTGAAGGCCAGAGTCGTTTATGAACACGGCACGCATGGCCACACGAGCAAATCATCAAATACGTGTGCATCTAACATGTCAAATCCGTGGAGTACTCTTTTGGGGAATCATTGATGGTTTGGACGGTGGGTTTCAGTGAACGTTTGAGCACATAAGGTGTTCGTCATATTGCCTCAATGGCTTTCACCGTCGTCTCTGATACATAGCTCATGAACTCATTATCTTCTAGCAGCGCCGCCATGGTTGCCGGCTCGAGGCACACCTCAAGGTCCACACTTCCTTCGCCGTCCCTCCCCGGAAAAGCCGATATCTTCCCATCGAACTTGTTAGCCCTCCCGCTCCTCACCGCAACTGGTCCTCCCCACCCGAAGTCGTTTCCTTCGTACATCGGAAACCTTGGCGAGCTCCCCATGGTTATTCCCGCTCCATTCGGATTTCCCAGAGGGAAGCACCGTGGTGCCGCCTCCCACTCCGCTACTCCTCTTTTTATCGTTGCATCGTCGTGGGCAACCACGCTCCGGTGCAGCAGCCTGGCCGTCCACCAAAGCTCCCTCTTTTCCACTTCCCCCACAGCAGCAGTCGTTGGTATGCTCTGTATCGCGTTTCCGAAGTACCGCTCGTCGACTGCCGGTACCACTCTCTTCCGGCAGTTCACCGCCATCCGGAACGTCGTGGGCTCCGTCGCCGCAAGATGCTTTCTTGCGCGCGTCACCGACCGCCACAGCATTGCGCAGAGAGATTGGAATGAGGAGATTTCGTTGTCCTGTTTCCGGGAGAGGATCGACTTGCCGGAGATTTCCGATATTTGGGTTCTGCGATTTGCTTTGTATTTCAACTCCCGGATCGTCTTTGAAGTGAAATGGAAAATCCTCTCCCTCAGCGGAGCATCGACGGGGAAGGTTACTATAGGTGGGATGCCACCGGGAAAGCGGAGCACAGCAGAGGATTCAAGGAAGAAGTTGCGGCGGAAATCGGGCGGGCGGGATAGGGCAGCTATGGCAGGCGAGCGGGAGAGCTCGGCCCAGGCGTTGAAGAAATTCCATAAAGAGGTGCCATCCACGACAGCGTGACTAACGGAGCAAGCGAGGAAGATAGAGCCGTCGCCCAGCTCGGTGAGCTGGAAGGCAGCGATGGGGAGGAAGTGGCCGTCAAAGCTTACGGCGCCGTCAAGGGAGAAGAGGGACTTGACTTGCAATGGGACGTCGGAGGAAGGGGGGAGGAGGATGGGAAGGGTGAGAGAAGGGGCAACAGCGAAAGAGAAGTCGACGCCGGTGTCCGTGCATGAGATGAAGATGTGGCCATCGGAGTCGGTGTAAAGCCGGCCGGTGAGGGCGGGGAAAGCAGAGAGGGCGCGGGAGAGGGAGTGGGTGAGAAGGGGAAGGAGCGAGCGGATGGGGATGGGAGGTGGCGGAAAAAAGAGACCTTTTTGAATGTAGTGGCAGGACAGCATGGGGAGGTCGGAGACGGAGAGCTTGAGGAGGTCTCCATTGGATTTCTTGTCGGGCAAAATCGTGGCTTTAGAGAGGATTGTGACGGCGGAGGAAGGGGTGGTGATGGTGGTATAGCGTGGATTGGAAGGAGGAGAGTGTAGGGAAGGAGACATCTTTATGATCTTTGCTTGCTTCTGATGAGAAACGTTTAAAGGGACCCTCGTCTTCGTTGGAGGGAAGCATGGCGAGGATAAGGTGGGTTTTATAGCCATGGGGCTGCTCTTGATGCATGCATTTGGGAGTTTGTGGGCTGGCTCCCGCTGTTGCCAATATTTAAACAAATTATATTTAAAACTTTATTTTTTTATATATATAAAAGAAAATTGATAAAAAAAACTTCTCCAATAATGATCAACCTTTTGATTAAAAAAGTATTATTTTTTGCTATTAATGTGATATAAATATTTGCAAATATATGACTTAGTTAGATAACGACGTTAAGAGTGCCATCCATTCGATCTTGAACGATGTTTGTTTATCTCGAAATAAACATCCTTAAGAGTCGATGACTCGAGAAAAAATGACATTATATGCAAAATGTGTTAAAAAAACTCAAATTTACTAAGAAATATATGTATCATGTATCAAGAAATTACAAAGAATAGATAATGTAGATAATGACAATCTAAAGCTTTGTTTTCAAGAATATAACAAAAACTTTTTTCTCTTATTAATTATCTTTTTTTTTTAATTTATTTTCCAAACATTATCCCTAAAGCTCGTGATTTACTAATTTTGACTAATTGAAGCTTAATGAGAGATGTCGGCAAGAGAATGCCTACAACAAACATCGATTATAAGTAAATTTGATATTCACATTAAATATAGAATATAATTATATTTATAACTATAAACAAAATATATCTATAATTCATAAAGTTATAAGATGTGCTAAGTTTATCACACTTATCTTCAAAGTATTCTAAGAAATGTTGACAATTTTATTCAATTTCATTCATTGATTTTTTATTTTAGAGATTCTTTTTGTTCATATAATTATGTTGAATTAAAATATTCAAAAGATAACAAATTGAGTGAAGAGAAGTTTTTACAAGATAATACATAAATCACAAAATTTATAACATAATAAAAATAAAGTATAAAGAAAAAATCGTAAGAAGAAAAAAATGTTAAAACTTTTCGGTATGTTGGGTCTTTTCTCTCTCTTTTTCTCTCACTTTTCCCCTTCACGACAAGATGTTAGAATAATTTTTTTACATGAGACAAAAGCTTAAGTTTCATCTCTTCACATAAAGCTTGAAGTGGGCATCTTCTCTGCATATGTATGTTAAGGCCTTCTTAGTAGATCCCCTAAATCCTCATCGAAGCTAAATAACTCGAATTAGCAACTATAGAAGCTTAAACTAAAACTCTAGAAATAACTTAGTGAAATATGTAGAGAAGTCTTAGAGAGATAAGATAGATTGGCTCAGAAATAGATAAATATGTTTATTCTTCTATTTTAAGTAATTTTATTTCATATATATTCTAAATGATCATTTTAAATTAATGTTCATATGATTGAGTTTTATAACACAATTTAACCATGGTTAAATATAGTTTTTCTTTGATAATTTCGGTTTGATTGGTATTTTGTCTTTATGTCTTGGCAATAATGTTTATGTACCTTTTGAGTTGCTTTTTAAAATAATTATATATATGTATAAATAGTAATATTTATTTTTTTAATATATTTCTTTTGAAATGTGGCGTTGGGACTGTTAGGCTGTGAGAAGGATGGATGGATGATGCATGGAGGAGGTTAGGGCAATGCACACGGGACCTTCTTCTACCTCTTAAATAAATATTATTATCTCAATGGAGTATTCTATCATTGCAAAACTTTTCTTTGTTTTTACATTATTTTTGGATGGTTCATAGTCATGCCAATGATGGATTCAATGAATTGTCTAAATTAATTGAGTTTAGGTTAACCAAAATTAAAAATCAAATCGAACTGAACAATCAAATATTGTATTAGACTTTGATTAGTAGATCAAATACACATCCTAAGTTGCACAATTATAGTCAAATTGACTAAACAAAATAATGGAATTGAATATTGTAATACATATAATAATTTAGTTTTTAGGTTAAGATGGTTTTCTTGATTTGAAAATCTAATTAAATATAAAAAAATAACAATTTTTTATTGAAAACTAAACCAAATATATCTCTTAGTTCTTATGATTCTAAACACGCTAAACACATATTGTGATGAAGATGATGTTTATTTGATGGTATCAAATTACAATTGTGTGTTTCTTGTGGTGTTTTTGGGCACATGTTGCATGTAAAAGCATGTCATGGCCCCCACTTTTGGTATGTCCAATTAGAATTTTGACGAGCAGATGATGTAATAGACTAGTTAATCAAAATCAAACTACAAAAGAAAACCTTTTAAATAATAAGATGACAAAAGTGATGTCTTTAAATAAGTTTCTCATGTAATCTTATTATATAGTTTATGTAAAAAAATATATTTTTGTTGATTTTTGTCATATGAAAGTGAATTCATACTAAAAAAAATGATTATGTGAATGTTTGAAAAGTTAATAAAATAGATGAATAATTAAAAAGAAAGTCGAAATGGTACAAATGGTGTAAATTTTTTTAAGATTAGTAATGGTAAGATTAATGGATTAAGATAATAAAAGATGATTCAAATTGCTAATGATGTTTAATGCATTGAGATTAAAGTTTTGTTTTGATTAGGTTGCAATTAAGACTAAGTTAATAAAATAATAAGATAATAAGCTTTGTAGATCATATCATGAATTCTGAGTTTGCAAAATCTCATAATTTTTTGATATTATTTGTTATACAAAAACTTTCTATTTCCATTCAAGAATGAGTAAAGATAATAATAATTTTTTTAGTGTTTATTACTCTCATTTTAATTTTTGACAAATTAAGTATTTCTTGATTCTACTTATTATCAAGATTATTGTTTACTAATTAAATAGTCGAGTGCATTCTTCATCACATTTAAGAACTAAACAAAATGAAAATGTGTATTTTTATTAAATTATTTTGCTAATGAAAATGAAATTTTAATAAATAAATATTTTTGTTAAGCACATCAATATTAACAAAAAAAAAAAAAAAAACTGTAATGCAATGGGATAAATTGGCATCTGATGACAGCCAAATCCTCATTCATGTGACCAATTTTAATTATTATCAGAATTTTTTAATGAGTTGACTATAAACATAATTAAGGATCATGCTTCAGGAAAACTAATAATCAATAATTCAAATTCATCAATGTAGAGTTGTTCTTGATGAATCTTTGTTGTCACATTGAAAATGACCACCAGGATACCATAAACAATAGGATTCTGCATCTGGAGCTCGATCATTTATATTATTTAATGAATCTACATTATATTAAAAAACATTAAAAAATTACACGACTGATGATGTCTTACAAACATGGTACATGAATTGTCCTACAGAGCAGGAAAAAAAAAATATTTATAATAAAATATTTCATATTCCTGATTAAAAAATCTTGTCATAGAATCTGTCCTGAAAACCATGATGTAACTAACAAAATATAAGCAAATTGACAAATTTAACAATCATATAATTCATTTTTGACCAATAATTTTTATTTGATTTTCTTATCTGCTTTCTTCTACCTATATGCTTTTAATAAAAAAATATAAAAAATTTGTTATTATTTAAAGCTAAACAATCATATAAAAAGCCAACTTATGTTTGAAAACCTGGAGGTGCATTGGTTCATGCATGTAGTTGCGTACCTATATCTGCTAAAATACGTTTCATGGGCTGTATTGGGCAGCACGAGCATCTTCCTTAGACAGCTAATCAGAAGACTGCTTTGGACATATTCCTCACTGTTCAGATGACATTTTTATAAAGTTTAATTTGTTGATATTTCTATCTATTAGAATAAACTAATGTATCATATCTAAACAATTTTCTGATGGGGGTTGGTTTTTGTATTGATAATTCAATTTGGGTAAAAATTTGTTTACCCAAAAACAACTTAATTTCAGCTAATTCATCAATTTCAGAAAAAAAAAATGACAAAAATCACTTAAAAATAGTTAGTTAGTCAGAATACAATACAAAGCAGTTGGGTAAATAGAATATAAAAAATGGTTATTGATCAGTGGAGACAAACAACTTGTTCTCAGCATGTTATTTAATTAGGAGAATGGAGGAGAAACATTACAAGGAAATGTACACAAACATCATGCAGGTCATTGGAAGCTCCCTTAGGTATAAAGAAGGCTGCCTAAACTATCTGTTAAGACTAAAAAAAAAGTATCAAGATTGCCCAGTTTAGTTTCGAATATTTTCTGGAAAGCTGACAAATTGCAACATGAATATTTTCTTATATTTTAGACAAAGCTTTACAGCTAATTTTGGTGTCTAAATGGCAGCTAATTGACCATAATGAACCGAATCAATCAGTGGCCCCGATGTCAACAAAAGCTGGTAACTTAGAAGGTCTACTACTGTATCAACAACATCAACAACCGAGTTATTATATTTCCTTAAGGAAAGTAATCTATTTTTTCTTCTTCACCTTTTCCAGGTTTTATGTTGCTATGTTTTCTCCTTGCAAATGTCATATTTCAAGGTAACGAACATTTCAAAAGCACCCAAATTATCTAAAATTTACACATAACCTAAAGGAGTACTCCAAAATATTTGACAGCAGTCAACAAATTTAACATTCAGGTCTGCTTATTTCGCAATAATTAGAGAGACATCCATGATATAAAACCATGCATCTTATATAGTGAACCTTAAATGTGGTACAAATATATGAAAAAGAAAGATGTATATTTAGCAAATGCAAAATGTACAACTTCTAGTTGTCTCCAAGATTGATGCCAGAACATTGCTGCCGACCATGGAAAACGAAGGAACGATAAGAAGAAAGACAAAAACTAGTTCCATCTTCTATGAACTGTTTCCTTGCACCTACCTCATGGAATTTATAAAAATGATAAACGAGCTCGTTGCTTATCACGTTGAGGGTAACAAATAGTCCTATTTTAAATTACAAACTAAACTCATCTCATGGCAGTAGAAATTAAACTGGGAACATCGTGACCAAGGATTGTTAAAATGGGTTTATGAATTGTTTTCCTATAAGGAGGCTCACTCCCTAGTCTCACTCATGAAAAACAATGACAATATCCTTCTTAATGATCCCATTATTAATTACACAATTGAAACATCATCTCATATTACAATAAGAATACTTATTGTAAGCTTCTTAATAAATTTCTTCCACCTTCACTGACACCAACAACATTCCTATCATTTGAGATCAACTACAAAAGAACAAAAATAATACAAGTAATTTAATTAGTCAATACAAACATATGTAACATTGTGGTAACAAAAACTAATAATCTAATACATAAAAAATCCAAAAGAGGTAAAACATCATACAGTATCAACATATCGTTTAGCAAAAGAGCATACTAAAATATTAAAAAGAATCCACAAATTACAAAGCAGAAGAAATTCTTCTTTTTTCACTTAAACTTGGTTACAAACAAGCACATTCAAATTTTCAGGATGTAAAAAACTCCTGTAGTTATTAAGAATCTCCACTCCTGCATTGAAAGTTGACTCTAATGCTACAATAGATGTAGGCACACTTAGCTGGTCTCTAGATAATTTGACAAAATAAGATATTTGAATTCAATTAGTTTCCAATATTTCAAAATATAAAATCCCTTTATGAGGAAAATGGGGCAAGATATACATCTAACTCTGCATTGCTTCTTTTATTTGCTACTTTAGAAATAACATATTCATTAAATGTTGATATATGATATTCATAACTTCCATTCTCCCCATTCATTTTTATATTCTTAATGTTGATAAAGACTTAATGTTGACTGCATATTTTTTATATAAAGCATGTATGCTGTTCAACATAAGATTTTGTGTCTAATGGAATCATTTTCCTAAAATTAATCAAGTGTAAAATCCAAACATGCTTTCCTATAGTGAAGATCCAACATTGTTGTGATAGCATGTAAGAGAATATAATCTTTGGTCTTTAGTCTACAATTATTTTCATTTCAATACTTATTAAACTCCCCTTATATATTTTTTGTCATTGACTTGACACTAAATCATCACTACACGAGGCAATCTAAATGTTAGATACTCACATTTTTATCCAATCAATGGTCAACTATTACAAGCTTCATCTTAAAAAGTTATGCTAAAAGAAGAATTTCATTAAATAGAGATGCTTTTATAGTCCAATCTAAGAAACCTTTTATGTTAGATAAAACTATAACTATATAAGCTAGCAAGTGGATAGCAAGTGCATATACCCCACCCGAACTATAATATCTCATTTTTTGCATATGTTGTAAATCAAGTAAATTTCATAACATTAAGTATGAGCCATTTCACATTATATAGATGCTATTTTGAGAAATTGAAATGTTGAAATAAACTATATACAATTGGTCGAGTCTCGTTAAATGTGCCAATTTTAAGTAACTCAAAATTTGGATGTGAATATAAATTTGAATGGAGCTAAATATGAGAAAACTTATGATCCTTGTCACATAATTTTTGAAGCTTTATTTGATTTTTAAATAATTTTCAAAGGTACTGAGTTGAAAAAAATAAAAAAATAAATAAATATTATTTTACTGTTTAATTAGGCTTAATTGCATCATTTAATTTAATTTATCTTATTTGCTAAGTCAGGCTCACAGACTTTTGCGACTTGCAAGAAGAATTGTGATGGTGGTTGCCATTTAGAAAGGCTCGATAAAGCAAGATCGGAAGAAAAAACATCTAATTATATAAATAAAGGGATTCGTTGGAGACAGAATTCTCATAACCAAGAGAGGAGATGCAAGGAGAAATAGCTAAGGAAAGGAAAAACAAAAGGAGAATCCTGAAGTTTTTGCCGAGCTACTAGGAAGAACGAAGGAGCACTGAAAGCAACAGGTGAGAATGGTGACACTCTATTTCCTGGTCTTTGACATGCTAGGGATGAGTTATTGATTTATTCTCCTCTATTCTTTTCTCACAGGCTTCAAAGGGTTCCAACTGGTGTTTTTCCTGTGAGGAGAAACTAAGCTCATTCGAAGTGAGGAAAGGTGCTGATTTGCAAAAGACTAGCCACTATCCTATAGATTTCTACTGGGATTTGAGAGACGGTACAAGGTTCCATCAGAAAATATTTTGCTGTTGCTGCTATATATATGAATGCAACAAGAAATAGTGAGATATCCAAGGAAAAGTGGAGCAGTGCATAAAGGTTTTGTTGCAATCAGTAGCGAGGTGAACTTTTGTTTTATTTGAAATTATGAAATTATTTAAACGTCTGCCTTAAGAAATTTTAATGTCAGAAAAACTACTGTTATGTTTCTAGTAAGCAAAAAGCTGAGAAACTTAAGAGAAGTCTTACTATTGCAGAATTCAGAGAAAAAAAATAAATAAGGCCAGTCTTTATATTTAGGTTTGTTATTAAGGGAAAATGAAATTTAATATGTATGTAGGCAACATTAAAAGATCATGTTATGATAGAACTGATATGTTTTTCACTATAGAAAATTCAAGGTAAATAGAAAACACAAAAGGTAGAAAGATCTTCGAAAACCCAAACTGATGAATTCAAATAATTTATAATACAAGTTTTTATGATTATTTCAATATTTAAGCATGACATTCATGTTCATATTTTGCATATTCCAATGCAATAACGAATATAATACAATAGAATTATGGTAGAAGATAAGAAGATAATTAAATAAATAACATATTACGATATGATATAAGTATGACAATATCGAATACCTTAAATAAAAAACAAAGAATAAAAAGTAAATTTTTTTTAGATTTGGTTTCATACTGGACATTATAAGCACTGGTTTTACACTGGGTCATGAGATAGAATTAGAGACATCCGCTATCACTTGTACTATATTCACAGTTGATGATAAGAATGAAATGATTAGTTAATTATAATATGATTATGAATAGAAACTTAGAAATGATGTGATTAGATGTCACACAAAGATGAGATGATATATGATAGAAATATAAGATAATGGTCAAATGAAAAAATTTAAATCTAATTAAAATGAATAAAAAAATAAAAATGATTTATGATATATATGTGTGTGTGTGTGTAAAAAATATAGAATATATATGTATATGTACACACTTTGTTTTACTTAAACATGTTATTTATTATTTATTAGTAATTATTATTTATTAGTATCTTAAGTATTATAGAGATATCATGTTCACATTCATGCTTATTTTATTTTATTATTACTCATTTTATTATGCTTAACTAATTATTATATATAAAATCACCTATTGAGCATTATATAGTTTGCTTCCTTACTTATATTATAAGAAATATCACAAATTTACAGAGGATACTTAAAATGGCATGTGAGTAGTTATAAGTATGGTGTCTTACACATTATGATTTTGTTAACATAATATCATTGAGTTTTGATTGGAATAAGAATTCATTTATTATATTATGTTATGATTTGTTTTAATGAAAATGATTTTAATACAAATAATAATCAATTTTTTTATCATTCTCATCAATTTTAATATTGGTATCCTCAATAATGCTATTATTCTCTAATATTTATTAGGTTGTTAGTATATGAAACTATATTATAATATCTCAGTTTTCATTTGTGAGATATTATCTTGATCTAATTAGGTTTTGTTATTCTTTAAGAGATTCTTTCTTGCTTGGTCATCCATTCTTAAATTGTTCCAACTCTAACATACTTAACGATAAAATTCTTATAGGATCCAAGACCAAATTGCCCTTAAAAGATATCTCGTCATTCCCAGACTTATGGTTTTACTTGTATCATTCAAGTTCTTTCCTCCTATAGCCGATGTGAAACTATTAACCCCCTGACCTCTACACTTCAAATATTCTCCACGATCTTTCCATCTCTCTTGAGCAACCAAGCCCCATACCTCGCATATTAGCCGTGGCCCTTGCATCCTTCTCAAGCATCCAATCAGGTTTTACATGCCCATTAGCTTTTGGTTAGCTTGTTTTGAAATTTGGCATTTTAAACGTGAACAAATTTGGTCCAAACAACTCAATTTAGAAGTTTGCCAAAACAAAGCATATGCTAGCTTAGCAATAAAAGCAATCTTGATTATACCAAATTTTTCTACTACTATATCTTTTGGGATGCAGAATATAACGATTAATCAATATATGAATAAAACTATATCCATTATTTGTTAGGGGAAAATTCTCGTGGTGATGTTTGGTAAATATCAATGGCGACAAATATGAAAGTTTAGCAAATGCAAAAATGAATATTATTTAGGTTAAATACCAAAGATTATTCCTCTTATTACCATAATAATGTTAGATCTTTTTTTTATTTGAATTGAATCGATTCTATGACAATGATTCCACTAGGCTCAAATTCGTGAATTGAAAGGAATGTTTTATATAAGACTAATGCTAGCCAATAAAAGGTGACTAACCAACATAAAAAAAATATAGAAATGGATAATCAAGATGAGGAAGAAAGAGAAAATTACTGATATTGCATGCCAACACTAAATTAATATTTTATTTCTATAGTACAAAATGAAAAAAAATCAATAAAGGATGTTTATCTCCAAAAACCACAATTGCCTTGACTTCTTTAGAGGTAAATTGATATTGTAAAATGATGGGAACTAAATGAATTCAAATATTATATCCTGAAAAAAAATAGTTAAAAGTGTACACGTCATGCCTATATGAACACAATAAGGATTCTTATTCATTACAAAATTTCTTTATATCCATAAAATTTGGAAATGCTCATTTGATTTTGTTGTCTTCTTGATTTTTTCTTGATCCAAGACTCAAACTAAATGATTTTTGCTTGACCCAATTCCTATCTTCTCCAATTCTTTAAGAGTCCATATTTAGAGCATAGAGCCCATTATCCTAGTAATAGACTTACTTTTTTAATTTTATCATGCCAAACCATTATGAATGTCCATCTATTCTCTCTAAATCTCATCATGGCATAATTGAGTTCATTGCTTACTCCATTCAACTAGTGTAGCTAATAAGTACTAATACTCAACTTATTACTATTTTTTTTGCTTAGTATAAACATTTGATGGCTGAGTGCTTTGATTGCAAGAAGTGAATCTTTGAATTAAGTAATGATCATTGTTTTTTGGTTAAGTGTCAAACCCATTATCAGTAGTTTTCAAATTGAGATTGGTGCAAATTCAAGTCAAGTCTTTCGAGTTCACAATGATACAAAAATTGGTCAAGTTCAAGTCATCATCATCCTAGAGTGAAACAAGCAAACTCATTTGGGCTAACCTTACCAAATGATTGGCTCTAGTCATGGTTTACAAGTTCATTAGTAATGAATCAAAGTAGTACTTTGCCAAAAATATTAGAAGAAAATTAGTGTTGGAAATTAAAAAAATGCTATTGATATAACCTGCAAAAAAAAATCCTAATCAATCTTTATTAAAAAGCATAAGGAATTATAGTCCTCAAAAATTCCAAAAAAAATGATCTTTGTCATTTTCTAATCGACCAATTGCTCCTCTACATAGAAAAATATCCATGTGTGCTACTAAATCACAATATGGATTTTTAATCTCCATATAGTTTATTCTCAAATCATGCATTTCTAAAACTCAAAATTCTTCTTAAGCAGTCCATGTACAACCTAAAATTTAATTGACCCTTTGGTCAATAGTGCATGTTTTATTCTTTGAAATTCATATAGTAGAATTTATGTTCTTAATGGAATGAGAAAGGAAACAATCAATTTGAGCTGGAAATATCAACACATTAAATCTAATCCCAAATGAGTTGTTCCAGCAAAAATCATTTTGTGGGACACGATAAGCAATTGTAAGTCAATCTTCATTTGATGATATTGAGTTAATCTACCTCTCACAGAACAAAAAACTGAAAAATTACATGGAAAGAAATGAATAGCCTCACAAATATTACTTCTCTGGCCTTGCAGCATTATATAGCATGCTCCCTATTCCTTGAAACAAATACTAAATTGTGAGAAGCAGAATATTATCAATCAAAACCTTAAAAGTGAAGCAAGAATTGAAGTTTGACAAATGGAATTAAATGAATTTTTCAGCATCAATGTCTGCATTTGAATGCATTCTAAAGGCTCAACAAAATCACCCTACCAACTAATAATTGAAAGCCTTAAATTTTTGTGCATCTGCTATATTTTCAGCTCAGCATATCATTTGAAAAGGTTATAAAATCTACTGAATATAAAAACATCAACAGAGTTACAGAATGATAAATTAAGATGAATTAGCAACGCAATCGAGATTCACAAAGAACTCAAACCAGAGCATATATTACAGAAGCCATTCATGATTTTAAATATATAAAAATTTGCACAAGGAACATAATTCTGGATCCATAGAACAGTAGTATATTTAAGGAGCAAACATAGGAATAGCTACGTAATAGAAACAACTTGAACTTCCTTCAAATTCCCACGCTATTTTATTCAAACGTACCTCCCTAAACTCTAAAATTTGAGCACCATTCAAAGTTTTGGAGAAGAAGTTCCTGTCAATAATCAGCACGATACTCCCTGTAATCCTCCCTTACAGGCCGAGCCCCCTCAACCCTTCCCGAAATCTTCCTTTCCTCGTGCTTTATCTCTTCTTCCAGCTCCAATCCCCCCAGAGCCCCCGCCACAGCACCAACCGTTACTCCTTCCCCCGTCCCCGAGTTACTCGTTTTCAGTTTCTGCTCATAAGACGCCCCCGAGGTGTGGTCAGCTGGTGCGGAAGGGCCTAATCCATATCCAGACACCCTATCGTAGTAAGGCAACCTTGCCGGTGGTGCAGCTGCTGCCATTGGCACAGGAGGCGCCGAGTAGTATGCAGAAGAAGACGTATAATACCCAGAATAGGGATCAGAGTAACTACCATAGGAATACTGCGATGGCTGAGGATGGATAGGGTGGTTGTAGGGAGTAGGAGAAGAATAGGAACGGTAGTCGCGTGGAGGTGGAGGTGCGGAGTAATAATAGCCAGAGGGAGGTGGGGGCAAGGAATAATTTGGCTCCGGTTCCAATTGCCGCTCGCGGATGGCCAGCTTGATGCGAATTTTTCCCTGAGGTCGACCGGAGGGGCGGAGGATCTCAACCGTGCGGATTGGAGTAGATCCACCGGTTAAATCTTCGAGGTCAATGAGGTCCTTGAGCTGAGATCGCCCCGTGCCAACAAGGGGCTTGGGGGTTTCCGAGGGCTTGGAGTGGAAGATATCTATGGCTAGGAGGAGGCCAGAATCATGTTGAACAGGCAATGGAAGGGGAAGAACGAGGCGCTCGTTCCAAACGGGGCGCGTGGATCCGGCGTCATCGGGTTTGGTGGCCAGCCGACGATCGGGGTCTAGGTATGCTACGGCGTAGGGCTTGAGGTCGCCATGGCGCCAGTTCACGTTCTTGAGGTGCTTCGCTGAGATTATTGTGATCTCAAGGTCGAAGGGCCTCATCGACGGTGAAGCCGGACGGGAAGATGCCATCGTAAGAGGCAGATTTGGTTCCTGTCGATGTACGATCGTGGGATTCGATCGCCTGAAGAAGGAAAAATATCGCAAGCATATGTAAAAAACGTTTTTCCTGAAAAAAAAAAATATCGATAAAAAAATAATAAAAAAAAGCTGCCAAAATCTCGAATGCAAGATTCATGTGGCATAATATTATAAAAAAATAATATATAGTTTTATTAAAAAAAATAATGTTCTCTATATGATATTCAAATTTAAGTAAAATTTAAATATTAATTATCATAATAATTAAACTAAAAAATCAAACATAAATATTATCTTGATAATTTTTTATTTAAAATAATATTAAATTAAATAATATAAAATATTAACAAAATTTAAATAACATTAATGTTAATGTTATCCTAATAATAATAAATCAAATATCTTGTGTGATCAAATAAGATTTTGAATTAGAATGATTTTCATCCTATGATCATGTGAACTCAAAATCTAAACTTGAATTATCAATTATTAAATATCTCAAACAAAAAAAAATCATCTCTCACACTACAAATAAAATACATTATATAACATTCTAAGACTAATTATCATTAAAAATTCTTAAAAAATAAAAATTAGGTTAAAATTATGTAAAATCTTCACCATCTTGGGTTGAATTACATGTTATTATAAGTTTTTAATTTTTGTTTTAAACACTCTTCCCATTTTTCATCTGTTGTCTCCTGATTAATTTATTCTCAATTCTTTAAAATTGACTTTAGAATTAATTATTTATTTATAATTTACCATTACCAAATTTAATCGTATCATCTAATGACTGATAATTACCTATAAGGCCTTATGGTAAGCTTTAGAAATCCATATTTTTTTTTTATCGAAAGTATAAAGATTTTACTTCACCACCGAACGACCTAACTATATTTACACATTTGTCCTTCAAACTATAATCTGATCCCTTATACATGTGGATGCTTAGGGTTACAAACTATTTTTTTTTATTTTAGTTCAGTTTTAATTACTTTTATAATTTATTTTAAAATTTTTAAATGTAAAAAAAAAAAACAAATAAAAACTCAGTAAGGATTATTATGGAAACAATAAAATTAAGATTTATATTAATATTTAAAATAATAAGATGGGGTTCTAAATTTTAAAATTTTCTTTTAGTTTGTAAAAAATAAAGTTTATGAAGAATATATACTAAATAATGTGACTAATATTATAATGAATTAAATTATTTACATAAAAAAAAAATAAAAACATTCCCTATAAAAAAACAAACCATTGTCAATTAGAAAACTCTTATAATAAACATAAGTATACTCATGCATTAAACATCACGATTATAATATAACAAAGAATAACATTTGAAGTTAAAACTAATAGAAGTGTATCAAAATGTTTATTAGTTCCTTCAAATTGTAATATAAAGTATTATAGAAAGAGTGAACTTTTAACTACAAAATCTAAGTTATATTTCACCATATCAATAAGTTGGTTACACAAGTGTCATAAAAGTGACAAACTTATCACTATCACTTGTATTTGTAGAAAACTTTGATCTAAAATATTTGTTGATAAACCTCTGACAATAAATAACCCTTTTAATATTAGCACAATTTCGATTAGTACCAATACTTCTAAAACAAATGTGTCACTTGTGATAAGTAAATGATAATTACATCTTTATTTAACACGAGCTTTTAAATAATGGTATAGATATCCTTAATGGCAATCATGTAGTCTGAAGATACAAGATCTATAGACAATCTCTATGGCTTTGTTTTGCTCACAAAGGGATTCACCTGTTCTTAGATTGACTCCACAAACCTTCTCCATTATTAGAACTATACAAGTCCAAAAATAAAACAAATTGTTTAATCTCTATTCCTTAACAAACCTATCATGGAAAACATTCCTTTAGCTCTTTTAAATGTAACAGGTTATGTTTCAACATCTTTTTCTGATTAAACTTCCATCATTGGCTTAAAACTGATGATTGGCATATCAAACTAACGCTTGGCATATCTCCTTGCAGATTCTAATTCTCTATATCTAAGTCTTATGAGCATCTTCTCTTCAATTGTTTTTTAATGACAGAGATTCTATCCAAAGTATTTATTTACCATTAGTTTAGCTCTACACGATTCTCAACGAAGCAAATATTCTCTTGACTATCTCTATCTTGTAACACCAAGGATGAACAAATTTTATCATAGCATACAACATATGGATGTTTACCACAACTAGGTGTATTCACTCCATTGTGGCCCAGGTCATATAAAACCTAGGTCATTTTTATGATAGGAATTAGGAATTAGGGATTAAGAAAGTAAATCACAAACATAATCAACTTTTATGATCCCCATAATACAATTATCTCCACTCTTACCAATAAACCTTAAACTCAATCTATATCTATAATCATAACTAATACTCACAACACGTTGAGCCTCATTATAACATTGATACTTATGCCCTCTCATAACCACCCTTATTTGTATATAACCCTTATCTCGAATCTACTTCACCATCATATCTTGCAGCCCACATGATCCCCACAACCCACCACTGGTAAACCTACACTATCATCTCTCTGCCTAATCCTCTCTTAACTTAACCTGTGAACTTACACTGTTCTCCTTCCACTTGACCCTTTTCAACTTTGCTTCATTGTCTTCTTTATAGCATTGTAACTACGTTAATCGTCGAGCTTCTGGTCACATAGGACAAAGTAACACTGCTTGGTTCATAAATGATGAAACAAACACCAATTTAAGAAAGAAAAGACATAATTCCAGTTGCAGGAATTACAGCAAGCAAAGTTTGGAGTAGATCACCTTATTTTCTCCCTGATCCTTTGTTTCTCACATGAGAAGGGGCCATTTTTGGTCACCCATAGCATAGGAAATTATATTTCTTTTCAGAGGAGCAATATATTGAGCACCATGAAAGGCCGCTGCTCTCAAGAGATTAATTGGTCCAAAATCAATGGAGTAGGCCTTCTGGAAGCCATCTAGGATTGCCATCATAGTCAAATTAGCAGACTTCCTTTCCTTTTCATACTTCTTCAGCAAAGCAAGCTGTATGAATAAATGAATATGTAAATCTGGTAGTCCATCAGAAAACTAAAGTTTCTTGTTCAAGATATCAATATAGGTACAAAGAAGATATTTGTATAAAGGAAAATGCAGCATAGCAGAAAAGCTTTAGATGTGTAATGCAGGAAAACAGAAAGCACCCATAACAGCACAAATCCATCCCAACAATCCAATTCTCTACATAAAAATGGCTTTTTCTTGGAAGTTTAGGGCAAGCTATACAAAGTTATCTCATTGTTACAGTAATCGTGCACCAAATGAAGAGGCAAATTAAGGATCAGAACATAGTTTGCATCTAGAAAATAAGCATGCATAAGAAGTCAGCACATTAAGTCCCATCTAGTGGTGAATTTTAACAGCATAATGGTCCTATAGATGGATCATAGCTCCCAAAATTCATTGCAACAACATGCATGAACCAATGCTTCATTGGACACAACTGTTGCAAAATATTAAATTGATTAATGAATACATTGATTTGAAGAATAATATTTTTGTGTTATCAAAAAAATACATTTAGTATTATACAACTGAGAAATATTTAACAAAATAATTATTATTATTGGAGAAAATATTCTTTAAAATTTTGATAATAAAGTCAACCTTTAATATTATATTTGTGAGGGCAAAACAGACAATTGCTTTCATTCCTTTTTTAGTCTTTTTAGGTTGAAAAAAGTGGTTTTCAAACCGTGATTAATGAAGCTTCTAATCATCTTTTGAAGAGCACTTTTGCAAAAATGGTGTCGAAACCTACGTTTAATGCCCAAAGAAAGAAGCCATATGTGCAAGCTTGTCCCCTAAGCAGATTTTAGGTAAACAATTCCAAATGCAATTGACATGGTTTCAGAAAAACAAAAATCACATTTCTAGTAGATAAAGCCAAATGCCAAACAATCAATAACAAATTCTACCACATAGCATAAAGAAAAAATAACTAGAAGAAAATTAACCAACAGTGAAATTCGTTAAGGTAAAAACTATTGAACATGTCAAAATTTAACTTAATGTGCTGCCGAATGATGTTTTGTAAATGGATACTGCATATCATTTAGAAATAAAGGAATCAGTAGTGATTTAGATGACTTGGAACCTAAAACAACTGCTAGTTTCAAACAGTTTAATGCATAGGAAGACTAGTGTACCAGTCTATTTTAAAGAATTCCATGCGAAGGACATTGTAGTAGTTAATTAAGACGATTAATACCTCTCCAATGTCAGCCCCTAATCGAAGGCCTTCATCGATGACCTTCGATAAAGCAGCTGCATCACCAAACCCTAGATTGACTCCTTGACCAGCCAAAGGATGCACAGCATGTGCTGCATCACCAATAAGCACAACCCTCCTTAAAGCATAATCCTGAGCATGGTTTAGTGAGAGTGGAAACACCATTCTTTCTGACACTAAAGCAGTAACTGTTGGAGGCACCTGAAATGGCTGTGTCATCGAAACTGTACCTTGTCCATATATAGACGATATTCTACGCATGTAATCGTCAAGAACACTTGACTGAGGATGTGAATCATAACCATAATCCAAAGCATAATTTACTGCCGTGATAAAATCATCCCTGCTCATTTGTTTTAGATTTGAAGCCTCCCCTGGGCTCATTGTCCAAACAATATTGCTGAACTTATCACCAATAGGCAAAAGTGCAATAGGGCCAGAAGGCAGGAATCTTTGCCAAGCACAATGATTTTCAACAGAAGAGTGCTCTATTGTACAAATGACAGCATGTTGTGGATAACTCCATCCGGTTGTCTTCAGTCCAGCTATCTGCCTAACATGAGACCTGGAGCCGTCAGCTCCAACCTGCAGAGACAAAAAACCAATACTAGCTCAGGAAAAAAATATTACCTTGGTTAATTCTCTTACAGTACACAACATGTTAAAAAAACAGAAAAGGATAACTACCAATAAAAGGAAGGGGGCTGTAAAGTTTAACTTTTTGGCAAGGTGGATTGCAATGAGGGAGCAATTGTTAATAGGGAAGGTTTGGAAAGAAAGAGATAAGAAGATGAGAGTCGGTAAGAGAGTGAACGAGTGAAAGAAATGTTGCAGTTCAGATAAAAACATGGTTAAGTCAATCAACAATGTTGTCTTAGTATAGGCTTTGTTTGGCCACTGCTTTTCAAAAGCATTTTTTTCCAAACACAACACTTAAAACATCTTTTTTCATTCACAGAAGTAACTTTTTCAAAATTACCTTTTTAAACATTTTTTCAAGAACTCATTTTCAACCTCAACTATTGCTATGAGCCCTAAATCAATTCATGCAGCAGCCATATGCAATTCAACATACACCTCTGTAATGCAAATATTGAATATGCACTCACCACTAATTTTGCAAAGAGGCTCGTCCCATCACTAAGGCCCAGCTTTACAAAAGAACCTGGATGCATTTTTCCTTTAGAATTGCCAGAAGTAGCTCCTGTTGTTTCTAGCTCTGTATCTGTAGTTTTAGATGGTGAATATAACGGTAACTTCATTGACGTCATAGTAGCAGTGTATACCACCATGTTGAGGTTCAGATTCTGCTAAACACCGTTATTATGAAGAATAAGTTAACAAAAGGGAAGGAACAAAAATGAGAAAGATATTCAAAAAGTTCATAAATCAAGATGAATGTCCATAATGTCAACAAGCCAAACAGAATTAAACTTATAGTTAAATAAAAGTAGGTCATCAATCACCATTTTTTCCTTGAAAGACTAAATCTGATTCCAAAGCGACATCTATACAATCATATGCCCTATTTAGTGGAGAATTAATTAAAAAATAAGAAAATGGGAAAACAACCCTTCCATTTCGACAGGAAATTTAGCAAAACATAAGAGACCCATTATCGAAATATTGCCAACTGAATTCCATCACTCAAAGGAAAGAATTTGTGCACTTTTACAAACTATAAATTAAATTTGCACACAATTATTTGGGTTGAAACTTCCCTAGACACAACGAATGTAGGAGTCTATATTGTACTAGGACACCCTCTAGAATTATATCACTTCATATTCAAAAGTAGCAAAAGAAGAGAAATAGATTGGCCACACAAGTTCACAAAACTATGCAAATTATTGATCTTATAGAGTACTAAATTTTAGATCAAGTACATCATATACTGATTTGAAAATTAAATACCTAATTCAAGTAAAATGCATCAAGAATGGAGATCAAAGATAACTAGTATGACAAGATTATTAAATCTACATGAATGAGTTATTTCTAGCTTTTCAATGAAGCTTATGACAACTATTAATTTAAAGAGCTTAGTAAATCAAACAAAAATAGAGACTCTCTTTTTATTGATCCATCCATAGAATACAGATGTAAAAGGTTTTGAAGAAGAGAAAAAATTATGGAAACATGATAAACTCATGTCATTCTTATATATGTAAAAGTGTATGTAGAAAATGTTTGATAGATTATTAATTTCATTTTAAAGATAAAAAGGATTTCAAATAAGTGGAGAAAAATTATTTTAATACTTTTTAACAAAAGCAAGTACATCTCCAAAATTATGCTATTTATATAAAATTGAGTTATTCCTTGAATTTATGACAGGGTGAACGATCAAGAAATAGTAGTACTAGAATTATCCCAAAATTCAAAAAAAATATAATATAAATTACATATTTATTAAGAGAGGTTCCTTCGAGAAATTAATGATAATAATTTTTCTTAAATTTTATTGATATATAAGAAAGAATATGATACTCTTAAAAAAATTATTTTAAGACTTAAGAAAAAAAAGAGTTAGTATTATAGAAAATGAAGTTTTTAAGAAATGTATAATAAAATAATTGTGTATAAACAATAAAGAAAATTGATTAAAAGTTTACTTTAAGATTGGCTCTACAATTGAAAATAATCATTTTATATTGATTAAGGATTTTCTTATTGGTCAAATTCTAGAAGTGTAATAATGCACAACTTCTACTGATGAAATTTTACATGTTGAGAAGGTTTGGGTAGAAAGTTAAAGAGTAATAGAAAATAAACTTGGAACCTAGAGGATTTCATCTTAGTAGATTTAAAACTAAAGAAGTTATAGACAAGTTTAATAAGGTTATGAGTATAAGTGACAAAAAATTAGCAATTGGTTATCATAAACATTTAAGAATTAAACATGTTATTTTAAGGCTATATTAAAAAAGATGAGGAATTTATCGAAATGTCGCCTATCAAACAAAGTGGATGAAATTGAGCACTTTTGAAATTTTATGTGATCAAAATATTCTAATTGATATATAATATATGTTTTATAAGATTTTAAAGAAATTGACAATATTATATAAGTGATTGTTGACCACAAAAAACAACCATAAAAATAGAATGAGTTTTTTTTTAGAGATAAGAATGTGGAAAAAGATAAAGGACTAGAAAGAATATGAATAAAAATGAGTCTAAACAATAAAAAAATAGCAGACTTACCAACTTAGGATAAGATTAAAGAGAGTTGAACTAATTGATTTGAACAAGTTTAACATTAGATTTTGTAATGCACTTGGAGAAATGATTTATTGTAATTCTCTCATGAATAAGACAATAAAAAGAACAAAAAAGGTTATGATTAAAGACAATTGAAAAGGACTTGATGTCTAGATCTTAAGGAAGAGGTGGAAGTTGATCAAACGTAATGGAATCAGTAGGATTAAAGCTTTTGTGTTTATATTATTGTACAATAAATGTTGGCAAGATTTTCCTGTCTATAAGATATCATTCTAAGAAAGTATTAGCCTGTACCACAGAATCGAAAGTCAAGACTTTACAATGTAACCCTTCTCATCCATCACCTTCCTTTTGAACAAAAGAAATATAAAGAAAATGTTACATAACAAAAGTATAAATCATAGCATTTCTTCACGTTATAACCAAAAACAATAAAACAAGAAATGAAATTTTTTAGCCATGCAATGATATTAAATGAGCTATTTAAGTTTGTTTAAAGCCACTTATAAAAAGTTCACATATTTTGAGGAATTGATAGGATCCCCCTTTTATTTCATACAACATTGATTCACTTTCTCCATGTCAGATAAGTGTTGAACATCAAACACCTTAAAATTTTAAGACACATTTTGAACAATCCAAATTATATGCTTTCACTAATTTATTTAATAGAATCAAGTGATGCACCCGTAATATTTCAAAAACATGCAAATGTTTAAGACATGTCTACTAAGTTGAATTATAACTTTCTTTTTTTTTTACACTTTCAAGTTCTTAAATTCTTTTATAAAAATATTATTTTTAGTTCTCTCTCATATCTATTTTTCTTAATAATTTACTAAATATTAGCCCGCAAATTTAGTACTCCCAAATGCTCATTTAAAAGCCCTCAATTCACTCATCCTCATTTGTTTGTCTCCCCTCTCTTCCAAAACTCTAATTCTTACTCTCAATCCTTAATTTAGTATTTCCAAAAACTCATATAAAAACCCACATTTGGCCCATCCTCACAACTTAAAAATAATGCTTTTAATTTCTTTAATTTAATGTTATTTTTTATTATTAGTTAATAAGTTAAATTCATCTATTATTCCTATCTAACAAATTCCTATGATCATGTTCATGCTCATATTTTTCAAAAGTCTTATCTCATTGTCTATGTTGTGTCATGTCATGTCATAGCTTGTGTTATTGTTGTGCTCGAATTGATTTGATTGGCTTGCATGAGCAACATAGTTATGCCTACTTAATTCAATATAAAAATACCAATATCTAGATGATACCAATCGCCTCGTAATAAATGAAGCTTTATTTTAAATATTAGCAAAACTAAAAGAGTTTGAATGGATTAATAAATACCAATAATCATAGGGGAGTGAACCTATTTAAGTCCATGTTAATTTATATTTATCATTTATTGGTTTTAATCAAGGCTTATGGAATTAAACACTCTAATTTTCTTCTCTTTTCATGAAAAATTTCATTTTAAACAAACCTTGAATGTGCACAATGGGATCAAGAGTGCGACCATTAAGAAAGCATATTATCTTCCTTCAAATGCCCCTTCTCCTCCATACCCATAATTGCATATTTTCTTCCTCTCTTTAGATTAGGGTCAAGATTGAATAAAAAACAATGACCCCTCTTATAGATCATTGAGTCAAAAATCAGCATAGACATTGAATGTCATTGTATCATCTAAGTGCTAGCATCAATTAATAGATACCTTACTAATAGGATCGCTATGATGTATAGTTTCAATAGGAAAAATGATTATCTTCAACAACAACAAAAAATTTGAAGAGGTTACCAACAAATATGCTAGCAATAACAAGACAATCAAAATTAATTTTAATTTGCAAGATAATTTATGGCTTGTTGGCTATGCCTATTATTTGAACAATGCTTTCACCCTCTTTGTGAGGTTAGTTTCTAATCCTTGCCCTTAACCAAAAATAAACACACCACAAACCTAAGGTTTATTTGTCCCATTTGATGGATAGTTTAGCACTCCAAGAAACTGTACAAACATATGAAGAATTGTGTTTATGAATTGCTTCAGTTATCCCTGTGGCTTTAGTGTCCATTGACAAATCTAATTTGGCTCCCTAAGAAGGTTCATCAACATGCTTTGGCAGCATGATGCCTTCCATCACCCATACATGAAGAAAGGAGATTCTTAAAGCTGGTAATCAGCTTTTCCAAGATTAAACATGATTGATTGGATGCTTCTCAAGAAGACATTGGACAAGTAAATTTTAAAAAAGACACACTACTAGAAAAAATGAACAAGTTGTCTACAGTAAGAAAATAAATGAAGAAATAGTGCTCCAAGCTTATGTCAATTTATGATGTGATACAAGTTTTGCTTTGCTAGCATTAGCAACAGTTTATTTTTATACACGTTAATATATGAAACATAACAAAAAAATTAGTACTATGAATCGCTATAAGGTTGCACTTCTTTGTGAGTACATCCAAGTTCCAAGAACACATGTAGTTTTACAATGCAAGCCATCAATGCATCAAAAAAGATGGCATTCAACTTCCATACCACCATTCTTATGGCTTTTGGATGGCATAGATATAATTATGTGATACTATTAAGCCACCAAAAAGTCAAGAAAGATGGAATTAAACATCTATTCCACCAACCTTAAGATGCTGAGAGGGCATAGACTTAAATATGCACCATCATTATAGATATTTTAGCAATATTTACACTATTCTTATGAGCTAACCACCAACAGCTAATTCAAAGGCATTTTCTTGTGTATTCCATATTCCTCTTTAAGGGATTTGCAGATAACAGAGTTAGATTTGCAGTGTTACAAGTTAGCTAAAAAGACAATCTATTGTCAAGATGGAGGATATTTTCTTTTGGCTAAGTATCAATAGATAATAAGTATGAGCTCAACCACAATGTCAAAGATTTAGCCAATGATCAAGGTGAAAAGTCCAAAAAACAAGATTTGTTATTCTCATAACTCTTCACCACAAACCAGTGTAAGTTATCATTGTCATCTGAATTTTTGTTTTTTGAACCATTATCATATGGTTAGATGGGTACAATTCAATTGTTACTGAGAATAGCTTCACAAAGAAAAATTTATCTAATGTAATTGATTATCAAAGAATTACACAAGTGCTATTGATTAAAGCACAACAGTTCATGATCTTATAAATACCATATTGTTAACAAGGATATTAGGTATATGGGCAACTTCTAAAAAAACTTTTTAAGGGCAACAAAAAATAAAGATCTTCCACAAATCCATATAATCCTTCGATCATAAACCAAAAAGTCAATGAGCAAAAGCACAATATCAGGCATGTGTAGCACTTAAAATTTCAGAATTTGAATCATGGAGCTCGTAACTATATTCACGCTTTTATAGCAAATCAAGGGATACAAGGAGAACTTATTGACAAGATGAGAAAAAGTGATCTCATCGATATGCCAAGAGGTTGAATATGATTCTTTTTTACTATTTTACTTCTATTAGGGATAGATGTTTTAAATGTATCGTTTGGCAATGGCTGCTTAACTATACATAAGAAGATCATAAACCATGTGTGTTAGCTAATAGAGTCCGAGTTATCTTGATGAAACATAGCACATCAAATTTAAATTAACAAAACAGCTTCACCATTTTCTTTCCTAGAGTTGCATATTCATGCAAGGGAAAATAAATGCATGCATTCATTTCATTTGAATGCATTCTTTCCTAGAGTTGCATATTCATGCAAGGGGAAAAATGCATGCATTCATTTCATTTGAATGCTCTAGCAAAGAAGCTCGAACATGACAAATCAAATAAAATTATTATGAAATAAAAAAAACATGCAAATGTTTTAAATAGTATTAAAATTATATCATTACCAGTCATCAAGAACATATTAAAAATGCATGCACAACTGTAAGCATGATCATATACCATGATACCAATATTTATGCAAAATGCCTAATAATAAGCCTTCAAATGCATATAGCAGTTCTATTAAGACCTGACATTTCATGCTCCCTTTCTAGGAAGTACTAAATTTGATGAAACATTTTCATAAAGGGTGGCTGTCATCAGCAAGAAAATGTTGAGAGTGAGCAAATATAGCATTTAAATATCCATACATTAACATGAATTAGATCTTCCAAAGACATGGAATAGGCTAATCTCACTTTTTGAGATGAGTTATGGGGTAAAACCATCTGTTAAGAAAAAACCATTGTTGAGCTAAATATTAAGCCATAGTTAGAAAGTGTTGTCTCGTATCCAAGAGGGGGGGAGGCGGGTCTTAAATATTTTTTAAAAGAAAAACAGAGTAAATTTGTCATATCTAGCACATTGCACCTGTCCAAGATGCATCCTACACTGCAATGTGAAACATTAGATTCTTGCATCATATTGCCCTAGCATGTGACCATAAAAGAACTCAATTTTTGAAATATTATGTATGCTTCTTGAAGATTAAAAATTGGTGCTTAAAATGTTTATAGATAAAATACAACTTGTCCAAATAAGTTCAAAATGCTAATTTTACAAGCATGCATAAAGACAAAAAATACCTAATGACTTATCTTGAACAATTCAAAAACATGTCAATTATAAAAAAATATTATTTTGAAAATTGAGATTTCTCTTTACTAGTAAAACTTTTAAAATATGGACATACTACATCAACTAGAAATTAAATAAAATGCAAATGAATTTTTCAAGACAAAGAAATTAGATGTAAGAACATGTGCCCACCAAACCATTATTTTTTAATAAAAATTGTTGCAAAGATAAGAATACTTAAATGTGAGATTATACTCAAGAGGATTAGAAATAAACAAATGAGAGAGAAGATTGATATAGAGACAAGAGATGATAAGTTGATGAGAGTCAAGTTAGATATTTTGGACATTTTAACTATATGCCACTCAACTCTACGATTAGGAGAGTCGAGTTAGATAATGTCATTCCATTATCATTCCAAAAAAGATACGACGAGAACATGAGCAAGGACCTGGACTGATAATGGAATGCATTAGATGGTTCATGTATTCAACCCCTTTAGTAATATGCTTTTATATTTTAAACTAATGCACTTATGAGTATGTCTTTTCTTTAAGAAAAAGGGTTTACAGGTTAAACAAAGTACTAAGAAATATGCCAATATACGTGATGACAAATTCAACATATGATGTATCATTTGCTAAGAATGACATGTTGTACATGAGTCTATGTTTCTTATGAGTTTTGGGATACACTAAGCAAATATAATCAAAGGATTAATCATCGTTGAAATGGATGACCATAATCCTAAGTTAAATCAACAATAACAATCTTGATGAAAATGCTATGAAGCATAGAAAAAAAAAAAGGTTAAAAAATTCCTACAAAAGCAAGCATCTAATCAAGAAGGGCAACAAAGATAAAAAGAAAAAAAAATCAGATTTACAAACGCTAATCAAACAACTGATAGCTCACTTATCCTTGAGTGAACGATATGAGTTCTCTAACACATGACAGAGTGAACTTATCAAATGTATTATCCATGAGCAACAATCATCTAATCTATCAAGTTCATGCATCGGGTTGCAGGTTTGTACCAATTTGGATCATTCTAACACTTTTGCTAGTTCAAATCTTCAAATTTCATTCTAATATTATAAATTTCATCCTTCAAAATATCCAACAACTAACTGGATACATACAATATATATATATATATATATATTAATTTTATATTCAAAATTTGAAACTTTTGAAATTTCACGTTTACTCATTCTTATAACGGCATTTATCAAATAAATTCTAATTTGATTGTAGACGTAAATATTTTGGGACTTAACATATAAAAAGGAATCCCCTAGGAATGACAAGAAGATCAAAATGCATTAGATCATCTTTACTTTTAGTTATTTATGTTTGGTATCCTTCATATGTTTCATAAATCAAATCAATATATTTAAATATTTTTTTAGCAGAGTTTCATTTCTTTACATTTCTTATTCTTCTCTACCAAAGACCTCAATAATCCCTAAATCATTTTTTGTAGAGGGATGTTTGGTTTCCTAAATCTTGTTATAGATTAAGGAATTTACAGCAGTAAAGAGAACTCCTATGCAAAAATTCTTTTATTATCTACTATTCCACATTTAACTTGCCCTCTTTCACCTTTAACAGTGCATAAGTTATCACCTTAAATGGTTTGAAATAGCTCAAAATAAAACTTGATTACTGAATTCTACTGACAAAATTTACGTCCCATCGACATACCAAATGTCGAACCAAGAAGCCATGTCCAGTTCAAAAGGTGATGTAACCTACATTTCTTACAAGCATACAATATTTTGACGTAATATTTAGACAGCCAGAAGTGAGTTTTTTATCCATTACACCTTCTGAGTACCATATATTTGGCTGTAATCATGTATAAGCCTGATGTTAATTGGCTTTAATCATGTATGCGTGATCTCTGATACCACCTCCAATAATAATAAGTTTTTTGTGATACTATGTGCATAGGCTTGCTCTAATCTAATGCCGGATACTGAAGATAAAAGGTCATTCTGTAAAACCTAAAGGTGTAGATCAATCCAGGTGATGCTTATCAACATACATTGTTCTTTCTTTGCACTTGTTTTAAGAGTCGTTTCCGAATTCAAGTCAGATTTTGGAGCTTTTGTATTGATCAATAAGCACATTATTTTTATTCAAAAAGATTAAACTCTGAATATTTTCTAAATATTAAAACAAAATACTCGACTAGTGAATTAAATGAGCTAGAATAGGCTCACTTGACTTATCGTTTACTTTTAAGTGTAAATTTGTATTTAACCTATAAAGCTAACTTTTCTGATGTGCTGAAACTTCTCTTTAGCACTCTTGGAAAATTTTTTGAGCAGGAAACTTAAAGCGGTTGACTCTTACACTTTCCCAAGCAAAAAACAGCAAACTAGCACGCCTTTCCTCTTCAAAGAAAAAGTAATTGTACACTCCCTTCTAATCCAAAAATAATCAACACCTATTAGTTTCTTTGTTCCTACAACCTAATGCATATTTAGTTGTTGTGGTCCTAATCATCTGACTGATTGAATCACTTCACAGGGCACTATATGGAGTAATTTAAGATGACCATCTGATCAAACATTGTATCACATTAAGCTAGCACGGCAAAGTAACTTTCCAGGAGAAAATCAATTGCTCTAAATCAAGAAACCTGCAAGGGTTTTAAAATTTTATAAATTAGTCTGCAAAATAGAAAAGCAGGGAGCTTTTTCATGTGACACAACAAAATTCTAAGTTATATCTCTGAGGTTCCTCAAATATGAGTTTAAGATGAATGTCTGCAAAGTATTGTTTTCAAGGATACGCATATTTATTGAGTATTTCTACAAAGAAGATTTTCACTATGAAAGCTATCTAGACATTTTACGTTATTCAGGGTAACAAGACAGAATTGGGCTATGTTAAAGTAAGTGATTAAGCTCCTGCCAAACTCACAACCATGTATTTCTAGGCAATTCAAGGTTCAGTTATCATACATTCTACGGAACCAGTCAAATTTGGGCCAGAAGGAGAACTACAGAAGCCAACACACGTTTTGAGTAGGAAAAAAAAGTTGGATTTAAGGCGTTACTAGACATCCCCCAAAGAAAGATTATCCATGTCAATGTATACTTTACTAACACATAATTCCATTAAAAAGTTTCAAGCTGTTTACCTAATATTTAACAAAAATTTTAATAAACAAACAATAACAAATTTCACTCTTTGTTCTTTAAGCTTTAAGCTTTAATCTTCTCGTACCCTAATTCAAGTCTTATCCCTCCTTCCCCACAATTTCTATTAACTCCAAATCACCTTCCTCTGCACAAATCACTCTCCATTCACCCAACACCTCTCAAACAGTATCTCACCTACCCAATTTTTCTCTCCCCCCATAACTTCCCATTACGTCTCTCTCACATTTCCTCTCCCTCAAAACCCTTAATTTTCCTCTCCAGACTAGAGAACGAGAGCACGGAACTAAGGGAGAAAGGGTTGAGAGGCAGAGGAGAGAAGGGGAAAAATGGAAGTTAGCAACCACAATAAAGACTAGTACCTTTCAGAGCAACTCCATTCCCCGCCAGGACATTCCTCACCATGATTGTCTCCCTACCTCAACCTATTGCCTGCTCAATTTAAACCTAACGGTCAAACAATTGATACCACTGCTCACAGCCATTGTAGGCACCTGGATCTCATCATCTACAGCCAGATTTGGGAACTCTCTTTGTCAACAGATTCTCCAATCAAACCTTGTTGCAGTCAGATTTGATGACTCTCTTTGTCAACAGATTCTCCAATAGAACCTCATTCCAGTCTTTCCTCCTTATTGCCATCAAGAGAGGGCGAGTGGGAGGGACCATAAAAGTCTGCTGAATGCAAACAATGCCCAAAAGACTCTTGAAGCATCAAGAATCACTGCTGAGGACCTGGACACTAAAAATTTGGTCTCAGAATTAAGAACTTCATTCTTGAACAACTATCATCCATGTTATATTCCCCTTCAAATACATAAGTCAGTTAAATTGTGAAATTCAATTAAATGTTGTGCTGATCCGATCAGAACAATGGAATAATTTCATGAACATATGCCACCTAGTTGTACAATGCAAACCAAATTACGAAGGCAACAAGGTACCATTCTTTAGGTACACAAATCTGATGAGAACAGACCACATCAAGTTGCCGTCTAAACTAGTGGTGAAATAGATGCTATAGCATATCCATGATTTCAGTGGTAAAGAAAAATCAAGGCAAATTGACAACTTGAAAGATCTATAAGCTGGATCAGAATGAAATATCGGACAAATGAAGTTTCCACATAAAAAACTAAACTGATAATTGGATTGGATGTAACAGAATAACACCTGCAAACTTGACAACAGAGAATTGCAGAGCACCTTGTTCTCCACTACACATCTGCAGCAAACAAAAACGGCAGGTTCAAAATTACTTCAATAGCATAACGCCAAATTCTCATTTATGAAAACATACCCAAGATAGTCTTTGTCAACATCTCTTGCATTATACCTTGTATAGCCCAAACCAGTGTAATCCCATACCTATGAAAATAGCTAAATAAGAACAAAATTTCCCTCATGAATGCATTTCTCAAATATATATATATATATATATATATATATATATATATATATATATATATATACATCTCAATCTAACAAGAAAAACAAGTGGAAACGTAGAACAGCTTGTTTTAGCTACAAACTGTTGGAGCATGTGCAACACAATCAGAGATACTAAAATATCTAAGCTCTACCTCTGGGATGAAGAATATAGAAAGGATAGTAAAGACATCTATTTTAATGCCTATAAAACAGACTACACCTCCAATTAGATACCGTTGAAAAAGAGACTCCCATAGGCACATATTCATTAAAAATTAAACAATAAAAAGCAGAAAAACTTTCACCATCATAGAACCTGCATTTGATTGAAATAAGCATGCCTCTGTTGTTCCACATACTCCCATGCACCAACCTCTGAAATATCAAAAACTGTCATAATTACAGCTTGAAAAGTGGCAACAATCTAATCAATTACAAAAAATGACTTGAGAAAATAGAATGCATAAACAAATATTTTAGCAAAAGGCAAGCAAACAGTTTAGCAGATCCCTTTTAATAGGAAATGAGTTACATATCCTATATTCTTAAACATGGGTTCCTAGGCTTACTCGAGACATCAAATCAAACAATGTGATGTTTTAGAAAATTGAGGTGATCTCTAGTTTGGATGAAAAAATAAAAGAATTAAGTATATTCTAACTAATAAAGAATCCAAATTACATAAAAAACCAAATACGTGTTAATCTAGACCATAAATATTGTTACAAACACACGGAGCATAGCCCTGAATATAAGTCACTATGCATAAGGAAAGCACACGCAAGCTGACTGTCAAACTTCCAATATAGTGTAAATTTGAGCAGTAAATCACATTTAAAGGATAAGTTTTATCTAGAGTACAAAAACTAGTAAGAATTATCCACAAAGATCCCCCAAAAGTTGAGTTTACAATGTTTACTTAGCATCCATCCATATGCAAAAATCCACTAGTTCTTCAAAGAAAAATTGGAGCTATAATTTCAATCTAAAAGTCTAAAGCATGCAGACAGAACATAAGGCTGCCCATTCCATTCTCACAAAACAAGAAGCATATTCTAGGAAAGCACACTAACTCATATGATATTTTATTTGAAAGAACAAATGGAGATATCTGCAAGCAGAATCACTATTGTTTGAACCACATAATCAAAAAGAGACAACACACCCAAGGGGGGGTAAATTGGGTATTTATAAAATTTTTGAAAGTTAAAACAAGTGAATGAATTGACAACAAAAGTTTGCAACTATTAGAATATTAGTTGATTCTTAATATAAGAGTTAGTAGTGAAAGTAATTAAGAAGATTAGATGGTTAGTAAAGTGTTTGCACGAGGTTAAAAAGAGGAAGTAAAAACAAAAAAAATAAAATGTACAATAAAATAAAAGTTAGATGGTTGGTTGAGTGTTAGCAATAGCTGAAAGAATCAAAGAAGAAAGAAAAAAAGAATGTTATAATTGAAGTATTTACACTGTAGCAAGGTTTGCACCAAAATCAAGTCGACAGACCTCAAACAACCTGAGTGCCTAACAGCATGGTTTAAACAAGTAACTTGAGTGAGTGTAGTCACACAACATGACAAGGGTAGGTAAGTGCAACAACCTTGAAAGTTACCCCCTAATTTTATATAAAGCACAAATGAGATCATGTCTAGAGTAGAGTGGTACTAAAAGCAAAGGGTAAAAGATAAGAGGACAAAATAATAAATAGTAGTTCAAGCCTTGCACAGACCTATTCCACTCCTAGTTCCTCAAGCAATTCCAATAAACCAAGATTGTTTCACCATTTAAGCTTAAACCAAAAGCAAAGAAAAACATCAAACCTTTTTATCAGGCTTGAGGTTTAGAAACCCTTACACACTCGACTCAATGGATTCAAAACAGTGTCTGTTTTACAGGACAGAAGATAATGCAACCTATAAACACTAATAAGGAGCAAAATCACCTGGCTATTTTACAGCTAAAAGCCTAGCACAACTCACAAACACTTCACACAGAACAATAATACCAGAGAGTGGATTGACCTCAAAAATAAAAAAGGTTAAATGCTGTCACAATTAAAGCTTCATTGCATGCAAATGCTAACCTAGGCTCAGTTAAATAACTTGATGAAAAAAAAAAGTTTTGCTTTAAGCAAGATTTTGTAAGAGAAATTGTAGGGATAGAGATTTACTAGATCAAGCTACCTTTGTCAAACTAAAAACTGTAAAAATGTAATTCAAAACATTCACTGAGAAAGCACAAATAAAGAAAGATATTAGAAGGACAAAAACTTGTTAGACACCAAGGAGAAAAGGCTCGAGAAAAAAAAAAAAACTCCTAAAAGAGAAAAGAGAAAGCTTGAAACAATTTGAAAAGTTGGATTATGACTCATGCCACCTGAAGTCATTTTGAAAGCTTGTGTCAATAGCCAAAAAGTTAGGAGAAGAGCTGAGGTTAGTCATAGCCAAATTCACCACTAAACATGATGATAAGGTCTAAGAGAGATTAAGGGGGCTACAAGGTCAATTCATGCCAAGAAGAGTCACCATATGTTGATACAAGTGATATGGAGAGTGGTGATATAAGGTATAAGGAGAGTGATAGACATGAAGATTGCATGCAGATTATTGGATCAAGATTGATCAATTTTATCATTAATTGCATAACAAAATTACCTAAACCACAGCAATGATTACTCTAGCCATGGCCCAATTTCATCATTTGGTCCAAACAAACCAAAAATCAAACGGACATCATGAAGAAGAGTTTTGAAGATCTTTATTTTGAAAAATAATTTATATTTGAAATCAGCCTCAACTTATTTTCATGTTAAGCTTAAGGACAATGATGCATACTTCACATGAATACCTAGGGAAAAAAACAGTTAACCAACTTTAATGTGAGCTCTAGTATTTTCATAACCCTTAGTTTTTCAAGCCACAAGACTTCAAGTGGTTCATCCATCTTTGCACCTATGCATTAGACAAGGGCTAAAGAACAAAAATGATGAGTTCATTATTCCCCAAATTAACATAAATTCAACAAGCTTAGTATGGGTAAAGTAGACATCACAATGAAAATTTAATAAGAGTACCAAAAGGCTATAATTAATAGCTTAAAGCATCTCACAAATACACAAAAAAGACTTCTCAAATTAAGAATTGACTCCTCAAAGAAATACAATAAACTTCTATAAAGACAATTTTGGTTGCCCATTCATAATGGATTGATCTCTAGTTTCACCTAACAAAGATTTAAGTGCTAATTCTCAATATTAATGGACCTAAAATTAGCCTACTTCATCCTCTCTCATATATACTCCATTACGCAAGGCTGAAATGCACATTAAACATACACCAACCACAAAGAAGGGACATCTGAACCACAAATAAACATTGCTTTGGGCGATGTAGGCATTTAGATAGATACATACTCCAGTAAAATAGAAGTTCTTGTTGAGTTAACAGCATGCCTAGTAAAACTAAAATCTGATTCCACCAACATGAAATGAGCAGCATCAGTCCAGATTTTAGTTCACTGAAAACCAGATAAAATTACACATAGAAAGAGCACGTGACAAAGGAAACCAACTGTCACAAGAAAATAATTACAGACAACCAATCAAACAGGAAAAATGTTTCAATGAAGTAATCAAATTCCTTGCAATCAGCAATACAACAAGCAAGCACTAAAAAAATTAAATGCTGGAGAGAGAAAAAGACCCAAGGCATTACCCTTCAAAAAAGATATTGTTGCAGGAGTCACGGTGCTGACCCTTGGATCAGGTACCTCACTTTTCTTAAAGTTTGCTCTTGATTTCACGGCAGGATTACTATCAATGATGGCAACGCGTAGTTGTTTTGCTAACTGCATACTTGCTGCCGGAAAAGCAAAAATAACATTTTTTAATACATCTTCCAAGTGAAGGAAGTTTGCAAAAAAATTGCTCAACTGAAGTTAACCTTCAGTAGCATTGTTATGTAAACTAACACTTTATTTGATAAAAAAGAGAGCCTAGTGCTACAAAGATACCACATGAATGGAATTTGGGGGATGCATGGATCTAAAAAGTCTAATACAGACAATATTACCATTGACTTTTGTAGAACATTTTCAAAACTCTACACTCATGACCTCCGCAATAACTTTACCGTTACAGTCAGACTACCTTTCAAAGAATAATTGTTAAATAACATAACTAAAGCAAGGATACAAATCATTGGAATTTAATTATAGTAAATGTTAAATCTTGGCTTTGAACCATAGAGTGTTTCATTTAGAGAAACTATGCGAGTAGGATAAGTTCATTTTATGAAAATTGAATTTTGTACATTAGGATCAATTACATTTATTAAGTTCAATAATAAAATGTGGAGCAATAGATGAAGTAAATAAGTGCAATTTATATTTCTTATTTGTAACAAGAGATTCGAAGAAAGTTGATGGTGAGGATGTCAGCAAGACATGCAACATCTGCTCAGACTATCAAAGAAATGGTTATTGCTTGTTTAAGATTTATTCAATTAAGCTCACCACATCATTCTTTTAATATGTCAAGTCTATATTTTTGGCGTTTCAGAATCCTAATTACAAACTAGAAAATTCCAAAAACAGTTCATTTAGCTAGAAACCAGATTGTGTGGAACCAAAGTTAGTTAATGATGGGCATATTTGGCAACCAAAAACTATGGGTTAAGTCCCAAACCCAAATAGCCTAACAATGATTTTTCTTCTCAAAAAAGGACATGAGAAGGAAGAATGTTTTATTCTAATTATAGCCTGAAGATGATGATAATACCGAAAACTTCCTCTAAGAACTAAATGATAATAAACTTTGATTCATTAGTGATCCTAAGTTTTCAATAAGGTTTAAACATGACTCCTTTTTTATTTAGCTTGGTATTAAAATATGTTGCTACCAATATTCAAGATGGTTTGCTTGCCAAGTTGGACCAACTCTACATAGCCATTCATGACCACTCAAAGGTTACTTTGATTCGATGAAGAATTGGAAACAAGCATACAACATGCATGAATAGATACATACATACATATTTATATACATGTATACATACATACATGTATATATACATATATATAAACATATACCATGAGATGATAGTCTACCAATTGAATGGTGAGAGGCATCCTAACAACCTCAATGAACTAAACTTTTAAGATGAGATTCCTACTACTCTCACTAGTTGGTCCAAGATGGACTCCTTAAGAAACAATAGGCCATCTAATTCAATGTGTAAGCTATGATTAACATTCCAGTATTCGCAAAATGAGTTTGTCAAATTATCCAAGGAACATTGTAAAAATTATCTAGATAAATGTAATATTTCATACCTATTTTATTTGTATATATTCCTTTCACATGTATATTCTATTTTAGCATGGCTCTCAATAGGTTAGGACCAAAGAGTTCCAAAGCAGAGGTATAACCCCTATGCAACATTGGCTGTTTTGGTGGTCTCCCAAGTAATTATGGAATATTCTTGACAGATAGATTGGCTTAAGAGTCAACATATCAATATTGAATTTGATGGAAATGTTTATTTTGCAAGACAAAAAATATTCTTAACGAGAAGTAGATATTGAGACTAATGCATGCACCGTGGAATAAGCCTAGTAGCCTTGACCTACAACTTAATCTGAAAGCAAGGGTTAGATTCATGACCAACGTAGAAAGAATACACAACCTACATGTTTGACAGCAAGGACTAAAGGCAAAGTAAATGAAAGGAAGTAATCTTGACCTTTAGCTTGTCACAATGTCAAGATTAAAGCTTGAAGCCAAGACAATAATCCCAACCCTCAACATGGAACAATTGTTGGGGGCCTCCTGAAATGTAAATGGGAGAATTCTCAATCTTTAATTATATCCAAGAGTTAAAATGTGAGGTATGGACTAAGATGAGACTATTCTCAATCCCCAACTTTACTTAATAATGATTTACTCTATAGACATAAATGAGGATTATTCTTGACCAAAGAGTGGATTCAAGGACTAAGGTTAAGAGTGATGTTGAACCATATCTAATAGCAAATGCTAGAACTCAAGACCAAGATAGGGAGTAAGCTCAAACTATAACATAATTCAATAGGTGGGTACCTCCCAAAGCACAAATAAGGAGTATTTTCAACTCATAAGTTCATAAGCTACAATAGGAGCTATGTATAAAAGGGAAATGATCTCAACACACAAATTAATTTAATAACAATTCACTTTCTCATGTTAAGATTTGTGAAATTTGATATATGTTATCATAGAGGCAACTCTTGTTTGTGAGATATGAACAATAGAAAGGGAGGAAGCATAATTTTCATTATTTATGAATAAGGATACATATGACATCATGGATAGCAGCTTAATCATCTTTACAAGGTTTTGGTTGCCTACCTCAGCTTGTCCATTAATTTGTAGCTAACCAATAAAGGCATAACCAAGGTGATCCCCAAGTTCCATTACAAAATTTGTAGATCTTTGACACGAAACATGGTCATGTAGCTAGTGAAGACATCCGTCAATACAACAAACCTACAAAACATGGAAACCTTTTTACCTCAGTAACAAATTGGCATCAACCTATATCATGAAAGGTGAATGAGGATCAAAAGATACTTTCAATTCCCTTACATTATCAAAAAAGGAAAAAGAAGTTAATCCTCCAACCTAAGAAGGACCATGAGACATCCCAACAATGAGCTTGGCATCAATCTGTATCTTGGAAACTCAATGAGGACAAAAAGATACTTTAAATTCCCATTTACCATCATAAAAGGAAAAAGAAGCTCATCCTCCAAGCAAAGAAGAACCACAAGACATTGATTTATCTTATATTCTTTAATAATAATTGGAAGATGCTTATTGAGAGCTCAGCCACTAGTAATGCAAATAAGGACCTAGACAACAAAGGTGCCACCAACAAAGTGGTTGTCACACTTATTGGAGTGAACTTTCTAAAGAACTTGAATGATACATTAGCCTGTGATAAGATGGGATTTATAAATGACTTGGATATAAGATTCTCTCCACCAAAATGTATTGTGTAGCCTCAGAATTGATTTTCTTGGCTTCACCTCATACTTTATGGAGCATATATAATACATGTAACTTGGATGCACTATTCTATATGATCAGACAATATTTGCGTTGAACAAGTATTGCACTCGATCACCCCATGGCAACCAAAAGCGAGATTTTTGGTTCTCTTGATGATCAGACATCCAACTAGTCCAATTAGACAATGGCGACCCAAAACTAATTTATTATTAGTTTTGTTTGTAAATCTGAATGGATGTCTGATTCCATATTGCTAAATTTTTAATCGTACCAATCCATAATCAAAATTTTTGCCTCAAATTGAATTAAGGAGTTGTGGATGGTTTTTTTAAGGAGGCTAAATACTTAGGGATAGTTTGGTATAGAAATCGTTGAGTTTTATTCAAACATTTTACCACGGCTTTCTACCTTTTTGAAGCCTAGTATAATTCAACTTCCAATGATGTGACTCTACCACACCATTGTGAGACTCAATAGGTATTTGTTCTTATTCTATTATCATGCTTGTTGTGATTTACTTTACATTCATTTGTTTCTTTGTGAGATTGATCTACATGGTTTTTCATGTTTGGAACTTTGAAGACAACTTTCAATGGTTTCTATATAATTTAATTGCCTTCATAATTACAATCTTTGATTTTGATTGGATTTGTGTTTCATATATGAAATTATTGGCTAGTTGAGATTGAATATCACTACATCTAATTTTTCTTTTGAAATAGTAGATTATAACTCAAAGGTTTAACCTTGATAAGGTAGTGTGAGTAATAATTTGTGTTGGTTCTAAGTATAAGTTTTCATATTTTCATCAATAATTAGAGTCTTGGATTTATTGGTGAATCAACCCATATAAAATCATCCTACATCATGTTTACAGGATCATGACCTTCTTAATGGAAGCTATGAAAGAAGCCTACTCCATTATACACATAATCAAGTACATAAATTGTTAAATTAAAATACTTCGATCAAATTTGATAAAGAAAATAGTACTGATAAGTAAAAAATAAAAATGATACCTAATGCTTAATATGTGCAATTATTTGCACATACATATCAACACAGCAAAGTAAAGCATGATCAAATGACCCAAGAGAATTAAGAACCAATAGCTCAATAGTTAAGCAACTTTACAATCACAAGTACAACTATTAGTACATGATGATGCATAATGTAAATTCAATGGAACACATAAGCAAAACAAAAAAAAATCAATTTTATAATAATAAGTATACAAAAAAGTGGATATTAAAGTATGACGCATAAACGTCTGGCATTCTAACATACTTTTTCTTTTCTATTAGGACTTAAAATAAGGATTTTAACATTGTATCACAAAAAATTTGTCAAATAATTTATACGAGCACACATGAAACAATGGTGAGGCAAGCATGCATATCTATATTTAGATGAATTATTAACATATGGCAAATACAGGATACCAATGTGCCATGCTTTTTCAAAATCTCACATTACCAATAAAGCTAAAAGTGGTATTCATTGACCACATATGTTAATAGCAATACCTACACAATCCACATGCAAGCGCCAAGCCAACCATGCCTCCACCAACAATAGCGATATCGCATTCTTCGTTCTTGGTTGTTATTGAAGGCATAACTTCATTCTTCTATACACATAGAGTCTCCAAATGAACAAGAATCATTTTAATGTCATAATAATAGAGCAAAAAAGATGTATAAATATGAAGTAGAACCAGAATAATAAAAAGATATTTTTGGTTTCAGACACTATTATCTATGCTTATTTTCCAACATTGCATTTTGAAAAAGTAAATGGTTTTAGCTTACATTCAAATGTATTATAAAAACACATTATTTCCTATACACCACCTTAAAACATTTCTACCATAATCACACTTGTTGAGCAATCTGTTCATTTTCACGAATCTAGTATTAGGTTTAACTTCATTAATTAAGATTAAAGCATAACATATAAAATGAGTCAAAGTAAATAACAAAATATCATATTAGAAAATGAAGATGATTAATGATATCCATTTGACATTCATTTATGACAATTGGTGATATACTATGCAAGGGACCATGCATATCAGTCTTACCATCAACAGTCTATTAATAAGAAATATTGCCATCTAAGTTCGCTGCTATTGCTATTAGCACCACCATCCAAATAACTTATACAAAATTCCTCAATTGGAAAACTATACATACAGAAAGGCAACGAGATAAATACCAAGTGAACGAAGAATAGTCCTGCTAATGTACTACATTGTAAAAAATAGAAGCTACAAGATTACATCTGTACCTAATTGTCAATACATCATACCACAAGCAAACAAAGAAGACATTATACTCTAAATGCGATTATTATTGAAGTTATAGTAGACTCTTACCTAAGTTAGAAATACCTAAGCTTGGATTTGTTGTTTGTATTCATTTATTTGACATAGGTATTTCTTAGCTTGAGCTTGAAGTTTCCATTCTAACATCTAACATTATCAATAACATCTCTTATAGTTTCTACAACATCTCATATGGTGATTCTCTTTTAGCATAGATCTGACTATTTCTAAGTCAATTTTTTGCCATGATAAAGATGATCCAATTAAGAATCATGCTCATTTTGTTGTAACAAATCATTCCTCATAACTATCATTTTGCTCCTAAACAATTGCTATCATGACATTTTTTTAATTTGGAGAAAATTCCTATTTTTTGGTTCATTTTTTTATCATTTCTTGAATACATTGTCACTAGCCTTTGATCACATGTTAATCATTCGATACTATTACCAAATAGTCTTCTAATGCTTCTATAATCCACTTAGTGAAAGATGCTGAAGAAGGCAAGGTCTTCATGGTTTCTTGAAGATGAATTTCAAAATTCTTCAACAAAATGCTTTCACTCAACTTGAGAGCAAGCTCAATTAAAAGTGGAAGATTATTGCATAAGCCAAAGCAAAGGTCGAATCAAGAAGCCAATTTTGATTTAGCTTTATTTTATGTAATATTTTTATGAGACAGTCTTCTACTAAATTAAGATAATATTATATTTTTATTATTTGATTAAGATATATTTGACATAATATTTGTATTGTTTTGTTAAATTTTTTTTGTACATTTATAAGCTTTTGTTAATACATTTAACCCCTATTCAAATAGTCAGGATTACGTTCATATGGTAAATCGTGATTTTATTACTCACACCATTAGCTAACCTCTAGCACACTCCCCCTTAACATGGCTTTCATTTAACTCACCCTATCTATAAGGGCAATGGAAATATACTACGAAAGCTATTTTATCTTTCTCCTCTTGATTACTCTCTTCATGAGATGCCACCTCTCCAAAAAATAAAATGAAATTTTTTGCAACAATAGGCAATGGTATTTGTTGTTTCCACCCATTATTCCAAGTTTTCTTTGACAACAATTATTTGTATAGATAACAATTTATTGAATGATGCCATAAATTCATTTTTTTTTACAATGGCCACCATTGCATTATATAATCAATTTTTTTGTCAATTTGATCCCATTTTGGTTATGTTGAGCTCAAATCTTGTTGACTATTAGATTAGAATTTTATTCCAATTTGATTGTGATTCCAACCCCTCTTCTATTTTGCCATTGGTACATCAAGTAGAGGTTCAAGAAAATATTCATCATAATCCAAACTCCTAGTTGTACTTCTAGTAATGATGTTGTTTGCAATAAACTTATGGTTTGCAGTTGCAGCTTTCATTCAAGTATCATTCCCCCCCATTTTTCTGATGCTGATAGTAGTATTCAAATGTCATAGAGGTGATCTTCTAGGCATGCCAAACCATGTATTTATAATGTAATCATTGCTGTAGCTGAAGTCATCTACTTTGCTTTCTCTGTTTTTTGGATTGATTCTCTACTGCATCAGCTAAGTCATCTACTCACATGCTTGTTCACATGTAATCTTACCTGTTGTTTCCTCATGTGCTGTGGTGTTGCACAGATGGTTATTTAAGAAAGCTGTGTATACATTAATTAATGACAGCTACCTCCTGCTCAGTCTGTCAGTCTGTTGCTTGGTTGCTATTGTTCTTTGCCCAGGTTAGCTCTGTTAAGCCAAATGATTCATGAGTTGCATGAATTTACAATTGCATTTACTTCTGCTAAAATGGTTCCTTGTTTATCGGTAGTGTAATGATGCACTTCTTGTATCCACTGTTCATTATCAATAACGTAGTTACTTCATATTATGCTTTTAGTCACACGAAGGAATTAATTCCTATGATTGAAATCATTGCTTAATTAGCAAATGCTGCTTGACCAGCATTTTGGCATGAGCTGACACATATTGCAATGTTGCTTGTATGCATCAATAATCCTCCAAGGAGGGCACGATTCAAGAAAGACCCAATGAATACAGCAGTTAGTTCAACTATCTTATCAATAACAATGAAAAAAAAACTCAATATCAAATTTTGTCCAACATATTTATGCTTATGCATCCTTTAAAATGTGCAAAACATTAAAGCCCAACTCAAACAGCTTTAACACAAGTTTACTGAGCAATGTCTGTTAACTCACAAACTTGGCCAACTTATCTTAAAATGTGACATTTATCACCTTTAAACCATGTTATCAATAACTTCATTGTTTCTAAGCAATAGAATCACACATACCATAATCTCATCAAAGCTTTCAATGCTCTAGGAGATTTCCAAAGGTCAAGGAAAGGATACTTTCTTGCTACCACCCTAGTCTTTGTAAAAGCAAACTCTAGGCTAAGACAATAGGGAATGCCATACACACCCTCTTACCTTGCCCACATGGCCGAATGAGGTGGCTTCATGGAGGCATCCCTTATCTCGATGACATGTCATCCATGTCATTACTTGCACATGTCACATAGGTTTCCAGATCTCAGTGCTAACCTATTATTTTCACCAAAATAAAGATTATTAACCACTCTTATTCTTAAAAAATAACGTGGTAATATCGTATTATGTATTGCTCGTGTAAGGTTAAGAACTGCCAACAAAATATTACGTTACAACTCAAAGTCATAAGATCTATGATACAAGTTGTAAGTCATAAGATCTATGATACAAGTTGTAAGTCATAAATCATATAAAAATAACATCATAGAGCGCATTTGAATTGCCTATCATAACGTCCTTAATGTAACCTTAACCAAGAGATGGTATATCTGAGCACAAAGTGGGATTTTCCTAAAAAAAAAAGTCCAAGCTAGATATCATGTATAGGAATAAGATGAAAACATTTTATAAGTTAACAACCAGCTTATCTAGTCATATTTTGCGATTAGATTTATGTGAAACTAAGTGAGAATCACTTAAATAGCCAATTGAACTATAGAACAATGATTGAATTGAGCCACGTAACACAAATAGGTCACTATAGTATATATTGGTTAACCCTTGATCCTAATTTCCAGTTAACACAATTAAATCTTCTTTGCCATCTATCATGCTAGTAGCCATCACTCTTAACTCTCTCCCCTTGTTATCTAGCAAGCCAAATAGTTGGATCCAATTAAACCTCATTCTTTACTTTTGTTGTCTATCATGAGCTTGTCAACTCCATCTTCTTACAAGATATTTTAAGCACCACTACACAATTCAATCCCCGACTCCTTCACCTATGAACATCAAGTAGCAAAAACGTTGATGTCTTCTTACACTAATCCCCCTTATCTCTCCATCTTTGATACTTTAGTTTGAATTTTTTTTTACAACAACATTGCTATGGTACTTGTAATGCTATATTATTGGTTAATGTTTGTTGTTTAATGATATTTTTTTTGCAATCCTTCGTAAGAAAGCAATTTAGTTAAAAATTCTTGTAATGTTTCCAGTTCTTCTTGAACATCATATATATAGTCTTATTGGCCAATTGAATTCATTGTGTAACATTGTATCTAATTAACAAGTGTCTGTATGCTACTATGCTTTTGGTTGATACATTCTTTAGCAATATTACATATTTAGGCAAACTCTAGTTGATAATTAGAGTTTCTTTGGAGCATTATCTTCCATATAATGTTACACATTAACTTAGGAATAGTCATTTGATTGCTTGATCACATGCATGCACATACATATTCATATATGTAGTAGTATATGTATGTTGTGTGTATATATGTGAATAGATCCACACGCGCGCGCCCGCGCCCGAGCATGCGCACTAGTACGCATACGCACACGCACATAGATATAAAAATTATAGTATAAATATCATATTAGTTTTTTGGAACTTTTATTTCTCATATATATACATACAGATACATATATATATATATATATATATATATATATATATACATACATACATACATACATATATATATGTATGTATGTATACAGTATATGTATATATGTATGGATGTATATATATATATGTGTGTGTGTGTGTATGTGTGTGTGTATCTATATGTATATATATGAGAAATAAAAGTTCCAAAAAACTAATATGATATTTATACTATAATTTTAAGACTATATTTTTAAAATATGTCCAAACACACATAACATAGCAAAAGACAATAACTTATAAGAAATTCTTTTCTATTAGTTTAAATGCATAATCATTAATGCAAATATCGAAATCCAAAGCTGATGCAATGTACTCCTTGTATAGCTTTGTGCCATCTTCTTTTAGATGAATATCTCATGCATGATGTTTAAGAAATATTTTAGGAGTTTCATGATACATGGGACATATGCCTACATCTCTAAACTAGTCTAAAGGGAAAGTACATTTAACCAAGGTCGTAAGCAAGTTCTTTGGCCTTCATGGTGCACTATTAAAGAATCCTAGTTAGTGGTGGTCTATAATGATTCCAATCATTGTGTAACAAAGTAATACTCCTTAATCTTGTCATCTTCCCAACATCTCTATGCATACATTGTCAATGCTTGGATGCTTGGTGATGTACATTGAAAAGTTAGAATTAAGTTATACCCACAAAAGTTATTTGATACATGATTTAAAATGGTTGTCTTCGCACATATTTTGGAATTTTCTAAATGCTAATATGCACAAGAAACATATAAATGTCAATGGAGCAATACGAAATCTAAAAAGTTTTCCTTATGCAAGTTTACATTATAATTGCATTTGTTTCATGTGGACTCATGATTGTTTTATTTTTTTTTTAATTTAGTTCCTAGCATGATAGTCTCGTGTTAGTTAAAACCTTAGGTTACCATTGCAAGTTGTCATTTCATATATATATATATGTATACACGAATATATCCCACAAAAGCCATTAATACATCAAACCCAACAATAATTGCATAGTCTTATTCTTCACTAGCAACAAAAGTGAAATGCATTCTTTGAGCAACAATATTGATAACAATGCTTGCGTAGATCAATAGCTACGACACCAAGTCTAATGAGGCTTCTAGCTTGCTTGAATAGCTCCATCAAGGCTGTTTGCCACATAAAAATTATTAACCCTAAGTACAAAATAATAGACAAGAAGGAATTGCATAGAAATTAATTGGTTCAAAATAAGGCCAATGAATCATTATAGTATTTCACAAATGCCTTGAAAATCAATCAATCAACATGATTAGTGTTTGGTTGTCCATAACATAATCAATTAATCAACATGGTTGTCATTCGGTTGCTCAAAATATTTTTGATTTTGCAATATATATTGTAGCCAAACAAATGATATAAGACATCATTTAAAGTTTGTAACACTTGTGTAATGCAATCACATACAACAACTATAAACTCTACTAGGTAAAATAAGAACAAATATAAGATGGTGCTTTTCGCTTGTTAATCATGAGTGAAAACTCTATTCAAACGAGCTATAGAATGTGATCATCATTTATGACTTTCTTTAAGCTGTCTTGTTGTATTGTGCAATACGATATGAAATTAACACTAGATTAAAGAGCTGTAAAAATTATTCAAAAGTATATTATCCTAATTCTTAGTTTGCCAAACAATGTCATGCAAAATTAATTGTGATTGATGAAAATAAATCAAAAGAAAATATTATAATTAAAAATTTAAAAGCCAATGTTAAGTAATTAATAATAACATAGAATAACTAAAGAACAAGCATTCAATACAAGAAAAAATTTACCTCATTGCTATTGGAACTACCTCCAGATACACCAACAGAAAACCCTCTCCTAGTAAACCCACTTAGTATACTTATAGACCATTGTGTCTTTCTTGAATAGGCCCTACAAGAATATAAATTATTATCAACATTATAAGATAATCCCAAACGCAAAATTCATTCACAAGAAAAAAGAGAAATAGGGGATACCTCCGCATGCAAATTATGGGCATAATTTCCAAGCCTGCATGAACCAAATAGCTAGATGTTGTATTCTTTAAATCAGTATAGCAAGCATAGACTTGTCACAAGTTCCCAACAAGAAACAATGAAAAAAAAAGTGCTTAATGCTAATAGATCAGTTGGAAACAACAGTTTATTTTAAGAAGATTACTTGTTTCAATGCCATCCTTTGAAGGAATTATGCTCTTCTGCATAGGGTGTTCGTTTATGCCTAAAATAAAATTAGTTTAAATATATGAAATCGAGAACTTTGCACTTCTCCACTTTCTAAAGGCCCAACCATGCTAGTTCAGCACTCATTAAGCAAAAGATACCATCTGAAGATGATCCAAACAAACCTTCTAATCGATTACTACTAGAAACCATTCTCAAAGTGAAGAAGAAAGATGCATCACAATTATAATAATACACCAATTTTACCGCACAAATCATCGAGGAAAAATGAAACCAAAGACCCTTGAACGATGATAAAGTACGACCAATCGTTAAGATTACCGATGGAGATACTAACTTGGAAGATTCCCCTAAGACACAAGCTTTTCAGACGCAACTTTCCTTCAACGACAGCACACACTATCGCTCGAAACACTTAATGCCTGCCCTTTCTGTACAACATTCGCAGAGCCAGATCGTTCATAAGTTGTCTAACGAACTCCTGCCAGAAATTGACGTTCAGCCTCTCTCTCTCTCTCTCTCTCTCTCTCGTCCGCCAGTAGGCGACGAGACGATTCCTCCCCAAGCTATAGGAGGAGAACGGGGGGACTCACAATAGCCGGACATCGGGTTCCCTCATCAACGCTTGTTTTTACAGATTTCATTATCGTCTCAAAAACTATGAAGGCTCCTTGTGCAATTTTTTATTTTAAAGACGAGATTTATAAAAAAAATGAAAAGAATTTTTACAAAAAAAAAAATTATATCTGAAAAAATAAAATTTTAATAAAAAAATTTTGGTATTTCAATGATACTTTTGAGTTTAGAAAAAAAATAAAAAAATAATTTAAAACATGTTTTAAAAACAAGATCTTAAAAAATGATTTTGTTTAGAATTATATGATATTTTTATATAATATTATTACATGATATTTTATTTACATATGATATGACACAATATTGTGTATTTGATTTATATAAAATTAAAGATATTCACATGAATATAATTATATAATGAAATATAACTATATATATATATATAAGATAATTAAAAGAAATAATTTGATATATGTATATCTTGCATAGTTATTTACTAATAGGTGGAATGAAAAATAATAACTAATATTTCCCTTAGACATTGTTCTTATTAAATTTTAAAGTGTTTATATACTTTAATGATTGATATGACATTGTTTGATAAGATAAAGATGCTCTTATATATATATATATATATATATATATATATATATATATATATATATATATATATATATAATGACACAAGTACTTTTGTGCATGATGACTAAGTTGAACATAATCTTATTTTAATAGAAGTTGGTTTAAATCATATGGATATTGTTATTAAATCCAGAAAATAATAATCAAAATAAAAATTAAACCATAAAAATGATTAAAATTAAAAAATACATTATAAAATAACTAATATCAAAGTAGTTTATAAAGTATTTTAGTTGTTCTTGGTTGTTAATTATTGTTTTATAGGTAGTGGTCTACTTCATTGCATTATGTTTAATATTTTTTATGTGATTTATGTACTAACCTCTTTAAGGTTTCACTAATATTTATATTACATGTCATGTACTTATCATATCAAAAGATAGAAATTTTGTTGGTTTGGAGGAGGATCTTACTCCTCCTATAGGATATTAGATGGAGTCTCGTGGGAAGAATCTATAAAAAAATTAGAAAAATGATTTATTTCAATGCCAATTAAAGCTAAGATGAGAGAAGTGTTAAATAGTTTAAATGTTAAGCAATATGACAATGACTTCATATGAGCACAAGTTTACTCATTTGTCTAAATATGTGTCCAATTTGGTTAACTACATTTGATAATTTTTATATTTTCCTTATAGTATTACAACCAATTTCTATACACATATATAATACTGAATAAATCACATAATTAATAAATCATTCAGTACAGCTCTTTCAATATAAAATTTTATAGTTTTAATTTTTTTTTATAAATTGTTCTTATGGATAAAACTCTTTTTGTTAGAGTTTTAATGTATCTCAAACGTTAATGGAAAAAAAATAATGCAAACCTTTACTAGCTTAGTAGACCATCTCTAATAATAAATAAATATATAAAATAAATAATATTTTAGAATAATTATATACAGAGTCTAATCAAATGTATCAATCATAATATATAAACAAGTAGAATCTCATTCATATTAAAATATAAAAAAATATGTGTCATAAAAAGAAAATATACTATAATAAAAAAATAACAATCACATACATCTTCTCATTATATTTTTAATCTTTTTTTAATATGATCTTATTTATTGGTGCACGTTTTCATTTAACTAAATAAACCTTTACTATAGCGAGTGCTGTTACTCCTCTCTCCGAATGCTCAATTTGTATTCTAATTTTAAGTTACTTATAATTAAATCCTCATTTATTAATTTATTATATCATATTTTTATGCACAATCATGTTCAATTTTTTCATATGTTTTAATGGTTATATCTTTACAGAAAATTTTAATCATACAATCCATTAAGCTTTAGCCATCTCATAATGACAAATCCTAATCTTATGGCCATTATCACTAGCAACCTTATGATGACAAATATCAATCATGTGACATACTAACTACGAGTTACTTAATGACAACTAATGTCAACAACATGGCACACTAACATTTAGACACCTTACGAAGACAATATCTCCATCTTGTTGTACATTGGCTAATAGCCACAAGGAACAACACATTTTAATTTTAAAGAATTCACTATTTATTGATTTTATTTTACCAATTTTAAGTATAATTTTTGTAATTTATTTTTACATGTATAACTCTCATTTTTTATAATATTTAACTAAATATTTGTTTTTATATCAGCACATAAAATGTCATGCTTTCATAAATTATACAAAATAATTTTATATAACAATTTACCAACATTAAAAGGCATACATCTTGTTATAAATATAATTTTTCGTTCAGTTACATATAATAACATTACATCAATATATCAATATCATATGTTTTGTACAAAATTCACCTGTAATATCTTAATTTTAAAAATCAACAATACATGAGACATACACATATAATATTTATGTTAGAGTACCTACTTCATAATTGTTTTACTATTTAAGATTGATATATAGTTCTTCAATTTTTCTTGTTTGCCAATTTCAGCTTGTTAATTATAAATTCCTCAACATAATTTATGAATTTTTATACAAATTAAAAAAATTAAATTTATTAAATTAGTATTACATAACTCACTTATTAAATCATCAAAATAATCTCTTTTCTCTTTGCTTTATTATTTTTTTAGAAACCTTAATTTTAATCTCTAATAAATTTCTTTCCAATCATTTTAATAATTAAATATAAACTTAATTAAGGCTAAATACTTTGATTATTGTCATAGATTAGACATATCTGAAGTTAAATCATTGGAAATAAAATTGATTCAATTTTTAGTTTTTTGATCTTTTCGAGAATTCTCATCAGCAAAAATTACACTCATTTTCTTAATTTTGTCAAAAATGCAACAGTAAGCAATGTTATTATTGCCTATGAAGTAACCTCTAGAGAAACCTTTGACCGATAAGCAAAAACAAATATCATAAGGATTTGTCAAGCACAGGAATAAGAGAGGAAGGAAATGTTGTTTTCAAAAAAATTGAAAACAATTAACATATATATATATATACTTATTAATTTTGATAATTTATAAAAATTTCAAATGAACTCTGATTGAGACAAAACAAATGTCATCAAACTCATCTCAACGAGCTCTATCTAATTATATATTCATTTTTTATATTTTTGAAATATTTTATTTTCTAAAGTTTTGACATATTTTATAAGACATTTTGATTCATACATGATTTGATAATCAAGGATGTTACAAAGTCTCCCTTCCATATAAGAATTTCATCCTTAAAATTTAAAATAGCTTTGAATACTTTTTCTCGTCTTGTTCTCAAGTTGTGAGGTCTTCATATTCTTTTTTATTTTGTCATTTGAATTGTTTTATTTCTCAGTTGACTGATCTCTTTGGCTCAAATTCTTATAAGCTTCTCTTTATAACTCAAAATTGGTTCCTCTTCTATAGTGTTTAAATCATATTGTATCATATAGAATGGATTAATAATGCATTTCCATATAGTTGAAATATGAAATGCATTATACATGCCTACCAATATTGGAGATTACACTACTTTGTATATAACCTCTCTAACTATTTTTAGTATCTAAAAATGTCAAGCTCCCACCTCAACAACTACCACTAGATAACAAAATCAAAATCAAAGATTTTTCGTCACTACAACATCGAGTGAGGACAAGGAACAAAACCCAAGATGGGGACTCGATAGTGAGACAAACCCTAACTCCTATTCGAACCCATTTAAAAAACAAACCATAGAACTGAACTAAAATATTTACATAGTAGCCTGAAAATCAAAAATATAAACAAATACATGTTTTTAAAAGTTTACTCACACTAAGCCCTCCCATCTCTTACACATCTAGTGAAAAGGGCTCTCTTATTGCAGCAACTTTCCCAACTCTCGGTGTATTGGTTGCATGGGATGCATAGCGTGTGATATAAACACTAAATGAAAGTTGATAGATCTCAATAGATAAATCCACAACAATTAACCAAGTATGAAAGAGAAATCAAATGAAAAAACATATCATAAACAGTGAAGATGAATCATATGCATAAAACTAAAACCATACAAGATGTCGTATATAATGCCAGATGAAAAACCAAAAGAAATGCTAGTTCCTTATTATTTTTTATTATAGGTGTGTTATTATCGGGCCCGATTCCCTTTGACGCATTATCCTCTATGGATCCAATCATCAAAAAACGACCTCCACTCTACATCCAATCATGCACATAACACTAGGCAAATATCTGATCCGAATATCGATACCATGCGATCCAACACACTGGGCTTAGTGCCACCAGGCAGGTATGGTACCTATACCCTGCTATCCAACACGCTGGGCCTGGTATAAATCATCATGGGGTCATAGCACATAACACTATGTACATATCTGATCTAAAGATCAATACCTTGCGATCCAACATGCTGGGCCTAGTGGTGAGGATAATGTTATCTGAGAATCCTATTTTTATTGTCATTTTTCAACCATCAATCTAGATAATTGTGTCATATCAAAAGATATTTCATTATATATTGTTTCTTTCTTTTTATTTTATTATCATACCATATTGCTTCTTCTTTTTTAGTTTTTATGTACATGCAATAAACAAACAACATATGCAACAACCAAAGTACCACATGATAGTAAGAAAACAATGTAAAAAAATACATATTAATGTGCTACATCATAGGTTAGGGATTTATCTACCTAATTTTGATGTACAAATCATCTTGCCCACTTCTGATTCTTCTTGATGTCCTTACGGAATCCTCGACCGGTCATCACTGTCACGTGCCAGAACTCCTCTAAGAGCACGGCGGCAGCTGTCGGAAATCTCACACAACTCTCGAAAGACTCTCCCTCGCACTCTGGCAACCTCCCCGCAGTCGGTTAATTTTCGCAAAAATGCTTTTCAACATATCCTGGTTAGCTTTTATAACAATGGCTGAAATTTCTCGAACCCTCATGAACCTGCCAGAATGCTAGTGAATCAATTATTTTGCATATCACCTCCTCTGAATTTGTCATTTGTGCATAGATCTTCCACCCGAAGAGATAGAACTGTTTCAAAATTCCTAAAATTGCACATATGCCCTACGCCGCCAACATCCTTTAAAATTGCAAATATACCTTCCGCCAAAACGAATTTGAGCTATGCCGACATTTACAAAATTACAAATATATCCTCAACGTTACGAATTTATCCAAGATTTTTAAAATTTCATAGTTTATTTTTTAGAGCTCCGAAAATTATAAACTAAACACCGTTGGACTCCTCTCAACGAGCTCTTTCTCTTGGAAGGATAAAATAAGAGAAAACTAAGACTGTTACAAAAAAAGGTCCAATGTAGCTTAGTTTCAACTTTTTATTTTTACCAAATTGTCTTAATTGGAACCACTTTTAAGAATACATATTCTTATTCTTGGAACTCTACTTTTCTATGTTTAATGTCAAATTACTTCTTTTGATGATCTTGTGTTTTTTGTATTTTTTTCTTGAATCCTTTAAGTTATTTCAACTATTAATTATGGTCTTAATTATACTTTGTCACCTATTTCATACTAACATAATAGTAATTAATATTCCTTGCCATACAGTGTCTCATATAGCATAATTTTTATGCTATATTGATAACTATTGTTATAAGTAAATTCAATTAATGTCAGCTGAGTATCTCAATTTTTACCAAAATCTAATATACTTAATCTCAATATATTCTTTAAAGTCTTTACAATTATTTTTGTCTATCCATCTATTTGAGAATAAAATATTATACTAAATCTTAATTGAGAACTAAATGTTTCATGTATCTTTTCTAAAAATATGAGATAAATTTAGAATTTTGATCACATATAATTGCTTTCAGTACTCCATGTAATCTCATAATTTGATGAATATAAATATGTGCTAGCCTGTTAATTAAATAAGTAATTCTAATGGATAGAAAAAGAGTTGATTTTATTAATCTATAAATAATTACTTATATAACATCATATTCTTGACCAATTTTTAATAAGCCAATCACAAAATTATTGATAATTCTTCTCATTTTCACATTACAATAGGAAAGATTGCAACAACCCAGGTCTTTGTTTCTTCCTTTTTACTTGTTGACACATCATACATTTTCTCAAATAATCATAGACATCTTTTTTCATACCATTTTACAAAAATCTTTATTTTAAGTCATAATATATTTTTTTGATTTCTAGATATACTACATACTTTATTTCATAAGTTTCTTTTAAAAAAGTTTGTTTACTTATACTTATTATGAGAATATACATTTTATTCTTGTAAAACAAAACTCTTTCATTTAAATTAATATTTGTTTGTTTTCCTTCAATAATTTTGGTTTTGATTTATTGGATGTTTTTATTTGTATCTTGATCAACTTTCAAATATTACAACCATTCTATTGCAATAGCTAATTGAGAAAAATTTCTTCTAACAATTACTTATATTGCATTCAATTTTAGCTATTAATTATGCAATACTTGTGACTATGCCTCTTATTTTTTTGTGAGCCTAGTTCTTCCTTGTCACAACCAATCACACTCATCTCCAATTCCACTTCTCTACTACCATTACGTATATACCCTTTTACGAGTCATCTCTATTACTTATCAAACCTAATCCTTTACAACCACCACCAATTTTCCCCATTTTTGAGGTTGTTAAGAATAACAACATAAATGCGCTATAAGTGATCATATTGAATAGATTGTTATGTCAAAATTTAATTTATTGCCTCATGTTGCTATAATTTTTCTTATTACTTTTATACATTCCTTTGGTTGATAGAGTAGATGGTCAATATGTTCTATGAGATGCTTTTAGCTTCTTATATGACAAAATATTTGAGTTAGTAATATTGATCATATAAAATTTTTTCCTATAAATATTGAACATAAGGAAGTTTTTTGTAATAGATGTATCAAATTTGTCATTCTAGAACAGAAGACATCCCTATTTAGGTTAATTTGATCTCCTCAAGATTTCATGTTGATCTTTTATGACTAGTTTGTGATAATGCATGACTTAGTTTATTTGTTTGTGATTATTTAATTTTCACACTTGTTGGACCATTTTATATTTTTTGCACTTGTGTGAATATAAATTGTTAGTTGTTTAACTATGCCATTGTCTAAATTGCATATTATCATGTTAATCCAATTATATGCTTTCCAAAAGTTTTCTAAGTTATTAGCAATCTAATGCTTTAATTTTCATTAGATTTGTTAACCAAATGACCTGTTAAGAAATATGATCTCTTTATTACTATATTATCTTCTATTATGTGCATAGGGAAATTAACATGGCTGAAAGGATTCTATTAAATAACTTAAAAATAAGCACCCAAAAATAAAGTTTGACATCAATTTTTGATATCAAAATATGATATTTTAGGTTCATTATTTCATTTATTGTGATTGATTTTGATTTTTCTTGTTGAAATTTACATTAATTTTGCTATGGTAATTCTAATTTTACAAAAGTTCCTATTTGCTAGAAAATTTGAACTATTGTGGAGTATTCCAATATTCTTACTTATATATTAAAATGTATTTCTTTTTACTTAAATAAACTTGGGTAAGCCACAGTCTAATATTCTTATTGTGGTTATGTATGTGAATTGAGTCCATTTTTATAGAAGTGGCTCACTTGTTGGATTAGTTGTAGCATGAGTTAAACAGTAATGACTTTTACAACAATTAGAGTCTAAAGCAAAAGAAAACTTCAAAACTTCATAGCTTGTTAACTCATCCTTGAATGTGGATACTTTAATTATAAAAAATATTAATCAATCATTTTATTGTTGTATTTTAAAATTATCATCTTAATTTCTATTATTTTATTTTTGATCATTAGTTTTTTATGATTTTAGTTAAAACAATTTTCATTTATTTTAATCATGTGATTTTAGAGATTAAAAATATATAATATAAATTTTATATCACAAAATTAAGATTACTAAGATGAAAATGTAAAATAATATTTGAATCTTTTTATAAAGTAAGAAAATAAATAATATTAATCCTTATTTAAATGTAAAAAGGTAAAGTCTGATTTTATGACTATAAAAGTATAGTACAAATTACAATCTATAATCTAAAAATCCCAAAGTTGATTTTAGTGACTAGGAAGTCGAACCAAGGGAATAAAGAAGAAAATGATTATAATATAAGATAAAAATAAAATAAAACAAACAAAAACTTATGGATAAATTGGGTTATAATTATGGGTAATGAATGGGATATTTGTTTATGTACAAGAAAGGGGAAACAATGAGGAGGGAAGGTTTATGGAGATTAAAAGAGATAGCTTGAGTTATAGATCTAGTTGTGGGTACAATTAGATAGGTGAACAATAGAGTTAAAGCTTAAGAATGATAAGAATGCAACTCTACAATAAAGATTGAGAAGGTTATGAGCTTGGAAGAGACTATGGTAGTGCTACAAGGCATATAATTAAAGGGTGGAAAGGTTAAGGATATGACATAACCAAGAGCGATTAGAAAAAGGTTGGGAAGAGATATGGATATAACACTAAAATGAGGGACTTAATTTAATAGTGGGAAGGCTATGAATATGACACAATGAATAGGAATTGAGAGAATTAATCAAGAAAGCATGGAATGACAAAGAAATCTTAGAAAGGATTAAGAAATCTTAGAAGAGATGTTGGAGAATGTGGTCAAAACAAGTCTTGGCAAGTGTCCAAGGTTTGATAGTGAGAAATTATACTTAAGCAATGTGATGTATTTGATGTAAGGGAAAAGGTGGTGCAATCATGTCTACACAATCGATCCCAACCCTTAAAGGGCTAGAACCTAGGTTAAAGTTTGGTAGCTAACCCAAAAAGGAAAGTAAGAAGGATAAGCCAAAATGATGAATTACCTCATCTTGCCTGAAGTGTCTTATGCTAAGCTCAACTAATCTAAACATGGGATTTCCTTTGCAAACTAGTTACCTAAATGTAGAGCTCTAGAGTAGGTAAAGGACTAGGTAAGAAGAGGGAATAATAACCAAAAGAGTTGCAAGTGAGACAAAGGCTTGGAACCCAATCATATACATTACCTCAACATGAAGATAAGAGTTGCTTATAGAGGAAGGGATTAAAGTGGGAAAAGACTAGGAGGTGTCAACTTTGACACAAATCTCGAAAAAGTTAAGTCTTGTATTGGAGTCAATAATGTTTTTCGTCATAATGGGCACTCCTAGAAAATTGGTGAGCTTGGACCAACAAGTTTGATACTACAAATGAAAGGTAAGACCAAAAAACTTGATTTAGATATGTATTTGAACAAGGTAATTTTTCTCCAAGGTAGAGTTGGGAGACCTTCATGTATGACTAAAGTCTAATAATCAATGATAAAAACTAACCTAAAGATCTAGATTTTGTTCACTTTTTATGAAGAATAGAAGAAGAATTCTTGATTGACTACAAAGATGTTCAAGAAGCAAAAAATTGGCTAGGCACGACAAATAACATTAACAACAATATCATAAGTTTGACACCTACTAATATAGTAACCAACTAAAGAGTTGTCTTGAGGGACACTAGTAATAGCAATGACACTAGGAAAAGGGAAGAGGCAGAAATTAATGATGTGGTAGTTGTTGCAAGGAGAGGTATCATAGAAGGTGGGCAAGCCAAAGGGAGACTTAGGTGGGGGAATGGGAGGTAGAAGAAGATAGTTTTAATTCATCAAATGACAATGAGATAAATAAAATGTTGACATTAAGTTCAATGAAAATAATAAGCAAGTTAAGCCTTATAGTTTACAATTTTTTAAAAGTAACAACATATATTTTTTATGATATTATTTTTTTCTACATACTTAGAATGCATCTCACTTAAACTATAAATTTAGATTAATTGATGATTTATTATTTTAGCATATAATATCCAAGATAGAAAAGTTTTTAGGAGTCTTCTGGTACTCTCTCCATCTAATGTGAAGCAAATGAGAATGCAATCGGTCTTTGGATTTGGGAACCTAATAAAGAATGTGCATGTTTGTTGATCTATCATAATGATGTATCCTCATGCTTGTTTACATGTGGTAATATAGAAGTTTGCTTTAATTAGGTTATATAAATTAACATCTTAAGAATATTGTATATGTTAATTATGTTAACACACCTTATGCATATATGATGATCCCAATTGTTCAACAAAAGTTATAATTTAATTAAAAGTCCATTTTGACAGTGTATTGATTAGACAGAGGGAGATTTCTCTAACCATCAAGAGATTTTATTTTGATTATTCTATAAAATTATATTTTTTTTATTCTTTCATCAAATCTATATTAGAAATATTAATTTAATATTTATAGTATTTTATGTTAATTTCAATCCTATCAGTCTTATCAATTTTATCAAATCTTTCAAAAAATTTGGAAGACGTTGATTAACCTAGTAAGAGTGCACATTACATAGACTCCAACTCTAAGGAGCACAAGAATTGAGAGGATGACTACTCAAGTGACTAGATAGATTAAGAGAAGAGAAGCCCCCAAACAAACCCTTTAAATAAAGAATATCTCTAGGTGAATATAACTAGAAGATGTAAGATGAGAGAACGAGAGAGAAAAAAAGGAGATATTTATAGATCCTTTCATGAGACTATTTATGACATAAAAAATGAGATAAACTTGAATCCTCAACATAAGATGAGAGAGATGACACTATGAGCTTCATGGATTATTTGATCACAATGAATTATTTTTTTTGATAAATTTGAGCATCATCAAGTGATGTTTAAAAAAGTGAAACTAATGTACCAGGCCATAGTTCATATGATAAGAGTTAATAAAACTAAAGTTTCAATATGATTAAGATGTCATTAAAACTTGGAAATAGATGGAAGAAATTATTAATGAATAATATCTACCTTGATCTATCATGAAGACAAATGCTAGATTAATTCAATATTCTTAAGCAAGGAATAATGGCCATCTCAAAATACATGAATAAGCTATAAGAGTTCATGATATGATATAAGTTTGATGAAACATCTTGCTCAACTATTTATAGATTCAAGAATGGACTAAAGCCTGATTTTATAGTGTGGTATAACATTTAGAGCCATTATGACCTCAGAGTTATCGGTAGGCATCTCAAGACCTTCTATGATACAAGTTTCCTATTGTCTACTTTAGGTTTGAAATGAGGTCTACAACATAACATTGCTTTGTTGGCATTTGTCTTATAAAAAATAAAAATATTTGTCCTATTTTTAATTCTTATTTGCTCCCTCTCTTTCATGACTTTTCTTCCTTTATTGAGTGCTCTTGAATCATTCAAGAAAGAGAAGTAGTCAAACCAATAAGATGGGGATGCAATGTTCACTCTATGATAGCTCATGACTAAGAGGGATATGTATGAAAAGATGTAAAGGTTAGCTTGAGGGCATAATATCTTGTCTTAGAACTAGAAGCACAAGGGCTTTTTTACAATCTCAAGGATGGTCACATGAGTGCTAGATGTTATAATTATCAACTTCTAAAATCATCAATGCTTATAATTGTTTAACTATCATGGCCAACTTTAAAGAGGGAATTGTTATTTCTTATATGATATGCCATGTTGACATGTTAGTTATCAATATATGGAAGCATTTCTTGATAGGTGATGATATTGAGTAAGATTTGATCATGTTTGAGGCAAGTGAGTTGATAAGAATCTTAGAAAATAATTTTTAAAGTCTACTCTTATTTCTCAAAACAATGCTCTTTTGTTCTTTATAAAAGCTATTATTAGTGATGCTTATTTTAATGTACCATTATTGTCAAATAATGTTTATTAGTCATTAAAAGCAACACACAAATGTTTATTGTCAAATAATGTCTATTCATGGTTCTAATGATAGTGATATGAATATCTTTTGAGATTCTTTCTTGGGCTTTATTTGGGTTTCTTTCTTTTTTTACTATGAACATTAATATCACTTAAGAATCCTAAGGCATTTCTTAAACTAACCAAAGAAAGCTTTCATTAAAAACCTAGTTTAATTTAACGATCATTCCCATTCTATGATAGAAAATAATTCGAGCCAAAGTTTGTGTTATCATATATCTAACATAAAACTTGTCAATAATGGATAACTTGTCATTAACAAAAATTTTCAATGAAAATAAACACATTATTCTTTTGCTACAAAGTATATTCAAAGGATACTAACTTTGCTAACTTATATTTCATTTCAAAATATCTCTTTTTTACTCCTTCAATGTTTTTTCACCTTGGTAACCTTTTTCTCCATCTCAATATTATTCATATTAAACTCTTCTCTTGATGTCCCAAATCAAAGAAAATACTTTCACACAGTATAAAAAAGTATATTCTTGATCATTGCTTGTCTCATAATAATATCCATTAATTTTGTTTTAATGTGTGTATCATCCTTATCAATTCTTTGAATAATAAATATCATGAAATGATAGGAGGATAGTATTTATCAAACTATCCTTCATAAAAAAATATATTCTATGGAGATAGTATGTTTCATTTTTGGTTCCTTATCCCTTGAGATTTGTAGCATCTTCTCTTTCTATAAATAACATAATAATTCCTATTAATGTTATTGAATATCAAATTTAGTAGTTTTTTATTTAAATCCATGTTAATGATTTCAACTTGGGCATCTCCCTTTCTTAACTCATTTTCTTGTTTGTGACACAATTTGTTTGATCTTCTCAAAGAATTTCAATGTAAGTACTAAACCTTAACCATTCTCATTCTCTCGCATCAAACACATATATTATTTTATATGAACATTATTTTTTCACTTAAAATAAACCTTTGAATGGCCCTTGTCATAATGATTAATAAATTCACCCATCTTTTTTTAATGACTATAAGGTGAGGGTATTTTTACTTATTAATAGTAAGATAGCTAGAAACACATTGAAAGAGATATTTATCTGTTAAAATCTTGGGTGCATTTGTCTCTCTCATTCAAATCTCTTCAACTAAAGGCTCAAACATAATTTCATCCCTAAAAATAGAAAGAGTTGTAGTAACTTAGTCTATAAGGTTTACTGATGATGGGCAAGATGACACTCTCATCTATTATATTATCTTAAAAAGAGGCATCTCATAGGTTAGTCATTATTCATGCAAAAAACCAAATATCAACAAAGATATGAATGAATTGATGAGTTCTTCAAATGACGGAGTAAGATGAGATGGAAATCCTATTCACAATTTTTATTTATATTTTCTACTTTTGTCACCCCAAAAATTGTCTCCTTGGTTTACATAAATTTAGGATTAACATTGAAAAAAAACTTGAAAAGCAAGATCTTAATAATTCAATTAATAAAAGATGCTTTGTTAAACAACCTTGTAGTTATGTCTTATTCAAGTAGATTTATTATCAGATGTATCACACTTACGATATAAATGAATGCTTAGGCATAATGATAAGCAATATAGATCAAACACAGAAGGATAATATGAATATTTTAGAATAAATGAATACCATAAAAGGTTTTCTACAATCATGGAGTTAGAAGACTCATTTTAAATGGTTTGTTATATTGCATACTACGAGCATTTAATGATGACATCTATGACTAAACTTTGTTGAACTAAAATTCTTTTGGATCTAGAAACAAAATTGTCACAAAAATGACAAAAATAAAAAAAAATGGTTAAAAACATTGAGTGAAATTTGTTTCAAACTAATGCATTATCATCAAACCTTATTGTAATATAATTATTATGTTAACAAACTTCTTACATGTTGGTGAGTAAAAACTTTTTTGTAAGAAAAACAAAGGCCTTCCAAATGCTTGATATACCATGTGCCTTGGGTTATTTGTTCCTCTACTAGTTTGTAACTCCATGAAATAGAAATGAAGCATAATCTATAATGTGTGTGATCTTAATGGCATGCATATCATTTAAGCATTGTGTCAATCTCCTCAAGCCAAGAATTACTATCAATAGTACTCTTAAAGCCATCAAACTGAGGATTAGTCATTAAGAACTCATCCATGATATGATGCCTCCCTCTACTAATATAAGGAGTTGTTATTATTATTTTAGTTATTGTGCATGCTCTTATGCTAGTTGAAGTAATTGTAATAATTGCTTGAGTAGTCTATTAAGTTAGTATTTAAGTTACTTGTGATGTTGTTGCATGCTTTATAACTCATAAGGCATTTTGTTGTGCTATTTTTGTTTACCAAAATTTGAGTTGATAATGAAATTATCATCTAAGTTATGACTTGAGTTGCCAGCTAAGTTGCTTATTGAGTTATTACCTTGGTTGCTGTCTAGGCTACTATTTTTTGTCACTTCTTAAATTATTGCATGTAGCTCCTTTGGTGTTATTACTTTGAATAATCTAAGCTAGACTCTGTGTAACTCTACTTAAAGAGTTTTTGCTCAACAAACCCCAAAATCATAAATTAAAGTGTTAATAATAAGATTAAATAACAAATCTATGACTTTTATACCACTTTATCACATCTCTAGTTAGAAGACTATCCAACTAAATAATGTAGATGTAAGAAAAGGGATTTGATTGTAACCCACATTACATAATCTAAAGTCAAAGTTAAGTAGTACAATTTAGTATATTGATAATAAACATGTATAGTTATTGTATGCTACAAATATAAAGGAATAATAAGAAATTAGTAATTTATTTTAAATAATAATCAAAACAACAAAAATAAATACATTTGTAATAGTAATTTTAAAAAATATGAGATGGCCTAAACATATTGACAAGGAGATTTATGAAATTTGGGCCCAATTTAGGCTCAATATATTCTTAGGTAAATATTAAATAATTTAAACTTTTAAGCTTATTAATGGTGAACAAATTAGTTATATATTTAAATTATGAGTATGTGTTCAACTTGTAATATGTGATTAATCTAAATTTTGCTTAAACTAAATGATATTATTTTTATGTGAGAGTCTGATTCATACTATTTGCCACTCTTTTCTTTAAATAAAATCTTCTAATTAACCAAGTTGGGTGCCATGTTGAATATGTGGGATGACAATGTTTCTAATAAATTCTTCCACTATATGTGAGTTACACAAATTGATTCATTGAAAATGGCCACTTATGCCATTCACTTTAGCAAAACTTAAGTGACACCTTTGAAGCTCATTAATAGTCAAGTATCATGTATGACTAGTCAAACATGATAAAAAAAAACAAGAATCACGGGGTTTACAAACTATATAAATGATTTTATTTCAATCAAACCTTGTTTTTTTTCCTAATCAATTGTATCTTTGATACTACTTACTAAGGGATATACAAATAGACCCAAGCTGAATTAACTATATCTTTAAGTTGACACCGATTAACCTAAAAGATTATTCTTATAGATGAGTGCTTCATTAATTGTATGTTATCTTATTTTTTATGTGAAATTAACCCAAATTTTACTTGCATTATACAGTTATGCCAAAAAAGTAACACAAAGTCTTTAATATACCAACACATGTGAAGATGCAAAATTTTTGTTAATTTGATTTAATTCATCGATCTAGAAAGTAGCTACATGACAATCATCTAAGCTACTTGAGGCCAAGCCCTCAAAAATAAGCGGTCGAGATCAGACCCTCAAGACCATGAAGCTCAAAGCCAGACCTTCAAGTCCTTGAGGCTAGACACTCTAACCTAATTACTGGAGTCAAAATGCTTCAATCAAATTCATAAAAGGTTGGTCTACAATGATTTTTCTTTAGTTTCTTACATGTCAACTCCCCCTTATACACAAACATTATATGCATTTAAAACACAATCAATGTAATAACACTAACTCTATATGAAATAGTGGTAACTCTTCTCACATATGTAAGCAGTTAAGCCATCATTATAGAAACTACTCTACTTCTTGAGAAAGGACGGAGACATATCCTTAACTTTTTCAATTAAAAATATACCTTCAGAGATCTAGCTCAAGGGAAGAACAATCATTGGAATGAAGATCATTATTTTTTTTGTTTTTTCTCATCTTGGCTTGTAAGGATCCAATTCTCTCTATCTCTCTCTCTCTCTTTCATTTGCTTATTATATAATTTCACTCTCTAAGATTTTTAAATACAATAAGTTTCTCTTTAATTCTCTTGAGTTTAATGTTTGCATTAACAATTTTCTAGTGCCTTACACGGGAAGTAATAGACAAGTTGAAATGAAAAACATAAAGAACAAAACAATAGAAGGAAAGCCTCTTAATCCCCATTATTAAGTGATAGTAGAGATATCATAATCTTTGGCTCAACTATTGTAAGTCTCATAACCCTCTTCTTCATCTTTTAGTAGTCCCTTTTATTTGTTTCAAAATAAATGGAATCCTTCACAAAGATGCTCTCCACTCTTCCTATGTTGATTATAAAGCAACTTAGAGCCAAGTTAGTCATTCCAAAAGAAAATAATGTTTAATCTCTCTCCCCATAATCAAGGGGCTCTTGAGAACTTTCCTATAACACTTAAACTAATCAACTCACCTCCACTTTCATGAATCCTTCATCACACTCCCCTCACAGCATTTGATCAGCACTCCACCATTAGTTTCAATGTATTGCCCTCTGGCTTTTGTCCACCTATCTTTCCTTTTACTCTCAACATGGTCTTAAAGCATCACGAGTTCCACCACTCAACACCCTTGACAACAAGAGAATAATTGGCTTTATAGGCAACTTGCTTCGAATCAAAGTTGAAGAAAATTTTATTGCTAAATAATATTTCTTATTATTCATGTATTGCATGCAAATAACCTAAAAATTATTAAGGAAACAATGATATGACCTATAACATGCTTACATTAGAAGTCATTCATCATATGATAAGACTCAAAGACTTATTTTTAATAAGAATAAATTCTAGCAAGCTTACTATTGAAACAATGACTATAATTTTAAACAAAATTTCTAAATTCTTTCTTTATAAAAATCAAAAGCGATTCTCTTGACTTATACCCTATACTTTTGACCCAAAAAAACCTCTTTTCAATAAAAAAATTATTTTTTTTAAAAAGTTATTCTTAGCACACAAGCTATAGAGAACATAACCCCAATTAACATAAACAAATATTGAAGAATTACAGTTAACTAACTGTTCTTCACTAGATTTATGTGGGACACATGGTTTCCATGAAAAGCTTGCCGACATTGTGGGGACTCGAATGCTACATGAACCATGGTCCTCATATATTCAAAAGGGTAAAGTTTCCCACGAAGGATTCCCACAAAGCTTGCAAGGTGGAGAATTCTTTAATAGAATACTATCCATAGCTTGCAAACTTATTGCTCCCATGTGATCATACCGTGGATGTAAGATGATGCCATTGTGATGCTGGTCCTGCCTAATTGCTTCCCTTCACAACTTGCCATGATGCATTTCTGGTCTTTTGCTTCACCAAAACTCTTGCGTATCATGTTGGTTCTTCGTTCTTAATGGAGACCGGTGACGGGTTCTCGATAAACGTCGTAAAACTCTTCGATCTCATGATATCACATTAGGACGAAGCCACTATGAGGATTGCATCCTAACTCGTGAGACTAAAGTTTGTGATCAGAAGCAAATTATACGTGTAAACATTGCAAAATTTGGAATAAAGCATATTAGATGTTAGACATTTGGAGCACAGTTCATCTTTGTTGGTTTATGTTTGATCTTATAAACCATCATGCAAATACTTAATATCAGTTTGCAGACCCATCTCCTGATGGATTGATTAAAGCCCAGACGATCAAACCCCATATTGTTGTGTTGCAGCAAAAACCCACAAACAAAGAGCATAAAGGCAACGAGCAAAATGGGGCTGTTTGAGTCTTTGAGCCACGTTTGAGGAGCACACGCTGAAAGAAAGCATACCTTAGTGACTGGAGAAGGTGAGGTCGACGAGTTCGGAGAAGACGAGGAGATATCCAAAAGGATCGCATGATCCCTCCTTATCTCATGTTCTCCATGGATCAATGCGATCCCTTTGGATGCTTCCTCTTTCTCTCTCTTTCTCTTTCCATCTATTTGTGCTTTAGGGTTCGGGGTGGGATGGCATGGCGAGGAAGAAGATGACCACATGGAGCTGGAAATTCAGTGGAGGAGAGTGGGGACTGCATTTAAAGGCAGCAGCTTGGGTCATACGCCTTCGCTCTGCCCCCCCATACATATATTAAATGAGAATCTTTTATGACCTCATAAATTCTAAATTTCCAAGTTAGGTTTAGAGGTAGATAAAAGGGCATGTTTGGAAAAGATTTCAATCGACTTGTTCAATGTTAACTATTGGTTTACAAAATGGTGAATTTAGACTTGCATGCATAGATCGTGGTGATGTTTTAGAGATGAAATTATTAGATAATGAGTTGTTTTTTACACGATTTTACATCGAAAAATATATAAATGATTGTTTTATATTGAAGAAGAGGAAAATGATTTATTAAATTATTAATTTTTTTTTTGAAAAAAGAATTGATTTTAGTTAATATATAGTGATAAAAGTGAGATAATATCTTGATATGATAAGAATGGATCATTACAATTTGATTATATGGACGATAATTAAGTGTACTGATCTAGATGATGAGCATCAATTTTCATGAAAAAACTATAACTGAATAAAATATGTCATGTGTGAATAATATAATTTTGAGATTTTTATATATGAAAAATTTTTGGAGATTAGAATTCAAAATTTTTGAAAGTGAAAAAGAAATTACACCACATAAGGGTGTGGGTGAACAATATTTGCATAATAATTTTATTTATTTGTTTTTAATTAATCTAAAAATCTAATATTTTTATTACATTTGATCAATTATAATTGATATTTGATTGAATTTATTTATAATATTTAGTGCCCCAACATCACGCATCAATATATATTGAATTTATTCATTTAATATTACAAAGAGGAGAAAACGCCATCTTATTTTATTAATACATTAAATGCTTATTAATTTTGAAACAATAACTATTATTGTTTAAAAATAACATCAGACTAAATAGTTATTTTTATTTGTCTTTTGAAACTAAATTAACGGAATAAAAGAACAGTTTTGATGAAATATTTTTTATTTATATGATTTTTTTAAATTTATAATGAGAATAACTAAGATAATATGACATAAAAACAAGAGGCAAATCATTTTTCTAGTTGTGATTCCTTATATAGGTATAACTTTCCAACTTCCTAAGCTTCCCAACGGTGCTTGCTTATTATTCTCTCCCAATTCTTATAGGAAATCCTCAAGCCAGTGGTCCAAAGTTCAACTTTTAGACATAGGCAAGCATAAGCTTTGACATCATGCTCTTGTCTTTCAAAGGCAGTCAAAGAGTGGTTCATCTCCATGTTTATTAGATGATTTGTGAGCCATTTGTGGATTAAATAATAGTTAATGACCTAAGTCAAATATTTTCTACCAACTTAGACTTATGAGTTTGATATCATACTTTTGTCATGATCAATCATAAAAAAGTTGAACTAACAAACATGTATTCTCTATCTTTTATAACACTTGTGTGGTTAACTTAAACAAATCTAAACATAATGTTGTCAAAAGAAAATTGATTGAAAGCCTCAATTAGATGCTTTTCACCAAGTTGATTTATAGTAGTTGTGCCGCCATGGTGTGACCCTTTCGGGATTGGAATTGTGCACAAGTGTGGGGTTGGTGGTCTCTATCATTTTTCCAAACTAAAAAAGTAAATAAATATGAACTACATAAATACTATGTCTCGATATATTGCCTGAATGCAAACTTCTTTATTATGTTACTTTATGGTTTCTTTTTTAAGTGAGGGTCATGTTTAAATATTTATTTTTATTTATTTGACATGTTATAAAAAGAGCTAAGGTGGGGCCAAAATGCAAAAACAAGCAACGTCTACTAAAAAATTGCACAAAAAACCTAAATTAAAATGCATGCTCATGGACTAGTATATTCAAATATGTTTTAGATCTTTTTGATTGAGGTAGTTGGAGCACGATAGTGTAAGAGGAGATTGAGGCCAAAACTCATCATGATAATAAGGATCCATAAACAAAATACTCTATGCTAGCATTCTTAGTGCTCATTTGAGGTTAAATTTTTCATTTTGCTATGCTTGATGAGTTTGATCTTGTTGTTTATATTGAACTTTTTATTAGTAGAGTAAATATGTGTGACAATAGTTTGGATAAGTTTTGAGAAATCACAACATATTAAAAATTCATAAAGTTTGTCACATTTTCAATTGTTACAAAATCTAATAAGAAGTTAGATCTAAAAGTCCTACATGACTTTTCAACTTTATCACTTTAATTCGTGGATGCTTCATTGTAATTTCATGCCAAAGTAAGGTCTTAGGGCAATCCAACATGAGTTTAATATGGGATAATTTTGACTAGCTAAACCAATTAGAAATTATATGGAATTTAAGACTTGCTAATATAATATTCAAAACTTAGAAATTCTCTTATTTTGGTGGTAAAAAAATCACAACCTAATATATATTTTTAATCCATATTTTGATTTTTCTCTAAAATTCACATCTTTTGTGATTTTATCACATCTTTCATATTTAAAGCACCTCTTTGTTGTTATCATTTATTTTCTCATTCTTTAGTCACTTTAATTTGTATTGAAGAGTTACTAGTGATGTTCTTGTTCTGCATCAATTTATATTACAACTAAGTTTGTGTCATTTGATAGTAACAAGTAACTTGACTTGCTTAATTTTACATAAGAATTTGCATTTTATTTCTAATTGTCTATTCTAAATCTTTTTGGAAAGGTAGAGGTTCAAATCTTATAATTTATGTGGACACACAACTTACCATTATTCCCTATTTCTTTGCATACTTTAAAGATAATGGCAAAACTTTTAAGCTTGCTATCAACCTTATAAATTATATGAAATATTATTTCAAATGTGTGACTAACTCGTATAGAACTTACCCTACATCTAGTGCACATATTTAGCCATATTCATTCATATCACTCATAAGTGTTCTTGTGCACATTCAATTGGAAGTGTCTTTCTTTCAATTTAGTGTGATATACTAGTTACGCAAGAAGCTCATATTCTTTTTGAACAATTGTGGCTTGATAGCTCAAAAATCATGTGGAATTTCTTAAGAAATACTTATTTTGTTCTATTCTATTAGATCATTATTATTTTCATTCCTAGTTCATTTAAATTTGACACCATGAACTACTTTGTCATCTCCATTCATATTGCATCTATTATTGAGTATTTTGAGCAAAGTCATTAGTTGAATATGAGCAAGTTATTTAAGGTTGTGTACATGATTTACCTTATGCTATAGTCACTTCAATTTTAAAAGATTAATGAGATTATTGAGACCAATAGTTTATAATGTCAAGTTATAAGACTTTTAGATCTATTAGTTGTGGATCCACTAATTCCTTTTATGGATATCACCAAATGAAATGATATTCATGAGATTTCAATGAATGATTTTAGAGTGTAGATGATTGTTTTTTCTTTAAACCAATCAAAATTTTTGCATCCATTGATTAGTTGTATAGCTAATGAATCAATTATCATTCATTATAAGATGGTGATAATGGATTCTTATTTATTTTCACCATCAAACTTAGTAATTTTATCATATGATATAGAGGACATGAATTCTATACTACCTCTAGTTTAGAAATGAGTTTCATAGACTACTACTAAATGAGGTGTGGATATGTGTTATCAGATTCAAAATTTGACATTCTTCTATCACCAAACATGCTATCATTCATTCACAAATTAATATTAGATTTATTATTATTTGAATTGTATGATGATCCTATTTAATATTCAAGCATTGTTTCCATAATTCTAGCAAATGATCCATATTAATTTCCACCTTAAAGGATGTATTGATACTACATGACTTGTGTTTATAATAATCACATGTCAAAGCCAAATTTTTTAGAGTTAGTGTGGTTTGGTAAGATTAGATTTATGTTCAAATATTTAATGCTTATGATTGCATTCATACCATCTTGTTAGACTATTTTTTTGCATTTTATGATAAGTTGAGGATTATCTAAACTAAATCATGGTTATTTTGTCATGTGAACTCTTGCATTTATATGGTTGATGATGATTATGGCCTAAGGTTGAGGTGATTGGATGTCATTTGGTTGCAAGAAAAATTTTCTAAAATATCTTATGTGATCAAAGAATTTTCTAGGGTTGTTATCATACACCATCTAGAAGTGTTCTCATCTTATTGAGGTTTTGATACTTTCAAGTTGATTCTTTTCTTCTAAAATAATGAAAACTCATATTATAGGTATCATTCATTGAATATTATGCATTGTTGGTGTTTCTTTACACCTTTGAAATTAGAAATACTTTACAAAACCCAAGTTCCCACCCTTACATTGTAGAACTCATTGTGAAAAAAACATGAGCTTATGACATGAAACCTTTCATGATAGGAGGGATCTTTTGGTGAAATATTATGTATTAGTCACACTTTTTTTAGTTTAATGTTCCTATTTTATTGCACTTAATTGACCAATCTTTTTGTTTATAATGAATGATTAAAAAGCAAATCATTATGACTATTATTAAAATTAGTTTTGGGAAACCAAACATTGGTTGAATTTTATGAAAGTTTTTGGATTTAAAGCTCATTTAATAACTAAAGGTTTCATCTTTAGAGCTTTTAATGATTCTAATAATTTATTGCAATTTAACAGCTATGACTATAATGTTAAAAGTATAAATTGTAATATAATACTACTATTTTGTTGCTCTTTGACATACCTAGAGTACTTTAATTGCTACAAAAATTGGTAGAACATTAAAACTAAAATTCTCCTACAAATTTTTATTTCTTCACCTACAATGATTAGAAGCCATATTTTCATAATCTTTATCCACAGTTATGTTTATTTAGAATCAAACTAATCCTACTTGAGTTTAATAAAGGATAATTTTATCCAACCAAATCCATTTGAAATTGTGTGAAAATTCTAAAAAAAATTCTTGAATTATACTTTGAAAACTTTAGACTTTTATAAATTATTTTATTTTAATGATAAAAAAAGTCATAACTTGATGCATATTTTTTTTTATTGAGTTCGAGTTTTTGATAAAATTTTTGTTCTTGGATCTCGTGAGCCCAAAATATTATTCTATTTTGATGATAAAAAATCTTCTAAATACTTTTTATGATAATCTAATGCATCTAATTGACATATACTATAGGCTATATTTAAGTTTGGTAGATTTGACAATTTCTATCCATGTATTGGCTTAGCAAAGTCCAATTGTCTAAATCTTAGAAAGGCTTTAAGGATATGAAGGATAAAGGAAGCATTATATTGATGAGCATAAGTATAAGAATTTTGAGAAGGGATTTTCAACTTTCAAGGACTTGTTTTAAAATATTGGGTTTGATGTTTACCTTAGTTATCAAAACTTATAGGCACACAAAGTATTCACATTTGCATTTTTTCATATCACACTCAGAACTTGGTCTTATATTACATTAAATATTTCATAACTTGACAAATGAAATAAACTTGCACAATTGATTTTAAGATACACCAAGTCATGAGCTACATTCATAAATCATTGATTACATCCTTGATCATGACTTGAGCATTTGAGCCAAATTATCTTTCAAAATTCATGACTAAGCCTAGTGAGTGATTGAAGTTAGAATTCCTATCTTGCATTTATAAATGTTTTTTTTAAGTACTTAGAATGCACTAAATTACAAAGCAATTTGATCAAATGTGACCTTATGTTGCATAACTTTTAAAAAAATCATAGTTTTTTACCTGATGTATGATATATGTTGTATTCATGCAAAGTAATTGAGATCCACTTGTAACACTTAGAAGTTTATGTATGTATGCCAATATATGCTATCTTTAATAAACATAATCTAGAGCATTACATATTGCACCTATTATCTAGGTATAGTATGTCATGATGACATTATATGGTATGGGATTCGATGGATGGTATAGAGAAAGTGATGAGGACATCATGTTCGAGAAGGACTTTCGACGTCCAAGGACCTGATCTTGTACAAAAAAAAAGGTCAAAATCACTATTCCTGCCACCGCCTCCGCCGCAGCCTCCGTCGCCATAGTGAACCGCCCGCCGCTGTGCCCGAACCGGATCCAGGTTTTCCCGAACCGCTGTGCATGTGTCCCGCCAGGCGCCTACCCAAGCTACCCGGATGACCCGCGCCGACCCACGCCAGCCCGCACCGACCCGCAACCTGTGACACGCGCCGACCCACGCCAGCCAGCACCGACCCGCACCACCGCCGCGCCTCCAGCCATCCGAAATTAGGGTTAAATAAACTTAATTTTCATTATTTTTCTCAGAATTTTAGGAGTCAATTTGTAATTTTTAGGTGACTTTTAATTTACCCATGTGTCCTTTAGTATTCCCATGTTATGAGTTAAATGTCTTTTGTACCCTTATGGATTCCTATATAAGGGGAAGTACTCTTCTGTTGTAAGGATATTGAATAGTTAATGCAAGCTTTTGAGTGTTCTTTGCTTCCATTCTGAGTTCGTGAGTGCTCTGAGTGTCTTTGGCGTGCCGACTCATCAAAGCTCTGATACTGGGAGGAGGGACGTGAGGTCCAAGTGGTGAGATGCCACTCCAGTCTATCATCTTCCTTCACCGCTCAACCATCTTCAAGTGAAGTTTTTGTTTTTCCTCGTCTTCCTTTTTACGAGTAATTTTCATTCCTAGATTATTAATTTGTCTTCAATATATTTTCATTCTGCGAAGTGCAACTTTTACTATAAATTATATTTTAATTTCAACTGGTACTTAACCAATCTAAGTACTCCCTATTTCTGCGTGTTTGAAAGTGTGTAGCCGTAATCGATTTAGCGACTTCTTAGCTGCTATCGATCCTAAGTTTAGTTAGGATTCATTGGTTGGTGCCTTTGCGTTCAACCCTCATCGTATCTCGGTGTGTGTCCCTTAGGGTGACGGCCCTGCTCTTTGTTGTGCATCAGTCACGAATTTTCTAACTAAGCAAATTTCGTCTAGTCCTACATCAGAAAGGTTGTCTAAACTCAAGATTTATGTAAAATATATGAAATTCAATATATAATAAGCAAAGGCTTAATATAAGGTTTGTTAACCCTAACATATAGCACATCTAATAGAGATGACTTGTAATGCCTAATTTGACCAAATCTTAAGAAATTAAATATAACAATTATGTAAACATTTGGAGTTAATAATGAGGATTCTTTACCTATAAATAAGCTTTCAAATAATGAGAATTAATTGATTCTTTTTTATAATTATTGGGAAAGCATTTGAGAGAGCCTTTAGCTCAATATTTGTCATTTTTATCAATGAGAGGAACATAACGAGTAGAGAAGTTCATGCACAAAAACTATCTATCTCATCATTCATCACATTTTCACTAACGCTAGCTCTTGATTTACTTGTGTTTAACTCTTTACTCAATCTTATAGTTTCTTGTAATTGCATATTCATGCAAATATGGTTGAATTTTATGCCTTTATATTTTCTTTGTTTGCTGGTGAATGACTTCTTGGTTTAGCTTGTGAGAAAGAAAAGAGGCTTACTTTGGGCCTTTGATTGTGGAGAAGTGCCCATCTTTGGGCATTGGAAGTGTGGGGAGAGGTTGGGGCTTGAACATTTGAAAAGACTGAGAAAAGTGGTTGTGGTTAAACTAAGTAAAAACCTTAAAAATTATTGTGGTTGTAGTTATTTCATAAGAAAACCTCAATTATAAAATGTTTCTCCATTGATTGCAACAAAGGAGGAAAAGAAAGAATTAGGGTCAAGCTTTTTTTAGGGTAGATGTAAACTCATTTGTTAGGAGCCAAACCATTAATTTGCTTGTGTCTTTGTCTTATTGCATTTTTGATATTTTGTACTTATTAATTTACTAGGAAAAAAATTGTGATTTGTAAAAGTAAGAGTTTATACCATATTGCAAAAGTTTTAAATACCAATTCCCCCTCCCCACTTCTTATTGTGTCTTGTGGATCAAACATTTATCTTTGTTGATTTCATTACATCACTTGTTACTCTTAAGACTCCTCCCATTATTATAATTTATGTTCTTAGTTCTCTATCTTTTTTATCTAATAATACATTAAATATAACTATATCAAGAAATATATTAGAGTAAGTAATGAAATTACAGACATTATTAAAACTCTCCTAGTGAGGGTGAAGAAAAGATATTCCCAAAACCACTCAAAAGTAGTAAGAAACATAACAAAGCACAAGCACATGACTGCATAGTACATATATAGTTAAGTGGGAATCCTTTATGATAATAAGAACAAAAAGAGGTGAATCTTGATAATTATTTATATATGGAATTGTGAAGAAAGTCTATACCATCAAAGTAGAAATGATACTTAATGTTATGAATGATAAGGGTGTGGGAAATGGGTGGTCCTTGGAAGTGTTAATAAGTAGGGAAAGATTATGTTATCAAGTTAAGGGAAGTGTAACACCTGAGATTGATGTGAGTAGGAAGTGAGTGTTGGGTGATATCTGGAGAGAAGAATTACTAAAATAAAAAGTCCACTTGTGACATGCTTCTAAGTGAAGGGGTATAAAGATGAATTATTTCACACTGACTACTAAAAGAATAATTTTGGTATTTACAAGAGATGTTATGATTTTAAGATATTAAGATGTCTTTTGAGGGAAAAACTTATTTGGGTATGTATGAGATGACTTAAGAGGATAATATTATAATATAATAAGACTAGGATGTCATATTTGGTATCAAAGTCGAGCTTCAATATTTCAATGTAATTTAAGAATGAACCAAGTAGAAGTTGGTGAACTTGTGACACTTAGAATTAGAGAGGAAAGAGAGTGAGTGTTGGTGATGTCTTGAGAAGGAAATCACTAAAGCAAAGAATAGCTAATGACAGACTTTTAGGTAGAGTTATAAAGATGAATCGTTTCACACTTTTTACTAAGAGTGATTTTGTTGTTTATATGAGATATCATAATTTTAAGATATTAAAATATCTTTTAAAGGCAAAACTTAGATATGTATATGATGATCTAAGAGAATAATATTTTAATATAATAAAATTAGGATATTATAGTAACTCATTATGAATATAATGATCTAAAATAGATAATATACATAAAACAAGATAAAATATATTTCTTAAGTAAATCTTATCTATCTTAAGAAAATTATTATAAGTTTTAGTATTTTAGTACCAAAATAACAAAAATACTCAATAATCATTTTTTTCAAGTGTTGCTTAAGCTTTTGTTTTGCTTGGTACTAGTTATGATTAATACTAAACATCTCTCTATTAAGATCTAAAAATTTAATAATCAAACTCTTCACATGATTAACCTAATTACTCTTAAGATGTATAGCTTAAAATCACTTTTTATCTTCAGATGCATTGGATAAATTTGGATCTTAAATCAATTAGAAAAAAATTAGTGATAGCAATGCACTTGTTTTGTTGTCATCAAACATGTGGTGTTAAAAGATACAACAACGTAATATATTCATGGGTTAGATAACAAGCTCGATCAAATAAATTGATGAGTGGTTGATTGTATTGTATGACATGATTAATCATATTATATAATCAGTTGTAGGATTAAGAGGAAACAAGGAAGTTGGGTTGATCTTATTGTATGATGAATGAATCATATAGTATGATGCACAAGCAATAGAATAAGAAATTTAATGGAATTTTTAGAATTAAATAACTTACAAAATAGTTGATAACTATATCATATGATTATATAATAATTTATATGCATGTATGACATTATTAAAAATCTTTAAAAAGGATATATTGGTTAAGAAGTTTTTATCTCAGATTCAAGTTGATAAATTAGTAATTATGATGCAATTATAATATAAAATTAATTTATGATTTATTTTAAAATTTGAAATATTTTATATGTTATTTCTTATTATACATTTAGGATCTAACATGTTTATTTGTGTGGTTATTTAACTAGAATTCAAATCTTATGCATGTGTTATAAATCATAGAGTTTATTTATTTTTGGGAAATATATATATATATATATTAATACTTACTGCAAGGTATAAGCATAAGGGCTTGATTATGTTATATAATAAAAGGAATTATATAATATGAAGTATAAACAGTCGAATAAGGGATGAAAGGAAATTTTAACTTAGGAAAAGTTTAGTTATATCATATGTGATATTATATAATAATTTATGTGTATAGATAACATTATAAGAAATCCTAATGAAGGAGAGATTTGTTAAGAATTTTTTATCTCAGATTCAAGAAGGTAAAATGTTAACTATGATTTAAATATAATATAAAATTAATTTATAATTTATTCTAAAATTTGAAATATTTTGTATGTTACTTTTTATTATACATTTTAGATTTAGCTTGTTTATTTGGGTGGTTATTTAATTAGAATTTTTACAAATCAAATTTGATGTATGTTTTATAGATCATAGAGAGTTTTATTTATCTTAAAAAATATATAATGTGCATATATATATAAAGTTGATCTTTTCCTAAAATATTATCCTCATCTTATATGTTTGGGTACTAGTCTAGAGGTCATATTTTATTGACGTCATAATCTTATTGTATGAAAATATTCATACTACTTTGCACGGAGTGATAAAGTATAAGTCCAAATGTCATACCAAATAAGTGATTATGAGTATAGGTTTGAAGGTTATACATTTTGGATGAATGCAAAAAAGAGGTCATATAGGCACTATATGATTATTATTAGATTCAAAGAAAAATGATAAGAGAAAAAGTTAAGTCCTATAGTATATTAAAAATTGAAAGTAAATGAATACTTCGATAATATTATGAGTTTTACTTGTGAAAAAATTATGAATCTTTATTTATTACTCTAACAACTATTTATTAATTTTAAAAAGTTTTTTTAATGAGAACCCAATAATTAAATCTTCTTTAGATTTATGTCCTTCCAATATCATTTTCCAAACATTCATTTATCATTTTATATTTCATCACAACCATAACATGTTTTATTAGTATTCTCGTAATATACAGGGTTGGTTCAACAACTTTGAATGCTTCATGAATGTTTCAAAAGATGTAAACAACAAACCAAGTGGCTGTACACAATGAACAATTGACATAACATAAAAGAATCAAGCTAATGAGAATAACAAAAGTGGAAGCAAAGAAGCACCATAACAACATACTTAGGATCAAATCGCATTTAATAGTGAGCAGAGTAGTTGAACACAAATTCTGGTTTTCTTTTTGATTTTTCCAAAATTTATTTATTAATCAATTCTAAACTACAAAGGACAAGAAAATGACATATTGCAATCTTCAATTCAAAAAGATTTCTTTCAATTTTGTTAAAGTTTGTATGTTTTTGGTTTTCTACTTAAGAGTTGACTAACCAACTCACAAATTGAACCATTCGATCAAAAGCAAGCAAATAAAATGCTTTTTGGTTGTCATAGTTTGATTCCTTGGCTAAATGATTTGATAACTTATTTAATGCATGCATAGGACTGACAGTGTGCATATGAAATAGAGCAAATCGTTTGATGTATATGTTCAACATATATTAATAATTTCAAAAATATAATTTAAATATTTAAAATATATAATGTAATAATTTTAAGTAGGAAAGAGAGTTTCTAATATAATTTAAACCATTAGTTTTAAAGCACAATGTTTTTAATGATTTAAATTTAGTGTTTTATATTTGTTCATGAGAATAGTTTAGCTTAACTTTTAAAGACTCAAATGAACTTGTGTTATCATTTGTATGATAACCTCAAAATGAGTTATTATGTACTAGCATTTGATTTGAACTTTGAATTTTGACATCCTTCTTGATGTACAACTCTTATCCTGTGAGCTAATATTGTCGAACTCTACTATTGTGTTAAGCAAGTGATATTATTGAAAAAGGTGAAATCATGTTGAAGTTTATTATCATCTAACTCACTTAATAGGCTCATTGAACATATAGGTGGGCGAGGGAGGGAAGATTGACGTTTTATCGAAAAAAGATTACATTACATTGAAAAAACAACTTAAGGTGTAACAATACAGTGAAAACCATTGACCTCATTAACTTAAGAAAAACACAAGCAAAAGAATTTCATAAAAGACACGACAAGTGAGCAACAATAACCAGTAGGTAAATACACAATGATGGAGTGTAGGAGAGGAATGAGGGATGGGAAGATAGGGTCGAGGCTTGCTAGCATTGGAAAATAAGCAATAAGGTATGGACTAAATTTTTTTACATCATATATGTTTCTCTTTTTATTCTTAGTTTTTAAACAATCACACATTTAATATTCTGGTTGTATAGTCTTTGATTTTTTTTTAAATAACATCAAAACAAATATACAAAATCATCAAGTTTTACTAAAATATTGGCTTTTAAATAGTTTTAAAATTTTGATGTCAATATTATCCGATTAACATTCAACCAAAAACTCCTTGATATTCTATCATATAAATCTACTTTTTCATTTGTATCTCATTCTTTTTCGTTTGACAACTCTAAAGATATCTCAACATTGAATCTTTAGAACATTCTACTTTTAAAACATGATAGTTACCAAAAAAACAGCTGAAACATGTCAACGCACTACATGTTAAGTGGCAAACAATATCGTGGGTCATTTGAAACGTGGGATTCTTTGATACTTTCCCCTGGAGAACCACTAGTTCTTCATTCAAAACAATATGCAGCCCCTTCTACATGATAAACATGTAGGTTTCAGTTCCCTTTTGTTAGACATCCAAAGCAACAAGAATCCTACCTAAGTGGAGAATGACTACTCCATTTGCCTTATGGGCATTCGTCACATCACCGATGTCTTTGAAGCCATGCTTCTCCCAAATTAAAGAAGTGGCATTATCATTTGTGGGGACAAAAAGGAAACATTTAGTGCCATATGCACCAACCCCACTCCAAACCCTTTATTATCCCCACATGTAATGAATTTGATCTTTGTAAAGTAACTAATATGCAGGATTACTTCAAAAAGTAGGTGTGATTGTAAATTCAACAATCAATACTACTATAAAAATATGGAATGATAGAATCGACATACGTAACGATGTAAAAAAAACACAACTCTATGAAATTTATCATTGTCAAACTCTATTGACTCATTAGAGTCAAGTTTTCCAAGCTCTCCATTTTGTCAATTTGTTGATTTCTTATCATCAAAGAAATAGTGATATTTGAAAGAATTGAATTTTCAAGATATCAAACAACATAATCATTTAAATTTCTTATGATAAATTTGTTCAATATTGGCATGAAAATGTATTTTTTATGATTTATACTTAGTCAAATGGGCTCCAGTTGGCATACATTGCATGACATCCATGACATCTTTTGCTTCAGTAAATGAGGAAAACAGCAGAAGAATGTTTGCTTCATGCAGGATGTGATTGTACTGAGATATCTACTGTAGTGTAAGATTTCTGCAACATTGACAAAACTGATATTTTAGTTCACTGTAAAAAAAAACATTAGTAATGCAGGAATCTAGAATATACTTGACTAAAAATCATCTATAGTTTAAATAGCAGTAATTTGATATGACTCTTAGGACTCGTGCTTTATTTAATACATCATTTTCAAACCTATTTGTTAAAATTCAATTAAATATTAAATGTTACTTTTGTCAAACAGAATTTAGATATTTAATAATAGTTATACTAAATGTAATCTAAAACTCTCTTTGCATATTCCTGCCATCAAAACCTTTCGATTTTATGGATTAAAAGGGAGAATTTATGTAAATTGTTTGCTCAATTCACTTTAAATATATGATGTAACACAATTAAAATGTATTTCTAGTTGGAATATTGATATTTGATAATTATGGATTTATGCATCACAAATTAATGCATTTATGACAACTTTTGCAAATTGTTGAATTTCACTGTTGTTTAGAAAGCTGCAGTGCATATCTTTTGCAATCATATATTATATCATTAATGTTTTTGCTTAATTGTGAACATATTTTAACTCAATGATCTTTTCTTATTCAATTTTTTATTATCTTTTTTCTTTGTTCTATTTTTTGACCATAATTTTTCTTATACATGTTTAAATCACTTGAAGTTTTACATTGAAGAGAAGACTTCATTAATATTTTATAATTTGTAATGTTATAAATATTTTATAAATACAAATATGTTGATAAAATATCTAAATTTGTTCTTCCTGCTACAATTTCTATTATTTTAGTTGTTTGTATTAAACAAGATAGATCGACATAGAAAATTGGAAGAATTGTCAAATAAAATGATACACACAACATATTGTGAAAACTTAAATCAAGAAAACTACATTAGTCTTACACCCTTAAATGTTTTATTATCTCTTTGAGTTGTACAATATAAAAGATAAAATATGCTAACAAATGATCAAGTATGTCATTTATAAAGAAAAGAAAGAGAGAAGTTAGACCCATCCAAAATTTTAGAACCATCATTTTTGTTGAAGAATATATCTTAGAAAATATATGTCTCATTAAGGAGATCATTGCCATTCTTCTCATACATGGGACATGACTTGCTAAAAAACCTCAGAAGTAAGACTTTAAATAGTGAAGGAATATTTTTAGCAAAGATCATTATCATGGAATAGATTTATCATTATGAAGCTTTAGAAACATAGTTAATGATCCTAAATCTCTCCCTCTTCCAATTTTATTTTCTATAAAAAATATTTTTCAATTTAAATTTATTATGAGATGAGAAGTTAAACAATGAATATAACAAAAGAACACTACTAAAGGTTGTCTAGATGATGGGAGAGAAGGAAATCACAATGTTAAATAAACTAGTGAATTGCAATGATGAAGTTCGAATAGTGGAGGTCGAGGAAGCAACTCCTCAGGAATCAAGGGACCAATGACAAGGAAGGAACATGGAAGTAATCCATAATGGTTATGGTGTCAATGAGGTTCACACTTGAAAAGATGACTTTGATGATATTGACAAAGTCAAGACGAGGAAAATGATAAAGATTGTCACAACTTGATTGAGGTTTATATTGAAAAAGTTTGTATGAAATGATAAAGGAATCTAACATAAGGAAATTTTCTTGACAATTGAACTAGATAGAGAATTCACTAAACTAACAAGTTAGATATTGTGCATAATTAACTTGTTACATTAATGAATCAAATAAGCAAGATAATAGGGTTTTTGACAAGCATGAAGTGGTTGAAGTTGAAAGATATAATTCCTCTAAATAAGAAGAATATAAAGAAAACAATAATTTCATTCCAAGAGGGATTACCAAAGGGATTTTATATATCACCATATGTTTTATTCTAATTATTATAATATTATTTACTTATAGTAGTTTAGTTGTCAAATCTCAATATATTTATTGATAGTAAAACCTTCATTCGAAACTATTCCTTGCACTTCCTATGATGAGTATCGATTGTACTTACACATGTTAGTCAACATACGTTGAGCCAATGTCATATGCTTGGTAGGAAAAATGAACATAATCTCATAAGTAATAATATAGTAAATAAGGCAAGCAACATGTTAATTCCACACATATCTAAGATTTTGAACAATCATGTGTTAAAAATATCTTTTATGAGACTTATTAGTCATTCTATACAATAGATTTTGTAGTTCATTGCTACCTAGGCTATATCACATCTCGTTGAAGCATCATCATTACTCAATATCACATTGCATCTCATTATGTCATTATCACATTCCACTTTGTATTAAAAATACTCAGATATTTTTATAAAGTATTTAAATAGTTAATTCTAATTCTTTGCATAAAGTCATTGTAAAATGACTAAATTCAATATCGGTATGCTTTATGGTTTTGTTTGTAAATATTTTGTTAGTTTATAAAATCTTTTAAAAATAGCTTTTGGAATTAATTGTTTGTGAATAAAAATAAAATTTTCATAAAAAATTATTTATTAGAAATTTTTAAAAAAGATAATTTAATTTACAAACAAAACCTTGAACATAAAAAGTATTAAAAAAATATTAAAAAGTACTAACACTTTTTCCTGAATACTTATAAAGATTTTGTGATTTATGTGCTAACATTGTATTTAGTGAAAACATATTTTACACTAAATAAAGATAATTTAATCTAGATTAACGGTAAACTATTATAAATTCACATTTAAAGTACACAACAAATATAAAAGATTTAATACACTAATTTAATCTTTTAGGTGATAATAGGTTAATTTTACTAAAATAATTTAAGTTCGAAAGGTGAAGACATTAGTTGCGTTTGACATTTTAATTCACACAATTGAGTCAAACGAGTCCCATCACTTTCAAATGGTCGAGTTATTTATTTTTCATATATCGATTTAATTTTGAGTCAAAAATTAAATTTCTGATTCAAAATTAGCTTATGATTGTTGTTTGGGTCATAAGCATTCACTTACAGCCTATTGGGCCCATTTCTTGCTAGTCCATCTCAACCCTTTGATCTCCCAATAGCCTAGCTTGTGTTTGCTCATGGGTTCACCTAACTACTTCTATGCACAGAACACTCATGTTCACTCATAGCTTTGAATAACCCACCAGAGAACAAATATTTCCCATCTCTATTTTTGATCCGATCTGATTTAGTAATTGCAATGATTTGATCCTATTTGCTTCCAACTTGAGCCAATGGTGATTCAGTCTGATATGCTTCCATCCATGTCAACAACAAGGGACGTACAATAAACAAGGAACTAATCTCATAACATTTTTGCATTTGGCTACAATACTCGTTCCTTTCTTTTTTTTCCTCAATTTCATCTATTTTTTATACTTTAATCATTTTTAGATATTCATAATATAAATTTCATCATGTAATAAATAAGATAATTAAAATAAAATATTCAAATAAATAACTTCTCTTATGTGAGACAAGTAACCATTTGAAGTAATATGTAAGTACCAATAGCAATAGAAAGAAAATAAAGTTATAACATAGTAAAAAAAGTCCAAAGTATATCAATATGTATCATATTTAATTAAATAAAATTACAATAAATATCTTCAATGCACAAAGATGCAATCCTATCTAACTAAATATCATCATTTCTTCAATGTTCTTTCATAAGTTATTTCTTAAAAAATAGATAAGATTATTTTTTATAAAAAATCTTACAAAATTTTACTTGAATAAGTGATTTTATTTTTCACAATATTTCCCTTTATTTGAGCCATTTTGAGCTCAATATGGTTTGATTATAACATCGATCAATCATACTAGGTGAGCACTATTCAATCTCAATCATTGACATGGGTTCGAATCAGATATGAATCATTTGGGTTGCTAAGTCACATTGAGTTAGGTTTTATATTCAAGATTGACTTGGGTGTTGTTGGTTGAAATTTTTAATCACAAGTTTTTGGTCACAAGTTATTAAGTTATAGGTGCTCAAGGCTAACGTAATTTGTGCTCGATTAGAGTTTTCTTGGACACATTTGAGCTAACTTAATTGAACTTAGTCTATTATTTAATTAAATGATTGTTTATTTTCTCTCTCCTCATGGAACTCCTTCCTTGACTTTAGCAATGGCACAACTACATACAATGTGATGTATACTTGATTTTTGGTAGATCTCCCTTCCTTTTGTTGGCTTCCAAGCAATGATCTAAAGCAATTTGAGCTTCTTGTCACCTCCAAAAATTTATCTCTCTCTCTCTCTCTCTCTCTCTCTCCTTTTTGTTAGAAATGCCCAAAGCTTGCTACTATCCTCTCAAGTGTTATTTTAAGCCTAATTATATGTGAAATTGGCATGGCGAAAAGGGATGGTTGAGGTTTTAAATTTCTTCCTATGTCTCCTTGATAAAATTATTGTATGAGAGAAGCATGGAGGATTTGGGCAATATGGCTGTTTTTTAACAACTTTTGAAAGAAATTTTGTATTCTTTGTAACTTTTGTTCACTCTAAATGTTCTAAAAAATTCACCAAATGCTTTTAAAATTTTGTTTACTCATGTTTTTCAATTTCATGTTTTTGGATCAAAATTTTTAATTGTTAGTTTAATATTTCTAAAAATTTCAAATGATACAATCATTTGTTATAAAAGACATTATCATTCTTTAATTTCTTCCAACGATCTATTTATTAAACAAAATATCGTTCACTTTTTGTGTTCTTTAATAATTATATGATATTGTTATAGTTTTGAGACCATATCTAATATAACAATATCATTATGATTTTTTTTTTCCTAAACTCTCAACTTTTGCTATCAATTTCTTTAATAATATTTAATCATTTTGTTACTCCAAAATTTATTTTTATTTCTTCAATGCAGTAAATTCAACATGCTAAGATAAGATAATCACGAACAATTTAGTCGAAATCATTGGAATATTTCCTTGTTCTATTTATCACTTTGTTTTGCTCTTGAAAATTGACAAAAACTTATATAAAATTATATTTTTAGTATATTTGGCACAAATCAGCTATCCATATTGTTTTTTGTGGACTCATAAAATCATTGAAATTGAACGACTTTGTTTTGCCATTTTCATATTAGAATCAGACAAGTTAGACATGAAAATTGATAAAATAGATAAATTTTGATTGAAATGTTTAATTTGATGTTAAACATGATGAAGTTGTAGTTTTCATGCATGAATATTGAATACATCGATGTGTTATGATGCATTATGAACCTACAGTACATCATGCATTACTGTAACACATTGTGTCAGATGAATGGTGGCAATATTCAGAGATTGGCTTCAATTGCTTCTATACTCTTGTCTTCATGTTTTTTAACTATCTTCACTTTCCATCAAACGTTTGGCTTCCCTGTGCTTCAACATTTTTTTTTTATTATGAATTCTTCTGTATTCAATTTTAATATTTTTTTTTCTGAAAGTTCAGGATAGCTCAATGGTTGGCCAAATGTACCATAAGATTTATTTACATTTTAAAATGAAAACTTCATTTTCAATTCATAAATGATTATATATTCCCTTGTGTACTATTTTGACGCAGTCTCTTCATAGATTTCACTAGATCTCCAACCATATACACTTTAAAACAGATTTGCCAGCTCGTGAGAAAGACACATTGATGTATAATTTGATAACACTTTCATGTTCCTTTATAATAATTCCATGCATCAACTATCACAAGAGCTGGCAATGTTCACCTGACTTTTGACATGCTTTTAGATGTGAAAATAATGCTTGTTTTCAATAAATGAAACATTTTCTTCTATATGATTTTCTATAAAGTATGGTAAAAATTTTAGTCATGTGTTGAAAAAATTTCAATCATGGAAGAATTAGTATTAGTCTATGTTGAAATTTTTAATAATAAAAGAATTAATATTGGTTTATATTTAATTTTCAAAACATGACTTGCAAATAAAATTTGAAATATTCAAAAGTCATCAAGTAAAACATCTTTAGTTATATAATGGAGAAGAAGGTTTGAACCTTTTGATCATCTGATGTATGATATTTGTGATTGTATTGTTACATATTTTAATATTATGAATAGTATTGATAATGTTAATCAAATACTTAATAATTTATATTTTCAATTTTTTTAGGTGATAATGTGACATCATCTTTTGATGCAAATCTTTATAATTATGATATTTGTGACATAACTTTTAGGACATACATTTATTTATAATGCAATGCATGCATTATAACATTGTGAATAAAAAATTAAGAATTTGAATGATGTTTTAATTTTAAACATATAATTTTTAATTTTTTTAATAATCATTAGTTCCATTGAAATATGAATTATCATGAGAAATTAATCAAATTATACAACTGTCAAAGACAAACGTCCTTAAAAGTTGTAGCCTCTTCTCCTTTGAGGTTATGAGAGGGATCATTGATGCTAGGGCCTGTATTGTTCAACCCTTGGTACTTGTTTGATTAGTTTGATGATAATAAAATCATTTTATTGATGATTTAATATATTTTTAGTATTTTTAAATTATATTTCTTAAGCCAAATTGACAAAAGCAATTGGTGTAAGTTGATGAGCTCAATAACAAGATATTTGAAGGGAATGTTATTGGTCTAGACATAAAGTTTTTTTAAAAAATTTGGCAAGGAAATCGTGATGGCATAATGGTTGATTGAATGCACTTTATGGAGTTATCCTTATTTGGTTTAGATTTTAAACTTATGGCAATAACCTTGATGTGCTAAGAAAGCATTTATGAAATCTTGAATGTGTGTAAAATTCATATTAAAAAATATTTTTAAAATGTTATTCACATGCTAAAAATAGAAAATATATACCTAGATTAATAGAATTCTATATTCTATTTAATCCCCAATATCTTTTATTTCTATTTCATATAGATTTTTATTTTTATGTTTATAATGTTTGTGACCTTATAATAGATATTAACTCATACTTCTTTTTCGATCATTTCAATTGTGATCACAAAAACCAAAGAATACATAATTTATCTTTGTTATTTGATAGGTGAAGAAATTCATAATATTTTAGGTCCATTTTTTTACGTAACATTGCTCCCATTTTGCTCCTTTTTTTCTTTACTTATCCTAAGAGAAAGAAAAAGTGTTAGTAACAATACAATGAATCTATGATAGAATTGGGAAAAAAAAGGAATATAAATAATGAAATACTGAAATTAGGATAGTTCTAGTTAGAAAAAATTGTATTACTTAATTTTTACTATAATTCTTCCATAAATTGGTTCATTATCGAATTCTCATCAAACTGTTTGATCAACATTAATTGGGTTTAAAGCATCTTATAGATGGATCAAATCATTTGTTACTTTTATTAGAGTAGAAGAGCATAAAATAGAGCTCTTTCAAATGATTGTCAGACCATCTGATAATCATTTCTATAATGACTGGACCATCTAATCTTTCTTGGTTGGATAGTCTTATAGTTGATCAAACTATTATATCTAGATTTTAACTAACTAGACTATGAATCAAAAGCTCATTGAATCATCATTTAGGGTTCCAAGATTTTCGCAATGGCCACTAGCTTTTGTGAAAACTTTGACTAGTTTCATATTCTTTGCCTTAAACAATCATTTAGTTGTTAATTAAGAACCCTACTAAACTTAGGCTATAAAGAGAACTTATAAACATGAATTCTAAGTTTTTTTATTTGATTATCATTATAATTTCAATTACTAAGTATCAACATAAAATCCATGTTAAAGTTTAGAAGTAGTAGCTATTCATCATCTCTTAACTTTAGAAAACTTTATTAATGTGATAAATGTTATACCATCAAGAATATTGATCACAAAAACCAAGTTATATAATACTAATGTGTGGTTAAGATTTGTAAAAATACAAATTTGAGGGTTTAATAGATGCTAGTTAAAAATTAGAACAAGGATTTGGAGCTCAAAGAAGATGAACATTAAGGAAATTTGATCTTAGTATTTCAACTTTTAGATAATGGAACTCAAAATACTTTTGTAGAGTAGATAACTATAAGAAACTAAACTATACTACTCAAAGATTTGTTTAACATGTTTAACTTTTGTCTTTAAAGAGTGTAGCACTTAGGATCATTATTTTATTTCATATATCATATTTTAGAAAAGTAAAATATCATTTTATGTTTTTATGAGCCAAAATCATGCATTAATTGATTAGAAATGAAATCTTACAAATGTTAAGTTATGTTTGACATGCACGGTATCGCTCCAATATTGTTCTTTTTGTAATTACTGAAAATTGTGTTTTCCTTTGGTTTGTATCATATGAAGCTTACTTCACATGTGTATGCTCATTTTTTCTCTTAGTTATTGTTTTTTGGTTAAGGTCAACTACATACAATTACTTCTTTTGTATATAGACAATTTTATTTACTTAAGTTTTTATTTAGGTGCTATATGTCATAATGTATGAACTTTTTGTGTCATATATGTCAGTTTTCATAACCCTTAAGTTGTTTTCTAAGTTTATTATGCATATTAATAATATCATTATGTCATAACAACACGTCTTAATTTTGTTTCTCTTTTATAGTCATACAATACAAAGTTCATACATCATACTTGTAGATGCATGAATTATCATACTTTGATATTATATGTGTATAATATATTTATCGTATAAGTATGTGAACTAACTCTCAAATTTTTATAAGTATTAAGATAATTTATGCATCACAATAGTAAGATCAATATTAAAACTATTAGTTTATATATCTTTTTAGTTTTTTTATTATACTATAATGATAACAATATCTTATTAGCACATTTAATTATTAAGAATTTTTATGAAAATACGATGATGATTTAAAATCAAATTAATATGTTAAGTTTTGTATACTTTTATCACTATTATTCAAATATAATAATATATATTATATGAGTAAGATCTGTATTTTAACCGAGCTAAACTAAGTAAAATTTGAATTTTACAAGCATTTATAGTTTACGATCATAACGCATGACATCTAATGAGTGCTTAGCTTTTGTGAAAAATGTATCATACGATGACAATCAACCTTTTGTACGATCAATATCAAAGCTTAAGTGTGTCTTTTTGTTTTAGAGTCATATAATACGAAAGGAATCTTGAGTTTGTATGATACATTATTTTAAGCATTTTGGTGCTAGTTTTATCATCTGATTGTCAAGGTGATCTCTCTATAGACTTTATTGTCATGAGATGATCTACTCGATGTATTAATATGATAAAAAAGATACCTATCTAATGATTATTTTCTAATTATTTTGAAAATTCTTTTTAATTGTTTGCATGTTTCAAAATTTTTTTTGAGATTTCATTTAATATAAATAAGTGTTTAATTTCAAAAAACCAAAAGTCAGATTAAAATTACAAGATTCATATTTTTAAGTAAATAATTAAAGGCTGAGAAGTAAGATGTGCATTTTACTATTATTCTTATTACAACAAAGGAATCAATTTATATTTCATTTTTTATTCATCAATACTTATTTGATTATAATAATTTACATCTGTATTAAACTATGTCATAGTACTTAAAAGAGGATTTGATATATTAGATTTGTGTAAAGTTAAATTGCTCAAATTTTAAATATTATAATACTTGGCTATTTTTGTTACTGGTTAATGTCTTATATAAGCATTACCTTTTGTAAAAGTTTACCTCTACTTGTTATAACTAAGGAGAATAGTTTTATTAGTGAAGCTTAGTTAGTCAATTGGGGTTGGATGTAGATACTAGTTAAGTTGAATCATCTAAAAATTTATGTTATTTTTTACTTATATTTTTTATTTTTTTCTATATTTGCTTAATGTAACTTGTTGTAGTGATTTACAAGTGTAATCTTCAATCATTTTTTGTTGTAAATTATCATAATTCAACTTGTAGTGATTTACAAAGTGTAAACTTCATGGATACCATAAGTGGCATCCATTTGGGTCCACACCTTGTTGGTTGTTGGTGACAACCTTATGGGTCCACACCTTGTTGGTTGTTGGTGGCATCCCTATGGGTCCACACCATGTTAATGATAAGTTGTTTTCCCATGGTTCCATATGATAGATGATAAATAGCATCCACATCAGTCCAGGTTTGGCACATTTTTGTGTGCTTTGTCCAAAGACAGTTGAGTGTGTATGTGTGTACACTACTCTTCTAGGTGCCTCTTGCTAACTCTTTTGGGTTGTGGTTAGTACACTATAAGGTAAGGGTATGATTTTTAGTAACACTCAATTAGTTATTTGAGAAAAATAGAATGACAAAAAGAACATCCAAAGTATAGGAGCTAACATTACTAAAACAAAATAAAAGAATAAAAAAAATCCAAAGTATAGGAGCTATGAGAGTAAATAAAGTTTTATACTAGATATAAGAAAGAATCCCAAGTGACATAAGTGAAGTCATAAGTCTCGAAATAGTGAGGTACCTTTTAGGAATAATTCAAGTTTGGATCTCACAAGAACTCTATTTTTAAGTATGTTAGAGTTGAAAAATTTTTGAGATGGGTGTCCAAACAATAAGAGACCTCCTAGAGAAGGATAAAACTAGAATAATTTTTAACAATATCTCACAAAAGAAGGCTATGATTTTACAATATTATATTAGAGTCAATCTTCTCTAATTTAATGTGGTTCAATGATGAACTAAGTGAAAATTAATAGGCATGTAACACGTGACTAGCTACCTAAGAATGATGAAGGAAGTGAGAGAATATTTAAAATATAGGGGCAAGACTACCTAAGAAAGATGAAAAGACTAGAAGAATATCTAAAGTATAAGATTTAAGAGGGCGAATAAAGTTTCATATCAACTACAAAAAGAAAGATTTTGAGTAATATAAGTAAAATCATAAACTTTAAAATAATGAGATATCTTTTAGAGATAACTTGAACTTGGATCTCATAAGAACCCTATGGTTAAGCATGTTAGAGTTAAAAAAAATTTGGGATAAGTGAACAAGCAAGAAGGGACCTAAAAAAAGAGAAAACCCAAATAATACAAGATAACATCTCACATAAAGAAGACTGGGATATTATAGCTCTTTTTATTAGTAATTACTTTACAAGAGTTAGTAGCATTGAGATTATACAAGTAGTACTAAAGCTCGTGGCTTTTAGCCTTTGATATGTTTCTTGAAGAGGGAATTTAGCCATAAGTTACATCCACATGAGTCCATGCCTAGTTGGTGGAAAGTGGCATCTTATGGGCCCATGCCATGTTGTAGATAATTGGCATCCCTATGGTTCTATGCCATCTTAATAGTAATTGGTTTTTCTAGGCTTCACGTGGTAAGTAGTAAGTGGTGTCCATGTGAGTCCATGTCCAACTTCCCTTTATGTGCTCGATCTATGGGCACATGTGTGCATGTTTCTCTTTTAGATGTCATATTCTTACTCTTTTAGGTTGTAATGAATGCACTATAAGGCTAAGGTAAGCACTATTCGTATCAGTAATTATTTTTAGAAGAGTTGATAATATCTAAGGTTTATAGATTATACCATTGCACTTTGGCACTATTGTTAGCCTTCAAAGATGATCCTCAAAGTTTTTAGTTTGGGCTATCATTTTTAGTGGTATGTTTGTTTGATTTTTATATGAAATCTCCATTTTCATTATGTATGAATTTGTATCTAGAGTTGTATTCAAGTACTATTGATTTGATGAGTTTTGGAGTTGTTGGATGCATGATTGAGGGTATCAAAGAAACAACAAGTACTTGCATGCATATTTTTATGATTGTTCATGGTTTCAACATGTCCAAAAATCATTTGGATATTGCATTCTCTAAGCATCCTTTAAGGTTAAAATTTGAAAAAAAAAATCTAAATTTAGTGGTTAAGCCCATGCTATTTGTGGATTAGCTAATAGAATTGTCCTTAGAACTTGGACAAATATATTGGTTAGTCTCCTATTGATTATTTGTGCAAAATATTATTCAAAGGTTTTAAAAGGTTAAAGACTAAGATGAATGTAATCATTATATCACTTATGTAATGAAAACAATGATGCTCCTATTTTAGGCTACTATTTACTAGTTATCTCATGTAGATCATAGATATATTCTTTGTAGATTAAAGCTATCAATGCCAGGTTAATCTAAGAAACAAGTAGCTATAATATCCTTGCAAGTTATACATTAATTATCTTGACTAATGTCACACCCATCTTCATTAATTTGAATTGCAAGTCACAATCTCTATTTGATGGATTTATTTACCCATTTTATTTTTTTATTTAAAAAAAACGTAACCTAGATTGTTATAGTTTTTTCATCTTTAAAGTTATGTACTTTCGAAAAATGAATCATTATATTTGAAAAAGATATAAACATAAAATATTTCTCCTAAATTTGATAATGAAAATATTGATGTTACTCTATTTTACTATTTAAGTTACTCTATTTTACTATTTAACATTATGTACTATCCTTAATTCCAAAACTAAAATTATACCTTTCATCACCTACACTTCCATACAATCACTTGTTTCTCCATTTTCATTTTCTAGAGGATATCTTTGTGTGCTAGAGGATTATTATCAGATTATTGACTAATTGTTTTGAGGTTTTTAAATTTATTTGTTCAAAGGGGATGGTTAATTGTTCTATTTATTTCAAATAATGAAAATATTATAATTTTGTTTATATTATGTGGATTTATGTTGATGTTTTTTTATTATTTTAGTACTTTTTAGCTTCTTTAGGATGCCTTATTTACATGCATTATAGTAGTTAAAAGCCTTTGAAAATTCATTACAATAGCCTTTGATGTTTCTATGATGATGTCTTTATTGTTTAGTTGGGAAAAAATAATCAATATTTGCACAAAAAATTTATTCTAACTTTATTATTACATTTTATTTTACTATTTTAAGATTGTTTCTTGTTCAAAGTGTTAATTAGATACTTATCTCTTTACAAGTGTAGACAAGTATATCTTTAAAACCTTGGGATTGTGAAGTGTCATTAAGTGAGCATGCAATTTATTCAATTCATCTTGGCTTTATTTATGGAGATAGAAAGAGAAAATCATTGCATAAATATATGAGATTATGTGCTTTATAATTGATACAATATCTTTAATTTGTGAAAACCAACTACATGTTATAAGTAGTACTATTATGGTCAGCATGTTATCTCAAAAAATTATGCATATCTTATATGTACTTAAAGTTCCACGTCCTTAGTCGTAACTTATTTATTTCCTTGATGTGTATATTATTGAGGTTTACTTATAGAAACTTGATGATATTTGTATATGGAGATTATTTTTCTATTATTTATTATGATATTATAGACATCTATTCTATAGACAATGTTCTTAAAAAAACATAGATTTACTACTCTTATGTTGTTCACCATTTTATAAAGCATCAATATATGATATCTAACTTTGATGGTGATGCCGTGTTGTTCTACTAAACATATAATATAGCTTCCTTCATAAACATATGATATAGATAGGGGTCATATCAGTTACAATAATAGCATGCAGCTTAGTGTTGTATAATACAGTTAAGAGTGATGGATTGGTCAACATAAATCCCCTTTGTGGCTAATGATAAGGTCGGTTGTTCAGCCTCCATAGCCTCCTCTTACTTACTTCAGTGGGTGTTGCTTCATTAAAGGAACTCCTTTTGCTTGTTAACTCATAGAATATTTCTTCATGGTATGATAATCTTGGTGGTTTATACAAAATCCTTATGATTGATATAAATGATGAATATTTTTGGATGGATATAATCACTGTTTAAAAAAGGCTAAGAGTATATCTATTACTCCATTCTTCACTAGTATCATTCGAGTAGGAAATAAGCAAGACTTCTTTAGCATAACGTACTTCTCAATTTACTCTTGTTCTTCAAACTCTAACATCTCAACATGCATAATTAGGCTCCTTCATGCTTAGGTGCTAATAATGGGTCCTTTGAGGGCAACATTCTTGAATTTTCTTTCTTCTAGCTGGTACATATGATTCAACTCCCCAACATATATTTTAGTCAATTTTTTCAATTTGAATATACTTTTTAGGTTATATACAAAACAAAGGATTTTATTAACAATATCATCTCAATAAGCTTGGCCTTAACCTTCAATTGGTGATACAAGCTTTCCTTTATAGTTTAGTTGGATATTCCATGGTAGAACCTTGGAATTCCAAAAAATGTTATGCTAAAATGGAAAGATACCTTTTAACTATAATAATAAATAAATCATGTCTATCAAATTTGACCATCAAAACTTCATGGTTGTTAATATATCTACAATTAACACACATCATTGAAGCAAATTAAGTATGAACATACACTTTTCTTTACATGGTAGTGAGTGACACCTTTAGGATACACCAAATCTTTTGCTATTGTGTAGATCAACATGTCCCTTGCTCCATTCGTTGTCTTTTACTTAGCTGTCTCTTCACATGGGCTTAGGAACATTAGTTTTCTACTGATCAATGCTACATCATCAAACTATTACAAATTTGAAACTCATATGATGCACGTTATTTTTGGATCAACTTGGGACAATGTATTCACCATCAATCTTGACTCCTTCAAAAAGAAAAGCTTGCTACATATGGTGTGCTGCCAACTTTAACATTGAAGTTCTGGCGAATCATTGATGCTTTGCTTCTACAAAATTGGTTGGAACCATTTGTTGTGTAAATTTAACTTTTTTGTAGCTTTAGGTTGTTTATGCTAAAATGTATGTTGAATAAATGGTAGTTGAAAGTATAAAAGATTTTTTGCAATAAACAACAAGCAAATGGTTGCTATGACATTGACATGTTACACATTTATGAATTTTCTAAACTAAATAACTACATAATTATTATCAAACAACAAATTTTTCTTATGTCTAACATAGTAAATTTGATATATAGTATCTTTCTTAATTAAGTAATTATGTAATAAACATATAATATAGTTTAATTTACCACCTTAAATTGTTGTGAAAGGGAATTCAATGAGACAACCTAAGTTTTGAGATTAGTTAATTACCTTTTTTATATATATAAAGTTTTAAAATTAATTAAGAAATTATAAAATTAAAAATTTAATATTGTTTATCTATTTGCTTAAGTTTTAAAATTAATTAACTATCAATGACAACAATCAACAAGATCATAATTAAAAGACAAATTTAAATCACATATTTAAGTATGGCATAATCAAATATTATTTCATACAAACATTGTATAGTAGAAATGAATAAATATTACATAATTAATATAAGCCTAGATGACAATTAAAACATGAAAAAAAATATAAATTCAAGTAATGATATTTAATTCTTTTTGTAAAATTAAACAATTTAAATATTAAAACATATAGAGAGAGTGATGTGTAAGAAGATCTGGTGGGATGAAGAAGAGAAGAGGCATGATGAGAAGTAGAGGTTACTTTAAGATCATTGATAACCTAGGAATATATTATGTCCATTTAAGATCATCCTCAAAGCATTCTTCTACAAAGGAATGAGTTAATCACAAATGTCAATATCTTTACATTTTTAAATTCTTTGAATGCTTCAACTTTAGTTCTTCATTGAATGGACTTTGTATTTTATGTTTGGAGTGAATGCTTCCCCACATTACTAAGACTCTTTCTTTAGAATGAAATTGAAATAATTATTTAAATTATCTTTCATATTTTGGAGATAAATGCCTTATTCTTTCTAGAAGTATAAGAGGTAGAGGCATCATTTGTGACACTCAACGTCAAAGAAGAGAAGTAAATGACAGGTGATGTCTCATAAAAGGAATCATTAAACAAAGAGATATTTCTAATAGACTTCTAAGTAGAGGAGTATATGGATGAAATATCTTATATTAACTATTTAAGAATCAATTCTAATATTTATATGAGATTTCTTGGTCTTAAAATGTTAAGATGTTTCTTAAAGAAAAAATCATCTTGGGTCAAAGTAGGAAGATTTTAGAGAATAATATCTTAATATAGTGAGACTTAAATATTATATTTAATATCAAATTAATAATTTGATATTATTTAAAGATAAACAAAGTGAATAAATACTAGATGATATTTTAAGAGAGAAATTAATTAGACAGGGAGCAATTCCTATTAAGTTTTAGATGGAGTAGTATAGGCATGAACAAATCACTTAAGGATTAATTTTAATATTTATATGATAATTTATAGTTTTAAGATGTCAAAATATTGTTTGAGAAAAAGATTTACTTGGGTTGCAATGAGGTGACATAATGAGACAAAATCTTGACATAGTGAGACCTAGATATCACATAATTTTTCTTAAAAGATTTAGAGTTATGAGCAAACATAATGAAGGTAACTATCATGATTGATGGAATAGAAGGCAATGTATCATACCAACCTACATAAACGTAAGAAGAATAGGAACAATTAAGAGTAATTATGAAACTTCTACAATGAATAAGAATTGTCAGAGGCTATAAAGGTTGGTTAATCCTCTAATATTTTGATGAAAGAGAGAATAAGATGAGGGGAATATAAGGTGTTCTTTGAGAATGATGACATTGATTGCATATTTCTAAAGCTAATAGAGAAGAAAATAATTGTGAGGACATTTAACAACAATGCAGAACAAATGATTAGTGGTTGAAGTTTGTCACTCGATCATATAAGAGTGGCAATGATGATAAGAAGTAGCATGGGTAGCACTTAGGTGATTTGGGTGACATGGATTAGTGTACGATGGTGTGGATGAGGTTGGATAGTGATGGAGACTTCGTTGATAGGGTCTAAGGTAGAATGGTCAGTGATGGTGGGATTGAACTTAGTTGCAACATCATGAAAGCTCCAAAACTAAGGTAGTAAAGCACTTAAAGGCTAGCAATCATAGTTGACTCAAGCACAAGTAAGAGAGGTTCAAATCTGAGTAGGCAATGATGGATTTGCTAAGGACTTTAAGTTAGAAGTGAAGTCAAATAAGATATTGTCTATACTGTAATAATGGGATAGATGGAAGGGCTATGCTATAGTTTAGAAATGGTAGCATGTGGGATTCAATAAAGTAGCCCCTGGTCAAATGGCTTATTATGGAGCATATTAGTAGTGATTCGCACAAAAGTCGGTTGCTACGGCTAGGTGAGAGAAGGATAAGGGTAATGGCCATGGGATCATTTGCAACAATGAAGAGGGAAAGGGATGATAATCAACATAGGGATAAATTTGAATCTCAACTTCAATGAGGATGAAGGCTATCTTATGAGTTTGTGGAGAAGACCTCTTATGCATGTATGCATATCACAAAATTTTCTTGATTTTCAATTGAAAGCAAAACTAGAAAAAATACCCCCTTTTTCTGTTTCTTAGTAATTCTTAAATAAGAAGTCCTAATTAGAATATAAAAATTGAAATGTCCCTAACTCAAAAACTAATAAAACAATAAAAAATAAAAAAAATGAAAATATATGGAAAGTAAGATTTATAAAAACAAAACTACAAAACTCCTTGAATCTTATAATTAACTTGAACAAAATCTAATAAAACTCAATAATGACAAAAAAAAACTTAATGAAAACCCAACTCTGTCCCTTTTTAGTTCAGTGCTTCTAATCTTCCCACAATTTTGATGAAATTGGACCTAAATCCTCTTGGCCTATTTGTTTGATGTGTTGCATGAACTTTGCCCTATTCAGCTAAACTCCAAGTAATCTTTTAACATATCTAATGTTGATATATCCAAGTACTAAATGATTAATCAAGTACATTCTAATGGTAGCTAATCTTACTAATGAACTAATCATTTATGAGAAACTTCAAAACTAGAACATTAGTTAAAGCACCATAAAAAAATAAAAAACTTGATATCAAAAGGTTGAAGAGTAAAACCACCTACAAAAGAGTTAGCATTTTTTATTGTATAAATCGTCTTTACATGAAAATAAATATTTAACATTAGAGACATTGTTAATAAACATATTAGGAAATAGCTCTTAAGAAAAAACATTGAAATTTAACATTTTAGTGATTTTGATTATACCATAAGTTCTCATATATAATTTTTTTTAAAATCTTTTAGTTGAATATGCACTAAACATAGTCTTCAATGTCTTAAAATCTTATTTTATTCATTTTTGCCACTACTAAAGGAAGTATTAATGCCCATCATCTTCCTCTTTCTCTTGGTTCGTCAACCAAGATGCAACCACATCCTATAAGCTTGATTATTCCATGATCCCATCCTAGTGCTAGATTTCTATAATCACCATTCCAGCCCTCACAACTCTCATTCAACCTATAATTTGTGATAGAGGTGGTGTAAAGACAAATTTAACTCTAACTTTGAAACCAAATAAGTGATGAAAATAAGATGAAGGTGGACTTAGCTTTGATGCCAATAATTTTTAAAATAATGAAAGAAATAAGTGGCCAATGATGAATATCAACTATTAGATCACATAGGAGTGATGAAAATGACAAGAGGTGGCCAAAGGCAAGGATCAAGCAGGTTAGGCAGTGTAGCTAAGCACATTATAGTGAGGATAAGGACAAATGGTAGCCACAAACAACAATTATGGCACCCCTAATTTGGAGCCTCTAATTATTAAATCATTTTATTTTTAAATACTTTTTGAGCACTTAGAAATTCATTACTATAAATCCTCTTAAATATTGAAAACCTTTTTTGTCATAAAAAGTTTCTTTTGTTTAAACAAGATAAATACTCAAATATCTTTAAATATAACTCCCTTTTTAATGAGAAAGTGTATATGCATGAAGTAGTTCTCACAGCAAAAATAAAACTAAACACTATTTCTAATGTCAAATAAATACATACACTTATTACAAAGCACTCATATATCACATGTGATTTAATTTCTAATACAACCATATAAGCTAAAGTAAGAAATAGTAAAGCTAGCATCTCCCTTAGTGCTCCCTTATATCTCCATGATATGTACCTTCATATCTTAAAATTATTAAGACAAATAAGCTAAACTAACTATCACAAGCTTATTAGGCAAAAATTGTATAATAATAATTGTAAAGTAGTACTTAATTGGGTGATATTGTATATTGGATCTAAATAACAAAATATACCATATCAAAAGTAAAGTTATCAAGAATAAGATTATATACTAACACAATGCTCTATCCATTTAGATTGAATCACTTTAGGTATCTTTTATAAGTATTTTGACCCCTCTTTTAAAATTTCCATTTAAACCCATGGTTATTGAACCTCTTTTTAATTTGACATTTTCCTTTATTCAATATTTCCTTTCTTTTTTTTTTCTATTAGTAATAATTTAGTCCTCATAACAAAAGCTAAATATTCTTTTTAAATTGTGTTGCACTTCTAAATAATACTCCAAAGCAAAAGACACCCATTCATTAATTTCTTTATTAGATTCTACCTCCAAACGATATTTGAAGCAAAACATAAAAGAAAGAGATCACCATGATACCTACTAAATGCACCGCTAAGCACTCACCGGATCATACTAGAATATAGGAGAAGAAGAAGAGCCTAGTTAGTTCGACGACATTCACCAGACATGTCTATAAAACACCTCCTCCTTGTCAATTCAAGGACATTGGATGCATGATAACCCCACCAAAGTTCTCACCCTTAAAATTTCTACTTCTCTATCTTCTTGAGCTTTCAACTCACCTTCCTATTGGCTACCAGAGTAGTTTCCTTCAAGTTTTGGGAGCTTTGCATTTGTCCTTCCCAAACCTCAAAACTCCTCTTCTACAAGTATTCCATCCCATTTAAACATTGTCACACTTTGTTGTACACTGAGTTTTCAAAGTTATCCCCTTTCCCAAACATACATTTTCATGAAATTGTTCTCTCCTTTTAAAGGAGTTCTACCTTGTGTGTCCTCACATGAGCTACCCAACAACCTCATACACATATCAATGCTACCCAAAGGGCTTGAAACCTACTTAACCTATGTGAAGCCCTATCTTATGTTGGCACGCTTTGACCTAATAGCTCACTCCAACCAGTGCCTACCCAGTTTGATCTATTTATGAGGGTGTTGTTACCTTGAGTCCTCATCAATAAACCTTTTTCATAATAATCACAGTAGAAGTGAAAGCGTGAAATGACTAGGAGTAAAGATAGAAGGAAAAGAGGAAGAGTACTTTTACCATAAATGGATAATGATTTTAAGAAGATTTTCTTCCAAATATTTTTCAATTTTATGCAAATTTCTAATTCCTAGAACTTTCTCGATTTTTTAAAATTCATTTAGAATTCTTCTCTATATTGATCTCCAATTCTCTCTTCTAAGAAAGTTTTAAAAAATTCTCCTCTGAAAGTTTTGCCTTCATTAAGCATTCTTACTCTTTTATATAAGACTTGGATATAATATTTTAATATATATTCAAATTACAAAAAAATAAAATTGCCCTTGGCCAAATTTTGAATTTTTGAGTCGACTGGCCCATTACACACAAGTGCAAATCCCCTACTCACACAAGCCTTCCATGGGCCCAGCCACATGTGCATGCTCATCTTTCACATGTCGACATCGTCTGTCTGGTCATGTGCTATGCATGTGCCAGGGGAAAAACTATCTGTATGAAGTTGAGCACTATCTTGGGTGCTTGAAGCTCAAAATTAGGTACGTTCTTTCGGTGCATGTTGCCCAAAGTCACACGTGCTTTTGATGTCACTGTAATCTTATAGCTCACCCAGCTCACTACAAGCTCATAGTACCTAAGTGCTCTTGTAGCACCCAACTATGTGATTCCTAGCCCTTAGCCTATACTATGTTATTTTCATTCGATAGCACCATTATGTGTAATTTACCTCTAATTCACATCAAATCACATTAGTTTGGCCCTACACACACTAAATTAGAGCTAGACACATTGAACAAGGCCAACACACATCATATTAAATTGAACCATATCAAGCTAAGCTAGAATGCATTGAACTAGTTTAGAATAAACCAAAACAAAAAAACCTAATTGAACCAAATAAAATAAAACAAAAATTAGCTAAATCAGAATGAGCCAAATTGCACCAAATAAGACTAGACTAAACAAAATCACATTGATTTTAGCCAAACATGCCAATCCAAACTATGCCAAATGCATCATTTCACTCCAAATTAATACATCATGCAAATGTCCTAAAAAAGCTTAGAAACATAACATCACCTAAAAGATCAATTTTCTTATTTTTTCCTTAAGTAAGATTTTGTTTAAATTCTTCAAATCTAATTTTTAAATCAACATTTTTTTGTTGTATTTAGGAATAAACAAGTACGATAAAATGAAAAATCAAAAGAAAGATGCCTTCATTTTCAAAAAACTTTGTTTGATAGTTGCAACCTTGAGGTAATAAAGGTTCCTACATCCTTGTGCTAAATCTTACAAAGTTCAAAATATTTTGTCCACTAATAATCCTTTTTGATTATTTTAACAACAAATAAAACACTATAAAATTTTTTCTACTTTGTCAATACACATAAGAGAGCAAATTAGAGTGAGTTTAGCTATCTTACCATGGATGAACATGCCAAATATGCATAGCACCACTTTTTCCAATAAAGAGTCTTTCATGACCCTATCCATTACACCTAAATCTCATTACATCACATTCACTTTCAAAAATCTCCTAATAAACACCCCTTTACAAAAACATTCCATTAACCTAACCATTATTTATAAGGTAAGGCCCTCCAAATCACATCAATTCAAGCTTTCTTCTATCATCCACAAAATCTTGAAAGCCTTAAGGCCCTACTTTTGATACACCTTAAGAACATCTCTATCCTCCTAATTGTTAAACCCCATGGCCTAAATGATAATTTGATGATAACAAAACAGTGTATTGTTGTTCTAATTGTTTGCTTGAGTATTTGTTATAGTATTAGAGTGACATGAAGCTCAAATGACTTGGAAGATGATTGAAGGAAGTTACCAACAACTTTAATCGTGATGAGCAGCCCTTGTATTAGAGTGACATGAAGCTCAAATGACTTGGAAGATGATTGAAGGAAGTTACCAACAACTTTGATCGTGATGAGCAGCCCTTGGTACTCCAGATGGTGTGGCAGCCATTATGGAGGTCGGGTTGGGTATTGACTTCTCAACCGCACCTGGGGGCAGCCAACCCCAATATTTTCGGCTGAAGGCAAAAGAAAGGTGAACTAATATATGCGCTACTTCTCCCTACCAACAGGAAATGTGGGACTAAAACTTAAAAGCGTTTTCTCTTTTTCGGCTTTCCTTTTCTGCTTTTCCGACGCAACGGCTATATGTTTTAAAATTATTTTCTTCTCCTCTTCTAGCCGTTGGAACTAACGTTCAATTGCTCGATCTCCTTCTATAAGAAGGATTGAATTCGAGGGATTTTGGTTAGAAAAAGAACTGGAAAAATCCCTGCAAAGACGGACAAAAATCACTGGAATTACTGTTCATCGTCTTCCTCAGCCTTCTCGGACCGAAACGAAACGCGTTCCTTTCGCTTCAAATTTGCACGGTTTCATCCCTTTTCGTTTCTACTTTACAATTGCTTACTTAACTACATCTCATACTCTGCTTAGCTACTTAGATTGAGGTTGAAATTACTGCAAAACTTTTTCGTTAACCAAGCTTCGCGGATCTTGATTTTTCGATCAATCTTCACCAACTGTGATTCTCGTTTCAAGCCTTGGAGTCTCTATTAACTTTTCGGAATTCAACTTACCTGTTTCGAATTTTTGTTGAGTCGAATTTCAGACCAAATTTTCTCCAAAACACTTCTTTCACACGAAAACAGAACAACGCCTTCGCAAACGCGATTTGGGCTTTGTCCTGTTTGGAAAGCGTGTTCAGAAGTGCATTTGGGTTATTTTAATTTTAATTTCGAAGAAATTTTTTTTGTGCCACTTTGTTTCACAAGTTGTAGGGTCTGTGGAATTTTAATTTTGTTTAAGAAAATTTGTTTGCCAAAAAAAAAAAAAAAATTAACGACGACGGTGTATTGTGGTCTTGGTTGTGAAAACCAAGCTGTTGTATTTGTGTGTGACCAATCTTGTGATTGGGTGTTGTGAGGGTTTTTGGCCTACCTGCCGGTTGGGCAAAAGGCATTGGATTGGTAGTGAAGCCCGGCTAGGTTAGCTGGGGGTGGACGTAGGCAAAGGTTTTACCGAACCACTTGAAATCGTGTGCCTTGCTATTTTATTTCTTAAGCTCACAAATTCAAGATTAAATTTACTCTGTTACGTTTTATAATTGTGAACGGTTCAATTCACCCCCCCTCTTGTAACCGGCATTTTCAAACACTAATGAAGAACCATATTTATGTTAACAATATGAATATAACACATATATTTTTGAGGAAGTTTAGCCATTCACCAATTAGATTCTCTCCATACCCAAGCCTCTCAAACTTCAATTATTCAACTCTACTTTTTATCATGGCAACTCGAATCATTAATTTTTCTTTAAAAAATTTGATATGATTACCTCTTTACATGTTATATTTTGACTTATTAGATGAAAATTTTCTCTACCTGTCTTAAAGACAGCCTCAAAATGGTACTAAATATTGTCTTTTAGATCGATTTCTTCATTTAACTAGCTCAAGAGTAAATTTCTTCTATCTTTCCCTAATTGTGTCAGGCCCAAAAAAGTTATTGAATTGCTTCTCAATCTAAAAAACATCAATTTAAACTACTTCAAACCTTCCTCTAATTCTTCAAAGAAGCTCTTAAATAGGTAGTTGAAGAGGACTCTTAACTTAATTAACCCTTATTACATCTCTTTAATCAAAAGATTTTTAAGAACACTTGATCAGATGTTCATTGAGATCCCCTAAGAAATATTCAATTGAGTTATTTGTTTCATCAATAAGGAAGAGTTTTTTTTAGCACCATTTAGTAGATTATAATGGAAGACATTGCTTCCTTCCAAGCCACTTAATCAAGAACAAAAAAAGGTTACAAGATAACAAAGAATACCCTCATTGGGCTCCTCAGGATTATCACCATTATGGGTACTTAGTCCAGCATCTCAAGACTTCCTTAAGTGCACCATCACAAGAAATTTTTGTAACAATTAAAAAGATGAATTGTATCAGAAGACAAGACCACTCACAAGAAATCATCGAGGCATAAAGCAATTCTACAAGTACAATGAGGATCATGGTCACATAACTTTTGAATACAAGGTCCTCACAACCTTAATCAAAAGATTGTTAAAGGAGTGCCACCTTCAAAAATATCAAATAAAAGTTTTTAAACATAATTCTATCTCCAATAAACTTGTAAGACCAAGTACTATTATAAACCTTAAATTAAAAAGGATGACTAGACTCTACAAATGGTGCTAAAAAACAAAGCCCTTATTAGAATTATCTACATTATCATAAGGTAGAGGCAGTTCTACTTTATGAGTTATACCATAAAATCCCTTAAATAAACTGTAATATTTAATAAATAAGAGTAATCAATTCCAATATCTTATAGACCCAAAGATATGTCTCCTTTTGGCAACCCTTATAATGATGCTATAGTTGTCATAGGGTATTACCAACATTGAAGCTCAACACGTGCTCATTCACATTGAGAGTTCAACTAATATCCCTTTCCTTGATTCTTTTGATAAAATTCATATTAGTTGAAACCTAACACAACTTTATAAAAAAATATGTTGAAGTCAATAAAGAATGCATTTGCCTTTTCATCTTCTTTGGCCATCATAATTTAGTAGTATCTTGAGTATAAATAAAAAAATCTAAAACATGTGAAGCTAATAGTCAAATCCATGAGATCATCAATTTAAAGCAAAAGGTATGAGTCCTTTGGGTTAGCATGGCTGAGATTAATGTAACTCACATACATATGTCTTTTATTATTACTTTTCTTTAAGAGTATCATGTTTAATAGCCTTTCAAGATAATAGACTAGTCAGCTAGAATTAACTTCAATGAGCTTTGACACTTCTTTGATTGAATTTTACTTCTTGATACTAAATACTCATTTCTTCCATTTGATGGTTGTGACATTTAGACCTATTTTAAAGAAGTGTTGGACTATTGAGGGGTCTATCCTTAGCATGTTTAAGGAGTCCTAAGAAAAAAAACATGAAGATATTTAACCAAAAACTTAAGAGTGGCCTCCCTTTCTTTATCTTCTTGATTAATAGAAACAATTATAAGCTTGGTTGAGTTAGAAGGATTTAGAGCAAAGGTGACATAAAATGAGATAGGGTTAATAACTTCTCTTTCTAAGAGTTCAAAGGTTGTCTTAATTGTTATTTTTATAATGTTTAAATACTATCTACTTGACTATAAAAGGTCCTTATATACTTAGACAACCTTTGATGGGGTGTTGAATTTCATGCACAAGTGTGGTGTTGAGATGACCATCTTGAATGTATTTATGGAAAGATTTTAAATAGAAGGAGCAACAACGACAATGAAGTCGATCATATGCAAAGCTAAGCTAGAATAATTTTCTATTATAAGTGACAATGTGATTGTTCCTTTTAGCTTCAGAGACTCTCCATAAAAAGCCTATGAGTGACTCTTAATATAAAGGATAAGCATTTAACTGCTACTAATTTTATTGAGAGCATCAAGAAAAATGATATTGATTGAACTTCAAATATCAATGAGTGATAGACTTAACCATTGATAATTATCCTTGAGATTATTATATCCAACATCATGCAGTTTGCCAAAATGTTGCATAACTTTTGGTCCAAATGATATTAGAACTAATGGTTCTTACTGACTTATCATATTACTAATCATGGTTTGTCCAAATGATCTTAAGGTGGAGTTCGTAGAGTAGGATTGCCTATATCCTATGATAACATACACAATTCTAACAAGGTCCTTATCATTATCTTTTAACATTAGTTGAAGAGTTTTTTTTCCTTCTCAATTAGATGTTTGTCAATGACATTTATCCTTGTTAATTTATTAAAAGTAGAATTAGATTTAAAGACTTTTAACTAGTAATCATGGAGGTGACTTTTTTAATAGTCTCTCATTTAAGGCTTTGATGGCCTTCCATTCAAAAATTGTGTGGTCATGATCTTCATGATATTTGCAAAGCTTTTTTGTGACTCAATTATCCTTTTAAAATGGTCTCAAGTTGTAATATAATATGTGTTTTTTAATAGCTACCAAAATTTTTTTAAGGGCACAATTAAGGGATCACTGAAATAGTAAGCTTGGTATCCTCAAGGGTGACAGTTCTTGGGAGCCTTTGAGGGTAATCTTTGTCATCTTGTTGTCATTTTTGTCCTCAATCAAGGGGGCTTAGAGGACGATATCTTTCCTTCCAATCTACCAGATAGAGCTAAAGAAATCTCCTCATTGATGAAACAAATAACTTTATTAAAAAAATGTATTGTAGGCATCTCAGTAGATATCTAAGTATTTTTGAAAATCTCCTAGTTGAAGAGACTTGATGAGTGCTACTCAAGTAAGTCAAGAGTTCTCTTAATTAATCTCTTTAAGAACTTCTTTAAAGCTTTACAGAAATACTTAAAATAGTTTTGATTGATGTTACTTTAGCTCAAAAAGAGACGTAGAGATTTCTTTAGGTCTAACATAGCTGGCAAGATGATAAGAATAACATCTTGAGCTGGTTAAATGAAGAAATCGTTATAAGAGGTAATTTTTAGAATCTCTTTGAAGTTTCATTGTTAAGATAAATAAAGAAAATTTTACATTAGATAAACCTAATAATGATATGTAAAGTAGAAATTATCTCAAATTCTTTTAAAAATTATAAGGATCTAAATTACTATAATAGAAAATGGAGTCATTTATTTAACATTTAGGAGATAAAGGTGTTGAAAGGATTTTTTTTCAATGAAAGAAAAAACTTTCTCAATATTATTTGGGTTACACATATTATGAAAATAAATGACGTTTAGTATTAGAGGGATATGAAAATTCTTGATATGAAAAAAACAAGTTCTTATGGTATTTTGAGATTGTGATAAGGATAAAAGAGGCTTCAATTGGGTGTGAGCTAGTGGGCCTTGTGCCATAAAGCATAGATGGATTGATGGGATTTTGTTGCTAAGGGATGTGTACTAGAAGGTTTTTAGAAGTTGATATAATATAATGAGTTTGAGTGTAATAAGTAAAATCTTGAGTGACTCCTTGTTGGAATGAGAGATATTTGACATATTTAATATGCTCTCTTTTAATAAGATGACCAAACATGATTTCCATTTCTAAGAAGGGTAAAGAGAATTTGGTATAATACTATGTTTGTTGTTGAATAAGCAAAAATGATTACCAATGAGCAGTGGAGAAAGTTATAAAGTTTACGAAGTTTGAGGCAGGGTGTAGGAATCTATACTACATCTCAATTGTGACAATCAAATGTTTTTTTTTTCAGAATAAGCTTTGCTTTCTCTTAATTTTATTTCAACCTTTTTACTTCTTTTCATAAACTTTTGCTAGAAAATATTGATATAAAAAAGCAATTCAAAAAATTTAAACAAAAACTTACTTAATATAAAGATAAAGAAGCTTAGTCAGACAGAGCTTTTGAATAAATACAAGTAGAGAGTTTGAGCACAATCCAGGATAGATGTCACAATGTGGCCATATTTTGATTGAGGGGTTTGATTTTAAATTGTTTGGTGTGTATAATATTATTTGAGGTAATCTGTTAGTATTTAAGATGTCTCGATTATGTCAGGTGTTAAGGTGACATGGCCAACACAACGGCGGTGCGGTCAGGTGTGGCGATGGTGCGACTAGATGCAAAGGCGGTTTGGTTAGGGCACAAGTGTGAGCGTGTTGTCACATGTGGTGGTTTGTAATTGGAGAATATGGCAGGTTCGAGAAGGCACCAGCAACGTGCCTGAGAAGAAAAGAAAGGTCGAGAAGCAGCGAATACGCAAGGGTCTCTCTCCGTGGTAGAGGAGAAATGTGAAAACTTGAAGAAGAAGGAGAGTTTTTAGGGGGAAGGTAAGCTCGGGAGTGATGGAAGAGTGGTTTCAAGACCTAAACCAGGCATGCTCTGCTTGCCAAAAAACTTCGGCGGTGAAGACGAAGACTTTTAGGGCCCAAGCAGAGACAAGCTTTGGAGGATCTCTCAAGGATGATGTCATCTATAATACAACCATGTATTTATTTATTTTTATTATTTTTATAAATCTGATTGATTTTTCAATTATTCTTCTGATGTAGCTATTGGCCAGAGAGGTTTAAAGAAATATAAAATGCTAAGACTTTCCAAATTGGAGGTCTTAAGTTTAATGTAATTGTTAATTATACATATACAATGATTTATTACCGTACTTGATTACAAAATGAAAAAAAAAAAAAAGTTAATAAAAGAAAGTTTGTTTTAATTTAATACTAACTCAAAACTGATAAATAACAACATAATTCTTATTGTAATTAGGATTGGATCAAATCATTCTTGTTTTACTTAAATGAAATCAAAATTGATTCAAAGAGCCAATTCAAATATAAATCTAAGCATTGTAACTTTAAAATTAGCATGGCACCTATTGTTCAATATTAAACTACTTAATTAGTAAGTAAATTAGTTTGAAAACTATTATTCTTATTAATTATTATTGACATCTTATGTTTTTTTTATAGTATATTTTACTCTTTTTACATATTATATTTCAAAAAATAATTAATCTAATTAATGGTCATATTTCAAGAGCCAGATTTATAAAATAAATTAATTTGAAAGGTTGACCATCTCTTTTTCGAAGGTCAAATATAGTAAAATTAGTACAAAATGTTATTAAAAAAAATAAATCGATTAATAATGCCACTTTCGTCGTTGTTTTTTGTAACAGGGGTATCAAAAAATTATTCGAATATTCGTCTTTTTATTATTCATAAATCATCTATCTTATCTTAATTTTATCCATTTTTAAAATGTTTTTTATTTTTTTATTTCACGTGCCGCGTCAGTCGTTTCCCCTGCAAACTCACGAGCCTTTGGCCCCATTGTGGCCCCGTCATTAAAAACTCACTCCTCCACCGTCGCCTCTCCAACCCTCCCTGATCTCACCATTCTCCATCTCTTGGTCTTCTCTTCCCCTCGCTGGCTTCTCTTTTCTCTCAGGACGCCGGAAATCTCAGATCTATTTTTACTGCTTCTCGGCAAATGGAACTTCAGAAAGCGAAGCATGAAGACATTGAAACAGGGATTTTTTTGGCTTCCGTAAACAATGAACAAACCGATGAGAATCCTGTAGCAGAGGAGGATTTCGGGCACTACTTCGACTCGAATTCCGATTTGGAGAGTGGAACTGTGGTTGTTAAGAAGAAGAGATGCAGGATTTGTCAACTCGGTGAAGGAAAGCTCGCGCAGGAACACAACTCGCCGATCGAACTCGGTTGCTCTTGCAAGGGTTATTTGGCTTTTGTTCACAAGAAATGTGCTGAGACGTGGTTTGAACTCAGGGGAAGCATGTGAGTTTCCTTTCTTCAACCCTGGAAGTGCATTTTTTTTCCCCGCTTTAATTTTGATTAAAAAAAAAATTAATTAAAATATTTATATTTTTGAGATGATATTAAATATGGTGGACTCGTGAGATTTGCAGTGAGTGCGAGATATGCGGATCGGTAGCTCAGAATTTGGTTGGAATTGTGGAGACCGAACCCAAGAAGTGCTCGGATGGTTCAAGCAATGATACCGAACCGCCGGCCCAGACGCAGTGTTGGCTACATGGTTTTCGGTTGATCAACTTCCTTCTGGCTTGCATGGTGCTCGCCATTGTCGTCTTTTGGTGCCTTAGTTTCAACGGTCCAAAGCCTCACGGCCGGTAAGGCGACTTCCCGAACCGAGAGCAAGCGGCTTCTTAAAAAGTTTCGTTGTGATGGTAGAATAAGTACTTTTATAGTTGAAATAAATGAATAGAAAACTAAAAAGGTAGTTTTATTTCAAGTTTATCAAAATAATTTGAAAATATTTTCTTATAAAATTTCTTTACTCCCTTGGTTGGACCAAAAATTTATTGAAAAGCAACATTCTTTATTTTTTTTTAAAGGCAATATCATGAAATGTTAGCCGGTAAAGGTCTTTTGTTTTGGCTGATTGATTTGACTTCAATTTAAATTTTTTATGTTTTGAAGGTTCCATGTGAAAGCTGTTAAAGGAGGGAACTTAAAAAGACAAACAAGTTGGTTAGGGAGAGCATCATAGTTCCCTTTGAATTTGCCAAGCTTCATCCTCTCAAAGGTGTGAAGCATTAGGACATCAATGAAGATAAGTGATGATCAACATAACATCATATAAGTTCCTTAGGGGTGATAGATTAACAATATTAAAAACAATGGTTTTTTGAGGAGAATAATAATGATTTCTTTATAGATAAGCAACTTTCTTGAGCTAATGGAAGGAGGATTGACATGATGCATAACCAAAGCTATCATTCAATGAGATCTTTGCCCCTTTTTTTGATTGAACATGGTCAAACCCAAGAAACTTGGGATTTCTAAGGTGGAAGAAAGTTTCATAAGCTAAAAAAATTTGTCTTTTATTTTGTCAGTTGATTTTCAATGAAGATTATGAGACTTTTTATCATTTAAGAGGTTTCTATGAAATATCTAAGAAATGAAAATCCTCAGTTTCATAACAATAGGATTGATTATACTTACATTAGTGCTCTTGGTCATGCTCAATCACACCTTATTAGATCTAAGGAGCTCAATAATGATCCCTCGTTTAAAGAGTACCAAGTCACATATTGATCAAGTTTGTTAACTACTTCAACCTTAGATGATTGTCAACAAAATTGTGGTAGCTAAAAAGTTGTTGGGTTTAAAATTGTTGTTGGAGTTAATATTGCTAAAGAGAAGAAAGAGTAAGATTGGACCAATATCATAAATAAGCACTTGTGCTTTGCAATATTTTCTTTAACTGACTTCATTCAAGTCCATGATCATAGAGTGACACAATCATGATGTGCCCGATACTCTCATGAGGGATCTTAAGTGATTCCCTTAGTCAACTCACCTAGGTAGGGCATAAACAAGTGCAATTCAAAGGACCACTTAAGCTATTAATTCAACAACTATATCAAATGTAGTAATCTACAAGTTTCATGTGTTTTGTTATCTTTTTGGCTTGGAACAATGGTGTCCCTTGCTAAATTTTATAAACAAGAATTGTAAAGCATCTACCAAATAAATAATAAAACCACTAAAGGTAAATGAACAAATAAATACAAGAAAGAGGCATTTGAAACATTGAAGAGAAACTGCAAAAAAAAAAATATTTTGCTCGAGTTAATTTTGATGACAAGATTTTTATAAGAAGGGAGAATTACAACATCTTAAAGGTGTGAAATATTGTTTAATAATATTTTAATAATTTTAAAGTATTAGATATAGAAATTAATAGAAAAGTTATAATCTTATAATTGATTAGCAAATTTTATAAGGAAAACTTATATTCCAAACATAATAAAAATTAATGTTTATAATTACTTTAAATAAATATGATGTAAATAAATTAAATTATTAAGAATCTTGTAATATAATTATAGATGTAATATGGTGTAAGCATTCTACACAATATAAATTCATCAACATATGTTTTGATTTACAAGACCACACATTGTTATTATGAGATAAGTGTATGTATATGCTATAAAAATTGTAACATAAGATACAAAAAAATGAATGAAATAAAAAAGAAAGAGAAAAAAAGAAATATTGCTTAAGTCTAATGAACTAGAATATCATGAGAAAGGAGAATAAGAATGTTAAAATATTTTCTTTATAACTCAATCTTAGAGTTGCTCGACATATAAGATAGAAAATCACAACCCTTGTGTCTTCATGACTCAAATTAGGGCTATGATATTTTAATGGTCTCACCACCATAAGAATAGGATGTTATGCAATGGGTGCAATGGTTCAATGATATGTAACATAGAAAATTACTATATAGTGCTGTTGAAACCCATATTAAGTCTTATGAAATATGATTATGAGATCAATTTCAAGATCATTGAATCCAAAATAAAAAAAAAGTTAAGACAATAAAATAACAAAAATCATTGAAGAACACGAAGTAACAAGAGCCATGTGTAGAAACTTATTGTAGGTGTGTTGAGAGCACATTATAACACACTGGCCTAGTGCTACTTATAGAGACAAAGGCGCTCAAGATAACTTAGATCGACACACGTGTGCACTTGGGCACATGCACCCCATTAGCAACCTACACATGGGTGGCGTAGGAGCATTCGCATGATCAAGACTTGCAAAATTTGAGAAATTTTATATTTTTTGTCAAAATCATATGATTTTTATTTTATAATAAAATATTATATCTAATCCTTTATATAAATGGGTGACAAAGATGTATGAAGCAATTTAAAATTCTAAAAATCAAGACTTTGTAAAATCAAAATCCCTCAGAGGAAAACTTCTTAGGAAACTCAATCATCTTACGATAAAGCCCTCTTCTCCTTTCTCTTCTTCCTTTGTTCTTTGTCATTATTACACTTTCACTTCTACTATTGTTTCTTTAAAAAGATGTTTTACTATTAGAGGACTCAGGACAAGAAAACCTCATAAATAGATTAGTTAGCTAGACTCTTTGCCATCATGAGCATAGGATCCTTAATGATATGGATGATAACTAAGTGATAGATGATAATGTGAGATTTGGAGTAGGATAGCGATCGTATGAGGAAGTTTGTGCTCTAAAAAAAGGAATAAAAAAGAAAAAAAGAAAGATAAACAAAATTCTAATATGAAAGAAAGAAAGTTAAGGATATGATATGATATTGTAACATCATTAATCATCAAATCAGGTATGAATCAAAATAACTAGTAAGACAAGCTAAAACCTTAAAAAATAAAGTATTTTATAATATAAAAATAAATATATAGTTAGATGAAGCTCGTCAAGATGAATTCAATGACATTTGTTTCATCTTGATCATATTTGTTGATAATTATTATAATTACCAAATTAAATAAGAATAAATAATAAAAAAGTATTATTTTAATATTAAATAAATATATATTAAAGTTGAATTTGTTTTTTTTAAATAACCATTGTCTCTTACATACTCGTGTCTGATGCTACCTTGTTCCTTAGGAGGGGATTTTAATGCGGCTGACTAGAAGCTTTAGTGAAACTCATTTTGTCAATAGAAATGGCTGTGAGAACCATTAACATATAAATGGAAAGCAAGAAGGAATAGTTGGTGCAATGTCAAGGATTCGTGATCTCCTAACCTATCATCTAAGCTTATTGCTTTCCATTTCTCTCATTTCAAATGATATAAGATAGGATTTGGTTCTAATTAAGATTTTATTTGGATATTATGTTGATGGTATGTGAAATCTCTTAAATTTTGTAATGTAGGGTTTTGAAAAAAGAAAAAATTAAGAGAGAGAAAATACTTGAAGAAAAAGGAAGGAAAAAATTCATTAATTTGAAGTTAAGCAATGAAACAATTATAAATCTTGGTAAATTAAAATTTTTAATTGTATATATTAATCAGAGACTTTTTCTTAGTTGTCTAAAACTAAGAAAATAAGAAATTCAACTTGCAACAAAAACAGGTAATAAAAATAAGAAAAAAACTCTTAAGATAAGTACTATAATATAAATATTATATAGTATGCCTAATATTGTTGATTATTGGCTTTAAGATTTTGCATATGAATTCTATAAATAGTATGTGATATTGATGTATTTATATATTGCTATTATATATAACTATATAAAAATTTGTAATGGTAACTAGTTGAATGCTTTTAAATTTTGATAAATTACTATAGATTGTTATAATATTATTTAGCGTGATTAACTATGTAAGCTTGACATTTAATGTGTTGATACAAAGACATATATGTAGTTAAAAACTATGAAAATGAGAAAGATTATATAGATGAAAAATAATTAAGAGAATGTCAATCAAAATTATTAAAATGACATCAATTAATAGTGAATTCTCTAGAATTAAAATGATACAAGCTTGATGTATTATTGTCGTGGGATAGCTAGTGGCTAATGAATTATATGGTTGACATTTTTTGTTGTGAGTTGGCCAATGGCCAGTGTACCATAAGATTGAGAATTGTATTACGAGATAGCTAGTGGACCAGGGTCACAATATTCAAATTTGTCACAAAGATATAACCATTAGAAATATAAAAATATTGAGCATAATTGTGCATAAAAATATGATATAATAAATCAACAAATAAAATTTTTATTATAATTAAGTAAACTAAAAAAGAAATTATCTGACTACTCTGAGAGATAGAAGGAGCAACAACACTGGCCATCTTGAGGTTTAGTTAAGTAGAAATAAATACTAATAAATAAGACCACATTAAGAAAATGATTAAAAACTTATTAAAAGATTGCATGTGTTTATTATTTTTTTAGAGTTTGTAATATATTTTTTTTATAACATATCATATTTCTTTTATATTTGAACATGAATAAGATTCTACTCGTTTACATGTTATAATCGATACTTATAATTAGACCTTGTATGTGATTCTCTTAAATTGTTATGTATTTTATATATTTATTTATTATTAAACATAATTTACTAAATTGGTGATAGTTGGTTTAGACTTTCTTTGATATTAACATTTTAAGTGCATTGAAATCATAACAAAAAAAGATTATCTATAAGAATAGTTAAAAAAGAATTAAAATTATAAAGATTTATTTTGTAAGAGTTGTACTGAATAACTTGTTAATCATATGATATATTCAGTATTATATCTGTATGTGAAAAAAAATTATAATAGTTAATAAAAACTATGAAACTATGAAACATGATTATTATGATGGTTTTAATTATATACAGTTGATGGCTTCAATTGTTTATAGTTTATGACTATGGATATAAATTGTATGATTATTTTAGTTGTGGATATTCTTGTTATATTGATGCATTTATAAATTAAAAAATTGAACAAATCTAAGAAATATTCTTTCCATTTCAATTCTAAAATTCAAGAGATAAATAAGGATATAAGAAGAGGAAATAAATTAAATTTTGTGATGGCTATATGTATACATGGTTATGGTATATATGAATCTCATGTAATAATTTAGTATTTTTGCATCTTTTATAAATTATAATGTATTGTCTTATTCATTGCTCCATTCTTATTTATTATTTATATATCTATACTTTTATATTGTATTATATGTTTATAGCTAATTACTTGTTTATTAAATATGTCATACTTATTATTTACTTATATTATAAGTTAAGATATAATTACTTACAGTGTTATAAGTTTTTATGAAAAAACTTAAAACCCTAGATGTAGAAAAACATGTTTTATTTATGAGTTTTATGAGATGTTTTAAATGTAGAGACTTTTATTATACTTTTCTAGTAAATGATATACTTATACTTTATTTTAGTCTCTATATTATTTAGTTGCTTTAAGATTATGTATGGATTGGGATGTTTTACTATCACCATCATTTGATTTTGGTTGTATTTAATTGAATTATTGCTTACTTGTTTAGACTTTTTTGTTTATTTTATATCAAGATTTATTTAGTTTATACTATGTGGTATTATGACAGCCTAAATTTTCTAGTGAAGCAACAATTTTTTTTGAGTGGTTTCCAAAATCATACACATATATATACACTCACACATAAATACATACACCACAAATATTACAAATCCAAAACCAATGCACGTACTCAAATTGTAAAACCAATTTAAACCAAAATATGAAAGAAACATAATTGTAGCATTGATAATCAATCATAATACAAGTAAAGATCACAATTATCCTCCAAATTATCAAGTTCAATTTAATTACCCTATTCGGGTTGCTAACCAACATATAATAATACAATGCAGATATACATGGATGTATATGTATGCTTATCTTAATTTTGATTAGTAGTTTCTTTGACCTCAAGTTGATCTTTTCTCGATTTACTTCTTTCTTGTGAACGTGAATCCTCCATTAAGTTCTTAATTTCTTGACTTAGCCACCTAATGACATTTCTCAATTTCCCCTTACATGATTGTAGCACCTTCTTTACTTTCTCTTTCCTTTCGCTCTTTTTTAGCTTCACTATTGGGCTTATAAGATTCTTTAATTTTGTGAAAACTCTTACACAATCATTGAGTTTTCTTTTTCTTTTATATGTGCTTAGCATCAATTCCCTTACCAAACATTCTTAATCCCCCCAAATGGTTGGAAGCCTTTTAACTTTCCTGCTTCTTAGAATCTAGCAATTTCCTATTGGTATAGGTTGTCATCGATCAAGTTTCTTCATCATTTTTTTAAGGTTAGATTGTCGGGAATTTTTTAAATTAGCATTTTATTAAATTATACTATATTGAATTCATTATATCTTGCATTTTTTTTTATCAATCTGATCTTGACAATTTCGTTGGTAGTTCTTTATGATTTTCCTCGACAAGTTTCACCAATCAACCAATTTTTACATTTTCTAGCATCATTTAGTATTTTTAATAATTTTTTAAATTTAAAAATCCTTACAAGATCATTTTATTATTTTTCTTAAATTTGAATTAACTTTTGATTTCATGATTATTACAACTTTTTTGCTAAGAATAATTTACTATGTTTATCATTATAAGCCTTGTCTCGATAAAATTTTATGATTTTTTGTGTCTATTAAATATTCTTAATATATTTTTAGGCTTGTCTAAGATTATAAATTAATCTTTATTAATTTTTGATATTTTATTTTACCATCTAAAAAATTTTGAGTTTCATCAACTAGGTGTCAGCACATTTTCCTTTTTTGAGGAATAATTTCTTTTTTAGTAGTGCATATTTTTTTAAGAAAAATAAAATAAAATTTTAAAATTTCTAAAAATTCACTAAAAATCTATATATTTCAAAATAGTAATAAAATTATATTTTATTAAAAATTTGAGACGTGGGTTTAAAAATTATTTTTTTGCTAAGTTGCATCCATGGTGTGGATTTACTTTCTATTCTTTGCTAATGCCACCTAATTGTCTTGAAATCACCAACCATGGGCCATGGTCCTAGTCAGAGGGCAATGCAATTAATGACATATGATAGAGCATTCTTTGAGGTGATATAATTGAATACAAAGACAATCATGAGAAAAGCTAGAAAGTTTTTTTTTCATGAGGACCATTGAGTTCAAAATGATTTTTATTCTAGAGGGTAAGAATATAACCCATACCATGAGGATCAAACTTGTTCACAACAATGAAGATTACTAAACTTGGAGGATCCTTTGAAAGTTGATCTCTTGTGAACTTGGTTTCTACCACAATAATAATATCCAAACTATCTATACGATTGAGAACTTTGCTTTTGGTAATCCTGAAGGATTCGTGCTAACAATGAACACGCAAGAAGAGCACATTTAGTGGGTTGTTCTTAATTGATATTATAATATAAGTAGAGAGAAGTGATATTACCTAAATTATTTAAAAAAAAATATTCCATTTCCCTTTTTTTTAGCCATTATGGTAATAATTACAGATTTTATATTTCAATGAATTCGCAAAATTGGGCTGCAAAAACGAGAAACTTTTGTTGACTCATTTTTGTCATAAGAAGAACTCATCATTTTCTTTGAACAATATAACATTAAACTAGAATATGTTTTCTAGTTTGAAATAGTCATTTTACTCTTGTTTTACTATTTTTCTTTTACTCTATATGTTTTTGTGGTATTTTTTTGCCTAAACCTCCTCGACCTAATCAATTCACTTGGTTGAACATCATGAAATTGAACCAATCTTATGTTCCAATTTGAACTTCCATTTGGTCCACCCTAGTTGCCTTGACTAAATTCTCCCACTCCTTGATGGATCACAAACCCTTCTTGACGAAGGTTCCAAATTCTTTTTCGACCAAGATGACTGGTTATTTGTTCTTGCTAATACATTTGATTTGTCTCTTAAAAATTCCTTAGTCATTAAATGACTAACCAAAATATCTTCTATATCACACTTTTCATTGAATAATAAATTATCTCTTTTCTTGTCTTATCATAGTGTAAAATTTGTCAAACTCACCTAATAAATCATAACAATAGTTAATATTTGATTTAAAAAATCAACCACCAACACATGATAATGACTCTATTATATTTATAATACATAGCTCTCTCTAGCCCTCAAGACAAGCTCAATAACTTTATCCTAATCATTAACAATCAAACAATTACCTTTCCCTTCCACATGAAATTATATTATCACATCTTCTCATATGCATGGTCCATTAAGAGTTGATTTGACCGTTGGGTTAGGGTTGTCCTTTGTTTTGTGTCTATTATATTGACGAGGTCCTCCCTTTTTACTTATTAGATATAGGAAAACTTATTAATAAGTAATCGTGTCAAATAATAATTATTATTATTTTTTGTCTCTTTTGTCAGTTGGCAAATTAGATTTTCTCATATTCTTATATATATTTGTACGATCAACTTGCAAATATAATTTTATTATTTATTGATCAAATGATTCATTTTAGAGTGAAACCTAACCTGCTGAACCTTTTGTTTATGCTCTGTTAATATCATTCTATGTTATCAAATATTCTAATAAATTATAATATTATAAAAAAATATTTTTTATGCATGTTGACTTTATTATACGATACAACTAAATACGTTACATAACAACACGATGATGTGTTATTTTTCTATATTGTCGAGCTGTTTCCCATTTCTTGATCTTGCATGGTGACAACAAATAATATCAAATATAGAAAAATGATAAAAAAAAAATTAATTAAGGAATGTATTGATGCCTAAAACGTAAAAGAATTATTATTGCAAAGTGACGTCTTGTTGACCACCAGCTTCCAATTGGAAAGATAGACAGCTTCAAATGAAGTAAACTAATAAAAAGAAATCTTTCAATTTTTATTTAAATTATATTTTAAAAATAATCTTTTTAAATGTAATATTGAGATATATATAATAATAAATGCATGATTTTTGTTAATACTGAGGTACCAAGACTAACACACAAAAGCATCAAGGTAGATCTAATACCAAGAGCAAGGAATTGATGGATGCCCTTGGCAAGGCAAAAGTATGTTCATTCCTTTATTTTCAAATATAATAGTGATTATTATTTTAATTTTTTTTAACACAATTGCCTTATTGTTACAAGCTATTAATTAAAAAAATTGTCAACAAAGGTAAATTAATTAAAATAAATGATTAAGAGAATACTATATAAATGATCTTAGAAGTTGTAATACAATTGAAAACTATTCATGATTCTTCGACAAAGGAGTAGAATCTACAAGGACGTGATGTCATTTCAACAAATGTTTGCTTTATTAGGAGTGCATTAGAATTGTGGAACTGGTATATGTGACCCTAGTTTCATTAATAGCTTTGTATTAGGTGAACTAGATCTAGACGAAAAAGTGCACTTGTACTCATTATTGAGCTATTAATAATTGACAAGAAACTCAAAGGAAATTAGAAGTTAATATGAGCCATCCAACTATTATGTAGCATTTGGGGTCCCCAAAAACACATGTAACATGAAATGCCACATATTTTGTTAATTGTTTATAGAATTCCATCAAGATGACAAAACACGTGACACCAAAGTTGAAGAATGCTAAGAATTATGTCCTTGACAAGCTAGACCCTGAATGCTATGTGTTATATAGAAGCTTAAATTTCATTGAATACCATACAATGGTGAGGAGCAATCCATTGTCGTGATCCTTTGAAATATCAATTTTAATACATATGGATATGGAAAAGAAGATGGAGCCAAATTTGCGAATCAATTTATTAGCTAGATGAACACTATTGCTAAGAAGCTTCAAATTGGTAAAAGTAGCTTGACCTTTATGCAACATATTTAGAATGATCTACTAAAGATAATTTGTCATAAGTTTTAGTAACCATTTTATACATGAAGTTACATAATGACTTGGGTCTATATTTTGAAATTTGATATGCATTTTTTCACTTTGGCATAAATGTGGTTGCAGTGGCTAATTGTTTATGTGAAAAAGATGTAGACGATGGTCTTGTTGAAGTTCCTTTTATCAATCTCCCATAATGGATGAATAATTAAAAAGTGAACTCATAATAGCCAAAGGATTTGTTTCTAGGAGAGGAAAAAAACAATCTTATGAAATTTCTCTTTGTGAATTGATAAAGGAAATTGGAGTTGTCTTTTGTAAAGGTTCATCTTAATGGGGCTAAAGTGTGATATTCTACCTTAAGTTTGTCATAGATATCTTTGAAATAATATACTATAACACTTGAAAGAGCTTTATGTATTTTTGTTTTGTTTTCATATATATTAGAGAGACACATGGTGTTACAATCCTTGTTCTTATTCATAGTAATGTGTTAAAATTTGATGTCAACCTGTCCGTGTTTGATCTATTTGCATTAGATTGCCCCATGAGGTCTAATGATTCATAAGAGTAATTCCTTTAATTTTGTCTATTCTAAATAAACCAGAGATACTAATGACTTGCATAACAATATTGTCCAAGTTGTATGCTAGGAAGGCTTTTACTTTTTTAAGTAGAGCAATATCAATAAATGTGGTGCCATTCTAGTCTTTGATTGTAGAATTTACATATGACAAGTTTTTCATGAAAGAAAAGAATTGGTCTCTTAAGACATTAGTTGTCTATCTTTTAAGCATGGTGTTTGAAAAGATTTTTTAACTTTTAGTATCTTTTAGTTAGATTTGGAGGGTGATCTTTGGTGATGCATGTGCATGGTTAAATGAAGTTTTTGGTGTAAAGTTGGAGGTGAAATTATAAAAGGATTAAAGCTATACTAAATTAACGAGTTGTCAAGATTAAAGTGAATATTGCTTAGGATATGATTGTTGATAAATGTGTATAAGTTGCTAATTGATACATGTGTATGAGTTGAATTGGAAAGATTACATCCATGATGTGTGTTCACATTTATTTTCCTGATGCTACCTAGTTGTTTTGAAATTGCCAATCATTAGTCATAGTTCAAGTGAGGGAGCAATGTAGTTGATCTCATTCCAAAGAGCATTTAGATAATATTGTTCAATGCAAAAACAAAAAAGAAAAAAAAATATAAACTATTCTCTCCACTTGAGATCTTGAGATGTTGTTAAGAAGAGTATATCATTGTAATGTCAAAATAATCTCATTTTAGAGGATAAGAATACAACCACCGTTGTGAGAGTCAAAGTTATGAGCATTTTCTTCATTTAAGTTGATTTGAATTTTGGTGTCCTTTGAGAGTTGATCATTAATCAATTTGATTTCTATCATAAAGAAAATATCTACGATTGAGAAATTTGCACTTCCTAATCTTAACAACCTTGTGATAGTCATAAGCATCAAAAAAAGGACATTTGGTGAGTCATTATTAATTGATTTTGTAATACGAATACATAAAGGAAGTGATGCATGGAGTAGTTGAGAAGGGGTAATGAGAGTTATAAAGTTAAGCTATGCCCAAGATTTGATGCAAGTGATGGGACAAGCTTGGTGGGATATTTATTGAAGATGATTCAAACATTCTAAAAAGTGATTTTTGGGATGAACTTTAAATGTTTCAGTAACATTGTCAAAGAGAACAAATGTATCATCTAGTATAGAAGTATGATACTTCCTTGATTAGAGTTTTATTTCTCAATACTATTACTTAGACTTCTCAATTTGCTTATCTCTTAGAACTAATTATAAACTTTACGTAATTATTATTCTATTTAGTCTCTATCAATGCTTAAGATCTAGCTTTATCAATTGTAATAAAAGACATATTCCTTCTTTTACTACATTTTAAAGTATTATTTTATTTGAGCCTATATATATATATATATATTTATAGTTGCAAAAAAAATTATTTTAATTTAAGAAGCTTTAGATTGTCTTTTTCTCATTTAGTTGGATCATATATGTTTACATTATGTAAATTTTTAAATATTTTGTATCTTCAAGGATCAATATCTTTGATTATGTTTGTTTTCAACTTAAGCAAAGTATTTTTTTTAATTATTTTATCTTTTAAAGTATCATAAACATAGTGAATGATTTTATTAATTTTTAATTAAAAAATTAAATTACATTTTAAAAAATTTTATTTTTGATCTTAAAAAATTTATTAGTACATACAAACATCTGTTATGTTAAAATTAATTAATAATGAAAATTGATTATTTAACCCAAGTAATTAAAAAATTAAATTACATTTTAAAAAATTTTATTTTTGATCTTAAAAAATTTATTAGTACGTACAAACATCTGTTACGTTAAAATTAATTAATAATGAAAATTGATTATTTAACCTAAGTTTTCTATATAGACATTTGGTTATTGGGAAATGGAATGATTTAATCACAATAAAACTAAATATTATTAAAAGAATCATTTATGATGCTTGCCTACGTCAATTATGGACAATGTTTTTTTCTCTTAAAAATATAATATCTTTGATTTGAAAATTTTGAACATTTCAATATAAGATTCATATCCACAAGTGTGTGCTATTGTTAACAATCAAGGAATAGGATAGTTGTTGAGACTAAAATACATTAAGGTGGAACTATCTCTTTGATATCACTCATGATTTTCAATAGATGTTCACACAAGATTTATAATTGAGTTTTCAAATGAAAAAAATCTAATAGATACCAAAGAGAAATAACTTTAATAATAATAAAGTGACAACACAATACTATTAAGACTCACTTCATATTTTCACAAGTGTGTAAAGAGTGTCACATCATATCTACTAAGTTTGAACTTAGGATATCCACAGTGGTAAAAGATTTTTTGTACTCTTCTTAAGCTCATACTCATATAGATATGATTCAGACTCATAAAAGTGGTATAACAATCATGATATATAATATATTACTTCTTAGACTTAAAACAAGAACAAAGCTAAAAAAACCTAGAAAATCCTTCTTTTCATTTTGTCATTTGAGATGATTATTAGTAATCTAAATGATACTAATTGGATGCAAAATTATAGAAAAACTACAATTAAATGCAAAAACTTGTCCAAACTTATCTAATATAACCCAAACATTCAAAATATTCCATGACAAGCAGTGCATGTCTAACTAGCCAACATGACCTAATACATCTAGTTTTAATACATCTAAATTACAAGAAAAATAAACACTTCAAGAATATACAATGATATTAAAACAATTTATGAGAAAAGAAATGTTAGTTAAGTCATATCATTCAAAATGCTTACATTAAGTAGATAAAATTCATATAAGGAAATAGATTTACAAAATTTATAACTTTTCATTCATAAACAAATAAATAGACCAAGATGGCCATGTGACATCTTAAAAATAAGGATAATTTATTATAAAAAAATGTGTGATATTTAGAAAGTATTAATAATCTTTATAAAAAAATATTAAAAATTTTAAGATATCGCACAATACGATATTACAAGATCATATAATACAATCGAGTGACATAATCAATTAAGTAAATGGATTTATAATATGAGATTATTTCATATAGGTACAATTATAATAACGTATAAATATGATAGAATAGTTAGTGCATCATCATTATAAGTCATAGGAGTCTAATAGGTTAAGGAGTTGATTATACAATACGACTTTGAAATATTGTATGGTAAGATCAAGTAAAGAGATAATGAACTTTAGATAAATGTGAATAAATACAAAAATAGGATTAAAATTATACAAGACATCTTGGCCATCATGATAAATAGTTAATGCATAAGTATAAATAATTGATATAGATAATACATTATCATACAATATGAAAGAAACTAATATACTAATATAATCAATTGAAAAGAAAAATAAACTATAATTAAAAGGTTAATATATGAACAAATTATATATTACGATAAACATTAATATAAAAGTAGGGTAAGAGAGACGAAAATGATCTTCATCACTCAAAGTTGGAGTAAAGCCATACGACCCCTTAAATCATTCATTGAAGCTTTATTTTTTAGACAACTAAGTCAATAAAACGTCATGACATCATTTTCTTATGTGATGAAACAATTGATAGATTGTTATAATTAATGAAAATGAAACTCAACATCTAGTTAATGTGGTAGAGTTAATTATAGACATTAAAGAACGAGCAATGTTCAAAAGTTAAACCTATAATATTCATATAATAATTAATATTTAAGTGTCTTGGAATTCTCCATGAAGTAAAAGTATTTCAAGAATTTTAAACTATTTCTTGACTATCACATGGTAATTGTAGAACTCTTGAAGATCTTGATAACTACTTTATTAATGTACGACAAAAGATGATTTAGCCTATGTAATTTTTTTTTTATTTTAAAAATTAGAATTGGGTGGTTGTGTATAGTTGGCAAATTTTATTAAATTATTACACAATTAATAACTCCATGGTTTAGTTGTTTGATTGATGCTAATGATAAAATCATTAGATTCTTAACCATTTTGTTCAATTTTTTTTAGAATATGATGAGCAAGTTGCATTATAATTTGTAGTTCTTGTTTTTTTTTTTGGAAATAATTTATATTATCTACAATTTCATTTCATCTAAATAACAATTTCGTTTTCTTATGTTTTCATTCAAATCAAATATGATTTGAGTTTGACAACTTATGCTAGATGATGAGTAATTCTTTAGATCATTGCAGTTTTTCTGAAAGTTTTAATTGAGTTTGATATAATTTTAGATAGATATTTTACAACTTAAAATTTAATATTTAGAAAAAAATAATAAATTAAATTAAATTTCATTCATAATCAACATATGATAATACTATTCATCAATATAAAAATGATATTTCTAATTTATATCACATGATGAAATGTACCTTATGCTGATTTTGCCAAACATATATATATATATATATATATATATATATATATATATATATATATATATATATATATATATATATATAACACCAAAAAGTTAGCTGTTGTGTCAACTTATGTTACTTTTTTCCAATATAATATTTGTTATTTTACTTATCCCAAATCATTTCACATTTAGTTTGTCTTATTTCTTAATTTGCACTAAACTTTCTTGGCAGATTTAAAAAAAAATCATTTTACTTTTTTATAAAACCTTTTAAAATAACATTAATCACATGAAACAAAATTATAAAAATCTTTTCAAATTAGCAGTTTTAATTTGAGTGGTGCTATATTTTGAGTATAAAAATTATGAATTCTTTTTATTTTTTGTTAGCTTCACGGAATAACGAATTTTTAATAAATATTGAAATTATTTAAAAAATACTATAAAATGAAATTTTGACAATGACATGAAAACAAAAGGTTTCTTTCAAGTGTTTGATTAACGGCATAAAAAATGTCTTTTTGGAATATTTTAAAAATAAATTTTATTTTATTTTCAATAAATTAATATTTCTAACCAAACTCTTAATAGCATTAAATTTGAAATAATTTAGTAATGTTTGCCATTTAAATGATAAGATCATTTTCAAAATATTTTATTCTTTATTTTACACAAAAATCAATCTTTTTAAAAAATTTAATTTATTTTTTTAAGTAAAACTGAAAATTATATAAGTTATGTAATATTATATATATATATATATATATATATATATATATATATATATATATATATATATATATATATATGATGACTGTATCATATAATATGACAAATATATTGTACCATACAATTATGTGATAAGAAAATGAAAATAGATTAGTATGAAAAGGTGCAAAGAAATATACTCTAAATGATTGTGTAATACGATAAAATATTAGTAGTAGTACGATTAAAATATTATAGCATAATTTATAAGATCATCGTTAATTATAACTTCGTAAAAGATATAAGGAATAGATCATATAAATAGTATAACTAAAATCATACAAATATTACAAACAAAATCATACAGTACAATGTATGACAATGCTTGAAAATAGTCAGTTGAAAAATGTTATACAATATAATAAGGTAAACACTAGTGTCGTAAATAAAAATCGTTAATATGACATAAGAGAACTGATAGTATCATACTAATACAATATTAAGATTATAACAGTATGATAAGAAGAATATAAGATGAACTTATATTAAATTAAGAATTATACAATATTAATCTAATGATTATACTTATGCTATCAATAAAAATTGAACTAAATGTAAAACTTGAAAAGACAACAGCCAAGAAAACTAATATGATGACAAATTTAATCAACATAAAACCTTTGTAAATATAAAGAATGTGAAAAGATATTAGAGCATGAAGGGATACAACTATAAAAGGTATTTGAAAGACTAATCATATGAAAAATCATGAAAATTAGTATAAATAAACTATTAGTTATGACTTAGTCTTCTTTGAAGAATTTGAGAGTTGCAGCACTTGACAATTGTCAAAAGAGAAAAAGAAGAGATCAAGTAAAGATGTTTTAAAAAATTTAGAAAAAAAATTGTGTAAGAGACAAAGGTAAAATCAAAAGAAAAAATTCTCAAGTACTGTAACAACTGTGAGAGCAAAGATCAAAACCTTAGTGAGGCAAGTACATATATTTAAAAGGTAAACAAAACTTGCTGGTCATGAATATGTTTGATATAATATATATATTATATACTTAAAGCCTTATTATTTAAAATATACCAACTGAAAAATACTTGACTAGGAAAAACGTATTCATGATATTAATGATTTGATGTATTATATATTATAAGTTAAAAAGTTAAATTGATATATAAAAATATTATATTTTGAGATACTTATTAATTTAAATTTGTAATGACAAATTATTATCAATTAGAATATGCAGATATAATCAAAACTTATTCATAGAGTATATAATTTGATGTACAATGTTTATTAGTTAAAGCCCTAAATTAATTTATGCAAATATTATATTTGGAGATTCTTGTTAATTTTGATTGTAATGATATATTATTATTAATTGGAGCATACATGTATAAGAAAAACTTGTATATTATATATATGATTTAATATGATGTATAATAATAGGACATAAGTCTCAAATATGATTTAATATGATGTATAATAATAGGACATAAGTCTTAAATATTATATAAAAAGAAATCTATGAGAGATCTTATCACTGTTTATTACAATAACATGTTTTGATTTGTTATATGCTAAATGTATATCAAATGATATGATGATTTGATATATGATGTAATTGAGCATGATGATATTATGATCTTTTAGTAATATTTTAAATATTTATCATATCATATGTATTAAAAGAAAAAAGATAATTAACATTAAATCTTTTTTTAATAACCAATGTGAGATTAATCATTTATATATCTCTCCACCTAAAAATTTATTAGGAGCTGCTCATTGCTTTGATGATTCCTCTCTTTAGTTATTAAATCATCTTATGACATAAACGATTCAAGTGGTTTTTTTTAATCAAAATATATCTCAATATCTTAAGACTATGGTAAATTTATTTTATCATGTCCAAGCTATGCATTAAATAAAAGATCATCAATATGATCTTTGCAAAAATCATCCTGCATTCACTAATTTTTTAAAATTGAATCTTTTCTTAAAAACAATTAATGAATTTATTTCAAGTTAACTATGATATAATGATATAGAATTGAAGAATAAGATCAAAAAAATTATTTTCAAAAGAGATTTGTTCTCCTAAGTATGCAAAAAAGATATCTAATAAATAATTTTAAAGTTAAGAGTAATTAATTCTACAATTAATTTATCTAAAATAATGAAATTCTAAGTGTCTTATTCATAATAATTTTTTTTTATAAATTCTTAATATTCTAATATGATGACTTGATTATTAACACTTAAAATTTCCTTAACTTGTCAAACCTTGTCTCCTAGGAGTCAAACTAATAAACCAATCTTCACTTGTCTCTAAAAAATCTATAGCCTTCAAAGTTATAAAATAAAAAACATTGAATAACTTGCTTTCTTATGTGTCTATCATCAATCACCTATTAGATCTTATAGAGCTAGTAGCTTGAACATAACTTGAAGTTTGGTTTGGTCTAATGTCCATTAAATATATGTTAAGTTTACGTATTACTCTATGATGAATGAATTTCTACAATACTATAATGCTATCATTGAATTATGTTAATTATGATATTGAAGATAATATAATAACTTATTTGATGATGAAAAATATTTCATCTGATTTATATATTAATACATCGTGTTACTTCTTTATCGAGGCAAGCTTGATAATATTGGTAGAAAAAACAATTTAATTTATATATTAATGTATTATGTTATATTTATTTATTTAGGCATAATATTCACAATTATGATGACAAAAAGAACTAATAAATGTCATGAGCATAAAAAAATTTATGTTAAAAAAGAAAAAATAAAAAGCTGTGAAAAAAACACATTATAGATAAATTTCTTGGTAATATTAATGAAAACAAAAAAAAATGAAAGATAAAACATTGAAAAATTAATTAAAAAACTAGTTGAATGTGTCACATTCCTTATAGAAACATTTTAATTCTTGCAAAATTATCCAAAATTTGTCCATCTTTACATTTGTGTGTGATGACGAATTGTTTAGTCTATCCCATAAAATAAGTTCACAATATTTTATCCTTATTAGATCCAACTTAATATAGAACTTTTATATTTTAAATTTCTAAAATTTTTTAATTTTTCTTATGTTTTATTTACCACAAGTTTATGTACAAAATCTATTAAGACTTTTGACCTTTTTTATTTATTCTTACACCATGTTTTTTTTTTCACCAGCATTACTCTATTTTCTATATTATAAACACAAATCCCATCCTTTTTCTGGTTTGCATTGCTTCAACTTCATCAACACAAGCAAGTGAAGAAAGAAAGGTTTAATTGCTAATAGTGATCATGTCCACGATGTGCTTTTTGCTTTGATTTACAAATGGTTATGTAGATGTTTATGTTGACTTTACTGTAACTTAAATAATTTGCATACTATTTCTGCCTAAACCGTTTTAAATAAAGCAAAGGGCTTCACATTTTTTAAAAGGAATAAAAAAATAATTTTAACGTAAAAAATATACATATGGATCTTCAGCCACACATGTTTAGATCATCCTCGATGTTAAAATTTGTTTAAAATTTACTGAAACAATGAATTGGAAATTCCATTCATAACCATGAACATGAATCTTTTCCTGGTGGCATTATTAAAATAAACTGGAACTCAGCTTAAGGATTGTCACTTAAGAAAAATTGTACTTACGTCATACAGCTGCTCTGTAGCAAAAATATCAATATCCCCAGACTCCTGATGCCCTGCGAACACTGGGCCTCAGATCAAACTTGTACATCAAACAAAAAAAAAAAAAAAAGAATGAAATAAGGAATAGAAAAATGCTTCTCTGCTTCCTCACAAGTAAGAAGCAAAACACATAAATGAACTTGAGAAGGAACTATGAGGAAAAGATCACCAATCTTTACTTCACCTTACTGAGAGTTTCTGCTGAAGAAACAAATGACATTACACGTTTCATTGGGGTCATGAAGGCCAATACAGGCAAAGAAGCAAAATTTTAGCAGGACATGGATACGTTCAAACTGTGGACCTCTTCCTGATTCACAAGTTAGGTATTATTTCCTTGGTGCTCCATATTCCCACTGCTTGGTTACCTGTCTTCAGTAAAAGCTTAATCTTCACTAAGGGAAGGAAGGCAATCACCTATGCTCCATTTTTTGTAGTTTCAGAATGGGAATGGCTCCCATTTTCCACATGCTTCCCATTCACTTGGTTTCTGTACCTCTGAAATCAAATCAAGAAGAAGAATATTAAGAACATATTTGGGTTTTATTTATAAAATCGAGAATAAAATCGATCCATATCATGTAAAGTCTAGGAGTCCTATGTTCTGAAGGAATAATTTGAGCGCTACTATCTGTCTGGGAGAAAACAAACTAATTATTTAAATTTTGAATTTTATGATATTATTTGTTTGGAGAAACAAATTAAATACTTAAATAGTTGATTTCAGCAAAATTGGATATATGGAATTAAAATTTAAATATATTTTAGAGATTAAAATCAAATGTTAAATCTTAGTTGGCACTTGGACTAATATACAGCAAAATTGAATATACAAAGGCTGTGATTGGAATATTAATTAACAATTCGAACTGCATTGCTCTCACAAATTAATTAATGGATATATGCGTATGACGGATGGTTTGCCTTTGAAGTGTTGCTCCAAGTCGGATATAAAAAAGCAGCAACCTTGGCAAATTATAATTTAGTCATAAGATTGCTTCAATTGCCATGACATAGGCTTTTTTGTATTCAAGGTTTGGTAAAAGCTTTTCATTTAGCTGATTTTCCCAAGTCAACAGTGTTAGGGGTTTTATCTTTATATGGCAATCATTATGTTGAGGATTATCTTTTTGATGTAGAAGTCAAAACCCTTGGTCTTAATTGATCTTTTCGAAGTTTTTCTTTGTTAAATATCTCTTTAGTGAATTTTTTGAAAATATTTGGAAGACATTTCTCGTGAGAAGTTAGGTGTATTTTTGGATTGAGGAAGAAAGTTAATGGTGATCTCTTATGTAGACCAATGTTTTAGTTTTTATATTAGTAGAATATCCGCTTCTCTCATCAGCTTAAGTCTTATTTATGAATAAATCACAAACCTTGATGCCTTATTTTATGTTCTTAATCAATGAAAGTTATGACTTTGTTAGAATCCGCATTCTACCCATTTGGCAATTCAGTGTAAGCATGCGAGTCATTGCAACAAATTGGTATAAGATCTTCGATAAGATGTAGATGACACGAGGAAATTTGATGGCACAAAGAGTTTCGAACTTTGGATAACCAAGATGAGAACATTATTTGTCCAACAATGTGTTTGATGGCACTCATACGAAACCAAAATATGTCAAAAACCATGAACAAGAAGGATGAAAATGCACTTTCAATTATTCAAACTTGTTAGGAAATAGAATATCCTCTTCTCTTATTAGCATAGGTTTGATTTATGGATACACAAATCTTGATGTCCTATTTGATGTCCTTAATCGATAATACTTTGTTAGTAGTAGTATTCTATCCATTTGTCACTTAGACAAAAGCATGCTAGTCATCACAACAAATTGGTGTCAGAACTTCAATAAGATGTGGATGAAAACAAAGTATTAAATTGAGAAATTTGATGGAATAAAGAGTTTCATGCCTTGGATAACCAAGATGAGAACATTATTTGTTCAACAAGGTGTTTGATGGTATTCATAGGAAACCAAAATATGCCAAAAACTATGAGCGAGGAGAATGAAAATACACTTTTGATTATTCAGCTTTGTTAGGAAGAAGAGATTTTAATAGAAATGTTTTAGGGAATAACTACTCATTGGTTAAGGTACAAGTTGTAGTGTCTAAATCTTATCAGAAATCTTTCCATCATACTTTGTGATAAAAAAACTATATTGGTTATGTATATATATAGATACTACATAGCCTCTATATGAGTATAATTCCATATTTTACATATGTAATATTTAGATTTGAAAATTGATTATCAAAATTCTAATTTAGATGTTAAAATTCACTTTCATTAGGGAATGTGATTTCTAAGGTTGAGAATACTAATGTTATTAAGCAATCAAAAATATTGGTTATTAAAAGAGATCCCAATATTCACTTTAGTAGAAATCTCATGCAATGTATAAAGATATAGCTTGTTTTTATTATAAGAAAAATAGACACATCGTAAGAGATTGTTGAGAAAAGGCGCAACGAGTCAAATAATCAAGACAAGCCAAAGAATGCAAGCGTCACAAAAGAAATTCTCAAATTCAAAGTCAAGTACTATTCCTTTGCTAACTATGAAAGATACATTCAGAGATTAGTGAATCACAGATTTAACTTATTTTTTTAATTTGGCTTCTCATATAAATCCCATGATGACAGATTTACTTATATAGAAATAATTCAAGATGCACGATAGTTGGCATTGACACAATCTAGTTGAAGACTCTTGATAGCATGATTAAAACATTAACAGTCATTAGTAGTGTTCCAAATATGAGAAAAATACTCGTGTGTTTTAGTGCGATCTATTGCAATGGACACAAGCTTTCATGAGATGCTGATGTCCTTCAAGTTTACAAAGATTCACGGTTATCATGGAATCGAAGGGTTGATAAACTATATTACAATGAGCAGCAGTGAGGAGAATTGCTTCAGTTTAATTATCTTTGGCTAATTTTAGAAAGCATAGTGATTTGGGCAAGTATGGAGTTAGTTCCAAAAATGCAAATAGAAGACCTATTAAGGAGAGGATTTTAAAATAACAGAGTGATAGACATGCTGTCTTATTCTTAGTATCGAATCATACCATTGGAACATTCAGGATAAGAAGATAATAACTTCTAAGAGTGATAGTCAATATTGATGCAAATCATACCATCGATTTTCTCTAATTCAATATTATGTTGGAGTGTAGATGAGCTTAAGAGATCTCTCACTAATGCTAAGTCCAGAAGGAACACAAACTTTGAGAGATTACATAGTACTTTACTATTCAGGGCTTCGGAAGCATTGATAACTTGGGTTGGAGAGTCAAAAGGAAATTATTTAGTAAAAATAATATCCTCAATATTGAGTTAAAAGAGAGAATTGTTAAGATTTGCATCAATATTGACTATCTAAATTATATATTTCTAAAGAAAATAACCCAATATCTGCAAAATTTATTGCAACAAACTTAGATATATTTAATTAGAATTTAAATATCAGCTAAACAAATGACCCCTCGACTCAATTCACTAACAAAATGACAAACTTGAGGCCCTATCTAACAATGCGATTCCATGTCCCAAGAATTAAAGACAGACAAATTGACGAGGTACATTTAAAATATCACATTGCAGAATAAAAATTAAAAAATTAAAAACTATGTTTGAATTAATGAGTCCTTTCTAAACTTGATTTCTAAGTGACATGGTGACATTCAAATATGTAACCTATTCTAAAAACACCTACATGTAGTTTGTGAAGATTTCAGAGACCAATATTATCCTGCAAATTTTTTGTCAGTAATTCAACAGTTCGTTCCTCAACAATCATTAACTTACAAAGAATTGATTCAGTAAAGAAACCTTGGCTGGTGATTAACTGATTAACAAGCAATTGCATGATTAACTGATGATTTAAAGCAAGCAATAGCATGGGCAGCAAAGAAAGAGATACGAGATGGATTTACCCGATCAGATGAATCATTAGAATTCCCATGTAATAACTTCTGGCTCTCCTCCTTTGGCCTAATATCCTTCTCTTTAGAGACCAATGGGAGCAGTGGTTGGCTTCCATTACGGTCTGGCATTTCTGTAGGATAACAGATAACAAACATCATTAATCCCGTACATAGTTGCAGAATCTAAAACAACAGGAACGAAAGAACACAACATGCTACATAAAGTTCCATTGGACAAACCTGGTAATTTTGTTTCGATGAAAAATACCACCAAATTTACAGTATACCTACCATGGACGCACGTTAACAAAAGTTAATGCAACCCAGAAACAACATCAAGTACAGTACTCTAAGAAAACATAGAGTTTAGCTATCTACCCTCATCATTTTACCAACAATTTTCATATCATCAAGCCCAAAAAAGTGTTGCCAAGATAATCACAAGTGAACTGAACAGGTTGGTTTATTTATACACAACTTTGCAATTATATAGGTTGGCTTGGTAACAAGTTGAGACAATTCTGATAACATGTCAAACTTTTTTTGAAAGAACTGTTATAAAGAAAATATTTCTCATTAATAAAAATGTTACGCTACTAACCATGCAACAACAACATCAACACTGTAATGTTTTCGAGAAGATATTATGAGAATACTCTGAATGACAGCCATCAACCACGCAAGCATTTTAATAAACCTGCAAAAATACAACCTAAAACTCAAGTGACGTAAATTACTCCAAATTATCGGAGAAGATATTGACAAAAGCTACAGGGGTGTAGATCATGTTTATAAGATTAACTGTAAGTTAAGTGTGTCCAGTTAACCAATGAATGACGGAAACAGCAAAAATTGTTGGACCAACGGGTGATTTAACGAACTACTAATACTTCTACCTTTTAGAACCATACTTAAAGTATGTACGGACAAAGACTAGAGTAAATATCATGTGGGAAGAGAAAATCAAGTCGCCACAGCCATAAAAGACTCCTCGAACTGCAAAAAGCACAAGAAATAATTGATCAAAGGAACAATGAGTTTTAGTTCGAAATAGAAATGGAGTGAAAACATGCAGGAATACCATTAATAAAAAATAAATCCAGTATACTTTCAGGAGGAGGAAGTGTGGCATACTCTGAGCCCTGCAAGTATTATAGAGGTTATTGTCTAATGCATAAGCAATAGATAGAATATTGTTTTTGGTATTCGCAAGAATACAGTATATGTTTCTAAAATGCACGCCATTCCTTTTCCATCTGTTTATCATTAGTTTTTTACCTCACGACAGTGATAGTTAGGACCTGGAAGATGGGTAGAATAAAATGTAACTATCCGAAAAGCTTGACAAGTCTGCAGCATTAATTAGATCTATAAGATCCAGGGCACAATCAGGCAACAAAACAAATGATCAATATTTTTTTTGGTGAACTTACAGCTAAAATTGCCAATATTCTGCGCCAGAGCAAAACTGTGTAGAATCGTTTGCTATGATAAATGAAAGGATGAAAAGTCCACTACAATAGCAGATTGATATCTCATAAAAACAAACACATCATATCAATAAGAATGCAGTCGTATAACAGCAACCATAAGAAACTGCGAGATCTCAACACTATAAAGATAATTAAACTCAAAGATATAACACTACAATCAATCCCTTGAAATAAGGGAAAAGGAAAAAAATGGGTATAATATCTGAAAAAGGTCAACAACCGCTACGATCAAAGAAGCAGACACTAATGTGGCAATAATCAAAACCTACAAAAATGGATAGACAAAGACAGAACATTATGACAGATTCCATAACAGATGCTTAATGGTAACTTCAATTGGCACATGTGAAATATCAGACGACCTGTGTTGAGCAACTTCAAAAATGGGAAGTGCAAGGTGTAAAATGAACAATCCAATTAAATATGTTCTTGCATTTAAGAAACAATGCAATCTGTCATAACTAGCAACACCAAAGAAACATTAGAGAAACACAGGAGAATAAGTATCCACAACAGAAATGTTCCAAGAAGAACTTACACATCCAAACAGGAAGAGCATATTCTGAAGTGTTGAAATTACCTGATAAATACAACATGTGTACTTCTGGAGCGAAGGCCAACAAAATTTCCAAACAAATTGATGGCATAGAATTCTATAGGTATAAGAAAAAAATAGAATCTTAGAAGAAATAAGAGTGTTGGCAAATGCAGTTCATAAGTTTTTATTCATTTTCACAAACTACAAACGCAGCAAGCAGGACAAAGGTTGCCTTAGGGACAGCCAAGTCTAGTAGATAGGCCTCTATCCTATTCAGAAAGAGAGAACCTTGACTAAGCACTTCTGCCTTTGCACTCTTTCTAGGCTTAGAGCTACAGATGCACTTCATGATGCTGGCATGACTCTTCATCCAAAATAGCATGTCAATCATTTTTCAGATGGAAGCACTGAGACCAACTCCTTCAATTCCAAGAATTAGGAGATGTTTGTCTAGTAAAAGCTGCGTTTATGGCACCCATGCCAACTTAAAGCAACATTCCATTTGATCCAAACCGTTTTGGTCATTACAATAGAAGCATGAGTAGAGTTTCAATGGTTATCCAATCGTCATTTATTAATATCAAAAACCAAAGCAAGTATGGCATATATTCAAACCATCAAGGAAGTATATTCCTCTTTGATAAACCCTTATGATTGGTCTGATCAATCAGGTCTGTATAGGGGAGTGACACATTCTGCACCTTCAATGGTTAACGTTGGTGTGCTAAATGTGCTTGAGCCATCTCAAGAGACACAAGATTTGATTTAGGGGTTCAATAGACCTGTCACAGGCCCACTTTGGTGATTAATGTATCTCATATCCATCAATTTCTTGAATGAATAACAAAATGTAACGCCACAATGCTGGTGAAATCATGTCCTTCCCATGAATTTGCAATAGGGAAAGATTTCTCCTCAACCTTTGTTTTGTTAGAACCTTTGTGATACGGTTTGGAGCTATAAGATGTAGCCAACATGAAGCCACAATAGAGGGATGCCACAAGGCAGCTCATCAAAAACTTTGAATAAGCAATCCCCTATGAATAAGTGTTGGGGATTAGGAATGCCACAAGGCAGCTCATCAAAAACTTCGAATAAGCAATCCCCTATGAATAAGCATTAGGAATTAGGGATGCCAAGAGGCAGTTCATCAAAAACTTCGAATAAGATGTAGCCAACATGAAGCCACAATAGAGGGATGCCACAAGGCAGCTCATGAAAAACTGCAAATAAGCAATCCCCTATGTTATATGCGGTTGGAGAAAGGAAAAACTAATGATAGAATTGTCTAATCACCAAACTTGAATCATAGAACAAGTGCAAAGGAAATACCCTTTTGCATGTTTTTTAACAATGCCAAGCAAGATTTACATAACTTTTAAACATTTTGAAGCTTAGGTGTCATAATCACTCTCTCAAATAAGAAAGCATCCCAATAATCCTCTTTGTCAAAACTTTTGAAGAATAATGGCAGACCAACAGTAACTTGTAGGCAAAAGCGTGACATGAACCCTTTAAAAGGGAAAATAACAAAGAACATATGGAACACATGACATCTACAATGTCCTTTACTCAAGAAGACAAATTTGCATGATGAAATAGATTAATCTACTACTCAATGGAAGACAAAATAATATTTACTTGCGAATTATAATAAGAAATATATCATACTTGCTAATATAAACAAATCAACTAAACTACAAAACAACAAATTTTTGTAAAATGGACAATAGGAATAAGAAATGAGAAGTTGCTAATAAGCTGGCAAAAAGAAAAACACAAATAATATTTTTGCAATTAAGAAAGCAAGTCCTAAGCAAGGAAAAGCATCCTTACCAATATAAAGGAGAAAAATAGTATGGAGAAAAAGGTTTCACTAACATATGCCCTGTCTGGCCCAAGCTCCTAAATTAAATACTTATATAAGAAAACGATGAGTAAAGATTTCAAAGTTAAATTACTACTATAAATATGCATATAGTGGACCAACACACCGGGAGGATTTTGAAACCAAGATCATTCAAAACACGTCCAGGTCGATGCAAATAATGAATGCCTCGAGCAGCAACTCCATGAATATACTACAGCCATGCAAAAATATGATGTCAATACACAAACAATATATTCAAATTAATGAAGAACTCAAGAAAAAAATTTCACAAATCAGTACATGAAGACTAGAAAAAAAATTGAAGAAATATACATAAATATATCCACTAAAATGAAGTAGTGGTATTACTAGCCAAAAGACCTAATGATCTCACTATATTAATGGAATAATTTATCTTCACAAATCACAATATTACAATCCATCAATACTTATTAATGTGTTCAAACTATTTTACTAGATACATGTACCACATTCATCATATATGCACATGAATTGCTAATTAATAACAATCTCTATTCAACAAGATTCCCAACCTATTTAATCTATCACAAGAATCTCATGGCACATGACAAAATATGCATGCCACAAGCAATCATATTCAAGCATTACATAAGGGACAATCAGAGTTGATGACCTAAGATCTCAACACCATTGTGTGCATGATGAAGTTAATTGGTCTAAAGACCATGCCAACATTCTCATTTGTTTCTAAGTTGAGCTCCTAAATTAAGGAAACATCTTTAATTTTGTTGATGTCAAATTAGTGTACATTATTTATTATCAAAAACTTTAATAGTAATACATCCTTAAACAAAATAGTAGATCACATTAAGGAAATAGCACAACAGAATTGAGCACCATTGTTGATTCTTGGCACTCCCTCATTCCCCAACAACCCTTGCCCTCTACCTCCTTCTACCATTATCAAGACTCCATTCAATGGAGCTGTTCACTTCTCTTATGGACCAAAAAGCATGATGGAGACTCACAAATGAGCTATGGTGCAAACACATTCAGAATACTAGCTAGTTGGTCATATTATCTCCCTTCTAGTGAGAAACCTGCATCCTTATTGGTGTTAATTGGTCAAATGCAAATTAGATAGGTTCTATTCAAGCTCATTCAATTAACTTCCTATTGTGTTTGAGCTCAATTCATTATCTTTTGTATCAATGCCAATCAATCTCAATTGAGGAAAGGAAAATTATCACTAAAAAGTTTCTTCTAAAATAATTGAGATCTAAATTGTAGCACATGCAAAACCATCCTCTACCTTAGCACCATCTGAAATCAACTCAAGCACGAAGCACTTACACCATCAAAATGATCACTATCAAAACAAAAATAAAACAAAGCAAATACTATACATAAACTAAAGCATTTAGCGAACAAAGAAGTACAGAAAAGAATGGACCAATTAGATTGCAACCTGTAAGCCAAACAGACGTCCCTTCTCTAAAGTACAAAGGAGAAATATATAAAACAAAACTAAAATATAATTAAGCATCAAATGATATCACTATTGGAAATCCAAATATTGTAGAATATCAAGAAAAGTTTTCCAAAGATAATCAATATATCAGCCAATGCCGTGAAGCAATACAAAAGAGAAGAAAATTCAACCATAATGAACCATGCAAACTATTTTTCCAAATTTGCATTGCCTACATTCAAATACCAAGAAAAGGTCCTAGAAAAACCAACCTGAAATATGAGCCCCAGAAGCAGAAGCTTCCAATTCTCAAGAAAAATCTGTAGCTCTACACACGTCTCCATTGCAATCCTTCTCCACAGCTGCGCAAGCACCAAAACCACTTCCAAACCTTTCATTCCTCGAATGAACATAAACAACCTTTAAAGAAAGGAAATAAGTACCTTCACAGCCTCTCGTGCAACGTAAAGCGTCATCCTGACCGGCGAAGACAGACAGTTCCATAGACTTCAGCATCCAGCACCTATTTCCATCCGCATCATCCTCTCCATTGTTCTCCTTGACTACGCCAGCCTGTAATTCGATGTAGGTTCCAAGGTGATCCTTATTCCATATACTCTACAGAAAAAGAAAGCGAACCTATGGAACTTGGTATATACACCTTCCCGGTTGGAAGCCTTCAAAGGTAAGGAAACCGGAAAGCTGGAAACCGCATGTGTTGAAGAAATCAGCAATGATGCGGATGGAATGCGAGGGGGAATGAAAAGAGATCGCTCGTGTGGATCGACCGCTCCTGCGTCAGGAGCAAGATGGAAAAGAGGTGGAAACCGATGGCGAGATCAATGCGATTCCTACACGAGAAGGGAGCCGAAGGCGGTGTTTCCTTCCCAGGGAATATATTTATTTTTTATTATTCAAAAATATATATTTCAAAAATCAATAACATATTTAAAATTAAAACATTTTGCTCCTTTTGCCTCAGCTCGGCGGCCCATCTCCGGTTAGGCCGTTCGCGCGGACGAGCTGATTGGGTTGCCTAACATTTTCCAGATGGCTTTCGCTGTCGCGGATACTTCAGCTAAGCCACGTCATGACCATATCATAGCCGTCCATTACCAAAGAGTTCTATTTCATGAAATACGATGTAATCCTCCTCTTTCACCGAATATCCAACTTATGTTAAAATATGAATCAAATAAAATATTAAAAATATGCCTCCTACAAATTGACAATTTCAAATTAAAATATTATTTTATTAAATCAATAATTTTTATACTAATTTAAAAAATGCATCAATTACAAAAAGTTACTATTTCTTGTATATTTCATCCAATTTGTTTTGGATGTATTACATTATTTTTTTGAAACATTAAGCATAAATTTGATTATCATTAATTCAAATATACATTAAACAATAATAAGATTACTTGAATAAAAATATATTAATAAGTTAATATTTATATTTATTATAAGTGATATTTTAATCAGGTTTATAAAATTTTACAATTTCTCTTATTCAATTTTATCAAAATAAATGTGATTATAACTTTATCAAAATAAATTGATTATTATAATTATTATAACAAACATATATTATTTAAAACATTTTAACGATAACAACTCAATAGTCTTTTTAAGATTATCTCAAGTTAAGCTTCCAACATAATATTTTTTTGTATATGAATCCAGGATTTATTGGTCTATATTAAAATTCAATATCATAAATAAAATATATTAAAATATACTAAGTTTAGAGTAATTTATAAAAATAAATTTATTTGACTAAAAATATATACTTTACCTATGGATGAATTTAAGGCTTTAAAAATATAATTTAAAATTATTTAACTATAAACCATAGAATTTCATAGTTAATTACCTTAATCATAAGAGTTTGAGAGAAATTTAATTTTAAAATTTTTAATAATCTTAATAAATCGTGTTTATTAACTTGAAATCAAAACCACCATCCTATGACTATAAGACATAGATCATTCTACAAGTTATTAACTAAAGCTCTTACCAAGGATTTTTATTTTATATATGTAAATATATATAATCATAGTCAATAATTACATTTCAATCTTAATCACAATAATAAAAATTCATCACTCCATGAGCTTAAGGTTGCTAACCAAGATAGATTATGTATATGCTAGCCAACCAAACACAATATATATATATATACCCTATCACACCTAATTTTGGACATTAGTAAATTACAAATGTGTATTAGATTGATTCAAGTATTTGATAATTAAACTTAAACATCTTATATAGAAATGAACTTAGTAAGCCTAAATTATTTTAGTAAATTGAATAACTATGCATTTCACATTCTTATGATTTTATTATCTCTCTATATAATAAAATTTTCATAAAATGACAAACCAATAAGTAGAATATAAAATTATGAAAATGATTAAACCAAATTCTTATAGAAGTCAAATCAAATTTGCTCAAACCTATTTGGGCTTCATACTCTTCAATAAGGTCAAAATATGAAAAGAATATTTTAAATATAAAATTATCTATAAAAGAAATTAAAATTCATACTTGATAATATTTTTATAAAATGAAGTATTCTTAATTATTTACATTACTTTATAAGTTAATGTAAAGCTTATTAATTTAGGTAGTACAGTGCAATGGAAATTCCAAGTTTAAAAGATGATTCAATGACATTATTGTACTTGAGATCATATAAAACCTATTTAATGGAAATAAATGATGAGATTTATTATTTCAAGATGTTATTATTGTTTAGATATTTAATTCTCCATTTGTTATATTATAAACAAGAAAACTAAGTACATTACATCATATTTTACTCTTAAGATTAAACTTATCATATCATATATCAAGTTTGTCAACTAAGTTTGATGAGATATGAATTTTAAATCTTAACTCACCTTTGGGTATTAATATGTAATTGCATTTTACTTATTCAACTTGATCACATAAGTCCATGAAAATAGTTTATTTTGTCCATGTGATTTTAACCATGTCTTAAACAAAAATGTGATAGATCATCTTGATCAAGGCTCAAGGATATGCTATTTTTAATTAGATAATAAAACTTTAAACTAAATAATTAATTATGTAATTTAATTAATCTGGTACCAATAAATTTATCAAATTAATATAAAAAGTGAGAATCATAATTATCTATTTATATGTATTATATGAGTTATAATTTTAAATACTCCATTATGTATAAAACAAACAAATAAATTAATAGATCATATAAATGAAATTATCATTATATTTGAAATAATGTCTTAAATGTATTAACAAAGTCAAATAATAATTATCATTCTAACTTATGATCTTTGGTCAAAATTTTTACAATACCCTAAGCTTAAAAGTTCCAACTATTAATCACTTGTATGCAATGAATCTCGGTCACAAACATTTATAAAGTGTGCTTTTAGCAAATGTATGAGCACGGAGGTTAATCATCTTGCATATCCTATCTAATATCCTTAAATTGAAAATTTTGTCCTTGTGATTCATACAACAAAAATGAAATCATAAAAGATATATAAACTTAATAAAGAATTACAAAGTACTCATCTTTGTGTATGTCATACATAATTATAATAAATAATATTATAAATCATCTATAGAACTTAGGTGGTATTAGTTTTCATTTTATTATCATGAAGGATATGAATGATGCATGCATTAGAACCAAATCTTACATTGTAGAAAAGCTTTGCCATCTTATTAGTTTTAATTTCTCCTTTATTTGGAGGATTTTGATTAAGATGATACAAGAATTATTCATTGTTAAAAATAATTGATATCAAATTGAAAATAAATCATTCAAATAATGATCTTTGAATTTAGATTATGATAAAAAGTATTTGTTGACATACCTTAAATGTTTCACTCCTATTTGATCATAAGAACACATGAAAAGATCTCTTCTAATTATCAAAACTTATCATAAAAAAATAATTATAAATATATATATTAAATTAAAAGTAAAAAAAATTTGTAAATCAAATTATCCTAACTAAAACTCCAATGAATAAAAAATATACACTTGATAATATTATGTTTGACTAATTCTGATAATCAAAATTACTTTTGTTAATTTATAAAATTAATTTGAAAACAATGTTATATCTTAATGATCTTTACCCTTTGATAATGTCGATAAAGGTAAGTATGACGATGGATGATTAGAATAAGGGCATCGAATAAGGTTGCCATATATGAAATACATTCATCATTCATATTCATTTTATATATCATATTAAACTCATGTATTAATGATTCATGTATTTAAATTATATACTTAATCTTTTTATAACTTCATATTTTTAAAAACTAAATTAATACACGTATTTAAAGGAAGCCCCATATTTATGCAAATTATAGATTGAGAAAAGTTTTACTGTTAGTTTCATTAACATTCATATTTGTCTTCATGAAAATAAGACAATAAGAGAGATTATTCAATCTCATGAGTTTAATCATTATGTTTAATATTGATAACAACTCATGTTTTCTTATAATGACCTAACGCTTTCGCATTAGAGTGGTTTTTAAGTAATTTATTCAGATGGCTCATCAATGATCTCCATGACTCAAAGAGTATATTAGTACTTGAGCAAGGTCAGAAGGTCATCAAGTAGTTCTAAGACGTTTAAGAACAAAAAAATATTCCAAAGTCTACAAGAGTCCAAGTTTAGAACTTTGTTCTTATCCTACTAAAAGTTATATAAATATTATAATTATATCTTTTACTTTGCAAGAGTTTTTACATGTACATCATTACATCACATATTTTTCATCTAAATATCATATAAACTAAATAATTCACATATAAATTGTAGAACTTTGGTCTCATGTATTGTATCAATATGCCATTCAATATATGCATATGCTAGCCTTAGTTTACTTCAAGTCTTCAATATTGAACTCAAAACGCAGGCCAATGATGAAATTACTCCTATCTAAATAATTTAGCATAAAACTCTAAAAATAAAGTTAGAATTTAACTAAAATATTCTACTTCAATCTATACAAGAAATCTTTAATTAATTTATTCTCAAATCAAACTTCAAATTTGTCAAATTACTAATATTATTGAACTTAGTCAAATGCTTACTTCTATCTAAATATTGGCTATATGACTTCTAAATTGCCAATTTCTCATCAAATAATCACCATCTCCTAAACCTATACCATTCAATCTTCTACATAACAAAGAGCCTAACTATTAGTTTTTGTAACTTTCTCGATTATAATGGCCTTTATTATGCTTAGGTTATGTGTCAATTTTGCCTCCAAAAAAGAACACATCTTTCATCCAATTTGTTTTCCACAATGTCTTTCTCAATGTTTATAATAATATGCCACAACCAAAGGTTTTGTTGATCCAACAATTCTCCAACCATATTTGCCAACTAAACAAAGCCTTATATAACATAACACTGTCACTAAAGGTCAGCTCAACAATCTCTTAAACAATCACACTTTAATTTGACTGCAATCATAGGGCTACAAATACTTCGTTACTCGTCTATAACAATCAACAACTATACGTTATATATACTATTTATGTTGACAACGTAATAGTTATCAACATTGACTCCCAAAGGATTAGAAATCTAATAGCTTCCATGATTAAAAAAAAAAAAAAAAAAAAAAAAAAACTCTTCTTAAAGATATGGGTCTATTACATAAATTTTTAAGGATGATGCTCCAACAACTCTCATATAAATTTCAATACCCATAGTACGCATATATCCACAATATTCTAACCAATGAAGATACGATGGATTGCAAACCGTGGATGAGCCAAACGACGACTACACTTTAACTCTTTTCTAACTTGGGGTCAGCTCAGTTGAATGCTTCTTCATACTGAAGCATTATCAGTGTGGTACAGTAATTCAAATTACTCAATCAAATATCAACTTTTTTGTCAATAAAATCTCATAGTAAATGCATGCATCTACCATAATTCGTTGGCCTACAATTAAAAAAATACTATTATATCTCAAACATTACATTCACCATGACATTCTCATTCAATCAACACCCAAACTTACCTTAGATGAGTATAGTGATGCTAATGTGGACTCAACAACAAAACTCTACCAACAAATCTATGTTTAACTAATTTCAAATATTAACTTTTGGTGTTCTAAAAAGAAATCTATGATTACTAGTTCAAACATTAGGGTTTAACAGAAAGCAATGACAAATACAATGTCCAAGCTAGTTTGGATATAATCCGTGTTATGCAAACTTCGTTTTTATCCACAATCTGCTCCAACAATTTGATACAACAATAATGGAGCCAACACCTTGCAACAAATTCAATCAATCCAGTTATTCATAACAAAACGAAGCACATTAGGATTATCTATCATTTCCTTCATGATGCTGTTGACAAGAACTTGTTGAAAGTATGTTCTTAACTCCAATTAGTTTTCAGATCTCTGGACCAAAAGTCTTTCGCTACATGATTTCAACAATTCTCCTACAAGTATGTCATTGTCTCCACTGCGTCTCACTTCTTGGGGTGTATTAAACCACATCAGAAACCCAATCGCCTTCTCCAATACAATAGAAGCTCATGCATGAATAGACCACCTTGGATTATCATAAACAAGCTTTTAGTATTATTATACTCACCTACATGATGTATGCCTTACACATTAAATTTCAATCTATTTTATAAAATTTCTTTTTCAAAACCTCATTTACAACATCTTCTTAAAACTCACAAATTATACACAAACAAAGACATAATCAAAATCATGCATTTGTAACTAACCCTGACATAAATAAAGTGTCTGCTACTTTGCGTGGAAGGGCTGCGTTTGTGCATTTCCTTTACAAAAAGATTCAGCAGACTTTTAATCCACAAATGCAAATTGAGTGAACTTTTTTGCTTTCCTGTAAAGTTCATCATTGCTAGTTATACAAACGTCACCATAAAGAGCAAAAGGGTTGTTTTTGAAAAACATGGTAGATTGAACTGAGAGATGTGATCTGCCACTAGCCAGAAGGATGTAATTAACACATCAAGCGATAATAGCAGGCCTTATAGACACTTATTATTGTAACCTGATGTTATATCTAATAGTTTACAAATTAATCATATAAGACAGCAGCACAGGATGTTTCACCACTTAGAAGACATAAATTACTTGAGCATGGATCTAAAAGACAATATATGTGAATCAAATGAAGAGGTACATGAAGAATCGTTGAGAGTCCAGAAGTCCTACTCAGGTGAAAAGTGTTTATTTTTATGGCACTGTGTAAAGGTTATAGTTTTGATGTTACTTCTATCCTAGAGCTTTTGTATATGCACTACACTCTCATTTGAATATCATATGTAGTTTGTTCATTCACGCATGATCTTGGATTGAAATATCTCTGGAATCCATGCAACAACATGGCTAAATGAAAGGATAGTGGCTTGGATGTTTGGTTGAGTTATCTAATCCATTCATAGTGTTGATTGTCTTGGGTCGCCCCCAATATGAAGGAATGGATGATGGCTAGCCTACCATCTTGGACTTCAGTAAAGTAAAGAATAGTGATGCTCAAATGGGATTACTGGGTGTAAACTTAGGTATGTTTGAATATAACTAGAAAAACCTCCTGCTTGGTGCATCAAATTCTACCTCCATTTGCCTAAGATATAACAAAATCAATCTAGACGATCTCATTCATCAATTTCTTTAGCCTTTCCTTTGCAAAAATAGTCAGCCCTAATTTTCCTATGCATACAAAGAGTTATTGTTCAAGCACATTCAATCTCAATTCAAGCCTTTTCATTGAATATTTCCACAAACTAAACGCTCTCATTGTCACCAACAACTCCTTATTGCCAATCTTCCTTTCCACTGATGATTTCATTCATGGAGTCCAACAGTGCCAATGCGAAGCCAGCAAATACTGCATGACTCCAAACAGCTGTACCTTCTTCTCCTGAAGCAGCAACAACTCTAACAATGTTGGATCAGACCACAATCACCGCCTACCAAAAATTTCATTGCCTGCTTGCCATAAATGGAAATAAAGCCTACAACCTCTTCAACTCGATGATAGCAACAGCAATTTTGAAATCTTAAATCGACAAACCATAGCTATGATACCACTTGTTGAGGAAAAAGCTGAATCCCCACCACAACACGTGCAACTCAAGAGAAAATAAAAAATCAAAGAGAAGAAAAACACTTAAAGAAGATTATATTTTAGATAGAATGGCCCTGAATTGGCTCTCAACCCAAAAATTCTATAGAAAGATTTTATATTCCTTCCACACAAGACACAAGAACCAATCTCTTTTATTTCTCATAACCACAATAAAGTTTTTCTACAGGAGACAATATATAAAGATTTCCTATAAATCCTAGTTATAATTATAATAAACAGAGCAAATATAACAAATAAATTCACTAAATAAATATCATTATAAAACTAATTATAATTATGTGAATAGAACAATCAAGGTATCACAATTATGATTAGTAGTCGCTTAATTTAACAAAAAAAAACATATTCCAATTCAACCTGACCTTAGATGTTCCTACAAAGCAATTTCTACAAAAAGTTGAACTTGGAATATTCTAATCTGCTTAACTTGTGCCATGTAAATAGCTGCATTAGTAATTAAAAATGCTGTCAAACTTTGGGTAAATTTATGCATACATATAAAACTCATGGACGTTAACACATAAAAAAGGGGTCTAAACTTGAGTAACTTTTTAAACTACAATAGAAAAAAATCAATAAACTGAAGAGGAAAATATGAAATCTCAGCTCCTCGTTCTAAACAAACAGTTAATCACAAAAACTCAACGGTATAAAACTTTATTTACAATATATAACATTATTCCCATAGACTAAACCCAAAAGTTGAAGTCACAGGGCAAAAACTTTTATTTTTACCATGACTCAAATCTGGTCCATCCAATTTTTATTGGCACATTAATGCTTCTCTACAAACATTATAAAAAAAAGGTTTTGAAACATCTTTTGTGGATCAGTGAATTTCCTTTTTGTTAACATGTTTGACTGATTACAAGTTTGCTAATTAACATATTACCCTGACAAATGTCTTATCTATTACTAAAGTTCCACAAAGACTGCCAAATAACTAAATATCCAAAAGGTCATTATTTTACATTTATGTGCTGATAAACGATACAGAACAAAAGTGCAAAAAGCTCAGCAGTTCTGCCATTTGGCATTTTTATAGAACTTGCTTCCATGTACATTTGTTGTTTAATGTTTCACTCCTGATATTACTTGAAATGGTGACAAACAAAAACCCAAGCATTGAAGCCAGTCTTTTGCCAATTGTCATGACCGTATCCTGAGCAAATTCGTGCTCATGTTTGCATCAGATGCACAGCAATCAGCTACTTTTCAACAGATTGCTATTTTCACCACTCAGCAAGTTAATTCAAGAGAAGGATAAAATGAAAATCTTCAGACGGAAAAAAGCAGCAGCGTACCTTGAAGGTAGCCATGCTCTCCAATGGATAGTATCCTACAAGGTTTAATGAAACTCCATAGTTTTCTCTGGTATTGATTCATCTAGGAAGGCATGAAGTGAAGTCTAATACTGAAGGAAACTAAGCTCTCCCAACAGGCGAAAGAGGTGGATGGTGTTCTACATAGCTTGTTGGAACTCCATTGTTATGCCTATTATTCATCCATGGACAACCATCATATGGGTAATCCCGCAAGTTTTCATGATTGACTGACAATGAATGAATAGGAATCCTGCTGTGTAGGGTAGCGATACAGATTGCAAAAGCTTGAAGTGACGAAATGGATGGACTAAACTCAACAGTATAAAGACCCTCTTTAAAAGCTATCATGCTGAAACTATGCTTGTTTTCCTTTTTTCCACCCTGAAAAAAGAGCGATTGAATACAATGAATACATGGAAAACCCAAAGAACGAAAAAACACAACAATTCTAAAAGGCGTACTTGAATAAACAATTCCATACGCCTATTTTCATCTGTGATTGAACATTCTTGAACTGGTGCAGGAGCAGCCTTCGACTCTTGAAGCCTGTCAGCTAAAACACTTAGCCAGCAACCCTCATCCCATCCTCCACAATCACATGACCCTCCTGATTTCCATCTTTCAATTATTGATGATGGTTTTCCCGTGTCTGAGAAGCCATGAATCCCACTAGGGAGAATGGCTGTGATAGTATTTGTGTTTGAATTTTCCGGATACTGCACTATTTGCAAGCCATTTGCATGGAAGGAAGAACATCTATTCTCAAACTTGTCACAATCTGGATCCCTGCATAAAGCCTCATAAAAGCAATCATTCACTGTTTCATAAGCAGCTTTAACAATTATTGCAGCAAGCTCATTGCTGCATGGATCAAGGCATGCTTGGCTTGAGACCTTATCACCAACCAATACATACTCCTTTGAAGTGACAAACTTGTTCGAATCACAACAAGACAGCTTGGAACATGAAACCTGCAGTTGGCCAACAACATCATAGAGCAAATTCGACTTTTTATTTCTGCTTTGGCCAATCCAGACCCCACCTTTCTTCTTTGATTCTTCGGCTGTAAATATTGTGTAAACAGCAACAAGATCATCCTTGACCAAATTGCCTGTTCTTCTCACTGAGCCTACAAGTACACTGTGGTCCGTGGTTGAGAACATGAAGAGGGGTTGCCCATTTTTCCAAGCTAGCTTCAAAAGAGCTTGCCTCATTCGTGCATCATACCTATCATCCTGAAGTAAAACAGTGCTGCAAGAAGATACCAGGCTACAAGAGGAGCATACTTCAGCATCAGATGTTTTATGCATGGCATTTAATGAGTTAGATTGATTTCCATTTGAAATCATATTGTCATTGCATTGTTTTTGGGCATGGTCAATTGGTGAGCTTGCCATTGACCTGGAATTACCACCATGCTTTGGCTTGAATAGTGGATCTAACATTCTCCTGAGTGGGCTAACCCTACCTCTGCTATTGCTTCTCCCTTTTTCATCAACGTTATCTGAACCATTGGTCTCTTTCGGCTGATGGCTTAATGAATCTTCATGCAAACTAGAGCTTCTGTTTAACCACTTTAGGCCGGCTTCCGAAGGAATTTTAATTGAGCACTCATACTTTCCTTTGGAGATGCTCTCGACTTTCTGAACACTTGAATGCTCAACTACATTATCTATGCGATGCATAGGCTGCTTATCATTATAGCCGCTTCTCGCATCTTTAGCAATTGTTTGGTGGGTAAAGGCTTCACTTTTTATTAAAAGAGCAGCAGTTCCCATATCAGTAACTTCACTTTGGATCACAGCAGGGCGTGGATGTTGGTGTGGAATATTATAAGGCACAATAATGTTCTGTGAACCTCTTTGAGAAGGTTTTCCAGAAAAGCTGTTCTGAACATCCAAAGTCTTTTTGCTGACAAGTTGTGATGTTAAATTTCCAGTTGATATTCTGTTATCTCCTTGAGGATGATCTACAGCAACACCCACCTCCATGCAATTCCTTTCCAATTGTCCATCAGCTAATTGTGCAGCATCACAAGTTTGCAGATTATACATTTTAGATTTCTTTCCTTGTGATGGGCAGTCTTCTTCAGCCTTCATGGAAGTTCTTAAAACATGTGGACACTTGTTGCAATTTTCATTGTTGCTCTTAATTAAGGTTCCTTTTGATGAAGTTCTTGAAATAGGAGGGGAGCTGAAAATTTGGGATCTTTCCTCAATCATATTAGTTTTTACGGTTTTTGAAGATCGATCAGGGTGACCAACAGAAGAAGAGATTTGATTCCTTCCAACGGGGGACATAGTTCCACTTCTACCAGAAGACAGCTTAGGAAAAGATGATGATGGCCCTGCCTTATAACTAGCTGAAGGAACTGCATTTCTTTGGTCCATCTTTTGAATGCTTGTCCACTTCTCAAGTCGCCTAAAATCAATAACACCAAAATTTAGCGCCTTCCCCTGTACATTTTCTTCCTTCTCTGTGCGTTGAAGGTAACAAGGGACACTTGACATATACTTAACCAGCTCTTCGGATCCAGCTCCTTTTCTACTTGGCCATGGTTTTTGACAGTTTATGGATGACAACTGGCTAACTCCAACTTCAACTTCCCTGAAGGTCTCACTATCATTTGATCCAGGCTTCCCAGATGGTTTTCTATATCTCAAGATCTTGGCTTCATCCACAAATAGTGCTCTTCTAGCCCTAGGCGCTGCTAATTTCTCCACCAAAAACTTGGACGGTGGGTGCGAAACAATTTTTGCAGGTGTTTCACATTTAAGCCTGGCAAATTCTCCATCTATCACAGCTTCGGCTTGCAAATTGGGATGCATGGTGAACAAGCTACTCAGTACATCTTACCAATCATGGTTCACAGTTCTATATGAACTGAAAGTGACCAGCATCTACTTTCAGATAATAAAAAACAAAGTTTTATCCTCTTCTATGGTGCGGAAACAAGAAGGAAACACATGACTGCAATTAAAAGAGCTTTCAACGCACACAAAAAAAAATGAAAATTGAAGAAGAAACCAATGCATGAAGAATGTTAAAATAAATAGAGCAGAAGAAAACGTACGACTCTCGAAGGCTTACAGGAGAAATCAGAAAGCTTTAAGAACTGAGCAATATTATGCAAAGATAAATTAGAGGAGCCTAAACTCAATTAAGCAACCTGTTTCCCCTACCAAATCGAAAATAAAAAAAAAAGTATTGCCCTTAAAAAAGACCTATTTGGATAAAACCATTAAAGCAGGTCATCATTAAAAGGAACCAGCCGCTCCTCCGTTTTAACTAGCTACTCTGCTCGAACCTTCACCAAAAAACAAGGCTCCAACCTCGAATCCGAACAGAAATCAGAGAATAGATCCAAAGCAAGTCACGGAAGAAAATAGAAAGATAGGAAGGACTACGACCGAAAGCGATCTAGAAGAGCCGAGCGTACCTCTCAAGCAAGGACGAGGAGGCGGGACTCGGACTCCCTTACCGCTCTCTCCGGGCTTCTCTTAGAGATTGCAGGCAAGGAAAGAAACACCAAACTTCAGCGGGAGAGAGCTTCGGCGGTAGTTGGATTAGCTGGGACACACGCACAGAGAGAGAGAGAGAGAGAGAGAGGGACAGAGCGACAGAGGCAGAGCGAGAGTAAAGAAGGGTGAGAGAACGGCGGGCGTCGGATCCGGAGCCCGAACCCGCTGGCGGGATATCGGGTGGGACCCGCGAGGAAGGTACTTCACGGGTCTCTCTCTCGCGTCCGGCGGGTCGGGCCCGTGGAGTCATGCTTCGCTATTTGATAAGGGAATGACTAGCGATAGGGAATCTGGGACAACTTTTTCGCTTCTGAATGGTAATTTTGTCCTTTGTCAGTTTCTGCGTGATATCCACACGCCGGTTTAAGGAAGGTCCGCGTTATGGGAGCTCGCATTGGGCATTGTCCTCGGCTTAAAAACGTGGGGATGAAAGTGCCAGTTATCAATTTTCATGCTTGGTCCTCGGCCGTCGGCAGCCGTCTTATTACTCATTTTTTTTAATTTTTAAATACTCCAAAATTTCATTTGATGATTGATAAAAAAAAGTCGCTTTAATAAGAAAGTAAAACAATACAACCTAATTTCATCCTTCATAGGTTAACTGTTTCTTCATCTTATTTGAAAAGTATTTCTTATTGCAAAATCTAGAAAAGTAATAATTTAAAAAAAAATCATTTTTATTAACAATTTTATCAACTAAATTTGTTGAATCAAAAGGACTCCAGATCAAACAATGGCTTCAATTATGCCAAGGTTTGCAAGATTTTAGTTGAACAACATACTATTTACAAAATCACAATAAAAATAAAATATGAATTAATCATATTTTTTTTATTATAATATACATCAAGTTCTTGAAGTTAAAATCATAAGCACTAATCTCAAAAAATAATACATCATTTAATCATCTACATTTAAGTAATGCTGATGATAAAGAAAAGCAATATAAATATCAGAACATAAAGAAATATTTGTCATCAAAAGTTAAAATGTGTTTGTACAAAATTATATATTTTCTTATTGATTGTACCAATAGTGCGTGTCATTAATAAACATTAATGATTATTATTATTGATTTATTGAATTTTAAAACATTGAATTTCAAATTAGTCATCTTTATTATAAGATTTATGAATCTATAAATTGCAATGATATAGAACCATTTAAGCAATTATGTTTTCATAATTTTGAAAACTAATCCATTAACAGTTTGGACCGTTAATGATTTGTTTCAAAATCTATTAAATGATGCTTTCTACTATATGACAATGATATCAAAGCAAGGTAAAAAAAAATGAAGAAAAAGTGAATACTCTTTAGCTCAATATTAATTTTTTCTTTTAGCTCTAAAAGACAATTTCAATTTGTTTGTAATTTAATAGCAAGAGAATGAAGATTTTTGAACGATGTCAAAATGTCATTTTCTCTGACTCACTTTTTATAATAAATCTTACATCATTTATTTTATATATTTTTCAAATCATTTATAGCTAAGTAAATTGATCCAAATATAAATATACACAAGAGTTGGTCATTTTTCGTGTCAATATGTTTATGTTCTTGTTGAAAGTTGAATTTAAGACCTAAAACTTTTCTTTATCCAAATGTTGGAATAGAATTAGCAAACAACTAATAACCAACTCCTCAAATCCTTATTAATGAAGCCACACATGAAGAGACTTTTATAATAATCATTATTTGAATCCAAATGTTGATAGATGAGATTACTGAACAAGATCTCCTATTGACCTGATGTGTCCTTAGATTGCCAAGAGTCCAATTCAAAGGAGATTAATTACCATATAGAGGTTTTTAAATTTCTCTTCTTTACTTCATTTCCTTAAGTCATTATCAATTTGCAAATATTCACATACTCTTTCTCTTTTCTTGTTTTGTAGTCACATATTTTAATTTTCAATTTAGTAAACTTCTATCAATTTTCTTGAATCCAAATTTAATATCAATAAAAATTGATTTTAAGTCATTATAAGTCCTATTTTCAACAAACTAAATATTTGCTAAATCATTTTCTTAATTTTCCAAATTATTCACCTCAAATCTTTTAATTTAGTTCCATGATTTTCTAATGTACACTTATTTTAAGTTTGTTTGTAGTAATTGGTTTACCTTTGTCTCAAGTTTCCTATTCTCCATCCAAAACTTTGGTAGTAGTTATTTGTGTTAGCCCCTTCAACTCAAACTAGAAATACAAAAGTTACCCTCTCTTTCTATCATAAAACTAAAATTAGCATCTATTATCATGTTTATGATTCAAGCCACCTCAGTTGAACACTGTTGTTATTACATGCCACATCACATTGTCATTAGGCTTCTTCTTAAACTTTATTGATTGATTAGTTGACAAAAGTTTATATTACCCATAAACTCCTCAATCATCATTTGATAATTTTAAAAAGCTTCAATATTTTGTCATTTGTATTATATCTTAGATGACTTTCCAACATATGGCTAAAATTATTTATGTAAAGTCTACCATCGATACCCATGTATAAAATCTCTTCATAATAATGCAACTTTACTTCATCATGTATCAAAATTTATTAGTTACTACACTTATAACATCGCAGCCTTCTTAGTGAGGCATTATCCTAATCTAATCAGGTGAGCTCTTCTTACAAGATCATCCAACCTAATACTACTCCAACCCAAGCATGCTTAATCATGAAATTCTTATAAAATCTAATATGAGATTATCTTTAAAAGATGTCTCACTATTTTAAGATTTATGATTTTATTTATGCAACTCAAAATATTTTCTTTTATAGTCGATGTAAGACTAGTCATACATGTATTTCTCAACCTATAAACTTATCAGAAGTTACTCTTTGTCCAATATTTTTTGATGTAAAAGTATCTACCATTAGTTCACAAACACAGATCTGTTGGCATCACATCAATCTCATTCGAACTCAAAGAAGTACCTTAGTTGAATCATATTTTAATTAGTTATATTTGTTAATCACAAGGGTTGATTATCATACTTTCTTTTTCTCTATAGTAATCTCTAATATTTTTTATCTATTTATCTAAGCATATTTTATCATAAAATATGTTATCATCGACATTGGTTTATGTGCATGCTTCGTCAGTCATCTGTCATCACCTGGTCATCTATTCAATCATCTCATAAGTTTGTTAACGTAAAATTTGGTTAATAATTACTTCAAAAAATGTTAAAAATTGAGTTTTTTTGTTGTTTCCATCATCGTTCATTATTCGTTGCCATCTGTCATTATCATCACATCCATCAGTAGTTTTAGTCATAGCTCGTGCCAACCTATGTGACCCATGTGACTCCTATTGACCCTTTGAACCTGACTGACCCGCTTTATCAGTTCTTAACCACATCGACCCATGATGACCTACTAGCCCTCACTGACCTGCATTATTCTTCCTGTCTCGTACCTACCTAAAGACTAGACCAAAAGAGTTGCACCCTTCACTTATGCTGCACCAATCACATTGCACGTCTTTTCATAACCTATGATTTTGTCTCCTACCATTAGCACCACCTAAAACTCATAGTTTGTTTATGAACTTTTTAATTTAATTAATTTTACAAATTTTCAAGTTAATTTTATTCAAAATTATTCTTTTATTATTTGTGTTAACTTTTAAAAATTTTAAATGACATTTAGAATTTCAAAATATGTCATTTGATATTTTTAAATTCTATTTTATATTTATAGATTAACAAATTATTAATGTAAAATTAAGATATCTATAAATAAGAATGCTCATCATATTGTATGTGATGAAGATGAATATGTTTTAATAAAAACTTCTTTTGTTTGTGTGCTTTCATCTTTGTGAGCAAAGAGTGTGCGCCCAGCTCTAATTGGAGAGATTTTAACTTCTTCCCTTATATGAGACAAGGATAAAAGGTGAGAGACCTTTCACTAGGAGAGTTAATAATCAAACAAATTCTTGCTTCCTCCTACATTCGCAAGTCTTATCCACCCTTTCATTTTCTCAATCAAACCAACAAATTGTTACCCTCCCCAACAAGGCTCCAAATCTTAGCTTATCATCTTATTACCCCTTTAGTCAAGCCTCTTCAACACATCATTAACTTTTTTCATCTTTGATGCTCCACATGCCAATTTTTACGAAACTACAATACATCATTATCAAAAAGGTATACTCTTTCATCAATTTTTATTTTTTAAATAATAACCTAAAGTTAGAGTAATACTTTCTTCTATTAAAGTACTTCATACATAATTTATCTTAAATTTTTTATTTTATATGTATGAAATAAGATATAATAAAAACTATTATATAAAAGTTTGTGTTTAATACTTAATATGTTATTACTTACTCTACTTAATAATTTGTACTATAATTTTAGACATTCATATTTGAATAGTTTTAAAATATCACAAATATCATCAAACCTTAATTAGTGTGTAATATTTTTTAATATTTAATAATAATATATAAATATCTTTAGAGATTTAGGCTCCAAATTAGACCCTAGTGGAAGTTTAATTTGTTTTACATCTCTTTCCATTTTTTGGATATCACTCGATGATCATGTCACACCCAGAATAAAAAAAATGTTTAAGTGAACATTTAGAGATGTCATGAGCAGAGAATTAAGAGATAAAGAGGGACTCATCATAAAATTGGAAAAACATACAATTGGGAAATTTGATTCAGGGTGTGGCCACTGCTTGGAAACAAGATAGATAAACTTATGTGTATATACATATATTGATGTAATGTTTTTTGAAAGCTAGAGACCCTTTAAGTGATAATCTATAATGGTTAACTTGATCATGAAATATTTGTAAGTTTTTTTTTGGCATATTGACAATGTTGCTTATAAATTACTTACTAAATTGAATTGGAAAAGAAAAATGACAAATTGATGGAATATGAGCAAGAGTTAATGAATAATATAAACAATCTTGTAAATGATTAATTCAAGAATGCTTATTATCCTTGATTGTAATGACATGTTACCAATGTTTAATTTGATACATGATTTGTTTTAATATGATATCATTTTTTATAAAAACATATATGCTATATAATACCATGTTACTTGTGATAATGTTCACCAAAAAGAAAAATAAAAAGGTAAATATAATGCTACTTGGGATAAAAAATAATGTGGAAAGATAAAAATTTGAAAAGAGAAAATAATAAATAATTTACATGCCATGAATAACCATATTAATTTTAATGGTGGTCACAAAATAAGAAAAAGGAAAAGATAAGATTTGTAAAGGGATGTAAAATTCAAAATATGCAATGATGAATGGTTATCCAAAATAGTGATTACCATTTTGAAATAATGCTTCTAGAGATGAGCTAAATGAGCAATTTATCAAGACTTTTTTACTTATAATACATGCTTTAGAATAAGCCCAATCTATAATAAAAAAGCCTTACCCTAAGAAAATTCTTAAATAAGATGAAAATGGAAAAAGAATAAAATCTTGTACTTGAAAATTGTTATTCCTTTACATTGCTTAAATTGATTCTAAAAGAAGGAAAGAAAGATGAAAGATTAGAAAGATTATGCATAAAAGTTTGTATTTATTTTTTATTGTATATTCATGTGTTTTAGTTTGTTCTAAGTTTGAAATTGAACGATTCATGCAACAAACTAATGTTTAATACTTTAATATATAAATGATTTTGCCACTGAGCTAGTGACAATTGATTTAACTTATTTTTATATAAATACTTTCAAGTTAAGAGGAGACTCAACATGGGGTTATTAAGGTGAAATGAGTATTAGCATGATGTTTATCTTAGTTTAAAAATATGGTATTTTCTTATCTTTTGTCTATGTGGCATGACAATTTGTTTACATTTGTTTTAACATGGACCATTAGTTACTTTATGTACTTTGATAGCATAGGCTTGATTTCCAAAAGGTTGTAATAACTTTGTATACAACACAATGTTATAAATGTTTAAAAAATTTACTTTTGTTAACTTTCACATAAATGATTTTTTTTGCTTTCGCTATGATTTTAAATGGTTATCAAACTTCAAGCATGAAAAAGATTTTTTTTTTCATGGTTTAATGGGAAAAAGAGAATATGTTTTCCAAATGAAAAAAAATTTAAAAAGTAGAGAATGTGGCACCAAATCTAGAAAAAATGGGTTGTAGGCTACACATTCAATAATAGAACTAATTCTCTACTAGTCCAAGTAGTTCAAAGATGAACCAAGTGAAAACTAGTGGACTTATGATATTCAAGATCAAATAGGGCTAAGAGTGAAAATTAAGTGATATCCTAAGAGAACTCACTAGATAAGGAGTGGCCCTTGATAGGATTTTAGGTGGAAGGATATATAGATAAATTATATCATATTAACTACTAAAAGAATAATTCTAATATTTATATAAAATGTCGTGATTTTAAGATGTAGATGCATCTTTTGAGGATAAAAGTTACTTGAGATAGTATGGGACAACTCAAAGTGGTAATACCTTAACTTTGTGAGACCAAGATATCATATAGATTCTTCTTTAAAATGAGTAAGATTCAAGTGGTGAAATTAATTAAGAATTTTGTCAATATGATGTCTTTTTCTTTATTTATAAAGGGTGTTGTAAATGAAAAAAAATATATTGTATAGGATTATTTTGATTTTTTACTTGTTATTCTACTTTGGGTCTTTCAATGTCATGAGACTTAACCTTATCTGAATCTCCTTCGATCATTCTTTCTAAACTAACATCTGCATTAATACATGGGTAACTAAAATAAACAATTATTTATTTTATATATGCACATGTTATGTATGTTCTGTTAATTTCATCACTAATTAAACCCCATTGACTTTTACTCTTTTTTCAAGAATGTCAATATTAGCCACACTTTTTTCATCTCATTTAAGTTCTCAAAAATTAGAAATAATTACCATTTGATCAAAGTAATTATGTGAAACTTGAGGACACCAACCATTCCTTGAGCAAGCAATTGTATATATATAATGTGTATTTGTGTATCAAATAAAATAGCTCATTAGACCTATAAAATTTTCAAATATAGATTTATATAATAATTTGTCAAAACATTATGTACAATCTAAAATTATGCAAATATATATGTATCACCATCATTATCTTGATGATTTTTTATTTCACATCATGGCCACACTATTATACTCATCTTTATGTGATGGTAGTATTCTTTGTAATGTAAGTAGAATAAATAATGAACATAAATTTTAGTAAATAAATATAAATAATAATAATATTTAAATATAAATTATAATAATAACAAAATATTAAATAAAATAATATTATGAAATCAATCACATAGATTTACAAATAATATAAACAGATCACTATCACTTTATTAAGATAAGACAGAATATAACACCAAATAATTCCACATATAGTCATCATTATATATAAATTATATATGTATATATAGTCGTCTTTTTTTATTTATGTTATGAATTAATTATTCTTCTTCTCTCTTTTTTTTTACTTTTCTCATTTTCTTTTATGTATAGATATGTTCATCTTTCTATTATTTGGACCATGTTTCTTTTAATACTTTATCTTATAGTTTTTATAATTTTTTTATTTAGCATCTCATTATCATCTAAATCTTTACCCATTATCATAGGTCAACATAAAGTGTTAATAATGGTAGTCTCAACATATTCATCTTATATATAGTATGAGTAATGTCTAAATATCAAAATAATGTTATCATTCAATATATCCATCCTGCATAAAACATGAGTGATGTCTAAATATCATAATTCTATCATCTTCATACCTTAAGGTCATATATTTTGTATTACTAATGTATGAAAATATTATCAATGATGCCAACTCATTGCCTACATCCCATGTTAGGGTATCAATCATTTTTTCATCATCACCATAAGATAGCATACTTGAGAATTGCACTTTATTTCATATTTTTGTATTACCTCCTAACATGCATAGAAATGAGAAATCAATAAGCTTATTTAGCCTACTTTTATATTTATTTTCTTTCTTTTTTTCCTATGTATTATTTTTCAACTCCATATATGTGCGTGTGTGTATTGTATATGTATATAATCATCGAGATATCATCACATGTTTTATTTTATGAAATCAAAATGTCATACTTATGCACATGCTAATTCATTCTTTAAAATTAAATAAATCTTTTCAACTTAAATTATCAATTACAAATTCATCTACATAAAACCTTAAAGATGGGCTTCATTATTATCTTTCCCTTACTTTGAATCTATATTTCACAATCAGATGCAACTCAGTCAACAAGTTATTCGATAGTTTCTTATATTCTTATTGCAATTCACACTGCTTTTATTGAATACTTCTTAGGCTACAATATTGATGTAGCATAAATTGTACTTGCATACTTTACATTCAATAGTTTTTCTTATTTTGCTTATAATACATTGGATATAATATTTCATAACTTATAAATTCTACCTCAACTTTATAAACTATTTGTTCTTTGCTTTCAAACTATCCTAAATTTCTTAATATATTGTATACTATTTATAATTTACTATACATTTATAATAACCTACTTTAATTAACCATATATTGCATTCTTAATAAAGTTTCCTTGTTGAATTTGGGTATTATAGATTCAAAAACTCGAGTATCAAAATATGGGTACAGCAAAAGCTTACAAGGATGGCAATAGCTGGATCCAAAATTTGAGTATACCATTATGAAAGTCTCAACTTGAGGAATCGATGAGTATATAGTTTTGTAATTTTTGAAAATTGAATTTTTATAAATTTTTAAAGTCAAAATGAGAAAATATTTAATATTAAATGGCTTTTATTTTTCTTTATTATTAAAATAAATATGGGATTTAAGGAAATCAGAGAGAAAAAGAAGAGAGTTAGGAAAAGGAATTTTGATATCGTTCTTATCAAAATAATGCAATAAAGCTTTGATTTTAATTGAGTTTCTCTTCTAGAGTTAAGGATTTTAAGATGTTGTGGAGATGGATTTTTATGGATTTAACAAAGACTCTGTTAAGCAACCCATTGGTAATTTTTTTATCACATCAATCTTACAAGACAATCAAGTTGATCATCTAATACAATATACATAATTGAGGCCAACAACGGATCATCAACCTAGTACACTAGGAATAATAGTCGAGTTGATCTGGAGATCATACAATATGATGAGCTAATTGGATAAGTATGATCATGTTCAAAACATGTGTAGCAATGATCATTTGTCTAACCCCTTATACAACGTGTAATTTGGTAATGATTATACAATATCATGTGTTAATCAGATAAGTATGATCAAGTTTAGAAAATTCATAGCAATGATCATCTGTCTGACCTATTGTTCAACAAATGATTTTTAAGATCGTACAATATTATGTGTTAATTAGATAAATATAATCAAGTTTAGGAAACATGTGATAGCATCATCTATTTGCTCACTTATTTCATCATTGACTATTAATGATCATAGGTATGATATGGAAATCAAACAAGTACAATTAGTTCCTAAGTAGGTATAATAGTGATTATTAATCTGACACCTATATTTGACTAGATATATTGGGATCATATAATATGATATAAGAGATTTGGCCACATCATCTAAAACCTTAAACAATATATTTTAATTATTTTTGCAAGGTTAGAGATTGTTTGGAACAATTTTTATAAGTATTTTTGCGATAAACAATGAGCAATTTTGTGAAGTGAGGAGAAATGGATAAGGGTAAAATAAGTTTATGAACTCCTTAAAGTTAAAAATATAATCAAGATTATTATTAATGAAATGTAACAAGAATTATGTAGGAAATTAAAAAAAGGAGAAAAGAAAGGAAAGGTCATGGAAGAATCCTCTCAGAGCTGTCAGATAAGTAAAATTAATAATTGTAATGTAAGATGATTGACTTGTTAAATTCCTTCAATTACTGCTATGGAGTGTAAGATGGAACAAGAATTTGCATGGCATAACATCATTTGTTTATGCTCTTATTATATATATATATATATATATATATATATATATATATAATCAATACATATAATAAAAAGAAAAGAAAGAATTAAAAAAAACTTAAAAAAAAAAGAAAAAAAAGAAGACTATTTAGGCTTGATGATCTAAAAGATCAAAAGAAAAGAAAGAAAGATAAATGTAAATATTTTCTTTAAGACTCTATCTTGTAACTACTCAATACGAGATAGAAATTTCCTGATATCATAGGAACTAAGAAAATAGAACTATAAAATGATAAAGATTCTTCCATCATTAGCACATGATATTAATAATAAGAGGCGATGGCCCCATGATAGATAATGATATGGTATAGGATCTTGAAGAGCTAAAATAATAATCATATAAGAAAATTTGAACAAAAAAATTAAGAAAGAGATGATGAAGAATAAAAGAAAAATGAAATAAATTTAAATATGAAATAAGGAAAATAAAAGATTTGATACGATACATGTTGTATGATATTATGTGCACACATAAGTACAATGCATAAAAGTATTTATGCAACAATTTAGTATATGCACCTTCCTTTATAAGTGTAATGCATTATTTTAGCTATTACTTTTTTATTGTTGGCTATATATTTATATCTTTAATATTAGTTTTTTTATAACTAATAATTTTTCTACTAAACATATTATGTTCATTTTTTACTTACATTATAGGCTAAGATATAGATTCATATAGAGTTAGAGTATTCTTAAAAGATAGCTTAATATCTCAAGAGAGAGGTTGTATTGTATTATATTTTGTGAGTTTTATGAGAAGTTCTTTGCATGTGAGGACAACCTGTTCTTTTACTAACAGATGTTGTATAAGGACTTTTGTTACAATTTTTTTATTATATGGTAGTTTTGACATTATGCATTACTTTTGATTTAGTTACGTTGAAAATGATGTTTACAAGCTAAGATGGTTCTTTGTTGCCCTCATTCGTTTTTTGTTTGTTCTGTAAATTTTGCTTCTTACTTTTTATTAACCCATTAAATTACTTTTTAGATGTATTATATCGTGTTTTATTAGATTTATATAAGGGAAGTGACAAAGTTAGCCTTATGTTTTTAGTTTCTATGATTCCCTTTATTTTGTAACTAATTCAAGTATGAATTTCACAAGTTTTATACTAATGGATTCTTAAGTTTTTTTACTTCATTATTTGAAGTTTTTTAATCTTTTTTAGACTTATAACTCTTTTTGTACAATAGTAACTAATTTGGAAGTAAAATAAATCTAAAAAACTTGATAACACTTATCAAAATTTTGAATTGATAAATTTGCATACTTTAGAGAATAATAATAATTTTCTAAATAATTATAATTTTTCTCTCCTTATAGACTCAAATTTTGGTAGCTTAAATTTATTTAATTATAAAATATGTTTTATACTTGCCTATTTGAAATTAGAAGTCATTTATACAAATTTAGTATTAAGAAATTATCATATTTTGATTTATCTTGAAAAGTATACCTTATTGTTAGTAGCCCAATTTGAGATTGAGCATATCATTGAACATACATTGGTATAAAAATTTATTGATATACAATTTGTAATTTTTTAAAGTCATTTGAATTTTTTATAAATTATTTAAAAGTAAAAAAATAAAAGAAACATATATTTCTATTCTTAATCATTTTATTATTATAAAAAGTAAGAAGTCTCTTTCATAATGCTTGTTCAACTATTAGAGAGAGCATGAGAAGGATATGAAAGAGAAAGGAAGAGTTCAGGAGAAGAAGAGTAAAAAGAGCTATGTTATGTTAATGTATTATATGTTAAGGTCCATAAATGATATATTAAGTAAAAGCTTTGGACTAACCCTCTTGCCAAGATAAATCGAAGGTACATTATTTATTAACTTATTATGCCTTTAGATGAAAGAATGAGAGCAAATGTTGAAACTTGATTTTTAAAAAATATAATATGATAATTTATTTTTAAAAGTACCATATGGTTAGTTCATGGAATAAGATTTTGAGGGCTATAGATGATGCAATTTAATCTTTAGTGAATAGTCAATAACATACTGTATGTTGTGACCAATGCATTGTATATTAAGAATAATATACCATATGTTAAGCTCAACATATGATATAGTGAAAAGAATATATTGTATATTAAGAAGGAAATGCAAAATACTTTGAATAGAATTTCATAATGATTTCAAATACTTTTTTAATTATAATTGATAGTACTTTAAAAAAGAAGATATCTAATCTCGAAAAGTGATGAAAGAAGGAAAGTTGAAAGTAAAGTTTAAGAATTTTGAAAAACTTTGCAATTGATTATTAGTAAACAAATATTGGTTAATAATATTGAATATTATATAGGCAATGAAAAAAGGTGACAAAGGAAAAGAAAAAGTTATAAAAGAGGCACTCAAAGTTAATAAGTAAACAATTAAATTATTTGATGTAAGTAAAGTAATTAAATTATCTTAAAATGTGATATGAGCATATTATATGACATAGATTACTTATGCATGTGTTTCAATCTATATGATAGTATGATATCATGGTCTATATATATATATATATGTATATATATATATATACTTTGAATAGAATTTCATAATGATTTCAAATACTTTTTTAATTATAATTGATAGTACTTTTAAAAAAGAAAATATCTAATCTCGAAAAGTGATGAAAGAAGGAAAGTTGAAAGTAAAGTTTAAGAATTTTGAAAAACTTTGCAATTGATTATTAGTAAACAAATATTGGTTAATAATATTGAATATTATATAGGCAATGAAAAAAGGTGACAAAGGAAAAGAAAAAGTTATAAAAGAGGCACTCAAAGTTAATAAGTAAATAATTAAATTATTTGATGTAAGTAAAGTAATTAAATTATCTTAAAATGTGATATGAGCATATTATATGACATAGATTACTTATGCATGTGTTTCAATCTATATGATAGTATGATATCATGGTCTATATATATATATATATATATATATATATATATATATATATATATATATATATATATATATATATATATATATATATATATATATATATATATATATATATATATATATATATATATATATATATATATATATATATATATATATATATATATTAAATATTGAAATATATAACAAACAAGAAATGAATAAAATAAAATAAAAAGAAATAGAATAATTAATTAAATTAGTCTTATGATTTATAAAAATCATAAGAAATATTTAAATATGAATATTATAAGATTTTTTTTATTATCTTATATTAGGGTTACCTAATATGATGAAATCATCCATACTATATTTGATATTGGATTGAAGAACACAATAGATATAAAGGATTCCATCATTATTACTTCATACAAAGCAATGAGAGGGGGTGCTTCCATGATAGAGAGTAGAGCTAATGCCTCTTGCAAGGGAAATGACGTTAGGGTAGGAGACATTGGCCAAGGAAAGAGAAGGAAGCTTCAAGGTTTTCATTGTCAAGAAATCAAGGGAAAATTTCATCATGGGCACGATCTCAAAGCACGATAAACCTCTATGCCCTTAGGAAGTCATTATTTCCTATCTATAAAGACAATTTAATGTAGAAAGAGGGTAGAAGAAATACTTCTACAAAATTGTAGCATCTCTTACCTAGCCTTTTCTAAATTTGGTGTCACATTGTCTTTTTTTTTCATTTCTCTTTTTGATTCTTTGAAAGATATGTAATTTTTATTTTCATTTAATCTTGGAAACAAAGTAGTATAAGCAATTTAAAAATTTTATAATAAAAGCCATTTTTATATATATTAGAAGCAAATTTAAAAAATTTTATAACTTAAACACTTTGAAAATAACTTTCGAATTTGAAATCTCATTCATAAACTATAAAACTATTTTAATATTTGAGACAAAAATGACTTTAAAACATCATGGTTCTTGTAATGTTTTCAACAAAAGTAAATAATGTTAAATAAGGTTCTAATAAATGACATCTACTCAATTAAAAGCAAAGCCTTGTTGCCATAACTACATAACTAAAAAATAAACATACTCTATGCCAAGTATTGTAAGTTATTTCTCAATACTCATATAACATCCTAAAAATAGAAATACAAAATTTTAATAATCAAAGTATGGGATGGTAAAAAGAAAAATATGAATATGAGACAAATATGAACATGCATAAAAAACAGGCAAAAGAACATACTAGATGATATGACATTATACTATATTATTATTAGATATAAATAATAGATTAAGATAGATAATATAATATCATATAATACAATTCAAAGAATGTACAAGTATGATACACTAACATCTGAGAATACAAGTAAGAAATAATAAACGTATTAGTATAAACATATATAAGTGTGAGAACATACAATACAACATAAGCATATCATACTATACAATTATGCATTAAAAAAATAAAGTAAACTTAGTGTCAAGAGAAAAGGAGCTTCTAACAAACAACAAAAAATAATAAATGCAAGTGTTTCTTTTATACTCTTTTATGCATGCAAATAGTTGGTTGTTTATGTAGTGCACTTTTGTAAAAGGATTGTAGTAGGATAATTAGATAAGATAATTAAACTATTTCTAAAAACTCAACCACAACATTTCTCTAATATAAAGGATCTATATGGTCATTGATATTTTTTTTGGAGCATATTAAGAAAGTCTTTAGGGAAATAAACAGATGAGCTATTTTGTTGATCAACAAGAGTTCAATTAATTCACATAAAGATAATACTTTGGAGTAATTGAATGAACCATTTTGAGATTAGTTTATTCTTAGTTTAGTATGAGAAAACATTAAAGTTGAGTTTACTCTACTCAAAAGAAACTTTATTATAACAATGTGTGAGTTTAAGTTTGCTACTCTAACCTTTTATAAATTAGAAATAATTTGAATGCATGAGTAGAAGTTATTTATATTATGTCATGGTTACATAATTTAATAAAGTAAAAGTGTGACTACTATTTATCAAAATTCTTTTTAAATTGGTTTTGTATATCAATTAGCTTTAATTAAAACTATATAAAATAAATGTCATAGAAAATAAAACCATTGATTTAATGAAACCATTGTTTGCTTGTTTTAGGTTTCTTAAACTAAATGTCATAAAGATATGTAAGTTGTTCAACTTGATTATAATATATTTTATATAGATAGTCATATTTTGTTTTATTTATTGTACATCCAATTGTAATTATTTTTTTATTTGCGTTGAGATTACAACTGAAAAATGCAAACAAATTAGTTCATCACAAGTCTTCTATAATTACTAAAGCCATTGTAAAAATTAAAAAAAAAATAGCTATCATGTATACTTCTATCAAATGACATCATCTCTTTAAAATAAATTTTTAAAATGCAGTTTGCATAAATCATTGTAAATATTTATTACATAATTCAAATTTCTCTCTCTTAATGTTCAAATATTTTACTCGCAAACTCCACCATTTATGCAAGTGTACGGACGAAAGAAAATAATATTTCATCTTTTTTATTGCTATTTTTCTTTTTTTTCATGTTACGGATAGTTTAATTCAAACTAAATTCTTCCACTTTTAAAAAGATATTAGAAAAATAGATGTTAAAAAGAATATTTATTTGAAAATAAATTTTAAATAAAAAAATTTGAGAAAAAATGTTAAGAAAAATTGAAAAATAAACATTAATATTTCCAGCCGTGTTGTTTACGTCACAATAATTTAATAAGGTGGTTACATAATGGTTGAGGACATTTGTTTCTGGCGATTAAAACAATAATTTTTATATATATTATTGGTAAAGGGAACTCAAAAAGGCGATTGTTACAGAGTTTTGAAAGATGATTTGAATAAATAAAACAATGCCGGCCATTTGTGAGGCCAATTCTAAAAAATGAAGTTAATATGTTTTAAAATGTCCTTGTTTTTTGTGAAATGGTTTATAATACATGCAAAAAAAAATTATTATTATAAATTATTATATATATATATATACATATATATATACATACAGACATACATACATACATAAGTTTAAAAGAAACAAAAGAGAAAGAGACATGAAAAAGATAATATTTATATATTAAAAAATATTCACAAATATTCCACTTAAATATATAAAAAAATATATTTTTTATTAATATAATAATTATATTTTGATGTTATTAAAAAATTTAAAAATAATTTAATTTTTATCTAATAATATATATTTTAATAGTACACTCTAATATTGATTTATTAAATATATTCATATTTTAATCATGTATTTTAATTATAATAATTATAAGATATTATGTGTTATCAACTCTCTTAAAAATTATTAATTGGAAGAACACATATTATACTTTATAATACATTTTGTATACATAATCACCCACGATGTTTGAGTCATTCGAGAACTAATTTGAATTTATGTGAATATCACTTTCTTAGTCTTGTGCCCATACATATATTCCCCATGGGTGTATCACGTGAGTATTACTTTTTCATACTTCTTTTTAAGAATTAGCAAAACTTAATAGCATTATTTTTCAAAAAGATTAAATAATATCGTTATCTTATTTAACTAACAAGTAAAATTGTGATCTAATTTATTACAAGAATTATAATTTAAAGATAAGAATAATCAATATTATTTCTCTAATAAAAATGATCACTTTTTTATTTTTAAAACTTATTTAACATTTTAATAAAGGCATATGATCATCTTTGAAATTTAGAGCCCAATACTATACAATTGATCATAAAGTCCAATAAATATTATCTTGTCATAAGATTCTCTCAAGAATTCAAGATGTAGCAATATTTAAAAGATTGTATAGTTTGATAAATATTATAGGATTATATGATCTTATCAATAAAGAAATTATCTCAATTCTCTTACACACAGCATCATCCGTTGCATTTGTCCTATTGTCCATTAGATTTATCATATAGTACGATCAACTCAATTGTAAAACACACAAGACATGTTCACAAACACAATGAATTAAGGATTTCATCCTAATCCACAACTAATCTAAAATTAAACTCTAAGTAGTTTAACTTATGACACATCAACATTCTAAGAGAAATCTCTTACTCAGAATGAGAATCAAGATTTGAGTTCCATCATAAACTCTTACTCTTTTGCAATTCAAGATTTGAGTTCCTCTTCTTTTAATTGTTGTAGCTTGTTTGTGAAATTTCATGGAGAAAGGGAGCAAAAAGTGAGATAAAAGGGATGGTGTGTTTGTTGTAAGAATTTGAAGAAATAAAGTGTAAGAGAAGTTTAAAGGATTTTCTTAAGATAAACTTTCTAAGGCATAGGTTTTAGCTTGGCACATGTTGCTTTTGTTTTGTTTTATGTTCATATTACCTAGTTTTAATGCTTGATCTATGGGAGTAGGAACTACAATATTGATATAAAATTTAAGAAATATAGGAGCATAATAAGGCCTATTTAAGTATTTTAGGAGCTTTCTTAAGGTTTCTTTTAATTGAAAAACTATTTTCTTTAACATTTTAATTAAAAATAAGAAAAAAATGTGAAAGAATTTGGATCAATTGAACATAATATTCTATTATCTATGTGTGTGTGTGTGTGTGTGTGTGAGTATTGATGATAAAGAATTATTTTTCTTATGATCATATCCCTTGATGCCACTTTGTCACACCCATCTAACATCACATTTTAAAGTCATCTCTAATAACTTTAATATAAAGAAAAATTAGAATTTAAAAATAGTTAAAATAGTATAATATAACTATGAAAGGAACTATTGTTATACTAAATCATAATATTTTTTAAATCATATATTCTTCAAATTCTTATTAAGAAAATTCAATGTTAACAATCAAATGAACAATTTCTTTTAAAATTATCTATTTCTCCCATATACATATAATAACATTTTATTACAAATTTTAAATACATAAACACTACATTTGTTTATAACCAACACTCAACATATTAAACCACAAAATAGAAAATTATATCATATATCAACTACAAAAGACATTACATTACACAAGCATAGAAATCCTTAACAAAACTATTTATATAATATATCCGATACAATATCACAAGTATCCATAATCCAAAATACTTTGAAATCTTCTCTTAAGGACTCAAGTCACGTATTGCTAAACTCCATTGCTTAATGAATACTTGTGTTATATCTTGTATAAGTAGGAGAGCCTGACATCCCTTAGCCAACTTTTCCTAGATTTAATGACACGTCGACTAATTCATTTACTTTTCTTTTTCCTTTTTTAAAACATGTAATCCTTTTCTTTTCTTTGAAATAAGACAAGTAATAGAAACAAATTATTTGAGAGCTCTCTTTTAAATAATATTTTTTAAAATTTTGTAAAAGTGAAAAAAAAAATCTTAATTTTAAAACTACTTGGCATTGAATCATATTGCTAATAAGAAAATCATTTGAGCTTTAGACAATTAGAATATTTAAAACATAATTGTCTTATTACTTTAACGAAATAAGCTAACAATAACATAATTATATTTCTAATATATGACTTTTTCTCAAATAAAATAAACAACTAAAAAAATGGTAAAAGTATAATCTAGGTAATGTCATCACATGATAATCATTACTACTCTCTCGTAGCTCCATATTATGCATCATTTTATATAAAAAGTGTTATGCCAAGAAAATGTTGAGTACTTACATATAAAGAAATAAAATATTATAACTATATACATGGTCAATTACAAGTATTTTAAAATAAAAGTGCATATAAATAAATAAAAAAAATTAAAAAAAAATTATGCAAAAACTTTAACACATTATTCTTTGTTTCATTTATAATTTTTTTATATTCTTTAACCTTTTATCTTCTTAAAGATTGGCTTACAAAAATGTCATATTATAAATAATTATTAATGTTTAGAAACCTATTATTCCAAATTAAATAGCTTGGATGGATGACTCAGTTGGCTCATCTCTAGGATCATCATTCCAGAATGATCGTTGTCACTTTACACAACCACTTATTCTGTTATTTTTGAATATTTTTTCCATTCACCAAATCCTTTTTATTTTTATCTTTACAAGTTTAACATTTCTTTTCCTTTGAGGTCATTATAGAAAGGGATTATTGAACCTTTTCTTTGATTTTTTTCTTTCGATGAACATTATCACATTAGCATGAAAATAGGTAAAACTTGTAAATAAATCAACACAAATATATCATGCTTAAGCATCTTATGAAAAGCAATATGATAAAAAAAACATTGCCATGTAAAATGAATCATGCATCCTCAACAATTTTTCCATTAAATCATCTCTTAAGATTATAAGCCATATGCATCAAATATTAATCAAATCAAGCACATCTTGTCATTACATCCATCCTTCATATTTCAACATTTTTATTGTCATTTAGGGGTTGTTATCCAATAATACATCAACCAATCATTAAGCATAAAAAATAAGTGCAAGATTTTCTACACAAGCATCTTTCATATGGTATTTCTCAAATCATTAAGACCTCTATCTTATAAAACATATTACATTTAAGATATATACATGATACAATATTGTTTACATCTTATTTTCTTATATAATGGCCTCACCAAGGCTTGGCTCTTTGCATAATTTCTCCATCTCTTAGATGATATAGTACTCATGACTGGATCTCCTTAATTTTTAATTTGCTTTATGCTCAAACCATTCTTGAAAATTTTCCTTTTATTCCCTACATCTTTATTGCACTTTATTGTAGTTATGTGCTCAATTTTTTCTTGAAAATTCTTTCTATATCATCTTCATCCTCATTATAAGTGACAAATGCCTTCTCAATTATTCACCTCATTCTAATTGCTATATTCATTCATTTGAATGCCTCTTTGACTTCATCCCAATTAATTATGATAATTTTTTATTGATTAAATTCTTGTTGTAATGATTTATTCTATTGTTTGGCCATTTTAATTTTAAAATTTCTTGATTATATAATACTGTACTTGTACAATCCCTTCATTTCATACCAAACAATATTTAATACTTATGTTAGTCTATTATTAATGTTGTTGATCATGCTTATATAGTGTCTTAATAGTACTTGTATGATGACTTTTTTATGTATTCTTATTAAGTTATAACCAATGATATTCTTATATGAGACTTCTAAAACTTGATTTTATGCTTAGTTGTATATATGTGATCCTATTTACTTATTCAATTCATTCATTCTCTTATTATTATAGCATATGATGTTTCTTAATATACTTAATTGATTTAAACATGCACTTAGTTAAGATTTTAATTTTTACTTGTTCATGCTGATATGATAATTGTATAACATCCTACAATCAAATGTTCTCTATCTCCTTATCAAATTAATTCTACTCCTTGTGATGGTATACTATACAACATTTGATCTTATTAATACAATGTTCTATTTTGTACCATTGATCCTCTTTTGGCTTATTCAATTTAGCTTTACATTCTATCGCATTGTATGAATTGTTATTATATTTTGTAGTGGCCATACAAAATAAAAAACTTTATAACTTATTTAAAAAAATTATAAATATTTCAAAGGTATAATTAACTCAAAATTGACTTGGAAACATTTTATTTTACAATTGAGGATATTACATAAAGTGAGTATAACAAATTTTGTAAATAAAATGATAAGTAAAAAGATAGTATAAATACAATAAGAGAAATATAACATGAATTTGACACACTATAACCAATACATGACATCTAAAAAATGATCATAGATAATCAAATCTCTTCAATACTATAAAAATATCATAATATCTTTTTAATAAATATATTATTATTATTATTATTATTATTATTATTTATGTTTGTATATAATAATACTTATTGTTCATCTTAGTTTTAAGTATATTTCTTATTATAATGCTTTATATTTATTTATAATATTCTTATTAATTTGGAAATATTAGGTCTTATTTTTTTTTAAAATAATGTTTATCCTTAGGATCCCTATCTCTCTTAACTAACATCTTATCACATCAATAGGTATGATAAAAAGAGTTTATCTAATGAGATAAAAAAATATCTCATAAGTACGATCATAGTGACTCTCAAAAATAGACTCCTTAATTGATAAGTCTTAGCAATGGTCTATTTATCATTAATATGGTGATACAAAGTGTTCACATCAACTGCAAGTTACAAGTCATAACAAATATATCTATTTGAACTATTTAGTGTTGAAGCTCGATCACTTGTTGACCTGGCAAAATTAGTTTAGCCATCTATGATGAAAAATCTCTTATGATAAAACAATGGATATTGAAAATTATGGTCCACAATTACTAGATAATTTTTAGGTTTGCAAGTATTTGATTATGGATGACACACAAACTCATCAAGCAATTGATCCGGACATAAGATCTAAATTATTATTTTGAATCTAATAAGCTCTAAAGTCTTCCCTCATACACAATATAACACTCACAGAAGCACTTAGATTTTAGAAGCAAAACCAAGGAAAATGAATCTACCTAGGATGTGACATTTGGGTAGCATTTGTCAAATGAAGAATTAGAATAGAGAAATCTAAACATTGAGATAACCTTAGAGCTATATTTGATACTCGAAGATTCTTTTCCATTCATGAAAAAGTTGTTCAACAGATTGGTTGAAAATCATATTTATATATCTTTGTACAAAGAAAAGTGCTTGAGATTAAGGGTCAATTTGTGTGACTTTAAATTGGACTAAATAAAAGAAAATTATTCCTTCTTAATTTATTAACAAATATTGAATCAATGTTTTAAATGCTTATGTGGATTTTTATTTTTTATTTTTTGGTCCACCACTAAAAACGACAGAGAAAAATTGTATCATAAAACGTTAAATAAACAATGCTTCCCAATGGCTTCTCTTCCTACAAAAGGAGCTCTTCTTTACTCACATCCCCAAATCTGATCTCCTCCAATCAACCCTCGCACCGGAATGGACATGGATGGCGGGATGCCCGGCATGGCACAGCCATCCTCATCTCCGGCCACCCCCACCGCCGGAATGAACCACGGCAACATGATGGGCGACGGCGCCATGGCCCACATGGCCTTCTTCTGGGGCGATCGGTCCCAGATCCTCTTCGCCGGCTGGCCCGGCGAACGCGGCCTTGGCGTCTACTTCCTCGCCCTTATCCTCGTCGCCGCCGCCGCCGCGGGAGAGGAGTTTCTTCACTTGATCTTCCACCGTGGGCCCCTCTGCTTCGGCCACGGCAACAAGGCCACGGCCTGCCTCGCCGGCACGGCCGTGCACGCGCTCCAAATGGGGCTTCACTACCTCGTGATGCTCGCCGTCATGTCCTTTAACGGCGGCGTTCTCCTCGCCGCCGTCGTCGGACACGCCGTGGGATTTTTCGTAGCCCGGAGCGGCATGTTCCAGTGGGACCGGGTCGGTGGTACGACGGAAGAGCAGATCGGCAAGGGTCGTCCAGCTGTAATGGAAAATAGCTGACAGGAATGGGTATTTCTAAGGAGTGTTTTTCCTTTCTTTCCAAGAAAATAAAATAGGTGTGTTTGTCTTGGATATGGAGTTTCTTTTGTTTTTTTTTTTCTATTAATTATAAAATATGTTGTTTTTTTTTTTGAAAGGAATAAAATATGTTGTTGTATCTTCTTTGGCATCAATGATTAATAAGATCATAAATGTTGGTCAAGAAAATTCAACAAATCATAAAAAATTAAAAAAAATCAAATGATTTATTTTATTGTCAAATCCTCTAACAAAAATCATATTAACAATTTATTTGCAAGTGTTTTACTCTCTTTGAATTGTTATGAATACAACTTTAGAATTTTTAATCAACAAAACATATTATAGAATAAAAAAACAAAGAGAAAATAAGAAAAATAAAAATATGAGAATTTGTATCAATTAGATAAATTTATTTCTATTACTTTTTACATTTTTAGAAATATAAAATTGATTTGAGTCATTAGATCTGAGTCTTGATCTGATAACATGATTTAACTTTTTGAGCAGATGAAATTTGAATCTTGCGATCACAAAATTACGGGATTAGACGACCGATAGTATTGCCATTTTTGACAAATTTTATATGACAGTGATCATTTGATCATGAAATACATGATCAAACAATTCAAATCACTCCTACATTTTGAGAGTTTGTTGTGTAAAAAAAGTTTGTATTTTAATCCTAATTATGTATTTACATTTTCAGTTTCTCTTTATAATGGCTCCTATAATCCTTATAGATAGTTGAATTTTGGGGTTGGCTGTCCCTTAGTATGTTCGGGAATTAATCACTTCTCATTGCTAGTAATCACAAAATTAAAAATGGGTTTGGAGGGCCCTGGCTCAAAATAATTTCAAAATGGGTTTATGAGTGATTCCCCAACCTCATTATTATAGCAACATCAAATGGTGAAAAAGTAACTGCCTAAGGTGACTAAGGATTAATTAGGATTTTTTAATTATTTTTATTTGAATTTATTGTTTAAATAGTTATTAAAACAAGAATTTCAATGATGTTGATCAAATAATACGAATTCGAAATATTAGATCCAGAATGATAATCAATGATATTAAAAATAAAATTTAATTATTTTTTTATGTCTCTTGAAGAAATAATTTTAGTCAAGTTTAATATAAAATTAAAATACCTAAAAAAATATCAAAAAATATCTCTTAGTAATTTATCACTATAACCAAGATGATTTCATAAGATTTTACTTTTGTTTGTCTTCTTTTTTTTTAAAAAAAAATTTTCCTATGACTACTAGCATTAATTATTTAGAATATGAAAATTTATTAAATTAAATTTATTAGAAATACTTAAAATTTATTATTATCAAATAAAATATCATGACTATAGATTAATACCATAATAATTTTTTTAATCATAATATATGTTTTTAAGTTCTTTAGGCTTCTACCTTGATATATAAATGATTAATATATATTTTATGTGCAATCTTGAGACGAAATTTTGGCATAATGCGTCTTATTTTTTTGAGAACTAGCTTTGTTATTTGCATAGTTTTAGGTTTTGCATGGTGTGATTTCACTTGAGTTCAAAGTTACGATAAGATTGATTTGATCAAAAGATGTTATAATGCCATTAAAAATCTTTCTTCAATTATTCCACAATATTTTGTTATTACTAACTTTTATTTTTCTATTTCACAAGTTCTTTCTCTACTTGATAGAATTTTGTTCATTTTGCCTCTATAATATATTTTAAAAAAATTTAGAAAACATGAGACATTTTTTAATGCTTTAATCTAAAACAATTTCTCCAAAGCATTTGAACATTACTTAGTTATTTTGACATAAAACTTTTCTCTTTTTCAACTTTGCTAGAATATCATCATTTTTTGGTAATTCTTAGTGTTTTAATCTTTTGTCTTGCAAAACATGCAACTTTACAAGATGATAGTTCATCTGATTTTTCCAATAATTTTATTTTCTTGTTTTAATGGAATCAACAAGCAAGTTGGCATTTCAATAACCTCAAGATAAATGATTAATTCTATTTAGGGTTTAAAATAAAACATATTTTTGAATTCAAACTGAAATTCTAAAACAACTTAAATCACTTTTTTTTATTATTATTATAAAAAAAAACTTACTTTTATATAAAAATTCATGACAATTTAAAATTAAAAAAATTGTCAACTTTGTTTAGTCCTGACATCTTTAAACAAATTCTAAAGTAAAGAAAATATAATAAAGCTTTGAATGGAATTTGAAATCAAAATAAAAAACACTAATTCTAAACTACTTACACATGATACTTTGTCATTATGAATTTGTTTTACTAAAAAAATTTCATAATAAACCTTAATGTTTTTATTTTTATTTTTTATTTTTTTTACCCTGAATGGTGATTCATTTGTTTATATCTTTTCTTTAAAAAGAAATTATGAAACTTTTTTTAAACAAAATATTTAGAATATTTGCAAGCAGAGTATAACCAGTTTTTTTAGGGTAATGTAAAAAGCTAAATGGGTTATTGGATCGTCGGAGCGTGTCAACTCGAGTCATCCGTCTACTGTTTGATTCTGACGCTTTTTTCATCCCAACAAAACGTGGAACACGCCCACCGTTTGCTCTGGCATGACTATTCTGATTTCTCGTTCGTTGGATTCTACAGCTGTCAACCATCTACCATGTTTTCGCTTTGTCAATTATAAATTCAACAATCAAACATCCACTTAGAAGGGAAGAAAGGGGGGAGAGAGGACACTGAAATGGCCGGAGATCGGAGGATAGGAGTGGCATTTGACTTCTCGAGCAGCAGCAAGCGGGCGCTCGAATGGGCGATCGAAAATCTATTGGAGAAGGGAGACACTCTCGTCGTACTCCATGTGAAGAGTTCCATCGGCGATGAGTCCAAGCACGCCCTCTGGGCTGAATCTGGATCTCGTAATCCCCTTTGTACCCCACTCCCTTTCCTTTTACCACCTATAAATTGATCGTACCTTACTTTTTTGTGATTGAATTGATCCTATTGTTCGATCTATTAGCTTTGATCCCGTTGACGGAGCTGCGCCAGCCGGAGGTTCTGAGGCAGTACGACCTCCTATGCGATCCCGAAGTTTTGGACGTGCTCGATACTGCTTCTAGGCAGGAGGAGGTCCGATCATCTCATCTATGTTCTCTATATGGTTCCGTTTTTCTGATGTTGACTATGATTCAGGTGAAGATAATAATGAAGATTTACTGGGGAGATGCGAGGGAGAAGCTTTGCGACGCCGTGGAGGACCAGAAATTGGATTCTTTGGTCATGGGAAGCAGGGGTCTCAGTCCGATTAAGAGGTTTGTGATGCTTACTAATGATAAATTTTTTATTCTTTGTATGGGGAGTTAATACGTGTAGTTGTACAGAATCAGGTGAGCTTATATGTTATTTTATGGAAAATATAGATAACTACGTCTGAAACAATCTTGGTTCTAACACCAAACTGCAGGAAATCACGTAGATCCATCCATTAAGGGTGTGTCTTTTTAGTCAATTATGCCTTGTAAGTTTCATGTATCAAGTTCATGTTTTAGTTACTGCTATGATTAAGTGGAGGCCGCAAGTCACTACTGTAGATGCACATTCAATACATTGACCAAGTTTATTTCCTAGATATCTCTTTCAATAAAAAGCAATGCTATTTTTGTCCAAGTTCAACTGGATAAAGTAGGGATGCTTAACTTTTTGATCCATGACTAGTCTTCTTTATGAAATTGTCCTATAGCTAGGGCGACCATTGAAAGGTCGCCACTAATTATAAGGATAATGGGAGCATCAGTGCCAAATCTAGTAATAAATGAGCAAGGGTTTTCATGTCACTGTGGCCATTGCATGGACACAGTAAAGACGATGGTCTAGGGCATTTGAATTAATATAGGAACATAGAATATTGTTGTTTTAATTGACAAGTTGATGCAATTGTTTGATACCATGAACCGTTGGTGGATGGATGTTGTCTCAGTAGCACACAAAACGCTTTATAACATGGTTAAATATCGTTGTAAAAAAGATAATTACCTCCCCTATGTGTAACACTATTCTAAAAATCTTGTGACATTTTACTGTGGTTTATACAGCACAGTATAAAATGTTTTTTTTATAATGGTTCTAGAGAACCACTGTATAAAACACATAAATAGAACAGTAATATATTAAAAGATTGCAGAGCCTTATAAAGTCGTTATTTGAAGGAACCATTGTACAAAACCACGTGTATTCAGTTGATAATATTATATAGTTGTTCTTCAAAGAATCATTGTATAAAGCAACTTTATACTGCAACTTTTTAAATAGTTGTTGTGTAAGGTGACATAATATAGCAATTGTTTTTAAAAAAACCATTGAATAGGCATCCATTTTTTTGAAAACTATAGTACAAGATTTATTAAAACCTTGTTGCAGGTACATAATTATAAATTTGTTCATGTATTATGATATTGTATTAACAGCTGTACAATTCACCAATATGACATAAGGTGTCACAAATATTGCATTGTGGTATTGCACTTAATGCCAAAGATATATGATAACACAAAATTTTATCACAGAAAGTTATGCATAACTTAAAAACAGGTAATACAATTAACAACCAAGTCATAGATATCACCACACCAAACAATTTTTAACACCCTTTTACGTGGACCCTAAGAAAACTTTTTTTTTGTAAAGGAGCCTTTTAAATGCCATGAATTAACTCCAGTAAAATTTCACAATGTTAACATGCATACTTAAAAATTGAAAAATTAAATTGATTTTTCTTTCACAAATCTTCAAATGAGCCCAATTTGTTTAACACATACATAGTTTCTCATGAATTTCATTCAATTTATTTATGGTGTATGTGTTCTTTTTCTTAAAAGCTATACAAATCAAGAAAGCATATAAACAACTATTGTTAATTCAAACAAAAGTACTAAATTGAAATACAAATATTATATAACATGCATAGTAAGTAACAAATGTAGTATGTGTGGAGACTATCTCATTACTACAATAAACTTTGAACTATCACTATTGAATGCTATTTTTTTTGTGCTGGACACTAACAAATAATTGTAAGTTATGGTTTAGAACATATATTTAATAAGCCAAGATTCATAATAAATATATAAGTATTTAGAAGTGATACCTTAATTGATCTAATTGCAACTCTTTATGCTCTCTTCCCAAGCTTTGCGAAACAAATATGGATGAAAAGGCTAATGAAATAGTTTTGGGCTTCAAGATTTGGATCTCTAGTAAGATTTGAATGAGCTTATTTGGTAAGAATTGAAATAAATATGAAGTTGTTTAGTTTTAGATAAGTATTTGAAAGATAATGTAGCTAGTTTAGAAGTATTACGTATTAAGAATAGGTGAGTATGCTCTTCATAAAAGGGAGAGAAATTATAAAAAATCGTAAACTTTTCACAAATAATTTATCAAAAGTATTTTAAGAATCTTAATTATTCTTATAAGTTTATTTTAAAAATATTTATTTATTTTTAAATTCTTTGTATAGAGAATGCAATAATATAAAAAATACAAGTATTTAAGGTGGTTTGATCTACATTGGATTTGTGTTTACATTTGACCAAAAGGTTAAGCTTATATTAAATTGTCTTTGCAAAAGTGGGTAAGAGAAACCCTATATTAGGCTAAAAGACTTTACAAAATGTTTAATAAACCAATAGAGAAATCAAAATAAAGTCTTAATAACAGGACAAAAAAGTAATATAAAAAATTCAAATATACAAAGTTCTATAATCTTATGAGAATATCAAAAGATGCAATAAATCAATATAAAACAACTTAGAATAGATTTGTAACTTAGTTCAAGACAAGTAGATTGAAGGAAGGCCTGTGTAGAATAAAATTTAAGCTTAAGAGCATCAAATTTGCAATCCTTTTTTCCTTGTAATGATGATCTTCAAGTATGATTCCCTCTAAATGATATGCAAAAGGTTCATTTACTTTTTCTCATTGTTTAGACGGTATTTATAGAGATTTGAAAAGTTTTTAGTAGTTCTATTCACTCCTAATAGCATTCTAACAACTATATTCAATATTCCAAAAAGCACTCTAATGATTATATTCAATTTATCATATAATTGAATGATCATTAGTGTTTTTTGAGAAAGGAGTAGAGCATGTGATTTTTTATAAACTTGGGATTTTAAGAAAGCAAATTGATGATTTTCTTGTGAGAAAAAGGATTATTGAGATTGTAAAGTATATAAGGTCATTCTGACAGAATGCTTAACTACTCAACATTGATTGATTGCTTTTTATATCCACTTTAAAAGTTGTTAGAGAAAAAAATAAGTTAGAACAACACATGAAGATGAGATGTTAGAAACTTAAGGATAAAAGTAAGATCTATTTTATATCATATTCTTAGATTGATGTTGTTGAGATAAAGGTAAGAATACTAATCTTTTGTGGAATAATATTTATTGTTGCATTTGCATTATGGGAAAAGTATGGTTAGGAAATTTTGAGAATATGCTCCAAGTTGCAGAAAGGCTTGTGGGTGAGAATGTGATATACTTAAAAGTTTGGAGAGAAGAAGAAATGTTATTCAATCTATCAATATAGCAAGGATATGGATAATTAGGAGAGGCATAAATTAGTATGATGAGAGGTAGTAAAAGACTTAGTTATATAATGAAATGATTTTTTGAAAATTTGTAAGAATTAGATAAGACGTGTTGATTATAGGAAATTTAGTTGAGTTATATTTTGAAAATAATTGGTCACAAATTACAATACTTATGACTTATAAACAACTTTATTTATTCAAAATAAAGGTATACAATTAAGACTACAAATAGAGATGTTTAATTAGGAAGTATAAAGAAAAATAAAATAGTTCACTTTATACATTTCATTGAGAGAAGACATACAATTGTGTCATTGGGAAAGTGTTTTATAAGGTTTTCAAAAAGAAAAGTGAGTATTGTATTGTATAATTTATAGTAATACATAATGGAGCAATTTATATGTTAAGAGTATTGATTAAAGGTCTTCTTGTTATAGTTGAGCTTCATTAAGGCTTAGTTTTGAGTTCTTTTCTTTTTCTAATAGTTAGGGATCTTTATATTGATCAAATTTAGGATGGAGTGTATTATCCTTTTTGCTCATGTGGCAAATTAATTTTTTGGACAAGATGTTAAATACTGATTAATTAATTTCAAGGATGGTGGTTCGATTATAAATCCAAGCTCATGAAACCCGTCAATTTTCATCAAGAAAACATGTATGTTTTACCATGCACTAAGGATAAGTAGACCAAAAAAGCTATGAATTGCACACAAGTTTTACAATAGATGATCAAAACCTTTCACGGGCGACAACAAAAGCCCACCACTGACAATGCACACAAGCGAAGTGGTAGAATTAAAGCTACAAGTTTCACACATGTGCAAAGTTGAGCTGATAGTTCAAATTCCAAACGTGTTCAAAGTTGATCTATTAGTTCGAAGACTAAATGCACGTGCTAGAACCAAGAATTAGGAATTGTATACAGTGAAGTGAATGCTACCACTGCAAAGAGGGAATTTCCAAAAGGAAAGAAATGCTACTCGAATTAAGTTGGCTGTCATGACTGCAACGTGTGGTCATTGACTATTGTGGGATGATTAAGAGGAACCATCTAATGTGGATCCTGAATGCGCATTATGTGATTGATATAATGTGTCATTTTGGGCAGTTTTGGACCTATTTGGAAAGGTCAATTAAGGGAAAGGTCAATTAAAAAACCTAGGAATATGAAGAAAACCTACAGCTTATAGAGCAAAAAATCCTAAAATTTTAAGGAGATGGAAACCTGAAAATCTTGCAAGGCTCTCCCCCTTCAAGTGTCAGTGCTCTCCTTCTCAAGAAGCGGGCTACCATCCATTGGATTTTCACTAGCGAGTCATCCTCATTAATGAGATAACTGGTTGAATCAATACTCATGATAACAAAGAAAATTGGGTCTCCAAGACCATTATATATAAAGCTTTAATAAAATTCATAAATTACTCTTATGTAATAGGGGACTAAATATGAGAACTACGAATAAAAATGTCAAATGAGTCCCTCTATATATAGTCCTACTAGTTACTTGTTCCTTTCAATCATGTGGAACTAAGAACAACTAAAATACAGAAAAATGCAAAAAAAAAAAAAAAAAAAAAAAAATTCCAAACAAGCTAAGGTGGTTTATGTGTGAATGAGAAACCTCCCTAAGTCTTTTATGAGGAGCTTTTTAGTGTAGACAAACAATCATTTGGAGTTATTAACCCTAGCTATTACCAGTATGAAGTTGCCATTTGATTGTGTTTCTATCTTTTGAAACATTGTGCATGGATGAGTTGTGGTTGACAAAATAAATTTGTATTTGTGGAGATGTTGTAGTTGACCCGTTGAAACAAATGACTTCTTCTAGTATGCCTTAAAAACATGGGCTGGGAATGCTATGATCAACTTAGCAACCACAGGCAATGTGGTGAAACTAGGATAGCTAGACAGAGTATAAAATGAAATTAGGAGTTGGATCGAGTTACATTTGGAGTGGCAATCTCTAGAGATGTGATGTGCTCTTTTACCACAATCTTACTTGTCCCTTTGCAAAAATGCCCTTGTTCAACAATAAGTAAAAAGATATTTTTTAGGACTAGAGTTACAAACTGTTTTTGTAAGTTATGTTTTTATTGCATCTTGTATAAACGCTCAATTCAGGTCAATTTGTTGACGTGCAATTTAGTATTATTTGACACCAGATTTGCCAAACTTATATCATATGTCATCTTAGCATTTCAAGTTTTTCTTAATTACTTGTGTCTTAAATCTAATATGAACAAGAATTAAGTATTAATTAGATACTTTAATATGATATTTTTTTGGATATGTGAGATTACAACAAATAAATGGTCTATGTGTTACTTGATTTTACCTACTTATAATGTTGCTTGAACTACCAAATTATCAAATATGAACCAAAGGGTTTGTTGGTTGACTAATCCTTGAAATAGATTTAAAGTTCTGTTTGAAGTCAGTTCCTCTAGCTCTTGGGTTCTTTCAGATTCTAAAATGTATGAAATTGACTAGGATCAACCATCTCTATACATCTCTTTGCCATATGTTTACAATATTTCTTGTGGTATTGTTTGCTGTTAAAACATGATTTTTTTTTTGAGGGTAAGATAAAATAAATAAAATGTAATCATTATAAGTATTAAATAATGATTCAAATGTTTTATTTTTTTCTTAATTCAGTAACGAAAACATTGTAACAAGCAGGACCTTGATCCTTCACCTTTCCTATTGCTTTGTGCAGGATCTTACTTGGTAGTGTAACAAACTACGTATTATACCATGCCTCAGTTCCTATCACTGTCGTCAAGGATCCCGATTTCAAGCACTGATTGTCGTCGACGACTTTGTGAGATTCGTGCGAGAGCTCTGGTTATTCTGTATGATTGAGCTGTTCCTGTACCCCAGTTTGCGTGTTTGCATGATACTTGAATTGCCTCTTTGAGCTTCTGCTTTGCTTTTGCCTTTTAAGTAAATAAACGTGTGTGATGGACTTGTTTAATGGTCCAGATACTTCAACTAATGAGATAGTAAATGTTTGATAGTTGATTTTGTGATTGTTCTCGATAAAAAAAAAGTCGATATTAAAATTATTAATTTTATCTAAAATTTTGCAAAATCAAATAGTAAATATCCTTTCTTATTGTGCATCTCTGTTGAAATTTTCAATTAAAAAAGATAATAAGAAATATAAAAAAGAGATTTATTTTTTGGTGTGATGTTAGTTTTTATGTTAAACAAATAATTAAAATTATTTTCTATATTTAAAATGTGTTTGCAATGGTTTTTTTTAATAATGGGCTAGCTTTTTGGGAACCGTGCAAAAAATGATAAGTTATGACTCTGACTTATTGAATATTAAATTAATAAAAACAGTTTGAAATGAAAATAGTATTTAAAATTAACTTATTAGATAAATATTTAATAAAATAATTAATATTATGAAAAGTTTAAAATAGTATTTTATTTTTTATACTATTTTAAAAAAAAAGTTTGAAACGATCAGAAATAAAATGATATTGAATCACATGTATGGGTAACCAAGAGAACACGAACGTGGAAGAAAAGTGCATTACGTCACCGTTTTCTAGATTATCTGCCAACCGCAATAGTTGGTGCCACTCATCTAAACATTTCGTTGACATTAGATACTCTAAATCTGAAAGCATTAAAAAATTGTTGAACAACTGTAATTATTTTATTCTCACGAAAAATAATGAAAAATTTATTCATTTATCTTAAAGGCTGTATTTGTAAAATAAAATTTAAATTAATTCCTTAAATTCCTTTCTTTACTAAAAAACATCACAATTTTATTATTATTTTTCCTACAATTTTATTTCTTTTCAATTTGATATTACAACTAATTACAGCTCCAAGCCTGTATTGGAATAAGTTGATGTTATTCAAAGCTATAGCCAGTAGCTTTATAGCCAAGGAGTCCTTCACTCTAATCAAGTAAATCACTTTGAGAAGATAGATTGGTCTCTTCTTAATCAAGATCTAACATTGTTAACTCTTCTTTGCCAATTTTCATTATCATGTCTTATTAATAGTTATCTCACATGTCAACTTGTTGTTATCCCAACCACATCAATGTGTCATCAAATCATAGCTAACTCAAATTCATTTTTGCATGTACTTTGATTTCTATTGTTGTAAAATAGAAGAGAAAAATTATAAATTCATGATCAACTATTAATCATTTATAATTATCAACAAAGTATAATTAGCGATCAATTATCTTTAAGAATAACGTCATGTTTAATGATTTTTATTATTTTCATAATTTCTCTTTTTTGAGCCCTATCTTGGATCCTCTATCATGATGATTTCTTATTTGGATTAATGCACTCAGAAATATAAATATTTTCTATTTTTTCGAATATTGTTTATTAAATAACTTCCCCCATCCAATGAGAAGCTTCGGAAGCCGGCCTTTCAACGTAATACGAGAAACGCGTGCGGATTGAAAAAACCAAAATCTAGAAGCCCAACCGGGAATTACCGGTTCACTAATCCAAAAAAGATCGAACCGTGGACGAACCCGCGCCTTCTGGATCCAAACAAAAGATTCCTGATGACGCCGATGAATCCTGACCGTTACTGAGCTCTCTTCCAGAAGCCCACCATTCCTCGCATAAAGATCACCGCAAGGTGTCGGCTTCTCGCCTCCTTCAAACCCAAGAAGCAAAATACAAATCAAACATGGATTCGAAGAGGGTCTTCTGCTCTGTGCTCTTGCTGTTCATCCTCCATGGCCAGATCTTCGTGGCGGCAGAGGGTAGGCCAATCTCCATCGTCAAGCAAGATGGTGAGTTCTCTCTACGGTATTGTTTCTTCTTTATTTGTTTGACTTTGTTGGAAGACGGAGGGATTTAATCTTCTTGGTTTTCCCTTTTGGCGATTTAGGGTTTCTCAAGAAGATGCAGTTGCTCGGCTTGATGTGCCGCTGCTGTGACGACAACGGAAGCACCGAGTGCAGGAGCTCGTGGGACTCGACCTGCCCAAAGCTGGATTGCAGACCTTGGAAGTTTTCATGAGAGAGAGTTTTGTAAATATAGAAAGAATTAAGGTGTATTTGTTTTTGGTTGTTTAGTTGAGCCATTGGATATGTGTAATTCAATTTTTTTGAAGCACAAATATTATAAACTTGTGCGACAATTGTTAGTCGATAATGATAATGTGGACATCGAACATGTTGGCATACAAAGCTCACACAATTATATACATTCTAAGTAAAACATAAGACAATCTAAATGTTAAGTATGAATTAAGTGGCATATGAAGATAAGGTATAGTGTCACATCATGTTCGTGATTGCCATATAATTTTTGATAGATCATGATTATATGATAATGATAAAACATGTAATTATATGTTTTTGGGTTTGATGAAATGTTGGTTATGTTAATTTCTTGCAAACAAAAAGACAAGAAAAATAAGATTAACAAATTATATTCTTTAAATAAAATGATTGTGAAATAAAAATCTCAGATATATATGTTGATCATTACTTCCTATAATTTTATTATTGAAAATAGAATTATATTATTGTGTTTAAGATTTTTCTTATCTTAAACTAATATCATCTTATTCTTCCTAATTTTTTTTGAACCTTTTTTTTTTTATTTTAAGAGTTCAAGATCTATTGTTCAATACTAATTATGATTTAAAATCTAATTATAATCATATAATTTTATTTTTAATGTTGAGAATGTGATTGAAACAATTATGCTTGTGTTTGTCTTGTTAAGAACTATGTTTTTTTTTCATTTTATATTTCTTGACGAATGTTTTCATTTAAATAACTTCTCGTTATAAAATTTGTTCTTCACTATGAATATTCTAGCTTGATTTAGAGTTTGTATATTGAATGATTTAAAGATCAAATAGTATAGTTTAATCATGCTTCATCAACATTTGAATCTCATCCAAAAAAAAATTGCAAGCAAAGCAGATAGTTGGAACATATTGTATATTCTTGCAAGGTCTACATTTTCTAGTGACAAGTTCCAACATGTTCTCTATTTTCCTCCAAATAGATTATCTAGTAGAATTCTCCATAAATGAGCCTCTTGAGTTGTAAATATATAGTGCTTTAATCTTGATCTTATATGTGTATTGCACAGTGCAAATATGGGAGAAGATTACTTTAAATGAGCGAATAAAACCTTACAAATTCAGAAATAATTGAAAAAAAAAACTTTTTCATTCATCTAATGAAGTTTTCACTTTCTCAATATTAGTTTCTTCATCATATATTGATCAATCAATTATACATTAAATGATCTTTAATAACTATCAAACATTGACAAAGACACATTATTATCATTATAATTATTACCGATCGCTTTAATAGGACTATAAAATGTTCAGGATGGCGGGAAGTACATTACGAAGGAGCAGCCGGCGTGCAAGGACCACTGCTAGCAACTCCCCGGTGAGGGAGTGTGTTTCATCATCGTCTGAAGAGGGAAAGTCACTTGACGGGGATCCTCCACATCCTGACGGCGCTGTACTGGAGGTCGATGACAGGGTGACGAGAGCTGGGGTCGTGGAGGAGAACAATATCACTGGAGAAGCGGAGACTCATAGGGGTGCGGAACACTTGCCCACTAAGGCTAGCTTTAGAGAGGTTTTGACAGCCCGCAATTTCCAGAGTGGTAACCTGGTGAACACTTTCGCACGGCCGGCCAATGTTGATGTTAAGGAACGTGCTGCTGCTGTTTCGGACGTGGCGGAGGATGGTGAAGTCCTCGTTTCTTCTGAAGCCTGTTAACGGCGAATCGAATTTCACAAATATGACCTGGTGGGTCGTATTTTCGGGAATACGTTGCCTTTTCCGATGATCGCCAGAGTGTTGCTCAAACGCTGGGGCCACCATAAGAACTTTAGAGTGTTTGATCTATCCGCGAATTGCTTCTGCTTACATTTTGAATCGAAGGAGGCTCGGAATGATGTGTGGCTCGGGGGGCCGTGGCAAATTGCTGGCCAAGCCATGGGCTTGGATGTTTGGTCGCATGAATTCACTCCCGGCGACTCCCACGCTATGTGCGCGCCGATCTGGGTGCGATTCCCCGGCTTGCCCCTGATTTACTGGGATACGGACAATATCTTGCGGATTGCGAAGGCTATAGGGGATCCGTTCCTTCTCGATGGGTGGACGGCGGCTATGGAGAGAGCGTCCTATGCTCGGGTCTGTATTCGTACAAACCTTTCGAAACCCTTGAAGCCGGGCGTCTGGCTGAAAGGGGACTATGGGAGAATCTACCAAAGTTTCGAATATGAGGGACTGCCGAGGATTTGTTTCTCATGCGGTCGCGTGGGGCATCTTGCAAGCTAGTGCAATGGGCAGGTTACGAAGGAGGTGTCTCAGCCTGGACAGAGTGAATGCTCTGGAACGAAGGTGAACGGGGAGCAGAGGAAAGGAGGAGAGGTCACCACCGAGATTACGGATGAAGCGCAAGGACTTGGGCCTTGGATGCTAGTTCAACACAAACGAAGGAAAACGGGTGCTGATGCTCGTAGGGGTCCGGCGGCCATGGTTAGCCATGAACTCAGGAAGGACGTTCAAAGAACCCGTGGGAGGGTGCACGCCGGCTCATCCAGGGGGGTCAGTCGTTCCTCGAGGGAACGTGGGAGGAGCAGACCTAGGCGGGGCTCACCATCCAGCAGTCGTGCTCAACACGTGGCGGATCCTGGTGATCGGAGCTTGGGGGCGGAAGGCGCGAAGCGGGAAGCTCAGGGGGGCGGAGTTAGGGGGAAGCTGATTGGGTCAATGACGGCTCGGGAGAAGGAGCCGCCCACTGGTGTGGGGGGCGATGCGGCTTAAGAATGTGGACTGCGGCTGCGCTTCGTGGGGCGCAGCGGCCATCTCTGGTGGGTGGCGGAAGGTCGGGGTATGCAGCAGCTTGGTGATGGGCTCTCTGATGACATTATCAATGAACATTATTGTGTGGAATATAAGAGGCGTCAAGAAGAAGAAGTCTAGGAGCTATTTGCGCAGGTTGATCCGTGAAAGGAATGTTGCTGTTGTGGCGTTAATGGAGACGAAGGCTGTGGGGTTCTCCAGACAAGATGCAAATTGGCTGCTAGGGGGAGGATGGGAGTTTGAGGCACAACCCTCAGAGGGACTATCTGCTGGATTTCTTATTCTGTGGAGGAAGGAGGTGGACCTTGTGGTCTCTGGTGCTTCATCTCATACCATGGCTTGCACAATTAAAACTTCACATGATGACAGGTTGAATTGTTATTTTATTTACGGCCCGAAGTGCCATCACAGACGATGGATTATTTGGGAGGATGTCCGAAATTTCTGCGGTAGTAATGAGCCTTTGCTTGTTGCTGGAGATTTTAATTTGATCCTGGCACCGGAAGAAAAACGGGGGGGGCCGGCGCTTCTTTTATGGTAAGGACCAACAGGATTTTGCGGATCTTATGCAGGAGCTTCAACTTGTGGATTTGGGGTTTTCCGGCAATAGGTTTACGTGGAGCAATGGGAAGCAGGGGGGTGCGCGCATTCTTGAACGCCTGGACCGGGCTCTTATGAACTCGGCGGGGCTGATTGCTTTTCCCAATTGTTCAGTTCATCACCTCAGCAGGCTGGGTTCGGATCATTGTCCACTGTTAATCAAGGTGGGAGGTGGAGATCAGTGGCAGTATTCCAGCAGGCTATTGTTCGACAGTGTGTGGCTGGACTTCCCTCAATCGTTCCAGGTGGTGGAGAAGGCCTGGAGGAGGACTGTTAAAGGCGACAGTATGGAGATTGTGATGACAAAATTTCAGCGGTCGATGTGGGCGCTGCGCAGATGGAGCCGTGAGGAGGTGGGGAATATTATTGATCGGAATAAGGTGTTGGAGCGGGATATTGAGGAGCTCCAAAACAGGGAGTCTAGCGATGGTCTGTCGGTCGAGGACCATAAGCGGCTTGGTGATTTGGTTGCTGCCTTTCATCGGGGGTGTGCTCACGAGGAACAGTGGTGGTGGCAGCGCGCTAAGGTGCATTGGGCGCAGCTTGGGGATTGCAATTCGAGGTTCTTTCACATTGCGGCATCGGCTCGTAAGAGGGAGAATCGCATTACATTCTTGCGGGACGTTGACGGCAACATTGTGGACTCTCCCGACAACATTAGGCGGCTTGTCTTCGAGTTTTTCGAACGGAAATGGGGCGATAGCAATTTGGCGCCATTGCACCCAATTTCCCCGCTTTCGGGTTTCGTTAGTGAGGAGGCTGGTTCTGGCCTTTGCCGGAGGGTGACGGAAGATGAGATTTTGGTGGCTATGCGGGGCATCAAAAGGAATCGCGCCCCGGGTATCGACGGTATTACTATGGATTTCGTCAATGGATATTGGAGAATTACGCAGCGGGACATCATCAAGGTTGTTTTGGCATTCTTTGAGTGTAGAATGCCGGAGAGTTGGAAGGACACTCTTGTGGTCCTTATCCCGAAGAAGCAAGATGCTTGCCGGCCGGAGCACTTCAGGCCGATCAGTTTGTGTAACACAATATACAAATTGGTGGCTCGAATTCTTGTTGGCAGGCTGAAATCGCTGCTGCCTAGTCTTGTGTCTCAGGAACATGCGGCCTTTGTCCCGGGGAGGAGTATATCGGATAACATAAATATTGCCAAGGAGATGGTAGCGAGAATGCGATCCTGCACCGCTGCTTCCGGCCTTATGGCAGTGAAAGTCGACATGGAGCAGGCCTATGACAGGGTTCGATGGGATTTTTTGCTCGAAACTATGAAGGCTATGCGATTTCCTGCTACTTGGTGTAACTAGATTACTGCATGTATTTCTGGTCCTAGGTACCCTGTACTCATTAATGGGGTGCGTCTTCCTTGGGTGTCGGCGCGTCGTGGTCTCCGGCAAGGCTGCCCATTATCCCCCTTCCTCTTTGTCATGTCCATGGAATACCTGTCGTGCATGATGCGGGAATATGAATCCCGGCAGCTGCTCGGGTTTAGGCCGGGGATGCATACACCGCGGGTTTCCCACCTCTTGTTCGCGGATGATGTGTTGATTTTTGCTCCTGCATCCAGGGAGGCTGCGTGCGCTGTCCGCCGCATTCTGCGGGCGTTTGAGGTTAGCGCTGGATTGAAGGCTAACTTGTCCAAATCAAAGGTCTATTTTAGCAACAGATTTAGCAAGAAGCAGTCCAGCTTAATTTCTCGGAAGCTCGGTATGGCAATCGGCCGTGCCTTGGTGTATTTGGGGGTCCCTATTACTGTGCGCCGATTGACTAAGGAGGACCTGAGTGCCATCGTCCAAAGAATTGATAATACAGTAATCAGCTGGCGCGGACGGGTACTGTCGCTTGCGGGCAGGGCTGTGTTGGCGTCCTCGGTTTTGTGTGTTATCCCCAACCATACTTTGCGCCACTGTTTGGTGCCGGCGGGAACCATTACTGCAATTGAACGCAGAATCAGACAATTCCTATGGGGCGGCACGAGTAGTGCTCGGACGCTGCACTATGTGCCTTGGGACTGTGTGTCTTCGCCGAAGGTGGCCGGCGGGCTCGGGCTGCGGGACCTTCGCATTTGGCACCAGGCCCTGCAGATGGGGAATTGCAAGCGCATCCTGGGCGGGAAGGCGGATTATGGGTCGAGATGATGAGAAGTACGGGTTCATCGACCCGTTGATGAAGACACCCCGGAATGCCTCGGCCGTTTGCAAGATGATCCTAGGAGCCATGCTGACGACGATTTCGTGCTTCATGTGGCGCATCGACGATGGGCGGAGGGTGAGATTTATGGAGGATAATTGGCTTGGGGTTCTACCTATCAGCTGCTGGCCTACGTTTATTAATGTCCGCACAAGCTGGCCGGAAAACGTTGCCGAATGCATCAGGGACGACGGTGCTTGGAATGTTGCGGCGATTTCCAGCTGGGCGGGTGAGGAGCTTATCGAAAGAATTAGGCATCTCTCGCGTGCTCGGGACTCCGTCCAGGACTGCCTGGTCCAGACGCATACGGAAAAGGAGAAGGCTCACAGTGGCCGAATCTACGCACAGCACAAACACGAATCGTCCTCTGCGGGGGGCGGCGGCCGGCGGCGTGATGAAGCTACGGGGAGAATTTGGAAATTAAAGGTGTTGCCGAGGGTTCGGGTCTTCCTTTGGCGGGCTGCCGGCGACTTTCTGCCTACGATGACATGGAAGGCTCGCCGGGGAATATGCCGCGATCCCCTGTGCCCGTTCGGTTGCATGGAGGAGGAAACCCTACAGCATGCGCTGTGGGACTGCCCACGTGCCCGGGAGGTGTGGGGGACCAGCCATGCACGTCATGTGCTTAGGGTGCTGGGCTGGCCCACGGGTGCGGCGTCCGGGTTCAGTATTTTGGAGATGCTGTTCAGGCTCTTGAGTTCTCCTGCGGCGCGGCGCGACGGTGCGGTACAGCATGTGGCGACTATTGTTACTACCTTGTATTACATCTGGTCGAGGAGAAATGCGCTTATTCACAACGGCTTCGTGCCTACTCTATGCTCGGTGTCTCGGACGGTTAGGTTTGAGGTCAGCACAACCCTCAGGAGGCTTCTTATCCATTCATCTCTGTCCAGCGGGAATCCTGGCAAGTCCTCAGATTTGCTTGTCACGAACGGTTGGCTTCCCCCCCCCCCCCCACAGGATGGATTAAGGTCAATTGTGATGCCGCGGTTGGTGACTCCATAGCTGGTCTTGGTGTCGTTGTTAGAGACTGCTCGGGCAAACCTCTCATGGTGGCCGGTAGGAGGATGTTTTCAATGGCTGCTGATATGATGGAGGTCCAGGCCATAATTACGGCCTTTGACCTTTTGAGGGAGTTTCTTTCCCAGTACCGTGCAGTTGAGTTCCAGTCTGATTCGATGGCTGCACTTCTGGAGGCTCGGGATATGGTTACCAAACCCAGTGGGGAGGGGATGCTTGTTGTTACTCTGTAGTATGTTAAGGCCATGGAGGCTTTCCGGTTTTCTCATATCCACAGAGAGGGGAATGAGCCTGCTGACTGGGCTGCCCGTAGAGCTTGCACTCATGAGTTCATTTGGGGTCCTAGGGAATCCCTTAGCCTCTCATCCAACTTATGTTGTCTGATTTTCTGTTTGATCCCCCTTGAGGATCTAACTATAAAACCTATGTGGCTTTGCCACTTTTGATATAATGATATATCCTTTTCAAAAAAAAAAAAAAAAAAAAATATTCAATTTCCTCTTATAAAAAATTGATCATAAGAGTCATCGACTCGCGTGCTTCTTTCAACGGTAGACTTTCGTCCAATTTGATACACAATTTAGTAATGATATGTATTCCATTGATGTTGTGTAAAGACTTTCCAAGAAAAATAACTTGACCATAAAACCAATTGAAATAATATCATAAAATTCCCAATAATAAAAGAAGAGGTATGATAGTTTCATTCAAATGAGCACTAATGAGATAGAATCGAGAAATAACGTAAACATCAATGTTTCAAATGTCCAAGTCGAAGCACTTGCCTCACCATATCAAAGAGAACCTTCTCCAAACTATTTCCTAACCTTAATGTAATCATCAAAGTAAAGAGGAACTTAAATCCCTCATTGAGGTCCTATGACTGTCATAGAACCATCTCACAAGGGCATTCTCAAAAATAAACATTGGCCTTCCTTACTACCTCAAACATCCAAATAAAAGAAAGTCATATCTTCTACAAATATAAGGATAAAACCAAGTTCTTTTAAAGTAACTCTATATGACAATTTTTTATGATTAAAAATAACCTTTTAAACAAATATTCCAAAACTATGCTTGAAAAAAACTATTTTATATTAAAAAAATGGAAATAAATCAACTAAATTTTAATGTTTTTTTGCGTTTAAAAACAAAAATCACTTTGAAAAGTCTCAAAATGGCTAACGACCTCATCAACCTCGCTATGCAAAAGCCTTGTAACTCAAACTCTGTCATTTGAAAAGGCTTACATGTTGGATTTCAACAAGAAGATGGACATCTGCAAGCACAAAGCTATTTCTCTGGTCTCGTTATTTAAGTTGGATTCCAGGAATGCCTGGAAATATATGCAGTTCTGAACAATATGAAAGATGCAAACCAGTCCTTTAATGACAGAAATTCTCTGAAAATGAGAGGAATTCTATCAAGTTTGGTAAGCATTCAAGTAGCAAGATGCTTAGACCGAGATCATTAACAAGGTTAAGTAGAAGGCAATCCCTTAGGTGTGAAGATAGTTTGCTGCCATCATCAGCTCCAAAGTTATCTCAGGTTCGATGTGAAACTCGGTCTCTTTGCCACTGCCAAAGACAATTGTCAAATAAGAAAGATAAGCTAAGCTATAGGACAATCTTATGCCTCAATGCGTAAAAGGTTTCGAGTTTGAAAACTCTGAACAACAATTAGTCAAAGTTCTAATGTTACCACAATCAGCAGCAAATCATGGCAAATGCAGTGCAAACCGCAAAGTTTTTACTAAGAAAGAACTTAATCATGAAGGCTTGTGCGTGTTAACGAGGATAGGATAAGAGCTTGCTTGTTTCTCAACTTTGCCTTGGTTTATTGTTAAGTAGAGGAAGTCACTTTTAGGTGGGGTGTTAAATTTTTTTGCTTTTCCCACTCACTGAAAGAAACTATTGTTAATCATTCATAATTTCTCATCCTTCACGCAAGAGGGTGGCAGTTGACAACCATTTGACGATGTGTTAGGTGCAAGACAACAAATGTTGGCTGTTCATGAGACGTGTTTTCACTTCCACTTCAATCACCAATTCTAAATCAGCTAAACATGATATAGCAAGCATCACTTCCCCAATTAAAAGCCAAACAATATTCTAAATAGTGACACTCAAAATTTAATTTTTGAAAGTGAAAATCTTACTCCCACACATAAAACACTGCGAAAAATAACTACCTAAAGAAGTCAGAACAACCAATCCAACGAATCCATTGCAAAATCACGTACAAGCTTTATTTGTTTCAATGGTTGTGGTTAGAATGTGATAAAGCTGGTGAAGTGAAATAAGGTGATCAAAACATTTATACAATTTGAATGTAGTCCCAAAATTGAGTTGTCACCTGAGTGAGAATGAACAATGAAGCCATGAAACAGTGTTGAATTCCAACACAAGATTGGGATGTCATGGCCAAAATTTGGCATTGAAACTTATTGATAAGAAAAAATGATTTAAGAAATTCGAACAGAAACTTGAGTTAGAGCAAATGCTAGGAAGTCGATCTTGTTCTCCAAGCTCCTTGTTGGGACATCTTTAAGCAATTTTTGTTGAAGCAAAAACGGGACAGATCAATTGGATTAGAATAAGCTTTGTTGTAAGCATGTTCTAGATTAAAGCGGTTCAATTTGATGCAGTTCAATGTGGGTTGGTGCTATCTAGCATGATTTGGTTTGTTTATCTTGGTTCAGCACTATTCGACCTTGATTCGGTGCATTCTAGCATGGTCTAGACAGGTTTGGATTGGTTTGACATGGGACTGGTCTGGCTCGGTACGGTGGGCACAATTTGGCTATAATTAGCACAGGTTCGACGCAGATCGAATGTGGATCTATTTGGGCCAGTCGGCACACGTATTTGAACAGCATGCATGAGGCACTGGTGGGGAGCAGGGCTCTTGAGAGGAGAAAAGGAAATGCTTTCAAAGCAAGGAGCCCTTTGGAAAAAAGGAGAGGAGAGGTTGAAGCAATGGAGGGCTCAAGTATGTAGGAAACGGCTCAGAGGAGAATCTCGAAGCTTGGGAAGGCCAAACCTGAAAGCTTCAAGACTTCAAACTCTAAAGCTTGTGGAAGATAGTCTTGGTGGCTTGAAAGAGGAGAGCTCGGGAATAGCTGAAGTGAGGTTTCCAGGCCTTGATCAGACATGGCTAAGGTTGCGAAGGACCTCAAACACTGAGATGAAGCTTTTAGACTCTAGTAGAGGGCAATGTCTAGTTGATTCCTCTATGGAAGAGAAGGTTAGCAAAGTTCACTTGTTTTTAATACTCCTTCGCTGAGCTTGAGGAGTCATTTATAGGCATGTCCGGTGAGTGATGCCAAATTCACATTGGACTTGCTTTATTCCCACGTGAATGGGTTCTTTGGCAATGCATTTGTGTTTAGTTTTTTTTTTTTTTGGCATTTTTGTGCTTTTGTCTCTTCGTTTGGTAGTCCGACTCTAAATATTATTATTTATATTACAAAGAAGAATTACTTACAAACTTTACTAAGAACAAATGAGATTAACATTAAAAGACGATTTACCCACAAAGCTCTTGAGTTAGCAGCTTCTAAAGATGATGGACTTTTCAAATGGATGCCGTCTTTGATTTTGATAAGAAATAATTATCATTGGTAACAGTGATATGATAAGTTTTTTGTTGCAATATTATGAATATTTATTTGTTTGGTCCCCAAGTACGAATAATATAAAGATGGAAGTATTGAGACAGGATAGTGTTTTAGAGAAAAGTAAATATTGTTTACATAGATGACGATGAGAAATGGTAATGTCGAGCTCGTTGAGAGCATTAATGGGACAATGATGAATAAGAGATAGGAAGCAAGAATAGCTCTTCTAGAGGACTTTGTGCTATTGAAAATTGATGGAACAAAGAAAGACGAGAGTAAGAACATGCTTTTTGAGTTTGTTATGTAACGTTATAGTAATGAGAGGAAGGAGAGAAGGGCAAGAGCATGCTTCTTGTAGGGTTTATGAGGAAAAGAAAGGGTTAAGGCTATCACCTTTAGTACTTTTCAATGTTTTGGCTGCGATGAAGGATGTTGATAATGTGCATTAGTTAAGCTTCCGTATGTTTGTTAAGTGGCATTGAGATACTTTGTTGTATCTTAAGAGTAGTTCCAATCATAGATTAGACAAGAAAATCAATAGTGACTAATTCCTAAGTGATATAAATATGTATTGAAAGCCAATTATTTTGTAATAGGATTTTCGTTTAAGTTAATATGTTAATCCATATCTTCAATGGCATATACCTTTTAGGGTAAAACTTTTTTAGATGATCCCCATTATAAGTTCATAAGGGCTCGATGGTTTTCATAATCTTCAAATAGTATCTCTTTAATTACAAAGGATCCCCTTGCACTCTAACCACTCTTGATGAGGTATTGAATTTTATGCACAAGTGTGACAATAAGATTACCATTCAAAATGCATTCATAGTCGATCTCTCAAGGATAGCATTGTAGATAGGAGTTATGACAACAATAAAATCAATTATATGCATGACCGAGTCAGAAGAATTTCCCATTGTCAGTGGCAATGCGACGGTTCCCTTGGGCTTCAGAGATTCTACAGTTAAGCCTACAAACAATCTTGTAATGGGGAGGATAAGGTTTCAACTAATACCAATTTTATCGAAAACATTAAGAAAACAGATATCAGCTGAACTCCTAGTATCAATGCACATGTGATAGACTTCAATGTTGGCAAGTATCCCTAAAAATACTATAGCATCGTCATAGGGGTTGCTAAAAGGCCACATGTCTTCGAATCCAAAGGATATTGAAACTAGTTGCACCTGTTGATTTGTGACTATGGCAATTACGACTCATTTAATGATTTTAAGGTGGAACTCCTAGAGTGGGATTGCCTCTACTCTGTGATGATGTAAACAATTCTAACAGGGGCAATGCTTTTATCTTTTAGCTCCAATTTGATATATGCCAGTAACACTTGGCCCTTCACGTTTAATACATTCATAATTTGGTTCACAAGCTTTTACCCAATATTCTTGAAGGCGACATTCTTTTAATAGCCTCCCTATTAAGACTTTAACAATCCTACATTTAGAAGTTATGTAGCCTTGATTCTTGTGATACTCGCAGAACCTCGTTGTCTTTTGATTATTTCTTGAAAGTGGCTTTGGATTTTGATACAATCCATTTTTTTTTCATGGTTGCAAAAATTTCTTCACGTGACGTACTTAAAAGAGCATTGAAATAGTGAGATCAATAACTCAGAGGATGATAATCTTGAAGAACCCACTGAGGCTAATCTTTTTCATCTCGCAACCTTTTATGTTCTAAATCAAAGGGCCACGGAGGTAGTAACGTATTATCTTCCAATCTACAAGATAGAGCTAAGGAAAACTCATTCATGAAACAAATGATATTGTTGAAGATTTCTTGTATTGATCTTGACAGAAGTGTTTTTGGAAATTCCTTGGTTGAACAGATCTGATAAGAACTGCTTAGGTTGAGTCATCCTAATCTATCTTAAAGGCTTCTCTGAGGCATTAGAGGAAGGTCTGAAGTGATTTACATTAATGCTACTTTAGATTGAGCAGAGACTTTGAAACCTCTTTAAGCTTAACACAGCTGGCAAAAGATGACATTAATACTTTCTTTAGCTGGTTAAATAAAGAAATTGATTTAGAGGACAATTTTTAGAACTACTTTGAGGTTGAATCTTTAAGATAGGTAAAGAAAATTTTACATTTAACGAATGCAATCATAACATATAAAGAGATAAATTCTCTTAAAAAAAACAAAAAGATCTGAATTGTCATAATATAAATTGGAGTTAAGCAATTGAAGTTCAAGAGATAAAGGTGTGAAAAAGATCTCTGATGAAAGAAAAAACTTCCTCAATGATATTTGGATAATACTTATATTGTCAAAACAAATGAGGCTCATTATTAAAGGTTGTGACATTTCGAGATGAGGTCGAGGATTGAAAAAGGCTTCAATTAGGAGTGAGTTGGAGGGCCTTATGCCATAAGGCATTAATAGGTTACTAAGATGTTGCAAAGGAGTGTGTAATGAGAAATTTTTGGAAATGGATGTTATGTAATAAGGTTCAAGTCTAGTGGGTAATGTCTCGAGTAACTCTTTGTTAGAAAGAGAGGCGTTTGACATATTTAACGTGTTTTCCCTTTATAAAGTAACCAAATTTATTCTAATTTGCTCTCCAATGAACATGGAAAGAGTGGAGAAAATTTTTGTGAAATAATCCATTTGTTGTTGAAGCAAGTAAAAAGGATTACCAATGAGCGATGAAGAATATTTTGAAGCTTGTGAAGTTTAAGGCAGGCATGTGGGCAGCTTTATTTACTTCCTGGTTATGACTGTCAAATACTTTTTTTTAAAAATGAGCACATTTGCCTCTTAATTTTTCATTTCAATTTGTTTATTTCTTATAGACTACATTTGAAATTGTTGATGGAAAAAGAGAGATTCAGAGAATTTGAATAAAAGCTTACTTAAAGCAAAGGTGAGGAAGTTGATCTCATTCTCAGAGCTTCTAGTTAGGACTTTAAGCAATTTTTGTTGAAGTAAAATTGGGAAAGATGAATCGGATTGAAACAAGCTTTGTTGTTAGCGTGTTTTGGATTAAATTGATCAAATTAGGTGCAATTTGATGTGGATTAGCATTGTTCGGCTAAGATTGGTTCTATTCAGTTTGATTTGGCATTGTTTGACTTCGATCGGTTCTATTTACTGTTCGGCACATTTCGGCTTGATATAGACTGGTTTGGCTTGGTCTGGACTAGTTTGGCTCAGTTTAGGCTTGGTTTAAACCAGTTCAATATAGGACTAGTCTGAATTGGTGTGGGACTAGTTGGGCTTGGCATGTCTTGACCCAGTTCGGCATTGTGGATATGGTCTGCCTCAAATCAGCGCAGGTTCGACATGAATTAGAAGGGGGTTGAAACAGTCAGCGACATGCGTGTGTTTGAATAGCACGTGTGAAGAGTTAGCGGGGAGTAAGGCTCCTGGGAGGAGAAAAGAAAATATTTTTGAAGCTAGGAGCCCTCAAGAAAAGGGAGAGAGGTTGAAGTGGGAGGAAGCTTGAGTGTGGAGGAAAGGGATTGGGAGAGAACCTCAAAGCCTAGGAAAAGGGAACCCAGAAGCTTCAAGACTTTGAACTCAACGTTGAGGAAGATGATCTTGGCAGCGTCGAAGAGGCGAGCTCGAGCATGGTTGAAGCGAGGTTTCCAAATCTCAATCGAGAGTGTGTAGGGTTGCGAAGGACCTCAGGCAACGAGGCAAAGCCTTTGGGCTCGAGCAAAGGGCGATGCCTAGTTGATTCCTCTGAGGAAGAGATAGTGAAATTCCTTTTCCTTCAGCACTCCTTTCTTGAGTTTGAGGATTCATCTTATAGACATGCTTGACGAGTGGTGCCAAATTCACGTTGGACTCGCTTTATTCTCATATGAATGGGTTCTCCAGCGAGGTGCATCCAATTGGTATCATGGATTTAGCATTTTTTTTAGCACTTTTGTGCTTTTGTCTCTTCAAATCCACATTCATAATTTTTCGATCAACCATAGTGACACTTGTGAATCATGTTTACATTAATGATTCCAAAATTACTGCAATATAAAAATAAATACACATCTAAAAAATATGGCTGGAATATTAAAAATGAGAACCTAAATTTCATTTGGTTAAAATTGCTATAACAACTAAACCTCAATATAAAAGAGCTTGAAGACATGAGATTCATTAAGAAATACCAAACTCCAATTTGCATAAACAGAGATTGTATTTTGTTAGAGCTATAAGAACTTCTATACCACATTTATCATCTGTCAACTGCCTTGTACTAGAAGGTAAATCTTTTCTAATGTGGCATCATGAATCTCAAGGCAACAAGACAAAATCTCCAAATCATTTCATATGTTATTTCAACAAGGCAAAATTTCCAAATCGTTTCATATATTATTTCAATAGTACCTCTGCATCTTGACCTCCGTCACTTATTCCTAGACAAGAAAACTATTTAAATACATTTTTTCAGCAAAAGGTTCAACACTTCGCATCAGACTCCTCTCTGCCCTTGATATTAAGCTCTTAGAGATCATCCTCAACAGCATTTGTTGAACACCTCAAGAAGTTCCTTGTCCCCTTAACCAGTGCCATTACCTAGCCCCACTCTCATTGAGCATCGCCACCCCCTTGTCTTTAGCTCAAAAGAAGCTGCTCAAGTCAATTCACCAAGAACAACAATGCTCCAACTTGATGCTTCTTAAACAGCTCTTCATCGAACAACCTCTTTTGTTATCATGGTTGCACTACTAAACATATACTTCAGCTCTCATTGATAGTGGAGCTTCTCTCAATGAGAATGACAGACTCGCCTTCAAGAGCTATCTTCCAAATAATTTCCAATTTTAGTGAATGCATACAATACCAAAGGCAAAAGATTCAATTAGATATCAACATTAATGGATCCAAATCCGTTGATAGCACGAAGATAAATTCACAATTACCATGTACCTTAACAACCATACCCGATAAAAAAGAATCAGATGGTTGTTGGAGTTTTCTTTATAAATTATTGGCTGATCTGGAGTTGAATGATCTCTTTTTTTTATTCTCACTCTACACACAAAAAGAGGCTATTTCCTCACTTATAATCCATTTATTCTATCAATTTCTAACTTTGCCTCTTCATTATTTCTCCCTCTCATATTTCCTTCTATAATAGTTGAAGAAACAAGCTTGTAATTTTCTAAAGAATAATGGAAGTGTTCATGCTACCTAAGAAGCCACCATTTTTCCCAATTTGGTAGACTGGGTAACAAAAAAATATGTTCTCTTTTATGCTTTTTTTTCTCACCTTCTCTTAAGCCAAAATTTCTAGTTAAATCTTCCCCCACAAGTGGGACTCACACCCGCACTTGGGTTGAAACCAACTCTCTATATCAAGACCATTTTTGGTGTTTTCTGTTGAGCATTCAATCTTTGATACTCCAAAATGGCTTCACCAAAAGGTCTCAAAATTCAAGCCAAAAAACAAAGAAGAGTTGAGCAATGACAACTTAATTCAAAAGGAGTGTTGTTTCCAAATAGGAGTTTTTGTTAGGAGCAGATGCACCATGTAGCAGACTCTACCATTTTCTTGTAACATTTGTGCCACACTCCAATGGAAGACCTCCAACATTAGCTGCCACTGTCTTTGCATCAAGGATCCTAGTATTGACACCCATGTTTTTAGCTGCTCTTCTACGTTGCCTCCAATGGTCATGCTGATGCACAAGGCAGCTGCAAAGGCATGCCAATTCAACCAGTGCAAGTTACATTGTACATGCTTATAGTGAGCCGTAGGAGAGAAGATCTCCACCTCTCGCTATGCTAGCCGTCGTGCCGCATTGCCACCCTTAAACTGCAACAATCATTTGAAGTTGTTGTCCTTATCTATCATTCCTACCAGTCATTGAATGGAACCTGTGACCTGAAGTTAGACGGTGGACCATGTGGCATCATCCATTGTCCTCTCTTTGCTATCCCTGCACTATGTCGTTTGCCCAACACCCCTCCCATTAGAGCTATTTTAAAGAGTTACTTCTCATCTGTTATTGTCCATTGTCTACAGACAACAAATCTAGATAAACATTCAACTTAGATATGAAGAAGCTATAGACAAGTATTTCTTGTTTGAAATGATATAATTTCATATGTTCATATCCATGTTGGTGGTAAGGCTAAGACATAGTAAAAGAGCCTTCCCATCGACTCCTTCCATTGTACACCGCACTCTAATGATGTTTTCTTGCACATTTTGCTTCCACTACCAGTGTCAACTATTAAGAGGATGAGATCATCTAATATGAAGTGGCAATACGTTGTTCTTCTTGGCAAGGTCAAGGCAAACCTTGCGTGCAATATCAACGCTCCTACTAATGTAGTTTATGTTTTCTTTGACATAAGACGCCTCCAGCGACAAGGAGACCCTTAAGAAATGCCCTTCTACTAATGCTATTTATGTTTTCTTCGACACGAAGCACCTCCAGCAACAAAAAAATCTTAACGAAATACTCTTGTCATCAACTCGTTGCTCATGCTCAAAAAGGGAGTAAGAAAGAAAATAATATGGTCAACTTTAACATCACATATGCTGGCTTTAGTGAGATTGGCTCAAGAGCCAACCACCCATAATCAGTGGATGATTGTCACATTTTACATCTAACTAGTATAGTGTGACATGCAATCTAGAGAAGGATAGTTGGGAACTCAACAACAAATGTTTCCCGCAACCATGAATGCAAGAAGGTTTTCTCAATATCATATCCTTGTATGCCTCTAGAAAGATGCTCCATGTGTACAGATCAATCACCACCCATCAAAAGTGCACACACATCACATCCTAGTATGTCTCTAGAAAGATGCTCCATGTGTATGGATTAATCACCACCCATCAAAAGTGCACATCAAATAATCAGATTTGATAAGCCTTCTATTGATCAGTGGGGTATTTCACAAACAAAAGTAGTACCCAAAAACCTTGTGATAACTATATGAATCAAACAAGTTTTTAATGGGTGAAAGGTTCTTGTATCCAAGAAGGCAGCTCTTGCCCCATTTAGATTCTTAATGTGCATCAAGTGGATGCAAAACATGCCCTATGCCAAATTCATGCTCATGTATTTAATGTTTATGCATTTGATCTCCTCCGTTAGAACCATATGATAGGAAACATTCCTTGCAACCACTTAGCATCGACATATCTTGCCAACGACATGGACCAGCAGTTCACAAAATGAAACAATCACACAAAAATCCCTACATCCTTCAAAAAGTCATTTGCATTAAGAGTGAATGCTAGGTTTTTTAAAAAACGAAAAGAAGAAAGGTGAAGAATTCGAGTGCTGACAAGCAAGTTTCCTAACATAGACCCTGTTATTATATAACATAGGGTTGGTAACAGTAATTGATAGCTCCTATTGATTGAGGTAATATGACATTGTAAGCATCATCATAGGTAATGCTCAAATTAAACAATTAGGAGTGAACCAAGGCAAAAAACCATCCATCAAGTTAAGATTATCTTTTATTCATTTCAAAATTACTTAAAAGTCTCAAATATCCCCTAGACAGGAAAGAAAAAAAGAAAGGAAAATCTTTAGTTTAATAAGGGCCTAATGGGCCCTTTGCCACATTTTGTTTATCAATAGCCATGACCTTCCAATACTTCCTTGACAAACAGCATAAGTCATGCCCTAAAAATAATTTGTTTATCAAGAAAAGCTCAAGCTAATGCAAGTGAACTACCGTCTTCCTCAGGAGACATGTATCAAGCCCTCAACCCTTTGTGAGAAGGCACTAGCTACAACAAGCTTACTCTCTTGAAATATGGATAATAAGAGCTCAACAACAACTTTAATCACCTTGACAAGGCCTACCCTCGAATCCAAGGTGGTTCCACACCTAACAAACTTAGGTAGGTATAGTATGCAAGGAATAAATGCTTAAATCCCTACACTTGTCCCGTCAAAGCATCCTTTAAACAGTTCAAGCCTTCTTCTAGCAATTCTTTCTTGCTTGACTTTCCTCCTTGATTGGCTTCCTTATCTAGGTAGGCATGTATTGTCCTTGACCCTATTCACTCAACCATTTTTCGGAATTTATCCTCAAAAGCTCATCCATGCCCCATTCAATAAGTGTAAGCTCCAAATTTATCATGCACCAACTAGGAATTCTCTCGATAAGGGGAAAGTTCCTCAACTGATCATACTCTCCCATCTCTTAAGCCAATCCTCATTGACCAAAGCTCATATTTGAGGAAAAATTTGATTGACTTGAGGCTGCCCAATGCCTCCTCTCATCTCCTCTCTAGCTCTCTCTCCCTCCCTCCTTTCATCATCATGAGAAAAGGCTCGGCCATGACACCGATTTTTGTCTCTATGTAGCCCCTTAAGTAAACGATCAATATGCCCTCATCATGTGTTGCCAGCTCAATTTCACCTCCAAGTGTCATCCTGTTCACAAATGATCACCTTCCTTTCGATCAATGCCTCCACATTAGATTCCTTTGCCTTAGGTTTCTTCTTCTTATCCTTTCTCAGCATTTTAGGGTTGGCCTTATCCATTTTTTTCCTTGGTTATTGATGGCCTTATTACCAGCCATAAAGCACAAAGGTTAGCTTCTTTTTCTTATTCTCTATCTTCAAGGTTTTCTCCTTAATAGGAAACTTCTTTGAAGGTTCTATTCTTTCCACTCGCTTCATTGTTGTAAATTCAGCTTTCAACTCATTGAAAAGCATCTTGTAAAGACCGGAAATTCAAGCGAGTTTTCATTGCAAATGAGTATTCTATTTGACCAAAGTAAAGCAAGGGTAGAATTAACAATGCCCTTTGCCCCTTCAGATTTCTTTTTATAAACTATAATTCATTAACAAATGTGATAGTTGTGTGTGACATTCTGGTCTTATCATGTTGAGATATTATCTCCTTAGGTCATTTCATATAAGTCAAAGAGAGTTTTGTTCTAAAAAAATGTCTCAATATCTTAAGATCATGCATATAAATATCAAGATCAATTCCTTAGTAACAAATGTGAGACAATCCATCCTTGTACTGCTCTACTTACAAACTCACTAGCCTTCACTTGATTCATCCTCAAACCACATTGGACTAATATAAGATACTTTGATACAAAATGTAATATCTTAGTCTCACTATGATGAGATATTATTCTCTTGGGTTCTCCCATAAGAAACCCAAGTGAGTTTTGATCTCAAAAAATGTTTCAACGTCTTAAGAATATCACATCTCATAAAAAAATCAAGATTAATCTCTGATCTCTTAGTAACTAATGCGAGATAATTCATCCCTATACCTTTTCACCTAAAAGCTTATTAGGAGCCACTCATTGTCAAATGATTCCTCTTTGAGGACATCACTTGACGATCACTCCCTGCTCTCTTTGATCTTGAGTGTTACATTGCAGTTCTCTATATCTTAAATGCTACAACTTTGATAACTAGGGGAATAACATTGTGTCACATTATAGCCTACCAATCTACTTTGCAATGTAATATATATTTTTTCTAGCACAATAATATAAACCAATAAACAAGATAAGACAATCTTCAAATCATTTCCCAAGTTATTTCAATTATAGCTCTTTCATGTTGCAATCAACTTCATATGAAAAACCTCATTAGAACCTTCCTTGGTAAAGATTTGTCACTTCATGACAAGCTGTTCTCTACTCTTGTAATGAGGTTCTCACAAATCATCCTTATTGTCATTCAGTCATAAGCTGCTCGTACAAATTGTCCTTGTTATTAGGCAAGGCCTTCAATTAGTTCTACTATTGTTGAGTGCATCCCCTACTATCGATCAAAAGGGGATGCCTACGTTAATGTGTCACTATAAGCATCACTCCTTCATAATACTTAGGCAATTCTTCGTCAATTGTGCTCTCTCTAATCTTCCATGGAGGTATTGTCAACCCCATCTACATTAGCTCTTAAACAAGAATGGATCTTTTCTCAATGAGGACAGGCTTGCTATTATGGAGTTAGAGCTTGAATAACAACTTTCTTTCAAATAATTTTCATTTGTAGTGGCTAAAAACTTCTAAACGTAAAAAATTCTCTGATAATATTAAATATTAATTGAATCTTTCACTGGTAAAAATATTATCATTCTTGCATCCAATCAACATACCTTGATAGTTGCACCTGATTAGAAAAGAAAACAAAGAGACTTATTCTTTCCTCACCTAATCCCTAATCCCTCCTTTTTCCTCACCTACAATCCTTTAACCTTGCCAAACTCTAATTCTCCTCAGTCATTTCTTCCCTATGATATTCCATTGTAGCAATTGTGGGAGTGGGCTTGTAACCTTCAAGAGAATATTAAAAATGTTTATACTGCATAAGAGACTCCGATTCTCCCAATTTTTACAACAAAAACAAAAATGTTTATATTTCTTTTCATGCTCTTTTCCTCTCCCTCTCCTTGTACTTAGACAAATGATTCTGCTCACATCTTCGCTCACATGTGGGACTTGCACCTCCACATAAATAAAAACCATCTCTCACATTATCAAGTACCATCAAACTCACCCACATGTGAGTATAAACCATCTCTTGGAGCCATCGAGAATCATAAACCATAGCCTTCTAATAGAGGAATTGGGAAGAAGCATCAAGTTCTAAAGACAAAATGTACCATGAAGTGAAGATTAACTGAATGGTAAATCTTTCATGCAATTGGAAGACTTGGACTTGAGTCATGAAATACCCTATTACAAAATGCAAGATACGGCTACATATAGTCTATTAATTGAATTCAATCCTCTAACTCAGTGTTAGCAAGAGCTTTTACAACACTAACTACCCTTATAAAATATGATTTAGATGCTACAATTTAATCAAAAGACAAAAAGAGCCAATGAAAAAGGATTTAATAGAGATATCAACAAGAAAAACAATTGGGCTTAAAGGATACATCTCATGGAGACCAATTACACTATTTGCAGCATGGGGATAAAATAAACATAATCCCATAAAAATCTTAAAAAGTACCAATAAAATTCTAACAAAAATAGGCAATTATAGGACTTTCAACCATATTACTCAAGTGTATCCAATAACAATCAGAATTGATATTTAATATAAAATCATGAACATGCCAAAAACTGATGTTTTACTCGCAAAAAGGGCATATTAAAAGGCCTTAAGCTAACCATAGCAAGCAATCATAAAACTATTCAAAATGCAGCACTCTGCTATCTTTTTAATTTAGCATTACATGGAACAATAAGAATTTCTTCCATCTTAAGTTTTATAAAACAACTTAAAAAAAGGAAATTAAGCTTAAACATGAGAAACTCACAAATGAAACACAAAAAAAAATGATGGCGAACAAGCACTAGTTAATGAGAAAGTTATGTTTAACAAGGTTCAAATTTCTCAAAATCTTTCAATGAAGGCCATAAACAAAGACAATTCACGATAACTTTGCAATAAAGAGGAATGTAGAAAAACATTGTTCATGGAGAGAATTGCATAGAAGTCGAAATGTGAAAAAGATATTAATCCAAATGCCATTGAAAAAATTGTTAGCGACATGAGCCTAAGTTGGTTCAATTATATTTTGATAGAAACAACCCAATTAATTGAATGCAAATGATCATCTAAGTAAATGCAAAAAATCATTGAAAGTTAAAAAAATGACCTTTTGCATATCTTTAAAATCTACATCATGCACTAAGATTTTAAGGCTTACATTATCACACTCACTTTAAGACTTAGTCAATATGAAGTCATATAAAATCTGATTTTAACTAAAACAATATTTTTGTTAGATGGACCTATTGAAACTGTTTGATAGCCATTTGAACAGGTGTCCAATAGACATCGAGCATTCTAATAGAAAAAGATCAACTGATTAAGAATAAGCCCTAATTTGGAAATTCGCAAAAGTTCCATCGAAACTATCGAATCAATCGTCCAATAATCAAGCTAATGCATAGTGGACCATTCAAACTTTTGTTGGATAAGAGAAATAAAATGGTCATAAAATTCATAATTCATTGGATGGTCATTGGATGATCCTATAATCAATTTGATGACACATTCGCTAATAGATTGGACCGTTAGATAGAAATTTATAAAAATTCAATGGAACATGAATTCTTATCAAACCGTTCGAAAAGTATCAAGCAATAATATAGTTTCTATCAAAAGCTCATAAGACCATCTAATGAAAAGTTCAATAAATTGATAAAGCAAAATTGTGCATGTCGAACCTAATCACAATGAATAAATTGATTGAATGTTTTTTTAGAAAATATCTTAATTCTAGTAGTTCCAAATGTTCCATGAGTATTAAGGAAAACTGGGAAAATTTAAGGACAAGATGGAAATCTAACAAGGGACATTGAGAGACTTTCGAAAGACAAATTCTAACATCTATAAATAGCACTACTTGCTATTGACAAGTTTGCATAGTTTGACACAAACTTGCTTTGTTGACGTTTTGCTAATGGCTTAATGTTACAACTTGGGAGAAATTTTCGAGGTCTAATGTTCTACATCTTAGTAGCTTCATTTTAATAAGATTTATCAACTGTGTTTCATACATTAGTAAGCTAATAGCTATCAATATAGAAATCAATGTACCCTTAACTTTGTTTTGACAGTTTGGTGGGATTTCCTTTTTTACCTTGCAAAGTAATGTTAGTGCTTAGACCAAGCCTAATGTAGAGAGAGTTGGAGATAGACCACTCTGGGCTTAGTGTAGAAAGCAAATGCCAATTTGGATCTAGTGCCAAAATGAGAGGATTTTAAGCTTTAGCTGCTTGCAAAATGTTGTTATAAGTTGGTTTCGCAACCAATAGTTTTAAAGGAGGGAAGAAAGAGAGTAGGTTCAACGATAGTTGGTATTGGGGTGGATGTAGACTCATTTGATAAGTTTTGAACCATCTAAAAATCCCAATGTGTATTTCTTTTTCTTATTTTATCTTTCAACATTTACTTTTGTACATTTTCTTTGTGTTGTGCTTTACTTGTTTTCACTTTGTTGCAATTTGAATTGGAATAGAATTTAAACTTGTCTTTGCAAAACATTTTCTCTCTTCAACCCCTCTTGGGTGTGCCATGAGCTAATAAAAATGTTTAAAGGGACTGGGAGAGGAAGGTTTTAGCTCTATTCTAAAACTTGATCAATAGGATGCAATTATTCGAGATGATACAAACATTAGGGACATCATTATTAACGACTAAATAATAAGGTAGCAACTTTGATTTCCATAGCTATTAGGAAAAATCAAAGAACCACATATAGTGATGTCATAATAAGATCCAAGTGGGATAGAGATATTAGAGGAGTGAATCTAAGATATTGTGAGGCATTAAAAACATCTCTCAAGCTCAAAGGTTAGTATTAATTACAACTAATGGGCCAGCAATGCTCTATGTACAGAATTCTTGGTTTGTGCATTACAGCCAAGCACATAAAATGTGTTTTAAATATAAGGATGCAAAGGATGATAAGCTAAGTACAGATCAATAGGACAACTAATATGTGCATCCGAGTTATTATTGGCTCCAATGAAAGAAAGCCATGATGATTTTCAATTAAGATGGTCCAACATGCAGTGGGGTAAAGATTGAATTTACTTATGTCATTAATAGGAAAAGGCACACACAAGGCCGATACAAAAGCCAGATTTCTACATCAAAGAATGACATTAATGAATCAATTCATGTTCAATTCAAACACAATTTCAAGCAATCACAGCAAAAACTGTTAGCATCCCGAAATATTAACAGCTAAAATTCGAATAAAAGCCATTCCATGAGGTAGATCCCAAATTAGCAGAATTTTCCTTAACAAATTGTCTTCAAAAGATATCAAATCATTGTTTCGGCATACAAGCAAAACAATGTTAAAGAATGAAACAATAAAAATACACACAGCCAATGCAAATGATTAATTAACAAGAACAACTTTTATGTCCCTGAAGAGCTTGATATAAAGGGAGACTAAAGAAGGCAAGGTTTCAAGATAGGCACCAAAACAAAAGCTAGCTTACTAGTATTTCTGTTGCTAAGTTCAAAAGGAAAGTCCACTGGACATTATATGTAGTATACTTCAACGATCCAAAAAACACCACTTTTTTCATGTAAAAGAAAATAAATAAGTCCCAATTTAAATTAAGTTAAACAAAGTGTGCATATTTGTTAGCTTGAAATCATACACACACAAACACATATAAACAAACAGACACATATTAATAAAGACACACATAAATAAACACAGTAAAACACACACACACAAACACAAACACGTGTATGTATGCACGCACGCACACACATGCATATTAATCAATACAAGCATGTTTAAATATGCAAATGAATGAATTTATGAAATTCTAATAGAATATAATTATACATTTAATATTATTGAATGTATAAGAACATTTATGACCAAAAAGTTAATTTAAAATAATAAATAATCAAAATTCTGATTGACATTATTTCAAATCAAGGTTAAACAATAACCAACAAACTAGACTTAATTCAGATCGAATCATTCACATCCAAAGCTTGGATCGTATAAAGATTGAATAAACGAAATTCAATGTGACCTAGAGCTAAGTTAGCTTAAGATCAAATCACTAATAGTAACTTCCGTCCATATTTCCCAATCTCATTTTTTATAGATAATTCTTTGCTCAATCAGTATGTCAAGATCTTCATAATAAAATTATAATGTGATATGTACAACAAAAATTAGTTAAGCCAAACAACAGGAGAACAAACTCAATTAGAACTTCTGATGTTGACCACAACCTTGTCTTATTGAGACTAGGTCTTGACTCTTAACTAATGTCATATGCACCATAACTAAGCAAAATTGTGATCACAAATCAATAAAAAGGAAACCCTGGACGAAAAAACAAAAAAAAAAAAAAAAATCGGACGGAAATTACAAGCTATTGAAAAAAAAACTATATATTATGAAATACTCCATAAGATTATACTAATCGCATTAGATTTTCGCATAGTTAAAACGTTCACACAATAAGAAAGTAGGTCGTCCTAAAAAATTCATCCAAACAAACTCTAAAAGCCCCAATAAGATGAAAAAAAGAAGAATTTGGAAGGGACCTGGCGTATTGCAGATGCCAGTAGAAATATTGGCATATCTTCTCAAGTATTAGAGTGCTAATTTCAGGAAAGGTCACCTCGCCATGTTGCGTCTCCGAAAAGCTACCTAACACGCGTCAACTAGAGCATCTGTAATCAACAAACCAAACACAAAGCCCATAACCCTAGTATCTATATCAATGGTTGAAGCGGAGGAACCTGGAGAAGTGAGCATGTTGCGGATCGTGTGGGAGACCATAGCAGCCGTCTTGTCAACGACGAACTCAAAGCCCTCAGAACTGATGAGCTTCACAGTGTCTTCCTTCTTCATCTTCCTCTTTTTCTCTAACTACCGCCTTTCCTCGCCCTTTCCGCGACGTGCTATTCTGTTAACGCCTTGTGGTCTGGCCGAGCGCGACACAGTAAGCCATTGCCCGCGTATCTATTTCCAGTCATGGGCCCTGATCCTTTGAATTGTTGTCTTATCGCAAAAATACAAAAATATATATTTTTATTAGCAGGAAAATTTCATTATTTTTAATTCTCTATTATACTGGAAAGGTAATGTATTTAATTAATTAAAATACTTCCAGTTAAATGTTAAATTCGTAAAATTAGAATTTAAAAAATCACATATTCGGAACCTTCGATCCAGTGGCGGGCCTGCCTTCTCGAAAAAAAAAAAAAAAGTCCTTTGGTTAATTTCTCCGCCTTACTCGTCGTTGAACGCACTTCTCTTGAGAATTCTGCCGGCACACTTTTCCCTTATCCTTCTCCATCCCAATCCGATACCGGCATCAGCTTTCTTGAGCTCTACAGATCCAGTTCAGCTACAAGGTGGTGCAACGTCTTGGAAGTCGGCTAAGCGATTTCGTTCATTCGAGCCTTGCCTTCTCGGTTTCTGTTTCATCTCGATTGGGTCTGTTTTCGTAGGTCTGGGTGAAGGATACAGCAGGGGATTGGGAGGTGGAGTTTGAATGGCTAACAGATTGGATCACGACTACGATTACCTCTTCAAGATCGTGCTTATTGGCGACTCTGGTGTGGGGAAATCCAACATACTGTCGAGATTTACAAGGAATGAGTTCTCCTTGGATTCAAAATCCACTATCGGGGTTGAATTCGCGACGAAAACACTTCAGGTGAGGTATTCCGTTGATTCTGATCGCCGATCTAGGGAGTTGTTTGGAGCAATATGATTTTAACACTTTCGCTGGCGTTCTGGTTTTGTAGAGTTTTGTGATTTCGAGATGACTAGTTTGATTATCGAAATTTCAATCTTTTTAGGAGAAGTTAAAAGCTGGCTGTCGGAGTTGTTTTAAATTTACGGTAACCTTTGTGGTATTAAGTATAAAGCACGTTTACTGAATGCAATCGTCACACTTTCCATGGAAGCATTTTAAGGCCTTTGAAGTTCTGAGATTTCTTGTCAATTATTGTGAGATGTTATTGTCATTCTAAATGTCCTAGTTCTGTGTACTCTTGCATTTAAGGGTGAATGGAGGTTAGAGTTCTGAAAGTCTTGACCCTTTAAAAGCATCTTCTTACTTAGTAACCAAATTATTATTGGAAGTGGTTTATAAGCGCGTCTTTCAAGTGGTATTCCAACAAAATTATCACCTAAGTTAACTCCCATCCTTTAAAAATAAGTATTTATTTGGTTTTTGTAATTTCATTAACAAAGTTTTATAATACAATCCTTTCTCCCTTTCGAGTTTTGATTCTTCCTTTCCCGTCTATCTCTCGCTTTCTTGTTTGAACTACTAAACTCACTTCGAAGTACATCGCCTTTATTGTTTTTTCCTTTTTAATGCAAAGTGATTTTTAGAGAAATATAGAATTTTTACTTTTAATACTAAAATCCTAAAAAGGAAGAATGTATACTTCTTCAACAAAAAAAAAAAGAAATTATTTTTGTTGTCTTGAATAGGTTGGATGAGAATATGTGAGAGGGACGAAATAAGGTAAAAGGTGCAACCAAGGTCAAAAAGAGAGAAATGATTGTTTACTTTAAAATAACACAATCTTTCAAAGACTGCATGGAATATTTTTTTTTGAAAGATGCATGCTAAATGATTGACGATTCAGTTAGATTAGCAGAGTTAGCTAGTATTGAAGTAACATTAAAGTTTTAAATGCCGTGTATATTCTGTGTACATTTTATGTGGTATTTTTTTATATATTACAGATTTTTACCCAAGGTCCCACCAATTGATTACCTTCCATGATACTTTGGACGTTGAGAAGCATCTAAGGTGCAGTTAAACAGTTAGTTTAGCATGCATTTGTAGCAATATGGAAAATAATGCACATATAATTGGATTGTTAAATTATTGAATTCTTTCCCACTAATAATTGTAAAGGTAGTCAATAAGCCTTTTTTGGGTATTCCATATGAACTACTTCAAAAAATGCATGATCATATCTAGCCAGGATTAAAATTTCAAAGTTTAAAATGTAGTTGCAGGCCGTCATTGGGTTAAGGCTAATTCTGTTATATGTTGCAGAAATGATTTTCTCTTCTTGACTATTCAATTTTCTAGATTGATTTTGTTGCTTTATATTTTCTTTAATTTTTTAATCTTCTCGAATGCTATGAAACTGCTACTGAATTGAGATCTTTCAGGTTTATCCATTGGCAGTCAAAATAACTAGCGTTAGGACGTACTTATGAGGACTGGAAAGACTACTTGTACGGAAATAAACACACTTGTATACTAATGAAGGACGTCTTCTATTTTCTCAAGATACCCTTTCTTATTGTGAAAAAAATATTGTTTTTCCTAATTCAGAGTTGAGTTTCATAAACGTATGCTTTGTTCTAATCTATTAGTCAGGACTTTTAGCTGTAGGTTTTTTGGATGTTAGGAATGGTACTGAAAACATTTGAAGACCACTAAAGAATAATAAAAAGTTAGTTTTGTGGTTTGACCCAACTGTACAAAGCTTGACTATTAGGCTTATGTTTGGAGTCCATATGAACAAAAATGGTAATGCATAATCATTGTCCAGCCCAAATTAGAACTTCATTCTTGAATTTTTATTCTGACGTCCTTTAGAGGTAATGATTTTGCATTTCTCGAAATATTTTTCTTTTGTTTTCCTTCCCAGTTATTAAATTAGTTACTATTATGATCTTTTAAGACATTTATCTGTTAATATTTACATTATGTGATATTAACTGACGCATGCATCACAAACCAATATCTATTGCCTAAGTGCCTTATGCCAAAAAATTGAAAAATATCGAAGGTAAGAAGTATTCTCAAACTTTGTCCATTATTTTGTGGTTGTGGTTGGAAAAGAGAATTTTTCGAAAGGTTCTGTACAGTCTATTTTTATCATTGCTAGTAATCTGTGTGGCAAGTTTTAGAACAAACAATCTATGTGAATTAAATTATATAAATCCATTCGTTCTAATTTCTGAAGAATCTTTTTTGATTGCTGGTTAATGGATTGTCAGCGTGTCTAGAAAACATACTTCATAAATGTAAATTCGTTAGATTAATGAGGTAATTGAGTTCCATTTAATAACGGCAAATTGTGCTGCATGGGAGGCTGCTGAATCTGTGAATGAATGAACTTGCAACAAGGTTAATTAAATGGATTGTTTTATTTGTACAGCATTACTTGTTTTTTTTAAGAGGCTTCAAAGCATTTGAAAACTTGACCATTTTTAAGCCTAATGTTATGCAAAAGCTACTTATCAGTAGTATATACATAACAATTGGCCAGGATTTATAACTTAACTATGTAAATTATCAGCTTTTTATCATTTGATTTTATGGTTCTTTGTCAGAAAATGTATTCAAATATGGATTTTAATGCTATTGCAGTATTTTGCTAAATTTCTGTACTGAAAAAAGAGCAATAAAAATGGTTTCATAACCTTTAGCAATAGTTTAACCTGTTATAAAAAAAAGTTGACTTTGCTTTTGAGACTGCTGCAGACTATTATGTTAGCTTTGCACAACAAATTCAATAGCTAAGGACTGGATAGATATTCTTTAGAACAGTTTAATCTGTTATATTGTGGGCAATTTTGCAGTTGGTTAAAACCACCCATAAAATGGTACAAATCATCTTTGTAGTCAAATATGCATGTTAGAACTGTGGAGTAAAACTGCTGCAACGTACACTTTGCTGCTGCAATGACATATTTGTAACCATACAATACTTCCAGTTTGCTGTGGCTAACTACTTAGTAGATGAACTATCCATATACTTCAAACAATCTTTTGTAACACTTCAGATCGTTGCAAATGGTTTTGTAGCTGCTTTTATTACTTCAAGTTTTAAATAATTCAATTTTTGCTCTTTAGAGTTTAATTAAGGAAGGGTTAAAAAATTTTGCATCGTTTTTATATTGTAATGAAATCCCTCCTAAATGCATTATTAATTCGAATCCCTTGCAGTCACATGCATGTATGTAATAAATAAACTTAAATTGATCAATTGTAAAGTATTTGATTGCTCAACTCAATTAATAAACACGTGATACATAAACATTAACAAATTTGTATTCTAATACTACAAAATCGTGTAGTAGAAATATATTTTTGTGTGAATTTTTGTTCAACTATTTAGGAGCTTTACTATTGTTTACTGCATGCTGGAGAAGTGATTATGAAAAGAATTATTCCATTTTGTTCTGAATGACAGTACTTGTTATTGTCCAATATATTAGTATCAAATTTGCAGATGTTTTCCACTTGATAGTGAAGTTATTAATGGAATTTATGCATAAATAGAGACTTTTATATACTTCCTTTACAAATTAAACCAAGATTTAAAAGAAAATGTCATGACAAGATTTATTATGTCACTAATGCTTGTTCATAATTAATCGTTTCATGGTTTTAGTTAGTGATGTTAAAATTTGTCTATAGCCAATGAAAGCATTACCCTGGTTTGCATGTGTTTAGTTTTGAAGTCTCTAGTCTGTCAATTAATTTTGTTATTAGTCATGTCCCTGGGATGAAGTAATTGTTATATTTTGAGTGATTGGAGTTTTTTGGGTTAATAGTTCTCCTATGCAACATGGCTTCCCATTCCCGAATAACTTTGTTTTTTTATAAATTGTGAGGTGCTATGAACAAAGTTTTCAAATTACACTTTCTTTCAATCATTAGGTAGGCTTAGCGGCCCCTTATGACTTCCATCTAAGTTTCATTGACTGCAGCATATTTTTCTTTGAACCTAAATGGTGCGTGGAAACTTAATGTATGCTCCTTTGGTGCTAAATTGTGAACATGCACAAGCTTTGGCCCATTTCTCTTAAAAAGGTTGAGAAAATTTAATATTTGAGTTAGCCTTCTAAATTGGAATGTTAGGCCATTTTGCAATATTAATATTGATTAACTTGGTGTGTTTCCAAGTTTTTTTTTTCGATTGATGTTGAATTTGCTTATAAGGTGCAAGGCTTTCTTATCATCTTTTTATATTGTTAGATTTAGTTATTTTGAGATCTTAGATTGTACTCTTTATTTTTCATTAGCAATGAGTACAGTAATAATGGATTTGATTGTAAGTCTCCCTTGACTTTTTGATGTGGCATGAACCATGTTGATGCTTTAAAACCTTATTGTAGAACTAAACTACATATTTTGAGAAAATAAAAGAGAAAGAATTTTCCAATATGGTGTTAACAAAAAATAAGAATGAGAGATGGAAGTTAGATTAGATACATGCAATTAGTTTGTTTGTAATTGTTTTGTGGTTTTGCTCTAAAATGTTATGGACTTTATGTATAGACATTCTAGAGCTTTCTTATATCACGAAACCTAACAAAAATAGTACTAACTTTTTAATTAAGAAATTTTATCTTAAAAGAGTTGTATCAAATAGGGGTTCAAATTGGTCCTAATGTAGCATTAGATGGAAATCCAATAATCTAAAAGTTTAAACTAATTAATAAGAGTAATATTAATTACATATTAAAATTCTAACATTTTATGATGTAAGTCTATCCTATAAATATCTATTTCATGTGAGATTCTAATTCATGTTATTCATAACTCCCATTTTTAAGTAAAATCTTTCAATTAATTAAATTGAATGGTAAGCCAAATATCAAGGACCTCAATGTTCTTTAACATGTCTTCCACTATTTTTGGATTACACTCTAAAAACTTTGACATGTATGGAAAAATGATGAAAGTCATGCCTAGATTACTTAAACAAAGTTTAAGTGCTCCCACAAAAAATATTTAACAATATTAAGTATTATTCACACTAAGAGTTATTCAATCATATGAAAATAATGTTAGTTCACCAAAGCTCAACTAGCAACTCTCTTAACAAATTCTTGAGCTCACAAAAACCATGGAAGCCATCAACTATATGTACCATTTTGTTTCAACAAATCTTGCTCATCTCTTAGCCAATATTGGCTGTAATACTATTTGTTAAGGCGAATGACGTGAATGTGCAAAAGCACTAAACTGATCAAATGTATTAAGCAATAACTTGTTAAGATCAAGAACACAAAACTAAGAAGACTAAGATTTACATAGTTTGACCACAATTCTTGCTTATGCCTATGGGGGAGGAGGAATATGTTTTACTAATAAAAAAGACCACAATAGCAGTGTACAAAATTGATGACAAAAAGAACTCTTTCTTAGATCCTAAAATATATCCAAAAACTTACCACAAAAAAGCCTTCCAAATTTTTCTTTAATAGGTATATTCATCAAACAGAGAAAAAATTTATAGCAATGGCATATTAAAGATTTTATTTATTGAATTAACAAGTAAATCACCAATATAAAATGATGATGATACTACAATGAACCCTTGAGTGCCAAGTTTGCAACTTCATCTTGTCTACAAAATTTGTTGGCAAAAGGATAAAAAAGAAATCTCTAGAATTCTCACCTGGCTTTTGCTATTAATTGCTCTCAAGTATCACCTCTAGCAATTAGTAGTAAGTTGTTGAATTCCTGTAATTTGTGTTGTAAAATTTTTTTCAGATGAGGGAAATCGTTTAAAGATTCTCTCTCCAAAACAGTTCACATTTGAATTTGAGTTATATATGCTATACTTCTATCTAATTACTTCTTCCTCTCATTTTTTTATCAATCTGTTTTGGTCATTTAAAAATAAGTAGATTTAAATCTTAAATCTTTTCTCTTAATCTCCAAACAATAACTATGATATTTTGGAATTCTAATTAAATTTATCGAAGTATATTGTATCAAATTAAGAATTCAAATATTTATGTTAATATAATCTCTCCAAGTAAATTGCATCTCAATTTTGAAATTTGAATAAAATAAAATTAAGGTCATATCTTACAATTTTCAATGAATCTCCTTAATATTAGAGTTTAGCTTGTAGTTTGGGCTTTTATTGCTCTTTTTGAACATGTGTAATCTTTTTTTAATAACTTGTAGATGAATATGGCTGCATCCGTTAAGCTCTAGGTTGGTTAAATTGTTTTCATGCCTTTCATATGACATTTGCTAATATACTGCCTGTATTTGTATGTTCAAGTTATTATGGAGAGCTTTTCATGGTTGAATTATTCTAGTGTACCTGGTTTAACTTGTGATGTGTTTGTTTCATGCATTCTCATTTCATTGCATAAATAGCTTTTATATTTATCACTTAGGTTGTAAGTTTAAAATAAACTAAATGTTTGCCATTAACCTACATCAATAGAATTAACTATTGCAGCATCCGAACATATCCACCTTGAATTCTATACATCTGAATTGTTGCCATTGCTTTTCCGGTGGGGAAAGGTACATGTTAATGCATCAACATTTATGAAAATGTCTTGGTGTAATGCATAAGTTTCCTGGAATAACATAAAGCAAAAAAGGCTGAAGCCTCAAATTTGTGGTTCAAGGGCTTAGCATTTCTTGCAGTTGCATTCACCCATAGAAACCTTTCTATATGAACTAAAATATCAATGACTTAAATATTTTATTGTTGTTTATTATAAGAATGATAATAAATACTAAGTTAAGAACTTGGTAAAAGGAACAAAATTTTCATGGAGTGGCTAAATCACATTTAATGTAGTATATATGTCAACAAAGAAACTTGAAGTAGCACCTGGTCTAAGGCATTCAATAGACAATTCAAAAAAGAGGTCCATTGATTGACATTGTCATGAATGAGATTAGTATAGGTCTAATGTCCTTAAGCTGAAGTTGACCTCTTTATTTTAGCTTTGTTTTAATTGCCTATTGTTATTGTCTAGACTTGAGTTGTGGTGAAAGGGGATTATTCTTGAAGACATTATGTTAAAAATTTTTTTTTGTACTCAACTATAGCCTTACAGACCACAATAAGCTTGAATACCAAAACATTTTTTCAACTATGCTTAACTCCTGGAACAACCAATTCTATGCTAAAGTATTTCTTGATTGATAATCAATAAACCAACAAGGTTTTGAAGTTTTTTAAGCATTTCTGAGGATTTAGTCGCCCTTTTGAGTATTAATAAATATAATTATATTTACATAGATGTTACAATGCCTTTTTGGAGGATTGGGTTACCCATTGACCATAACACCTTCAATGACCTAAGTTACAATTGCGTGTGCATGATTGATGGTTTAAGTGATGCTTATTATCTTAGTTGTAAACAAGTTAATAAAGATGATGTAACATAATTGTGTAGATCAAAATTTTCTTATAATTATAACCTTTTTTCTTAGAACAATTCTTGCATATGATCAACACTCACATATTCCAACTCCCCCCCAACTTATATTATATTGTTGCATGAATTGATAATAATGATTATTATTAAGCTCTATTTGCTATAATATATCTCTCTAATTAATGAGATTATGGGAATTATGTGAAGCTAGAGTTGGGTGACAAATTTATTTGTGCATATATTGTGTTATGAGTATTTGTGTGAACTAGATTATATCAATAAGTATATATAAAAAAACTTGATTCTTTTTTTTGTGTTGGCACATTGTATTGAACGATGCTCTTTTTCTTTTGTAGGATTTATGCATAAATCTTGAATTTTGTTAAAAATTATTTTATTATTGATAAAAAAAATCATTGTCATTGCAAATTATTTGTATTTTAGGGCTATTTGAATATTTGTTTATCTTTATTATCTATTTTATCGTAATATAATTGAATGAATATGTTTTAGTTATCAAATATGCCATCAACATTGTTTATTTGGATAATATTGCCAAAACGTTTTAATCATAACAAGTCATAAGGAACATAGGAAATATGTTTAATATTGCTTTTAAAAAGTAAAAGAAATCTTTTATATATACTTATTTAATATTATTTTAATTTTATGATTAGTTAAAAGATTATCATTCATATGAGTATATTAATTAGTGAACATTAATATCTGCTTCACATAATTATAAGATTGCAATGGAGTAAAAGGTATATATAAATGAAAGACCATTAAATGATAATACATGATGACTTCACAAGTTTGTAAAAGTTCTATGAGAAAAAAAGGGTTATGTAACTTTTAAAAAATATACTAAACAAATTAAAAATATATCGTCTTTATGATAATACAATATTTTAATCTTGTCATTATTGATTCCAAAACATGAAACAAAATAACAATTATTTCATATTTTTGTACTTCTATTTTTTTAACAAAAAATAGAATGCTTATGATAAAATTACTTATATACTACTGCATATTTTTTGAAGTAGTTAAATATTTGTTAATGACAAAGTGGGTGCCATTGAATTTCATAATGATTTGTGCAAAATGCTAAGGAACATTGCCATTAGCAAAGTTTAAGAACAAAAAAGTTGAATACTATGTATTCTCCTCACAAGTCATGCATGCATACATAATTGTAAACAAATAAGCATTTTTTTCTTTTGCATATGTATGAAGAAACTATTGTTTGTTCACTTTGGAAACATATTCTTAAGCCTTTTGTTGTTAAACAACATAATCTATTACCTATAAGTAAAGTTTGTGTGGGTAGCTAAATTTGGCTTAGATCATTCTTATCTCTAGCTTTATTATTACTATTAGTGCTTTTAAATGGTTGATTAATATTCTCATGGTATCCATTTACAATGAAATATGTGGCTTTAAATTTGTCTATTTTATTTGAGCACTTTCTAAAACATCTAATAAAAGTATAATTTGAATTGATTTTATTTGATAATAAAATTATACAAGTTATATTTTTTTTCTTTTTTTTGTGTTTGGTAGTTGATTAATGTATTGAATTGACTTTTGGTTTCAATGAAGCAAGTGGCTTTGAATTCTTGTTTGAGTTTTATCTGAAATTTTGTGTAAATGTGAGATTTAGATTATTCCATATTAAAAGTATAATACAATTTTAAGGTTTAAATATGCAATTAAAATGACATTTACTCATAAGCTTAAATTTTTGGATTATTTTGAATCTATTTAAAGATATATTGGATTCAATATAGGCTCTTATTTGATGTAACCACCCATTACATAGCATTAGATCTATGTTTGGAAAGAAAATTAGTAACCAAGTTTGGTTGAAACTAAATGATTCATGTCACTTATAGTTATTTTTGGGCATTAGGACCTTTTATCCTTGTTGAATAGTGTTTTAATGAACTTATATGGTGCCTTTATGTGGTTGAATAGCTTTTGATATGTAAGATACTTGATAGTGCCAATAATGTTTTATTGAGTCATTTAGGCTTCGTTTGATTGAGTGGCATATAACTTCCATTGTTTGATCATTTATGGTAGAATAATTAGAGCATAATATAAATATCATGCAAAAAGTGTAATAGATGATGTTGGTGTTTCTGATATTTGAGATGGTACTTGATTTTAGAACATTTTAAATTTAATGTTTGATTAGTGTAGTTTACGACTCTTAAAAATTTTATTATCTTTCATCATGGTGGAGTTAAGTTTTGGTGATTAAAATATAACTTCTCATGATTGAATTTAGATATGTATGATACTTTATTATATTTAGAAGCTTAATAAAAAAATTTCAAAGTTAAATGAAAGGGAGATAGAAACTATGAAAAATAATTTCACTTGAGGAGAAGATTATTGAATATAATTGAGATTAGAATTAATTTTGTTTTGAAAGTCGAGAATTATTTTAAACGCTTAATATATAATTAAGGTATTCTTTGTTTATATGTTTAAGTTTTTGGATTATTGGATTATATTCAAAAATATATTGGCCCAACTTGATCTATGAAAGAAAAGCAATTAAAACACTTCCAAAAATTCATGTAGAATCAAAAATGAAGTTTTCATTTTGTGCATTAGTTAGTAACTACATCTAGTCTATGAAAAAGTCCCAGTGATTTATTTGACTATCCAAAACATTCAATAAAAAATTATTTATACTAATTTCATTATCCTACACAATTATCTTTTTTTTTTTCCTTTGTGTAGTTGATTGATATGCTTAATAAAGCAAGTGAAATTGAATTTTTGTTGTCAAACTCTTTAAAACAAGTGAAATATTAACATAATTTAGACCAAATTTATTTTTACATTTTTTGTTATTATGCTTATCATGATAGTCAAGAAAAAATTATTATATGTTATCACAGTTTTACATAGTTTTTTTTTTGGTCATTAAAGTCATTGTCAAGGTCCTTTGATAGAAATTGATATCTATTTTTGTTTGTAAAAGTTTTGTTCTTAGGACTTGTATAGTCTTATATTCTATATATTCCTATCAATTAATATGCATATTTTAAACATGTTTTACGTGATGTTAAAGATATAGTATCTTTAAAATATATCTTTCAACAACATATAGAATTCAGCATTTTTTGTGAATATGAGTTCTAAAATATAAAACAGATTGATCTTGAAACAAACAGACATTCTTCTTCCCTTGGATAGTTCTTGTGTATTCTTGGGGTTCTCTATAATGATCCTTGTGCTATTATATGCTGATGGTGGATAGCTTTTATAATCAATATGAAACCCATTGTTTGTAATCACCTAAATGTTGGGCATGCTTAACCTCTATGTCAAAATCATGATTGTTGATGAAACAATTAATTTAGTGTAACTTTTATGTCGCAGAAAAACACAATAACTTAATATCTTCATGTGAACTATGAGAATCAACGAACCAATTAATTTAGCTTAGATTTTATGTAAAGAAAAATATTTTCTTCACATATGAATCATCCAAATTATATCATGATGACTTCACAATATAGATTTGTTAGAATATATTTTAATAGCTGATATTATTAAATAATGTACATTTCAATTTGGGTGATTCGGTTGCTTCAAAAGATTCAATAATGTTTTCCATCGACTGTATTAGAACATTCTCTGTGACATCACACATATTTTCCTCTGCATCCATTACAAATGGTTAAGCAAATGGAAAGTCTTGCATTGCTTGGATAAGGTAACTTCACCTATTCTAAGCAAGATCTATTAGTGTATATATGCATATTTCAAATAAATGAGCCATAAGAACATAAATTCACAACCTATGAACATTCTTTGTTTTAGATATCCATGCATTTTATCTGGTCCTTAAAATATCTAAGTTTCAAATTTGAATACATGGGCAGCATTGATGTTTCACTTTTCATTCTCCCTGCTATTAAACTTTACAGGGGATCCCCATTTGCTTTGGAAGCTTATAGTACCCTTTTCATTTGTCCTATTTACAAGACATGTTTACCTTCTTTATCTGAACTATGACTTTAGGCGAAACAGTGAATTTAGGGTTGTTTTAATCCAAAAGGGAAACAGACTTGTCTTTGCATATCAAGTACCTAAATTGTATCATGTTCTCATTGTAAAATGAAGTTGATATCCGCCAACGCACACAATCAAACACTCCCCACCGCATATTACACATGCAACACCACAAATGTCATCCATGTATTGTGTTGTGCTTAGTATGACTGGGTTTACCGGGGCTTGTTTGTACAGTATTGAATGTAGGTCAGAACTCTGCTTATTTTCCTTTCCAATGACTTTTTAAGCTCTAAATTGTCCTTTTACAAACCATCTTCTCAAGCCATATTTGTGTAAGCATACAAATGTATAGGAAAATTATTATTAAGTAAGCCATAATATAGACAGAAAATTACTTCTCATATAAGCAAAGGATAGACCAAAATTGCTTGAAACCAAATGTCTTTTAGGAAACTCTTAAAAAACTTGCGGTTTTTCCTCAGCAGCTCAAATATGAGTTTGCCAATGTTATCGACGTGCTACTGCCCAGATCAGTCCCATTCACATTGTAAAATCTCAAAGGGTTCCAAATGTCTTACCACTTGAAACTATTGTATTTGCAGCAGTTCAAAATAAGTTCGAAGGATCCTACATTTGATTTGACAAACATCTATGATTGAAACTAGCAGTGGTCTTCTATATTGTACAAACGTCTATGATTGAAACTAGCAGTGGTCTTGGATATTTATGTTTTTTCCTCTGAAAACTCCATCATATGTAGCACTTGCAAAGCTTTATCTTGTTTCTTTGCAAATTGGTATCTCTAAGAGTTGATATTTCACAAAAATGCTTATTAAATAGTATTGTATTCTTGTTAATCTGAACAGGTGGAGGGGAAGACGGTGAAGGCTCAGATATGGGACACTGCAGGCCAAGAAAGGTATCGTGCCATCACCAGTGCCTACTACAGGGGAGCAGTTGGAGCTTTTCTCGTTTACGACATCACAAAGAAGCAAACCTTTGAGAACGTCCAAAGATGGCTACGCGAACTTAGAGACCATGCAGATTCCAACATCGTCGTCATGTTGGCTGGTAATAAGTCTGATCTAAACCATCTGAGAGTTGTTTCAACCGAAGAAGCAAAAGTAATGGCCGAGAAAGAGGGCCTCTCATTCCTGGAGACATCAGCTTTAGAATCTGTCAACATAGACAAAGCTTTCCACACTATCCTCAAAGAGATCTTCCACATCGTAAGTAAGAAGGCGCTTGCTGCACAAGAGGCGGCATCCATGTCCGGCCGTCGTATTCAAGGAACAACAATCAACGTAGCTGATTCCAGCACCAATACCAACAAGTCCTGCTGCTCAACTTAGCCATCAGAAGCATGATGAGATGAGTGGACGAGCTTTTGCAACCAGCTTCTAAGAGGGGTAAAGGTGAGAACCTTTATGTAGAGATTTCATGTGATCTGCATTCTTATGGCTTTGCAGAGGTGGATTTCTGCACCAGGAAATAACAAGAAAAAGGTAATCGGAGAAGACAAATATAAATGTTTACACGTGCTTGAGTTTTCAGACAGAAAGCTCACCTTTTATTCGATATTATCTTTTTTGTGAAGCTTTCGAATCTCCTTTATTGTTTTAACTTCCTACGATTTGGTTGAACATAATACGTTGGATGTCCATTAATTAAACTGCTTTTGATATTCGTACCTTGCGTAACAGTTGGGAAACGAATTGGATTTCCAAAGAATGATATTTGTTAATCTCCCTTTGCCGGATTGCCGTATTCGTCATGGTCCATTTGATTCGTTGATGTATATTATTTTTTATGGCAATTGCAGTGAACCAATTAGTGGTTAACTTCAAAAGCAGCTTCAGCAATTTATCTGTAGACAAAATTGGATATGCCAACAATGGTGTTGGCAGTTTGTTGATTAAAAAGATGCATGTTACGTGTGATTGAGTCTGATGATTTATTCGACAAACCTATATTTGTGATTGGAGGTTCACCATGCCCTATTGGATCATCTTAAACATGATATTAATAATCAAGTGTCAACTCTATTGTTTGATTGCTATGTTGTTCATATATTAGGAATGATATGTAGTATGAGAAGGACTACTACTAAAAACAATATGTTATTGAGATTTGTGTGTACAAAATGCAACAATAAAGAGTAGTTGTGCCCATCAAAATTCCACTTCTTCATGCCAATGCTCCTCATTGATGCATAGAACCACTTTTAAATTTGGAGCATAACCTATGAAGGGAGCTCGATCATATCCTTTGTTTAGACGTACATTGATGTCCCTTGGCAATTAATTGCCTATGTTCATAGTAGTTAAAGATGCTAACATTGGCAATCATTTTTCATATATTATCATAGAGATTTTTAATCTTAATCAAATGACTCGCAAAGAACCTACAAATTTTTACTTGCAATTGAATCTATTAATTCATCTCAATCTAATCAACTTTTTCATGACAAACATTTTCTACTTGTCAAAACACAAATGTATCAAATGTTGTCATGTCCCTCGATTGAGGTATGATTGATCTCTAAAATACTATGTATTATAATCATGTTATTGTCATTTTGAGGTCAATTAATTCACCTAAGATTTTTCATATTGTCCATTGTCCATTGTTATCTTCTTTATATGTAAAATTATTTGACTTTAGTCAACAATAGATGTCAAGAGAAAGATCAAATTGCATAGACTCAATTTTGAAAGGAAATTGAAATGACTTCTATAATGATACTATGGCCAGCACGAGTTGTTATTCTAAATGACAACAATGTTAACATTATACACGTGAACAAAAAAAATTAATTTTTAATTGGGTTATTTATTTATTTATTTATTTATTTATTTGTTTATTTTCATTTTTTGACTTCTTCTAACGCTCTCTTGCTGTGAAGCATCTCATACTGTTCTGCTTGCAAACAATAATTTGCATGCCGTTCATAACATCCCATTACATGTTTTAAACGCAGGACAGCTTGGCCCAAGGCATCCAACAGCAGCATTATACATCCCATCTTAACAAAGCTACACACGAGATCCCAATCATCCGAAACAAGCATGTCTGCTCCTCCACCCATCTTCCTCCTCTCCTCTCTCCTCCTCTTCCCCCTCCTCCTCCTCCTTTTCCTCCCCCACTCCCATCTCGCCTCCGCCGACCACGTTCTCTACACCGACGAAGTCCTCCTTCCCAGCCAGAACCTCACCAACGGCCCCCACGTCCTTTCCATCCAACCCCACTGCCGCCTTGTCCTCTCCACCGCCGGCGCCACCATCTGGGCCACCAATGCCACTTCCAACTCCGGCGACTGCTATCTCGCCGTCACCCAAAAGGGCGAACTCGTCCTCCGCCGCGCATTCCACTATGCCGTCTGGTCAAGCGGCGCCAAGGCCACCAAGAAGGGAAAGTACGCCCTCGTCCTCGACGCCGAGGGCCGCATCGCCGTCTACGGCCACCGACGGTGGTCCACCAGTAACCCGAAGTCCCTGGGCTCCCCGGACGAAAAGGCTGAGGAGGCCGCCTCTGCCGAGTACGTGATCCACTCCGGTCACAAGATGGCCGCCGGGGAGAAGCTAAGATACAGAGAGTACGAGCTGGCCTTCTCGAAGTGCAATCTTGTGATCAACGACACGAGGACGGGCAGATGGCTGTGGCAAACCAACACCAAGGAACCGAAGCCTCCGCCGCCGGCGAAGTGTTTCGTCGAGTTGGAGAGCAGCGGGGAGCTGAGCGTCAAGAGCGGGAACCATCGACTGTGGAGCAGCAACAAGAGGACGGACAGCGGACGGCACATCGCGGTGCTGCGGTTCGACGGCCGACTCGCGGTGTACGGTCCGTTAGTGTGGGCGAATGTGAGGTTGGATGACTCGACAGCGCCCGATGCGGTGCGGGAAGCTGGTGCAGCGTTTGTGCCAGCGAACGCGCGGTGGTGAGGAAGATTTTAACCTTGGGTGGTCAAAATAATGGGTCGTTAGTTTTTGGTCAAAGAACTGCGCTCCGCTTACCGTCAATAAATGCATAGCGGTATAAAAAATGTAAAATAAAAAAAAGGGTTGAGTAAATCGGATTATGTTTATTAACATTTTTTTTCTTATAACATACAAAATGTAATTATTAATTTTTTTCTTAAACTTAAAAAAATATTAAAAAAAATTAATAAATAATGTGATAGAACAAATGTGACATATAGACACCTCATTATGATATATATTATTTATAAATTATCTAATAGTTTTACATGAAGATCTAAATATGAAAACAGAAAAAAAGAAAAATGGTTCATCAATATTATATTCGATTCCCTCTTTTATTAAAACTACAGCATAGTTATGTATGGGATAAAAAGAATAATGTTTGATTTTTTCATTATTATTGTTTAATATTATAATTCATTATATCAACTATTTTTTTTTATCATGAATTAGATGTTTTATTATAGAAAATATGTCTTAAAAACTCCCTCAATGTTATATTTGTAGAGAAATGTATATTTCATGATAGATACGTAATACATTATTTTAAAATATTCTTGGAAAAGATTAACAAAAAATATTTATTAAGTTAATCATTTTTGTGACAGATCTAATTTAGCTCTAGAAAGGTTGTAAAGAGTTTTCTATTTTTTTTTATTGCACTCTTGTTGGTTATCTTAACAAGATACTATTCTATTGCTGCATTTGTACCCATTTTCTTTTCCCTGTCCAGCCATTTCAATCCACATGTCACCATTGAATTCATTGCTATTCAAGGCAATCCCTAACTTATTTTCACCTCCTAATGCCACAATTATCTTTTTAGCAATAATTTTGCTCTAAAAATAATAATATATTATAATAAAATTTATTACTATCATTTTTAGATCACAATCCCACCCCTTTCTCTTGCATTTTATCATACTATCATTTCTTTGTGGGTAACTTAGTCATGAAAACAATAATAGATAATAATGAGAATCATAATAAGATCAATTAAACAATAATAATGTCACAATGAGGCTAATATGCTTATAACTATACAAAAAGTTAATGCCTCAATGATGACAAGACAATTGAAATATACATACATGTTTTCTTTATTTCTTAAAACTTATGCATGATGTTTTAATCAATTGCAATTAATACTATTACAAAAAAGATTGTCAAAGACTATCTCAAAATTTTTCTTGACAACATTCATGATTGATTGTTTCCATTATTAATGCTTTGTTGTGATGAAAAATTCATATAAGATAAGCTATATTAATAGTGAATATTGAATTATTCTAAAAATCAAATATAATTTTTTTTATTTTATATTTTTAATTGATTTTGATATGTAATGATTCATTCGTAAGGGCTTTAAAAGTTTTTAATTATTTTTCTTAATCTTAGATTTTTTTAATATTTTATTATGAAGTTTATTTTTATTATTTTATTTTTTAGTCTAAGTTTAGGATTTTAATCTATTTATAGTTTTTGTTATGAAATAAAAAAAAGATAATAATAAGCTTACTTAGAATTAATTAAAAATACAATTTTTTTTTATCATGCATGTATGCTTATCCCCTAGGTTGTCATCTAGGTTTTTTTAAATTATGATCCAAAGTTATCATAGTTATGATTCATATATATCTTCACCAATGTCATCATCTTTTTTGTCACAATCTTTCATCTCTGTATCCTACTATGAGATTCACTAATACATTTTCTTTATTATTCTAATATCAAATACTTGGTCATTTCTTTTATCAATTTAGCATTAAAACTTTGGTTTCCTTTTTCATCGTTTTGAAAAATGGTATCAGAGCCTTGGGTATTATGCACACTAATTGTCATCGATTGTCCCAACCGTGTGTAAATCTCTTCATTACTATGCAAGTGCTTTGTTATTTCTCGTCCTCATGTGTGATTGGGCCAACTAGCTTAGTATTTGCATGAAAAAGCCCCAGCCATTATTCTTCTTCTTTCAAGTCTACACTCCACCCATTCAAGTCTATGCCTAACTTGACATGCAAGATTTGCATGAAATCATGCTGTATTTACGACTCTAGCTCCCAAAACAAAGAGAAAGGAGGAAACCCTAACATTGAATTGGTTGAACCAGGCTACTTGAATTCTAAATCAAGCTATCCCTCCTTAAACATTGAACTAACACTTAGCACATATGCCCAAGTAATTGAATCAGCCATGACTTTGAAAAAAATTGTGAAACTGATTATCCAACATGCTAAACTAGCACATATTTTACACGTGCTAAATCCTATGTCAAACAAGTTTAGCACTAGCACTAAATCGATTATGCGCACCGCATATGCATAGCCTGATCTGAGTTGTTGCATTTGAATTGAACCACAAAAGCATTGACAAGTCCAAATATTCAATTTATTTTATGACCAATTTAAGAACTTTTTAAAAACATTTTTCAAAGATTTTGGGTCAAAATTTATACAGATCAACTAGCAAGTTCAAAACAATATTTTTATAAGTTTAGATAGAAGATCATTTTTAAATATTGGATGAGAAATTTAATAATTTAATAATCGATGAGTCTACAAAAAAGATTGATACTGAACTTGATAAAAATTTACTTAGAGTATAATTTTGTTAGAAAAAATTTCTCTTGATAGGGAAATTGATGTAAGATAAGCTATATTAATAAATGATATTAAGTTAATATAAAGACATTATGAGCATTCTATTTATTTCGCATTTTGATTGATTTTGGATTATAATAAATCATTTATAAGGCATTTTTATTTTTTTTACTTTTTTAATATTATTTTATTAGAAATATTATTTTTATTATTTTACTTTTGATTGTATGTTTAAGATTACAATCTATTTAAATCTTTGCTATGAAATAAAAAAGGGTTGAACATTAGCTTGCTTAGCATTGAATTGAAACGTGGTTTGGTTTATTATGCATGTAAGCACATTTCTAAGTCGTGATATAGGTTTCTTTAGGTTATAACTTAAAGATATCTAAATTGTGAATTAGATCTACTTCCATCATCATCATCATTATCATCACTGTCTTTCATATTATATCTCACTACAAAATTTACTCATCTCTTATTTCTTAAAAATATAATTGCAAATAACAATGGAAGAAAAAGAAAAGATATGAAGAAAGATTATATAGAATAAAAGAAAGTGAAAACATGAGTGGTAGAGAAAGAATGAAGCTCTAATTACCAAAATAAAGCAGTGCATATGAAGGATGATTGCTTAAGTATTAAGTGGACTAGAGAAAGTAGTTGTCTTTTTTTAACCTTTTTAAATGATGGTTAAGAGATTTAATCAAAGAGATGATGAGACTCAATGAAGTTTGATGGAGAAATAGTGAGGTTGAAGTTGTAGGGAATAAGATGTGAGCGAGAAGAAAATGTGAATGTGGCTCTAAGGTTATTTTAAAGGTTAACATGAGAGGAGTAATGGTATAATGGTGGCATTTTTAGGGTTTAGAGAAGATAAGAGAGTGAAAACTAAGATTTAAGAGAATTTAGAATGAAAGGGTCATAATTAAGAGGATTTGTAGATATTATAGAACTTTAAAAAAGGAAAGGAGACGAGCCGTTATTAATGAGAAGTTCTGGATGCTTCAAGGTTGAGGTTACTTAAGAAAAAAAGTAAAAAAGAAACTTGAAAAAGAGAGAAAGGAGAGAAAAGGAGATTATCATTAATACACCCTTAGGATTGCCATTAAGCTTTTGTCTTGTAAGTTATAAAACAATATACAATAAATAAAAGTTTAGATGATAAATATTAAAGATTAACTAACATTTAATACCATATTTGTAACAAATATAATAACTTTTAGTTAGTTAGTAATTACAATAGATTGGTTGCAATACTTTAAAGATATTAAAATTGACAAAAAAGTGAAAAATTATAGAAAAACAAACTCTTGGAAGGTAAAGAGTTGGATTTTAATTTGAATAAAAAAAGCATAATTTTATACTTTAAGAATATATCATGTATACCAACATAAGAAGAAAATAAATGTTATTTTGTAAAACACATGGAATGAGATATATGGTATAGTTTTAGATGATTAAGATATACTAAAATATAAGAAAGTGTTTTGATGTCTAAGAATAAAACAAGATATTCAAGTTTTTTTAAGTATTTAATTTGATAATAAATTAAAGAGAAATATCAAAAACTTAGTAGATTATTATAACATGTTTTGATACTTTTTAAAAATAGGAAAGGACATTAATAGATTTTGTGTTGTCTTTCAAAGATTAGCTAAAAATAAGATGTAATCTAAGTAATTATGGATAAACTTACCAAATCAACACACTTCTTGCTAATCAAAATGACAAACACATCACAAAAGTTAATCCAAATATGTGTGGATTAAATAGTGATATTAAATGGGTTACCAAAATCTATTATTTCTAACTGTTACTCAAAATTCACAGCTCATTACTAGAAGAGAGTACATGATATTTTTAAAACTTAATTAAAATCTAATATAATATTTCATATATAGACTAACAATTAGACTAAAAGAATTATCAAGAATTTTGAAGACATGCTTAAGTTGTGTTATTTTTGTGGTAAACTATATTACAATCTTATTTTTAATAAAACAATTACTAATTAAGCATTGATTCAACTCTATTTGAAGCAACATATATGTGAAGATGTCAATCTAAATTATAATAGTATGATAAATGTGAGGAGTAGTATGACCTAAGATAGTACTAGAGACCACAAAAATGGCACAATTTATTAGAGATAATTCAAAAGAAATAGAATCATCAAAGAAAATATTATGATTCCAAACATAAGAAAATGAAATTTCAAAAAACTAATCATGTTTTGTCAAAATAAACCCAATAAAAAGAGTCACTATATTTGGCAATAGAGGAAAGTTGAAACCTAGATTTTTAAATTATTGAAAAGATTGATAGAGTTGCTTTAAAATTAGCTTTGTCATAGCTTTGCTTGGAATACATAACATATTTCACATTTTAACTTTGGATTTTCTCTTCATTAACGAAGGTGTGGCAAACCTTACCTATAGTAGCATATGATATAAATATTATAGAAGTATAATCCAGTCTAAGTTATAATAAAAAGCTAATTAAGATTATGTTTAGATAAATTGAAAAGTTAAGAAAAAAAATTTTGTAATCAAGATACTACAAACAAATTAGTTAGAGAGAGAACTTATTTGAGAAGTAAAAGATAAAAAACAAAGAAAATATTCTTATTCTAAATTTTGAGAATGAAATTATAATAAAGAGAGAGAAATATACAATCTCAAAAATATACAAGAGATTAATTAATTATTCAGAAAATATAATTAATTATTACATCTTTTAAAAAATATAGGACAAGTGAGCCTTAAAAAAAGGGGAAAATTTTTCACATTATCCAAGGCATGTGAGTTTATTGTTTTAGAATTTTAATAATTGTTATCAAATTTTAATAACTGTCATCAAATTTTAATAATTATTTAAATTTTCAAATTAATGATAATTATTTAATAAGGGTTACAAGCCCTAAAATGAAAAAAAAAGGAATTTTAAATAGTAAAATGATGATCATTATAGATATGACAATACAAATCTTATTTTAAATATGAATTGATCATTAAACAATTGGTCAAAGTTATACAAAAATATTAGTATTTGAATTTATATTACTTTTAAAAACAATTATTAAAATATCAAACAATATAAAAAATTATTAAAAATTTATGACAAATATATTTTTCATTAAGAATCTAATAATATAGATTATATGAAAATTAGATATATCTCAATCATAAAAAGAGTGGCCAAACCTATAAAAAAAATTAATATTATTTTAATAAATATATCAATTTTTATGAAGAAAATTTATTAAAAAAAGTAAATAATCTAAAAAAATTATAAAAATTTTATAACTTCTAGAATTTAAAGAACACCAATTTTTAAAATTATCCAATAAAGTTTTAAAAATTTCTTAAATAAAAATATAAACAAATAAAATATTGAGATTATCTTAAATTTTAAACTTTAAAAATTGAAAATTAAGTATATCCTAAACTGTAATCAAATATGATGGATAAGATAATTATTGTTAGAAGAAATAAAGAAAATGATGTTATGAGGACATATTTGTGATTTCACTTTTTTAACGTTTTGCACTAAGCCCATATATATATATATATATATATATATATATATGCATATATATATGCTATGTTAGTTTAATATTTCGTAGTCATTTTAAAGACAACTTTCTTCCTTATCTTAAACTCTCTTGCAACCTTTAATTATAGTAAATTTTTTTGCTCACACTCTCTTATGAGTTTTCTCATTTAGACTTTTCATATAAATCTCTATATCATTTAGGTTTAGTTTGCTTTGATTCGATTCGATTTTGTAACAAATGGGTATTAGAGCCACTTTCGTTGATTCACCATATTTTTTGTGAATGACAACCATGAAATACACCATCGAGAAGTTAGATTGAGCACATGATTTTTTATGTGGTAAATGAAAATGCGAGTAATTTTGATTACAGTTAGATTTGGATGACGCCTTTCTTGGAATGGAGAAGAAGTCATCAACCCTAATAATAGAGGAGAAAGAGAAGAAATATTAGAAAGTAAAAACCCATATCCAACCTGTCGAACAAGATTTTGTAAGATTGTTTGAATGAAGAGATGGCCACTACTACTTGTGGGTTAGATTTGAGACTTTTTATATGACAAAGAGTTTACTAAACAAACTCCTTTTAAAGTAATGTTTGTATATATATCATCTCATTAAAGAAAAAGATATCAAGTCTTATTTGGATAAATTTAAGAGATTATTAGAGATCTAGAGATACTTGAAGTTAAGTATGATGATGAAGATATTGCTCTACTTATATTGTGTTCTCTACTATCCTCTTAGATCAATCTAAAGGACTCAATGCTATATAGTTAAGATTTGATTTCTCTTAATTGCATTTCATAAGCCTTGTTATAAAAAATAATGCTTAACAAAGATCCATCAATTCTGAATTGTAAGAAGAATTCTTGATTATTAGAGGATAGTCAAAGCAGAGAGATTTTTTTGACACAAAATAGAAAGTAAGATAGAATTCTAAACATAAAAAATTTGATTTGCAACTGCTATAAGAAGAAGGGCACATAAAAAATAAACTACTTTAAATTGAAGAGAAAAAAAATTTAAGAAAAGTGACCATAGATCTAAAAAATTAGGAGAAGCCAATATAGTTAGTGAGAAAGAATGTATTAGAGACATCATGTTTGTATCAGAATTAGAAAATTTCTCAAATTTAGAATGGATTCTAGAATTAGCTTACTCTTTTCATATGATGCCAAATAGGGATTGGTTCACCACCTATGAGCTTATTATGAATGGAGTTGTACTTATCGACAATTGTCTCATGTAGGGTTACGTATTGGAACTGTCAAGATCAAGATGTTTGATGGATCTATTTGGACACTTAGTAAGGTCAGGAAATTTCAAACTTAAAGAGAAATCTTATTTTTCTCAACACACTTGACAGTAAAAATTATCGATATATCAAAGAAGGTGGAAATATCAGAGTTATTCATGATTCTCTAATGATAATAATAATAAAGACTAATAGTAGATTATATACTCTTGAAAGATTTATTATGACAAAAACATTAATAGTATCATCTATTTTAAGTTTTAACATTATAGGTCCATGACATATGTAATTGGGACACATGAGTGAGAGAGACTTTATTAAACTAAGAAAAAGAGATCTCTTATTTAAAGATATGACAAAAAAGTAGAGTTTTGTATGTAGTGTACTATAGGTAAACATAAAAGAGCAGCTTTCAGATTGAAATAATATAGAACTAAAGGGACCTTAGGTTATGTTCATTCAGATTTATGGGATCCATCTCAACAACCATCTAAGGCTAGTGTCAAATACGTACTGAGTTTATTGTTGATTACTCTAGAAAGACATGTGTTTTCTTTTTGAAAAAGGGATCTACTATTTTTAAAAATTTTGTCTAGTAGAAGACACTTATTGAGAAGTAAATATTAAAAATTATAAAGTGTCTTTGAACTAATAATGGTTTGGAGTTTTGTTCTAGTGAATTTCATAAATTTTGTAAAAAATAAGACATAATTAGGCACAAAACTTATGTAAAAACTCTTCAATAAAATGGTATCTCTAAGAGATATATCAAACCATTTTAGAAAAGGTTAGATGCATGTTGTTTATTGTAGGTCATTCAAAGTCATTCTGGGTAGAAATATTTTTCACAACCTATTATTTGATCAATATTCACCTTACATAATCTTAGACATGAAGATGCCTAAAGAGATTTAATTAGATAATTTTTTGAGTATTCTTAGTTAAAGATTTTTTATTGTGTTGCTTACTCTTATTATAGAGAAGAGAAATTGGACCCCTAGGTCTAAGAAATGTGCATTTCTTTGTTATGCTTAAGAAAGATAAACAAAAAGATATAAACTTTGATATCATTCTAAATCTAAATTGATAATTAATAAAGATGTTGTGTTTGATGAAGGGCTTGTTTCAAATATTTTAAATAATCTATTATTGTTCATGATAATATTGTGAGTAATAATCTAGATGGTATAGAAATTAAGATTCATTCTGATGACTTATTAGAAGATATATAGGTTGTTGAAAATGATCAGACCACACAAGAAGAATAATTATATAACATTAGAAGGGATCAAGAAATAAGGGTGATCAAACCTACAAAGAGATATGTAGATGTTTATTTGGTTACTTATGCTTTATTTGTGGCTTAAGGCATGAGTTTAAGTAGTGAGTCTTGTACTTATTTAAAGGAAACTACTTATAAAAACTCAAGAGATTGGTTATTGGCTATGTAGAAAGAGATTGAGTTCTTACGTAAGAACAAAACTTAAGATTTGACAAAGCTTTCAGCTGGTAAGAAGGTCATTAAATGTAAGAAGGTGTTTAAGAAAAAGTCTAATATTCTAAGTGTTGAGGAAGATAGGTTCAAAACCAGGCTTGTAGCCAATGGATACAACCAGGTTAAAGATATTGATTTTACTGATATTTTTACACCTGTGGTAAAGCACACATCCATTAAAATTTTACTTGGTTTGATTTTTGTAAATGATTTAGAGTTGAAGCAACTATATGTCAAGACTATCTTCTTATAAGGAAATCTAGAAGAAGAGATATATATAGAACAACTTGAAAGTTTTGTTTGCAAAGACAAAGAAGATTATATTTATAGATTAAGAAAGTCTCTGTATGATATGAAGTAGTCTCCTAAATAGTAGTACAAAAGGATTGATTCTTTCATATTATCTCATCAGTTTTGTTGGAATAATTTTGTTAATTGTGCATACTTGAATAAACTTGCAAATGGATCTTTTTTATACTTATTTCTCTATATGGATGACATACTTATTACAATAATAAGTAAGATTCATGAAGAGAGCTTAAAAAGATTTCTCAGACAAGAGTTTGACATGAAAGATTTAGGGGTAACAAAGATGATACTTGGGATAGAGATCATAAGAGGTGAGAAGAAAAAGAAGCTTTCTTTATTTCAACGTGATTACATTAGGAAAGTGCTTTAGAGATTTAGGATGAAAAAAGTTAGATCTGTTCCTACACCTTTGGCCACTCATTTCAAGTTGTCTAAAATTGTATCCATATACTAAGGAATAGAAAGAATACATATAACATGTTTGTTATATGAATGTTGTTGGTAATCTGATGTATGCAATGATTTGCACTTTTCCTGATTTAGCACATGTTATTAATGTTGTCAATACTTATATAGCTGATTTAGGTAAGCAGCACTAAGAAGCTATCAAGTATATTTTGAGATACTTATATAGTATTATTAACACTTATCTATATTTTGAAAGAAACCTTTTAAGATTGAAAGATTATATTGACTCAGACTATGGATGTGAATATAATAGAAGAAGATCTCTCACAAGATATGCTTTTACTATTAGAGGTTATGTTGTTAGTTGAAGATCAATTTTATAGTGTATAGTTATATTGTCTACTACAGAGGTAGAGTATATGGTAATCACTAATGTTGTGAAAGAAACTATCTAGCTACCAAGTCTGTTCTAAAAGCTGAGTGAGATTGGTGAAGCGATCACCATATTTTGTGATAATCAAAGCATTGAATGCTTGTCCAATAATCAAATATAGAGAATAAAACATATCGATATTACATGCCATTTTACTCATGACATGATTGAGGCCAAAGACGTAATTATTCAAAAATCAACACTATAGAGGACCCCACAAATATGATGACAAAAGTGCTTCCAACAACTTAGTTCAAACTTTGTTTGTACTTGTAATTTTATGTAATTCATGAAGAAACTTTTTTGATAATCGAGCTCTGCATTGCTTTAGTTGACTTTAATTTAAGAGAGAATTCAAGTTAAGATAGAGATTTGTTGATATTATTTTGAATTCTAAAATTTGAAAATTGAAAATAAAGTATATTCTAAAATGTGCAATCAAATACATTGGATAGAATACATATCATTGGAAGAAATAAATAAGGGGACGTTATGAGGGCATATTTATAATTTCACTTCTTTAATGTTTTGCTTTAAACCCATCTATATATATGCTACGTTTGCTTAAAGTTTTGGAATCGTTTTTGGCCCATTTTAAAACAGCTTTTTTTCTTATTCTAAACTCTTTTATAACCCTCAATTATAGTACATTTCTTTGCTTGTAATCTTCTTTGGATTTTCCCAATTGGGTTTTCCATGGAAATGTTTATGTCATTTAGATTTGATGTGTTGTGATTTGATTCGATTTTGTAACATAAAATTAGATATAATGTTTTAATTAAATATTAGTAAAAAATTTTGACTTTTTTTTATTTTTTCATAATCAAAATAATCGAAGAAGGAAAAGCATACAAAATGAAAAAAAAAGGGAAGGTGAACTATTTAAAATTCAATTGTTGAAGAGGAGGCAACTATTGAAAATGCTTGCATTGAAGGGCAATAGGAGAAAAATGAAATTTGCGAGATTTTTAGAAAAAGAAGTAAATGGGAATGGTAGGGAGTTCAACGACATTTTAGGAAACTTTAAAAAGAGAAGATGTGGTTGGTCAAGGAGTCTAGGAAAATTTTTGGAAGCTTGGAAGCGAGCCTTAATGAACGACTTTTGGGAAAATTTTATAAGGACAACCATGAGATTGTGAATCGTGTTGTTATTGTGGGAAGGAATTAAATTTGGAAACATTCATTGTAGAAGCCAAGCAAAGGAAAGGAGCAGAAGATAAAGACTTCAATCCAAGAAGGATATTACTTAAGTCAAGATCGTTACAATTAAATTGAGGTAAGTAATTTAATATATTATGGGCATCTCTTCAATGATATGTAAGATTTTTAATTAGAGATTCTTATCTTAAAAAAATTAAGTTTGCATAGATTAATTTACATTTGGTATAATGTTGGATGTTCTTAATGATTATTTTTTATTGAGGTTTCAAAAGTATGATTATTTAAGTCGCATGGTTACTATTAGATTCATATCATATTTTTCATTGTATTTATATTGCTACTTGTTTTGCAAGCTTTTTAGAAATAGATAAAATGGGTATTTTCTTTTAAATGTTACATCACATTGGGCATGAATACTAATATATTTTTAGAAAATAACAAAAGGGAAGGATTTTTTTTAAAAACATTAGTATAACTAAAGCAAAAAAATTTGAAATTGGAATGACATTTAAAAAGAAGATGAGTTAAATAATTTAAAAAAATAAAGATCAAGTTAACTTGTAAGACATCAGTATAATTGGCTAGTCTAAATATAATTGTAAGGGAAATAATTTTAGATGAGAATAATAATTGAGATCTATCATACATTTAATAAGAAATTATATAGTAAATTATTTATTAAAAAATAAAATTACTTAACTAATATTAATATTTATGAAATCATAATTGACTTAAACTTTTATTTTTTTAATTCATAAATACATTATTTTATACAAATAATTTTTTATAAATCCTTTTTGTAAATTTAGTTTCACAATACAACAAAAATTACCTTTACAAAGTATTTTAGAATTAAAAATTTGATTAAACATTTTTTATCATATGTATATATATATATATATATAAGTAACAGTGACAATTATCATGAGCCACGCCACGCCACGCCACGTCATTGTAGTTATCCACATGAGCTCGTGGCCATTTATTATAGTATCCACCAGGGCGAAACCGGAATTAAGCACCAACTGATATGTAAATAAATATTTTTTTGGAAAAGATAAAGAAGGCCAACTATCATTTATCAGAATAAAATAATTTTAAAACAAAAATTTAGATGTGAATTTCTTAATTCAAAAATAAATTTCAAATAAGTAATAAATAAAAAATTAACCAATTTTTAGCATAATATTTTTTAAAATTATTTAAATCTTAATTTTTTATCTTATCCAATCTTTTTATTTAATGTTTACTAATATTGATATCTTAAGAAATTAATAACATTATTTTATTTTATATAATCCGCAACGCAACTTCGGACTGCACCCGAGGCAAACCGCAGACTGAAGCACAGATTAATGATGGCTAATCTCATCGCCCTCCTCTCCCTCTTCTTCCTGCTGCCCCTCTCCATCGCCGCAGAGCGCAACCTCCTCGTCACCGGCGACGTCCTCCCGACTGGCGGCCGGATCTCCCACCTCAGTACCATCTTCGCCGGCGCCAAAAACAGCACCCTTACCCTAACTGACCACGGCCAGCTCCTCATCCGCTCCTCCGACGGCTTCGCCGTGTGGTCCTCCCCGCCCGGGCCCAAGAAGGGAAGCTATGCCGCGATCCTCGGTCCCGACGGTCAGGTCAAAGTGTTCGGCCCCGCGATATGGTGGACCCCGCCTCTGTCGTCGTCCTCCTCCACCTCCGCCGTCGTGAAGGCCCAGCACCGCAACCTGCTCTTCTCGTCGCAGGTGCTCTGCGACGGCTCGAAGCTGGGGAGTGGGAACTACTCCATGGAGGTCACGGAAGAGTGCAATCTGGAGTTCAGAAAGGCGGCGGAGGTCGTCTGGGAGAGCGGAACGAAGGGGAAGGGAAGGGATTGCTTTCTCAGGCTGGACCATCGCGGACGGCTGGCGCTTCTCGACGACCGGTTTAAACTGGTTTGGATGTCGACCAAGGCCGCGCCGGTCGACGGTCACTTTGTGCTGGTGGTTCGATTCCCGGGACAGGCCGTGGTCTATGGGCCCACAATTTGGTCTACTTCCCGGTACGGCCCGGATGGATGATAGCTTTTGTCTTCTTTTGACTGTTTGGATAGATACGCGGGGAATAAAAGCCGCATGACTGTACGACAGCTCAGCAAATGTTTGTTTATCTTTGTTTAGATGTTTGGTTTACTTTTTTTTAATAATATAACATAATTTTTATAAATATGTATTTCTCTCATTACATGAAGAACTCTTTGATTAGTTAATGATTCTAACTTTATTTTAAATTAAAAAATTATGATAATTGTAATTATGATATAAAATTATGTTGTTTGGTTTGATTTTAATTTTTTAAGAATCAATGTTTTGGTTTGTTAATAGTTGTCTATAGATTGTAAGGATTGTTTATGAAGATTATTAATCAAGGGATCATTCTTGTTTAAAATAGACAATAAACAACAAATAACATTGTAGTTGATGATCATTCATGTCATATTATCCATTGGTGGTCATAGCTAATAGGAGTAATAAGTCATGGTTGAAATGATATTGATTTAAAAGGATAACTTGTTTTTGTTTTTTTCAAGACGATGAAATATTAATTTTAGATAGTATCGTGACTTGTGATTTTTTTTTTGAATTTGTAAAATAAATTGACAAGAAATAGAATCAATTTAATTATATTTGAAATATATATAATCAAATGTAGGTTTTATAACTCTTTTTAAGATGTACTAATAGAGACTAACAAGAATTTTCAAGTTCAATTTCCTTTGTTAATTCGTTATTAATAGTCAAAACCAACAAGCATTAGTCCTTCCAAACCATGAAATCTCCTTTCTTAATCATCAATTGTTTACATTTCCTTCTTATTATGTGAAAAAAATGTTTAATATAAGTCATACTAAGTATTAAAAAGGTTATGTTACTCAATTTTAATGTAAGAAAAAAATTCATATCATATCTATGTTCAAATTTTTATTAAAAATGTTGATGTTAAATTACAAAAGCCACTTTTAACATTAATTTTGCATGCTCTTGTTTACATGAAATTTTAGGATAAATAATGTAATTTTTGAACAAGAGTGCCTTACATGTTATTAACCTTTAGTAATGTGGTAAAATTAATGATGAAATTAACTTAACAAATTAACATTAATATATTAATTATTTTTTACATCAAATTTTGATATATTTTATCAAATACATTCCTAAGATGTACCAAATAATAATATTTCATTTTTCTCAAATCAAAATTTCTAAATATCAATACTACAATCTCAAATAAGTGAATGCAAAGCACTAAGTAGAACTTTAAAATGTCGTTGCAACTAGTTGGGAGGTATAAAAGTTTGAAGCTAGGTTAGAGGAAAGACTTTTCTTAAGATATTCCTTAAGTGGTAGAGCTTATATTGTGTTCATTAAAGCTATTCACTTGGTTGAAGAGTCTATTCTTATAAATTTTGATAAATCAACACCTAATAAAATTGGAGATGAAAGATTGAAGAAAAATCTAAAAGAAATTGAAAAGTTGAATATCAAGGATGAACTAAGGTTAGATAAAGATAAAAACTTAGAACTTCATGAACCTAGTCCCTCCAAGAATTTAAACTATAAAAGAGATTATTTGAAGGAACAAATCTTAGGAGATGTAGTGGAAGGAGTAAGAATAAAAGAAGAATTCAACTACTCAATTTGTATATAGTTTTGAGTCCAAATCAGCTGATGAGATACTAAATGATGGGCTTTAGATTATAGTCATTAATAAAAAATTAAATTAATTTAAGAAGAACGAAGTTTGTAATTAATCTTATAACCCAATGATAATTATTTAAACGCACAAAATAGGTATTCATAAATACGATATATGATAATGGGAATATAATAAAAAATAAAGCTAAACAAGAATATATTGAAGTTGAAGGAATAAATGTAGAAGAAACTTTTGCACCCATAGTTACATTAAAAATTATTGGAATCCTCTTAGCATATGCATGTTATAAAACCTTTAAATTATACCAAATAGATGTGAAGAGCACATTTCTAAATAGATACATCAATAAGTGAATGTTGAGCAACTTCTTGATTTTTAAGTTTGTGATGAGCTTGGTCACATTTATAAATTAAATGAGGACCACTATAGTTTGAAACAAACTCCTAAAGCATGTTATGAGAGGTTGTGTATCTTCGTAATCTCTAATGGCTATAAAAGGGGAAAAGTGGGAAATACCTTATTCATAGTTTAGAGATGTGTCAATTTTAAGACTTTTGTTGATTTCTTGGGCAAGTAGGAATCATAATTGGAATATGTAAATAACAAACTTGTGATACTTGCCTTTGTTTCTTCTCATAACTACTTAGCTGATACATTCACCAAACCTTTATTGACAAATATATTTGAGCATCTTAGATTATCTTTAGACGTCATCAACCTTTTGAGTGATAATGAAAAGGGGGAGAAAGAAAGATCTCATTCAAGTGGAGTCACATATTTAGGAAGAGTTAGCATTTAGGAGGAGTACCTAAATTATTGTTGTATTGTTGTACATTTCTTGTTGTGTTGCAAATTTGCTACCATTATTGTATTGTCGTATTGTTTTACACTTTTTGTTATATGTCAAATTTGTTGTATTACAAACCCTTGTATTGCACACCTTTGCTTCTAATATTATGCACACCTTATTTTTGTATTCTTCATATTAAAATATTATTGAGTGTTTTATCATCAAAATAAAGAGATTATCAACACCATGGCCATTTTAAGTTATTTGATGACAACAAAACTGTGTATTGCATTTTTAATGACTTGTTTGTGTAGGTGTTTCACTTCTAGATTAGATCAAGTGGATGACAAATAAGATCATTTGAAGGTTAATCCTATACTCTCATGGGAATGTTGATTGAAGTAGGTTTCAAGAACTAGAACACCCATACAGAATTTAGCTCTTGATATTGTGGTAGCCACCAAGGGTAAGTTTTGTTTACTTTTGTTGATTTTGGATTTTAAAACCTACAACTATCTCTTATAGCATAATTAGCAATGCATGACATACACTAATGCATGCATTCACTTGCTAAAATCTTGAATGATTGTGATATTTATAATTGTATTAAGATTTTGAAAATATCATTTCATGTTGCTTTAAGTTCTACAAGAGGCTTATTTTTAAAAATTTTGATTTAAAAAGGTAGTAGCTTTAGGAAACCAACAACACTAAGATTTATGTAATTTAACTACAAATTAGACTTATATCTATAAAAGAGAAGAATATTCAACTTAAAATAAACTATAATAGTTGTGTACAAAGTAGAACAAAAAAATACTTTTTCATTGTAAAGCACACTCCAAAACTCACCACATAAAAAACTCTTGAAATTATTCTATAATTAAGAAGATTCATGAAAGAAAGGAAAAATTTGAATAGATTACTTATCAAGAATTTCAGTTTTAGTGTTAACAAGAAAGATCTCTATCATCTAATGATAATGATACCATGATAAATCTCTAAATATTATGGCTTTAGGTTGTCTTCAATATAGAAAAAATGAGTGTCAAACAAAAGCCAAATAATGAAGGATGGATTGTCTAAGTCTTTATTATAGCCACTTCAAATAATTTCAAAATGCCTTATTTGCTAGATGTGTTTTTTCAACATTAATCTTATTGACATCATTGATACGAAAAGTTAAATAAATCTTCTAAGGATAGCTCTTGTCATAGAAATAAGTTCACAATTTGCTTCAAAACATAGTTAATCTTTAATTAATTCCTCGAGGCATATTTAAAGATATATTTATTATTTAATATATTTATTAACTTTAAGCAAATAAATATATCTCAATGTATGTTTGATTTTTGCAACAAACTCAAGATAAATTATCAAAATTTTAATTTTTTATTTCTTACAAAATCATTTCTTAAATTAGAAAATGAAAAAAAAAATTTGGGCAAAATCTCAACATATGTATGTCCTCTGACTAATATATTCTCTTTTGTCTAGATCAAACTTGCTGACAAACAAGCAGCCTTGGATAAGTTAGAGTGGGAAGCAAAGCTGTCAAAACGAAATCTTCAGGAACTTCAAGGAGAGGCCATCTCTAATGAACAAATAACTAGTGCACCAATGCAATTATTTGGCAAATTAGCAAAGGGTTATTCTTATACATGCATGGATGACCATACTTCCCATGCTGAATTGCTTCGAGTACTTGTAAGATCATCTTTCCTTTATGTTTGCAAAGTATGCATCCGTGCAGCATTTTAGTACAGCGTTAGCATACTGTTTCTTAGTTTAAATAGTACAAATAGTACAACTTTCTTATGTTTCTTGCTATTTCCTTCATTTTTGTTAGCACAGAAGAAAAAATGATGATTAAGTTGCTACTTATGCAGATATACCCATGGTGATATTGAGACAATACATCATGACAAAAATTGACAAGAAATATACTGCTTTCTTCAAATACTAAACTGGAAGATTTATAAGTTAATTCATTGAAGCTTTTAATTGATGGTGACTTAACATTGGTTAAGACTCATTCTTTTATTCAATTATTTTTATTTTGGTGTATTTTTATGGTCACAAAGTTCTGTTTATGCAGGCTTAAGCTTATTTCTGCGTCGATGTAACCAACAACACATCATGTAAGGATTATTTATGTTAAAAGTAATTTTAAACTGCTTATTGGGGAAAGAACTGAACTCAGAGGTATGTCAGAAGTTAATCCCATAACAATGAATATTAACTAATCATAATTGGATCTGGATGGAAAGTTTTGTGAATAAAAGAAAATATTAACGATCTATGTTTCTGGATCTGGATTGAAAGAGCTTTAGATTAGCAGCTTGATAGTTTTTGGAGTATTAATGAAATGAGTCCTGAAGCTCATGTTTTCTTTGGCTGCTGGAGAACCAATTATTGACTAAGGCACTTCACTTATCTGCATGGGTGTGCTATCGAAAGCCAAATAGATGCATGCAAATGGGGAAGAGCCATAGAAACTTCATGTTTTTAACGAGTTTCTTTTCTATCCCTTTATAAAGCAGCTTGGGTAGTGTGGTAAGCACACTGGAAATCACAAGCTCGTGCATGCTTTTTCAACCAAAGCTTCATAGTCGCGGAGAATGCTTAAGAAACAACTCTCCATGGATACCAGATGAGCCATGAGCTACAATAGTATTTAGATTATGCGTCATTTATGTTACTCATAAATGAATGCAAATAAAAAAAAGACCATTTTTTTAGCTTCAAAAAGTCTAGCTTTGACGATTGACTAATCTGCTAATTTGTTTATTGTTATATGTAGGAATATTTGTTAATTAAGAACAAATGAAGCGTACAAAATACTTGGCATTAATCAAAGTTTTGAGCAAGTGGGGAAGAGGAATATGGTCAACTTACAAAGTACGAATCTCAATGACTTTCAAGGCCTCACACAGCTAGTTATGCCAATTTTTTTTGTATGCAAACGTGACATATTAGTTGCTTTATATCTTTAGTCCTTGTCTTGTTGAATGAGTATATTTTTAAGTTATATGGATGACTCTCTACTGAAGGAGCTTGGTTCAATATAACGACACCATGTGAGTTTGAGGATTAGATTTGGAGATCACGACTCTTAGTTTGAATCTCAAGTTCTAGAAGTAAAAAGTAGATTGGCCAAATATATTGATGGTAAAAGAGTTATTAATCTTAGGGATTAAAAATATAAAAATAATAGGTATGACAGGATGTAATATTCTCAAATTTTGAAGCCAAACATGAATCAAACTTTCTCATAAAACATAAAAAATTACTAACAAATAAAAATATTTTAAAAATATAAAAATAAACATATAATTGGATTGAGCTCATTAGAACGAGTCTAACAATGTTTGTTTTATTTCGATCGAAGTTTATTTAGAATTATTACAAATTATTAATGTTAAATGATTATAAATAATATATTATTTTAATTATTTATTTAAATAAGCCAATTTTGGTTTCTCAAAAATAAGATTTATTTTCTCCCTTTCTCTTCCTCAACGCAAACCCTAAGGCTCCCCCTCTTGCTCAAAAAGCGGATTAGGGAGATGGAAGCTTGATTTAGATAATTGAAATTCTATTTCTATACATCCTCTTTTACTCAAGCCTTGAATTTTAGAAATTTTAATTTGATTGTGATAGGTATGGTTCAATTTGCTTAATATAGAATTAAAATAAAAACAAAACTAGTAAAATTTAGTTTTTTTTGCCTTTTTGTCTTGTTGGGAGGTTGTTTTGAGAAGAAATATTAAAAAATCTAAAAAATTTGGGCTTGGGAAGGTTAAAACCCAAGGAGAGAGAAAGTACCAAATATGAGAGAAAGAAGAAATAAAAGAAAAAATTTATGAATTTGGGAAGTGAGTTTATAAAACTTTGAACATGCAATTAATAATTTGTTATTGTGTAATTTCTTGCATTGAGATAAGATATGTTATTACTTGATAGGTTGAATTTAAAAGGTAGAGACTTTAACTAGTAATAAGATTAGGCATGAAAAATAAGAAATTCTTGAGATAACTAGTCTAACAATATTTTATGCATATATTTGATATAATATTGATCAATATAAATATGACATTATATAAATGTCATTTATAAAGTATGAGATGTTTGATATATTGTAATAATGTTACATTTATTAACTATGTGAAAATTAGTACATTCAATTAGATGTATGACTTATATCATATGTATTAACTAATGTCTTATAATGTAAATTTAATTAGCATGTTATAATGATATTTATTATCATGAGATGACTAATGATCAATGTGTTATATAATTAAGATTTAGCTTAAAGATAAGACAATTAGAAATATTAAAAGACTTAACATAGTTGTGCATAAAAATATGATCTGAATAATTAATAAATGATGATCTGAATAATTAATAAATGAGAAACATGATGCTTCGAGACACATTGAGTTAAGTTTGAGATCCATTTTTTGTACAGGTTTGACTCCACGTTCCTATCCAATTCTTAGAGAACATTCAATTACATTGGCATTAACACCAAGAAAAGTAAAATGTTTAGCAAAAATTTATGAATCATATAATTTTTTGCTATTGAACTACAAAGTTTTGAAGAAGTTAATGAATAAAAGAACTGCATAAAAGCCATGGAACAAAAATCTACTTGATTGGGAAAATGATACTTAGAATCTAGTTGATTATTCAAAAAACATTGAGGCAACAAGAGTTAAATGGATATATAATACCCATATCAATCAATTAAAAAATACAAGATAAGACTTTAATTGGAAGGCTTCAACCAGAAGCCTATAATTGATTATTATAAGACATGCACTTATAGCAAGATTAAAAGTAATGAGGAATGTTATTACCCTAATAGGCCAAATGAAGTGGTAATTATACCAACTTCAAAAAATAATTTATGTCAATCAATCAAAAATGGGTTTTAGTTGAATGGGAGAGGTCAAAGACTAAATACTAAAAAAAAGAAAAACTGTAGGATCTCAAACAAGTATTGATGTTATGGTGCAGTAAAATTAACAAGTACTCCTTCTAACTTTCAGCAATCGAGAGAATTCATTCAACTTTGAGAAACGATCATATCTTTTGATTAATAATACACATAAATTTTCCAAATATCAAAATGCAAGAAAAAAAAATACCCAAAACATATTTAACAGAAAAAAAAAGAACAGTATTTCATACTGCAGAGCAAAAAACAAGCGAAACCGAAGGGAATGATGTTTTCAGACGGACAGAAACAAACGCCGGCGTTTACACGGCAATCGAACACATCTATGTTGATTCCCTGCTCGCCAACTCCACGCGAGTGACAATTTATTATTCCCGACAAACGAAACTACGCAAAGCAAACAGCCGATAGATCATACATTAAATCACACATCAAAATACGCCGTTGACCAGCGCAAGGGGCCGTAGATCGCCGCCACCCCGTCGATCTGGAGGACGAGAACGTAGATCCCTCCTGAGAGCGGCCAATTGCTCCGCCACAGCACCATGTTCAGGTCGTTGATGACGGAGAGTTGACCATGGAAGTTGAGTCTCACGTAGCAGTGGTCTCCCTTCCCTGACGTCATACTCCTCCATCTCACGCTGTTACCTGTCGCCTTGGTTAAAGTCACGTCGCAATCCGTCCCCACGGCGAAGGTGTAGTCTCTGGTCGTCAGCTTCCCACCGTCGTTGACCACCTGCGACGACAACAGCAGGTTTTGGTCGCTCGGAGCGCTGCTGAACTTGACTGCGTCCACTACGCTATTGTTGATCCAGACTTCTGGCGTTGTCCACACCCGTGGACCGAAGATTCCGACTTCGCCGTCGGGCAGGAGGACGGCCGCGTATCTCCCGAGCGGCCCCTCCGGGGTGGCCCACACAACGGTACCACCGCCTGACTTGATGACGAGCTGGCCCAGCTCGTTCAGCGTCAGGCTGCAGTTGACGCCGGCGCCGTGGGTGTTGGCTTGGAAGCCCTTGCCTCCGTTGTAGAGGACGAGGTTGCAGTCGTTTTGGATGACGAAGACGGCTTTGGAGTTGGAGAGCTGGCTGTCGGTGGAGAGAACGTCGCCGGTGAGGAGGACGTTGCCTTCGTTGGCGGCGGAGGGAGAGGATTGGAGGAGTACAAGGAGGAGGAGGAGGCTTGAGAGAAGAAGACTAGATGTTTCCGCCATATGTACGTCTGAAATCAAGTCGTTCGCTTGCTTGGTTTTCATGTGCTCGAAGGCCCCATTTATAGCATGTAATGGGACGAGCAGATACATCACATGTGGAGGTCTTTGTTCAAGAATTAGGCATTGTTTAAGATTCATCCAATTTATCATTCAAATAAAAAATGTAATTAAAAAAAAAACTCATTGTACGGCCATGACCAATTATTGCCTTGGAGATATCGCTGTATGACTTCTTCTTTATAAAATATTATAATTTATTTGATTATTATATTTTAATCTATAAATATATAGTTTGACTTTTTATTTATGATTAATTAAAATATTATAAAAAAGAGAAGTTGAGGGCAAATACTAAACAGATCACATCTATATATTTATAGAACTCAAAACAAATTAATGAATTTGTTATGAAAATAAAAAGTTAATATAGGATGATTATCTTAACTCAATCTTATTATGTTAAATTATTATTTACATTTTGCTTTTCTAGACTAATCACTTTGGGTGGTATAACAAGGCATATTAGTATTCTAAAACAATAAAATAATGTAAATATCTTAAATTCATTTTCTCTTTATATTATTGATTTATTCATACCCATAATCCTCTACTTATAAGCATGTGAAATGTCATTTCTTATTCAATAATTTTGTCCATTAGACAACGCCCAATAATCACTTCCCACATTGAAGTTATTTTTCATGATGTGTGAGCTAGTGGTCACATTGCATGGTATTTGAAGGAGTTTGTAGTCTAAAAATGGCATAAGTTGGGATTAATAATGAAAGAAAATCTCAAACAAAAAAAAGGAAGATTATAATATTTGATTTTATAGGTGTCACACAACATGAAAGGATTGGTGTGTGAAATAGCAGGTCCTTGAAAAAAAGGATTTTTTAGAATCCACTAGCATTAGTTAAGTCGAATGCAATAGGGTTACTCAACAATGAGAATATTTAGAGGTTGTTAGCAAAGAATATAAATACTTATCTTAAAGATAGTTCAAGAGTATATGTTAAGAGTTGCAAATGAAGTGTTTGATAGGTCTATAATATATATTGGTATTGATGTGCATGATGAGAATGTGGTTCAAAACAAAAACAAAAAGATTATAAGGTATATAAAAAACTAGTAGTATGGTAGCTAGTTGTCATCAAATATCATAAATGGGTTTTTTCATAAGTGTTATAATAGAGTGGAGTGAGAGGGTTTTATTATGGTATGGTGATATAGTATAGTTAGAGAACAAATAAGGAGGTATTTGTAACATAATGTCTCATAAATGGCATAAGATGTATATACACAAAGGCATTTCAAAACACATTAATAACAAAGAACATTAACGTTTTGTAATACATAGGAAAATAAGAGAGTTCTATGACTAGATAATAGAGTTAAAGGCAAAGTCATGTATGAAAATGTTAGAAGGTAAGAATGTGATTGAGTAAATAAGGAGGCATATATATTAGGATAATTAAAGGAAATTTAAGAATATTCTAAAAGAGTAGTTCATAAAAAAGATTAAAATGTTGTTAACACATGTATGACTTGCGATATGTGCATGAAAGAGAGCTCTAGGTTTGTATAATAGAGTTGAACAACACATTATAGCTACCTTAGGAAGTTAAGGATCTATTGAATATTTGAAAAAAAAGTTATAGAGGTTACAAAAGACCTAAATATTCAATAATTGCTTTTCTTATCAATAAAGTAAACAAGTTAATTACTATGACCTTATTTATCTTAAAATCACTTATAGTAATAAGCTAAGAAAAAATATCATTTATTGTTCATGATATAGATGGTGCTACATGTATTATAATTATAAGCTATGAAATAAGCACAAAAAGGGAGGGGATGAAATTTGGAGTTTTGAAACTACTTGTAAATGTAGACATAATTAATCCTTTCACTATAACAAAAAAAACATTTGTTTAAAGCAATTTATTTTGCAAGATAAACCTATTTTTTTATTATCTAACTGAAAATACTTTAAGTTTTGTAAAACCTTTTATTGTAATCTGTTTATCATGAAACAATAAGAAAATATAACAAATAAAGTAGGTAAATCATAAATAAGAAGGAACAAAATTCTTGTTGATTTGACAAAATATTTGCCTACATCCACTCTTAGTCGACCCGACCACATTTCCATTAACAAAACACTATCTTTTGTCATAGCAGATAAAGGTAAATTTTCATAAATCCATCCCTTTCATCTCGACAAGTTGTGTTATACCTTTACAAGGACACACTCTTAAACTGTAGCTAGATAGCGATTAACCTATCTCAAATAATTTAACAATTTTATCATTAGTCTATTCTTAGTTAAAAATACTCTTTTTTATATTATTTAATACATTAAGCCTGATAAAGATAAGTGCAATAGCTTAATTCTTATTTTGAGAGAGATCAAACTATCCACTATAGAAAACATGACTAATCCTACTATGAGATCCAATAGATTATACAAATACAAATTAATACTTAATGTCATCATCTAAGCCATCACCTCAATTCAACTAATGCATTTTGTCAGTGCCAATGGGTTGTACATCTACGATGAATACATCTTAAAGTTTAAATAAAAGAAATCAACTCTTATTCAAAATTTGAGCTCTTGAGAAAATGACCTACAATGAAGACCATATATTACGATTAGATGTATAATAAGTAAAGCCTTACAAAACCATTTTCTAGCATTTGAGAAAATGATATGATGATCATCGTACATAGATGATATGATGTACAGGAAGCTTATAATGCTAAAATCATAATAATCATATTTGAATATTATGTAATAATACTCATACAACACAAATTCATTAAAAAATGACTAAGTCCTCAAACACAACTCTTGGATAAATATATATTATACTATTTGATAGAAGCATCATATAAGTATGAAGTAAATTTAAACTATTAAACTAATCATACTTGTATGATTGTAATAATGTACACAAATATCAATGTACAAACTATTTATATTACTCACACATAATTAATTCATAATAATATGACAAAGGCATCAAACAAATATATCAATACAATTTTGAATACTATCTAACATATAAGTGTGAAAGGTAATATCATACTATATGGTATAGCATTAAAAAACATTTGTAATCATTGTATAGATGCAATACATGGTTCACTATCATATGACATATTTTACTTGGGTCAAGTTTTGATAAAACAAATTGTGCTATTATGATATTACTATCATAATAGAGTGATACCAAGTTTATGCTTTATGATTTAATATTAATTGTATAAGTCTTGTCACATTAATAATCTTAGTAAATGAAGGAACTATGTATATTGATTCATATACTTATTTGAAACAAATATTGCTCCCATATGATAAGTAAAAACCAAGACGTTTTATTATAAAATATATAGTGCTTGTCAATCCCACTCAACAAAATATGTTGGTATTTATATGATATAAAAATTGTATATTTTTGACCAATACTAAGCTCAAATCTTAAGAGAAAATAAATAACACATTTGTAAACGATAAAATTCTTACACATAATGCAAGTTGAAACTATATTCTTAGAGGGTTGACAATGCTTATACAAATGATCTCTTATACAACCAACTTTGCACACTTAACTTTAGTTGAGATGGTGATTACACCTGTACAATAGATATATTATACCTGCACGATGCCAACACAATTTCTCATTCAAATGCAGACATAAGATAGAAAGTGGATCACTCGGGTATGATATTGAACATCGTGTTGTATGGTTCTAGGTAGTAAACAACATGGCTTTCTTTAAGCAAGTTTTTAGTTGGATTTTCTTAAGTAGAGAATTGAGTTGAACTTATAACAACTTATAAAAAATACTAATAAGATCTTAATGTAGTTCTCACAAAATTAATAACATAAGATGAGATTTAGAGATGAAATTAATGAGTTAAATTATGCAATATCATCTTACATATGTCATATATAAAATAAGTGATGGGATAACCATTCAAAATAAAAAAAAAAGTTTGGATGATGTTTTCATAATTAGCAACCAATCCACCAAAAAAGGCAATCAAACCTTATTAATATTAACATTTATTAAGTCATAAAGTTCACTAAAATATAATTAGCACCTTGTTAGTATTTTTACAAGTTGTTATATGTTCAACTTGAGCCTTTAGTTAGGAAATCCAACTAAAAATTACTTAAATCAAGCCATTTTATTTTTACCTATTAGTTGTAATATGATGTCCAATATCACATCGAACAATCTATATTTTGGCTTAAAAGAACACAACACATTTGTTCTATGGAAGTTAAATGAACACATCATAATTTCTTAAAATATTAATTATGTTAATTTTAGGATCATTATCCATAACAGGTCTTTTATCATGGGTTTGTGGAGTTCCTCAACACCTCGGTTAACTTTTTGATTGGGTTGACAAAACTTTAATTTGCATACAATAAAGGTATTGTGTTCCTTTAAAGTTTGGTCATTATTTTGAAAAATTATGGTGTGAAGTTATTCTAATACAAGTAACCTTATCTTAGGAAGATCTTGGTTATTAGATCGAGATACTATCTTAAATGGAAGTGCCAATACATGTAACTTTTTTATATGAAGGAAAGAAGATTAAATTATTCCCTTGACATTCCTTGAAGAAAATTTCTAACCAAAATACTCCATAAGAAAAAGATAAATGACAAGGAAAATTATTAAACATCATTTTACTTGTTGAGATTGAGAGAGATATAGTCACTTGTAAGGTTATCTAGTTTGTGATAATTAAGAAATCCCTTAATAGTATACCCATCTCACTATCCATAGTCTAACACTTATTAGAAGAATTTACAAAATTATTTTTCGATAATTTACTAAACAAAATCTAATATTTGAGAGATATTTATCCTATTATATATATATATATATATATATATATATATATATATATTGATATCTCACTATCACATTTATCACATCAAACCAAGTAAATCCATTAATATAGGTAAAACTTAAATTTCTATCAATTTATCATCTCCAAATAGACAAAAAACAATAGTCAAACAAAATTTAAGTCATCATCTTTGTAGCCTAAAACAAAACATGTTTAAACTTGGAATTTTTTATTATTGTGCATTGAATTTACTAATCGAACAACGAGTTCGAATCTTTTTGAAAGTTTTTTTTAAAAATCATCAAAGGAGTCTGATTGATTTGATTCTGTTACTTCAAAATTTTTGTACTTGTGACTTTGTTGAGTCTTTTGCTTATCATATTTCATCATTACATAAATATATTACCAAACAAATGAATTTAAATAACAAAATATATAAACAACAAGCAAGAGCTCATAAATAATCGTGATAATTTTTTTAAAGTGATTATGTGATAATCCATCTTAGGTCTGAGAGATTCCCACAAAAAATTGTCAAACAATTACATAGGTATGGTGTCAAAATATTTAGAATTGTAAAATAAATTAAGTATCAATGTGTATGTTTTTTATTTATCTAAAGATTATAAAACAAGTACTATATTTGATATTTAAGATCTTTTACCTTATAGGGAATCACACCTAACATTTAGTAAGCCTTTTGAGCATTCATTATTATTGTTGAGTGAACTTGTCCCACTAATATATTTAACACCATCTAATAAGTTTAGAGATCAAATAGAGTAAATCTTAGATGATTAAATACTCTTTACATAGGATCAAGCACAATAATATTTTTTTGATACTGATAACACTTAAATTACTAAGCAAGAGCTTCAGCCTAAACCTAAAGTTAGAGCAGTATCATAGACTTCATCCTAGCTCCACAAAGTTGAGATCTTTCTCACTTAGAGAGAATGAAGCAATATCATCTAATACATCATGCGAAGGTTTCACTTGGAAGCGTACTAGTTCATTGTCATTATGGGCGTCAATTATAGTTGGCCCTTATTTATTAAATATTTTTATTTTTTAAAAAAATTTTATTAAGTTGTGGGAAAATTCAACTAGCTTAATGTAATTTTTTTTATTAAAGGACTTGTTGGATCTTTTTTTAACTTAAAATGATGACAATTTAATTTCATAACATATTTCTTCACTTGGGCTCACATGATATTTTTCAAGTTTGATTCAATTAATTCTAATGGTTGGTAAATGGACTTTATTTATTATTGAACTAAAAAACTCTAAAAATGACTCCTTTAATGGCTAGAATCAACTTTTCAAAAAGCTAGTGATTACAGACAAAGAAGACTATACAATTATCGTCTGATTGGGTGCATGGAGAGATACAGTTCGATTGAAATAAATGATAAAGAATCTCAATCTAATCACAACAAGATAAAGTTCTATAACGTTTAATTTGAAAACTAGATGGATGATGATGATAGACGTGGATACTATTTATGAAAGCCAAGAGTCATTTAATCATTTGATCAATCATCTTGGATGAAGGCTAGCTACAAATGAATTGTTCCCCAATGCAGGCACCATCCAGGATGTTTGATTACAAAAGATGTGTGATTGTTCAGTGCCAAATAGCGATGTTTAGAAAGCAGTTTAAATAGTCCCACATTGCAAAACAACTCAAGTGTTTATGCTTATAATACATCAATTACACGTTATATTCAGTCTAATGGGGTTGGCTATCCCCTGATGTTCTTGAGAAGTCATTACTCAGATTGCCAACGCATATATACGGGTTTGACCTGACCTGATTTACATAAACCAATTAACGATTCTATCTTGACTAGTTTTGCTTAAGTCGATTTAAGAGGAATGCCCTAAACCAATTAACCCAAAACCTACTATAAGAATTGTGACTTAGACCGATACTCGGGTCTTACCCATCTTAATTTTATTCAGGCTCCTGGCTTACGGCTCCTAAAGGCGTATGCCTGGTACTGTGGGCCACTTAACCTAAGCTCTTTTGGCTTAGCGATGGGATTAGGTTCTTAGGAAAAAAAGATTATTTTTATATATAATAATTGTTTTAAAAAATCGAATATTAATAAGATTTTAAAAACTCAAAATGACTTCAAAAATAAGTTATTACAAACTCATATATCGATGAAAGATAATAATCTTATGTGTCATAATTATAAAAAAAATTAAATATCTAACAAGCTAATCATAAAGATTTAAAAATATAGTTATTTGTGGATTAGTCACTCCATAAAGGCCATATTTCTTAGCTCCAAAGTCAATAAGTTGAGCTATGAAATTACATTCACTATTTACACTACAATCCTTGTTCTAACAAACATAGATTGCTAGCATATTTCTTAAAATTTAACTAAAATAACACATCGTTCAACAAGTTATTGCTAAATATTTGGCCTAAATTTTGTGGTCATCACATCAAATGGTATAATAATATCTCCTTTGAGGACTACAAAACTAATACTAAAAAATATAATATTAATTAACAAATTAAATAATTTAATATTCAATATTTTAGCACACCTTATTTGATAGCCTACAATATCCCTCAATTCTAGCTTACTATTTTTCTAAATTCTAATACTAAGTTCTCTCTCTTTTTGTAATAATTCAAAAAAGTTAATGACACCAAAGCATAATCTAAGTATATTAATGACTTTAATAGCTAATGACTTAGTAAAAATATCAACTAATTAGGTGAAAAAAAGAACAAATAACAACTGAATTATTTTTTTGCACATGTTTAATCAAGTGATATCCTAATTCTATGTGTTTTGTTCTTGAGCATTGAAGAGAATCTTTAATTAAATAAATTACACTTGAATTATCACAAAAGATTAGAATTTATGTAAATCCTAATACATAATATAAAAGTTGTTATTTAATCCATAAAACTTGAGCGACAAAACTACCTGTAGCAATGTACTTGACTTTTATTGTTGATAGTGCCACACAATTTTTTTTCCTACTAGACTAAGAAATTATTGAACCACTGATCAATTAGTATATAACATAGATACTCTTTTTATTAATCTTGGTACTAACAAAATAAATTTTTGTTTAGACTATTAAATCAAATATAGACTTATATCTAGGATGTCATAAGCCTAGAGTCTTAGTTCTAATAAGATTTTTAAATATATACTTGATTACTTATAGGTGTGATTCTTTAAGACGAGCCTAAAATATTACACACATACCTGCACTAAATATAATATTCAACATACTCATAGTAAAATAAAATTATGATCCAATCATTCTTCTATACAATTTTGTGTCAACGGATTGTTTAGCTTCATCTTTTTCATATTCTCACAACTAATTTTTTAACAACTTTATCAAATACCTTTTTGTAAAAATAAATATTCTTTCACTTATTTGTTTGACTTAAAGTCTAAAGAAGAATTTTAACTCTCTTATTATAGTTATTTAAAACTTATTTTTTTATTAAGTTAGAAAACTTTATATTTATTTCTTTATTAGAGATTTCAAAAATTATATAATCTAAATAAACTTGATATATTAACTGATCTTCTACAAAATTTTGAATAAATAAAATATTATCTACCTTGCTCTTATGAAAATTATTTGATATTAAAAAATTCACAATCTTCATATCAAGCACTTAAAGCTTGTTTTAGACTATAATGTATCTTTCTAAGTTTGTATACATGATTTATCTTATTATGTATCTCAAATCCCATGTGTTATTCTACCTATACTTTTTTATTTATATATTTATTTAAAAATATACTCTTAAAATCTATTTGATATAATCTAAATCCCTTATGACATGCATTTGTAAGTAAAATCTTAATTATTTCAAGTCAAATGTCCCATCCACATTTACTCCATCAACTTCATAATAACATTTAGCTACAAATATAATTTTATTCTTTATTACTTTACCATTTTCATTTAATTTATTTTTGAACACATATTTGTATCAATGATTATTTTATTATTTGACCTAAGTATAAGATCTCAATCTTGATTTCTTTTAAATTATATTAATTCTTCATTCATTGAAACAATCTAAGACGTATCTTTAAACATATTTTTTTTTATAACTTTGTTCAAAATTAAATACAAATACTGCATAATTGAAAGAGCTTTTTATCTTAACTTTTTCTTTTATGTCTTTAATGATCAACTCACTAGGATGATCATTAGAATGTCTCAATTACTTGTCAATCTAATTTTTTTTTATTTTTTATTATCTTTAATTATATCTTCTAATCTTTCTTATTTATGACTTAAAACTTTTAATTCTTTAAGATGATCATCTTGATGATAAATACTAGATACTTTAATAAGCGATTTATCAAATTTGACATGAATTTTTTTTTCACAACTAGTGATCTCTTATTACATATCATAAATGCTCTATTGATAGGTGAGTATCTTAAAAATATTTCTTCATTAGACTTAATATCAAATTTATCTAAATATTTTTTTTATTATTTAAAATAAAATAATTGCATCCAAATACATGAAAATAGGATACTTTGGACTTCTTATCATAAAATAGTGTAAAAAAAGAAATATTTAATACAATTTTACATGTTATTCTATTAAATACATAACTTGTAATATAGACATTCTTAGCCTAAAAATACTTAAGAACACCATACTCATTAAGTAGACATCTTATGACATTTAGTAATGTGTTATTCTTTCTCTAAACTACACCATTTTGTTGAGGGATTATAGGTGGAAAAAATGTATACTTTAATTTTTTATACAAAAATTATCAAATAACTTATTCTTAAATTTTTTTATTATCACTATTAATAGAGACTAATATAACTTCATGTTCTTTTTCAATCATTGTAATTAATCTCATAAATTTTTTAAATACTTTATTTTTATTTCTAAACAAAAAAGAACTCTTATAAATCTAGTGTAGCCATCTACAACTACAAAGCCATATTTGTCTCTATTAATACTCTTTGGATGAATAAAACTAAATAAGTTTAAATGAATAAGTTCTAATAGTTTTTTTTACTGTAATATCCTTAAGTGGCTTAAAACTCTCTTTTATTTATTTTCCTAATTTTTATTGACCACTTAGTCAATCATTTGACCAATTAAGATTTGGCAAACCTCTAACTAGGTTAAACTTTGAAAACTTGTCAAAAGAAAACTTTTTTAAGTGACAAAATCTCTTATGCTATAATGTAGAATTATTATCATGTGTTGAAAGACATTCTAAACCTTATCCTTAATCATATAAAAAAGTAGAACATATGCATTATCTTTTTTAATTCTAAAGATAAGTGAAATATTATTTTTATTAATAATATATTTATTTTATTAAATAAAATATTAAGATTTGAATCATATAAAAAAGTAGAACATATGCATTATCTTTTTTAATTCTAAAGATAAGTGAAATATTATTTTTATTAATAATATATTTATTTTATTAAATAAAATATTAAGATTTGAATCATATAATTGATTAATACTAAAATAATTATACCTTAAATCTTATACAAAAATGACCTTTCTCATAGAAGTGTGTGAGTTTTTTATGATTCTAATTTCAATAACTTTTTTCTTAAAGTTGTCACAAATGCTAACTTAACTTCACCATCATCAAAATATTTCATGTAAATCAATAAAGATGCATCTCTAGTCATGTGTCTTGAGTATCCACTATTCAAGTATCACAAATCTCTCTCAATCTTTTAAGAAATGCATGCTTACAAAAATAATAAAAAATTAGTCTTTGGGATCCATATCTTTTTGGGCTCACATGTATTAACTTAATCATTCACTAAACTATCTTTTTTAATCCATACAATTTAGAAGACTTACTATCAATAATATTTTTAAATTTATTATAAAAATAAATGTGTCAAATTCTCATGCAATAATTACAAACCATATTCGGAGCAAAAGAATATTTAGTATTTTTAACATAACTAAATGAATTATTATAACGATCATGTAAATTTTTTAAATTATTTAAATTTTTAACTATGTATTCTTTGTAATAATAAAGACTTTTTCATCTCTTTAAATCTTAAGCTCATGTAAGAAATTAACATTCAACTCATTCTAATGTTCACTCAAATCTAAATACTTTTCACGCTCTTCTTTCAATTTAAGATATTTAAATGATAATGGTTTATACTTTGTGTAAAAACAAATATACTATTCTTTGTAATCAACAATAAAAGAAAATGATGAAGAGGAGGAAGAGGAACATACCTCATCTTCTTGTAATCAAAATGCTATTCTTGGTTATAAAACAAATCAAATTCTCCTTTTTATCTTCATCACTAGAGGAAGAACTATCTAAATCATTCCATGATATTTTCATAGTTTTTTTTGTCTCCTTTTCTATTTTTGAAACTTTTTTACTCCCTCAGTATAGTTAAGCCAATTTAGTATTGTACGTCTAGAAAGTTTATATTCATAACAAATTATTTTTTCATGAGAGATTATCTTTTTCTTTTATTTCTTATTATTCTCAAAATATTTACTTATATTACATGTATTATGCAATCTAGAAATTTTTTAAGAAATGAGTTTGTAGAGAAATTAGTTACAAAAACTATTGTTTTTTTCTTTCTTTTTTCTTTACCAATCACAAGTTCTTCATCTCTCCTCCTTATAATCTCAATTTTATTCGTTAAAGGCTAACCCAATAACTCATCCAATGACATAGCTAAAATATCGTCACCAATGGATCATATTATTGAGGAAGAACACAAAGAATCTTTCTCACCTGTTCACCAATAGAAAAGGTTTTATCAAGATTAGATAAACAATTAATAATATTTATAAATCTTGTAAATCTAGCTTTAATAATCTCATCATTTTTTATCTAAAATAATTAATATTTATGAATAAATATGTTAATTTTAGTCTCCTTAACTTAAAAGGAACCCTCATAGGTAACTTCAAGTTTATATCAAATCTCATAGGTCATTTTCAAGTTCATGATTCGTTTACATTTAGATGCACACAAATAACAACACAAAATATTTGTAGCTAAATATATTTTCAACAACATCTTAAATTTTCAGGGGTAGGTTCACCTAAATATTTTCTTATTTTTCTCCATCAACAATCTTAGTTGGAACTCAAATATATTTTCAACAACATCTTAAATTTTCAAATCAACGGACTCTAAAAATGAGTACCTTTAATTTTTTCAGTAAAGATAAAACTCACCTTTAAACAGAAATGGTCAATGTATCGAAGCACCCTCAAATATGATTGCTTTGTCTATAACACAAATAAGAGCCATGAGGAACTTGTCTTAGAAATTTTTTTTGATAAAAATCTTACTTTGATACTATTTGTTGTAAACTACGTGAGGCAAAACATACAAGAAATGAGGAATGAATTGTGTGTTTAGCAAATCTTTTATTTCAAAAATTAAGAGAAAAATTTTTGAGCTTAAGAAAATTTATTTTATAAATATTATCAACAAAATAAAATTATTTAATAATAAACAAAATACATAAAGATTTTTAAGCGATTCAGCCAAAACTCGTACTTACATCTATCATTGATCTTCGATTAGACTTCCACTAATCACTCTCTTTTATCAAAGTTGATAGAGTTAAGCCAAATACATACCCATGCTCCTAGAATATATCAAAATCATAAAAATTTTGGCTGTATGAAAAAATTTAAAACTTTATAGTTTTTTTGTACAAAAAATTTTACACCTTTAAATCTTTAAATAAGATGTACACTACTAATGAATGAAGTAAATGTAACTAAAAAATATCATGAATGAAGTATAAGAAATAAAGACTGACGAAAATCTACACCTCCAGTAATTATGCAGAAATTTATTGCTCAGGATTTGAACTTCAATTAGACTCGTATGAAATTTTTCAAATTTGATTCAATTAATTGTAATATTTTCCTTTACTCGATTTTCATAAGCCAATTTAATAGTAATGCCTTAAACTAATTGACCCAAAAAATGCTACAGGAATCGTAACTTTGATCGATACTCAGGCCTAACCCATCTTGGTTTTAGTCATGCTCCTGACTTGCTGCTCCCCAAGGCCTGTGTTCAATGCTACGTGTTACTTGACCCGAGGCTTTTGGGCCTATTGGTGAGGTTAGGTGCTTAGGTGAAAAAATAATTTGTTACTAGATATAAAACAACTTCTTTTAAAAAAATATTTAAATATTTAAAGATTTCAAAAACTCAAAATGACTTAAAAATACAACTTAATGCAACTCACATATGCATGAAAGATGATAATGTTATGTGCCATAATTACAAAAAAATTAAATGTTTAACATGCTAACCAAAGGATTTAGAAATATAATTATTTGTGGATTTGACTAAAAACACTAAGTTTAACAAGTCATTCGTAAATATTTAGGCTTGATTTTGTGATAATTACATCAAAGAATACAACAAGTATTTCTAGTTATTTATTTTTGCTTAATGACAAAATATTGATATTTTAATTTAAAATTATAATAATTAGTCTTTTATATTATATTAGATTTTATTAATAGACCTTGATCATATTAGACTTATTTGATGGGATTTGTTATTGAAATATATTATATTAGATTTTATTTATGTTACATATTACATTGGTATATTATATGCACATTATAATTAGAAAGTTATCCTAATCTAGGATAAATTAGTTCTTAAATTATGTGGATGATCATCTAGTGAAGGAGTTTGGTTTAATATAAGCAACATAATGCTAGCTTAATGATTAGATTTAGAGATCATGACCATTAGTTTGAATAACAAGCTCTTTATGTGAAAAACCAGTTTTCCAAATGCAAAGATGGGTACAAGAGTTGTTACACCTAGTGGTAAAAAATATAAAAGCAATAGGTATGAAAGAATGTAATATCCTCAAATTTCTAAGCCAATTATGAATCGAACTATCTCATAAAATATGCAAAATCACAAAAAAAATACTTTAAAATATAAAAATAAACAAATAATTGGATATAGCTCATTAGAAGCTTGTTTAGAATTATCACAAATTGTTGAAGTTAAATGATTGTAAATAATATTTTATTATTATTTAAATAAGTTAATTTTAGTTCTCAAAAATAGGATTTATTTTCTCACTTTTCCTATATTGAAGATAAAAGCTCCTCCTCTTATTAAAAAGGTGAATTGAGAAGATAAAAGCTTGATTTAGGTAATTGAAATTCTATTTCTATGCATCTTCTTTTACAAAAGCCTTGAATTTTAGAAATTTCAATTTTCTTGTGATTAATAATGCACAGTTTGCTCAATATAGGATTAGAATTAGGAAAAAAAAAACTTGTAAAATTAAGTTTTTGTTGCCATTTTGTCTTGTTGGGAGGTGCTTTGTGGAGAAATACTAGAAAATCTAAAAAATTTGGGCTTGGGAAGGTTAGAACCCAAGGAGAGAGAAAGTACCAAATATGAGAGAAAGAAAAAATAAAAGAAAAACTTTGTCGAATAATTGAAGTGAGTTTGTAGAATCTTAAACATGTAATTGATAAATTGTGGTTTTATAATTTCTTGTATTGAGATAAGATATATTATTACTTGATAAGTTAAATTTGAAGAGTGAAGATTATGAAGACTTTAATTAATAACAATATTGTGCATGAAAAATAAGAAACTCTTGAGATAAGCACTCTAACAATTTTATATGCATAGTTTAATGTAATATTGATCGATATAGATATAACCTTGTATAACAGTCCTATATGGAATATGAGATGTTTGATATACTGTATTAGTGTTACATTTATTAAGTATGTAGAAATTAGTACATTCAATTAAATATATGACTTGTATACTTATGTATTAAGTGATGTATTATAGTATGAATTTAATTAGTATGTTGTAACTGTATAAGCATGATACTCTATATGTTATTTCAATTACATATATTTGATTAAATACAATGACTTTAAGAAACTTGTAAATGTGAAATAAATTTTAAAAATGCTAATTTGAATCAACTAAAAATCGAATAAAAAATTAATTAATTATTAATTTAAAATATATTATTTTTTGTGACTAGTGATGAGTGTGTCACATGATAGAGATGTCATTATGGTAATGATTAATAGTTCATGTGTCACACCATTAAGATTGTTAGCAAACTTTAAGTATTTGTTAGTATTTTTAAATGTTTGTTAGATTTTTTAGGTATTTAAATGTTTAAACAATTTTAATTTTTAACTTAATCTTTATTATTTAGATTAAGGATAAATTTTTAAATTAGAAGCAAATATTTGGGAGATTAGTTGCTTATAAAAAGGTGTAATTCTTGCTTTGTTGTTATGTACGAATGAAATAAAAAATTCTTCGTTTTTGTCTTCTCATAGCTCAGGGTTTTTGCCACCATTTTTCAATTTCTCCCAAATATTCTCGAATGCAAGTTTTCTATTTGTAATTTGAGATCTATTTTGTTTCACTTTATTTACATCAACATGGTATCAAAGCTTGAAGAAGAAGAAGATCGAACGCTGCAACTTCAAAAGGAGAAGACCAAAAGCATTGTTTGGAAGTGTGTTTTTATTTAAGATGTTTGGAATTATGTAAGAAACCATTCCCAAATTGACCAATGATAATTATAATAATTGGTGAAGCCACTTTTGAGAAAGTTATAGAAGTGACTATAAGTAGAGAAGCTTGGAACAAACTTAATACAATCTTCAAAGATGTTGAACGTGTAAAGTGTGTACGTATTCAAATCATTAGAGATGATTTAAGCAGTCAAAGACGAATGAAAATAAAACTATCTCTGATTATGTCTCACGAATAATTGCTATTATGAACTTGATGAAGAGAAATAGAGAAAAAATTGACGATGCATAGGTGATCAAAAAAATACTTTATTCTTTAACTCCTATGTTTGAGCATATGGTAACAGTAATTAAAGAATCTAAAGATATAGGTAAATTATCTATTGAAGAGCTAATGGATTTCTTACAAGTGCATGAGCAATGAATAAAGAAAAGGGCTAAATTTACATCTATTGATCAAGCATTAGAATCAAAACTGAATTGAAAGAAGCAATACCTTGAAGAAAGAGAATTCAAATTCAAGGAAAAGAGAATGAGGTTCATATCAAGGACGTGAAAGAGATTCTTTTCAAAACAAATCTTAACAAAAAATTAATCAACCTTACACTCAACACAGCATGGAAGGAATAGTGCTTCTCGAGGTCGATGACAAGAAAGAAATATTGAATGTTATAATTATCATATGTTTGGTCATTATGTTTTTAATTATTATTTAAGATGCATATTTTATTTTTGATATGAAAAATAATATTCTTAGCCCTATGCAATTGATTGAGAAAGGATATATTATACATATGAAGAATATTTGTCTTTCTTTACAAGATTTAAAAGGAAGGAATATTATTCAAGTGAAGATGTCAAGAAATTGTATGTTTCCTCTTGAATTAAAGTCAATAAGTGAAGTTTGTTATCTTGGGCATCTTTCAAATGATTCTTTGAAATAACATCTAAGATATGGTCACCTTAACTTTAGAGGTTTGAAGTTATTGGCACAAGAAGGAATGGTGAAAGATCTTCCTTTTATTGGATGATCCAAATAATATATGTGAAGCTTGTATACTTGAAAAGCAACATCATCTGTCATTTCAAAAGAATAATACTTGGAGAGCTAAAAGACCATTGCAACTTATTCAAACAGATATTTGTGATCCATTTGTACCATTATTTAATAGTGGTAATAAGTATTTTATTACTTTCACAGATCATTTTAGTAAAAAAATATAGATATATTTTATTAAGAAAAAAATATATTATTATCTCTATATTTAAAGAGTTCAAATACAAGGTTAAAAAAGAGAGTGAGTTATTCATTCAGAGTTTTAAATTTGATAGAGGTGGTGAGTATACATCAAATTAATTTATTCAACTGTGTAAGCAAGAATGTATATGACATCAACTCATCACAAGTTATACTCCACAACAAAATGAGTAGCTGAATGAAGAAATCATACTATCCTTGATATGACAAGGAATATGATGATAAAGAAGAATATGCTAAAAGAATTTTAGATACAAGTAATTGTATATTCAACTTATTTATTGAATCGTTGTCCTACTAAGATTGTGTATTATATAATTTCAAAAGAAGATTGGAGTAGATATACACCAAGTGTTTCTCATTTTTGTATATTTGGTTACATTGCATATGTGTTACACCCTTGTGTTTGATGAGTCAAGCATAAATGTTTATGTCATATGTGCTTGCTCTAAATAAAATTGTTAATATTTAATTAAGTCAAGCATTGAACTTTAAATGTCTAAAATAATGGTCTTCAAGGCTCTTGGAGTCATGGCAAGCTTCAAGAAAATTGAAGGCGTGCACTAAAGTTTTCATACTTGATTTTCTTTTTATTTTCTTAAATTTGATATGTCCAAATTTTGAGAGAATGTGGCACATTAGTAGTATTAATATTTAAAAATATGATAAATTTAATAATCATTGAATTTTGATTTTTGAGCCAACCTTTATTGACGAAAAATATAGACATTGGTATTTGATTTTTTAAAATTATTTAAAAATTATTTTTCATGAATTTCTTTTCATAATCATTTAGAAAACTTATAATACTATGATAATATAAAATTATTTTGATACACTTATATTAAATATTTTGGCACAAAAATTCTCACAACTCCTTAAAACAACGTTAGTCTCGGGAAATTTCACTGTAGCATTGGGCGGGTCGACCCGACCCAACCTGACCACCGGCCCGTCTAGGCTTTTAGAAATTAAAAAATATATTTAAATATAAAAAATTTGTGGAATGACCCGGAAGGGGAGCCCGTAGTCCAAACGATTTCAGCCCACAGGCAACGACAAAAGGAGCACAGCAAATTCAGGTCGCAGGTGACGCTGAACTGAACCTGGCTAATTCATCCTGGAGGCAATGCTAGTTGGAATAGTACAAGATCAAGTCAACCCGACCAAGTGATAAAATCTTGGTCAAGGAATGGGGGAGCCAACCACAAAGCACATCAGGAGTAATTGGAAGCGAATTCGTTATAAAGCGCAATGGCAAAAAATTTTAGGCAATGTGGGACTACAATGCAACCTAATTATCAAAGAAGTTGAAAGAGCAAGCATTTTCGAACGACTGAGATTATTCAGCGTAAAATGACATATGCAGGAGAATCGAACACAGACTGCGTAGATATGCGCTAGGACGCGTAGCCATTGAGGTAACTGCTTTAATTTAAATTATGTCTGGACACATTATACTAATACATGCAGGGTAACATGCGTGCAATCCAAATGCTTAGATCAAGCCCCCTAGATGGAACAGACAGGATTAATCTTGAACAGTAAATTCGAGATTCAATCCTTGCCGTCCGGGTTTGAAACCAAATCGGACAGTAGCTACTTTCCGTCTGTTACCCAAACGGCTAGTTGATTTTAAGAGCCGTTGGGAGTGATTTTAAAGCTCAAATTTAAGCTCTATAAATAGAGAAGGATGAAGAACTTTTAGGGTAACATTTGCCAAGATCCTAAAGCTTTCAGATCATGATTTTGAGCAAAATCAAATGAATACGATGCTTCTAATTTCATAAAGAGAAAGTGGTAAGAAGGATTCCGAAATTAGAGATTTTTGCTTCAACAATCTTTTAATCTCTATTCCTCCATTTTTCTATCATGTGTGCCTCCTATTTCTCTTAAAGTTATTTTAAGTTTTGCCAATTTTTGTATTCTTTTCTTTGGGGTAAGGTCATCCTGGCATTGTGCAAAAGCCCGGGGTTTGAATTAAGCCCAGAAAGCTTAAGTAGGTTCGGGATTAGCCGTAGGTAAAATCCCAAGTAGGTTTGAAGTGAACCGTACGAAAACCTCGCTTGCAATTTGATATTTTTAGTGTTGTTTTTCCCAACACCAGTTGAGGGTGGATGTAGGCTCAATTTTGAGTCGAACCACCTTAAAAATCTTTTGTGTTCTATTTCTTCTTATTCGCGCTTAAAATATTTAATTTTTAATTGAAACCAAAAATCGAAAGAAAATTTTATTTACCACAATTCACCCCCCCTCTTATGGGATTTTCTTAAGCACAAATAATTTCAATATGTATAGTACCTAATACATTAAAAAAACTAGATTATAAAGGTGAAAAATACATTTTCATTTGGTATAATGAGGAGTCAAAAGCCTACAAACTCTATAATCCTTTAACCAAAAAGGTGTTTATCAGTTGTGATCTTGTTTTTGTGGAGGAAGATACTTGAAAGTGGAAAGAAGAGAATGATTATAAAACTATCACATTTAGACAAGAAGATGAAATTCAAAATCAACAAACACATGATTTAAATTCTCCAACAAGCTCTCTTTCAAGAACAACTATTATGCAAAAGATAACACATCATATTGACTCAAGTAGAAAAATGAAAAGTCTATATAAGATATATAAGCAAACTTTCGAGTTTTCTAATTTATTTTGTTATTTTGTTGATAATGAATCTATTTCTTTTGATGAAGTAGTACAATATATAAATTAGCAAAAAGTTATGGAGGAAGAAATAATATCTATAAAAAAAGAATGACACATGAGAGTTAGTTGATCTCTCTTCTTAAAAGAAAACTATATGAGTGAAATGGGTTTACAAGATCAAGCATAAAGCAGATAGAATAGCGGATAGATACAAGGCAAGACTTGTGGTAAAAGATTTTTTAAGTAAAAATATGAGATAGGCTACAATGAGATATTTGCTCCAATTGCTCGATTTGATACAATGAAGTTAATTTTAGCACTTGTAGTAGATCATGGATGGAAGGTATGCCAACTTGATGCTAAATTTGTATTTTTAAATGGAGATTTAGAGAAAGTATATGTCGCTCAACATGAAGGTTACAAAATAGTGAGTGATCCACATAAAATCTATCATTTAAAGAAGGCTTTATATGGATTGAAACAAGCACCAAGGGCAAGGGATACCAAGATTAATAGATATTTTTAACAACAATGATTCTAAAAATATCCATTTGAGCATGCACTTTATATTAAGATAATTAATAATGATATTCTTATAGTTTGTCTTAATACAGATTATGTACTTTATACAAGAAATTCTTTTGAATTTTTTTAATAATTTAAAAGAACTATACAACATGAATTTGACATGACAGATAATAGTGAAATGTCATACTTCCTTGGGTTGGAAGTGAAGCAAATAACAAATGAAATCCAAATCTCTCAAAGAAGATATGCTATTAAACTTCTAAAGAAGTTTAGAATAGAAGATTGTAAATCAGTGGTAACACCACTTGATGTGAGAATAAAAATAAGAAGAGAAGAAGGAAAAGACATTGACCCTACTTTATTCAAAAATCTTGTTGGTAGACTTTGTTACCTCTCTATCACAAGATCTGATATTCTATATTCGGTTGGACTCATTAGTCGATATATAGAAAATTCGAAAGAAACACATTGGATGGTTGCAAAAAGGATATTAAAGTATATTAAAAAAATACTTGATTATGATTTGTATTTTACTAACCAAAGTGGGATAGATTTATGTGGCTATTCTGACAGTGACTGGGAAGGTGATATAGATGAAAAGAAGAGTACAACTGATTATTATTTTTCTTAGATTCATCAGTATTTATATGAAGATCAATTAAAAAAGATGTCATTACTCCTTCATCTTGTGAGACAAAGTATATTACAGCTTCATCAACAGTTTGTGAAGTAACTTGGTTGCAAAATTTACTGTAAGAGTTCTATCATCAATAAGAAGAGCCAACAACTATATTTATTGATAATATGTCAGTCATCAAATTAGTAAAAAATTCATTTCAACATAAGAGAAGCAAGCATATTGAGACAAGATATCATTTTTTTTTCATGATCATGTCAATAAGAAGACTATAAGCCTTGTATATTGCAATATTGAAGAACAAGTGACTAATATTTTTACTAAATCCTTTGAAGTAAAGAAGTTTGAAGGATTATGAAATCAATTAGGTTTGAAGATACTTCAAATTTAAGGAGAAGTAATGTTAGTAAACTTTAAATATTTATTACACATTTTAAGTGTTAGTATTTTTAAATGTTTGTTAGTTTTTTTAGCTATTTAAATATTTAAAAATTTTTAAATTTTAAGTTGATCTTTATTATTTATATTAGGAATAAATTTTCAAATTAGAAGAAAGTATTTAGGAGATTAGTTGCTTAAAAAAGGTGTAATTATTGTTTTTTTGTTATGTATGAATAAAATAAAATATAATTATTTTTGTCTTCCCATAACTTAGGGTTTCTACTACAATTTTTTAATTTCTCCCAAATACTCTCAAATACAAGTTTTCAATTTGTAATTCGAGATCTATTTTGTTTCACTTTATTTACATCAGAGGTATGCTATAATGAGGTAGCTAATAATTAGTATGTTATATGACTAAAATTTATCTTAAAGATATGACAATTAAAAATATTAAAAAACTTAACATAATTGTGCATAAAAATATGATATGAATCATTAATAAATTAGATCTTTATTATAACTCGATAAATTTAAAAAAAGATAATAACTAACTTGGGAGAGTGGGAGCAACAAACATGACTATTGTAAGATTTGTTTAATTAAATGAAAATAAACACTATTAAATAAGACTATATCAATGAAATAGAATAAAAATAATAAGAAATTGCAAATCCATATTATTCTTGGAGATTATACCATATTCTTTTATATAGCATATTATGTGTTATAAATACTAATAATAAAAATCTTCAATATAGCTTATTCATATTAAATTTGTAACGATGATTATATCCACTAATATTGGTATCCTTACATGACAATGATTTAAATTGTCATTACATAAACTTGTCAATTAATGTTAGTTTTAAACTATTGCATTCTATAACAAAGACAATTTGAAGCACCATTGTATTTAAATAAAGGCCATTATGGTGTATCATAATGACATATGAATAGGTGATTATAACACTAACTTTCTATTGGTTAGAATTAAACTTTGGATCGTTGCTTATATCGTCATCAAGTGTTTTGCATTGGTTAGGTAATTGATTTATTAGCTCAATGTATAATATTATGTAGGACCTTTTTCACAAATAAAAATTTGAATAAATATAAGAAAAAAATTCAATTCTTTATAGGCTATTCATTAATACCATTTTTTCTTTTTAATATTTCTTCTATGATTGTTTAATATTACCATCTCATAATTATTGTGCATCCTAAAGTACACTTTTTGAGAGACAATAAATCAAAGATATTATCTTTTCCATAAAAAAATTAAAATATTATTTCATTTTTATCCCTACGTTATGGATTCCAACAACTAGCAATATGAAAAGTACTAAAAAAAAAATTTGTACGAATACTTATTCAAATAAAAATATTAGAAATTTATTCATATGCAATTGCCATTTTTCGAGTATAAGAAAATGTCCCCATAAGCACCCAAATGTTCGTCTACTAAAACGTATCTTACATTGAAACATCAAAGACGATACAAAAAAAAAAAAAAAAAGACAGCAATTTTTCCTTCCAAAAAAAGGGAAAAAAAATCCCTCTTCTCTGGTAATCTAGGAGGTGGGTCGTCATCTGGTTCGGAGCAAGAAGATGCTGAGCTCCTGCGACGGGCTTCCGCCGGAGGGATTTATGAGGTGGTACGACACGGTGTCGCGTGATCCCACCACACGCTCGTAACTCGCCCTCATATATATCAACTCCCCTTCCTCGTCGCCCAAGCTCCTGATCACGCCGGTGCCGGCCGACATCATCCGCACCTTCCACAGCACCGCCACATCCTTCTCGTTAGGCCGCCGCTTGGACGCGTAGCCCACCCTGCGTCCGTTGCAATACAGCCGCCACGTAAGAGACGCCGAGCGCCTCACGGCGACGGGACGGTGGCATTCGAGGGCGATGCGGAGTGTGCCGGAGCACATCTCGTCGGCGAGGCGTTGGGTGGGGAGAGAGAGGTCGTAAAGAAAGGGGGGAGGAGTAGCGGGTTCGTTTTGTACGCAGAAGGAGACGCGACCACGGCGGTGTCCATAGATGGTGCCGACGACGATGGAGCGGGCGGAGGAGGTGGAGAAAACGCATCTGGTGCAAGTGGCGGCGGCGGCGTCGATGAGGCTGTCCTCTTCTTGCGCCAGTGCGTCTTGGTGCTTCTTGAAGAGAACTGCAGCTATCCTGGAATGGGCGGGGCATTGAACTCGGTCGGGGGAAGAGGTTTAATGGTTGAAGCATGAGACGAAGGTTCTTCGGAGGCGATCGACGATCTTCATGCTTTCGGGATGAAAGCAACGGGTTGTAAGGCAGCGGAAGAGAAAGGAAGGGCCGGCGGAGAGAGAAGAGAGAGAGAGACGGAAGGTGGATGTAAATTTGCTGGCGTCGCTTAATATTTAATAAATCTTTATCAAAAATAAATTTTTATCGATATTTTTAAACGCCAAAATTTAAAATAATTCAAAATTTTGTCTAAGTACTAAATGGTTTGTGATATCTAAAAAATAAATGTGTTTTTATCTATTTTATCAGAAGTCTTCATAATTGTCTAAGTTTTAATAATAGATATATTAGGTGATACTAGGACATCAAGTGAAGTTGATGATTTGTACTGAAGTTGTCAAACCAAATGGTCAATCTCGATCTCCTTTTTTTAAGCTTGTGATTATTAAATCTATTTAAAGCTTTCTTCATTTCTTTGCTATTGACCCTCATTCATAGAAATTGGATCTCTAATTAGCTTAAGAGGTGTGAGCATGATATTGTCATCAAACTTTGGTAATATTTCTAAATTAGAGTGTATCCTTAAAGTGTAGAAGCTTCATACTCATTTTTATCATCTTATATACAAGACTAACTCTCCCATCACCACCATTATATTTCATGAAACCAAAGCTATAAATTAGTGGTGAAAATAGAAGAAATTCTCTTATTGCCATATAAAAGGAATCATCATCCCATAATAGAGACTCATTTTTTGAATGCCTCTATTTCTACCAACTATTGTAACCACTTAGCCTTAATTTCTTTCAACACAACTATTAGGGATAACACCCTATCTACCAAACAAGCTAACCAATTATCAATTGTTTTAAAACCTCCATATTAGTTTGGATGATTCCCTCTAAAGCCCACCCTTACTCTTGTGAGTAAATCTTAGTGAAAATATCTTTTTTTTGTCCCTTTATTATTTTGCTAGTGGCCATACAAACCTCCCTCATTGAGTTGTTGTCCAACAAAAAAGGTAAGGTCATAAGGTTTAGACCACTTATCCCTTCTTCTTAGAATAGTAAGTAAGAACAGTTAATTTGGAGCATAAAGATCTCTATTCCAAATGATGCTAGAAAACACTAGTATTAGGCAATTACATTCTCTATCTTTCCCTCATCTATTTGAGACCAACTTAAGAATGTGCACCCTCTTCCAATGGAGCCTTTCTTTTCTACTGTCATGTCACTGATGGTTTCATTGGTACATGCACCAATAATGGCAATAGACACTCTTGAGGATGAACCAACTTGTTGCTTAAGTATTTTGGCATGCTCTATGAACATTGAAAGAATAATTTTCACGTTGGTTGTCTCTTCGTTGATTCTTCATTTTGATTATTGTATTTTGGTGTATCACCAAATTATTTAGAATCCAGTCATTATTGCCCATGCGTGTTACCTACAAGGAAAACATTTTTTTACATTACCAATATGCTGACATTAAATCATTGCTTTCCATCTAAAAATTTTTTGTCCATATGCAAGTTTACTATATCCTATGTTGGGTTCCATTCGCTCAAGTTGACTTGTCAAGCTAACTTTTTGATAGACTAGGCAGTCAAGCCAATTTCTAACTATGCCTTACAATGCGAATAATTACGTCTCCTTACCTAAATTGATTGCTATCTTACTATCGTTGGTGTGCCCACCTTATATTATCCCTCAAGTTCTCCTTTGCCAATTCAAGATAGTTTTAAGCTTCTTCTCTTTGATAAGCACCTCTTTTAGCCAAGTTTATCTCTTAATTGAGGAGCTCATGCCTCCTTAGACCAAATATCTATTATCTAGTTCTTGTGGAACAAAGCTGTTTCTTTTTTCATCTATCTTACCAAATTGTCATTTGTGATATTCATTTATTATCCAATAGCTACCCTTATTAACTTTGTAGTTTTAACTTTTACTTTTCTTTATTTATCATCACATTAAGGTATTCTCTTCGCGCTCATGTTAGTTGCTTTCTCTTATAAAGTCCAAGATAATCAAAGTAACCCAATATTTTCTTAACATAATTTATGCCTTTGTTAATTTTTTCTAAAAACTTGGTTTGAATAGTGTTTGTTAGTATATTATTTTTTAATAATAAGCATAAAATTTTTTTAAAATAAAACATATTATAATTTTTTATTGTTTTAAATTAAAAAATATAATAGAAAGCATTTTATATGATAGATTTCATCAATAATACGTAAAAACTCAACACTTACATGAGAAATGATTAAACCCCTCGATGATATGTATGCTTCTATGTCATGACATTTTACCTTATGGGATGAATAAGCTAAGAAGTCAAATAATGATATTACGAGTAGTATTCATATTTTTGTGAATATATTTAGATAATTGTTCATTGCCACAAAATAAAGTCATTACAAGTTTAAATATCACTTAAAAATACACAAATTTACTTGTTAATATTTATTCATTGGTTTAAAATAATACAATGTAATATACATTAACAATAGATACCTATCCTTCTTGGAACAAGACCCTCACTTCTAGCATTATAAGTCCAAACTCTTAGTACTAATTTCTTTGATACTAGTCCTTCATGATTAGCTTCTTATGACCAACATTCAAGATCAGTTTCTTAAGAAGAACTTAAAACTTACTCTTTGAGGTTCTTCTTCGAGGTAGTACATATCTAACTTTTTAAAGTTGTCATATAAAAAATATATATATTTTTTGGTACCATTAAAAATATTTCTTTTAATTAAGAAAGATAAGACTAGAATGAACAATTATAATATAATAATATTTAGTAAAAAATTATAATATTAAATTCAAATTAAACAAATATAAAAAATTTGGATTTTGATTTCTTGGAATTAGGTAAATAGTAATTTAAGTTATTTTTATTTTTTAAGGTCATGTGGGGATGAGTTTGATTCCTCACTTGATCTAAGTAGGATGGCATTCGAATTGTATTTGGTTTGGTCATATAATAATAGTCAATCAAAACTAATGCAGCCTAAGTTTTTTTATATGTAGATTTTTTTTTTTTATGTTTTAGTTCAAAAGATGAGAAGGTAAGATAAAGGAATGCTTTGTTTCATCATAATTCTTCTCAAGTGGAACTCTACGATAGTAGAACCCATAAGCGTCCGATGCTCGCAAGAAGTTGAGTTGATCAACGCGTTTCAATCTGCCTCGTTTTACCAAGTTTTCCGTAGATAAATAATTACCAAAATGTTATCTAAGACAATTATTTAAAATGCTTGACGTTTGAAAATTATTTAAAATGCAGACTGTTTCAAACAATTTAGCCATTTGTAAGTAATTACCAAGCGGCTTAATTGGACCGGACCACTTCATGTGAAATATTTGTAAGGTATTTGAACAAGTCTTAATAAATTTAATTAAAAAAAATCATTAAAAAGGTCAATTATGCACATACCGTTTATGCTATTTATAAGGCGCAAGCTAGAGGTCATTAGCCAAGCAAGTAAGCCACTTAGTTTGCTACGTACGTATGGCGGCCACATCCAACATCTTCCGCTCTAGCCTCCTCGTCATCGTCTTCGTCGTCCTCCTTCTTCTCCAATCCTCTCCCTCCACCGCTAACGAAGCCAACGTCCTACTCACAGGCGACATCCTTTCCACCGACAGCGAGCTCTCCAACTCCAAAGCCGTCTTCGTCATCCAAAACGACTGCAACCTCGTCCTCTACAACAAAGATAAAGGCTTCGCATCCAATACCTACGGTGCCGGCGCGAACTGTACCTTGACCCTCAACGACCACGGCCAGCTCCTTATAGAGTCCGGCAACGGTACCCTGGTGTGGTTCACCCCGACGGGACCGATCGGGAAGTACGCAGCCGTCCTCCTGCCCAACGGGCAAGTCGGGATTTTCGGCCCACAGGTGTGGTCAACGCCGGCAGTCGGGACCACGAATAGCGTAACGGACGCCACCGAAAAATTTAGCACCGCTCCAAGCGACAAAAACCTTCTGTTCTCGTCCCAAGTGCTTGACAAGGGGGAGGAGCTTGTAACCAGAGACTACTCCTTCGCGGTGGCGACGGATTGCGGGGCGGTTTTGACCAAGGCGACGGGCAACATCGTGCTGTGGGAGAGTAAGACAAGACGGCAGGGCGACCATTGCTTCGCGAGGCTCAACTTCCATGGTCAACTGGCCGTCCTCAACGACGACAACAAACTGCTGTGGGCGAGCAATAGGCCGCACTTGGAAGGGTTCTACGTTCTCGTCTTGCAGATCAATGGGGTGGCGGCGATCTACGGGCCCCAGCGATGGACGACGGCGGCTTTCTGATTTGTACTTCACCGCAAGGGATCGAATCAGATGTGTTCGATTGCCGCCTTCAGCGTCGTCATTACGGATCTTGATGGATCATTAGCTGAATGATATCTAAATATATATATATTTTTAATTTTCGTTGACACCGTTTAAATTATATTTTACTTTAGTTTTTATTATCAAATGTCTAACAATTTAGCCTTTGATCAAATTTGGATGGTATTACGCATCATTTTTGTGTTAAAAAACCATAACATTTATTATGATAACTAAAATATCAAGATATAAACATGTAAAACTTCTGAGATATATTATATGAAGTGATATTCATAATGTTATTTAATTACTAATAAATTAAAAAATGTCTGTTAAACTATTATGAGTTTTCTAAATCTTATAAATAAAATTGAATATTTTTATGTTCAAAATAATAATTTTATTATTATTTTAAAAATTTTAGAAGTAGATATATCATAATAAACTCCACTTTCATCAAATGCTATATTAGTGGTTTTCATTTTTTTTTATTTATTCATCTAGAAAACTATAGATAAAACAACCATATGCAATCAGGTAAAATGTCACCATTTTTATATATGAGTTATCTTACTCGATCAGCATTGGATACAAATCTAATCTAAATTTGATCAAAATTGACTAAAATTTCAACCCTAATAAAATGGTTTTTTATAAAAACATTTCTTCTTTTTATAACTGAAATTAAAAATACTTATTTCAAGCATGCATTGTTTAATGTTTCATTGAAAGGTAAAGTCCCCCATAATAACTATTTTCACATATTTCCCAACTTATATAAAGAATCTTTATTTGCTTTACAATGAAGACCAACATGATTGATGATATTCGTTAAATCTAGTACAAATGTTATAGGAAATGTTCAACATCATTTGGATGGTTTATTAGAAAAACCTAAAATTCAATGATATTCTCTTCTTCATATACTCAATTGTTTTTGTGTTTTAAAATATCTCATACGCATAAGTATGAAGTCTTGCATAAGACCATGTGTTGCAAAGACCTTCTTGATGAACACCGCCAACATATTAAATATAATGTCACTCTTAACTAGAAAATGTCACCTATTTTGTGTATTTTGTCAAATATTAATCTTTGTTATCAAACACAATCCCATCATATAAATCAAATCTAGCATGTAACCTACATCAATTAAACACTCCATATGCAACTCCTACAACGTACTTCATACTTATCTTAGGACAAGTAAAAAAGAAATTATATTGAAAATACTAAAGATTTACTTTTTTAAATGAACCTCACTATATGTTGTTGATAAGTTAAGAAAAGAGAACATGCATTCTTCTTTGCTTGATATCACTTAATGGAATTAAGAAAAGAGAAGATGCGTTCACAATGGTGATTGTAGTGAAGTTGTATATCTTGCAAAGTCAATTTCAAATTTTACACAAAAGGGAATTGGATAAAATAAAAGAATATTTCTCAAGACTTATTGCATTTGTGAACTAGAAGCACACCTACAACAAAAATACCTCTGATCAAAAGGAAGTTGAAAAATTTTTAATTTGATTACCTAAAAAGCATAAATATATTATTGCGATCATAGAATAGTTGAAAGATTTGTAAACACTTTTGGTTCAATAATTAATGAATTTTTTAGAGTTGTATGAAGAAAGGAGATTGGAAGTGATGGAAAGTCAATGGACAACGCTTTTGAGTCCAAGCTGAATTTTATATCCCAAAAGTCCACAAAGAGTTAAGAAAATTTCAATGGAAAGATTGCTTCAAACAAGATGCTTATAAGTAATCTAATATCCCCAAAGAATCATGCTTAAGTAACTAAAATTTATTATGTGACATATTTAACAACTCAAACCATAGTATATCTAGAATTTGGAGGAAAAAATAATGTAATAAGTGCAAGAAGTACGATATTATTGAAAGAAATTATAGATCTCAAATTAGTAATCAAAAAACTTTCACTAAAGAAAAAGTTAAACTATAAAATATTTTTTATGTTTTTCATACCACAAAAGAATAGAAGGATGGTATCTGGTAAATGAATAGTGGCTACACAAACCATGTTACTAATAAAGATAAAATATTTTAAGATATAAATAAGTCATATGAAACCAAGGTACAAGTAGTTAAAAGCAAAGGAAGCAATATAGTACAAACAAATTTGTAACCAAGGTTTATTCATGATGTGTTATTAGTTCTTGATTTAAGGTAAAATCTATTAAATGTCAAACAATTAGGGGCAAAATGAGCATAATATTTACTTTGGAGATGGTGTATGCATAGTAGCCAATAAAAGAAATAAAAATCGTGTTTTTGCAAAGGTGAATATGGATAGCTCTAGAAAACTTTCACCACAATTTAATTATGCTTAACATTTGGTATATAAAGTGAAGCTACATTCAACTCATAACATAAAAGGTTTTGATATTTTAATTATAAAGTAATGAAACTGTTGAAGGTTAAACACATAGTAAGGGAATTATCATTTATTAATATAAGTTCAAACATCTGTGAATGATATATTTTTTGCAATCAATATCGAGAATCTTGTACTACTCAAAGAGTAAGACAAGCACATGCACATCTATCATTATTTTCATGTAGACATATGTGAAAAGATGAAAACATCATCACAGGGTAAAAATTGGTTTTTTTTTAATTTTAATAGATAATTATGCAATGATTATATGGGAATATTTTCTAAGAGAAATGATGTGCCCTTTGAGTTATTAAAAAAAAATCTAGGCTATGATTAAAAAATCAAGGTTTTCATAAAATTACAAATTGACCTAGGTGGTGAATTTGGTTCAAAAATTTTTGATCATTTTTTATGAAGAACATTATATTCAGAGATAGTTGCAATAACGTTTACTTAACAAAATAGCATTACAGAGAGAAAGAGTTAAATAATTATGGAGATACCAAAGAGTAACGCATAAGGAGAAAGATATGCTTAACTAATTTTGGGCATAAGTTGCTAATATAACAATTTATATTCATAATGGTGGTTCACGTTAAAATGTTTGGTAAAATTATATGACCATGTACCAGTTGAAAAATATCAAAGCTTGATGATAAAAGTGAGCATTAAATATTCATAGGTTACGCTTATGACACAAAAGTCTATTGATTGTATAATTTGGAGAAAAAATTGATAATTAACAAGGATCTTGTGTTTAGTGATAAATTTCATGGAATTGTGAAGAAGAAAGGGTGTAGGAAATATGACTAGTGCAAACTATTATTCCCTTGGAATATTCAAGGATTCCAATTATTGAGCCCAAAGAGCAAAATGATACTTCGAGACACATTGAGTTAAGTTTGAGATCTACTTTTTGTAAGGTTTGACTCCACGTCCTTATCCAGATCTTAGAGAAGATTCAATTACGTTGGCATTAAAACCAAGACAAGAAAAAGTTTAGCAGAGATTTATGGATCATATATTTTTATTAATAATACACAAATAAAGTTTCCAAAGATCAAAATGCAAGAAAAAAAAAATACCCAAATCATATTTAACTGAAAAAAAAAAGTATTTCATACTGCAGAGCAAAAAACAAGCGAAACCGAAGGGAATGATGTTTTCAGACGGACAAAAACAAACGCCGGCGATAAACACGGCAATCGAACAGCAAAGCAAAACGAAACGAAACTAAACGACGCACAGCAAACAGCCGATGGAGCATACATTAAATCACACATCAAAGTACGCCGTCGACCAGCGCAAGGGGCCGTATATCGCCGCCACTCCGTCGGTCTGCAGGACGAGAACGTAGAACCCTGCTGCGTGCGGCCGATTGCTCATCCATAGCACCCGGTTCAGGTCGTTGAGGACAGACAGTTGACCATGGAAGTTGAGTCTAACGTAGCAGTGGTCTCCCCTCCCAGACGTCATACTCCTCCAGCTCACGCTGTTACCGGTAACCTTGGTCAAAGTCACTTCGCAATCCGTCCCGACTGTGAAGGTGTAGTCTGTGGTCGTCAGCTTCTCACCGTCGTTGACCACCTGCGACGACAACAGCAGGTTTTGGTCGCTCGGAGCGCTGCTGAACTTTTCGGCGTCCACTACGCTATTATTGATCCAGACTTCCGGCGTTGTCCACACCCGTGGACCGAAGATTCCGACTTCGCCATTGGGCAGGAGGACAGCCGCGTATCTCCCGAGCGGCCCCTCCGGGGTGGCCCACACAACGATGCCATCGCCTGACTTGATGATGAGCTGGCCCAGCTTGTTGAGGGTCAGGATGCAGTTGACGCCGGCGCCGTGGGTGTTGGCTTGGAAGCCCTTGCCTCCGTTGTAGAGGACGAGGTTGCAGTCGTTTTGGATGACGAAGACGGCGTTGGAGTTGGAGAGCTGGCTGTCGGTGGAAAGAATGTCGTCGGTGAGGAGGACGTTGCCTTCGTTGGCGGCGGAGGGAGAGGATTGGAAGAGGACAAGGAGGAGGAGGAGGCTAGAGAGAAGTGGGCTGGAAGTTGCCGCCATCTGTGCGTCGGAAACCAAGTCGCTCGTTTGCTTGGCTTTCATGAGCTCGAGGGTGCCCCGCTTATAGCATTTAAGGGAACGAGCGGAATTGGTCTTTTCAATGCATGAGGTCTTGTCCACATGCTTATTCCGGTTGGTTATTATTCAAATCTGTAAAAATTATTTCCTCCTTATCCTATAATTTGCTCAAGAATTAGGCATCATTTCAGCTTCATGCATATTATCATTCAAATAAAAAATTTAATTAAAAAAAAAAATTTGTACGGCCTCTACCAAGTATTGCCTCGGAGGCATCGCTCAATGTCTTCTTCTTTTTAAAATATTATAATTCATTTTATTGTTATATTTTAATATATAAATATATAGTTTGACTTTTTATTTATGATTAATTAAAAGATTATATATTAGAATTTGAGGACAATTACTAAAGAGATGACATCTATAGATTTATGGAACTTAACAAGAACTAACGAGTTTGTTATGAAAATAAAAAGTTAATATAAGATGATTATCGTGACTTAACATTATTATGTTGAACTATTGTTTACATTTGGTTTTCCATACAACTCAAATGAGTTGTTTCAAAGTATGATAAAATAACACAAATTTTTTAAAATCGTTTTCTTCTTACATTGTAAATATATTCATTCCTATTGTCTTCTACTTATAAGCATGTGAAGTGTCACTTCTTATTCAATAGTTTTGACACTTGTGTAATGCCCAATAATCACTTCCAACATTAAGTTATGGTTCATGATGTGTGAGCTAGTGGTCACATTGCGTGGTATTTGGAGGAGTTCGTAGTCTAAAAATGGCATCAGTTGGGCTTACTAATGAAAGAAAGTTTCAAACAAAAAAATGGGAAACTATAGTATTTGGTTTATAGGTGTCATAATATGAAAGGATTAGTATGTGAAATAGTAGGACCTTGGGAAAAAGGAGTTTTTAGAATGCATGGGTATGAGTTAAGTTGCATACAATGGGATTACTCAATAATGAGAATATTTAGTGGTTATTAATGAAGAACATAAAGGCTTATCTTAAAGATAGTTATGGAGTAATTTTTAAGATTTGCAAATAAAGTATTTGTTGGATCTAAATTACATTTGGTCTTGTTATGCATGATGGGTATGTGTTTCGAGACAAAAACAAAAAGATGATAAAGATATAAAAAATTTGTAGTATAGATGATAGTTGCTAGTAAATATCATAAATGGGAATAGTGATGAGTGTTATATTAGAGTGGAGTGAAAGGGTTTTCTTATGAAAGGGTGATAAAATATAGTTCTAAATAATGAGGTATTTGTAACATAATGTCTCATAAAGAGCATAACATGGATATACACAAGCATTTCAAAACACAATAATAACAAAGAACATTGAAATATTGTAATTCTTAGGCAAATAAGAGAGTTCCATAACTAAATAATAGAGTAGAGGGCAAAAACACTTTATGTTTTGTAAAGCCTTTTCATGTAACATATTTGTCGTGAAATATAAAACAATAGTAAAAAATAAAGTTTGTAAAACATAAACTAAAGGTGCACAAGAGTTTTAGATGATTTTAAAAAACATTTGTTTACATCCACCATCCATAGACATGAACATGCTCACATCAACAAAACAACTTTTTTCATAATAGATAAAAGTAAACGTTCACAAAACAATTCCCTTTCATCACAAAAAATAGGAATATACTTTTACAAGGACACTTCCTTTCACTACAATTAAGTAGGGGTTAACCTTAAACAAGTATAAGGTAGCATATAAAAATATTTCAACAATTAAAAATTCAATTGATATAAAATCCTACATCGTTCACTATATAAGATTATATGACAAAATCAAATGAAATAGAAAGATGTTATCAATTGAAATGTATAGTTTTAACACACTAGAAAGAAGAATGATAAAGATTTGACACAAAATGATATAACAATAGCCATAAGAACATAAGATTCTTCAAGGTCAAAGGCATAAACATGTGGATGTAGATATTTTTTCATTGTAAATGATTTAGCAATTTTATCATTAGTATATTCTTAATCAAAACCACTCCTATTTATATTATTTAACACCCAAGATTGATAAAGACAATTGCAATAGCTAAATCCTTATTTTTAAAAAGCTCAAACTATCAATTACAAACAACCTAAACTAATCATACTATAAGATCCATATATTAAACAAATACAAATCAATATTTAATGTTATCATCTAAGCTATCACCTTAATTCAACTAATGCATTTGATCAGCGCCAATGGGTTGTACATCTACAATGAACACATCCTAAAATGTAAATAAAATAAATAATCTCATATTCAAATTTTGAGATCTCGAGAAAATGATCCACAATGAAGACCTTATATTTCAATTAGATAAATAACAAGCAAGGCCTTACAAAAAAAAATTGAGCATTTGATAAAATGATATATGATGACGATCATACATAGATTATATGATGTAGAGGAAGCTTACAATGCTAATTAAGAATAATCATATTTGAATAATATGTGGATCATGAAATGTTATTAATCAAGAGAGGAGGTGAATTGATAGAATTAAAAAAATTCAATTTTTTAAAAATATGTTAATTTTGATTTTGATAATAAAACTTTAGAAATTATGAAATAATAAGATATAAAAATTTAAATGTGTACACAAGAAAATTTTTGATGATTTGACTTAAAATCAAGTTTACATCCATCCCTAGTAAAAATAGGCACAAAAAAACTATATAAGACTTTCATCAAACGAGTAAGATAAACCCTTATAATAAGAAAATAAAATAGGCTATAATAACCTTATAATAAAATAAAATTGGCAAAAAGAGGAAAACAATGATAATGAACATCCATACAAATAAATTTCTATGCTTGACAAAATATTTAATAATACATAATAATTTTAATTTAATTTGCTATAAAATGAAAACATTAAAGCCTAGTTGATTGGAAGATGAATCAAGAAATTTGGAATTCCTTAAAGAAAGGCACAACGTATGTAGGCGATGATTAGTAATGACTGCAAATTACTTTGAGGTCATGATTTGAGAATTCTTTTTTGGAATTTTGTATAAGTTTTCTTAAAAAACTTTTGCTAAAAGCTTTTCTTATTTATAAATATATTCTAACCACTAAAAGCACTTACCAAACACCCAATTTAATAGTTACATTTTTTATTTCTATAATTTTTTATTAAAAATTTAATATTTTAAAAAAAATTGTCAAACGGCTCGAAATAACTACTAAAAGAGTGTTGAGTCGGAGCCATTGAATAGAACCGAACCACGATCATTCGATCGCAAAAACTATGTGATTGGACAAATGAATTTTACTCTATGCCTTTTAGAAATATCCATTTGAACTTGATTGTTAGATCAAAATTTCGATCTAACGGCAAGATTTAACTTGTCGAACTAAAAAAGTACAGACCATGCGATCGCAAAATTGCATGATCAAACAACTGATTGAATTAGTGGGTTGAAAAATTAGATATGACGGGGATCACTCGATCTCAAAAATGCTCGATCAATGTCACTCCCGTAATTTGAAAGTTTGTCGCATAGTAAGAGTAATATGTTTAATCCCATATGGTGTATTCAAGAAGCTTTTTTCTCTATATAAGCATTCTTGTATGTTTCTCAGGACGCCTGGTTTTAGGGTTGGCTACCCATGACTCTTTTGGGATTTAATCACCCGTGGCTTGCCAATTCACTATAATAAGACGTCGGTGCAAATGGTACTTGCCATAACCTAATATAATTTCCAAATATGTTTGCCCAAATTGGTTTCGGAGTAATGGCCCGACCCATGACCCATTTGCGTAGCAACCGACGAACAACAAGCGATTATTAGAAAGGTAATTAAGTTATTTTATTTTATTATATTTTAAATTTCTTAGTTAAATCATTACTAAATAATAAGATTTTGAAGATGTTGATCAAATGATTAAAAAATTTGCATTTGAGATATTTAATCAAAGATGTTGTCAAAGATATTAGAAATGAAAATTAATTTTTTTGTATCATAAAAAGCTAATTTTAATCAAACTTAACATTATGAAAAAAAATTAAAAATACTTAAGAGTAATGTAAAAAATATTTTTATTAGCTTGACACTTCCACCAAGATGATTTTTATAAGATTTACTTTTGCATCTCTTCTTCTTTAAACTCTCTAATGAATAAAAGCATCAACTATTTAGAATTTAAAACTTTATTAAATCAAATTTATTAAAAATATTTAATATTTACTATTATCAAATAAGGTATCATGACTAAGATTTAATATCACAATAATTTCTTTCTTTTGATGATAATAAAATCTCTAATAAAAACGATAAAAATATAAGCTATATAAAAATAATTAAATATAAACTTTCCTTACATGCACGTCATAACTAAATTATGAGTCCCCCTTAATTCATGCTTCTATCTTTTAATTTATTTTAATTTTTATTCTCTCTTTTTGTTATCACTCAAATAGATTTAATACTCTTAAACTCAATCTAAGTTTTATAAATTGATTACAACCTAATCATTTTTTAAAAATATCAATTAGTTGATCATTAGTAGGCACATATAATAATAGAATATGATTAAGGTTAATATTTTTTAATAAAATGAAATATAATATCTATATGTTTTGCTCTAGAATGATTAGTCATAATATTACTTAAACTTATTGTACTTGAATTATCACAATAAATAAGAATTTGTCCTAGCATAATACCATAATCTTCTAGCTATTATTTGATCCACAAAATTTGTGTTATACAACTACTTGTAGTTATATAGTCTAATTTCGTGGTAGATGGTGCAATACAATTTTATTTCTTACTATTCCATGAAATTAGAATTTTTTTTTGAAATTAGTATGTATCACTTGTGCTTTTTCTATTAATTATATTTCCAACAAAATTTGCATCTAAGAATACTCTTAATTAAAAATTTAGATCTTCTTTTGGATACCAGAATCTCAATTTACTTGTTCTAGTTATATATCGAAATATGTGTTTTATAATTATTAAATGAGATTCTTTAGGACACGCTTAAAATTGAGCACATACACAAATACTACAAAGTATATCAGGTCTACTTACTATAAAGTATAAAAGTGAACTAATAAAACCTCTATACATTTAATAGTCTACTGGCTTTCCTTTTTCATCTTGATCTAAATAAGCATTGATTGTCATATGTATGTTTTTAAGTTTAATATTCATTAAACTATATTTTTTAAATAATTCTAAAGTATATTTAGTTTGTGATATAAAAATTTTATTTTGAATTTGTTTACTTGAAGACCTAAAAAGAATATTAATTCTCCCATTAAACTTATTTCAAATTTATTTTTTATTAGATCTAAAAAATCATTATATAAATCTCACTACTAGTCTCAAATACTATATCAACTTTATATATTTGACATATTAGTTAATCTTCTTATTTATTTTTAATAAATAATGTTTTATTTATTTTTTCTCTTATGAAGCCATTTGAAATTAAAAAACTACATCGCCTATCATACCATGCTTAATCCATATAAAGTTTTGTTTAACTTATATACGTGATTTATTTTATCATATACTTTAAATCTTGAGAGTTGTTTACATAAATTTCTTCATTTATATAATCATTTAAAAAAACACTTTTAACATCTAATTGATACAGTTTAAAATTCTTGTAGCAAGCATATATTAACAAAGTTTTTATTACCTTAAGCCTTGTTATGGGTGCAAAAGTTTTTTTAAGATCTATACTTTTAATTTGACTAACCTTTTATAACCAATCTTTCTTTATATTTAATTACATTTTTTTTTTCATCTAGTTTGTTTTTAATGATCAATTTTATTCTAATTATATTTTTATCTAATAGTCTAGGGGTTAAATCTCATATATAATTTCTATCAAATTGATTTAATTATTCATTCATGATTATTATCTAAAATATATTATTTAAGACCTCTTCTATTGAGCTTTGTTTAAAATTTGTTATAAAAGTAGACTAATTAAGGTAAGATCTAGTTCTAACATCATCCATAATTACTGCTATTACTTGATCTTTGGGATGATTCTTATTATATGTTAAACTTTTAAGAGTTTTATTTTCTTTAATTATTTTTCTTTTTCTTAATTATCTTACTTGAGTCTTTTAAACTTAAATTTTTTTAAATCCTATTTGTTCATCATCCATATTTAAATTATTTTGTTTTGTTGATATTAATTCATCAAAATTAATATATATATATATATATATATATATATATATATATATATATATATATATATATATATATATATATATATATATATATATATATATATATATATATATATATATATATATATATATATATATATAGATTCTTCTACTTGATTAGTAACTTTATTATAAACTCTATCATTAAATAAATATATTAAGAAGATTTTCTCATCTGATTTTGGATCAAATTTTCTTAACTCTATTTTCTCATTATTTAAAATATAACATTTACAACCAAATACATGTAAATGAGTAATTTTTGATTTCTTATCAAATACTAATTCATATGGTGATTTGTTTAATATGGGTCTAAAAAATATTCTATTTAAAATAAAGTAAGCTCTAAGCACAACTTTTACCCAAAAGAATTTTTTTGTATCATACTTATTTAACATACTTTTAACAAAATTTAATAAAGTTCTATTTTTTTCACTATTATACCATTTTGTAACAGAGTTCTAGGTGCCAAAAATATGTGAAATTTTTCATTATTATTACAATACTCAATAAATTCATCATTTTTAAATTCTTCTTCATTATCACTTTTAATGATAATTAAGTTATGACTTACTCATTTTATAATTTGGTTTTTCATATTTAAAATTGTTTATATGATTCACTTTTTTCTTAAAAAAATAACCCATGTATACTTAGAATAACCATCTATTATAACTAATCCATGTTTCTTATCTCCTAAACTCATGAGATGTATTGGTCAAAAAAGAATTTGAACAAATTCCAAAATCTTTTTAGAAGTTACATCTTTCTTGATTTGGAAGCTTATTTTTGTTGCTTTTTTAAATTACATGGTCTATAAAAAAATTATATGTAAAAGTTAATTCAGGTAAACCTCTTACTAAGTTATATTTAATTATTTTTTTAATATATGTGTACTAGTATGACAATCTATTATGTCATAAATTTGAGTCATTAGCATGTGATGTAAAACACTTCATTTGAGAATTATTTATGATTTTTAAATCAAGTAAATAAGTATTGTTTATTCATGATGCAATAATTACTATATTTTTATTTTTGCTAATTTTATATGCAATAGTATCAAATGAAATACTAAAACCACTATAAAAAGTTGACTAATACTAAGTAAATTATATGTTAAGTCTTGAATAAATAAAACTTTAGTAATTACAAATGTAAGATTTCCAACAATTCCTATTCTTTTGATAGATTTTTTTAAATTGTCACTAAGCACAACTTTTTCTCTATCATAGGCTTTTAGTTGGGTGAATAATTTGATGTTTTTCACCATGTGTCTCAAGCATCCACTATCCAAGAATCACATGTTCTCCTTGGTTATAAAATGAAGACATGCCTACACTCACAAATTAATTGTTAGATTTAAGAATCCAAACCATTTTGGGTTTAGTACATTTAAGGATAGTTAAACTACTATTTGGCTTCATTACCTACATATAAGTAAGATAGTTTTAGTGAATATTTTTTCTAATCCTATATGTATATGAAGCGTGACCTGAAAGTATAAGATAATTACATATAAGTTTATTATAATCATGTGACAAGTTCATATTATCATTAAACTTATGCATATGAAATCTTCCAAAATGTATAAAATCTTTACTAATTTATTTTGTTTTTAAAAATGAACAACTAGAATGCAAAAATTTAACATCATTAAAATCTTTAACTAAGGAGGTATGCTCATTAATGTTTTGCACTAGTTAAGTTATCATTGGTATTTTTCATTTCATCTCAAAGACTTACACATTCACAATATTTCTCTTTTAGATTCTTGTATTGCTTACACAAAGTTTCATATTTTTTACAAACATAAAACAATTATTTAACTAATTTTTTATTTGAATAATTTACTTTTTCTTCATTTGAGGATGTTCTATCTTCTTCTTTCTCTTCTTCTCTAGCCATCATGCTAAAATATCCCTCATTATTGTTCTTCTCTTCACTTGCACGTTTCTTCTAAATCACTCCAAGTTGTTTTAATTAATTTCTTCTTTTTTTTACTTTTCTTCATCTTATTCTTTTCTTTTTCAACTCTTTCTTGCATGACAGGACATACCGATCTAATATTTCTTATTTTTTTATATTTATGATAAATAATTTTATCTTTTTTTTCTTATTTTTCTCTTAAACTTTTGATTTTCTATACTTTCTTGCACCATTACGAGCATTAGATGAACCATTCATAGTTAACATTATACCATAATCATCAGTAGATTCCTCTTCTTAAATGCTTTTTTCTATCTTCAATGCTATTAGTTGTTCTTTCTTCTTTATTTTATTCTTCTCAATTAATTTTTTTCTCTTCTCCTCTCTATTTCTAGTTTATTTATCATAAACTCACACATCAAGTCATCTATTATTATCATAGAAATATTTTTTACTATATTGATGGCAATGATAATAGATTATACTCTTTTAACAAAATTCATAATATTTTCCCTACCTATTCATTCACAGAAATTAGCTTTCCCAAGCTAGCAATTGTATTAGTAATATAGATAAATCTAGTAAACAAGCTTTTGATGGACTTATTTGAAAGTTTTCTAAATAACTCATAGTCATGTTTCATCATGTTTATTTTATTTTTCTTAACTAAAGAAGTATCTTCAGATATTATTTATAAACTATGCTAAATTTTATATGTATTTCTAAACTCATGAGTCTATTTAATTCTATGGCATTCAAAATATAATATAAAATATTTATGACCCTATCACTTAAGTAGTTCTACTGTCATCTATTTCATAAAAAAATTTTAGGTAGTATATTTTTTTGTGGAAAAATAAAAATAAATTTGCATCAATTCCTATATTTATCTATTAATAGATTTTAAATAACATGTAATCCTAGTATTTCAATAAAGATAATAATCATCGTAAAAGAATATTAGCCTATTAGAAGATGCACCTTCACCCAATTTAGTTGAAGTATTATTTTGAGTCATAGATCTCTCAGAGAATTTTTTCTCACAAAAATGAACCTTGCCAATTAAAATATTTTTCAACAAGAGGAGAGTGAATTACTAGAATGAAAATATTAATTTTTTTCAAAATATTTTAATTTTTATTTTAATAATAAAGCTTTAGAAATTAAGAAATAATAAGATAAAAAAACTTAACTTGTAAATAAGATATTTTTTGGTGGTTCAACTAAAAATCAAGCCTACATCTATCCCTTATAAAAAAATTAGATATAAAAAATAAACTATATAAGTCTTTTGTCAAAAAATAGGTAGATTAAACTTTTATAATAAAAAAATAAAATAGGCTATAATAGCCTTATAGCAAAATAAAATTGGCAAAAAGAGGAAAGAAAATGACAATAAAAATCTATACAAATAAATTTTGATGCTTTATAAAATGTTTAGTAAGACACAATTATTTTGATTTAATAAACTATAAAATGAGAAAATGAGAGCTTAGCTAATTGGAAGATGAATCAAGATACTTAGAATTCCTTGAAGAAAGGCACACAACGTAAGAGATGACGATTAGCAACGACTACAAATTGCTTTGAAGTCATGATTTAAAAATTCTTATTTGAAATTTTGTAAAAGTTTTTATCTAAACAATTTTGCTAAAACTTTCTCTTATTTATAAACATCTTCTAATGGCTAAAAGCACTAACCAAACACCCAATTTAGCCATTACATTTTCACTTTCGTAATTTAGTTAGTAAATTAATATTTTAAAAAAATTTGTTGAATGGCTAGAAATAACGACTAAATGAGCATTGCACTAAAGTTGTTGGATAGGACCAAATTACGATCGTTCGATCACAAAAACTGAATGATCAGAGAAATGGAATTTAATCTGTCTTTTAGAAATATACATTTGAATTGGGCCATTAGATCAGAATTGTGATCTAAGGATAGGATTTAACTTTTTGAGTGGAAGAAACGTGGAGCCGTGCAATCAAAAAATTGCACAATCAAACCACTGATAGTATTAGCAAGTTAAAAACTTAGATATGATGGTGATCATTCGATCACAAAAATACATGTTCATACGACTCACGTCACTCCCGTAATTCAAAAGTTCATCGCACAGTAAAAGCAATACATTTCGTCCCACATGGTGTATTCAAGAAGCTCTTTTCTTCATATAAGCATTCTCGTACACCTTTAAGGTAGCCTGATTTCAGGATTTGCTGCCCCTTGACTCGTCTAAGATTTAATCACCCATAGCTTGCTAGTTCATCATAATAAGACGTTGGTTTGAATGGTAACTGCCCTGACCTGATATAGTTTCAAAATAAGTTTACTCAAATGTGTTTAGTAGTGATGCTCTGACTCACGACCCATTTATTATAGCAACCGTGAACGACAAGTATTTTTAGAAAGATAGTTCAGTTTTTTTATTTTATTATATTTTAAATTTCTTATTTAAATTATTACTAAATAATAAGATTTTAAAGATGTTGATCAAATGTTTGAAAAATATGCATTTGAGATATTTAATCAAAATTAGTGATTAAGGATACTAGAGATAAAAATTAATTAATTTTTTTATACCTTTAAAAAATTAATTGAGCTTAATATTCTAAAAATAAAATTAAAATATCTAAAAATAATGTCAAAAAATTTTTCTTAGTGGTTTGTCACTTCCATTAAGATGATTTTTATAAGATTTTATTTCTACTTTACTTCTTTAAATTCTCTAATGAATATAAGCATCAACTATTTAGAATCTAAACTTTACTAAACCAAATTTATTAAATATACTTAGAATTTTTTACCATCAAATAAAATACTATGACTAAGGTTAATATCACAATAGATCGTTCTCATACAAAATAAATCTATTAAAAAGGTTAAGTCATCAAACGTGACTCATGAGAAAATATGTATTATATTATTCAATAGAAGCATCATACAAGTATGAAGCAAATCTAAACTATTAAATTGAGCATATTTGTATGATTACAATAATGTACATCTATATCAGTGCACAAATTATTTATACTACTCACACATAATTGGATCATAATAATATGACAAAGATATCGTACAAATATCTCAATACAATTTTTAAAAATTGCATACAAGTGTGAAAGACAACATCATACTATATGGCCTAATATTAAAGAACGTTCGTAATCATCATATAGATGCAATACATAGGTCACTATCATATGACCAATTTTACTTGGCTTAAGTTTTAATAAAAAAACAAATCATGTTGTTATGATATTACGATCATAATAGAGCGATACTAAGTTTAGGCTTTTTTATTTAATATTAATCAAATAAGTCTTGTTGCATTAATTATCCTAGTAAATGAAAAAATTATGTATATTGATTCGCATACATATACGATATAATAAACACAAAGATTCCTTACTATACAATATATGATGCATGCTAATCCACTCAACAGAATGTGACAATATTTTTATTTACTATATTGGATTATCTTCATGTTGACCACACTATAAATATTTTAAAATCTTGATTCATTACTTCTAATGATATATATCTTGTGTATATTAAGAGCACATAAGATTATTAAAAGATTTGTATGTTTAACAAATAAACTGAATGATTGCAATATTACTTGAATTATCAATTTTTATTTAGAAAAGTAATACACTTCTATCATTATCTTGTGATTTATAAGTAATCAAACTACCAAACTGATTTCACCATTATGACATGATTTGTGATTATTTGAATTGTTGAAATTTGTGTTTAGTTCAACAATTGACAACTATATTCAATCATATTCTAAATAAAGTTTTAAAAAAAATTTAAAAGTTCTTTAAGTGTTTTGATGTTGCCTTGAAATAAGAATTTTCACAACTTAAGGCCCTCTTATAGACATCGCACTATTTACAATACTATAATATTTACATCAACCCACACAAATAAGAGTAACATATTCATTATGTTTATTCCATGATTACTATTAGAGATCAACAATTCTCAAAAATCTAAAATCATAAATAATTAGATATAAAATATAAATAAAAGTAGATCGTAATAATTACAAGAAAAATCGAGAGGCTATAAGTGATCTCCATATGGAAAGCAATAAAATCAACAAACTTCGTATTAAATTATTGCATCTAAAAAGCCATAATAAATATAATGGAGTCTAATCAAGTTGAAATGTGTTAAACTCATCTCAACAAACTCTATCTAATAATATTTTTATTTTCTTATTTTAAAAGATTTTAATTTTTAGTTAATTTTGACATACTTTATGAGACGTCCAATATACTTAAAAATTAGTCTCATAATACAAACTTAGCTTAATTATCTTAGGAAATTAGGGAAGATAGAACATCTCATAATGTTTATCAAATAAGTCTTTATTTGTCTTAAAAATCCATTCTTAAAATAATGTGAATATCTTATTCCATTATGAATTAATTCTTTTAGTTCTTAAGTTTCCCCAAATTATTGAACAAGTGATGCAACCTACATTTGGATTGGATACAAATCAAATAAAAACTTGATCTACAAAAACTCAAATTTCATCCATAATTAAATGTTGTTAATAGAAATAGCATTTCTTTCTTTTACAACTAAAAGTTAAAATACTAATATCTTACTTATGTTGTTTAAAGTTTCATAGAATGCTAAAGTCTCTAACATGAAATACCTCCACATGTTTCCCAACTTAAATAGTCTATTGTTTAAGAAAATGCTTTAATCTCTCTAAAATGAATAATCTATGATAGGTAACATTTGCTAAATCATGCAAAATTTTCATAAAAAAGGTTCAAACCTTCATCTAGATGGCTTACTAAAAGCATATAAAAATGAATCACATCCTCTTGCCATGAGGTATGCAGATTCTTGCTTATGTTTGTATGTTTATCTAGGAAATCAAAATTACTTAAGGAGGAAGCAAACATTCATAGATGTGGTATTTCCTTGGAAAATCACAAAAATACTTGGGGAAAAAAGTAAACAACTTAGAAAATAAGCAAATATGTGTATAAAATGAGAGATGTTATGAAAGAAAAATGGGAGAAAGAGGAGAATAGCATTGTGATAGCAACAAGAGTAATGAAAGAGGGATAAGCTAATGTGCAGTGAGCTTGCCAAAATGGTCTTAGAACTTTTTATGCATGAGTATAAAATCTTTAGATGATAAATAAAGTATTTGGATGTCAATAAAAAGAAATCTCTATAGTGCTTGAAGTCAAGAATTTTTATATTATTATGACTATAAGTGAATGTATGCAATATTTCATTATTTTATTATTTGATAGATGTAAAGTTAGAAAATTTTCATATTGTTATGACTATAAATGGATGCATGTATATATTATCATGATTCTTTAATTTGATAACTATAAAGTTAGAGAATTTTCATGTTATCTTGTATGTGATATTTTGAGATTTTCTTATTACATCAAGTACTACTTTTTTATGAGCACATGATAACACAATGCATGTAAATATACAAAATTTGACAAATGTGAAGGAAGTCAAAAGTTTTGTTTATTAGTGTTTCGTGCCTATTTAGGCTTGAACCTATGTAATGGATATGAACCATCATGATGGTGTCTAGTAATGGTTCCAGTTACCTACGTAAAGAGAGGTGATGACTCTTATGATGGTCTATGCCATTTAGAGTTTGAGACTTACGTGTAAAAGTGTTATGAAATCGGATTAAATCATTGCAAACAAAAACTAAATAGCAAGGAGATTTACGTGAAAAACCTAAATAGGAAGAATTATAGGAGAGCACGAGTAAAACAATTTACAATAATTGAGGGTTACAAGAGAGTTTTGGAAGAGGAAGAAAGCTGCCCTAAAAAGCGCCTAAAATGACTACAAAATGCTAAGCCAACATAACATATATATAAATGGGTTTAAAAGGCAAATGTTAAGAAAGTAAAATTAAAAATAGTTATCCTATCCATCATATTTTCTCCAATGATAATTATCATATCTATCATATTTGATTGCATATTTTAAGATATATTTTATTTTTTATTTTCAAAGTTTGAAATTCAAGATAACATCAACAAAAAGGTATCCTGTGAATATGATTTAGCACAATAACTTTCAGAGAGGACCTCTAGAGAACCACTCAAAAAGAGAGGGATGTTGATCCTTATTAATGCTTTAAATATCCAAGTATTAAGGACAATAAGTGCAAAAAAGACAAAGAATGAATCATAAGAAACCAAAGTCAATATGAAAGATCATATCAATTAAAAATTATTTTTATAGAAAGAAAGTAGTTCATTATATAATTTATGTTTACATTAGTTGATCTAATACTTATTTTATTTGTGGCACTTATATATTTACAACCATTTGTCTCATGTTATATTTTGTATGTTATATCGTTTGATTACTCATTTAATTCAAATGTTATGTTTTATTATTTATAAAAAAATGTGTTGTAGTCATTCTCATACTTTCATAAAATTATGTTAGTGATTCAATGTTACTCAAATACTAATTATATTTTTTAGATACTCCAATCATTTATAATGTGAGCATAGGATGAGAAAGAGTGCCTTACTTCTTGAATTTATACATTTGCATAGTTTTTCCTAGTGCAAAGATAAATGTAATATCAATTGATGTTTTTCAAATACCATATTTTATGTGTAAAATTATTTATTAAAATGATATGACATTATTTTTGGATGACAAGTGTACATCAAGTTAACTACATAAGTGCAGTCATTGCAACCCAACTTTGCATATTAATTACAAGTTAATCATGCTTAGGCAAGTTGAGTAGCAACAATAAGGTTAAGTTATGAGATTTATGTCTTATTACATTCCTATTTTCACGAAAAATTCACTTATTTTTGTTTACTATATTGGATTATCTTCATGTTGACCACACTGTGAATGTTGCATTTTCTTTTTAGTATCTAAAATGTTATAGATGCATGTTTTAGTTATTTCTATCTCAAATTTTTTTTAAAAAATCTATAAATTAAACATATCTCAAAATCATAATATGTATGTTCTCAATTACCCCAAAATAATTCTATTAAAAGGTTCATTTCTTGATAGAGTCAGCATGTGTTTTACTGATTTTGAACAAAGTACAATAAATTTGATGATATTAGAAGATATTTATAAAATAAAATAATTCTTAATAAACAATGATAAAAAATGATAACATGAATAAAAGTTTTATATATAGATTAAAATCATTTCTTAATCATCGAGAAGATAATTTATTATCTAAGGTGAAAATATAGCCCCAAAAAGTGTCGAAAGCATGCAAGGAGAAATTTCTCAAAGGAACCTTTCAAAAAATCACACAAATCTCTTCAACTTATTCACACTAACATATATGGACCAATTACTTCAATTTCATTAAGAGATTATCATTATTTTCTAACACGTATTGATGATTCTAGCAAAAAAACATGGTTTATTTCTTAAAAGAAAATTCACAAACATTACAAATATTCAAAGAGCTCAAAGTCTTTTTGGAAAACCAAAGTGGCTATAAGATCATGGTGATGAGATCAGTTCAAGGAGGTGAATTCAAATCTAAGGAGTTTAAGGAATATTGTAATGCTCATGACATATGGAGGACATTAACTGCACCATATTCACCTCAACAAAATGATGTAGTAGATAGAAAAAATTGAATTATTCTTGATATGGTTTGAAGCATTCTAAAAACTAAGAAAATGCTTAAAGAATTTCAGGGAGAGGCTATTAATTGTGTAGTTTATTTGTTGAATAAATATCCAATAAAGAGTTTGAAATGATTAATTCTGCAAGAAGCATGGAGCATATTCAAGTTGATTAAATCATACTTCAAAATTTTTAGATGCATAACTAATGTACACATACTCGATCAAAAGAGGATCAAGTTAGACGACAAGAGTATTCCATGCATCTTCATTAGCTCTGATGCAAGATCTAAAGCTTATAAACTTTATGAACCAAAAGAAAAGAATGTTATTATAAATCATAATGTATAGTTTCATAAAAATGATATGTGGGATTAGAAAAGAAACTCAATAATGATAATAGAAGAAGAAAAAATTATTTAAAAAATGAAGAAGTTATACCACTATCATCTCCTACATCTTCACCGTCATCATCATCAGATAAAAAAGGTCTTATAATACAACAGACTAAAAGTATTTATGATCTATATAAGGTAATGAGTACTCTTAATCTTATTTATTTTTTGCAAATAAAAAAATTATTACTTTTAATGACATAATAAAAAATGTGAAAGGGAAGAAGGTTATGAATGAGGAGATAATTTTTATTGAAAAGAATAAAATAAGATAGCTTACTAATTTACCAAGGGATATAAACAGTAGTGTAAAGAAGGCTTATAAAGTTAAGAAGAATGTATAGTAAGAGGTTTAAAAAACTAGGACTATCTCTTTTTCCTGTGAATTTGAACTTAGACTTTAGAGAATTAAATCTTTTCTTCTCTTCTTTTTTATTAGCTGTCAACAAATTGATTTTCAGCTCAACTATGCAAGCATGCTCCAGTAACTCCATAGTTTATTGTTCGGACTGCTACTAAAGCTCCCCGAATTTCGTCTCGTAAGCCTCGTCAAAACATGTAACATCATTGTTCTTCGGGTGTTACTAAATAAGGTATATATTTAGTCAGGTGGGAGAATTTGATTTCATATGCGATAACTGACATATTACCTTGCCTGAGATTTTTCAACTCCTCCATCATTTTGGCTTTGATTGAAACGGGCATATACCATTGCTCAAATTCTTCTGTGAATTCTTCCCAGGAGATGTATTTCATTGGTCGACTTGAAAATTGAAGCTGATGTCAAGAACTCCACCATAGTCTAGCAGCATCCTTTAGTACCAAAATTGCCAATGCCACATTTATGTCAGCTAGGCAAGACATCCCTTCAAAGATAATATTCATTTGCTCTAGCCAGTTTTCAGCAATTATATGATCCTCTTCCCCAAACAAAAGAAGGATAATGCATCCACTGAAATTGGTCAACCACTAAGTCAATAGATGCCTCTCCTCTATGGCTACCAGTGCTTCCAATTGTTCATGACAAAGAGACTAAGGTTTGCACTAATTCATATTGCGTATCTCGTTGCTGCTCTCATTCTTTACCCTTAACTACATTTTCAGAGTCAGATTCAGATCTTTCCATGGTTTGGAGTATGTTACAATCCTACAAAACCACATAGGATATTTAACAGCTAACGTCTAAGCTAAAAGTTACACTAAAGATGCAATGCATATGCTGTGTTGGTGTCCTCACACCCATTTCCCACCTATTCCTAAACCAAAAGCTCTTATACCACCTCTATAAAGCCCCAACCTCAACAAGTACCACTAGAGAACAAAATCAACATCAGGGATTTTTTTTGTCGTTACAACATCGAGTGAGGACAAGAAACAAAACCCAATGGTGAGACAAACCTCAACTCCTATTCTAACCCATTTCAAAAACAAACCATAGAACTTGACTAAAATATTTATATAGTGACTTGAAAAGAAAAAAAATAAACACAGACATATTTTTAAAAGTTTACTCACATTAATCCCTCTCCTCTCTTACACATCTAGTGAAAAGGACTCTCCTGTAGTGCAACTTTCTCAGCTCTCGATATATTGGTTTCATGGGATGCATGACCTGTGATGTAGCTAAATGAGATTTGACAAATCTTAGTAGATAAATCCATAATAATTAACCAAGTATGAAAGAGAAATCAAATGAACAGACATACCATGAATAGTGAAGATGAATCGTATGCATAAAACTAAAACCATACAAGATGTCATATATAATGCCAGATGAAAAACCAAAAGAAATGTCAGTTCCTTATTATTTTCAATTATAGGTGTGCTATTATCGGGCCCGATTCCTTTGAAGCATTATCCTCTATGGATCCAATCAAAAAATAACCTCCAACTGACATCCAACCCAGCACATAACACTAGGCAGATATCTAATCTGAAGATCGATACCCTGTGATCCAACATGCTGGGTCTAGTGCCACATGCAGGTATGGTACCTATACCCTACGATCCAACACGCTAGGCTTGGTGTAAATCATCATGGGGTCATAGCATATAACACTAGGTTATATCTAATCCAAAGATCGATACCCTACAATCCAACACATTGGGCCTAGTGGTAAGAATAATGCTCTTTGGGAATCTCATTTTTACTGTCATTTTTCAACTATCAATTCAGATAATTGTGTCATATTAAAGAGAAATTAAATACAGCTCCAATTCTAGTAATGCCAGAATGCTCAAAAGGTTATCAGATATACAGTGATGCCTCGTCTATGCTGTGTATTGATGTAACATCACAAGGTAATTACATTTGCATCTAGATAGCTTAAGTTACATAAAAAGAATTATCATGTGCATGATTTGGAGCTAGCAACTATAATTTTTGCCTTAAAAATTTAGAAATATTACTTCTACGGAATAAAATGTATGATATTTACTGATTATCAGAACTTAAAATATATCTTCACTCAAAAGGAATTAAATTTTAAGCAAAAAAGATGGTCGGAATATATTAAAGATTTTGATGTAAAAATCACATATCATCCAAGTAAAGCAAATATAGTAACATAATTTTTGTTATTTCAAACTTAATAATTTTTTTTATTTATTCCTCTTTGTTTAATCTTAAAAGGGTTATATTTCTTAATGTGTATAGTATAATAGTGATTAAGTATTAGGGTTTCTTATTTTTTAGAAAAGAATTAACTTGAGATATATGATGATTTTTGAAAGATTATTCTTATATCAAAGATAATGCATGATATTTATGTCTTATTGCCTTCCCATTTTCATGGCAAATTTACTTGTTTTCATTTACTATATTGGATTTACTTGATGTTGACCAAATCGTGAATGTTGCATGTTCTTTTTAGGATCTAGAATTATATAGATCTAGGTCTTTTGTATTTCTATCTCAAAAATTTATTTTATAATCTTGTTATTAAACATATATGAAAATCAAAATATGTATGTTCTCAATATCCAAAAAAAATTTATTAAAATATTTCTTTCTTTATAGGAACAACATGTGTTTTACTTGTTTTGATGATTATGACTAAAATATATAAACATTTATGACATGAGAAAGTATACATAAAATGTAATGATATTTAATAGACAATGATAAGACATGAAACTCTGAATAAAATTTTTAAATAAAGATTAAAACCATTTATTAATCTTTGATTAGTCATTCATCACCTAAGGTTAAAATATAATCCAAAATACGTTTTAATTTTCAGGAAATATTGAAAGATCCAAATGCAATTAAGTAAAATATTATATTTGAACAGGTAGATATGAAAAAGACAATGCCTACAAGGCATTGAGTTGATCGAGGCCCTTCAATAAATGATTTGTATGCATTATAAAGAGAATCATTTCTTTTAGTTTGACAAAATGCCATCTAAATAACTTATTAAACTATCTTCAAATGTAAAAGGCAGATAGGTAAACCTTGTCTAATTCTTGCTCAATTGGCAGAATAGACCGGAAACAATTTTAGCATTTCTAAATAATTAAAAACTGGCATACGCCTGTTAAAAAAAAATTAAATAACTATTAAACAGACAAATTCCGATGCTATAAAAAGGGCAGGCTAGAGATCATGGAAGCCAAGCAAGCAACCCACTTGGCATCCAACGTACACATGGCAGCCACGTCTAGTCTCCTTCTCTCTAGCCTCCTCGCCCTTCTCCTCCTTCAACCCTCTCCCTCTACCGCCAACGAAGGAAACGTCCTCCTCACCGGCGATACCCTCCCCACAAACGGCGAGCTTTCCAACTCCAAAGCCGTCTTCGTCATCCAAAACGACTGCAACCTCGTCCTCTACAATAATGGCAAAGGCTTCGCATCCAAAACGTACGAAGCGGGCGTGAACTGCACCTTGTCCCTCAACGACCGCGGCCAGCTCCTCATAAAGTCCAGTAATGGTACCCTGGTGTGGTTCACCCCAAGGGGACCGATCGGGAAGTACGCGGCCGTCCTCCGGCCGGACGGGCAAGTCGGCATCTTCGGCCCACAGTTGTGGTCAACACCGGAAGTCTGGGCGATGAAAAGGGTAGTGGACCCCATGAAATTCAGCACCGCACCCAGCGACAGAAACCTGCTGTTCTCGTCGCAGTTGCTCAACGAAGGGCAGAAGCTGCAGACCAGAGACTACAACTTCATGGTGGGGAAGGATTGCGAACTGGCGTTGGCCAAGGAGACTGGCAACAGCCTGCTCTGGGGGAGTCGGACGAAATTGAAGGGAGACCACTGCTACGTGAGGCTCAACTACCGAGGTCAACTCGCCGTCCTCAACGACTTCAACAATAAGCTATGGGTTAGCGGTCCGCCGAAGCAGGAAGGAGTCCACGTTCTCGTTCTGCAGATCAACGGAGCGGCGGCGATCTACGGCCCCGAGCGCTGGACGACGGCGGCTCTTTGATTTGTCTTTTAATCAATGCTCCATTGACTGCTTGCAATGTGTCGTATCCTTTTACTCTCACCACAATAAAATAGGTCGTCGCTCGCTTGGAGTTGCCGACCGTGGATCAACATACGTGTTTGATTGCCGTCTATATGACATGTGTCTTCTCCTCTGCGTTTTCATGTTATTTTTCATTGCAGTACAGATTTTACTGTTGAATAAACTTTGCGTATTGTTGATGTTTCTTTTTTCATTAGATCCTATTCAAATGAAGCTATCCAATTCAATTTCGTGGTCGCATCAGCTGAGTTGTTCATGGCTTTGAAAATATAAGATATCATGTAGTGACCAAATAGAAAACAGAGAGAAAGATGAAATGACATATGTGGTAAGCTAAAGTTTCCCTTTAAAACCTGAGTAAAATTAATGAAAATGACAATCAAGTCAACCTTCAAGCAAACTTTAACATACAAATGAACAAGAAAAAAAAAACTAAGAAACAAAATCAGTATCATGACACTATACCACTTAAAAGAACAAAATGATAAAAGAGATCATCTACACATTGACAACAAGTACAATGTCTCTATTGTAATCACAAGCAATAGTTACACTATATGTCATCTTGTTACATGTCATCAAATTATGAAAATTAACATCTATCAAACTATTAAGAGGTGTTATTTAGACTAGAAGTGTTCTATGAGAATACATTATATACTTTATGACTTCATCTCAAAATGTTATTCAAATTAAATGAGACATTCGAAAATACTTCTTATAATATAATAGTTAAAATTAAAATAAAAAAAGAATTAATGAACTTAAATGTTATGGTATCATTAATAATTAAAAAAAATAACTAAATCAATGAAAATATTATATAGGTAAAGGGATATTAATGCATTATATTAGTGCACCTAAATGAATAATTTTATTATCATGTCAATTTATAAAATAAGTTTTATTATTTTGTATATATTATGATATATTGCTTGACTCAGCATATGACATAATCCTAAAAAAAATAATATTTTAGATGTATATTATATAATATTTTTCAGTTGAACCAATGTATATTTCTTAGCAATTTTTTGTCTTAACGATTATAGGTAAAAGTGATGCTTATCAAGGGCCTTCGAAAGAGTAAAGAGATCATAAGCTGATTAGCTATCTAGTTTATTTATTTTAATTTTGCCTTAATTGTTATATATTAAGGTAACTTTTAATATTATAATAATATTACCATGACAATGAGGACAGCTTCAATATTAATATATGTATTTTTATTTTTGTCATAATGGTTGTTTTATTAACATGACTTAGGGAATGATTATTGTATCTTTTATGTAGTTTTATTTAGATTTAATTATTTCATTATGTGATTGGATATTTTATAAAAAAAAACATAAAAAATGATTTAAAAAAGTTATTGGTGCCACAAGCTTTACAACTTATTAGACATGTAACTCTAAAGGATTCCTCTCATCAACTTCTCAATAGTATCAGGATGAACTTCAGAAAGAGATATCAAGTAAAGAGACAATGACATAATAATACTTTTAATGAGAATATTTCTCCCAACAAGTAATATAACCTTAGTTCGCCACCCCACCCCACTCCAAACAAAAATTTTAGATTAAACTAAATCAATGATACGTTGGAATTTAAGATAAGTAGGTCTATGGCTATTAATGGGTAATAATTGCACCTTGCCCTTCACTACTAAGTCCTAGGTGCCATGTACATCTGATTTTCTTCATCGACCGTGGTGGTAATCCTTTTGTACTTGCAGCTTAAGCCCTTTTCTTAAACTGCCACTACCCTAGTTCATAATATTAGAGTTCATTTCCAATCAATCTTTCTTATTGCCAAGAGGTTCAAAATTTACCAATGACTATGATAGAGTTGTTCTTTATTATGATCTAAGAACTTGTAGATGCTTACATTAAAAGGGATCTATTAATATAAAGAGAATAAGTTAGAAGTCAAAATGATTGTAACTAAGAAAAGCTATTGAAGAGAGATAATGTTGTGAATAACTAAAGTTTTTATTATTTCTCAATATGACTTCAATCTTTTTATGAAGGCTGGCATATGCATTTTTATTATTACTTTCATAAACTTTTGGTTAGTTTATCTATTGTAATTAGCTAACCTTATTTTTTATTGAACCTAGTTTTAAACCCCGATTAACAATTGAAGCAATTAGTTTAAGCTCACTTAAAATATACAACATAATTACAAATTTAAATTTATTTTATTGATAAAAAAAATGTTAAAATTAATATGTAGAAAAACTTAAGTGGTCGAGTTGTTATTTTGTTTCTGCATTTTTTAAACACAAATTTGTACATTTTTTCAAGCATTATTTAATAATTTAATTAATATAAAAAATAAATTAATACTTAATATTAAACATTAAACCTTACTTATAATTAAAAATTTCTTATCTCATCTTGATACCTATTTTGACGTACTTAAATAACATTAGATGATATGCTGAACAATTTATATGATAGCTTGATTTAATTGAAGCCATAATTAATAAGTCACATACCTAATTTAAAATGGTAAGCGTCGTTATTATTAAAAACCCAACCCCACTTATCTGAGATGAACCATTAGAAGAATATCATGATATAACTAAGAATAATAAGGTGGATAGAAGATCTCATCCTCTTAAAAACTATTGAGATATGGACATCTATAATAAAATTTATATTAAATCACTAGCATTTGATGATGTATATGACCTTAAAATTTTCACAGTAGTTAACCCAAATAAAGGATTTTTTTTTTTCGTATGGATGTGATGATTATGAGAATACTAGCTTTGCAAAAAAAATGAAATAAATAAGTCATGCTAAGATAATTTTGACAAATATGTTGACCATGAAAAAAGTTTAGGTAAAGGATCTCTGATAGAGATATTTTAAAACATGTATTATCCTAAGTACCACAATAAGAGTTGCACAGATAGCTACATACATTATGATAAGAAAATTCCACTATTATGAAATATTTGAATACTTTCAAAGATATAATTGCTACAATAGATTATCACGATATCCAGCAATCATTAGAAAATAAGTTTATTTTGTGACTTGGATTTAAAATTAAGAACAATGAGTAATATAATCCTTAGACACTTAAAGAGGCAAATAAGTTGGCTCAACTAATAGAGAGAATTAAGAGGTCAGTTAGTAACTTTGAACTTTATTCAAAGCACAATGTTCATCTACCAAGGCACCCAATGGCTATCATTAAATCGAGTTTGTCGTATTGTTTTATTACATAAAATACCATTGTTATAATTGATAATAACCTCTAGAACTAGATTTGAGTATTATCATGGCTTTGAAAGTGACCTCTTGTGTTGAGTCATAAAGTATTAATGGTACATCATAAGAAGTATCAATATAATGTTATCCTAAATCTTAAGAAAAAAAGCTGAGGAACATAATATAAGTAAAAGAAGAAATCACCTCACTATTGAGAAGGGATATTATGAAGAAAATAATAAGCATATAGGTGTCATAAGATGTCATTTGTGTATAAAGAAGAAACTAAGAACTGGCAAAATAAAAATATTTTAGTACCTTTGTGACTTGTAATAATAAGATATTAAGATTGTTGATAGATAATGGAAGTATCATGAAGGTGATTTTTATTTATACACTCAAAAGGACCAACCTCTAATATGAAACTAATCCCTAACCAGTTTTTATAATCTAGTGAATTGTACTCTTTTAATAATCATTACTATATATTATCATGAACCATACTCCTTTACTAGTCATCGTTATGCATCAACATCCTGTAATTGAGTTATGGTCTCACGTGCCTAAAGCCACAACCATCCATGATGATCTTGCTATCGCCCAATCCGACTTCTCCTAATTACAACTCTTATCTATGTAGGAATGGTCAAGCCACTAGAAAATGTTTAATTATGATGTTAGAGAAAACTTGTAGTTATTTATAAAATCTTTATGTTATAAATATTATGATAAAAATAACATTAAATATTTTAGGTGATTTGATCTAAATTTAAATTTATGTTTACTCCCACTCTAATAACCAGGTTTACTCTACTAAACACCTCAACAAATGACAAATAGGTGAATACCTTTGCAAATGTAATCCATAAGGGGACAATGAAATGCATAAAAAAGCCAATAACAACAAAGGTTTATAGGAGTCTTATATAATAATGACAAAAAACAAATACAAGAGGTTTACAATAATAGCTTGATAAAGAAACATTAACATTTACAACAATTGCTTTATACAGAAACATATAGCATTTAACAATTTTGTAAGGGGCACAATCTATGTAAATGACATATGAAATGATGTTTCAAGTAAATGAACCAAATGGAAGAGAGGGATGCACTTGAAAACTACTTTTGAACAATCCCTTCCACAATCACTTTGTTGGAATGCTTAGGTAAAAGGCTAAACCATAAGTCATCTCTTGGATTTTAAAAAGCTATGTATTAATTTGAATTGGCTTTTTTTTCAAGTATTCTAAAAAAGATTTTATAAATAAGGAATGTTTAATATGCTTTTTAAGGCAACCTTAATAGTTACCCAATAGTTATTTTTTTTATTTCGAAGATATGTAACTCATCATTGCCTTGCTTACACCATATGATTAGAAGGATTATGCTATTATACTTGGATTGAAGAGGACAATGAATAGACATCACGTGATGCTTTGTGAGAAGAATGATTGTATAAAGAGAAGCTCTTAACAAGTTCTAAGTAGAGTAATACAACAATGAATTTTTTAATATTGGTTATTAAGAGAGAGATTCTAATATTTATATGAGGTATCATAGTCCTAAGATGTCGATGCATCATTTAAAGATAGAATGTACTTAGGTCAAGATAAGATGGTTAAAGTAATTAATATCTTGACATAATGAGATTTAAATGTCATATTTCGTGTTAGATACTTATGTATTATATTGTATGAAATTCTTTAGTTTTTATTTCACTTGGGTAACTCATATATTGATTGTATTTTTATGATATCATATATCATATTAAACTAAATTCTCTAGTTGTGTTATCACTAAACATAGTTAGCCCCAAATATAGATCATACTTTATGATAATAAATATCATATCATAAAATTGACTTAACATACAAACTAGGGCATTAATCAGATACTTTGATCAAGCTTAATATAAGTATAATGTCTTAGTCATATTATATGATAATCATATCATATTGTATTATTATTATAATTTTGCTACTTTAGGTTTAATTTTTTCTCTTTCTAATTCCTACTTGATTAACCCTAAAAGGAAGATGTTTCTTAATGTAAACATAGTTAATAGTAAAACTAAGTTCTTAATTTGTGAAAACTCATATTTTATAAGAGTTAACTTGGCATGTGTCACAAGAATACTATCATAAGTATTGATATTTTACTATAATAAAATAAAAATAAGAGTTGCTCTAGAAAGTCACCACACCATCAATATAAAGTACCACCATATCTGCTTAATGTAAAAGTTGTTAGCCACACATCTAATATCATTATTTTTATATTAATGTTAATAAAAATATTCAAAATAAAATATTAATAATCAAGAATATACAATTTTGTTATTATCAAACCTTCACATGAGGGCATAGGTTAACAATCTCTATTCACATTCAAACTTCTCGCTCTCTTTTGTGAGCTACATGATTGTGAATCGACCATATCCAGGCTTACAGCAATCAACCCAAGGAGCACCCATCTTATTGCCAATCAACCTTCCCACGATCGAGCCAAATTCATCTAGTATAGATTTTCTACCCTACACTACTAAATTAATGTTTGATTTCAAATCTTCTAAAACAAAATTAACCCATCGTTGATTATGACCAAGGACCTTGAAGGACCCTAAAAAAATTTTATTTTTTAGGCCAAACGTAGAGCTCAATCTTTTGGTGCTCTCAACCATTGGTGCTTGCATCTTGGCATCATCACAAGCACATGAAGTAATGTTGGCAAGACAAACAAAATAATCTTTAAGGATTTTACTTAACACTAACATATGATTGGTGGACAACGATTAACCGAAAAGCTCCAATTAAGAGTAAATACCACTAATAACATATCAAGAGCAAAAAAATCATTATTTAAATTACAATATGAAATAATTGTTGAGCACATTCAAAAAACATCATGATAGGTTTCAATTTAGGTGAGTTGTCATAGTTTGCTTTTTCTCAACTATAGAACATTTGTAAATTGCTGAGCTGCAAGATTGGGTAATTAAGGCTTTGCTGTTAAGCATAAGAGTTTTACAAAGTGAGGACAGTGAAACATAACATCTTAGACAACTGTTTTTGATGCATGAATGACATACAAATGTCTTGTTAACTTTACTTAAACCATTTGCTTGGGAAACATTATTTCGTCCACATTCAGTTGTTTGTATTTGCTGTTCATTGAAATACTAAATTTGCTTGAATTTTTCATTTTACTGTTGTCTTTAATGGACAAATGTCTTCTTTGAAGGCAATTTTCATAAAAGAGGATTCCAGGATTGGTCAACTCAAGAGCCTTGCAAAACCTTCCTTCCTTGAAATTGAATTAAGGTGACAAATAATAAAAAAAAAATACATTATTTGAAATTGTGTTTGATAAAAATGAATTCAATCTTACCATTATTTTTGCAACTGATATCAAATTAGTGAAAATAGTTACCTAAAGTATGTTGAGCAAAGAAACTTTTTGAAGCACCTTACTCGTTTAACCAAGATCTCTTGTCTCTTTTTAAAGCAAGCATCTCGACCAAAGAGCATTTCTAACAGCTTTTTCACCATTGATGTTTCTTGTTTGTCTTCCCCAAGTAGCAACATGAGATGCTAGAACTATTTTCTATGATAGAATGACTTAACTCTCAAAAACGCTTACTAGGCTCCTTCCAGTTCTACCATTGCTACTTTTATTACTACCTTCCCCTTGCTTGAATTTGGGCTCTTCGTTTTACTCTTTTTCTTTGTAGTTGTTAGTTTGTATCTTAAATGTTGAAAATATAGAAATTATTATTAATATATAACTCTTAAATAAGTGAGTCATGAAAAAAATCTACAATTAATCCGAAATCTATAGTTATGAAAACAAAACTTAATAGATCATTTTAAAAAATGTTTTGAATGATCAAATTAGTTATTTATCTTTCAAATTAGCTTATTTAGCATTATTAGATACTTTTATAATAATATAATCTTAATAGAGATTACTTAATATAATTGAGAATATTTCTTATTTCAATTATAAACATATTTTTAAAATTTATTTCTAGATATACAAATATGTGATATATTCAACGATAAAATATATGAGATTCAAAAATCAACTAAGTCTTCTAATTTTCTTTTTTTATTTATTCTTATAAATAAATCATCCAATTATGATTCGAACATTTAGTATTATTAATTTTGACCTAAGGCACCACAATGTCTCCCCTTCTAAAGCATGAAATGAATACTTTTTGATAAAAAATACAAAGGATCTTTACAAAACAAATTCAATCTCATCACGATAAGATTTCATTGAGTCACATGAATGAGCTTCTTCTTGGATACAAGATGTTGATTATTGACCTTGTTAATGTTAAATTCCTTGGTCCTTTAAGGAGACAAGAAAGTATTACATCTCTTGCTCTATCATTGCTGCTTCATCAATAAAAGCATGAATATGAAATGATCAAAACAATTAAAATTATTGTTCATAATTTGCTAATATAAAATGGGTAAAAAAAAGGGGTAATTGCCTGTCTTTGTGCTTTCTCTCAATGCCTTGGATTGGTTAATAACAATGCAATAATGTTTTTTTTAATTATTAATTTTAAAATATCTTGTAAATTTTTTTTTTAACACAAAAATTGTCTCCAAATATATTCTTTATAATTTTATCACATAAATTTTTTTATTTTTTATCGATATAGAAGATGGAACAGTGGAACGAAAGCTTCCGACTTCAAACTCAGTCTCACTACTGTCTTCCAAACCCACGTGTTATGTGAACAATAATTCTTAACTAATCATGATTATGTGCTATGGGAATCATACTCCTTTATTAGTCATTGTTGTCAACCATCATTATATAATTGAGTCACAATCTCAAATGCTTAAAGTCACAACGATCAACGAGCACCTTGTTATCACATAGTTTGACTTCTCATAATTGCAACTCTTATCTTTGTAAGAATGGTCAAGCCATTGAAGTGTGGTAAATTGAGATTTTGAAAAACTTTTTATAGTTATTTTAAAAACCTTTGTATTTTAAATGTTATAATGAAAATAACCTCAAATATATTAGATATATCAAATATGTTAGATGATTCAATTCAAACTTAGATATATTGTTACTCCTAATATAATAAATAGGCTTCTCTACTGAGCACTTTTAACCAAAAGACTAGTAGACAAATACCTTTTAAAATGTGATCCAAAAGAGACAATTGCATAGCATAATGGAGTTAATAACAACAAAGGATCACATGAGTCTAGTACAAGGATGACAAGGAAATAAAATAGAGTTTTATAATAATAGCCTAATAAAGCATCCTATAATATTTACCAATTCTATAAGTGTCAGTCTACATAAATGACATAAAATAAAGTTTCCATGTAAATGAAATAAATGGCAGAGGAGGATGCACTTGAGGACAACTTTTCAATAATCTCTTCCAAAATCACTTTTTTTCAATGCTGTGGTGGAGAGAATATAAAAAGCAAAACCACAATTCACCTCATGGTTTTAAAAAAACAATGTATTAATTTTGTTTTTGCTTTTTTCTCAAGTATTTTGAAAGAAATTTTTTAGATAATGAATGCTTAATATGTTTCTTAAGGAAACCTAAATGGTTGGTCATTACATGATTTTGCTTCTATTCCTATCGTACAATCAGAAAGATCATGTTATAGAACGACATGTAAGATTAAAGAAGATGAGAAGTAAATTCTAGGTGAAGTCATAAAAGATGAATCATTATATAATGAACAACTCCTGACAAATATTTAGATAAAAAAGTAGTACATAAATAAATTGTCAAATACTAGCTATTAAGATAATAATTCTAGTGATTATATGACATGTCATTGTTTTAAAATATTGAGATACTCTTTTAAAATAACACTTATTTAAATTAAGATAAGACTATATAATAGAATAAATCTTAACATTATGAGATAGAATATCACATGTAGGATACTAGTGATTAAATTGACCAAGTGTTGTACCATACTGTCTAACAATTTTTTTTATCAGTGTTTTTAGTTCTTACAAATGATTTTGTTATATAATATATATATTATATTATATGCAAGTTTTTAAATATTTTTATGTACTTAATTAATCATCATGGCATGATCATACTTGTATGATATGATACATAATATTTTATGAAATGATTTGTGTGCATTATAAAGAGAATCATTTATTTTAGTTTGACAAAATGCCATCTAAATAACCTATTAAACTATCTTCAAATGTAAAAGGCAGATAGGTAAACCTTGTCTAATTCTTGCTCAATGGTACCCTGGTGTGGTTCACCCCAAGGGGACCGATCGGAAAGTACGCGGCCATCCTCCGGCCGGACGGGCAAGTCGGCATCTTCGGCCCACTGTTGTGGTCAACACCAGAAGTCTGGGCGATGAAAAGGGTAGTGGACCCCGTGAAATTCAGCACCGCACCCAGCGACAAAAACCTGCTGTTCTCGTCGCACTTGCTCAACGAAGGGGAGAAGCTGCAGACCAGAGACTACAACTTCATGGTGGGGAAGGATTGCGAACTGGCGTTGGCCAAGGAGACTGGCAACAGCCTGCTCTGGGGGAGTCGGACGAAATTGAAGGGAGACCACTGCTACGTGAGGCTCAACTACCGAGGTCAACTCGCCGTCCTCAACGACTTCAACAATAAGCTATGGGTTAGCGGTCCGCCGAAGCAGGAAGGAGTCCACGTTCTCGTTCTGCAGATCAACGGAGCGGCGGCGATCTACGGCCCCGAGCGCTGGACGACGGCAGCTCTTTGATTTGTCTTTTAATCAATGCTCCATTGACTGCTTGCAATGTGTCGTATCCTTTTACTCTCACCACAATAAAATAGGTCGTCGCTCGCTTGGAGTTTCCGACCGTGGATCAGCATACGTGTTTGATTGCCGTCTATATGAAATGTATCTTCTCCTCTGCGTTTTCATGTTATTTTGCATTGCAGTACAGATTTTACTGTTGAATAAACTTTGCGTATTGTTGATGTTTCTTTTTTCATTAGATCCTATTCAAATGAAGCTATCCAATTCAATTTCGTGGTCGCATCAGCTGAGTTGTTCATGGCTTTGAAAATGTAAGATATCATGTAGTGACCAAATAAAAAACAGTGAGAAAGATGAAATGGCATATGTGGTAAGCTAAAGTTTCCCTTTAAAACCTGAGTAAAATTAATGAAAATGACAATCAAGTCAACCTTCAAGCAAACTTTAACATACAAATCAACAAGAAAAAAAAAAAAACTAAGAAACAAAATCAGTATCATGACACTATACCACTTAAAAGAACAAAATGATAAAAGAGATCATCTACACATTGACAACAAGTACAATGTCTCTATTGTAATCACAAGCAATAGTTACACTATATGTCATCTTGTTACATGTCATCAAATTATGAAAATTAACATCTGTCAAACTATTAAGAGGTGTTACTTAGACTAGAATTGTTATATGAGAATACATTATATACTTTATGACTTCATCTCAAAATGTTATTCAAATTAAATGAGACATTCGAAAGTACTTCTTATAATATAATAGTTAAAATTAAAATAAAAAAAGAATTAATGAACTTAAATGTTATGGTATCATTAATAATTAAAAAAAATAACTAAATCAATGAAAATATTATATAGGTAAAGAGATATTAATGCATTACATTAGTGCACCTAAATGAATAATTTTATTATCATGTCAATTTATAAAATAAGTTTTATTATTTTGTATATATTATGATATATTGCTTGATTCAGCATATGACATAATCCTAAAAAAAATAATATTTTAGATGTATATTATATAATATTTTTCAGTTGAACCAATGTCTATTTCTTAGCAATTTTTTGTCTTAACGATTATAGGTAAAAGTGATGCTTATCAAGGGCCTTCGAAAGAGTAAAGAGATCACAAGCTGATTAGCTATCTAGTTTATTTATTTTAATTTTGCCTTAATTGTTATGTATTAAGGTAACTTTTAATATTATAATAATATTACCATGACAATGAGGACATAGCTTCAATATTAATATATGTATTTTTATTTTTGTCATAATGGTTGTTTTATTAACATGACTTAGGGAATGATTATTGTATCTTTTATGTAGTTTTATTTAGATTTCATTATTTCATTATGAGATTGGATATTTTATAAAAAAAAAAAGAAAAAATGATTTAAAAAAGTTATTGGTGCCACTAGCTTTACAACTTATTAGACATGTAAATCTAAAGGATTCCTCTCATCAACTTCTCAATAGTATCAGGATGAACTTCAGAAAGAGATATCAAGTAAAGAGACAATGACATAATAATACTTTTTAATGAGAATATTTCTCCCAACAAGTAATATAACCTTAGTTCGCCACCCCACCCCACTCCAAACAAAAATTTTAGATTAAACTAAATCAATGATACGTTGGAATTTAAGATAAGTAGGTCTATGGCTATTCATGGGTAATAATTGCACCTTGCCCTTCACTACTAAGTCCTAGGTGCCATGTACATCGGATTTTCTTCATCGACCGTGGTGGTAATCCTTTTGTACTTGCAGCTTAAGCCCTTTTCTTAAACTGCCACTACCCTAGTTCATAATATTAGAATTCATTTCCAATCAATCTATCTTATTGCCAAGAGGTTCAAAATTTACCAATGACTATGATAGAGTTGTTCTTTATTATGATCTAAGAACTTGTAGATCCTTACATTAAAAGGGATCTATTAATATAAAGAGAATAAGTTAGAAGTCAAAATGATTGTAACTAAGAAAAGCTATTGAAGAGAGATAATGTTGTGAATAACTAAAGTTTTTATTATTTCTCAATATGACTTCAATCTTTTTATGAAGGCTGGCATATGCATTTTTATTATTACTTTCATAAACTTTTGGTTAATTTATCTATTGTAATTAGCTAACCTTATTTTTTATTGAACCTAGTTTTAAACCCCGAGTAACAATTGAAGCAATTAGTTTAAGCTCACTTAAAATATACAACATAATTACAAATTTAAATTTATTTTATTGATAAAAAATGTTAAAATTAATATGTAGAAAAACTTAAGTGGTAGAGTTGTTATTTTGTTTCTGCATTTTTTAAACACAAATTTGTACATTTTTTCAAGCGTTATTTAATAATTTAATTAATATAAAAAATAAAATAATACTTAATATTAAACATTAAACCTTACTTACAATTAAAAATTACTTATCTTATCTTGATACCTATTTTGACATACTTAAATAACATTAGATGATATGCTGAACAATTTATATGATAGCTTAGATTCAATTAAAGCCATAATTAATAAGTCACATACCTAATTTAAAATGGTAAGGGTCGTTATTATTAAAAACCCAACCCCACTTATCTGAGATGAACCATTAGAAGAATATCATGATATAACTAAGAATAATAAGGTGGATAGAAGATCTCATCCTCTTAAAAACTATTGAGATATGGACATCTATAATAAAATTTATATTAAATCACTAGCATTTGATGATGTATATGACCTTAAAATTTTCACAGTAGTTAACCCAAATAAAGGATTTTTTTTTTTCGTATGGATGTGATGATTATGAGAATACTAGCTTTGCAAAAAAAATGAAATAAATAAGTCATGCTAAGATAATTTTGACAAATATGTTGACCATGAAAAAAGTTTAGGTAAAGGATCTCTGATAGAGATATTTTAAAACATGTATTATCCTAAGTACCACAATAAGAGTTGCACAGATAGCTACATACATTATGATAAGAAAATTCCACTATTATGAAATATTTGAATACTTTCAAAGATATAATTGCTACAATAGATTATCACGATATCCAGCAATCATTAGAAAATAAGTTTATTTTGTGACTTGGATTTAAAATTAAGAACAATGAGTAATATAATCCTTAGACACTTAAAGAGGCAAATAAGTTGGCTCAACTAATAGAGAGAATTAAGAGGTCAGTTAGTAACTTTGAACTTTATTCAAAGCACAATGTTCATCTACCAAGGCACCCAATGGCTATCATTAAATCGAGTTTGTCGTATTGTTTTATTACATAAAATACCATTGTTATAATTGATAATAACCTCTAGAACTAGATTTGAGTATTATCATGGCTTTGAAAGTGACCTCTTGTGTTGAGTCATAAAGTATTAATGGTACATCATAAGAAGTATCAATATAATGTTATCCTAAATCTTAAGAAAAAAAGCTGAGGAACATAATATAAGTAAAAGAAGAAATCACCTCACTATTGAGAAGGGATATTATGAAGAAAATAATAAGCATATAGGTGTCATAAGATGTCATTTGTGTATAAAGAAGAAACTAAGAACTGGCAAAATAAAAATATTTTAGTACCTTTGTGACTTGTAATAATAAGATATTAAGATTGTTGATAGATAATGGAAGTATCATGAAGGTGATTTTTATTTATACACTCAAAAGGACCAACCTCTAATATGAAACTAATCCCTAACCAGTTTTTATAATCTAGTGAATTGTACTCTTTTAATAATCATTACTATATATTATCATGAACCATACTCCTTTACTAGTCATCGTTATGCATCAACATCCTGTAATTGAGTTATGGTCTCACGTGCCTAAAGCCACAACCATCCATGATGATCTTGCTATCGCCCAATCCGACTTCTCCTAATTACAACTCTTATCTATGTAGGAATGGTCAAGCCACTAGAAAATGTTTAATTATGATGTTAGAGAAAACTTGTAGTTATTTATAAAATCTTTATGTTATAAATATTATGATAAAAATAACATTAAATATTTTAGGTGATTTGATCTAAATTTAAATTTATGTTTACTCCCACTCTAATAACCAGGTTTACTCTACTAAACACCTCAACAAATGACAAATAGGTGAATACCTTTGCAAATGTAATCCATAAGGGGACAATGAAATGCATAAAAAAGCCAATAACAACAAAGGTTTATAGGAGTCTTATATAATAATGACAAAAAACAAATACAAGAGGTTTACAATAATAGCTTGATAAAGAAACATTAACATTTACAACAATTGCTTTATACAGAAACATATAGCATTTAACAATTTTGTAAGGGGCACAATCTATGTAAATGACATATGAAATGATGTTTCAAGTAAATGAACCAAATGGAAGAGAGGGATGCACTTGAAAACTACTTTTGAACAATCCCTTCCACAATCACTTTGTTGGAATGCTTAGGTAAAAGGCTAAACCATAAGTCATCTCTTGGATTTTAAAAAGCTATGTATTAATTTGAATTGGCTTTTTTTTCAAGTATTCTAAAAAAGATTTTATAAATAAGGAATGTTTAATATGCTTTTTAAGGCAACCTTAATAGTTACCCAATAGTTATTTTTTTTATTTCGAAGATATGTAACTCATCATTGCCTTGCTTACACCATATGATTAGAAGGATTATGCTATTATACTTGGATTGAAGAGGACAATGAATAGACATCACGTGATGCTTTGTGAGAAGAATGATTGTATAAAGAGAAGCTCTTAACAAGTTCTAAGTAGAGTAATACAACAATGAATTTTTTAATATTGGTTATTAAGAGAGAGATTCTAATATTTATATGAGGTATCATAGTCCTAAGATGTCGATGCATCATTTAAAGATAGAATGTACTTAGGTCAAGATAAGATGGTTAAAGTAATTAATATCTTGACATAATGAGATTTAAATGTCATATTTCGTGTTAGATACTTATGTATTATATTGTATGAAATTCTTTAGTTTTTATTTCACTTGGGTAACTCATATATTGATTGTATTTTTATGATATCATATATCATATTAAACTAAATTCTCTAGTTGTGTTATCACTAAACATAGTTAGCCCCAAATATAGATCATACTTTATGATAATAAATATCATATCATAAAATTGACTTAACATACAAACTAGGGCATTAATCAGATACTTTGATCAAGCTTAATATAAGTATAATGTCTTAGTCATATTATATGATAATCATATCATATTGTATTATTATTATAATTTTGCTACTTTAGGTTTAATTTTTTCTCTTTCTAATTCCTACTTGATTAACCCTAAAAGGAAGATGTTTCTTAATGTAAACATAGTTAATAGTAAAACTAAGTTCTTAATTTGTGAAAACTCATATTTTATAAGAGTTAACTTGGCATGTGTCACAAGAATACTATCATAAGTATTGATATTTTACTATAATAAAATAAAAATAAGAGTTGCTCTAGAAAGTCACCACACCATCAATATAAAGTACCACCATATCTGCTTAATGTAAAAGTTGTTAGCCACACATCTAATATCATTATTTTTATATTAATGTTAATAAAAATATTCAAAATAAAATATTAATAATCAAGAATATACAATTTTGTTATTATCAAACCTTCACATGAGGGCATAGGTTAACAATCTCTATTCACATTCAAACTTCTCGCTCTCTTTTGTGAGCTACATGATTGTGAATCGACCATATCCAGGCTTACAGCAATCAACCCAAGGAGCACCCATCTTATTGCCAATCAACCTTCCCACGATCGAGCCAAATTCATCTAGTATAGATTTTCTACCCTACACTACTAAATTAATGTTTGATTTCAAATCTTCTAAAACAAAATTAACCCATCGTTGATTATGACCAAGGACCTTGAAGGACCCTAAAAAAATTTTATTTTTTAGGCCAAACGTAGAGCTCAATCTTTTGGTGCTCTCAACCATTGGTGCTTGCATCTTGGCATCATCACAAGCACATGAAGTAATGTTGGCAAGACAAACAAAATAATCTTTAAGGATTTTACTTAACACTAACATATGATTGGTGGACAACGATTAACCGAAAAGCTCCAATTAAGAGTAAATACCACTAATAACATATCAAGAGCAAAAAAATCATTATTTAAATTACAATATGAAATAATTGTTGAGCACATTCAAAAAACATCATGATAGGTTTCAATTTAGGTGAGTTGTCATAGTTTGCTTTTTCTCAACTATAGAACATTTGTAAATTGCTGAGCTGCAAGATTGGGTAATTAAGGCTTTGCTGTTAAGCATAAGAGTTTTACAAAGTGAGGACAGTGAAACATAACATCTTAGACAACTGTTTTTGATGCATGAATGACATACAAATGTCTTGTTAACTTTACTTAAACCATTTGCTTGGGAAACATTATTTCGTCCACATTCAGTTGTTTGTATTTGCTGTTCATTGAAATACTAAATTTGCTTGAATTTTTCATTTTACTGTTGTCTTTAATGGACAAATGTCTTCTTTGAAGGCAATTTTCATAAAAGAGGATTCCAGGATTGGTCAACTCAAGAGCCTTGCAAAACCTTCCTTCCTTGAAATTGAATTAAGGTGACAAATAATAAAAAAAAAATACATTATTTGAAATTGTGTTTGATAAAAATGAATTCAATCTTACCATTATTTTTGCAACTGATATCAAATTAGTGAAAATAGTTACCTAAAGTATGTTGAGCAAAGAAACTTTTTGAAGCACCTTACTCGTTTAACCAAGATCTCTTGTCTCTTTTTAAAGCAAGCATCTCGACCAAAGAGCATTTCTAACAGCTTTTTCACCATTGATGTTTCTTGTTTGTCTTCCCCAAGTAGCAACATGAGATGCTAGAACTATTTTCTATGATAGAATGACTTAACTCTCAAAAACGCTTACTAGGCTCCTTCCAGTTCTACCATTGCTACTTTTATTACTACCTTCCCCTTGCTTGAATTTGGGCTCTTCGTTTTACTCTTTTTCTTTGTAGTTGTTAGTTTGTATCTTAAATGTTGAAAATATAGAAATTATTATTAATATATAACTCTTAAATAAGTGAGTCATGAAAAAAATCTACAATTAATCCGAAATCTATAGTTATGAAAACAAAACTTAATAGATCATTTTAAAAAATGTTTTGAATGATCAAATTAGTTATTTATCTTTCAAATTAGCTTATTTAGCATTATTAGATACTTTTATAATAATATAATCTTAATAGAGATTACTTAATATAATTGAGAATATTTCTTATTTCAATTATAAACATATTTTTAAAATTTATTTCTAGATATACAAATATGTGATATATTCAACGATAAAATATATGAGATTCAAAAATCAACTAAGTCTTCTAATTTTCTTTTTTTATTTATTCTTATAAATAAATCATCCAATTATGATTCGAACATTTAGTATTATTAATTTTGACCTAAGGCACCACAATGTCTCCCCTTCTAAAGCATGAAATGAATACTTTTTGATAAAAAATACAAAGGATCTTTACAAAACAAATTCAATCTCATCACGATAAGATTTCATTGAGTCACATGAATGAGCTTCTTCTTGGATACAAGATGTTGATTATTGACCTTGTTAATGTTAAATTCCTTGGTCCTTTAAGGAGACAAGAAAGTATTACATCTCTTGCTCTATCATTGCTGCTTCATCAATAAAAGCATGAATATGAAATGATCAAAACAATTAAAATTATTGTTCATAATTTGCTAATATAAAATGGGTAAAAAAAAGGGGTAATTGCCTGTCTTTGTGCTTTCTCTCAATGCCTTGGATTGGTTAATAACAATGCAATAATGTTTTTTTTAATTATTAATTTTAAAATATCTTGTAAATTTTTTTTTTAACACAAAAATTGTCTCCAAATATATTCTTTATAATTTTATCACATAAATTTTTTTATTTTTTATCGATATAGAAGATGGAACAGTGGAACGAAAGCTTCCGACTTCAAACTCAGTCTCACTACTGTCTTCCAAACCCACGTGTTATGTGAACAATAATTCTTAACTAATCATGATTATGTGCTATGGGAATCATACTCCTTTATTAGTCATTGTTGTCAACCATCATTATATAATTGAGTCACAATCTCAAATGCTTAAAGTCACAACGATCAACGAGCACCTTGTTATCACATAGTTTGACTTCTCATAATTGCAACTCTTATCTTTGTAAGAATGGTCAAGCCATTGAAGTGTGGTAAATTGAGATTTTGAAAAACTTTTTATAGTTATTTTAAAAACCTTTGTATTTTAAATGTTATAATGAAAATAACCTCAAATATATTAGATATATCAAATATGTTAGATGATTCAATTCAAACTTAGATATATTGTTACTCCTAATATAATAAATAGGCTTCTCTACTGAGCACTTTTAACCAAAAGACTAGTAGACAAATACCTTTTAAAATGTGATCCAAAAGAGACAATTGCATAGCATAATGGAGTTAATAACAACAAAGGATCACATGAGTCTAGTACAAGGATGACAAGGAAATAAAATAGAGTTTTATAATAATAGCCTAATAAAGCATCCTATAATATTTACCAATTCTGTAAGTGTCAGTCTACATAAATGACATAAAATAAAGTTTCCATGTAAATGAAATAAATGGCAGAGGAGGATGCACTTGAGGACAACTTTTCAATAATCTCTTCCAAAATCACTTTTTTTCAATGCTGTGGTGGAGAGAATATAAAAAGCAAAACCACAATTCACCTCATGGTTTTAAAAAAACAATGTATTAATTTTGTTTTTGCTTTTTTCTCAAGTATTTTGAAAGAAATTTTTTAGATAATGAATGCTTAATATGTTTCTTAAGGAAACCTAAATGGTTGGTCATTACATGATTTTGCTTCTATTCCTATCGTACAATCAGAAAGATCATGTTATAGAACGACATGTAAGATTAAAGAAGATGAGAAGTAAATTCTAGGTGAAGTCATAAAAGATGAATCATTATATAATGAACAACTCCTGACAAATATTTAGATAAAAAAGTAGTACATAAATAAATTGTCAAATACTAGCTATTAAGATAATAATTCTAGTGATTATATGACATGTCATTGTTTTAAAATATTGAGATACTCTTTTAAAATAACACTTATTTAAATTAAGATAAGACTATATAATAGAATAAATCTTAACATTATGAGATAGAATATCACATGTAGGATACTAGTGATTAAATTGACCAAGTGTTGTACCATACTGTCTAACAATTTTTTTTATCAGTGTTTTTAGTTCTTACAAATGATTTTGTTATATAATATATATATTATATTATATGCAAGTTTTTAAATATTTTTATGTACTTAATTAATCATCATGGCATGATCATACTTGTATGATATGATACATAATATTTTATGAAATGATTTGTGTGCATTATAAAGAGAATCATTTATTTTAGTTTGACAAAATGCCATCTAAATAACCTATTAAACTATCTTCAAATGTAAAAGGCAGATAGGTAAACCTTGTCTAATTCTTGCTCAATGGTACCCTGGTGTGGTTCACCCCAAGGGGACCGATCGGAAAGTACGCGGCCATCCTCCGGCCGGACGGGCAAGTCGGCATCTTCGGCCCACTGTTGTGGTCAACACCAGAAGTCTGGGCGATGAAAAGGGTAGTGGACCCCGTGAAATTCAGCACCGCACCCAGCGACAAAAACCTGCTGTTCTCGTCGCACTTGCTCAACGAAGGGGAGAAGCTGCAGACCAGAGACTACAACTTCATGGTGGGGAAGGATTGCGAACTGGCGTTGGCCAAGGAGACTGGCAACAGCCTGCTCTGGGGGAGTCGGACGAAATTGAAGGGAGACCACTGCTACGTGAGGCTCAACTACCGAGGTCAACTCGCCGTCCTCAACGACTTCAACAATAAGCTATGGGTTAGCGGTCCGCCGAAGCAGGAAGGAGTCCACGTTCTCGTTCTGCAGATCAACGGAGCGGCGGCGATCTACGGCCCCGAGCGCTGGACGACGGCAGCTCTTTGATTTGTCTTTTAATCAATGCTCCATTGACTGCTTGCAATGTGTCGTATCCTTTTACTCTCACCACAATAAAATAGGTCGTCGCTCGCTTGGAGTTTCCGACCGTGGATCAGCATACGTGTTTGATTGCCGTCTATATGAAATGTATCTTCTCCTCTGCGTTTTCATGTTATTTTGCATTGCAGTACAGATTTTACTGTTGAATAAACTTTGCGTATTGTTGATGTTTCTTTTTTCATTAGATCCTATTCAAATGAAGCTATCCAATTCAATTTCGTGGTCGCATCAGCTGAGTTGTTCATGGCTTTGAAAATGTAAGATATCATGTAGTGACCAAATAAAAAACAGTGAGAAAGATGAAATGGCATATGTGGTAAGCTAAAGTTTCCCTTTAAAACCTGAGTAAAATTAATGAAAATGACAATCAAGTCAACCTTCAAGCAAACTTTAACATACAAATCAACAAGAAAAAAAAAAAAACTAAGAAACAAAATCAGTATCATGACACTATACCACTTAAAAGAACAAAATGATAAAAGAGATCATCTACACATTGACAACAAGTACAATGTCTCTATTGTAATCACAAGCAATAGTTACACTATATGTCATCTTGTTACATGTCATCAAATTATGAAAATTAACATCTGTCAAACTATTAAGAGGTGTTACTTAGACTAGAATTGTTATATGAGAATACATTATATACTTTATGACTTCATCTCAAAATGTTATTCAAATTAAATGAGACATTCGAAAGTACTTCTTATAATATAATAGTTAAAATTAAAATAAAAAAAGAATTAATGAACTTAAATGTTATGGTATCATTAATAATTAAAAAAAATAACTAAATCAATGAAAATATTATATAGGTAAAGAGATATTAATGCATTACATTAGTGCACCTAAATGAATAATTTTATTATCATGTCAATTTATAAAATAAGTTTTATTATTTTGTATATATTATGATATATTGCTTGATTCAGCATATGACATAATCCTAAAAAAAATAATATTTTAGATGTATATTATATAATATTTTTCAGTTGAACCAATGTCTATTTCTTAGCAATTTTTTGTCTTAACGATTATAGGTAAAAGTGATGCTTATCAAGGGCCTTCGAAAGAGTAAAGAGATCACAAGCTGATTAGCTATCTAGTTTATTTATTTTAATTTTGCCTTAATTGTTATGTATTAAGGTAACTTTTAATATTATAATAATATTACCATGACAATGAGGACATAGCTTCAATATTAATATATGTATTTTTATTTTTGTCATAATGGTTGTTTTATTAACATGACTTAGGGAATGATTATTGTATCTTTTATGTAGTTTTATTTAGATTTCATTATTTCATTATGAGATTGGATATTTTATAAAAAAAAAAAGAAAAAATGATTTAAAAAAGTTATTGGTGCCACTAGCTTTACAACTTATTAGACATGTAAATCTAAAGGATTCCTCTCATCAACTTCTCAATAGTATCAGGATGAACTTCAGAAAGAGATATCAAGTAAAGAGACAATGACATAATAATACTTTTTAATGAGAATATTTCTCCCAACAAGTAATATAACCTTAGTTCGCCACCCCACCCCACTCCAAACAAAAATTTTAGATTAAACTAAATCAATGATACGTTGGAATTTAAGATAAGTAGGTCTATGGCTATTCATGGGTAATAATTGCACCTTGCCCTTCACTACTAAGTCCTAGGTGCCATGTACATCGGATTTTCTTCATCGACCGTGGTGGTAATCCTTTTGTACTTGCAGCTTAAGCCCTTTTCTTAAACTGCCACTACCCTAGTTCATAATATTAGAATTCATTTCCAATCAATCTATCTTATTGCCAAGAGGTTCAAAATTTACCAATGACTATGATAGAGTTGTTCTTTATTATGATCTAAGAACTTGTAGATCCTTACATTAAAAGGGATCTATTAATATAAAGAGAATAAGTTAGAAGTCAAAATGATTGTAACTAAGAAAAGCTATTGAAGAGAGATAATGTTGTGAATAACTAAAGTTTTTATTATTTCTCAATATGACTTCAATCTTTTTATGAAGGCTGGCATATGCATTTTTATTATTACTTTCATAAACTTTTGGTTAATTTATCTATTGTAATTAGCTAACCTTATTTTTTATTGAACCTAGTTTTAAACCCCGAGTAACAATTGAAGCAATTAGTTTAAGCTCACTTAAAATATACAACATAATTACAAATTTAAATTTATTTTATTGATAAAAAATGTTAAAATTAATATGTAGAAAAACTTAAGTGGTAGAGTTGTTATTTTGTTTCTGCATTTTTTAAACACAAATTTGTACATTTTTTCAAGCGTTATTTAATAATTTAATTAATATAAAAAATAAAATAATACTTAATATTAAACATTAAACCTTACTTACAATTAAAAATTACTTATCTTATCTTGATACCTATTTTGACATACTTAAATAACATTAGATGATATGCTGAACAATTTATATGATAGCTTAGATTCAATTAAAGCCATAATTAATAAGTCACATACCTAATTTAAAATGGTAAGGGTCGTTATTATTAAAAACCCAACCCCACTTATCTGAGATGAACCATTAGAAGAATATCATGATATAACTAAGAATAATAAGGTGGATAGAAGATCTCATCCTCTTAAAAACTATAGAGATATGGACATCTATAATAAAATTTATATTAAATCACTAGCATTTGATGATTTATATGACCTTAAAATTTTTACATTAGTTAACCCAGATAAAGGATTTTTTTTTTGTTCGTATGGATGTGATGATTATGAGAATACTAGCTTTGCAAAAAAAATGAAATAAATAAGTCATGCTAAGATAATTTTCAAAAAATATGCTGGCCACGAAATAAAGTTTAGGTAAAGGATCTCTGATAGAGATATTGTAAAACACGTATTATCTTAAGTACCACAATAAGAGTTGCACAGATAGCTACATACATTATGATAAGAAAGTTCCACTATTATGAAATATTTGTATATTTTCAAAGATATAATTGCTACAATAGATTATCACGATATACAACAATCATTAGAAAATAAGTTTATTTTGTGACTTGGATTAAAAATTAAGAACAATGAGTAATATAATCTTTGGACACTTAAAGAGGCAAATAAGTTGGCTCAACTAATAGAGAGAATCAAGAGGTAAGTTAGTAACTTTGAACATTGTTCAAAGCACAATGTTCATCTTCCAAGTCACCCAATGGCTATCGTTAAATCGAGTTTGTCGTATTGTTTTATTACATAAAATACCATTGTTATAATTGATAATAACCCCTAGAACTAGATTTGAGTATTATCATGGCTTTGAAAGTGACCTCTTGTGTTGAGTCATAAAATATTAATGGTACATCATAAGAAGTATCACTATAATGTTATCCTAAATCTTAAGAAAAAAAAGCTGAGGAACATAATATAAGTAAAAGAAGAAATCACCTCACTATTGAGAAGGGATACTATGAAGAAAATAATAAGCATATAGGTGTCATAAGATGTCATTTGTGTATAAAGAAGAAACTAAGAACTGGCAACATAAAAATATTTTAGTACCTTTGTGACTTGTAATAATAAGATATTAAGATTAATGATAGATAATGAAAGTATCATGAAAGTGATTTTTATTTATACACTCAAAAGGACCAACCTCTAATATGAAACTAATCCCTAACCAGTTTTTATAACCTGGTGAATTGTACTCTTTTAATTGTCATTACTATGCATTATCATGAACCATACTCCTTTACTAGTCATCGTTATGCATCAACATCCTGTAATTGAGTTATGGTCTCACATGCCTAAAGCCACAACCATCCATGATCATCTTGCTATCGCCCAATCCGACTTCTCCTAATTACAACTCTTATCTATGTAGGAATGGTCAAGCCACTAGAAAAGGTTCAATTATGATGTTAGAGAAAACTTGTAGTTATTTTGAAAATCTTTATGTTATAAATATTATATTAAATAAGTAAAGTTTTTATTATTTCTCAATATGACTTTAATTTTTTTATGAAGGCTAGCATATGCATTTTTTATTGTAACTTTCATTAACTTTTGGTTACTTTATCTATTGTAATTAGCTAACCTTATGCCATAATCTGATGTAACATCCAGCCCAATTGTTGTTTGTGTAGCTGATCAATTTTAAATTTTCAACTGACTTGTACCATATGCCATAATCTGATGTACCTTTAATATATCGAAGAACTCTCTTAGCAGCTGTGAAATTTTTTTGGCTCAGGCTACTCATGTATCTTGATAGTAAACTGGCAGCAAACATGATGTCTAGTTGAGTAGCTGTCAAATATAATAAACTCCCAACTAAGCTCCTATAAGTGGTGTCATCTGCCTTCTTTGCTCCATCTTGTATTTTCAGCTTCTTATTTGACATTAAAGGAGTTGCTACTGACTTACAATCTTGCATCTTGAATTTCTTTAGAATGATTTGTGCATATTTTTTTTTGTGATATAAAGATGCCTGTATTATCTTGGCATACTTCTATATCCAAAAAAGAATGCAGCAAGCCAAGATCACTCATCTCATATGTCTGCATCATATCTTTTTTGAACTCTTTTAGCATCTCCTCATTATTACCCCTGTAAATCAAATCATCAACATATAATGAGACAATTAAAATATCCGTACTTCGTTTCTTGGCATATAAAGTTGGCTCACTCTTGCTTTTCTTAAATTCTTTCTACGTGAAGTACTTATCGATCTGATTGTACCATGCTCTCGATGCTTGCTTTAAGCCATACAATGCCTTCTTTAGCCTGTAAACTTTGTTCTCTTCCCCTTCAGTGAGAAATCCTTCTGGCTATTCAACATATATTTCTTCTTCAAGATAGATAGACATTCAAGAAAGTAGACTTGACATCAAACCGATACAATCATCACTTCCTTTGAGCAGCTAGAGCAATAATTGTTCTTATTGTCTCTAGACTTGCTACAGGAGCATATGTCTCATAATAATCAATGCAATGTTTTTTTTAAACCTTTCGTCATGAGCCTTGCTTTATATTTTTGAACTGTGCCATCTGGATTTAGATTTGTCTTGTAAACTCATTTAACAACAATCACTTCACGGTCTTTCGGTCGATCTACCAACTCCTAAGTATTATTTTTTTCTATCATGTGAATTTCGTCTTCCATGGCTTTTACCCAGTTCTTGTGTTTTTTAGCTTCTTCAAACCTTTGAGGCTCAAGTAGTAAGAAATTACATGACTCGTACATTTTTATTAAACTTCATACTCGTCTCAGAGCTGACTATGGTGTTGTTAACTCTTCTGTGGGGCTAGTACTTGAACTCGAACTTGACTCATCTTGTCTTTGAGTGTCATCTGGACCATGCATCTCTATTACTGGAGTAATTGGCTATCCCAATGAAATAGTAGTTGGTGATGATTAATTTTCACGTATCTTCTCTTCTTCCCAATTCCATAAGCTTTCTCATCAAACACAACATCTCTACTGATTATTAATATTTTCTTTTCTAAATTGTATAATTTTTTACCCTTTTTGTTCCATCAACATAGCCAACAAATATGCATCTTTCACTCTTATCATCCAATTTCGATCTTTTCTTGGCTGGTAGATGAGCATAAGACACACAACCAAAGATCTTCATGTGATTGATGGCAAGCTTCGAACCACTCCATGCTTCAAATGGAGTTCAATTTGGAACTGATTTTGTTAGACATCTATTCAAGATATAAACAATAATATTAACTGCTTCTGCCCAAAATGTATTAGGCATAGCCTTCTCTTTAAGCATTGATCTAGCCATCTCGACAATCGTACGATTCCTTCTCTCAGTTATACCATTATATTGAGGAGTATAGGCAGCCATCAATTGTCTTCGAATGCCTTGTTCTTCATAGAAACGGTCAAAGTTTCTTAAAGTAAATTCACTGCCTCTATCGCTTCATAACATTTTAATTTTGTGATTGCTTTGATTCTCGATCATAGCCTTGAACTTTTTAAATACTTCAAAAACTTCTGACTTTTTCAGAAAATAAACCCATGTCGTCCTCATATAATCATCAACAAAAATTAGGAAATACCAGTGGCCTTGCGACAAGATCTGCATCTTTCCACATATGTTAGTGTGAATTAGCTTTAGTGGTGCACGTGCTCGTCATGATCCTTCACATGGAAAAGAAGTTTGATGTTGTTAGCCAAAAATACATACTTCACAAATGCTCGAGGTCGTGTTGATAAATGGTAGGCCTTGTACCATGTTTTTAGCTTTTATTTAAATGGTCGTACCTTTTATGCCATAAGTCTGAGCAATCCATTGCTTCAATTCGTAATGCCACTTCTGAAGCATAATTGATTTTCAGCAGAAAATTTCTGAACCTTTCCATGTCAACTTTTGCTAACAACTGATTTTTTTTTCTTCGATCAAATATCATGCAACCACCATCTTCAAAATGAACTGTGTACCCATTTTGTAATATCTGCCCAACACTTAATAGATTTTGCTTTAAATCAAGAACTAGAAGCACGTCTCAAAGAAACTTTGGCCCTATCTTTGTTTGCACAAGAATACTGCCCTTGCCTTTAGCTTGAGCAAGAGAACCATTTCCCAAACGTACTCTAGTTTCATAGGATGCATCAATGTCTCGGAATAATTTTTGGTTACTTGTCATATGGTTTGTGCAACCACTGTCTAGGTACCAAGTATCATCGTTTTCTTCTTTTGCAGAATGGCATGCATAGAAAATAGTTTCCGGATCCTCTTTTTCTTTAGTGAAATTTGTGAGATCACGGACTTGACTTTTACAATACTTTGCGATATGTCATACTTCTTACATTTATTGCACCGCATCTTTGTCCAACATTTTGACGTGTTATGGTTTGACTTTTTGCATATGTCGCACCATAAATTTGAATTTCTCGAGATTGATTCTCTTTCATTGTGGCCTTGTTACTTTGATACATATTGTCTGCCTTTTCTTTGAAAATTTCTCCGATCTTTTGAGAACTTTTGCGCTTTGAAACTGGTAGCAAAAGCACTCTCAGTTGAGTTGCTTCCAAACTGCAATTTCCTTGCCTCGTGCAACTCCAAGGAACTCATCAGTTGTTGAAGCATAAGTGGACAAATCTCTAGACTCTTCGATTATAGCAACAATATACTCGTACCTTTCTGGTAAACTAATCAAAATTTTCTCCAACACCTTTTGATCGGAGATATCTTCACCATAGGTACGCATCTGGTTCACAATCTCAATCACCTTCGAAAAATAATCTTTTATTTTCTCTGATTCCTTCATTTGTAAGTTCTGAATTTGCCTTCGTAAAGTTTGCAACTTTACAACGATCACTTTTTTCAATCCTTGAAACTCCTCTTTCAATATATCTCATGCTTCTTTCAATTTAGTTGCACCAATTATACGTGAAAACAGACTCTCTGCAACACCTTGTTGGATTAAAAATAGAGCCTTTGCATCATTCATCTGATCTTCTTTCTGCTTCTTTAACTGCTCTGGCATTAACTGTTGGCCAGCAGCATGTTGAGTATAACCGTTCTCAATTATGTCCCACAAACTTTGCAAAAGTAGCAACATCTTCATTTTTATTTTCTATACATCATAATTTTTACCCTCAAATACGGAAACCATCAATTGTGCCATACCTGCGCCAACACTTGAAGCCATCAAGTCGAATGCTTCTTCAAGCTTTAAACTTTAATCTGCTACTTTGCTAAGGCCCACGCTCAAACGAGGCTCTGATACCAGTTGTTAGAGGAACAGAAAAGTTAAGTAATATGATTTTGTATTACTCAAAAAAACATGGGTACACAAGATGCACCAGATTGCTACACACTGCATAACCCGTAAACTCATAACACTTATTTATACAAGTTGTTGCCAACTTAAGCTAATCTAGAATACACTATTTCACAGCTATTTAACAACTAAGTTACAGCTGGATTGTCTTTGACCATCGCCTCACAAAAGATATTTATAAAAAAATGAATTAATATTCAACAGGTCGCACTACTTAATGATTGATTCTAACTTGATTTGAGAAAAAGAATCACTGATTTCTGGCATTTTTCGATCTAGAAATTTTGTTGACAACCTTGATTAAGCACTCGATGTGCTTTTTTACATGATTTGACGAAAAAATCGAATGCTACATAATTTTAGGTTTATGTAAAAGAATGCTAAGGAACAATGATACTTTTGGCTACTAGAGTTGACAAGTAGAAGTTCATTAAAAGATGCACAGTTCAATGTTGTAACTTAAGGACAACTATGTATTTAATTTTATCTCATAATTTACAGCAAAGGAACAAGTAAATGTTGAAAAAAGAAGGATGACGGGAGATGGTGACTAGAGACTGGAGACGGTGACTGGCGACAGAGACGGAGATGGTGACTGGAGACGAAGCGCTGGTGGCGGGGACTAGTGACGGGAATCTGGTGTCAGTGTGCTGGTGGCAGAGACTAGAGGACGATGGGCCAATGGTGGTGTGGGAGGCTGGTGATTGTGACTGGAGATGGAGCACTGGTGGCCGAGACTAGTGGGACGGTGGGCCTATGCCAAGGTGGTGGTAACGAGGACTGGAAAAGGAGCGCTGGTGGTGGCGACTGGCGGTGGCTACTGAAGGCGCAGGTTAGAGGCCGGGTACTGGTGAAGGCGTATTGATATCGGCATGCTGGTGTCGGTGAACTGACGTCAGTGAGTAGAGAAGGAGCACCCACGGTGAAGACTGGGGGACGGTGGGCACGTTATGGGGTGAAAATGATGTTGGTAACGAATAGCTGGTGAACGTGCATGTACCCGGCTTTGAGCACATGTGTATACCCTGTTCCATTGTGGAAGTCAACCTGGAGACATGACCTCCTGGAAATTCAAATTTGAATTCCTTAGAAGTTCAAGTTTTCGGTTCTTCTTCCTGCATGAATTAGGTTTTGGGACACCTCCAGCCCTAACGATGGTAGCTACATAATATGGCAGGAACCAAGGGGAGGAAGAGCAACAGGAAAACAAGGACCTATGTGAGTGAATTGTTGGAAAAAGAATGCTACACTATCACAACAAAGAAGATGGGGGCAGACACTGAGAAGAACGGTCTCGCTCCTGGAGTATTGGCTGACAAGGAGGATGTTGGGATCTTAAGGCATAAGGTAGAGCCATTGATTGACTCTATTGGTTCATCGTGCAATCCTGTGAACTCGATGGATTCTGAGGTGGGTTCGATGACCTTGGCGAAAGGTAAAGCAACGCTGGTTGAGGTATCTAAACATCGGATGCGGGGAGCTTAAGCTCTAGGGCATGCTATTTCTTATACCGTGATGGCTGAATTGACTGAGCTGGGGGATGAAGAGAACAAGGCTGAGGAGGGTGCAGGATGCCTACGATCAGAGGGGACTCAGTGTCCTGATCAGGGTGCTGCTGTGGGGGCGGTGTGCAGTGCTCCACTGCAGGCTACGAATTTGGAGGCCCAACCGAATCGAGTTAGCTTCAAGGAGGCCTTAATTTCCAAGAATAACGTTTCAAACAGACGTGTAACATCCTTTGTGCGTCCGGCTACCATCGATGTTAAGAAAAGAGCAGCGGGCATGCCATACCATGTTGATAACAAAGATGTTGTTATGTTATCTGAAGCATGCTACAGACGAATTGAATTTCGCAAGTTCGATCTGGTCGGGTGCATGTATGGGAATACCCTCCCGTTTTTTGTTATCGGACGGGTACTGCAGAAGCAATGGGGTCATTGCAAAAACTTCAAAGATTTTGGATTTGTATTTCGGATGCTTCTGCCTACACTTTGACTCCATGAGTGATAGAAACTAAGTTTGATTGGGCAGCCCGTGGCAAGTTGTCAGCCAAGCCATGTGGCTGGACGTGTGGATGCACAAACTTCGGCCAAATGCCACAACGATGATGTGTGCACCAATGTGGGTGCGTTTCCCTTGCCTCCCTTTAATATACTGGGATGTGGAAAATATCCTGAGAATTACTAAGGCTATTGGGGAGCCAATCCTGATGAACGGATGGACCATCGACATGCAAAGATTTGCATTTGCTAGGGTGTGCGTCCGAATGGATCTCTCGAAGCCCTTAAAACCTGGCATATGGTTAAGAGGGGAGTTTGGCAGAGTCTACCAACCATTTGAGTATGAGGGGCTGCCTCGGGTATGCTTCGACTGTGGGCATGTGGGTCATCTTACGGGGCAGTGCAGCATGCACACGACTCAGGAGGCTGCACCTGCACCTGTGTGCACACCTGGGATGATGAGCAATAGGAAGGAAGCGGGGAAGCGTGATAAAGCGATGACAACAAAAGCAGTAGTGGCTCCTAGCAGCAATGAGCCTGGACGTAGATCGCTACAGGTTACGGAGACGGGCACATGTGGCGGGTCTGCCACTGAAGCTGAGTGCTCTAGCGATCCAGGAGTGTTGAGGAAACATGAGTGTGACTCGGAGGAGAACACAAAGCTAGGGAGCCTGGTTCAGTGGATGCTTGTTCTTCCTCGACCCAGGAGGCAGGGCACAATCACACGCAGGAATTCACCAAGTAGGGTGAGCCAAAACTCACGCAGAACCTGGAGAGAGGTGACTAAAGCTGGGGCGAATGCGAGAATGCATGACAGGGAGAGGAGCCTATCCAAGGCCAGAGGAAGGGACATGACGAGGTGGGCTTGGTTACCAATGGTAAGCGAGGGCAGAGAGAAGGATTCACGTTCAGAAGCTCTGATGAAGGAAATGGGAATGAGGCGGATTGTGCAGGCAGGAATAAATAAAGGGAAGAGGTCGTTGCTGGAGGAGGAATATGCGATGGAGGAAAATATACACACAGATGGATCTTACACCAATACGAAGTAGGAGGGCTTCTCTTGGGCTACACTTCGTGGGGCACAGCAGATACCGGGATGGACGGTGGAGGCTGTCTTCTTCCTCATCAAGGGAAAAGTACAATGGCGTGGCTGTACGAAATTATGCTCGCTCATGTGGATGCTCGGGGAGTCTTACTCTGTGACGGTGGCTACACAGAGGTAATTTAACAAATTAATCAATGATTAGATTTGTTATTTGGAACATCAGGGGAATCCGGGACAGGAAGTCCAGGTGCTATCTACAAAGATTTGTACGCGATGGTAATGTTGTTGTCGTGGCTCTTGTGGAGACGAGAGCTCAAATTTTCCTGAGGAAGGATGTGAACTGGCTTCTTGGAAGGGAATAGAATTTTGCGGTGCAGCCTTCGGCTGGGATGTCAGCAGGAATTATATTGATGTAGAAGAGTTGAGTTGACGTCAAGATCACTGCTTCTTCTCTGCATGTCATAGCCTTTGAGGTCAGGCTGCACGGCATGGTTAAGCTAAGCTGCTGCATTGTGTATGGCCCCAAGGAGCACCACAAGCGGCGAAAGATTTGGGATGTCATGAGGAATGAGTCCAGCGGTGATAATCCTCTTATTGTGGCGGGAGATTTCAATCTCGTAATGATGCAGAGAGAGAAGCGGGGTGGAAGGAAATTCATTTATGACAAAGGGCAATAGGAGTTCAGGGATTTCATGCAGGAGCTGCAGCTGGTGGACGTGGGTTTCACTGGCAATATCTTCACCTGGTGTAACAGGAAGCAAGGTGGCGCACGTATCCTGGAGAGACTCGATCGAGTGCTTATGAACACTACGAGGTTGCATGAGTTTCTTGAGTGTTCTGTCATGCACTTGGGCTGGCTTGGGTCCGACCACTGGCCTCTGTTGGTCAATTTGGGTAGCAGAAAGCCATGGGGGAACAAGGGTCGGATACAGTTTGAGAATGTATGGCTGGACTTCCCGCAGTCAATTGGGGTGGTGCATCAAGCGTGGTGCAGGCGCACAGGGGGCAACCATATGAAGGAACTAACGACCAAGTTCCATCGCTCTCTGGTTGCACTGCGAAAGTGGAGTAAAGCTAAGGTGGGGAGCATTGCTAACAACAATGTAGACCTAGAGAGGAGCATCAACAAATTGCAGATGGAGTCTCGAGAGGGGCTGGATGAGGAGGAGAGCTCATGCCTTGGCCACATGATCATGGCCTTCTACCGTGGATGTGCTCACAAGGAGAGATGGTGGTGGTAGAGAGCGAAGCTGCACTGGGCGTAGTTAGGGGATTGCAACTCTCAGTTTTTCCATGCGGTAGTGACGGCACGTGCTCGTAAGAACCACATCGCTCAGCTGAAGGACGCCGAAGGCAGGGTGGCGGATACGCCTGAGAGCATTAGTGCTGTCCTCTTGGCCTTCTTTGAGGCAAAGTGGCATTGTGCGGGGCGTGCACCACTGGCGTTGAATTTTGAGCCTCACGCTAGCATCAGTGGTGATATGGCGTCTTAGTTGACTTGTAGGGTGACCAAGAAGGAGATAACAACAGTTATCCAGGGCATTAGAAGGAATAAAGCTCCGAGCATTGATGGGATCGCTGTCGAATTTATCCATGGATACTGTGCGATTACTCGAAGTGACATTATCCACACGCTGCTTGCCTTCTTTGAGGAGAAGAGGATGCCGAAGGAGTGGAAGGACACGTTGATTGTCCTAATCCCTAAGAGATAGGGTGCAGGCATGCTAGAGTATTTCCGGCCTATCAGTCTCTGCAATACCATATACAAGGTGGTGGCGTGAGTATTGGTTGATAGACTGAAGTCCATGATGCCAATTATCGTCTCACACGAACAAGGTGCCTTCATCCTTGGATGCAGCATTTCGGATAATATCTTCGTCGCGCAGGAAATGGCCTCCATAATGCATTCCTGCACCGCAAAAACTGGGCTCATGGCTATTAAGATTGATATGGAGCAGGCCTATGACAACGTGAAATGAGATTTTCTGCTCGGGATGCTGAAGCTTATGGGGTTCCCTCCTCTTTGGTGCGAATGGATTGAAGCTTGCATCACCTTTTCGAGATTTGGGATACTTATCAACGGTGCTCGACTTCCATGGGTGGAGGCGCAGCGTGGGCTCCGACAGGGTTGCCCGCTCTCGCCTTACCTATATGTCATCGTGACAGAATATCTCTCCGTGCTGGTGCATGACTATGAGACCAGACAATTGCTCAGGTTTAGGTTTGGACAGCATGCGTCGTCGATCTGGCACTTGCTTTATGCGGAAGACGTCCTCCTGCATGCTTTTGCAATGCGTGAGGCCGCGCGCGCGGTGCGCAGAATCATGAAGGCCTTTAGCCCTACCGCGGGGTTGTGCGTGAACTTCTCTAAGTCCAGGGTTTACTTTAGTAGAATGATGAGCAGGAAGAAGATGAGAATGGTGGCAAAAAAACTCAGTATGGAGCGGGGCAGGATGCTCGCATATCTCGGGGTTCCTATTGCATCAAAGCGTCTGAAGAAGTAGGACTTCAATTTCCTGCTTCAGAAGATGGAAGCCTCTGTTGCCAATTGGCGGATTCGCCCTCTGTCGCTTGCTGGCATAGCTACTTTGGCTTCCTCTGTTCTCAACGCCATCCCGAGCTATATAATGTGCCATTGTGTTGTGCCCTTGGGAGTCATTAACAAGATCAAGAAGAGGATCATAAGCTTCCTGTGGTGTATGGCCAGCAGCGCGCATATGATACATTATGCGTCCTGGGACAGCGTCACCTTATCGAAGGCTGTGGGTGGTCTTGGGCTACGAGACCTCCGCGTTTGGCAATGCATTCTGCAAATGAAGCATTGCTCTGAGCCGTGAGGATAGTCTCTGGGTGGATATCATGAGGCAAAAATACAATGTGATGCATACCTCTTCGAAGCCTCCTCGGAACATTTCCCATGCAAGCAGGCTCGTGCTGGAGGCAATGCCGAGCGTGTTGTCGAACTTTGTGTGGAGAATTGGCTACGGGAAGACGGCGAGGTTTGTGGAAGACAATTGGATTGGCTTCCTCCCTATCTGCAGCTGGCCTACTTTCAACAATATGAACATTGTGTGGCCGATGAGCGTGGCAGAATACATTACCACGGTTGGAGTATAGAACGTCGAAAGTATACGTGCATGGGCTAGTGATCTCTTGCTAGACAGGGTGCTGCACCTTCCTTGGGCCCAGATGTCTGGACAGGACACGCTGCTTCGGGTGCACACTGAGATAGAGAAGGGTGATAATGGGAGGCTCTACTTGCACCTGAAATGCAGAGCTGAAGATGTCAACAGGCGAAGAAACAAGTAGGGCATGGATCAGATAAGGGGATTATGGAAGCTTAAAGTGCTGCCGAGGGTGCGCATTTTCCTGTGGCGCGTCGTGGGGATCACCTCCCTACGACCGTTTGGATGGCCCGGAGGGGACTGCTCAAGTGTAGCAGCTACTCTTGGGGATGTACGGAGGAGGAGTCCACACAGCATGACTTTTAGGATTGCCGCACGCCCATGAGTTTTGGGTTGACCGTCAAGAACGCGAGGTCGTGGCCGCGCTTGGGCCACCTCGGGACCCGCGTGTCGGGCTGACTTTTCTGCACCAGCTCATGGAGTTCGTCGGCTCGCTGGCGACGAGATGTGGGGATGGCGCCAGTCATGCCGCTACTTTGGCCACCATTATGTATTACATTTGGAAGAGAAGGAATGGGAAGAGGCACAAAGATCCCGTGGTTAACTGCTGTACTATGTTGCACAAGATAAAGATCGAGGTTATCACGGCAGCAAAACATCGCAACCTTTACTCATCCATGTCCAGTGGGAACCCTTGCAGCTCCACTGAACTGCTTGTAACTCATATTTGGGTTCCCCCCTACTGGATGGATAAAAGTGAATTGTGACGCTGCTATTGGGGAGGATACCGCTGGCCTTTGGCTGGTGGTGAGGGACTACATTGGGAAGCCATTGCTGGTGGTTGTTAGAAGGGTTATCTCGCAGGTTGGCAAAGCTATGGAAGTTCAGGCAATGCTTGAGGTCCTTAACTTGTTAAGGGATACACTTTCCCAAATATCACGTTGTGGAGATTCAGATGGACTTGATGTTGATGCTGCAGGAGGTTCGTAAGCTCATCTCTCACCCGCCTGTGGCGAGTCCCTTTGTTGAGGTTATCGAGCGTACAAGATGCCTGGACACACTAAGATTCTCTCACATCTATAAAGAGGGGAATGCACCTGCTTACTGGGTTGCGCGCGCTGCTGTTGTGCTGATTTTGTCTAGGAGAGGGGGTGTCCCTTCCCAAGCCCCTCATCAAATGTATGTTGTTAAATTTCATGCTTGACCCTCCATGAGGATCATCCATGATAACCTTTTGTATGGCTTATTCCTCCTTTTGAATCAAAAAAAAAAAGGATGAACTGGTTGTTATTGCCGATTAATGTGTAGAATTTTATCGTTATTACGTCTGTGTGTCTCTGGTATTGCAAAACCTGCAATTAAAAACCACCAGATTTGGTATGTGGGATGGATAATTAACCTGAGATAATTAACTTCGCATTATTTTAGTTTATTTTAATTTTTGTTTGATTGTTAACCACCAATAATCATTTGTTTAATCATAAGGGAGAAGTAGATCTTCTACTTTTTTAAGTGGAACCCAAAGAAGTCACTTCTTAGAAGTTTTTTATTGTTTTTTTTTTCTTGGAAAAGTGCCATTTACTATAGTCTTTTTTTTTATTTGATAGTGATAGTAGATGCAATAGCAAATAGATGAAATTGTGATAGTCTCTCATGATTGTACTGTGCAACACATAGAATTTATCAATGTTTCTAGTTTTCATAATAACAATTGATACAAAAATGGATTCAAGGGATTAAATTAAAACTTATTTTTATTGGAGAAGTGTGAGATTATAATGTATAGGAATTAGAATGCAAAGTAATGAGTTATTATGATGGTGATTGGATAATAGAAGGTCATTAATAACTCATTTATTTATATTTGGACGATACACTATCAATTGGAAAGCAATATCTTTGTCTATCATTACTTTATCTACTATTGAGACTAAGAACATTGTATTTATAGAATCAATTCATCAAGCTATTTCGATAAAAGAAATATATTGTGAGCTTACAAAAGTATCAGATATTATCGTTATTTATTCGAACTCTCAAGGTGATATCTTTTTATTAAAGATCAAGTGTTTTATGAGAGCACAAAATATATGAATGTCAAATTTCATTTTATTTAAATATCGTGAGTGAGATATCAAGATAATAAAGTTTAAATTAGCTCATAATATAATAAAAATCATGGAAAAGCTTCTTAATTGTGCCAAATTCAGATATTGCTTGAACTTAATTAACTTTTAAAAATAGTATTTATTACGTATCTAAATGTGAAATCATATAATTATGATTGAAGAAATTATAATTATAGTGACCTAAATATGTATGTAAAATTTATATATTAAGCACGTATCATTTACAATCTATAAATGCTATAGAATTCATGATGTGATGGATGCAAGAGTGAGAGTAAAAAAGATTGGTTAAAAAGATGGAGGTGTCACTATTTTTAATTTCTTTCTTAAGTGATAGATTAACAGATTGTCCTCTTGTATGAAAGTTGATATTTTTTCATGTTTACAATATAAGATAAATTTATGTGAGTTTGTTGTTTTTTTATGTGCATTCATACTTTATAATTCATTATTGAATTTTTTTTCCATCTCTATAAATATAGGCCTAATTTGGGCCAATCATGTAAATTTATTCTCTTGCTTTTCTATTTTGTTATTAACATTTTTTTTCTGCTCTTATCAATCTTATGAACTTTAATCCTAACAAAATACTTCTTTGAAAAGTCTTGCTAAACACAACCCATGTTAATAAAATTGATGGAAAAGTTTTTCCAATTGAATAGAAGGTTACCATTCCAAATATATCTCTTCTCCTTGATAATTATTATATATATGAATATTATAAATTACTTAAGAATATATTTCATAAAAAAATATGTTAAATTAATATATTTCTTAAACTCAAATTCAGATATTCAAATATAAAAACTCAAAATTTGCTTGCCGTTGCCCTTATAGCCCCGGCTGTCAATCAGGTGGAGTGCCATCCTGGTTGGCAGCAGGGCAAGCTTTGCGAACTCTTGTCGATCCAAGGGAGTTCACCTCTCTGTAAGTCTCTTTTAAGTCCACAACGAATCAGGCAGTTCAATGTTTTGGGAGTAACATTAAGTGGATCCAAGATGATTCAATCAAACTTATAATCAAAAGGCTCATTCACCACTTGGTTCTCCTGGAACTAAATCAGTTAGAATATTAGCGCATCCTATCTTGGTGGAGATCTCTAAGGCACTGGGAAGAAGTCCCGCGCAGGTTGCTCTGTGCTGGGGGGTGCAATTGGGACACAGTGTGCTACCTAAGAGCGTTCGCGAGGCAAGGATTAAAGAAAACATTGATGTATTTAGTTGGTCCATTTCTGATGAGTTGCTTGCCAAGTTTTATGAAATTGAGCAGGCAAGTGTCCAGCTCTTCTTAACCATATATATAGGAATTAGGGAAATCAAGCATACTTAAACTTGGATGATGTTGATGCTGTAGTTTTAGCATTCTTTCACTCATATTTGCAGACAAGGCTATGCACAGGAAGCATTCTTGTGCACCCTGAAAGTGTTTACACGAGCCTGGAAGAACTTTGGGATGGAGAGATCTGAGAAACAATGCAGGGAGTTTTCGTTTACTAACTTTGTCAATTCCATATTTTACTTGAGGAAGAAAAGAAATGAAGTTGTTCCTATATGAGAAATGTTCTCAAACGAATAATACTTGTTTTGTTAACTAAGATGCATGGGAAACTAAGCAGAGCATTGAGAGGATTTATCAGCTACTCTAGTCTTGGTGTGCATCAAATAAGAGTCTCACTTGAAAAGAATATTGGGTAGTCTCATTTAAAAGGCCTTCCAACCTTTATAAGATATTTATTGTTTTAATATTTTAGATTTTTCCTTTTTCCTGAAAAGGCACCTTAAAAGGCCCTTCCCTTTAGGATATGAGATATTCCATATCACCACCATCGATGCCTTGAGCCAAGTGATAGATGTTCTTGAGGAAGAATAGAAGATGGGTGTTGTTACTCAGATTGTAAGCACTACAAAACTACATAACTACATCAACATGTTTAATTCTCTCTAAAATTATAGACAGGTGGTCCTCACTCAAACAATTGCAGTGTTAATCACTAGTCAAAGGGTTGTTGGAGTTGCGATCGTTGTTACCGACAATCTTTAAATGAGGAATAGATCCCAATAAGGAAAACGATATTGATGCACAAAAAAGATAGTTCAACATATCACCATGGTACAAACAAAGATAAAAAAAACAAACAAAAATAATACAACATCATAAAAAACACATAGAATGAGGAAAGTCACTTTGGCAATACTCCAAAGAATGATTCACTATATTCTAAGTGTATTATAGGTATAACTTCACGAAGATATCAAGATTAACAATCAATGAAATTGGTTATTGATTAAAAGAGATTATAGAACAATTTGAGCAAATAAAGAGCAATGGGTTTTAGTTAGGATCCAAGTCCCATTACAAGAATTAAACATCCCTTTTCATATTAAAATCTAACCCAACAAGAATTAAACACATGTTTCATTATCTAATATATATACAAAAACCTAATTAATATAGAGATAGCTAATTTTGTATGAAAAATACTGAGTGTCATCTTTTAATCACATAACTCAACATTTTTTATGTGTTTGATTCATTATTTTGATTATTATATGATTATTATTTTATCTTTGATCTTCTAGGTATTCTATAACTTAATAGAATAAAACAAACAAACTCCAATACTCATGTATCAATCATTACAAAATTACACCATAGTTATTTGTCCTATAATTATCAACTTCAAGGTAACAAGTACATAACATTTACATATTATATAACCATTTCTCAACCTCAACAATAAGACAAAGCAACCCACTTTAAACCAACAACTACCAATTCTCAAAACATCACAAATACACACCAACACATCTGTTTGTTTGAAATCTTACATTATGGAATTTCAATATGGGTTAGAGCAAGAAACATGGTAGCATGGTTCCTCACCTTTTCTTATAAATCGCTCACCCTCATACCACCCTTCGTCTTATCATAACATCAAATAATAGATTTGCTCTACTTACCAATGTTCTTAGTGGGCATATCTCTATTTTTTTACTTTCCCAAGGACATAGAGCATCAAGAAATACATTAGGAAACCTTACATCATTGGTACCATTGGTCTCATCTCTCTCTATATCACTCTACCTCTTAGATCTTTATCCATCTATATTAAGGTCCAAATGAACCCAACCAATTGATATTATGCATCCTCTCCTTGAACATTCAATTGCATAATTATGAACTTTTCCCATCCCTTTGGAGACTTTAATGGTTACCAATCATTTATAAGCAGTGTTCTCCATTGTGAATTAGATACTTGAAACCAATAATAAGGAGAAAACAACAATTACAAAACAAAGTAAAAGCCAAATGGTCAAACCTTGTGTTTAGCAACCGGACCTTGAGAGAAGAATTAAGTTATACTAAAAGCAGACGAGGATGAGATGCTAAGAATGCGGCATGCCTTTATGGCACATCAGTATCTTCCTATTTGCATATGGTCCTTCAGCTGTATCACGCAGCTCAGTCCTCCATCCCATGGCTTCAGTGATTGTCCTGATCTCGTCAACAACAAACTGGTTATCGCGTATGTAAACTAGTCCTCCAGGTCTTAGGATACGGTCCATCTCCAACAAAATAACAGAGAAGTTGCACCTGTAAAAAAAGAAATTCCTAACTTAACCCAAAATCTTGCTCACATATTATCTGGATTTTGTTTTCCATTGATATAAAAAAAAAAAAAAAAAAAAAAAAAAAAAACTTGGAAGAATGGCTCACATTAACGTTCGTTGATTACCTGGGGGCATCTTGATAAGAGAACAAAGAAATTAATCAACTAATAAGATTCTCACCTCTTATGCTCTTTGGAGAAGAGGCCAAATGCATGCAAGAAGTCATAAGTTCTTGGGTAAGTGTCGAATGGCTCACACCTGCAGGTTAATTTAAAAAGGTTCAAGTCCATGAGAAAAATGTGGTAACATAATAATCCTGTATTGTTTGTTATGCAATTAAAATGCTGTTTTTAATACAAGTGATAGAAAAATAGATTAGTCTAAAACAAGAAAATATATGACACTAGATTACTGTCAAAAGGTGATGCGATGGAATTAGACTAAATCAAGAGCTTTGGATGCAGCACGATATCATGCAACTGGATAACACAACTCCAGAAAGAGCAAGAATAAAGCTACTACTCGAGGGAACCTTGACTTAGTAACGAACTACCATATGTTATTTTTAGAGTGTAACCAATGCATGAAACTCTGAATAATGTAACGATCACGAATGGAATAACCATATGAACCATACAAGGCAGAGGCTTTTTCATCGACCAAATCCACAGCATCAAATTCATAATAGTAACAAACTTTGGTCAGGGCCAACTTTTAGATTTGACCTACAATAGTGTGACATTTTGCTTGAATCAACATACCAATCATGGGTTACGCCAATCAATCCACGATCATATATGACGGGCAATGTGTTGGGCCCACTTGTGGGGACAACATTCATAACCCAGCTATCCATCTTCTGATCAATTAAAGCAGCAGCAAACCTATGACAGTAAAAATGAAATCAAAGCATTAGCACTATGATGCATTTAGAGTTGTCAAAACAATAGCCAACTTAAAATAAACAAAGCAAACACCTTGTTAATATAATATAATAATAAGATAAGTAAATGACAACTGCTATGCTAAGCGTAGGGCCAACCCACAAATAAAAAAGCTAAAAATATGCTCACACATGCCTTTCTATTCAAAAAAGATATTTTTCTTTATTTTAAGCTTATTAAAATATTACACTAATATAAAAAAGTTTTTGAATCCCCACCCTCCAAATCCAGCTCTCATGTCCATAACATTACGTATATTCAAGTCCTTCCAACGAAAAATGCGTATATAGCCTTCAACGGTTTGATTCCAGAATCGTGACTCTGCCTTGAAAAGCTCATTTTTTGCAATATAAGAATCCATCTCCACATCTTGGAGTCTCTTTGGTGGCTCATGCAAGCGAGCAGGCCATGCTTTAATATTTGCCCCAAAACCATTCTCTGGGAGCCAACTAATGCATGCTTTAAGGTTAACATACCTATTAAGAAAAAATATAAATAAAACATAAAACATTAATTCAAAACAAAATTTATTTTTTTATATACCAGGAAATGAATATTGCTAAACAACAACATCAAAAGTTTGAAACTCTTCTTTCGTAAATATCAATTTACAACCAACGCTATTACAATGGGTAAAAATACATGAACAAACAGAAACATTAAAAAAAATTGGCCCCAACAAATATCTGTATTGGATTGCCATAATGGAGCAAATCCCTCAGGCTATAGTACATGCAAATGTTATCTTGGGGGTTGCTCTGCACACATTTGCAGCATCTTAGATTATAAAACACTTATTTTGTTTTTCAACATGTATGAAAGATGAAATATGTAGCTCATGTAGGCATGTCCACTTTGGAAGGCAGGACTTATAAGTTTTTGTAAGAATTGGAAGAGATATTGTATCGCACGACACAGTTCTTCGGTTATATGATGTAGGTAACACTATTTTTGCAGTCAGGTCATAGGGTGCATCAAATCATGGATATTACAGTATAATGGAACTGATATTTGTTTGGCTCCACTAGTGAAGGTGCATGGTTGTGCAGTTTTAGTGGCATTCTTGTGACATTTTTTTACAAGATTTTTCATTTTGCATAAGGCATTGTTTTATTTTAAACCCTGGTGATGAATCCCATCCAGCACAATTCCCCAAGGGGATATCCTTCACTTCCCTGCTCCATCCTCATGTGACTTTTCTAAGTTTGCAACGGTTTACTATGTAGCTTACCATTTAAATACTTTTTCCATGATCGGACATCATAGCACCTTCAAACATAGCATATTTGGCCATGTCTCTTTATGGTTTACGCTTCGACACTTTCCTAGCTTATATCTTGGTCTCTTCTTTGTTTTGAATCCTTGTTGGGAAAATAAAGGACAAAAAAATAGATAATGAATTTTACAGTTATGAAACAAACCATCCACATATTGTATTTTATGTTCTTGCCATTTGAACTGTAGTAAGGTACAACCATAAGATCACACAATGCACATAAATATTCTGCTTTCTTGATGTTCTAAATGCATCATATGTCCCATGTGTTGTATTTTATGTCAACCAATAATATAGCATGAAATTGTCAGGCTTTCAAAATGACAGTATTTTACAAAAGAAATTTCTGCATGCACCCGGGTATATTTGCTTAGGATGGGAATCGATTCAGCCATTATGAGACGTCATGAGAACTGGTATATGTAATCCATTATGTTCCTCTCTTTAGCAATTACGAAATGAATCTAAGGTTCATTGCGTTTTTTCTTCTTCTTTAACTATAAGTTGGAGAACTATAAGTGATAGGTGGTAAGCAAGGAGGAGGGAAAGCAGTAAATTAATCCTTCAACAACGCAAGCATGTCAACCACTTCCACAGCACCATTTACCTCGTACTTCTCATCTCCCATAACAATGTATCATCACTTATTGTCCCAAGTTCACATCACCAGTGAACACTGTTTTCCATCATTCAAGTTGTTGGAATGATGAGTTAAAGAAATGGATTAGGTCTCTTGCAACTTAGTTGATTAATACCACTTTTAATTTACTTGCATGCAAGTTCTAGTAGGTTAGCTTGTGAATGTTTGTTGAACATCATGTGCCCTGTGCTTTTAATTTGCTTTCTTATTATGTTTGAATAAAGATCTTTGTGTGCTTGTTTCATTTCTAGTAAGCCTTGTAGCTAATCTTCTCCTGTGTTCCAGTTGTTTACATTTAAATACTACCCTCTCTAACAGGATAGCCATGTTCTACATTCCCTAAGAGTCTGTTTGTTTTGTCATAAATAAAAATAAGTAATGGTGAACTTCCCATTTCAGAAGTTAAACTTAAGAAATTACTCTTACTGTTTGGTTTTTTATTGGAAAAATATCACTTCTTACAACGTCTTGATTTCAAAGTGATAGGAGGAAAAAAACACGAGTGGCTTTCAAAGAATGACAGCAACAGTTCATCACTGATGCCTTGTGACAGTGGTCAAAGTGTTTGACAGCCTTGGGGTTTGCAAGTAGCAAGGGGATGACCAAACAGCAATAGAGGGGGATCGATGACAGAAGATCAAGAAACGACAATCTTTAGCATTGGTGGCTAGCTAATGGAGTTGATCCAACCAGGAAACAACAATGATAGATCACTGGCAAAGTGTTTGCTGGTGACCCCCAGAGGCTGAGTACCGATCACTTCTAATGCCCAACAGGCCTTGGATGTGCAAAGGACAAGATGGTTGGAAGTAACTTGGACAATTTTAAGACCCGAGTGGAACACTTAGAAAAATTAAATACCTTACATGGGGCTAAGTGACTTCCCTTATTTATGATAAACCAAACACCAATTTTTCACTTTCCATTTGCACTTGCAATGAAATAATCGGACACAAAAATACTCCACTCACAAAATTTAAACTAGTTCTGGTTCCACATATGCCTGATAAGAATATGAATGACACGAATGTTCTGAAGTTGTATGTGTTTAAATGTGTTTGCTCTAATGTATCATTCAACAGTTATTGACACTGCTAATGTCTAATTGCTAATGTGGATTAGTCTTATCCTTTAAAGTGAAAGTTCAAAGCTCAAATCTCAAATAAAGTTCTCAACCTCTCTTCAAACAAAAAGAAAAAAAAATGGTGACAAAATAAACTAACTCATGTTAGTTTCAAAATAAATCAATAATTTTTACTTGCCAAATTATGAGAATGTCACCTTGGATTTAGCACATCTAAACCCATATCAAATTACAATATCTGTTCCAAAAGAATCGGCAATTTAAATACTTATATATTTTCATACAATTTCATCAAATAAGGATCAAGTTCAAGGAAATAATTAAATGAAAACATTTAGCCATTTATGCCTAAGGTTTCAGACCTGTACTGCCTTGTTTTTGGAAACCATATATCATTGAATACCACTTTAAAAAAAATTTTAAATGCATATGTTGTTAGCAAGTTTCTAAGGATACGAAGACTTTCTATATTGAATTTTCCCGGACACATAACAAGGTATAACAATTGTATATTATTTCAAACTGAAAAATAGAAACACAAATATTCTTTAGTTTCATCTAATAAAAATTGCATGTTCAAAGTACCAGACATTATTTGGGTCATCCTTTGGATCACACAGTGGAGGTAGAGCTTCAGGACTACGATTAATATAGCATGAGTTGTTCAAGGGCTTCCTCCACACTGCAAGATAGCCTTCTTTGTTCACCAGGTTCCAGCATATACGAGAAGTAAGGCTCTCCATCTCTATATTAAATTTGCAAAAGAAGCACATCAGAATTCATGATGCTACGAACTTAACCATTAGATGTAGGACAATAAACTCAGAACTACGCTAAGCTTGTGAAGGAATATAGTTCGGAAACTATAACCTATTGTTTCATGAGATGATGCAATATCACACATTTTTCACCAAATAAACTTTTATAAGCAAAGTCGTGCTCAATAGATCTAAAATTAGGTGATACAAAATAAGCATAGGGTTTTGTGATGTATGAATTCACAAGTGAGTGTGAAGCAGATGATGAAGATGAACCTCCTCAAAGAAAGAAATAGTAAAACCTTACTAACTGAGAAACTGGTCCTGGGTAGTCAGATTTTACAATCAATATCTAAAGCTACAGTTGAAGAGGGACGGGATGCTCTCAACGATCATAGTTGAAATGCAAGAAAGAGAATCAAATACTGAAGTGATACAGAGAGAATTGATGTCAATAAACACATGGCAGCTCCCGGAAGGCTTTGCTGCCAGCCATGTTTTCAGGGTTGTATTAGTTCAAGTAATGTTTGGAGTTGCATCAAACAACTCATGTCATCATGTCAAAGAGCAAATGGGGAAGCATGTTGTGGTTCAAAGGTGCCAAGGATGAGGTTGAGAAGCATCTCATGGAAATTAAGTGATATGAATGATGCTGTGGGAACATTATGCCAATAGATAACCTTGTGTAGCATATCATAGAGAAGCAAATTGTAGGATGGTGAAGTCATGGAAGAAGTTGTTGAATGATGTCATGTATCCACTCAAGGGATGGATGCAAGTTGTCGTGCCATGTAGACTAAGCGTTTACTTGAGCCAACTCTTGCCGAGCTTGCCCTAAACGTTGTCTTCAAAGTCATAAAAGAGTTATCCTCAACAATTCTCCTAGGGTGACAAGTCAACTCTATCAAGAAACATCCCATGACCTTGTCACAATACTCCTATAGAATAATGGTCAACTTTTGTACAACAATTCTTGGTATCCACAAGTCTTATGATTGTGGTTGATCACTCCACCTACCCAAATAGTGCCAATAATCCCAATGTCATGAAGACAACTTATTATTTAACATCTACTCCACATTCTTGGGTTTCTTCTTGACTATCATCAAGTGGAAACACTCAAGGTAATCTCATGGGTTCTTTCAAGATCAAAATGAAAGGTATCAATTAGTATATAAAAGAATTATTAGAACACAACATAGCATAAAGCATTGAAAGTGGAAACAATGTCATATTCATAAGTCAAAAATGCATATGCATGATCCAACATTCTATAATAATTTGGAAGGTCCAAACCATTATGCATATAACTTCTGTGTTGACCTTGACAACAACTGTTGAGTCCACATTTTGACAATAACTCAAAAAAAACTTGTAAATACATTCACAAAGATCAGCATGTGTTGACCTCGACACATATAACTTTGAAGTGTTGCACAAAGGAATCAACTATTACCCTCGATGAAGCTTGTATGAGCCAAGGGAATGAGAACGACTAGCGTGCGAGGATTAAACCCAAGACCCATGACAAAAGAGCTCAACATCATGTTACTATTTATTGAGCTATTGTAGACCCAAGGGAATGAGAACGACTAGCGTGCGAGGATTAAACCCAAGCCCCATGACAAAAGAGCTCAACATCATGTTACTATTTATTGAGCTATTGTAGACTAATTATTTTCTTGATAAAAAAAAACCTCGATTTACAACACAAACACCTACAAGACACCTAAGTTGGTATCCAAAACACTTTTTGACAACTTCTATCTAGACATTAGTATGGGGTTAATAAACCATAGAAAATTTAAGCTTGTTTGGTTCCCAAAATTCCTAGAGTAGCCTCCAAAATTTAGCTAGTAAACTTGACCTCTCTATCATATAGGACAATCAAGGATAAACCATGCAATTTCACGACTTCATCAAGGAATATTGAGCAATGTGCGAGACATCAGTGCTCTTGGTAGACAATATAAAGTGGTTCATTTTAAAAACTTGTTAGACAACATTAAGAATAAAGTCATACTTATAGTTCATGAGATATAATCTCCAGGCAATGTTCATGCTTAGGCACTCCAAAGTCATATAAATATGAAGAGTTGAGTTTATAGACTGATTCTATTCAAGTTGCTTGGTTGTTGCACATGTACAAAATTCGCTTACAACCTCTACTATAAGCATCCTAATATTAGGTTAGCATAATCAAGTATTAACAACATCAAGAATCTTTTTAGCCAAAATGTCCAAACCATGCCTACGTGCAACTCCCTTACAAGAAAATATTTAATGGATTTTTAGAAATACTAATTGTGACCAAAGAAACAAGTACCCATCTTACAAGACAATCTTGATGCTCATGAATATGTCCTTCCATAAGGTTGTCATCATTGGGGCCAAAGTCGAGACAATCATGATAGCATTGCCATAGTCTTTAAAACCATACTCCACTTGTATCAAAAAATAGTAAGGCTCCTTGATAACATCACACATCACCTACTCAATTTTTTGAGATAGATTGATGCTTCAACACAAAGATATATTCTTCGATAAAATTAATTGATTCAATGCATTTCGGCCTAGCTTTTGCTACGAGTTCAAGTATCATAAAGCAGCATGGTCTAAATAAGGGATGGACTCATTAGGCAAAAGACAATGTCTTCATTATTGTAAAGACTGCACAACAACATAATCCTTTCATGTGACAATCAACTTATTTCTAAAGAAGACAATGGTGTGAATTTCTTGGTTGAGCATGCCTTCTACTACTAATCTAGATGTGACACAAACTTTTAAAATTTTTGGAAAATCAAGTAACTCAAGGAAGGGTCTAAGAAACATGGCTACGAATCTCAACAAAGACTCATCCTGCATCTTTAGCCTACTCAAACAAATTTCATTTAATGCAATCAACAAGGTAGGAAGGGTACCAAAGTTCTTAAAGAACCTATGATAAAATGTGGCTAATTCGTGAACGCTCCTAACATCATGGAGAGTTCATGACAATGTTTTCAATTATAGCTTAACTTTTGAGAAGTTGGTGATGATACCTATATCAATCAAGACAAAGCTTAAGAATACAACATTGTACTAGAAGAACAAGTACTTTTTGAGCTTGGCATTCAGCTTTTGCAACCTTATAATGCATAGCTCTCAGAGGCACTCTATATGCTTCACGAGATAGACTATAAATTGTGTTCAAAGCATGCAATGACAAACTACCTATGTAAGGTCATTGTAACTAGTTCATGAATCACATGAAACTACTTGGAGCATTGTATAAGCCAAAAAAGCATGAAAAGCCATTTGCATAGATCATTCTTGAACTTAAATGTTGTTTTTTTCAATCATCTAAAAACCGCACTCTAAATTGGTATTACCCATTTTCAAGATCGAACTTGGATTAAGATTTTAGATCCAAACATTTGGTTGAACATGTCCATAATTGATAACAATCTTGTTGATTGCTCAAATATTGGCACATTCTGTTGGAGCTCAACCTTCTTAAGGGCAAAGAAGGCTAGTAGAATACATGAGCTCAATCTCTCATGAATATGACATTTTATTTAATAAAATAACACTTGTCAAGATTATTTCATGTCAATTAAGAGGGATAGACTTGCTAAATATCTCGTAACAAATGCAAAGTAGCCAAGGAATAAAACTTAAAAGATCTCTTTTTCCATATGGCTTAATAGTTTCCTCCGAGAAGAAAACAAGGCATGCAATCAAGGCCCATAATGGCTCACCATCTTGTATAATTACATGTTCTAAATCATTAATAATAATCATTTGTAATTTCTTCTACTTGGGGATCTTTGGCCTGGTGCAACATGCATAAGTCATCTTCTTTGACTTTCCCAAAAGGGTGACACCAACATCATGTAGCTTCATACAACTTAAGAGAATACTTCCACCCTCCAAGCAAAGGACACAACATCATATGTTGTTGTGATACTTGCCAAACAAAATTGGAATATGTGTTGATGCAACTTATAGATTCAAAATAATATAACAAAAACTTACATTTTTCTTGCCTCAAAGAAATGAGATGATTACAAAACAAACGAAAACGAGTTTAAGTTCATATAAGTCAAGAATAACCAAGGAAGAAAAGAAAGCAAGGGACAAAAAACCGCCACTAGGAAGAATACAAGAACAGAATAAAAAAGAAACTCCTTAATACAATAGATCTTACGTCCCACTCTATGACTTTTGGTTCAAACTCCAAAACTCACCCTCAAATTGAACCTCATATGAGTTTATTCATAATTCAATAAATTGCTCACATAACCTTTCCATGCTTTCACATGTAAAAAATTACAACTATCATTCAATTATAATAACCTAACAGGAATTGATGTGCATCTCTCACTAATATAACTAAATTAGTTATAGCTATTAGAGAATGACACTTGATTGCTAATGACATGGTTGAGTTGGTTAAAACTACAAAATCCATTAAAGCATCATAACTGAATTAATTACTTAAGCTCTATGTGTTCGATAATTGATTGATAAAACTGGGTCTACGACATTCAAATGAAGATAAACACATAATCATCACAAATCTTCTACTTGTGGCATTAGCCTCAACAAATTAGTCTTAGGTGGCTAGTTTTGAGGAGCAAAGGCTCAAGGTGCTGAACTTGAGGGGAGTGACCTTGAACCACTAATGACTATCACATGACTAAAATGAAGATTAACAATTAAAATATGAGAAATAAAATATTGTATCTTCATCTAACCCTCAAACCCTTTGTATCATCATTTATGTTTTAATAAAACATTATCTATACTTTCACATATGCTCAACAGCATATGAAATAATAAAAAATAATATGAATTTAAAAGATTTATATGACAATTAACTTAATTGATATGAGTGATAACTTATCACCCCATCTTAAAATCTAAAAAACTAGGGTAACACTAACCTTCATCAATCAACTTTTGCACTCCCTTGAGAAGAATAATCACCACATTACCATGGATAGATTCCATGTGATGCTAGTATCCCAAGGTGATCTTCCTATGACCAAAGAGGGGTCCTTTGTAAGCAAAAAGTGAGGAGAACGAAACTAAAGAGAAGTTGCATAAGTAATGGACAAAGAAGACTAATGTTGAAAATGAAATAGGTAAGCTTGTCACTAGAAGTGCTCCTTATCATTATTAAAGAGTTCATTGTTCCAACTCTATCATCACCAAAGGTAACAAAAATTTCCTTGTTATCGAATGAGGTTGAGACGATTAAAGATATGGAGGTCACTTCAATCAATTCCACTGATACCTTGAAGAAGCCAAGAAAGACACCTTTTTATGATTATCTTTTCATATACCCAAGGGAAGAAAGAGACCATCACTTTTCCTACAGCTAAAAGGAAGAGGTTCCTCTCTAAAAAGGTTATAGCTGAGATCAACAAGGAACTTGAAGAGAAGGAAAAAAAAAAAAAGAAGAAACGCAAGAGAATCCTAGATGCTTTTTTTTATAGAACCCCTAACTGCTTCAAGGAAGGCTAAACTTTTTGCTATCTTAACAAAGATTGAAGACGGAGTTAGAATCAATTTAAATGACAATTTTACTCAAGTTGGAGACATAAATGCTCCTCTTGAACTCCCAAATTTCTAGAGAGCAAAGGTAAACCTAAGTATAAAGGAAGAGAACTTGTTGCCAAGCATGATGATACCTCCAATTAGCAACTTTGAAGAAAACCAATTGTGATCCCCAACAAACTAGTGCAAGCCTTGAAGCATAACTTCAAAGAAATCCACAATGCATCAAGAGACCTTAAGATCATGAGTATTGTTTCGTTGGTCTCACACAAATTTCTTAAAAATATTTTGGCTAAATTGAAGAAAATAATAAATGAAAATTATGATGAAAAAATTGCACTCAAAGCATCATAAGAGAGATGGGAAAAAGAAATTATTTCTTGTCAAGAATGGATTGCCGATTGGAGGCAAAGGTAAAACTATTAAAAGATCAATCTAGAGCACATCACACTTGGATAAAGGAGATCAATAAGAAAGGAAGCACTGCCTTGGATCATAAGAAGTTAGCTAAGTAAGTCTCTCCATCCTCTCAACCAAATTTTGGAGATCTATTGTATATCAAAGAGATCTCAAGGATGGCCTTCTATATCTTGTCAAGAAAGAGGTTTTGCCTCAAGGTATTTGAACTCATCTTCGAAGATGTTCTTAGAAGAATCCAACAAAATCCGTGAAAAGGTGAAGAGTCTTATGACCAAAGGGACTACTCAAAGAGCTAGTCCTTGAAGGTGTTTTTGTAATATTTCTTTTTGTTTAATTTGTAGATCCACAAACTTTGTTGAAAGAAAAAATTGAAAAGATTTTGATGTAAGAATGTGCACCTTCTTTGTTTTCCTTTGGAGGAATAATCTAATTTGACACACTTATGGAAAACCATAATGACAAATAAGCCCAAAACTGTTCAATTGTTTGATAGATCTACAATAGGAATTTGTAGTAAAAACCTATGAAAACCTTATTTTAACTTTTTACCATGAACTCAATCTTCCTCCAACTTTCTTGTTCTCCTACTTCTTTGCATCATCGAGAACTAAGTGCATTCAAAAATGGCTCCCAAAAAGAAAAGTCCCAACTAAATCTAGCCTTAAGTTAGTAATTGAGATCAATTACATCCCAACTTTGTGAAGAACAAAGATTCACTCATCAAAGATCACAAGGATGGAGGGTATCTTCACAGACCCTCATAGTTTAGTTGCATCCAAAGATTACCTCATCTATCCTATCACCAAATTAGTGGCCCTTTGATATAAGTGATGCAATCTGTAGTTTCAAGAATTTCCTTCAATACGGCCTATTCATATCCTTCCAACCATTCTTTATAGAATTAATAGATTATTTTGGCATCATCTCAACGCAACTAGTGCCAAACACAATGTTCAGGATACATGCTTTTGATAAAGTCTTGGAAAGAAATAATTCAAAGGGGTCAAATAAGAAAAATTTGTGTTCATGATAGAATGGTGGAGAATTTAACCTATATTGGATCTATGTACTTCAAAAGCCATGATGGAAGTGAGAGTTTCAAGATACCCTAGCCACACCTAAAGTCAAGGCAAAGTTATGTCTTTATTTTGTGTTTTCAAAAGGCCCAATTGACTCAAAATTTGGTGATGAATCAACTAAGGCCAACATTCCTCCTTCTAGCAAAGATGCTACACATCCTAATAGTTCTTATCTAGTTTATCCATATTAACTTAAATCCCTTCCTCTGAAACAATAAATCACAAAACCTTTTCAAAGGATGTGCCAAATATGTAGGGATTTGATCCCATATTAAATTTTCTATAGGTTCTAAATGTTTCTTTAAGACCATGAAGCTAGGCTTCAAAGGACTTGCTTTTCACCAATAGATCTACATGAAACTTAAGATTTCAATTTGGAACACAAAATCAATTATCCTTTGATATATATCTCTTATATTCGTCAAATCAAAAGGTATGATAATACAATAAAATGTTCCATAATCAATGATGAGAGATGTCTTTTGTTGTCCCCTTAAACTATTTTGATTCAATGATGACCTAAAAGTGCACCTAAAAAAATGAAATGGTTAAAGCCCACAATTTTGCTCACAAGACCATGATTTGAAGGAAAGGATAGAAGTCTTTCACACTTGCATGATTTAAATCAATGCACCCTATACACATAAGTCATTTCCTAGTGTTTTTCTTAACAAAACATTAGCAAACTATTTAAGATTGTAAGGGAACAAATAAAATTAGCTTCCAATAAATTAAAAACTTCCAACTTATTACTTTTCATAACTAAAAATTCAATCATTTTGGCAAATGGTTAGAAGATTGAAATTAATATTCATAAAAAGCTAAGACACAAATTTATCAATCACAAGTGCATAAAATGGAAACCAAGCAAAAATATCAATATACTCAACCAAAAGGTCAAAAATCATCCTTTCTTTTTCATTAAGATCTGAATAAATACTTACAACATCAAAAGAATTAAGAAGAAAAGAGACAACATAGGAAACATGATAAAAAAGGGCCCTACAATGCAACTCAGCAATGGAAGCAGAAGAAAAGTTGAGGGTTGTTCTTCATAGTGTTCATACAGCAATGCCTCAACTGAAGCATATACCCTCGTACTCGAACAACCCCAACAAAAGCGTTAAACTCAATGCTAAAGTGCAACATCGATATATCAAACTTGTTCTTTGTCGGATGGACAAGAATGACATTGTATGAAGAAGAAGCAACTACGACCAAGACTATATGCATGATAGATCCGAAAGCTCCACCAAGTGACAGAGATGAGGTGATTTTCCCCTTCAACTAAGTGGAATCTCTAAAAAAACTTAAAGATACAAGACTAGGCAAAAGATGATCAAAATTGAATCCCAACCTCTCCAAGGCATCCATGAAGAGAAATCAACTAAACTACTAGTATCAATGAGCATCTTGCAAATTTCAATGCTGGTTATCATCATATTGATTGTCAAGATAAAACAGATCTTCGGGGCCTATGGTGATCAGGATTTGATCAATTCTCTTTGAAGTTACAAATGCAAAAAAAAGCAATTTCAAGGGATTTAAGGGTTGGCTTCCTTGACCCGGCTTGCTTTCCCTCAAAGATCCCTTAAACAAAGTTAACAAGTGCCTTACCATTATCTAAAAAGGTTTAAGAGTAGAAGATCAAGGGAAGAATAATACTGAGCAAGAACCAAACTACTTTTCTTTGGCTCAAAAGTAGCTCGATGAGATTTCTTTTCCCTATACTCATCGAGGCATCCCTCTTTCAACAATTGCTCTAGTAATGCTTTAAAGCTCTATAGTCTAAGATGTTATGATCGTAGTCCTCATGAATTTGCAAAACTTGAATTTTCCTATATTTGCACTTAATAGGGGTTGAGGTTTTTGGAGCATGTCCTCTTTCGTGATCAAAGAAAATATTTTAATCAAACAAAGTATTTTGTATTATGTTTCGTCAATGGGGAGGGTAATGTAAGAAGTTTTGGCACTTGGAGCCAAGGTTGGAAGAATGATCATTGGGCTTTGAAGAAAGGGTAGGCTCCTCTCTTTAGTACTTTCAACAAGAGTGACTAAAGAAGAGACTACTTCAATAACATATGGTTTGTGCATATATGCAAGAAGGAAACAAAGCATGTTGTTTATGGGATATAATGATTAGATAGAATCACATAAGGTGGAATGCATGTAGGTGGCCCAATAAAAAAGAATACAAAGGTGGGATAAGTGGAGCCTCGAATCTAAGTCGAGATAAGGAGGGGATTAAATCTTGGTTAGGCTCTGATGGTATATGATAATATGTGATGTAGTCATGACGAAATTTGCTTAGTTAGAAAATTCGTGACTGATGCACAACAAAGAGCAGGGCCGTCACCCTAAGAGACACACACCGAGATACGATGAGGGTTGAACGCAAAGGCACCAACCAATGAATCCTAACTAAACTTAGGATCGATAGCGGCTAAGAAGTTGCTAAATCGATTACGGCTACACACTTTCAAACAAGCAGAAATAGGGAGTACTTAGATTGGTTAAGTACCAGTTAAAATTAAAATATAATTTATAGTAAAAGTTGCACTTCGCAGAATGAAAATATATTGAAGACAAATTAATAATCTAGGAATGGAAATTACTCATAAAAAGGAAGACGAGGAAAAACAAAAACTTCACTTGAAGATGGTTGAGCGGTGAAGGAAGATGATAGACTGGAGTGGCGTCTCACCACTTGGACCTCGCGTCCCTCCTCCCAGTATCAGAGCTTTGACGAGTCAGCACGCCAAAGACACTCAGAGCACTCACGAACTCAGAATGGAAGCAAAGAACACTCAAAAGCTTGCATTAACTATTCAATCTCCTTACAACAGAAGAGGACTCCCCCTTATATAGGAATCCATAAGGGTACAAAAAGCATTTGACTCATAACATGGGAATACTAAAGGACACATGGGTAAACCAAAAGTCACCTAAAAATAATGAAAATTAAGTTCATTCATGGGAATACAAAAAGACTCCTAATTTCGGTTGGCTGGAGGCGCGGCGACGACAGCGGTGGCAGTGCGGGTTGGCGCGGGTCGGCGCGGGTTGGTGCGGGTCGGCGCGGGTCGGCGCGGGTCGATTGGGTAGGCGCCTGGCTGGACTCATGCACAGCGGTTTGGGCTACCCAGATCTGGATCGGGCACGATTGGTTCGAAACGGCGGCGGGCGGCTCACTGTGGCGGCGGAGGTTGCGGCGGAGGCGGCAGCCGGTGGCAGGAATAGTGATTTTTGCTCCCGAGAAGCCATTCGGACTCCGATTTTGAATCCGAAAGTTGTGTTGGCTTCCAAAAGATAAGACGGACAATAATAATAGATTTTTTTGTGCAAGACCTGGTCCTTGGACGACGAAAGTCCTTCTTGAACATGATGTCCCCATCAATATGGCCTAAGGAACGTACCAAAAAAAATGAAGAGAATCTTTTGGAGGAAGTGCAAACAAAGCATCTCCATTAGAGGAAGAAACGAGAGGAACCACTATAATAAAATCTTTGAGGGTAGGAGTTAAATCAGATATTATAAGAGCCAGAGATGCCTTAACTTCAAAAACAAGAAGAGGATAAAAAATTTGATGATTCTCTGAGGGTTAGGATCAAAAGGTTCAACCCTGATTAAGAGATTTAACCTCCAAATTCAATGACTACCTTCCATTAACTCACATTTTCAATGCCCATTACTTCTCGTAGATGATGTCAAAAAAATTTGATCCAAATTATGGACTCAAAACGTATAATAGAAACTTGCTTTATCAAAGTTAAATAAAGAAATAATTACAGAGAACAGAAAAGAAGACTTTGGGTCCCTACATGTTAAAAACAACTAGGGAAGAAAAAGAATTAAGGAAAAAACAAGAAGACCTCTACTAGGAAAAATACAAAGAAAAAAAAAGGAAAAAATTCTTGACACAATAAATATCACTTTTCTTTCCATACCTGCTGATTTAGAGTTAAAATATAAACCCAAAAAAATTACACCCCAAAGGATTTATTTATAACAAAAGAAGTTATTGATATAAAATTGACCTCACTTTCATACGTAGGAAATTACAATTGATATTCAATTATAATGTCCTAACCAACTAGGGTTAATGTGTCTCCCATCTCATCAAAAAATGTTGACTATTGATGACATGATGAAGTTAGTCATAACTATCAAACCCATTAGAACACCATAATTAAAACAATTAACTGAACTCCATGTGTTCAATAGTTGACTGATGAAGCTAGATCTATGCTACTCAAAGAAGGATGAGCACATGATCTTCACGCATCTTCTAATTGTGGGATTGGCCTCGAGGTGTTAGTTTTGAGGAAAAAGTCTCAAGGTGTGGGACTCGACGAGTTGGCCTTGAACCATTAATGACTATCACATGGCTAAAATTGGGATCATTAGCTAAAACTTGACAAGTAAAATTTTTCATTTTCAACAAATACCAAGAATCGTATGACTCGTATTCAAAAGCTTATTAAATCTCCAAAACAGCAATGAAATTTCTCAAATACACAAGTAGGATAGCTAAAATTATTGAGAAAAAAATTTGATCCACAATCTCTGAAACCTTTAGAACTCATCAAATGACTAAATGATTTTAACACCTGCAATATGAAGGTTATAAGTAAAATGTCATGATGGCAACATAAACGTTATCACCATTGCAAAATGTTACAATAAAAAGCACAAAATAATAGCTGGTTATAGTCATATAGAACCATGTGGCATGCTTTTATCATATCAGAATTTCAATAATCAGAAAATTTCTTTCCAATACACCAAACAATGAATGTGAGAGGTGATCCAAGAAAAGAATGAAAACATTAATTATGCTTTGATAAGTACAAAATTTAAGGTCCTCGAACCAATAGAAGTGTAAATATCGTATGATCAAATTAAAAACTATTCTACCTGCATTTTCCAGTAAGACAGTACAGTAAATAGCAAAGAATTAAACCATTAGGCAAAAGTTGTCCTTGTGAATTGAGATTCATGCACCAGATACCTTTCCATGCTTCCTGTTGCGCCTCTTCATGTTTGTAAACTGGTTGTGCTGCCCATGCGAAGTATCCTCCAGCTCTAAGCATTCTGTTAGCCTCAAGAAGCAAGATTCCATCTACAGGAGGAGAAATGTTCACAGGTAATTGAGATATTGTGCAGCTCAGTCAGCTTAATAGCATCAAGTCCAAATTATGATATCATTAGTATTACAACAAAAAAAGAAGGAAGCAATTTTTTGTAAGTAAAAAAAGTATGCATATTAGGTTTTATACAACAATGGAGAGGACTATTCTGTCACTCAGCAGAGGAAATTAATTTTTTCTTCATTGACAATAATTTCAAGCTTTGGCATGCTAGTAAAAAAAACAAATAAAGAAATGGTGTTGGTATAGTTCTGGAAAAAGTTTTAGTGAGGAATTAGGATCAAAAGGAATGTGGAAAAGTTCACATCAATAAAGATTCTGTTGATGAAGTGATATTTTGTATTAGCTTTCAAATAAATAAGGTTTCACATCAGTATAAGAACAAAAAACTTAACAGAAAAGATGATCAACAAAGGTTCATTCATTAGGAAAATGATTTTACAGATCAAGTAAAAAAAGAAAATTCCTTTTGAGTTACACTAGCTTAGGATTTATGGTTGCAAGCACTCTGTTTAGATAAAAAGAAGCAATTGTTCATTCTTATTAATGAATTATTAAAACACAAGCTAATTTTAGTACGAGGTAAAGCTGACATCTTAGGATTTTGGTTGCATTTCTCACCAAAAATTATGCAACATTAGGTGATCTGGTCAACATGCATCATTACAAATTCAAGGAGCCACGAGACACGATAAGGCAGACATGAGTTTCATATTATGTTGATTATCTACAAAGTTTCCGATTATGGTTTTTATAGAATAAATCTAAACTCAAATTATAAAGGAATTATTCAAAAGCATTATACTTAGAAAAATACAAAAGAAGCAATAACATAAGCTTTAGCACATTTAACAAGGTATTTGTGAATGAACAATTTTTTAACAAGGAAGCTGCGAATGAACATTGAACAAGGAAGCTTTAGCAATCAATCAAGGTTAATGAACATTACTACTTGCAGTGTGAATTTTCTTTTGACCATGTGTGTTTCATTACATAGCACATTGCAATAAAAAAAATTGAATACCATCACGAGTCCAATTAATTCGGCATCTTGAACAATGAATTAGATCAAATGCTTGGCTAGGATATAATAGCCGTCGTGTTGCAAAAGCTGCAACCATAGCAGGCACACCACGTTCAAGAGCAAACTGAATTTGATTTTCATGAACATCCTTTGGAGCTATTGACATGGTAAGAACATCTCTAGAAAGTAAAAAAGCGCCAAAACTCGCTACTCCACAGCCAACATCCAAGACAGCTCTTGTGTGATTCCCAAATGCAATGTCTGGAACCATCTACATATTTTGGCAAAAGAATTTCACAAATTTTAAGTCAAAGGTGCTTGAGTGTGTATACAACCAAATAGATCATACAAAATTGAAGATCACAAAACCTTGGAAATTTGGTCCAGATAGCTTTCTGCTCCATGTATAAACTGGGTACCACCTCCAGGAAATATGAATTTTTCCTTGACCTTTTTTATCCAATTTTGCCCTCCTTTATCTTCGACCAAGCGTGTATGTGGCACATTAGTAAACCACACCTAAATTCAAATGATAAGTGGGCTCTAAATATTTTTAGAAAGTAAAATAATAATGCAAGTTGCAGAACCAGTAAATACAGTTCTATAAAATGCCATTCTGAGAAGCACCTTTCAAGATCCTTGACAGAAGGTATGATGCTTCATTTTGTAAAATGATAGGAATATAAAGTAAGGTCATTGAAAAATGTATCTTACAAGATGAAGAAAACTACTTGATGACCTCTCATGGCCCGGATAGGTGTTTCAGACTGCTGTTAACAGGCTCTCATTTAATTATAAATCCAAAATAAATAAGGCACCTTTATCAGAAATCCTAAATTAAAAATGTAGAACAAATATAAGATCTTCAACTAGCAATTGATGTTGCTTTTGTACAGCATATATAATTTAGATGATTGAACTTCCAAATTAATATCTATGTTCTGTCAATGATAAATGGAATGAAGTGGAATCTTCAATCGATTCATTGAGAAGGATCCAATCCAGATCCTTTAAGCAAACATTAGGTTCAGCTCTCCTAAAGAACAATTTTTTTGACATTAATATCCATTTAACTTAATGGAACTTCGCTTTCATCTTTAGCATGAACTTGTATCAATTGTAAATAGCAAGCTCCAGTTCTGAACCATTGTGATAAGAATATAGTCGTCTCAAAATTACAGCACCAAAATCTCTGCAACTTATAAAAGGGTAAAGGTAGGCGGTCTGAATCAAGTAATTATATTAATCTTTTTACATGAGATACATCCAAGCCAGTATGAGGGTTTCGACTGGCCTGTTTCAGTTCAGTAAAACTTCAAGCTGTGCCCTTCAATAAACTAAAAGGCTAACTAACAGAATCAACAACGGGAATAAGCCCAAAATCCCGAAACGAAGATTGCCTTTAGAATAGGATAAAAATAACCAGAAATCAAGCTTATCGTTAAACCAAAACATATTGATCACCGTTAAGAGCCCTAAGTTCGTTTTCGAAAATCAGCGCGCCTTTAGGCTGGAAACTGCATGCATCATGAAGATCCCTTATCCATCAGATTCGTCAATATATTGACAAAAATCATTTCTGGTTCGTGATCTAAAAAAAAAAAAGCAACATAAAACAAAAGGATTATTATAGATAAAAAGATGAACCTCATCTCTGCTTTTGGGCCATGGGATTGGCTTCTTATAGTCCTTCGGCGCCGGAATAAGGCAATCCAGCCCCTTCCCCTTGGTCGGACAATGTCGCTCAAATCTCTCCCCTCTTTCCGTCGAATTCATCCTCCTGATTTCCGCTTCGTTATCAAGACAAGGAATGTACTCCCTCATGCTCTGCGGGCAAAGCCGATAGTTCTCGATAACCGTAGCCCCTCCCATCTCCTGGCCGTCCTCCATCTCGTTACCCGCCTGCGATTGCTGCTCCTCTTCCTCCTCCTGATCTTGATGCAACGGCCCAGCATCAAAATCATCCTTCATGATCCCACTTTCGTCCACAATTCCAACTCTTCCAGACTTCAACGCCGGCGGTGGTAGTGCATCGAGCGGTGGAGCACCGCCTGAAGAGGAAGATTGGTTGGAGATAAGTGTAGAAACCTCCAAAGTGTGGTTGATATTCGGGGAGAGGGCAACATATTGGTGAGCAGCACCACCACCCGAAGAGCCAGTGCTGCTACCGTAAAATACGAGTTGAGGATAGTAGAAGCCATCGTTCCAGTGACGGCCGATGTGGAAGGAGGCGATACAACCAAAGAAAAAGAAGGAAACCTTCACAAGGGATGAGAACTTGAACAGATCAGCATGCTCGCTGATGGCTTTCATGGTGCGACTTTGCTCGCTGCCGTCCGCAGAGGAGTGGAGTCGCCGGAGGCAAATGGCGCCACACTTGAAATCCGTGGAGGAGAGGCTTTATAGAGAAAATACGGGATTCAACGATGGCTTTTATAAATCTTACTAAGATCGATCCGTCATTAATGACTATAAATTCTTTCAGAAAACATTTTTTTGGCTCTTAAGCAGATTATTTGTAATAAGCTTCATTCGATCGTCTTCTAGCAAATAAGACTAATTTCAACAAATAAGGATAATTTATCTCAATTTTCTTAAGCCCGCTTAAAATAGAACTTTTTAGGAAACAAAAAGATAAATTTGTGTTATGTTGCATCATGTAGCATATAAAATATATTAAGTATCTAATATTTTGAAATTTTAATTTTATAAATAAAAATTGCATATTAAGATTATAATATCATTCTCATATTATAAACTATAATTAAACTTGATTTTATTTACATTAAAGAAAAATTCAAGTGAAAATTTTATGTATATTACTTATCAATTCATATGTCAATTTTAACATCTAGTAAGCTTGGTCATAATCATCATAAATGGGTTTACTACCTCTATTAATTTTGTAATCATTTTCATCAATTTTGTTGCTCGTATTAGATTCAGTAATGTTAATGACTCTGTGACATCCATATGATGTAATTAATGTACAAAATTGTAATCAAAAGAAAAAATATGTAATTAATATTTGTACCTCCAAAGAAACTTTTATATTTTGATGTCAAAATAAAATAATATAATTTTTAAATTTATCTTAAATAATATATGATTATATCAATTATTAAAATAAATATATCATTGAGAATAACTAATTTAAAAAACTTGTTGTTTCTTGGATTACAATTTTTTGAGTTCAATAAGATTTGTGATAAATTAAGGAAGAGAAATTGAGATATCTTAAGATATATATAGAAAGCTTACAAAACATGGGAGAGAGAGAAGAAATCGTAAGAAAATTAGTAGAAAGAGAAACATTTAATGAAGACAAGAGTTTCAAGGAGGAAGAAAGTAAGGAAAAAAGAGCTTTAGAGTAGTTGGAGCCATTAAAAAGGAAAGCAATGAAAAAAATGGACCTACAATGAAGCCATCAGAAGAAGAATTAATTAAGGAAAAGATTATGAAAAATGTATGTTAGAATTGATTGAGTCCTTAGGGATAACTTGAGCGATATTTTTTATGTTTAGAAGTTCCTATATGGCAATGAAGTCATTCTTTTAAAGCTAACATCAATTTCTAATAAAAAGAGAGTGTGGTTTGACTCAAGAAACTATTTTTTCATAACTAATGTATAATACATTGATATGCAATATACCATACATTAAGCTTAGAAGTAAAAAAAAATCTAATATTTTTTAAAGAATCATAATAAGAATAAATAATAGATTATATAATTAGCTCAAAAAAAAAGTAGACAATATTCTTAAAAAAAATTATATGATGATTTTATATTATTTCATAAAACATTATGTGCTTCAGAAGTTCCTATATGGCAATGAAGTCATTCTTTTAAAGATAACATCAATTTCTAATAAAAAGAGAGTGTGGTTTGACTCAAGAAACTATTTTTCCATAGCTAATGTATAATATATTGACATGTAATATACCATACATTAAGCTTAGAAGTAAAAAAAATCTAATATTTTTTAAATAATCATAATAAGAATAAATGATAGATTATATAATTAGCTTAACAAAAAAGTAGACAATATTCTTAAAAAAATTTTATGATGACTTTATATTATTTCATAAAACATTATGTGCTTTAGTGAAAGAAGTGAAATGAATCATATGAAGCAATCTTAAAGTGGGATATTTAAAAGATGATTGACAAACCTTATTATAACATCCAATATAATGAATCTCACATATCCTCTCAAAACAAATGTTTTTATATATTGAATGTAAGTACTTTAAATCTATATTTTAAAAATACATTTGAGTTGGGAGCACTTCAAAATATATGCCAAAATGTCAATAGTCAAATTTTATATTTGAGCATGCAATTGCTAACATCTTATTATAAGAAAATCTTTAGCATGTGATTTGTAATTTATAAAATTAAATTAAATTTTTTATGAATTTATACAAAAATATTCATAAAAAGGACTAGTTTTAATCATTTTATTTAATAAATAGATAAGTTTATCCTTTGCTCAAGATTGAGTAGATTTGTTTGGAAAACTTTAAGAGAGAGGCAAAGAGAGAGAGGGGAGAGAGAGAGAGAGAGAGAGAGAGAGAGAGTTGGAGAGAAAGAAGGGAAAAAAGTAATATTATCCTTCAAGAAATACAAAGAGATAAAAAAAAAGAATGAAAGCCTACAAAAAAAGAAAGAGATTTTTGGCTTTATTTTGTATACATAACTTGAAAAGATAATGATCATATCCAAGTTCTTTTCTTAAAGCATGTATTAATTGATTTTAATATTAAGTAAGGGCTACTTATGAGTTCTAATGAGAAGTTGAAAGGCTGTAGATTATTACAGTTTTTTGTTATAATGATCATACAAGATAATTATTTAGTCTGTACTAGTATAACCCATGTTAGTTGGAGTTGGACTCGGTCTAAATGTGAAAGAAGAGTCAACAAAAAATTATACTGATGTGATAATTTTATGTATTAAAATGTTAATATACTAAACTATTGACTCATCCAATTCAATAAATTTGGGGTATTATATTTATACAATAAGATGATCATAGTAATATGACACTGGAGTAGATGTTGGTGCTTATATTAATATGAAATGAAAATCAAACAATGTAATATGCTTTTTAGTGTTTAAGTAAAATATCATCTTATCTAATTTCTCATTCAACCATATTTATATATGGTATACATCATATTGGTACGATGTTTATATCAAATTGATATATTGATGTATTACATATTGATCATGAATCATACTTGTATAATGCAATTATTGGATTAATACAATATTAGTTATGACACTCTGCATTTAAATGATTGATCATATGAGTACAAAATGTGTTTTGGATTAATATTATTAGTTGGTGAAAATACTATGTTATCATACTCATAACAAGCTGATATAAAACTTTTATTATACATTTCAAGATTGTTTAATAGAGATCAGTTACATTATTCATTATTTGACCAATTTTAGGATTGAGTTGTATAATACAATATGAGATATCGTACCTTACGATGTGAAGTCAAAAACATCAATAAGACATGGATCATATAAGTATGGAATGAGGATTAGATTGATATTTTTTTAATGAAAAGACTTATTATAGATTATTTCTCTGATCTTTAATATGACCCAATGATTATCATAGATTGTATTAATACAACTGAGAGACCAAATCAGTGCAACTAGAGTAATGCAGTGGTTCGACCTGTATATAGCATTAATCGTTGGTACGATAAGGTCTGTCGTATTGTGCAATGTGATGACAATAAATGAAAAAAGAGAGTATATTTTATGACATAATTGGTAGAGCTTTTAAAAAGCAATTTATTGATTAAAAAATGAATTATTATTGACAAAGAATAATGTGAATTATCTAATTTTAATCAAGCAGTTTTGTTAATTTTTTCTAAAGTTTTATTCATTAAATGATAAGCATGGTTTCTCAATGATTTTATTTGTTAAATAAAAATCACATATTAAAATAACACGTATCAAATAATCAATTTTTTTTGCAATATTTATTTGTTAAGAATTGTTCCAAAAATAGAATATTGCATTATATTAATGAATTTACAATATTTATTAGTGAAACTCTCTTTTTTTTAGCCATGTGCTCTAAATAATTTTCTATTTTACACTAATCACATGACAACATAACAAATTATTTTACGATACATTAGTATTGATAATACTATATTTTTTAATTAAAGACATAATACACATAAACAATAAATCCAATTCTACAAAACTTAATGGTAAATCTTATCAAATGATTAAAATAAAAATAGTATTTTTTTTATATAATATATTAAATTGTTCTACTTTTAAAATATATCTTTTCTAAAAACTCACTTTTAATCATGACATTATCATCTAATAAAACTAAAGTTAAACACACTACTCTTAAGTTGGCATAAAGGTAAATTATCTTATTTTATTTTCAAAATAAATTTTATATCAATAAAAACATCAATATTAATATATTAAAAAATTATTAAAAAAAACTAACAATAATGTACTTAATTGTAAAAAATTGAAAATATATTTATGTATAACTTTTAAAAAAGTATTTTATACAAAAAGAAAAATTGTTTAAAAATATTTAATATATTTTTATAATAAAAGATATTTGTCTCTGGTCATCCTCAATCATAGGGAAGGCCACATGGGCCTTTCTCACTCCTTGCATCAATAAACACCAACAAAAGAGTTGCTAGCTTTAGCACACATCTTAAGGTTCCTAATCTTAAGGTACCCCTCCACATGCAACTACCTTGGAGGAATTAAGGAATTATTTTATTTTCTTATTTTTGGCCGAAAGGAATCCACCCGTTATGAACTTTTAATTGCTTGCCATTTCAGTGAACACAAGTGATGTGACTAATTCAGTTTTTTTAAATAACTGATTTATAATAATATATTTCAAAAATAAATGAACATTTTGGTTTTAAAAAATGGTTTGATTTTTTGTTTTTAATTATAAAAAAAATATAAATCAAATCAAGCTAAAAATATTGCTGGAATTTTTTTTTTATTTTATTTTTTTCCTTAGAAACTTCGATGTCAGTAAAGCAGGCTCCATCGACGAGGTGGCGAGATCTCGCTTCAGCATGTGCAGGCTCCATGGAGAGCATCTCGAAATCTTTCCGTGGTACGGCATCACCACGTGGGTATAACTAATTTTAATTTTTTTTAAAATAATTATTTTCTTACCTTTCATAACTATAGTCTACAAACATTATATAATGAGCTCATTCCTTATGATTTCTTGTGCCACAAAACTTAATGATAAAACACTTAAAAGGCTAACCTTACTTTTTTTGAAAAGCTTCTTTATCAATTTGAGCTCTCTTCCCTTCTTTTCACAAGCTCATTCGCTCCTCCTTCCTCTCAATTCCTCTCAAACTCTTTATTGTAGATCACCTCAACCCTTTTGTTTTCCTCTTTCCCCAGCACAATTGCACCATATTTGGATAAAAAAAATAACAACAATGACGACAAATAATGAAACTGTAATATATTAAAATTATTATGTAATATATATTATAACACGTGAGACTAAGTTAGTAAGATTGTAATAATATGTATTTTAGTATAATAAAATTAATTTTTTAAAATATTATTAAATTATTATAATCATGAGAGTTAGGTCATAGTTTTAATTAAGTTAAAAAATTTATTTTAGAATATTAATGAAAAGATATTTTAAAGAAGAATTCAATAGCATTATGTTTGTAATATTTGTATATTCAAACAATTAATTATAATTTTTTTAAAAAAGAGCATGAAAATAATTGTTTTAATTATTGGTAGATAAAAGTGTATTTTTATAATTTTATTTTAACAATCTGCTTAAAATTAGGATAAAAAGGTGGTTGTGACATAATGAGGTGGTTAAGATAGATAAAGAGAGGAAAAATAAAGGTCATTTGAGTGGAGAGATAAAGAAAGAAAAGAGTAAAAAAGTCGTAGGTTGGGAAGGAGAAACAAGGAGAATAAGAGATTTGTTATAAAGAAAAACTCACAAAACAATGAAAAATATTAAGGAACAAGTTGATATAGAAAACGGAGTAAAATTGAATAAAGAAGTAAAAACTATTGTGATAATTAAAAACAAAGAAAAGAAACTTAAAGAAGTCAAGATAAAGATTTAGTTATATTTCCATTTTATTCAACTCAATTTTATGTAATATTAAGAGCATTTAGGTTCCCGTATGAGCTAGGAATGTCGTGAGAGTGATTTGAGGAGGTTTAGAGGTAGTTTGAGTCGAAATCAAGAGGTTAGAAGGAGATTATCAACAAATGGACAAAATTATATAACATAATGGGTTCAATCGTATAGTACGATCATCTTAAGTTATTTCAAAAATAAGAGAATTTGATACTTTGTTGGGGTAATGTAAAATATTTATAAACTAATCGTACTGTACAATGAACTCAATGTAGTATACAATAGATTGTTAGTTCGTATGAGTAGAATAGAAGAGTTGATCATATTGTACGATGAGTCAGATCATATAATATGATAATTGGATAGATAAAGAAGGTACAACTAGATGGAAAAAGCTATAGAAATAGTATTATACGATTAGTTTAAGACCAAAAAAGGTTAGATCGAACAATTTGTTGGTAAAGAGTGGTGTTGATCAACCCATATGATGAGGATAATCATATAATATGATTTATTTTTTACATAATAAAGGAAAGAAATGATGTATAATGTTGTTGTAGCATCCCAAAAGCAGGGGCAAGAAATTTTAATAAACTTAAACCATAGAATATTAAAAACAAGAATATTAGATAAATGATTAATGATCTTAAGGAATGAAGAATTATAAAGTAATAATTTTGATATACATATAATTTTAAAGTTTTTATAAATTTTTTAAATTTTCTAAGAATGTTTCAAGAATTTTAAGATATTATATCGCGCTATATCATTGGATCGTACAATATGATCGAGTGAGAACTTGTTACACCCTTGTGTTTGATGAGTCAAGCATAAATGTTTATATCTTATTTAGGCTTGATTTTAAGTAAAATTGTTAATATTTAATTAAATCAAGCCATGTATTTCACATGTCTAAAATAGTGATCTCTAAGGACCTTGAAGCCATGGCATACTTCAAGGAAATTTGAGACATGCACTAGAATTTTCATATTTGAGTTTTTATTAATTTTTTTTGAAATTGAGATGTCTAATTTTTGAGATTATGAGGCACACTAGTAGTATTAATATTTAAAAATGTTATAAAATTAATAATTATTGAATTTTGATTTTTGGGCCAAGCTTTATTGACAAAAAGTATAGACATTGGTATTTGATTTTTTAAATTATTTAGGAATTATTTTTCATAAATCTCTTTTCATAGTCATTTAGAAAACTTATAATACTATGATAATATAAAATTATTTTGGTACACTTATATTTAAAATTTTAGCATAAAAATTCTTCCAATCAACTTTAAACAGCTTAAGTCTCGAGAAAATTCACTATAGCACTGGGCGGGCCAACCCGTCACGCAATTAGCCCGTCCAGGTCTTTTAGAAATTTTTTAAAAAAAATAAAAAAAAAATTGGTTGACCCAAAAAGGGGCGAGCCAAGACCGCCCAAAGCCCGCCGAGAGGACCACGGCGAGGTAAAACTACAGCGGTGGTCAACGGTCAAATGAACAGTGCTCGGCTAAGCCCAGCCCGCCCAAAGCCCGCAGAGAGGAGCTCGACTAGGTCAAACTATAGCGACGGTCAGCGGTCAATGAACAGTGCCTAGTCAAGTCAACCCAACCGGGTGGTGAAATCCCGGTCAAGGAAGGGGGGAGCCAGCCCCACAGAGGCTCGAGAATTAAACAGTGCAAATCCCTTATAAAGCAGTGCGCCGACTTTAGTTCTGCAGTGTGGGACTAAAAATCCCACCTTATAACTTAAGCAGGATCCAAATGCGCAGATCAAGCCCGCCCAGATCCAACGCTCCATATCAAAATCGAACTACTGTTTCGCGAGTTTAATCGGTGCCGTTCGTTCAGCACGCGGATCCAACACTCCAGATCAAAATCGAACGGCTGTTTCGCGAGTTTAATCGGCGTCGTTTGTTCAGCGCGCGGATCCAACGCTCCAGATCAAAATCGAACGATTGTTTCATAAATTGATCAGCGTCGTTCGATTTTGGGCCCAGATCGGATGGTGGCTGCTTTCCGTCTGTTGCCCAAATGGCTAGTTGTTTTTTAGGAGCCGTTGAAGGATTTTTTAGCTCAATTTTAAGCTCTGTAAATAGGAAAGAATTAAGATTTATTTAGTTTACCTTTTGCTAAATTCTTTCAAAGATTTCAGATCTCAAATTCGAGCAATCACAAGCAAAAACGGTGCCTTCAAGCTCAAAAGAAAAACTGCAACAAGGCGCTTGAAATTAGAGGTTCATGATTCAATTTTTCTCATTTCTATCCTTCTAATTTTTCAATTGTGTGTGCCTCCCTTTTCTCCTATTTCTCCTAAGTTCTTTTTGCCAATTGTTGTATTCTTCGTTTTGGGGTAAGGGCATCCCGGTAGTAGTGCTAAAGCCCCGGGTTTGAGTTGAGCCCGAAGAAAAGCTCAAGTAGGTTTGGGATTAGCCGTAGTAAAAATCCCAAGTAGGTTTGAGGTGAACCGTACGAAAAACCTCACTTGTAATTGGTGCATTTAGTGGATTTTTCCCAACACCGGTTGGGGGTAGACGTAAACTCGGTTTTGAGTCGAACCACCTAAAAACTTTTGTGTTCAAATTTCTTTATTCGTGCTTAAAACTTTTAAGCTTTTAATTTAAAGTTATAAAATTTTTAAATACACAATTCACCCCCCCCCCCTCTTGTGGGATTTCCTTAGCACGAAATACTTCAGAACTCTATATGAAGAACAGATTTATAAAATGAAATTAGGCCATATAAGTACAATTAAGACAAAAATGTCGTTATCTATTCTACAACAAAAGGTTTACAAGCATTTCTTATAATGTCCTTTTTTAGCATAACAAAATACATTATTTTTATTATAGGTGGTGTTGCTAAAATTATTGGCTTATTTCTCAAAGGAGTAATAATTCAACTAACCAAGAATTTTGTTTGTAAAGAAGCTAAGGATGGTGTCTAAACCAACTACATGGCACTTAGTTATATAAGAACACCATTAGTTAATTCAGCACATTTAGAGAACTTTATTTGCAATCACAAATTTCATAATTCTAATCAATTAAATTGTTTGCCTCTTGAGAAGGTGTTATGTTAGTTAAAAGCATAAGTTCTAATTATGAAAAAGATGATTGTCTTCAGGAAATCTTGTAGCTTGTGGATGATAGGGAAGAATTAACAAAGTTGGTTAACCTTCCTTTTAGGTGGCATCGAAGAGCCTAAGGAGGTGGCATCAACGACAACTTTTTATGCTTACCAATAGCTTCCTTTGTCATTGACCAAGTCGTTTGTGCTGATGGAAGAAAGGGCATTAGTGCTTGAATATTTGCTGTGTCTGTAATCGAAGCCAATGTATTAGTTTTAATTGTGATATGTTGTTGTTGTGAAGCAATTGTCAAGTAGCCAAAAAATGTTGTTGTACAATTGTTGTAAAGTATAATATGTTATAAAAGGCTCTAGCATGTTCTTGATGCTCGTGATTGCAAATAATGTGACAATTAAGCATAAGTTCATGCCATGATCTCACTCAATAATAGATATTATTCTCTTTGTTCTTTTCATTTTGTCCTCAAAATATTGCTCAACATCATGAGGTCATGATCTAATATACATAGCTCATGAATATCTCCTCATGTATTGAAACGAAACTATTACTTTGTGCTTTTCAAAATAAAATCCTTAAAAAGCTTACTCTTTATTCAATGAATACTTTTGGGCAATCATTTTACAATCAATATTTTCCATCCTAACAATCAAGTATCACTAGAAAAAAAACCTTTCTCCTATCCTTGAATATTATAAAGAGGTTAACACTCTAATGCCGTTCTGATTAAGCACAAGTGTCAAGGTTTATCAATTTGGTTCAACTGATGTTATGATTTTGTTTTCAAACTATGCCTTAATTTTAAGGTTATTATCTAATATATATAACTTAAATATTTTTTCTCTTTTGATGATGAGAATTTTTATTTTTGTTCTTCTATTTATAAGGAGCCTTTTAAGAGTCATGCTTTGTTTGACAAACCCTTTTTGGATCACTTTATCATGCATGACACCATTGTCAATATTGTTGGGAATTTCGTTATAGCCTCTATGAACTTAAGTAGATTAATTTTGTCTTTATTTTGTATATTTTTTTTGTGATAAGGCTTCTTTTTGTATGTAAAAGAGAACTTGTTTAAGATTTGAAAATAAAAATATTGAATTTGATTTGATGGATATAAGAATTATTTGTAGCATGAATATGAAAGAGACAAGGATTTATCATGAAAAATCCTTTAAAAAGTTTTAAAATCACAATAATTGCATGCTTATAATCATCAGTTGATTTGATGAGTTACAAAGAAGCTGTGATAATATTATGTTTTTCTTCTCTTTGATATTATTGTTATCCCACTTTATTTATATTAAGATATTATCTCTCTTTAGTTATTACATATTATCCAAATAAGGTTTGTCTTCAAATAATATCTCAACATCTTAATATATATATATATAATTAAGAATCATTTTCTCAAAACTCAATATGTGATTATTAATTCTTGTATCTCATCACATAGTTGTGTGAAGATGTTCTTTGTCTAGTGATACCACAACCAGGCCATAATCTAATTATTAATCTACTTATTTTTTGTTATAAATCTATTAAATTCTTTTAGTTTCATCCTCAAATCGTAATGTGTATTGGAAGGTACCTTTTGATACTATAATTTTATGCTTTTATTTTCTTTAATATTATTATTATAAAATTTTATTATGTTAAGATATTATCTCTCTTTAGTTGTTATATATAGTCCAAAAAAGGTTTGTTCTCAAACAATGTCTTAACATCTTAAAACAATATATATATATATATATATATATATATATATATATATATATATATATATATATATATATATATATATATATATATATATAACTAAGAATCATTCTTACCAAACTCAATATATGACTATTAATTCTTATATCTCTTCACCACATACTTGTTAAGGGATGTTATTTGTCAAGTGATATTATCTCAATGCCATCACCAAATAATTAATCAACTTATTTTTTGTTATAAATCCATTAATTTTTTTAGGTTTATCCTCAAATCACATTGTGCATTAGAAGGTACCTTTTTTATTTTATAATTTTATCATTGTTTTTACTATATTAATATATTGTCCCTTTTTATTATCTCATATTGATGAAATTTGTACCCACGATATATCTTGACATTCTAAAATTAATATCTTATATATATAGCCAAAAGTTATTTTTATTATAGTAGATTTGAAATTATTCATTATTATATGGTTGCAAAAAGAATACTAAGGTATATTAAAGAAACATTTGATTATGATTTGTATTTCATTAACCAAAGTGAGATAGATTTATATTACTACTCTAATAGTGATTGGGGAGGTAGTATAGATGAAAGAAAAAGTACAAGTGATTATTATTTCTTCTTAGACTCATCAGCATTTGTATAGAGATCAGTTAAACAAGATGTCATGGCTCTTTCATCTTGTGAAGCAGAGTATATTGCAACTTCATCAACAATTTGTGAAGCAATTTGGTTGAGAAATTTATTGCAAGAATTACATCATGAACAAGAAGAGTCAATAACTATCTTTATTGATAATATGTTAGCCATCAAATTAGCAAAAAGTCTAGTTCAAATTGGGAGAAGCAGCATATTGAGACAAGGTATCATTTTTTCGTGATCATATCAACAAGAAGACTATAAGCCTGGTACATTGTAGTATCGAAGAACAATTAGCTGATATTTTTACTAAATCGCTTGGAGTGAAGACATTTGAAGAATTATGGAATTAATTAGGCTTGAAGATACTTCAAGTTTGAGGGAGAGTAATGTTAGCAAACATTAAGTATTTGTTAACACTTTTTTAGTATTAGTTAGCATATTTTAAGTATTTTGTTAGTATTTTCAAGTATTTGTTAGTATTTTTAGGTGTTTAAATGTTTAAATAATTTTAAATTTTAAATTAGGAACAAACTTTCAAATTAGGAGCAAATATTTGGGAGATTGGTTATTTTTTTTGCCTTATATTGATGTAACTGTTGCTTTGTGATAATGAATGAATAAATAAAAAAGTTTATAGTTTTTGTCTTCCTGCTGCTTAGGATTTCTGTTGTCATTTTCAAATTTCTCCTAACACTTTATTCATTATTATGCTCTTATATACCAACTAAAGCATGTTTTGTTATCAAAAGGTCATTCAACATCTGAAGACCGAGTTCTTATATAGATATTTCTTAGAATCATTCCTTTTATGACCACTATGACACTATTTGTCTCTATTTCTCTCTATTTAAAAGCATATCAAGAGTCGTTCAGTATTCAGTAATTTCATTTCAAAGATATTACTTGGTGATTACTCTTAATCCTTTTAGTTTTAGTTGTTACAAATATAATGTGATGACTCAGTTTTATTTTGTTGAGATATTGTCCCTTTTCGAATGTCTCGTACTATTCAAAATAGGTTATATCCCCAAAGCATGTTTCAATATTTTAAGATAAAAATCTTATATATTTAGCATAGAATCATTTTCTCTACAGTCAATATAAGAATATTTATCTTTCTGTATTTTCACTTAAAAGTATACACAATTTTGTTCAATGACATTGTCTAACATTAATTCCTTATTCTTTTCGATCCTAAGTGTTGTGGTTTAAAAAACTAAACCATTGATACTATGTATTATTTGCATTTTTTATCCAAACAGATTTAGTAATTCACCAAATTATATTTAAAATATTTTACTTATTAAGCTCTTCATTTTCATATATGGATTATAAGATTTGGACTTTGTTCAATGTTTTTAGTATTTTTTAATAATTTTTTTTTAATCTTCTACCATTCATCTACTACAATTTCTTAGTCAGCTGAAACTGCAACCGTTAAACTCTATTAATCTAATCATTTAACAAAAGTTTGACCTATATATATTTTAAACCCTCGTCAAATGCAATGGATTTTACACCAACTTCTTAATTAAAACAATAACTTTATTTAATTAGATCTTATTAACAATATTACATATATGCTTTATATTTCCCTTCGTTTTACAAATTGATATTTCCCAAAAACTAACCATGTTTAGTAGAGTTTTTTGCTTTTTATTGAAGCAAAAGGAAGTTTTTGATAATCTAAACCAGAGAAATGCATCTTTCCAAGGCATTTAATTGAAATAAATAATCATAAATTTAATCTTGACTCTTTCGAATATATCTTCAGTTTCCTCCGAACATGATCACTGTAATTTGAATCATAATTGATGAAAAAAATGAGTTAAAAAAAAAAGTGGTTAGTTGATCTATCTATATCCGTGGAAAGTAAATTATATCTTCTGCTAATTCATAACAGATATGCGATTGTTGAAGAGTTAGCTGCACCTGAAGCAGCTTTTCATACTTGTTCTAGAAATGGAGCAGAACTTGGAAGTTGCTTGCAGAATTGGAAAAACTTGGTCTTTTTTACTGGGTCAGTGTGTGATGTCTCTTCTCGAGCAGACAGGGAAAATCTATTCAGGAAACTTCTTACGTGTTCAATGGTAAACTTAGTATTCTTTTAATTTCTTCAAGCTTTTTGTCTAAACTAGAATGGTCAAATCAATTGATCTTATCAGCTTTTCTTGACTAAGGTATTTTTGATAAATTTCTTCATCTGATGTGCTCTTAAACAAGCATCGACTGAAAGCAGCATCGTGTTCATCTCCTCACTTGCTGTATTCAAAGGACTTCAAAGTTTCACCATCTATTCTGCAACGAAAGGTTTGCATGTCTCTCAAGTAATGCCATATTTTCGTTAAAATTGTCTTGTTTTCATTACAGTGTTGTCTCTTGAATCATTGGCTTGTTTCACTCAGGAGCAATGGCTCAGGTGACAAGAGATGGCTTTTCAAAGAACTGCACAGCATCAGGGTTTATTTAAACACTAATAACCAACAATTATTCTTTGCCATTTTGGAAAGTTTCTTTCTTCTGGTGGCTTCTTAATGCCATTGGCCAAGTTATTTACGTTGATATCTGGAGTGTAACCTTAAGATGGTCCATGGGATTTTTGCAGTTAAAGTTCATAATTTCCTTGATGTAATTGCCAAGGAGACAAAAGACTAATTTTGCTTATTCCAAGTTAGAGATATAATTCTCCTTGGTCTCTCGATTTTGTTCTCAAATGTCGTGAGATTCTAATTTAACATGCATAGTTCATGAATATTTCGTGATCTGCTGAACCCTCAAACTAGAAACACACTTGAGTGCATATTTGCAGGCCATCTTTTAAGGAAGAATGCTTACATTCCTGCAAGATTAGGCTCTTTGATTAGATTTATAATACTTTCTTTCAATTTTTTGTTTGCTTCATTTCATAGTTATCATTTAGAGATTGATTTGCACTTTACACTACTGTTTCTGGTGTTATATTTTGAGTGGAATCATTGCTTTAATTGTGACAAGGAAGAGTTTAATTCATAGCATTATAGTGAGGGAGAGTGTCCCTATGCCCAAGTCTTGTGTTAAAGAGATTAAAAGTGTGTAATCCTAAGCCATGTATTTGAGAGAACTGCCAGTTCTTACTCTAAATATTATTTTACAACATACTTAATTATACATTAATTTAAATGGATAAGTCAGTTAGCTTTTTAATTTTGTTGAATGCATTTCTAATTAAAACGAATAAGTAAAATTCCTTTAATTCCATTCTAACAGACTGAACCAAGATTCCAAACGCGGTCGAATCATGTGACCTCCGACGTATATTTGCGCAAGAAATCCCGGCCGTCCAAATGGAAGCCATCGGCCGTACCACATCATCAGGTAGTATCATAACTATAAATAATTCCCAACTTCGCTAGCCGTAACATAACCATTTACACGTGCATCTCCGCAGTTGTCAGTTGACTCCCACGCAATGGATCCAACGGCCGGCAACGACGGCGCTTTACCGAACGCCGGCCACGGCCGGTCGTACGACTGCAAATACTGCAAGGGAGGCTTCTCCAATGCGCAGGCCCTCGGAGGTCACATGAACATGCACAGAAGGGAGCGAGGCAAGCCGAAGGACATCCCGTCCGGGATCCAGTGCGATTCACTACGTAGCGGCCCCATCGCTGCACGATCTCCTGGAGATCCTAACCCCTGGTTCAGACATATAGAAGACGGCGGGTCGCCACCGGCTGGAAGCTCCGGCGCGAGGAGAGATGTCGCACCGTTAATCGCCGCCGCTGAAGTGGATCTTGAGCTCAGGCTTGGACCATAGGTTATCTGTGAGATTCGTGTGCATGTAATATATTGCCGAAGCTTTTTAGATTTGTCTATAACATAGAAAAACTATGCAATCTCTGCGCATGTTAGGCACTCTTTGTTGGTAGAAAAAAATAATTAGTGCTAAAAAATGAATTAAATGATGATTGTAGAAATGGGTATTGGAGAAAAGTATTTTATTTATGATATTTTAAATTCTTTTTAGATCAAAATAAAACTCAAGAACATTTTGAGGAATGAATTCATTTTAATTTTTTAAAATAATTGTATGTTTAAGATGACTATATAAAACATAGAATTTGACCATAGGATCAAAATAGATAAATAAAAAAGGTAACCCTATTTAGCTAATGTGGAAGATAATATCAAACCCTTTTACAAACTTTTTTTTATTAAAAACATAATGAAATAAAATAGCACTAACTTTGAATTTAAAATTGATATAAAGCATGTCAAAAATTGATTTATTTTACATTGGTGGTTGTTTGAATATTTTGTCTCTTTTTTTATTAGTTTGGTTAGGATTTTCATACAACTAGTTTACATAGACAATGTCTATTTTAGTTTTAAATATAATTATTATTATATTTTATTACTTAAAAATAATGTTTGATATCTAATTTACTTAGATTAAAGTTTCTATCTATATGTCACATCATTTAAATTAAATATATGTCATGAGTTTTGTTATATTTATGGATTTTAACTTTTTTATCAAAAGAATTCTATTTCTTCTCTTGAAACTCAAGAAGGGATTACATAGGTTTGCAAGTGAGAAGATAAAATCAAATTTTCGAGGTTTAAACTAACTTTGATGATTTATAGGTGACAATATGATAGAGCTCAATATCATTTATGCATAAAATATAATTATCATTATGAGTTATGATCAAAATTTTACAAATTTGTCTTTATAATAAGTTATAATTTGTACCAAGATGATAATAAAAATATATTTATGGTTTAAAAAACTAATTAAGTATTGGTCTACATAAAGAATTCAAAAAATAAAAATCTTTTATAGAAGGTTATTTAAAAAATATATATTGTTAAACATATTATTCATATAATTTTTTTTGAAATATTAAGTAAAGTTTTTATTATATGAATATAACAATTAAATCAAGTGTTTTAAGATTTTTTTTATTTATCTTTTAATAAAAATGACTTAAAATACTTTTTTCTACCTCAAGCTTCAATCAATAGTGTTTTAAACATGAAGGTAATATCTATATAAACATAATATAGTAAAAAAAATTTAATGAAAAGATGTGATCATTTTTTAAAGATATCAAAATATTTGATTAGCTTGTCAATATTACATCGAAAAAAATCTTGTTCAATAGCTTGGGTTCCTATTTCAAGTGATAAAATTCATCTGAAACTCTCAATTTAAATTTTAACATTTCTATTACATAATTACTATAGATATTTTTTCCTTTATCTTCAAAAGTTAAATAATTAATTATTTTTTATATTTATTCTTTTACATTGCATTTCATTAATAATTTGTCAAACATTTTTGTGTTATGATCAATCCTTCTGTTTTAATTGCTTTTTGTCAAAACAAATAAAAAATATTTTAAAAAATCATAAATGAATTATATTTCTTCCAAAAAGGAAGAAATAATCAATGAAATAAATTTATCTTATCTCCAAACTTATTACATATGTCTCTATGTTTTAAGATATCGAATTAATTAATCTTGATGATGCTATAAAAAAACAAACAAAACTTTCTAAAAATACCATAATAATATTGTCAAAAGAATGAATATATACATGCTAATAGGTGTATGACTCGTAGATATTTTACTAATAATTAAGAATCCAACCTCTCAATGACTCTAATAATTAATAATAAATAAAACATGTTTTTATCTACTTTATGAAAGAGCCATTTGGGAGAAAATCAATGACATATTTTTAAAAAGTTTGGTAAACATTACTAAAACAACAAATAGATCTTCACAAAATTTAAATATTTTCTACAACCATCTATGACACATGTAGCCAATAAGAAAATTGACGTAATTGATAAATAACATAAATTATTGTAGATGTAAGGTTTATAGAATCATTAAAAAAATCGAAAGAAACTTTTTCATTGATGTTAGTTTAGTCATACAAGTACATTTTCTATTGGTTATCTAAGAAGCTTAATCATGTTCAATTATTGATGTTAAAATAAAGGAGATCATGAACAAATCTAAAGGACGATAGTACAATAACAATGGTTGTCGATAGTAGATGCCATTTGCTATCCAAGGTCTTTTATCTTAAATAGTTGACAATATTTGCACTCAAGCAATGTCATGAGAACAAAATTGATTTATGGTAACCATCAAAGAACTATTTATCAAAATGTGGCTGTTAGAGATAAGTCTATCACAATAAGTCAATTAAAAGCCCAATAAGCAAACATTACACTGAATGAGTCATAATGGCCCATTATAGTATTTATACATGACACTAGGAGCATTTGAAGAAAAATTAAAAAATCGAAATGAATATTTAAATTTGATAGAAAATTCAGACATTTTTTAAGATAATCTTAAATCTTAAGGATTATGTAATAAACTATTTTTATATTACTCTCATTTGATGAAGATATTTATCAAGATCTTCAAGATTATCTTATTAATTTTTTTATTTGTTTATTTTTGATGGATATTCTTTATAAACATTTTTATTTCATTTTTTGTTGTTTTTTGCATTAAGTATTAAGTATAATTTAAGCTTTTCTTCTACCATGAAGATTGATATATTTATTATTTATTTTTATTTCATATTATTTTTCTTTTTAGTGTTAAGGATAATTTAGACATTCTCTTTTATCATAAAAGTATATTTTTGTCATTTACTTATTTAGCTTATTTGTAGTATAGCTATTTAAAAACTATGAAATATGTGTAAAAAGTTTTTTAGTGATTCTAAGTTATATAAAACCTTTTTTAGAACTAATATTATTTCACTTTATTGTATTTGAATATACTCATTTTATTTTTTTGTGTGATTTACATCTTATATTTTGTGATTTTAACTATAAAAAATATTTTTTTTATCTCTAATAATTGTAGGCCAATTTAAGTCAAATGAAATAATTTTATTGGGTTTATATTTTTTCTTTATTTTACATTATTAGTTTAATTAATTTTATTTTTGCTACGCTTCGATCAATATTGTAGATTTAAATTCTAGTACCTCAAAATATAAGATACTTGGTTTTGATAATTTCACAAGAGAAAAACATTACAAATTGCATTAACACTAGGGTTAAGAACAACTCTGCCCTTATACCAAGAAAAAGAGCAACAACCTTGTCTTAAAAAAAATGAAAACAATTTATGCATAAATCAAGACAAGGTGAAATACCAAAAATATATAAAAGAAAAGATAAAGATAGAAGTCAATATTTTTAATAGTATACAATATATAAAAATAGAAAATTAAAGAGAGAATTGTCAAATTATTTAGGATAAGATATTTAAGGGGAAGCATTTATAACCAAATGTCCATAAAAAATAAGAACAAAAAATTCTAACATTGATTATGAACATTTCAATGAAACTTAAAAAAGACATCATACAAATGATCACAAAAACGTTTCATGCAATGTAGTTATGACAATGCCATAAAAGCAACACATTCCAAAAAAAAAAAAAGATAAATTCAAGCTATTTCTAGAAATCATAGAAAATAAAATTATATATAATAGAATCATAAAAAAAAATATTTCACATATTTTGACCTATGAAGAATTATGTTACGAAAGCAATTCTTCATAACAAATGTTTTTTCTAATAACATGAATAATTCAAACTGACTAGAAACACATGTCACACATATATTAGTTGGATTAAAGTGCTAAATTAATAAAACGATTTCTAAAAGATGCAAGTTGTGGGCCAAGATATAGAGATAATATTTGAAATATATTTATTATGACTATTAAGTTGAATCCAATTATCAAGATATGGAGCTTCAACGTAGTTTCTAAACAAAAAACAAAATACAAACAATTTACACATAGATCACGATAAGATGAAATACAAAGAATATTGAACAAATGATAAAGGAAAAACTCAATATTTTTAATAGCATACAATGAACAGTGATAGAAGATTAAGGAGAGAATTATCCAATTATTTAGAAGCATGTAAAAATTTGAAAATAAATGAAAATGACAAAAAAATGTTACAACACCACTTGCTTAAAAAGAAGAATGAAAATAATAAAAAAATATTGTAACTTTTGCATATTTAATAATTTTTTTCTATGATATAATCTTTCATAACTTTAAAAAATTTTACAATTTAAGATTATATTTGTAAATTGTGTAAGGTGTATAAGAGTCAAATAGATGTTTAAGGATAAGTATTTGCAGCTAAACAACACTCAAAACAAACTCTAACATCAATATGATCATTTTGAAGAAATTTGAAAAAGAAAAAACAAAAATAATCATAAAAATGTTTAATGTCATCAAGTTTAATAATGTCATATAAACAACACATTTCAAAAAAAAGTTAAATTCATGTTATTTCTAAAAATCATAAAAAATAAATTATACATAATAGAATTATAAAATTTTTTACACATATATTTTGACTTATGAAGAATTAAGTTAATGAAAATATTTCTTCATAAAAAAAAATGATTGTGCTAGCCAATTGTGTAATGACATGAATAATTCAAACTTATTGGAAACACTTGTCACATGCATATTACTTTGATTAAAGGGCTAAATTAATAAAAATGACTTCTAGGAGTTCAACTAACCTCTCATCCTATTCATAAGCTTCTATAAAAAATAAATCACATTTTTTTGTAATTTAATATTTTTTAAATAGTATTGTCTTAAGTGTTATTAAAAATTTATTTATTTACTTATATATTATCATTAACATTTAATAGAACCTTAAAATAGTTTTTTTTGGTACAAATAAAAAATATGTTTTTTAAATATTAATTTTTTAAATTAAACTTAATTTAAATCGCATACCCATAAGAACATTATTACTATTTTGTTAACCTAAACACGATATCTGTTTTTTTATTTTTTTAATAATAGAAGCTTCCATTGGCAGAAATGTTGATCAACATTGTAAGAAACGTTACATCAATAGAAATATATAAATTAATATAGTCATTTTATAATAAATAAAATGCGTAGAAATCGCCTCACTGTGATGTTACGTTCTGATCGATATCTTTTGTTGAATCAGAGCCATGGGTGAAACATACTCCTTTCAATCCCAACCGTCCAAAAAGATCAACATCCGGGTCAAACTTCTAGAAGTCGGTCCACATGTATGTTGTGGCCGTTTTCTGTTGCTTCCGTCTAACGATTAGGCAACGTGTACTTTTCAATAATTATTTATAATTAGTCAAGTTTGATATTTAGTTCACCTGATCCACCTAAGCTCGTAGAAATATTATTTTATCCATGCAATCAAATGATGCCTTTTTTTAAATTGATTTAATAAATGCTAACGGTTGTTGTTTTAATCATTTAAATTTAATTAGATAGGTCGATTTTTCTCATTTATGATCTTAAAACGTATGAAATATCTAAAATGAATTTTAAGTAAATTTAAATGTTTTATAAAGCATCTTAATTAAGAGTTATTTGATTTTAGAGTGATTATAAGATAAGAGAGGGTCACACAAAACAACACTTTGCATGTAGCATTGAAATCAATATGAAATTGAGGTGATTGTTGTGTTAAATATGTTCTAGTATGGTTGATCATCGACTTAAAGCACAATTATGTTTTTGGGTTGATATTGTGGTGTTAATTGTATGCCATTTTTTTTTACTAAAATTGATATTTTTATAGCACAAATCTTTTTCTTCAACTTTAATTTTCAAGATTATGCTTTTTTTTCATTTTCTTTTTGAATGGGTCAATTATATATTTAATGTGCTATTGAAAAACAATATCAAGATTTATTGTGTTTTATAAATTCTTTGTATACTCATTTATCTTGAAATATATTTAAAATTTTATTAAATATTGCCAATTCTTGAAATTGTTGATTCCAACTCTTTGTTTTGAACTACATCCGCAATATTTATGAGTATATTTTGAAAATCTTAATCATTTAAATGCACATATTTAGGTATCAACAGATAATGATATTAAATGCTATTAGCCCCCAAAGGCTACATTTGAGACTATTGAAAATTACAATCATTAAGAAGATGATAAGTATTGTATGGATTTTTGTTCGATCTTCAAGTTTTTTTGGTACTTTTTGTTAATTTTTCTTTGGTCTCTCTTCTCTCATTGAAATTGTTTATCATTGAGATTAGTTGATTTATTTTATATTCTATATCATACATATTTAATATTTAATTTTTAAAATTAACATATTAGCATATTTTTATAAATAGATTAATACCAAATATAATTAAATAATTTATTTGATAAGTTTTTTTTTAAAATACTTCATTACTTTGTAATGTTTAAACATAATTTTATAGATATTTATGTTGGTCCAACTATGACTTTGAATTTATGACAAACATAAATCTTGGATATTATTATTTTGACATTCAATTAGCCAATTCAAATGTATATATTATTACAACAAATAAGGTAAAGCTAACTTGTCTAGGAGTTATTGAATGTAACTTAAGGTTTATCTTACCTTAGGTTTTTGTCCCTACACGATTCCACAAGTGTTGTTATAGCATCTACATAAAGTGTGCAAGAAGTTAAATATGTGACCATGGGTTTCTCTAAAAGCTTGTTGAAGGGTCATCCTTATATTAAGAGGATGAAGGTGGTAGAACTAGAGAATAGCATGTTCTACAATATGAGAGACAAATGAATGAAATCATTATTTGAAATATTATTTTGCTTGAAATGTGATGAATGGCATCATTGTGGATATATAATTGTTGATAAGACATGCTAGATAATTCATTCACCAAGAATGCCTATGTTTAATTTGCTTGTAATGCATCAACGTGGAACAAGGAGTTTGATTTTGACGTGATCTCATTCAACATACTATAACATGTTTGATTTTGCATGTTATGTATGATCAAGTCAAATATAATATTTTGAATTGAGTGGCAAATTAAGTTCTTTTGTTTTGTGGTTGATTTAGAACAATGTTTTGGTATGTGAATGAATGTACCAATAAGATGGTTTGCCACTACTTTTGAAAAGAGAAGTTAATCATCTCCTTGGAGGCTTCATGCTTTAAAATCAGAGCACCTTATGAGTGCATTGAAGATATTTTTGGCTTAGAGGAGGCTATACCTACAATAACCCAATAGTGTTAGGTGATTGTCAATAGTGGTCTTAAAACACCATTGCCCATTTCATTATCTCGATCTGCTAAGCTAGATGGACATGAAGTTAATGGAGATTTTTTCAAGAGTCAAAATTTAATTCAACATTAAAGTGAACCATAATGAGGGATCGTGTGAGCATAAGAAGACATAAGATTCATTATTTAGTGGATGAGAAGAGTTCTATTATTTCTTTATGTGACACTTGAAAGTTGTTTAGATTCACAATCTTGAAATGGTCTTTGATGTATAATGCAATCCTCAATTATTATATGAATACTTTAAAAAATATGAACCATTCATTTATGGGTGAAGCCATTACAAACTCGTCAACTAAGTTTTTCTCTTCCCTAGAGCATTGCCTATTATAATCAGAATTGATTCAATGTCTATTTCTAATTTCTTTTGCAATCAATGAAGATAAAAATAATGATTCATCATGTTGCATCCTCTAGAAGTTGAAATGATTGATCTTAATGACTATTTCATAATAGGGCCTTGACATCATAAGAAACAAGTACATAGATATTCTCAATAAGTTCATAGTATCCAACCATTGCTTTCCTAATTCTTTTGCTTATTCCATCTCAAGAACTTTACAAGGTTCTAAAAAAGTTAGGTCTATAATTAATAGACATATTTTTTGTATCATAGTTTGTATTTTGTTGATAGCACATACTACATTATCTCATTCAATAGCTATATGAAGGACATTAAGGTCATTTAGGAGTGTGTATACTTTGACACCATGCTCAATAATGCTAGTAATTATATTAATATAGCTCTTTGAAGTGCTTGTCACCTCCTTATGGTATGACCATATGCCAACACAACATGTTAATGCTTATGAAAGGCATGGTAGAATGTTGTTGCTAGATTTGATATGGGTTTAACATATTCATCCAAAGGGCACATGATTTAATCAACCATAAATATTAAATATTAGGTCCTTACCAATATTAATTTTAGAACTAACATAGATTTAAGATGAATGATTATTATAATAAGAAAGAAAGGGCTGAACAATAATGTTTAATATTAGCTCACAAACAGACATCCACGGATGTCATAGAAGCTTCATAAGTCTATTAGGACGAAATTTGGGCAGCTTTAGTAGCCGTTCGAACAACAAACTATGTGGAGTTACTGGAGCGTGCCCACATGGTTGAGTTGGAACTCAATTTGCTGGCAACTAGTAAAGAAGAAAAAAAATTTTCTTTAAAGTCTAAATTCAGATTTATAGGAAAAAGAGATAGTCCTAGTGTTTTTTAAGAGAAAAAACTTTCATTTATTCAAGATCTAGTAAATTCAGACCATATGAACCGCGCACTAACAGAGCTAGTTCGAGTTCAAGTGGAATGAGTAGATGTAGGAAATATGAAAAATGGCATAGGGGAGAATATAGATCAGAGTCTATCCGATCAATCCATGCCAAGATTGGTTGTTTGAGCATAAAGTAAAAATAGATTGCTATGAAAAGAGGATTGAAATCACAATCTCTGGAGAAGATAAACTAATCTATTTTGTCAAGGGATAAAAATTCCTATCATAACTATGCTCAAAGCCCAAAAACTACTAAAAAAAGGATGTGCTGGATGTTTGGTATCTATTATGGACTTGGATCGATAATTTTGTCAACCCTCAGAAGTACCAATAGTTAAAGAATATTTGGATGTCTTTCTAGAGGAATTAGTAGGGTTACCCCTAGATAGAGAAATTGAATTTGAAATTCAATTGATTCCTGGTGCTGAACCAATTTCAAAATCTCCTTACCATATGACACCTATTGAACTACAAGAAGTCAAAATATAACTATAAGAATTATTAGACAAAGGATTTATTAGGCCAAGTGTCTCCCCATGGGGAGCACCTATCTTATTTGTGAAAAAGGATGGTAGTCTTCGTATGTGCGTGGATTATCGAGAAATCAATAAAATCATCATCAAGAACAAATATCCTTTGCCTAGAATAGATGAGTTGTTTGATCAGTTACATGTAGCAGTTGTATTTTCAAAAATCGATTTGCGATCTGGATATCATCAGTTAAAAATCAAGTAGGAAGATGTTCCAAAGATAGCTTTCAAAACCAGGTATGGACATTATGAATTCTTAGTACTACCCTTTGGGCTAACTAATGCACCAACAACTTTTATGGATTTAATGAATCGAGTATTCAAGAAATATTTGGACCACTTTATTATTGTCTTTATTGATGATATCCTAATTTATTCTAAATCTTTGGAAGAACATGGTACACATTTGCATTTAACATTACAGACTTTGAGAGAAAAACAATTATATGCAAATTCTCGAAATGTGAGTTTTGGTTATCCAAAGTCATCTTCTTGGGACATATGGTCAGTGTAGAAGGGATTTTTGTGGATCCACAAAAGATAATCCAAAGGGTCTGCAAAGGACGAGAATCTGAATTTAAAATTGATCAGAATGGTCTACTCCGATTTCAAGATAGATTATGTATACCAGCACATCAACAACTCAAAGAATTACTATTAAAAGAAGCTCACAACTCTCGTTATTCCATACATCTGGGAGAGAATAAAATGTATCAAGAGTTAAGACAACAATATTGGTGGCCAAGATTAAAGAAAGATGTGACTAATTGGGTTCAAAGGTGTTTAATTTGTCAGCAAGTGAAAGGAGAAAAACAAAAGCATGGAGGATTACTACAGTCATTACCAGTACCAGAATAGAAATGGGAGAAAGTGACAATGGATTTTGTAGTCGGATTACCAAGCTCACTGGCAGGTCATGACGCAATTTGGGTAATTGTGGATAGACTAACAAAAACTGCTCATTTTCTTGCTATAAAGACAACTTATTCTGCTGAAAAATTAGCTCAAAAATATGTAAAACAAATTATCAAGTTGCATGGGATACCAAAAGTTATTATCTCTGATAGAGATTCTAAATTCACTTCTCACTTTTAGAAGAGTATACATCAAGCTTTTGGTACAAGTTTAAGGTTCAGTACAACCTTCCATCCTCAAACAAATGGTCAATCAGAGAGAACTATAAAAACTTTGGAGGATTTACTACGACTTTGCATTTTAGATTTTGGAGGAGTTGGGAAAGTCACTTGCCGCTGGTAGAATTTGCTTATAATAACAGTTATCAGTCTAGCATTGGAATGGCTCAATATGGAACACTTTATGGTAGAAAATATCAATCACCTTTATGTTGGAATGAGGGGAAGGAAAGAAGTTTGATGGGTCTTGCATTTGTGGAAGAAGTAACTAAAAAGATCAAAACTATTCGAGGAAGAATGAAAGCAGCCCAGGACAGACAGAAGAAATACTATGATATCAAACACTGAATGATTGAATTTCAAGAGGTGGAGCATGTATTTATTATTAGTAAGTCCAATAAATGGTATCATCGGGTTTGGAAGAATAGGAAAATTAAAACCTAAATTCATTGGTTCTTTTCAAATAATGGAAAGGGTTGGACAAGTGGCATATCGGCTAACTTTATCACCTCAATTGATAGGAGCACATAATGTTTTTCACGTCTCAGTTTTAAGGAGATATATTCCAGATCCCTCTTATGTGGTGAATTACATAGATCCAGACATCAAAATTCAGAAAGATCTGTCTTATCCAAAAACACCAGTGAGGATCCTTGATTGACAAGAGAAAAAAAACAAGGTTATTCCCATGGATAAAGTCTAGTGGTAGGTTAAACAAAAAGAGAAGCTACATGGGAAGCAGAGACAGATATGATCACTTGGTATCCAGAGCTGTTCAAAATTTTGGGACGAAACTTTTAAAAGGAGGGAAGATTGTAATAGCCCTAGTTTTCTTTATTTTATTTATTTTATTTGCTTAAAAGAAAGAGCTTTTTCAGATGAATCCAACGATGTTTAATTTGTAATTTTTGGAGCTCTAATAAATAAATTATGAATTTTTAAAGATTTGGGATAAATTTGTAACGTTGAGGATAGATTTGTAATTTTTAAATGTCGGTTTAGTTCAAATTCAATTTGGCAGAGGATGTATTTGCAAATACTAAATTTAGAAGGGGTTTTCTACAAAAATGCGGTTCACAAACCATCTGTTAAGTCGGTTCCGACTGCGGCGATAAAAGCCGACCCTTGCGCTTTTGAAACGCACTTCTGCGAACACGGAGGCAAGGCACGACAGCGAGGAATTTTCGTGATTTTCGGCACGCAGCGCGATGACCGACGGAGGTGAGAATTTTGTTTGCTTTGTCGTCGGGTTGTATAAGTTTTTCCGGTGAGTGACGGTCAATTGGCCGGCGAGAGACGCAAGAGATTTCGAGTTCGCCCGCGAAATATTTCAGTTTCCCCGAACGTACAGGAGAGAGAGAGAGAGCGAAAAATTGGTCCACGCCTTTAGACCGGGTTACTCTGCGGAACCAGGCTCCTGAGCGCTAGCGGTCCAGCGTGCCAAGTGGGCACGGTCGAGCGTGCCGAGAGCGCGTAGTCTGACGCGTCGAGCACGTGCGGTCCGACGAGTCGAGCATGCGTAGTCAAGAATTGGGCGCGGGCGGTTCAGCGCTTGCGTAAGCCAATTTTGGGATTTATTTTGGTGGTTTGTTTGGGAAAGCTTTTCAGAAAGCACTTTTGGTTAATAAAAATATTTTAATTTGTGACCATGGCCTTGTAAGACATCAAGAAAACAAATTAGAAGTGGGCAAAAAAATTTGGTACGACAAATCCAGGTAGATAAATTCCTAACCCTATGATGTAGCACAATATTATATGTTTTTACATGTTTTTCTTACTATTATAGAATTTTGATTGTTGCATATGTTTATGGCATAAAAAGAAAGAAATACTATGATATGAATTACTTATGCATTTGCATGAAAATTGAAAAGGAAGAAATAACATGGTATGATAATGAAATCAAAAGAAAGAAACAATATGGAAAGGACTTTTGATATGACATAATTGTTTGGAATTATGATTGGAAATGGTAATAAAAAATGGATTTCCAGAGAACATTATCCTCACCACTAGGCTCAGCATGTAGGATTACATGGTATCGATCTTCGGATCAGATATTTGCCTAGTGTTATGTGCTATGACTTTATGATGATTTACACAAGGCTTAGCGTATTGGATAGCAGGGTATGGTACCATACCTGCCTGGTGACACTAGGCTTAGTGTGTTGGATCGCAGGGTATCGATCTTCGGATCAGATATTTTCCTAGTGTTATGTGCTTGGATGCCTGCTGGAGGTTATGATGATGATTGGATCCAGAGGATAATGCGTCAAAGGGAATTGGGTCGGTAATAACACACTATATAAGGAACTGGCATTTCTTTATGGTTTCCATTTGGCATTATTTTATATATATGACATCTGGTTTTCGCTTTATACATATGATTGATCTTCACTGCTCATGGTATTTTGATATCTCTTTTTTATACTTGGTTAATTATTGTGATTTATCTACTAAGATGTGTAAAATCTCATTTAGTGCCTACATCACAGGTTATGAAACCACTACACCGATAGATGAGAATGGTGTTGTTATAGAAGAAGATGTGTGAGAGGGAAAATTTTAGTGTGATTAAATATTTAAAAACATGTCTTTATATATATACTTTGGATTTTGGGAGTTGGTGTTTGTCTTACCGTCTGGTCCCCACTTTGGATTTTGTTTATTGTCCTCACTCTGACGGTAATTTTGTTATTTAGAGGTACTGATTTAGGTGGGGGCTTGACATAAACGGACCCACACACCCGCGTGACCTGATGAACCTAAGAACATTATTTGACCCATGCTCGACCCTCACGAACCCGTTACCCAAGACAACCCACAACAAACCATACCAACTTGTTAGTCCCACCATCTCGTTCCGCCTAACCCACGCCTATTACAAAATCAGACTAACAACTCTACTACGTCACTCACTTTATCATTTCACCTCTTGCCCCATCATTTTGTCACCCGCCATTTGTCTGCTCGTTATTAACATCACTTGAAATGCTGAACAATTTAGGAACTACTTAGTTTAATTAATTCTTAATTTTTTTTTTCATTTTTCTCATTTTTTATAAAAAAATACTTATGAACTTTTGAGGTATCTATAAATAACTGTACTTATCAGATTATAGGAGATGAAAATGACATAATAAAAATTAATTTTGTTTGTATGTTTCCACCTTTGTAAACAAAGTACGTGCACTCAACTCTAGTTAGAGAGATTCTAACTTCTCTTATAAGATATATAAATCAAAAGTGAGAGACATTTCATTGGGAGAGTGGATAACGAAATCTCTTATATGAGAAAAGAATTTAAGAGATATTCCATTAAGAGAGCAGATAATCAAACAAATTATTACTTCTACCAACACCTCCAAGCTTTCCTAATAACCCAAATCACCACCACATTATAGTTTTGCCATTTGGTGCTCAAAACACCAATGCCTTTAGAATTGTAAGACATTATCACTAAAATGGTTTACACTTTTAATAGTTTTTATTTTTTAGGTAGTAACATAAAGTTAAAATTACACTTTTCTATTAAAGTATTTCACACAAAATTTGTCCTAAAATTTTAATTTTATATGTGTAAAATTAGATGTGAAAAAAATTAATTTGTAAAAAGTTATACTTAATCCTTAAATATTGTCATGTGGTCAACTTAATAATCTATGTTACAAGTTTAGAATATTAATCTTTGAATAGTTTTAAAATATTAAACATGCCACCTAACTCTAATTTATGTATTTTATCTTTTCATATTCCTTAATAATTTATTGAGCATCTCTAGTATTGTAAGCTCTAATTTAGATTCTACTAGAGTTTGAATCTTTTCTATATCATTAGAGCTTCAAATTAAGAAAAAAATTATAAATATTATAAAAAAATATATTTATGTGATTATTTTATAATTTTTTTCATGTTAAATGTATTATTAATTTTTTTTATAAATTCGTACATAGATAAAAAGGAGCTACGACTTTTAAAATAAATGAGCCAAACTTAAAAGATATAAATATAAATTATTTAAATCCTAATGATACCTCACAATAACTAAAATAAAAGGTATTTTTATGACAAAATAAAAGAGAATGGGTTACTAAATATTTGATTTAATTTTATTATATAATTAGAATTGATTAAAAATTAAAAGAAATACATAATAAATTTAGAAATTTACAAAATTAGATAGTATTACAGGATTCATGTAAAAGATTAGGTTAAAATTATCACAACATGGATGTTAAATGAGATGATAAAAAAATAAAAAGTTGAACATTAATAAAAAAAATAATGATGAAAAAATATTTAAAATGTTAAATAAAATAAAAAGTGAAAACTAAATCGCATGGATTTAAAATTTTTAAAATGTCTGACAAATCTTTTAAGTTAAATTGATTAAATAATTTACAAAACTAAATTAAGCATAAATTTCTTAAAATAAATGAGGTTTTGAAAAATAATGATATTGATAATTATTATATTATAAATGTTGTGAGAATATTGTATATTTTATGTTGTAAAATATGATGATATTTTTTATAAAATGAGCATGAAATTTACAAAAATAATATTTTATCTAGAATAATTATTTTATTTTGTATATCATAGTAAGCATACAAACCTTATTATATGGAACTATGATAAAGGGAAGGATAAATGAAATAATTTTTTAAATATACAAACTTATTTGTATGAAATTAAGATAAAAGAAAGAAAAAAGTGAATAGTTGTCTAACTACTTCAAATGTAGTTGTATGAAATTGGAGACAAAAATAATAAAAACTATTTAAAGGAATGAGATAATCTCTCAACTTAATTTAGTCATTAAGTTTGTTAGACAAAAACACTTATAATAAAAAATGACCCATGGTGTAGCTTATTGTGAAGACTAATAATTGGGTGATCTCATACAAAGGAACTGTCCAATGATATAGTCTAATAATGAAAATAAATAGTTATGTACCTCATTTTAGGGAAAGACTTAAAGGTCTAATCTTAAATAATTTGAAAAGAGAACTTGTACATGCAATAAGGAAAAGAGAAAAAATAAAAGGTTAAAAGAACTAGGGGTTAAAAAAGAGAAAATTTAAAATGAATCAAAGTATTGGTATAGAAAATGATAAAAAGGGGTTTAATTATAAAGGGCATGATGCATTGCATAAGCATGAATAGTTCTTATGAAATGTTTGTAATTAGAGCCAAATGAGTAGCACAAACTTAATATTATAATATCATGTATTTATATTATACAATAGTTTCTTTTTGAGCATGTGATAATGGGTAAACTTTTTCTTGTATTAATGAGTATATGTGATATTGATGTAAAACCTAGAACATATAAAAGGAGTGAATAAAAGAACTATCTTTTTGGTATTTTATCTCTTTTCGTTTTAGTATTATGTATCAAAAATTGGTTTAAGAAATGTAATATGTGTCACATCAACTAAACTAAAAAATTTATTCAATTGAACTATTAGTGTGATTTTTATAATGTGAAATTTTATATTTAGTTTTCAAAGAAGATTGATATTATATTTGGTTTTATATTTTTTATGATATTGTAAAGATAAAAATATGTTTTTTAAAAATAAAATAAAATTTTAGTGATCTTAATTTTGAATAAGGAACAGATGTGTCACATTGCTTTATTTTACTAAATCAAGATACTATACCCATTTGATCTTACACCATGAGAAGTTGATTTTGCCCATAAAATATGTTTTGATAACTTTAGGTTATGTTCATTTCTTGTGTAGTTGTTCTGCCAAAGAGGCATCACTTGGTCAACATTCTAAGTCTTCTTTAGTATAAGTGTTATAAGCTTATTAACTTTCACTTAATTTATATTTAAATTATATCAAACTTATAATATCCCAAAAAGTAGAATGAGTTATTTAAATATTAATTCTTTGGAAATATCGAGTGCATACATTAAAAAAATAAAGACCATAAATTTGATTGGAGTTTTTAAAGAGGGAAGAAATGTTTATAATCACTCTTAGGGATAAGAAAATATATTATTTTTTAATTTATATAATGATTATTAATTTTTAATGATATATTAAATTTTAATAGAAATTTTACAAAATAATAAAGGAGATAACACTAAAAATGAGATAAACAAGATGTAAAAACAGGTATATAATTTATTAAGAACTTAATAATATCTAGTTAGTAAAAATTATAATTTTCAAAGCCATACAATTAAAGATCAAAGATTTATGAAAATTAAATAATCATTTAAATTATAGAATTGAAATATTTTAAAAATTATTAAATATATCAAATAAAATAACAAATTATGAAAATATGATGAGATATAAACCTTATAGGGAGTACTAATATAAAATTATCAATGTAAGAAAAAAGTGACAATCATAAATTCAAAGGACAAGAAATTTCAAATGACATTAAAATAGTTATATAAAGATTATTAGATTAAAAATTATTAAAAATCCTAAACAAAGCAAAAAAATTATGAATATTTGACAATCAATGGGACTCATTGAAGAGAATCATATAAAATTTGGTTGTAAATTAATTAAAAACCATAAGAAATATTAGAATTTCTAAAATTTTAATTTAATTTTAATTGAATCATAAATTCTTAAACTATAACTTAACTAGTGATGGAAAAAGATAGGGTGACAACATCTAGACACCTTAACTTAATTATTGGTGATCCAAAAGGTCAAGAAGGTGATGTGGCATGTTGATTAGGGTTCAACATTGAGGTGCAACATTTATAGAAGATGAATCGATAGGATGAAAAGGAGATGCAAAAACCTTACAAAAGGGATTAGAAAACTAATTTTCTAAGCGTTAGCAAAGCCAAGGAGAGGAATGGGAAGGAGAAGAAGTTTGGTAGGGATATTTAAAGATGTGGTTATTTGAAGGTTAATAATTATGCATAAACATTACATAAAAAAGGAGTAAAAAAGATATCTAAGTTTAAGAAAAAGGGAAATTCATCAAACAAAATTCAATTAAAAGACATTATGAGTGTAAGGTAGACATTCTTTGTACACTTGTGTATCTATTTGATATATGTAAGATTTCAATAAGTGATCAAACTAGAGAAAATATTTTTAAAAGAAAACTATGATAAAATCTTATCATGTTAGAGATGTGGGTGTTTCTTGTTGTTTTAGAAAAATTGTGGGTATGATATTGTTTGGTTAAAACTTATTTTGATTAAAAAATTACATATTATGCTCATGTTATTTTTATTATGTTATGATTAAAAGTTATGCAAAATTCTCATATTGGACATAAATTCTTTTAAAAATATGATGTAATAACATCTAAATTTAGACACAATTTGGTGTAATAATAAGAAATTCAAAATAAAACAATAAATATGTTATTAATGATATAAAGGAGACTACTAAATCATCTAAAAAAAGGATAAGGGGATCATTGAGACATCCTTTATAAGGTATTGCCCCAAGTACAGCTTGCTAGTGATATATACAAACGTGTAGTAATTTGTCTAATCAATTGAACTCACAAAGTATCTTTAATAAGTCAAACCCTGATGTACTCATAAGGGTTCACTTTAGTTGAGTAAAATGACTAATGGATTCCTCATAAATGATAAAAATTAAAAAATATAAAGGTGAATGCAAAAATTCTATAGAATTTGAAATGAACAAGTAATTAGAGGAAAAAATAGAATAAGATATTAAAGATTATAATTAAGTAATAATGATATGATTTGCTTATATGCTTTAATTTCTTTCATATATTGTGCTAGTTTTTATTAAAGTCATAAATCTCAAAATGTATCTTGTCCCAATATAGAACTTTCTGCTCATATATTATCATAGTCATGTCTTATTATATCAGATTATTCAAATTATCTCACATATTATCCTTAACTAATTTTAGGACATACTAATCCTTGAAAATTGTGCTGAATTCTTGCCACAAGATCTTTAAGTTAAGAATACCATCGAGTCTTAATAACTCAACTCAACATAATTACCACTAATGTCACATTTTGTTTTCTAAACATCATGCCTTAAAATAGCATGTTCATATCTTAAAGCTAGTTCTCAACTTATACTATATTAACAACATTAGGAAATGAAGACAATATGACATATGAAATTATTTAACCAACTTGTATAGTTGGTATTCCTTTAGTTGTCCTTAGGGCAACATTGTAGTACTGAACACATCAATTATTTGTTTTAGTACTACTCCCCTCTTAGTCTTGGGTTATTCCTTAAGGCTTGCTTCTTTATTGATACTTATAGCTTCCTTATTTCATCCCTTTTAGGGATCCTTTTTTTTTTCAGATAATAGATTTTATATAATACATTTCCTTGTATTATAATTTTTATATAGTAAAGAGTAGAAAGTAAACATCATATTGTGGTTTGTTAATGCTAATACACTTTCCCACAAAGATTGTTTACTCAACTCACATCACAATATGCAAGTATCTAAACCTTGGCATGATATCAAAATCATAACTTTTGTCTTATGTTTCTCTTAAATATTAAAAAATTTAGTACAATTATGTGACATCTTAATCTTATTACATTGAGACATTATTTTCTTGATTCATCTCATCTTGAACTAATAGATATTTTTTAAAAAAGTGTCTTAATATCTTAAGACCATGATATTCTAAATAAACACTAGAATTGATCATTTAATAGTTGATGTGAGATAATTCATTTATATATTCTTCTACTTAGAAGCTTGTTGAAAACTCCTCTTCATCTAGTAATTCATCTTTTGAGGCATCACTAGATGTTCACTCATTACAACTCTATCAGTTTTTATTTGATTCATCCTCAAATCATATAAACTAATAGAATGTTTTGTTTTGATACCAAAACTCATGAGAACTCTATTGTTAAACATATTTTGTGGAGTGAGAAAGGAAGATCCTTTGAGAAGCACTAATGTAAGACATTTTTTGAAAGCAAAAGAATAAAACTCAAGTGGTCAAAATAATCTCTTCAAGAAAGTCATAGATATTACATATTATGAATCATTTACATATTGAAACTTTAATTAATTTACGTATTGTTAGACATGTAATAAAATAATAATCCATTATTAAAGTATCAATTAAAACTATAAATAAAAGGAATAACAATATGCAAAATTCATATGATGTCACAAGCCATATACGATCATCACATTTCTTACTCCATATTATTACATCACTATTTTATTATAGCTAATGAATAAAATATTGACATGCTTATTAATAATAAAATATTTCTCAATGTTATTACAATCATGTCTCATGATGTGCATCTTTATATATGCACATATTAATAAATATATGTTGAATAAACATAAAAGACTTAATAAGCTAAATAATAATATAAGATATGACGTGAAAATAAAATACATGTTATATAAATTAGATGCATAATAATAAAACCTAATAACCATTTTTCATGATAATCCATACACAATTTAGTAATCATATCATTATACACCATTTCTTTAATTTATTCTTCATCAGATTTTTGTCACACATTCAGTACATCAAAATTACCCAGGTCATATTACATCTCATTATGACATCAACGCCACTCTAAATCATGTACACCTCATAGTAAAGTCATTACCACTTAAGATTTATATCCTATTTTCTTGTGACACATCATCACTTAAGACTCTTATTATCTTTTTTTATGACATCATCATGACTAATGGATATATCTAACGTTCTGGTATCAATACCACTCAAGGCTATATCTCATTCCATTATGGTATTATCATCACTCAATATTATGTCTTTTCTCATTATGTCATCATCATCACTTAAGATAATATATCACCTCATGACAATATCATGGTTTGAGATGATATTATACTACTCCACATATCACATTACCCTTCACATATTCCTAACTCATCATTAGGCTCACATTAAGGTAATATAATACATAAAAAATATAAATAAATGTAATATATATAACATTGCTAAATCATCTATTAGTTAGTATTTCATCATGTCATATGTGCATAACAAATTATGCAAGATGCCTATCAAATTAGTAGAGAATGGAGTATATTATTACATAGCATTTGTGTGACACCCTAAGAAAATTGAAGAATGTAGAAGGGAGAATGAGTGAAAACCAAGAGATGTTGAGCTAGTATAAATAAGAACCCTAAAGGATCATATCTTGATATAATAAAATTAGTATATCACATATGGTATCAAAATGATACCTTTACTAATATAATATGATTTAAAGATGAATCAAGTTAAAGTTAATGAGCTGTTGTGCCATCTTGAAAGAAGCAAATGTTATTAAGAGATGAATGAAATGTGATTTCTTATGAAAGTAATCAGTGGATAAGGTGTAGCTCTTAGCAAGCTTCTTGATAGAGGAGAGTAGAATTAAATCATCTCACATAGATTATTGACAAAAAATTTCTAGTGTTTACATAAAAATCCATGATTGTAAGACATAGAGAAATGATTTGAAGACAAATGTGCTTGAGACTAGTATCTGTAAGGGGATAATGTTTTAAAATGATAAAACTAGAACATCATGGTTTATATTATATTCATATTTATTTATGACTATAATACTCTATTATGTTCATTATTCTATAGGATTTACAGTTAGTCCTTATACCTAACCAGTCTCTCAATGTTAAACTATCCATTAATGTTATTAGACAGTCCAATCCCTTGTGTTGGGTCATTTGATGTGTGTTTGATGCTTAGTTTGGCCTTTCTCGACTTCTCAACAAATTGTCTAACTATTTTTCAGATCGTCTAATGCTTATAACCTAGTTTTTAGTTGTCGTATCAAATAACCTAATTATCCTTATTGGATTATCCAATAACCAATCAGATGGCTACTAGACCGTCTAATGAAAGCTTAACAAAAATGTTCTTTTTCCCAATGGCTCTATTGAATTGTCCTAAAGAGACATATAAGAACAAGTTCTCTTATGTATAGCCATGATTTTTTTATGTAAAAGTCAACAAAAGCTTAAATTAATAATATGGAACCCTCTATTACCCTTTCTTCTCTCCCATATGCATAATTCTCTTTTCAAATTTCTAAAGGAAGTCATATTATAAAAAACATAAGAGAAAATAACCTAGATTTGGAAATATGGATTTCCTAAATGTAAGATAACAATAAACTAGCATGGCCTTAGGTATCATTCTAGAGCCATGGGACAACGTCATAAGGAAACTAATATTTTGTTTATATATTTCTTATTCATTCATCAGATAGCTCAAATACTCATTGTCATTTCAAAAAATTTACAATACTCATCATTTCATAAATTTCTCATCCTTTACTTTTTTCTTTGAATTATTCTTAGCTATTTGATATATATATATATATATATATATATATATATATATATATATATATATATATATATATATATATATATATATATATATATATATATATATATATTTACATTTGATATAAATTTTAGAAATAATAAATTATATAGATCTTATATATAACAAATTATTTAAATTTTAGTTAAAATACAATTAAAATATCTTTTTCAATAAATCACACGTTACATCATATGACATAATCACATATAATTAAATTTTATCATCATAACATGCTCAAGTTTATATTGCGCTCATGAAATGATATAATTTGAGCATAATAAAATCATATATATTTATAATACAATTATTTGATTTACTTATCTAGTTTATTTGATGATATTCTATTTCTTCAATGGATTTTTTTCTATCCTTCAAATAAAAAATCATAACACCTCATAATTACCAAATTCTTTAAATCTTTATATTCTTTTTTCAATATTCTAGAAAGCTAGATCCCATCAAATCACATATTTAATCCCATTCAATGTAATATATCTCAAATTTTACAAAACCACTTAAATGAATATGAATTGACATTAAAGAAACAATGCACACATTCTTAGATTTTTCTCCTCATTTTCATGCAATTATTTGAGAAATAACAATTTTTCCCTCCTTGAATCTCTTTTGCCTTATTTTCTCAAGACTCATTAATCTTTCTCTATCATGAAATTTTGTTTTAAATCCAGTTTTCAAAGTTGAGAGGTTAAGCACTCCTCTTTGACAATTTCACTAAAAAAGACAACAAAGAGAAAAGAAAGTTAAGGCTTTGAAACAAGAAATCATAACTTCACAAGATAACACAAGTTGTCTCCTCTACGACACGACATTGGGATATAATGATTTAAAGTAAATCCCCTTTTAGCACAATTTATATAGCATAATAGACTAGTAATTAGAGTTTACTAATCTCTCTTATAAATTACTCAACTATCAAAGAGGATAAAGGAAGCATAAGGTATGTAATATTGATTACAAGAAAGGTTTTTTATTTAAAATTAGAAATAGTAAATAAAGATTAATAACTAATTTATTATTAATACCTTAATTTAAAAATATATAATAATTCAAAAATGAATTATGATTGAAACAAAATAAGCATCATTTAGATTTGTCTGAATGAGTTATATCTAAAAAATATAAACTTTTTGAAAATACGAAACATTTGATATATGACATAAATTACAAGGTGTATTGCAAAATTCGTTATTTAGCTTTACGACACACACCCACATATGCAAATTATAAAAGCTCATATATTAAGAGCATTCATAACATCAAGTATATATTATAATACTAAAACATGTCATTATAACAAACTAAATTTTGGAGTATCATATATACTCTTCCTTCCAGAGCTTTGTCAAGTTGCCACTTATAAGAAGAAAAAAAAATATTTCTTATGAGTGTGCAAGGTTAGCATGAGAACTAATAAAAAAAATATATCAAAAAGTAAGGTGTTCATGGAGATTGGCCAACGATTGTTAAGGCAAGAGAAAAGTAAGAACTATAATGTTGATAAAAGATATTAAAATATAGTCAAATGCAAAACAATACTTTAGTTCTAGTTGTTTAATAATTGAATTTTTTTTCTCCATAAGTTGTTTGATATAAGTTAAGAGATGAAACTTTTTCATATCTTTTCATAATAAATCACTCAAATCAAAGCATATAACAAAATGGTATGACTAAAATAATATAGCCACTCAAATGGGACTTATTAAGAAGAATTTTGAAAATACTAAATATGTTAAACAAAACACTATCATAAAGAATTAAAAATACTTCAATAGAACCATTATGGTTGAAAATAGATGACTAAAATTAATTTATCAAAATTGAACAACAAAACATAGCAAGATAAATACTCACTTAGAAAGATCAATTACTTTTAATACAATAAGAATGAACGAAACATTGTAAGATCTGAGGCTACTATTAAGCATCACTCATGCCAAATGGATCTAAAGTGGAAGTATTACAATTGCTTAAACTCTTTCTCTATACTTAAGCAAAAGTATAAGAAGATCATACCCACATAAGAGCCATATATAACTTTCAAGGGAAGGCTATCAAATTGATTTTTAAAATTAACTTTTTGAAATGATGTTTTAATTTATTTAAAATGTTATCCAGGTAAAAAAAAATTATGAAAGGTATTTAATTTGAATTTATTATTTTTTTGAAAAAAAATGAAATTAAAAAGGTTTAAAAAATAGTTAAACGACTAAATCTGACTTAATCGGAGCCAAACGTTGGAGCATTACGATTTAGTCGGACCAAAAAATTTGTAGCAAGTCTTGAGACTGACGAACCATGTTCTTAGGCTGCGGTGTGAACTAATGTGACTCGTTCTTCTTCCATCATCCATGATGCCATGCCTTTCTACATAGCTTCAGCTCTCAAGCTAAACCTGCCTGCTTCCAACTCTTCCTTCCGTCTCATGGCTAAAACATTTCTCTTCCTCATCTCTCTCTCTTTCGTCATCCTTCGAGCCCTGTCCCAAACCAATTTTCAGTTTGCTGGCTTCAACTCTGGCAACGGTGTCGGCAACGGCAACTTGAGCCTCGGCGGCATCGCCAAGGTCGAGAGTGGCGGCTATCTGCGCCTCACCAACGACACTCTCCGCCTCATCGGCCACGCTTTCTACCCTTTTCCTGTCCGATTCAAGAACTCCTCCAACCAAGGTTCCATCTCCTCCTTCTCCACCGCCTTCGCCTTCGGTATCGTACCCGAATACCCCAAGCTTGGTGGCCACGGGTTCGCCTTCACAATTGCCAACTCCTCCTCCCTCCCAGGCGCACTGCCCAGCCAGTACCTTGGCCTCCTCAATGCACAAAACATCGGTAACGCCTCCAACCACCTCTTCGCCATCGAGTTCGACACCGTCCAGGACTTTGAATTCGGCGACATCAACGACAACCACGTCGGAGTTGACATCAACAATCTTGCATCCAATAAGTCCGTCGCCGCGCCGTTTAGCCTCAAGAGCGGGGACACTATCCAGGCATGGATTGACTATGATTCCGCAGGCAAGGTGCTCGACGTCAGGCTGGACGCCTCCTCAACGAAACCAAAAAATCCGATCCTGTCGTATGAAGTGGATTTGAGTCCAATCCTCCTCGACGAGATGTTCGTCGGCTTCTCCGCGTCCACTGGGCTACTTGCTAGCTCCCACTATATCTTCGGTTGGAACTTCAACATGAACGGGGAGGCAGCGTCGTTAGATCTTTCTTTACTTCCCTCGCTCCCGCGGCCCAAGAAGAAAAACTACGCCTTGCTGATCGCCGCCCCTGTTTGCGCCTTTCTTTTCCTCATCGTCGCTCTCGCGTCTGCCGGCTATCTCGTCTACAAGATAAAGACCGCCGACGTCATCGAAGCTTGGGAACTCGTCACTGGACCCCATCGCTTCTCCTACAAGGAGCTTAAGTACGCCGCTAAGGGCTTCCGAGAAAAGGAGCTTCTTGGCCGCGGTGGATTTGGAAAGGTTTACAGAGGAGTTCTCCCCGGGACGAAAGAAGTGGTGGCCGTCAAGCGAGTATCCCACGAATCAAAACAGGGTCTTCGCGAATTCGTGGCGGAAATAGCCAGCATCGGCCTGCTCCGCCACCGTAACCTCGTCCGTCTACAGGGATGGTGCAGGCGGCGAGCCGACCTTCTCCTGGTTTACGAATACATGCCGAACGGCAGTCTTGACACCTACCTGTTCAGAGACGACATTTCCTCTCCGCCCCTCCCATGGCCGATTCGCTTCCGGGTCATCCGCGGCGTGGCATCCGCACTTCTCTACCTTCACGAGGAATGGGAGCACGTTGTACTCCACCGCGACGTAAAGGCCAGCAACGTCCTCCTCGACGGAGAGCTAAACGGACGACTCGGTGACTTCGGCCTTGCCAAACTCTACGAGCGCGGGGCGAACCCCACCACGACGCGTGTGGTTGGCACCTTGGGTTACCTCGCGCCGGAGCTAACGAGAACAGGGAGAGCCACCACGGCAACGGACGTATTTGCCTTCGGAGCCCTCGCGCTCGAGGTGTTATGTGGGCGGCGTCCGATAGAGCCCAAGGCCGAGCCGGACGAATTGGTTCTCGTTGACTTGGTTTGGCAGAGATGGAACGCCGGAAGGTGGAAGGAGGTAGTAGACCCGAAGCTCGCCGGGGATTTCGACGCCGGCGAGGCGGAGCTGGCTCTGAAGGTGGGATTGATGTGCTCGCACCCTGTTGCTGACGCGAGGCCGGCGATGAGGGAGATAGTAAGGTTTCTGGAGGACAAGGATTCGGCGGACGTGCAGGAACTTCCAATCATTCCGCCGCCGAGCGGAGTGTGGAGGGGGGAGTTTGGGTTCGACGAGTATGTGTACTCGTTTCCGTCCTCTTCATTCGAAAAGGTGTCTTGGTCGTCGAGCCCCAACCCGCCGGTGAGCAGGAAGGCGGCTCGGGTTCCCCCTGCGGCGGAGGTGGGTGACGATGGTCCTTCTCAGCATTCGTCGCCGGTGTAAAGACCGGTGCGGATGCGGTCAACCATGGTCTGCGTCTCCGCGGTAAATATTTTGCTTAAACGTATGAACGCTTGACTGCTTTTGGTTGTAAGACGTCTGTAGTGTGGGTCCATGTTTATAGCGATCGATGTCTTTTTAGATAATAATTCTCTGGTTTCGGTCTTTGCTTCGTCCTATCCAATATAAATATAAATATAATACTTTTATTTATTTATTTTTAAATAAAATCCATGTAACTAAGTAATTTAATTGAAAAAATTGACACTATTAATGATTGGATTTTTCTTTATATTTTGTAGATGTATTATTGATAGTAATGAATTTTTTATATAATGGATAAAATTTGAGTATCTCAACATTAATTAACATGAAAATGCATTAAAGGAATTTTTTTTTTTGAGTTTTTATGTTGTAAGTAATCTAACTTTGGAAAGAAAAGTTATATTGGAGCATTTTTTCTCATTGATCAAAGTTGAAAAATACTATGCTGAAAAGGAGAGTTTTGCAGGTACTATCTTGAGGAGGACTCTTCTGTATGTTTTTTTTATACAATAAAGTAAATCAAAGAACAAAAAAATAGTTTATGAACTTTGAAAGGGTTGGTTTTAATTTTTTTAATAAATATTTTTTTAAGATAATTCTTACTTTTTTCATGTAAATAAAATTTAATCTTAATAACAATGAAAATATATTTATCAAAAGTTACAAATTTTTTAAAAGAATTTATTAATAATAATTGAAGGGAACCACATGAGGGTTGGCCTTTTCTTGAGTAAATCATCGATGGTTAAATAACATAAAGAATATAATATATGAAATAAACAAATATAAATAATGAAAAAAAATACAACAATGAGATTTGCAAAATAATATAAAGTTCAGCATTATGTTAATTTTTATATAAAAATATGGCTTGTTTGCATATTTTTTATATTCATTTTAAATTCGCAATACATAAAACTAATGATTATTTGTTTTACCTTTTTATAAAGCTAAAGTCTTGTCTACTTTTTTTCCTATGATTAATGCTAAGTTAAATGGAGAGCACATTGTCTCATTAGTGCTTGGAATCATAACATTTAGAAGTATTCGAGGGCCATTAAAAAATTTTGAATTATTAAAATTAAAATCATGCTTTAGTTAAATAGGTAACTAAAAAACATCATAATTAATTTAAGTATTTATTAATTTTCAAATACTTTTAAAATTTCAAGCAAGGAAATCAATGGTTTGGAACATTTTTTTGTCTCATCGTGATTTGGACGTAGATTTTTTATATATTAATTGGATATTTCTTGATGATCAATAATCTGATGTCATCAACATCATTTTTAATTTTTATTAATTCCTTAATTTTTTATCATGTTTTATGATGTTGTTTCATATATTTTAACTATTTAGAATGATTGCCACATAATCAAACAAGTAAAATTTTATGTTGCTAATTTCACTTGCATTAGACATCCATTTGAAACAAAGCATGTCTAGAAGTGTAATAGAAGTGTAATTCACTTCTCTAAAGAATTGGTGATTTTAAGCAATTAAAGACATGTGAAAATGGTGTGTAAGACAACTTAAGAGTGAAAAAGAGAGAAATATCACAAATTTGCAACCAACATCCATTTAATGGCTCAAGCAATCCAACTCACTATGAGAGAAGGTTGATCTATTCTATACTTGATCTAATACCCTATGGAATTGAAAATGAGCTATTTGCCTATTGAGGTCAAGAATTAACAAAAATTTATTTAGTTGCAAAACTACATAATGTGAATATAAAAAAGGAAAGAGAAACAATGAATCTTCTTAAATTGAATGTAATCAAGGAAGAAGTAAAAAAAGTATTAAAAGACATACTAGAGCTCTCTCTTTTAGATAGATCTATTCCCTTAATTGAATCTGAAAGGCCTATTTATAATTAAGTATGAGACATAAGATAAAGATGTTTGAACTTCATCCCTTATTTCTTTAGGTGGCAGCAGTTAAGGAAATAACGACACATGATGGTGGTGTAAGATATTATCCCTTATCTCCTTGAGCAATTTCATTGTAGGTAGTGATAACTTGTGATGGAGGCACAAGATATCGACAAATGATGATTGAAGTTTATCATTTATTTACTTAAACAACATAATTGTAGATAGTTAATCTTACAGGTCTAGCTTCAAACAAGTAGATTTCAAATGTTTGGTCTTGAGCAAGTGGATCTCAAGGGTCCACTTGAAATTTTTAATCTCAAGGGTCTGGCTTGAAGTGGTTTATCGCTTATGCATGCACATAATTGCACTTTAGATTGATAGGTGAGAATTAGATTTGCAAATATTTATATATTCATTTAATCATCGAACTTTTCAAATTATTAATTATGTTATAATGTAGAATTATATATAAAATTTTATAAAACAATTAACTAATGAGGATAAATAGTAATTTTAAAATTTGTAGAAAGGATGCAACATATATGATTGTGGATTAGCTTATCATTTTCTTTAAAAAAAGTTGATTAGGACTCTGAATGCCCCAAAGTTGACAATTAAGTGAATAATTTAAGTTCAATGGAAAAATGCATGTTTATCCAACTAGTTTTGAGAACAAGAATTCAAACCAAAGAGTCGAAGGTTCTTAAGAGCATAATGGAGCCTAAAGAAAAAGCTACTCCTTTCATAATCATGAAACTACTATTAACCCATTCTTCCAAATCTCCAAAGGCTCATATCAAGACTATTGATTACAAATCCCACTATATTGAGCATTTATAACTTTGAAAGACCCTAAACTGGTTAATAATAAGACATCAACATTTACTTTTTAAGTAACCTCAGGATCATGATGAATCCAAATTTGCTCATAGAAAATATTCTTGAAGCAAAAGATAGAACTTGTTTCTTTTTGTTAGTACTCTTTTTATGACTTGTAAGAGATAAGAATGCTTGGGCTTTTGCCTATATTGGAGCATCTAAAAAAGAATAAAACCCAAAGATATGCCTTAGATCTTAAGGAGTCAATGCTTAAACAAAATAAACGGTGAAGTCAGTAACCTCTAATTCTATAGGTGATATGGTGAAAGAGAAGCAAAAAAAAAAACGGCGAAGTTAAAAAAAAAACTCTTAACTCATGCAAGAAGAAGAATGGTTAGACCTTCACTATGCTATAGTGTTAGATTTTTTTCTAGTAAGAGAATGTGAGGACATATCTTATTGGTCTTCGCCTGATGGTTTAGTAATGAAAGTAAAGAACATGAAAATGGGGATTTCACCTTTCAAGGCCCTCGTTAATTGCAAAGGAAGTGAACGAAAGAGAGTCGAAGTAAGGGATAAGTTCTTAAGTCCATGCAATATAACAATAGTTTAGAGTCAAGTCATGTTTTTTGGCATCTTCATGTGATGAAATAATGATAAAAATGAGATGTTTCAAGTGTAGAGAGTTGGACAATATGACAATGCTTTGTCTTAAAGTTGAACCAAAGATAACCACTACACCCCAAAGCTTCAACCATGGCGTTAATGGAGGACTTAAAAGAGATAGAGGCAATGCACCTATTATAATTTCAAGCACTACAGATAAAGGCCAATTTTTAAGATGTAGTCAACCCATGAATTTTGTTATCACATAACACAATGCTCCTCACTCTACTGAAGTAACAATGAGTACTATACAATTTTAGAAATTATTATTTATTTTCATATTTAATTATATGTTTAACACATTATTTACTTATTAAACACAAATGAATAATTTTTTGCTAAAACATTACTTAATTTTGGTGACTTAAAGTGGATAAATTCATTCTGACAGAGATAAGAATTAGAGGCATGAAATTTTCTACCAAATTGCTTGCATTGGTTTTCTTAGAATTTGATATTGTGTTAAGCATTGATTGTTTATGTAAGCGTCATGTGTATGTAAATTGTTTTGAAAATAAATTAAAATTAAAAACCTCAAAATGTGAAGAAATAATTTATTAGCGAGAGAAAGACCTCTCATTTATGTGTTGAAGGCATACAAACCACTGCAAAAAAATAATGTGGGCTTTTTGTTATCTGTGATCATTATTGATCAAAAGTTTAAAGTGTTATATGTTGTAGATACTATGATATATGTTCAAAAGAATTACCTGATCTTCATCCCAATATGGTGATTGAATTTGTAATACATTTGTTATAAGAAGCTAAGCCAATATTGATGGCTCATTGCATAAAGGTGCATGCTAAGCTATTAAAAGTAAAAGTGAAATAGAATATCAAAAAAAAAAAAAAAGTAAAAGTGAAATATAAGATTTATTAAATGAGGGATTTGTTTTTCCTAATGTGTCTCTTTGGCAAATATCGTTTTTTTTATAAAGAAGATAGATGTTAGTCTTTGTATATGTAGAGACTTTAGAGAAATCAACAAAATCACTATAAAAAAATAATATTCTTTATCAAGAAAAGTTGATTTGTTTAATCAATTATAGAATGTATTGATACTCTTCTAAAATAAATTTAAGATCAAGATATAATCAATTGAAAATAAAAAAGATGTTAAAAAAACTTTTAAAAGTCATCATATTTGGTATAGGTTATTAGGATTACTTTATGGTATTATAAATATATCTATGATTTCATAGATTTGATGAATAATCTTCATAAAGCTTTTGAATGTGTTTGTTAATGATACACTCATATATTCAAAATTTATTTAATAGCATGCAAATCATTTGCATATTGTTATATGACTTCTACGGGAGCACCAAATTTATGATTAGTTTTCTAAATATCACTTCTAATTATCCCAAGTGGTGTTTTAAGACATGATAAGTATAAAAAAAAATTTTTGTAGAACTTCAATAGATTATCATTATTATAAATTGGTTGTTTTTGAAATTCTATTTTTTGTCTTATTGGATATTAAAAAAATCATAAATGTTTCACTCATATAATAACACCTTTGGAAAAATTAATGCAAAAAAGCAATGAAATTTGAAAACAATTTTGCTTGTAAAAATATTGTCTTGAAATTAAAAGAAAAGTTGACAATGCTTCAATCTTAGTTTTATTAGAAGGAATAAAAAGATACAAAATTTACAATGATGCTTCACTTAAGGGACTAAGTTGTTTGTTAATGCAATTTCGATGATTCTACATGAAAAAAAACTATTCAATTAATGATTTAGAGGTTATTTCTATTGTATATACTTTACAAATCTTGAGATATTTTTTGCATCGATTGAAATAAGAAGTTTTCACAAATCATTAAAACTTAAAATACATAGTCACTCAAAAATAATTGAATTTAAGACAAAGAGGTTACTATAATTCATTAAAAAGTATGGTTTGAATATAATTTATCATCCAAACAAAATCAATATTATTGTTGATGTCTTAAGCAAAAAAAAAGGTTAGCGTTTATTTAATGGTGGCTCAACTCTAAAAATCACAAATAAATTTTAAAGTTGATAAATTGAAATTAAAAAGAAATGAAAGAAATGTGCAATTATTATGCTAGCTCTTTAGAAGTCTTAATTAGTTTGAATATGTTAAAAACATTTAGCTCAAAGATGAAGTATTATAAAGTTTGATATTCGGAGTGAGATATGTATGAGTATTTGATTTTATCTTAGAAAAAAATAACGTGTCACCAATTTCAAGATAATTTGTACATTATTTCATATTAACAAGTACAATAATTATAATTATTAGAAGTTGATCATTCTAAGCATACCTTAGATTAAAATAAAATGTTTTATACTATGTTAAAAAATATTTATTTTTTTAATAGGTAAAAAGTAATTAGTAAAAGCTTAATGATTTATTACAATCTTTAGTAATTCTTAAATGAAAGTAAAAATATCCTATTTTATAATTAAAATTTATCTATTATCTCTTTTTTTTTTTTACAACAGTCATTGCAAAAGATTAGAACTTAAGATTTTGACCTTAAACAAATTAGTCTGAAAGGTATAACCTTGAGAGACTTGATCTCGAGCTCCCTCTCTAAATTTTTTTTCATACTTAGTGTTATAATAAAAAATTAAATATTATATTTTTTTTCTTGTATTATTATTAGTTAGAAATAGAAAAAAAAAATCTTAAAAGGCTGATTTGAAACACATTCGTTTTTACAAAGAAAAAATAGTTTAAAAATATATTTAATGATTTAATTATAAAATATATATGTAGTGCATAAAGAGTAGTATACTCCCTTAAAGAATCTCCAAGAGCTTATGAAGCGGTTGCGGAATACTTCATGGCGACGAAATTGATGGGATCCACTCTGCCCACTTCATCACGCTCCTTCCTCCTCGTGTTCCATTGTCCAAAATATATACCATAAACCCATCATCAAATCAAGCACACAACAAGGGGCAGATCACAATGGCGGCAGTTTCCAGGCTCCAACTCTTCTTCTTCCTGTACTGCTTCTTCCTCGCCTTCTCCCCGACGCGTAAGTCCCGCACCTAACTGATGCTCTGTTTCTTAACATCTCTGATTCACCTCCTCGGCTTCTCCTCGCCCCTACAGATGCGGTCCAGCTCATACTCATAAACAGCTGCAACTCTAGCATCTGGCCAGCTACGCTGGGCGGCACAGGTAATACCTCCCCTCTGGACGGCGGCTTCCACCTCGGCGCCGGAGAAGAGGTGGCCTTCGACGTCCCCACCGGCTGGTCTGGTCGGATCTGGGCCCGACAAGGCTGCTGCTTCGACGAGCTCGGCAAGGGGTCCTGCGAAACTGGCGACTGCGATGGCAGGCTTCGCTGCCGCGGCGCCGGCGGAGTGCCGCCCGCCACGTTGGTGGAGATGACCTTCGGCACCGCCCGGTCTCCGCTTCATTACTACGACGTCAGCTTGGTGGACGGATTCAACCTTCCGGTGAGCATGGTACCCGTTGGCGGCGGTGGCGGATGCGGGGTGGCCGCTTGTGAGGTGAACCTTAATGTGTGCTGCCCTTCGCGGTTTGAAGTCAGAATGGGGAACAAGGTGGTGGGGTGCAAGAGCGCCTGCTTGGCTCTTCAGACGGATAAGTATTGCTGCCGAGGAGAGTATGGTTCGCCGAGCTGTTGCCGGCCGACTCTGTTTTCGCATCTGTTCAAGTCCGTATGCCCTAAAGCGTATAGCTTTGCGTATGATGATCCAACAAGCTTGAATTGGTGCCGAGCTTCTAGTTATGTTATCACCTTCTGCCCTCCAAGAAGATGAGAACAAATGCCCATTTCGCTCTGCATGAAGAAGAAACATTAGTTGCACAAACATTTAGTTGCAGAAACAGTAGTTTTAGTTTCCTTTTCAAGTTCTACGTTCTGCAGTACTATTTCCCGGTATCGTTTTAGTTTTCTTTTGAGTTCAGAAATGGTCTTTCTTCTTTCAAGTGGATGAATCATTCCTATAGAACAGATGTATGTCTATCTTGTGCTGCAAGTCTTGAGGCTATCTATGTTCCTTTGAGCACTTTAATTTTTCTTTTGTTTATTTGATGCTATATGATTTCTAGCATGTGGACCTTATAATTATTATACATCATTCTAATATTCAACAACTATTAAAATACAAAGGAATTAGGGTTCTTTTGGATAGGTATTGGCGGATTGAAGTATAATGTAGCAATGTTATACTTAACTCCTTTGATCTATAATATTACAATAGTGATAAATACTTTGCTTTACTATTAATATATACAAAATTATAATATATCGCAAAAAATCATATCACATTTAAAAAAATTGTAAGATAAAACCAAGTTGGTGGCAAAAGGATCTCCCAAATTGTTTTATATATATATATATATATTTTTTTTCTTTGATTATTTGTATTGGAATGATCAAAGATAGAATGATAAATAACCTTCTCTTACATAAACATGATTAGAGACAATCACAAATATATACTAAAAGTAATATAAATCATATCAATTCTTCCTAATATTAACTTTGATTATGCTACTAATCTTTAGATATAAAATATCAATTCCATGAAATAATCTTTATATATTTACCAATCTATTATTTTTACCACTCCATATCGTCTTCATGACGTCTTTTCAATTCTATCAAATGATATTTTAATTTATGATACAAGACTAAATTCAATCTCATTTGTATTAAAACAAATTGAATAAATAAAGATCATTTTAATATTTTATATTTTTTAACTAACATAAAAAAAATAAATTTTTGAAAGAAGATCATAATTCATTCTTAAGTAGTTAAAGAATGAATCGCTCTCAATGAAATGGTATAAAGATTTCTCACTTATAAGAAATTGACATGTCTATAGTCTATACCTTATCTTACATTAAGGAACAAAGAAAGCAACCAATAAGTAGACAACATTCCACAGCTATAGAAAGTAGATACAAATTACATGATTATTCCGTACGATACGGATCACCCAAAAGGATAAAGGAAGAAGAGAATTGCTTTTATTCCCAACTTCCAACCTTTGATTGCATCAATTAGCAATCTAAGGAAGACGATACGAGAAAATCGATCCCTTGTTTCCACCGGACCAATTCGCCCCCTGCTCCGGCGATGCTCCATAAGGCTGATGGGAACCCATCAAACCACCATACTCCTGATGGTGGGGTAAGCCAAATGCCGGAAATGGAATCATAGGAAGGGAGGGAAACGCCGGAGGCGGCAATAATTCCCGTATGTTACGGCTAGACCTCGATGCTGGAAGAAAGTGATGATGATCAGACACCGAAGACAAGGGACCCTCGTTTGGGGTTCCCTGCATCCTCTTAAGATAGAGGCGATACTTTTGGAGATGGCTGGCAACATTCTCCCTCGTCAAGCCCCCGACGTTCATCAGCTTCATGATCGTCTTTGGCACCGCCCTCTTCTCGCCAAGATGGGTCACCACTTCGACGAACCGCCTGTGGAGCTGAGGCGTCCACACGAGGCGAGGCCGTTTCACTGCCCGACCGTCGCAAGAGCCATCCAGCCGAAAAGTCGACGGATCGGACTCCTCTTCGCCTCCCTCCTTTCTCGAATTCGATGCCATCGGTTCATCGGCGGATAGAAGGAGCAGATTTGATGAGGGATCGAGGCAGCGGAAGGTGGAAACAGTATCCTGAATCGCTCGCTGGACATCGATGACAGAGAGGGGGGGCTCCCGCTTGATACTGAAGGCAGAAGCGAGCTCCGGGGAGATCAAGGATTGACTCAAAGGAATAAGCTCATCCGAGCTCGGCAGCCCGATCTCCCACTCCAGGACTCTATCCAGATCACCGCCGTTGGATGAGAGTGGATCCTTGAAATCTCGATCTCCATTGTCGAAATCTTCTCTCATGCTCCGTTGGATGAGATTGGATCCTTGAGATCGCAGTTGTGTAGTCGGAATTCTGGTTACTTGGAAAAAGGAGGGGAGGAGAGGTGGAAAACAGTTAATATCAGAAAAGTTGAGGGGGCTGGGTGTAAATGTGTATAAAATAAAATATTTAACAATGAGTGGAGTTGTCGACGTGGACCACAAGGCGGATATTTCGGCCTGGATTTCCTTCAGAAATCTTTTAACGACTAAAGTCGCATAGCGAATATTCCACGTGGCTTAATACAAAACTTCTGACTCGGATCCTCTATTTCAGTACTAAATGTAGATTGGGTGAAAGTTTGGGTGCGACGATAAGCTTAAGCATATACGTTTAAACTTGGATTTTTCGCTTTTCTGATAAATATATTTCATTTATTCGATGCTTCCAATCTTGTCACCTAAAAATAAACGAAATAATCTTTATATGGACATCATAAAAAATGTTTAAGAGAATTAGCTTTTAAAAACTTGATAATAAAATTAACATTTTAGAACGTTATCATATATTATTATAATATCTACAAGTTTAATATTTGATTGAACTAAAGTGTGTTTTTAGCAACATTTTTTAGTAAATGATAAGTGACTAGAAAGTAATTAGTAATGGCTTCATCTTTTGTAGTTTAACATAAAGGTTTGAGTCAAATGATTGGTCCAACATCTTAGATTGCCAGCATCTTAGAGTCGCTAATCAATTGATCTATTCTAAAATTTTATTATCAATACTTTAATATTTTAGTGAATAACATCATAGTCATTTTGGTTGTACAAACAATTTATTTTATTATTATATGATATGAGTATAAGAGTAATTTGTAAGAACTAATTTAACATTGCAAAAAAAAATGAAATAGCTGAGTCATTTGGATTATCTTAACATGTTTTATGTGCATCCTATGCTTTTAAATACCCCTTATAAATCATAAAAAATAAGAAAATAATCTCATTTTCATATTTCAATAAAGGTATTTGTGAAATAACCAACTTGCTTTCTAAAAGCCCTTATTGAAAGCTAATATTACACTCTTAACTTTCCTCAATTTCTTTCAACTATTATTAGTAGCATCTTTTCAATCATTTATTTAATACGTCACTTGTTATATGTTGGTAAGAATAGTTTTTTGTGATTAGAGTTACATGTAAGCTTGTATGTTTATAGAATCATCTAAACTTTTTTAAGCATTTAATTATTGTAATTATTAAAACTAATCAAGATTGTTCTTAAAAATTTCAAAATAAACAGAAGCAAGACAAATATTATTCAAATATACCAAGCATAAATAAGTTTTTCTAAACTAATATAAAAAATATATTTGAAAAAAAAAATTAGATGGAATTTGATGCAAGATCATGCCCATAGCTTACCTCTATAGAGATTGATAAATAAAAAAGAACTTTTAAGAAAGATATTGAGATAATGGCGAAGTCATAAGCCTGCTTTGCAGCTTTTGTCATCAAGTTTTTTTAACAAATCATTATTTCGTAAAAATATTTCTAAAACAGATCTTTAGACTAACACATTAATTGATTATGGCCTCTCGTAATTTTTTTTTTTACATTTTAACATTTTCAAAAATGATATTAAGAAAAGAATTATATAAAATTACAATTACAAAGTTTGTATAGTTTGTTCCAACCATTGCTTTTGTCATGCCAACTTAAATCTAATTAAATAATATAATAATTATTTTGAAATAATCAGACCTTATTAAAAATGAGGACAATCCTTCAAAAATAACTAATGAGACAATCATCCAAATCCCAAATATCATCATACTTATTTTAAACAAAAAGTTATAACCAATATTTAAACATATAAAACAAAGACATACTTATAAAATTTATATCGTCCTAAATAACCAATGTCAAAAAAAATATAAAATATCAATTAGTGATACTGAATTATAACAAATATATATAAAATATAAGATCACATAAAAGCATAATAATATATAGTCGTATCATCAAAATTATATCCATTAAATAACATAATAAATATGATTTTCATTTATCTCCTCACAATCTCTAACTCTAAGTGATATAGAAACATAACATGTGATATAAGCATTAATAAGATTATTTAAAACTCAACAACTAAATTTATAAAATAACAAAATAATAACTTAATACTAGAGTAAAATTAACATCTGAGAAGTAATATGCAAATTGATACTCATGATATATAAATGAAAAACATGACCATATGCAGAAGACATTTCCATATTTGATTATTTATTCTAATTTCACATGTAATCGTTAAGATCATCAATTTAAATATTATCTTTTATTTACTATAATTATTCTTACTATAAAATAATATTTAATATCATATTCAATTATCTCTACTCATACGCATGAATATAGTCAACACTCAAATTATATAAGAGTATAGTCTCGATCACACAATCTAGCCACTTTATGCAAAATATTAGTAACTATATCCATAGATAAAGATATAGTGTAAGACTTAATCCTAAACAGTTTACTCTAAATACTAGTGACTATCCAACAAAATTATATTATAAATATGGTGTCATATCCAATTAAGGTATAGTCTTATATTTAGATTTAGGTACCTTTTACGAAGTATTAGTACCTATCAAAAAAAGGTTAGATTATAAATATGATTTTATATTATAATAAGGTATACTTTTTTATATATATTTAGGCACCTTACATAAAATACTATAGGTTATCCAAATAATACTAATATGAGTTATAAAATAATATCTGAAGAAAGTATAATTCTATATTATAATATTAGTTCATAATTTTTAACTTTATTTCATGATACATGTCATAAATGTATTTTGAAATACCATGAACTTAGATAAAGGGGAAGTGATTATTGGTGAAGTTCAAGAAACACAAGGTCTATCACTTTGTCAAGGCATGCTCATGATTTGAAGGTTTTGACGATGCCAATAATCTTACTTAGAGTTAAGATTTGCTTTCCCTTGGGAATTCCAATTCCTAACCTTTATGAAGTTCTTTGAGATTCATGAAAAAACCTTGATATAGATCTACCGTATTTTTAAGTCATGCATCCAAATCTAAACCATATGACATGTTGATATCCTCACAAAATGACCAACCTTGATCCTTGGTTAATATTTTCCTACTTTAGTAGAAACATAACTCATGATATCAACATATATTTAAGACTTATTACAATGTGAGGTCTTTGTAACTAGATTTCTTTTCAAGAACATGAGGAGTCCACGAGAAACTTTTAAAACTTCATGTTGATAATGTCTATATCCTCTTTAATAAGGGAATGTTGGTCCTTGGTTAATACTTCTTTACTTTATTATAAGCATAACTTATATTGTCAACATATCTTTTAGAGTTACTATGACATGATGCTATCTATTGTAATCAACTTTCTTTTCAAGATCTTAAGGAAGTGAACAACGAAACTTGTGTCACATTCCCAGTGTTACGATCAATGAACAATCAACGAACAATCAACCTCCAACAACTATCATGCTCAGCTTCCATCGAGCCAAGTGGACACCCTCTCAGTCTACATTATCCTTCTTCAACCCTATTATTGACAAATACTATATTCATTAATTCTCATTCTATTTGCACTTTAGTTTTGTGAAATCAAGGATTGTTGGTCAATACACATACATGTTAAAATTTTATGTGTCTTTGTATTTTTGTGCTTCATTATTGATTAGTTTTAGCCACCATCTAATTTAGATTTGATTGTTGACGTTAACATATTTGAGCAATTTGTAATTTTTTTATATGTTTCTTAGTTATGTTGATAGTTTTATCATATAATACATTTCAATTCAAATAAATTATCTTAGAGTTCAACAACATATTTTTGTTCTTTGATGAAAATAATTGACAGCTCTATAACACCATCTTAATATAACTAAATATATCATAATATCTTAATTATCGTGTATTAGTATATTATCCGACATCATAATCATAGAATGTTATATAAATTTGACTACTAAAAAAACATTATAATTTAATATAAATAAAATCAATATAATATTCAACCAATATTACCCTTCTTACCAAGTTTTAAATTTTCTTTTAATTACAAAGCTTATTCGGAGTTGGCCAAAACTTCGTCTCCATTAAGGAAAGATTGCTCCAACTCGAATCTCCACATTGAGTGAAATCATCTTCTCCAACGGTTTGTTTAACCCTTCATCTTTCACTCGTCAACGTTTGGCGCGCTTCCTCACCAAAACATGCTCGAGAACACCTCTCTGTTTGTTACGGGTTAGGTTAGAAAAGCAAGCACCCGAATCGTGGCGTGCAAACCATACCTGAAGCAGGTTGTTGCGATTCGTTAACCTGCCTCAGCGCGCAAGGAATGAGTCAAGTCGACGGCCGACCCCTCCCACCTTATATCCCAACTCACCAACGCACAGCTCCGCCGTGAAGCTATCAGGGACCGATGGGCTCGGTTGTGGCGCAGCTCGAGGGCTGCCTCCTACGGGACCCCGACCCCTTCCCCTACTTCATGCTCCTCGCCTTCGAGGCTTCCGCCGGGCTTCTTCGCTTCGCCTCCCTGCTCATCCTCTGGCCGTCCTTGTGGCTCCTGCGCGCCGCAGGGATGGGGAAGACCGCGCTGAGGGCGATGGTGTTCGTGGCTGTAGCGGGGATGAGGGAGGCCGAGGTGGAGGCGGTGGCCCGGGCGGTGCTGCCCAAGTTCTACATGGACGACATCGACATGGACGCGTGGGAGTTATACAGCAGCTACAGGGGGCGGAGGGTGGTGGTCACCGGGATGCCAAGGGTGATGGCCGAGCGGTTCGCTAAGGAGCATATGTGCGCCGACGAGGTAGTGGGGCTTGAGTTGGAGGTCAGCCGGACAGGGATCGTGACCGGGATTTTGAAGAGGCGGACGGGGACGCTGGAGGATAAGGTCAAGGAGTTTTTCACCGGTGAGGGGGTGGATGCCGGAATGGGAAGAGCAGGGGCGGCGTTCATGGGACTTTGCAAGGTCGATTGAACGGTTACATTTTTAAAAATAATTTCTATAATTATTTTTATATTCCGCTTCTTTCGAACACATCGATACCATAATCCGTGCTTAATAAAGACAAACACAAATATATTTTAATATTTAAAAATTAGATTTTTAAATTTTACAAAATATTCATAAATTATAGAGCATTTATTTCTGTGATGCATTAATTAATTTAGAAGAAATGTCTATAAAAAGTTAGTCATTTAATCGTAAATTCATAAATAAAATTGGGAAAAAAATACTTTAGAATTTATTTGATAAACAATATGGAAAATTCAAATTTACTAGCATAAATTTAATTTTTAGTATTTTAAAAATAATAAATATGAAAATTTTAGACTGGTATAATGCGTTAATTAATATATATGCAGGAACGGCACCACCGCCCATTCACCACTTCTGCCGGAGCAGCAACCGACGGCAGAACAGAGGAGAAGAAACGGCAGCTGATACGCCCTCTCCCGGTGATCTTCCACGACGGCCGACTGGTCAGGCGGCCGACCCCCTCCACAGCCTTCCTCATCCTCCTCTGGCTCCCATTCGGCATCACCGTCTCAATTCTCCGCATCGCCATCGGCCTCGTCGTCCCCATGTCTTTAATTCCACACCTCATTCGCCCCTTGGGGGGCCAAGTCATTGTCCGTGGCCGGCCACCACCACCTTCCCCTTCCTCCGGCGTCCTCTTCGTCTGCACTCACCGCACCCTCATGGATCCCGTGGTGCTCTCCATGGTCCTCGCCCGCCGCGTCCCCGCCCTCACCTACTCCATCTCCCGCCTCTCCGAGCTCCTCTCCCCGATTCCAACCTTCCGCCTCACCCGCGACCGTCGCACTGACGCTGACCTTATCCGCCGCCAGCTCGAACTGGGCGACCTCGTCGTCTGCCCCGAGGGGACTACCTGCCGGGAGCCCTTTCTCCTCCGATTCTCCGCCCTGTTCGCCGAGCTCACCGACCGAATCGTGCCGGTGGCAATGAACTATAGGGTGGGTTTCTTCCACGCCACGACGGCGAGGGGTTGGAAAGCGTTGGACCCCATCTTCTTCTTCATGAACCCGAGGCCCGTCTACGAAGTGACCTTTCTAAATCAGTTGCCGGCGGAGGCGACGTGCGCGGCTGGGAGGAGTCCGCATGACGTGGCGAATTACGTTCAGAGGATTCTGGCGGCCACTTTGGGGTTCGAATGTACCAACTTTACGAGGAAGGATAAATATAGGGTGCTCGCCGGGAATGATGGGAATGTGTCGGCGGCGATCAAGACGACGGCAGAGCCATGGATGGAGAAGGTTGGAGATGCGCTCGGCTTTCTGCTGCATTAGCTATGACGAAGGAATGTTCTTTCATTTGAAGTATTGCGCATTTCTTTTTTTTCTTTTTTCTTTTTTTTTTTATTTTGTAGATATTGGCCGACTTTTATTAGATTCGACATTACGAAACATAATTTCGATTTTTTTGTTTTAAATATTGATATCAAATATTGATTTCATAAAAAAAAAATCTAAGATAAAGAAAAATAAGGTTATATAATAAAAAATAAAAAAAAATATTGTCATAAAAGAGAAGTCTCCAAATAATTAATTATAATTAATTATAATTTTTCTTTGATTAAATGTTGGTAGCCCTAAAATAATTAATTATAATTTTTGTGTTGGAAAAAAGAGTATATGGTTGTATTTTATATATAAAACAAGGATTCTATAAAAAATCTATTAGGATATGTCCTAATTATAACCTAGTGTTCTCCTTTCTCGTTTCTTTTCTTTCTTATTCTACATTTAAATAATTAGCGCAACTTATCGCTGTGCTCGCTAGCTCATAGCCTCAGTATCCACACTTTCTCTCATAACTAATTGGTGGGCAAAATAATGCCCCTTGAGCTCTTTATTCTTCACTTTATTGATATTGGACAGTTTTACAACTAAAATGTTCAATAATTTATATGGCTTTGAAAGCCTAATTCAATTCAATAATAATATTTTCTTTTACCTTTTTTTTATTTCTTTTTCATGAGATTTAACTCTTAGTATAACCTTCATTACTTCTCTTCGATATCACCTCTTATCTAATATAATATTAACGATTCTAGCAATCCTTGTGTAGAGGTAATTAAGACTAATCTTTTTTTTAAATGGCTACTATTACTATTCTAAAAACTTCTATCACTTTATAATTCTTCGATGCACATGGACTATCATTGTGTCTTTTCCTTTCTAATTTTTATTTATTTTGTCCAATTATAGCACGAGAACGAGCTTGGCTAAAAGTGCAAAATGAAAATAATTTAGGTTTACTTAATTAGGTGATTGTCATGTACTTCACCATTGTAGACATGTCATTGACACTCTAGGAGCAAAGTAAAAAAATGAAAGGAAAAAGGTAAAATAATCACATGAGTTTCAATAACAAAAATGATGGAAAGTGTCATCATATGAGGAATTGAGCTATCAAGATATTGTTTTTATTAAGCTTTTAAGAGAGACAAGGATAAATTGTGATATGTGCTAAAAATAATTAATGTTTTATTGTTTTATGTATAAATAAAAATAGAAATAAAAGCATTGTTCTTAAATAATTAAGCACACCTTAATCATTGTTATTGAACTCTTTGGCACAATGAATTCTATAGGACAGTTCTAATTAGTTAAAGGTGATAAATCCTAACTTAATTGGAGAAATTTTATAGATATATGATTTGAATACTTGTTTTGAAAATATTATGTGATGTACACTACAATTATACATACCAAATAAATGATAATCTCTATATCTTTAAGATGTATGAAGTACAACATTTGTTAAGTAAAAAAGCATGACTTGTTAATCAAAGTAGTAAACAAATAATTTTTTTTTTTTTTAACATGAATGTGATGCATACTTGTTTTTATTTGTTTATGATATTTTATATCAAAAATCACATCATGTTATGTTACTATTAAGAGATAATATTATTTAAATCATGATTATTATAACTATTTATTTAGTCCATAGTGGACTCGTGCTTGAATATTATCCATATATCAACATATTTATTGATTAGAATTAGAAATTTTGTGAGATTTGCATTTATTTATATTCATGAATTTGTATTTTTGTATATAGATTATAGTTATTTCAGAACTTTTTATGATGTTATTTAAATATAGTTGAGCAAAATATACATGTTTAGCTTTATTAACATAAATTCGTTGGGAAGATACTATTTCATATTTAATCTTATAAAAAATATTATCATAATGAGAAGTTTTGTAACAAATATTTTAAATATTAAAGTACAATGTTTTTTTTTTTGAAAGGATATATCATTATATCAAAAGTGGCAAAGCCACACAGGTTTTATAATTAGATCCTCAAGGGGGATCAAACAGAAAATCAGACAGCATAAGTTTGATGAGAGGCTAAGGAAGGGATTCCTCAGGACCCCAAATGAACTCACGAGTGCAGGCTCTACGGGCAGCCCAGTCAGCAGGCTCATTTCCCTCCCTGTGGATGTGAGAAAACCGGAGAGCCTCCATGGCCTTAACATACTGCAAAGTAACAGCAAGCACCCCCTCCCCACTGGGTTTGGTAACCATATCCGGAGCCACCTGAAGTGCAGTCATCGAATCAGACTGGAACTCAACTGCACGATACTGGGGAAGAAACTCCCTCAGAAGGTCGAAGGCCATAATGATAGCCTGGACCTCCATCATATCAGCAGCCATTGAGAACATCCTCTTACCTGCCACCATGAGAGGTTTGCCCGAGCAATCTCTAACAACGACACCAAGACCAGCTATGGAGTCACCAACCGCGGCATCACAATTGACCTTAATCCATCCTGTATGGGGGGGAAGCCAACCATGCGTAACAAGCAAATCCGAAGACTTGTCAGGATTCTCGCTGGACAGAGATGAATGGATAAGATGCCTCCTGAGGGTCGTGCTGACCTCGAACCTAACCGTCCGAGACACCGAGCAGAGAGTAGGCACGAAGCCGTTGTGTATAAGCGCATTTCTCCTCGACCAAATGTAGTACAAGGTGGTAGCAATTCTAGCCACATGCTGTACCGCAACGTCGCGCCGCGCCGCAGGAGAACTCAAGAGCCTGATAAACATCTCCAAAATTCTGAACCCGGGCGTCGCACCCTTGGGCCAGCCCAGCTCCATGAGCACGTGACTTGCATGGCTGGTCCCCCACATGTCCCATGCAGCCGAAAGGGCACAGGGGATCGCGGCTAATTCCCCGGCGAGCCTTCCACGTTGCCGTAGGCAGAAATTCGCCGGTAGCCCGCCAAAGGAAGACCCGAACCCTCGGCAACACCTTTAATTTCCAAATTCTCTTCGTAACTTCATCACGTCGCCGACCACCGCCCCCAGCAGAGGACGACTCGTGTTTGATCTGTGCATAGATTCGACCACTATGAGCCTTCTCCATCTCCGTATGCGTATGGACCAAACAGTCCTGGACGGAATCCCGAGCACGCGGGAGATGCCTGATTCTGTCAATAAGCTCCTCACCCACCCAGTTAGAAATCGCCTCAACATCCCAAGCACCGTCGTCCCTGATGCATTCGGCAACACTTTCCGGCCAGCTTGCGTGAACATTAATGAACGTAGGCCAGCAGCTGATAGGTAGAACCCCAAGCCAATTATCCTCCGTAAATCTCACCCTCCGCCCGTCGCCGATGCGCCACAAGAAGCACGAAATCGCCGTCAGCATAGCTCCCAGGATCATCTTGTAAACGGCCGAGGCCTTCCGGGGTGTCTTCATCAACGGGTCGATGAACCCATACTTCCTTCTCATAATCTCAACCCATAATCCCACTTCCCGCCCAAGGATGCGCTTGCAATTCCCCATCTGCAAGGCCTGATGCCAAATGCGAAGATCCCGCAGCCCAAGCCCGCCGGCCACCCTCGGCGTAGACACGCAATCCCAGGACGCATAGTGTAGCGTCTGAGCACTACTCGTACCGCCCCAGAGGAATTGTCTGATTCGGCGTTCAATTACAACAATGGTTCCCGCCAGCACCAAACAGTGGCGCAGAATGTGGTTGGGGATAACACACAGAACCGAGGACGCCAACACAGCCCTGCCCGCAAGCGACAATACCCGCCCGCGCCAGCTGATCGCAGTATTATCAATTCTTTGGACGAGGGAACTCAGGTCCTCCTTAGTCAATCGGCGCGCAGTAATAGGAACCCCCAAATACACCAAGGATCGGCCAATTGCCATACCAAGTTTCCGTGAAATTATGCTGGACTTCTTCTTGCTGAAGCTATTGCTGAAATAGACATTTGACTTGGAAAAGTTGGCCTTCAATCCAGCGCTATCCTCAAACGCCCGCAGAATGCGACGGACAGCGCACGCAGCCTCCCTGGAAGCTGGAGCAAAAATCAACACATCGTCCGCGAACAAGAGGTGGGAAACCCGCGGTGTATGCATCCCCGGCCTAAACCCGAGCAGCTGCCGGGATTCATATTCCCGCATCATGCACGACAGGTATTCCATGGACATGACAAAGAGAAAGGGGGATAATGGGCACCCCTGCCGGAGACCACGACGCGCCGACACCCAAGGAAGACGCGCTCCATTAATGAGTACAGCGTCCCTAGGACCAGAAATACATGCAGTAATCCAGTTACACCAAGTAACAGGGAATCGCATAGCCTTCATAGTTTCGAGCAAAAAATCCCAACGAACCCTGTCATAGGCCTGCTCCATGTCGACTTTCACTGCCATAAGGCCGGAAGCAGCGATACAGGATCGCATTCTCGCTACCATCTCCTGGGCAATATTTATGTTATCCGATATGCTCCTCCCCGGGACAAAGGCCGCCTGTTCCTGAGACACAAGACTAGGTAGCAGCGATTTCAGCCTGCCAACAAGAATTCGAGCCACCAATTTATAGATTGTGTTGCACAAACTGATCGGCCGGAAGTGCTCAGGCCGGCAAGCACCTTGCTTCTTCGGGATAAGAACAACAAGAGTGTCCTTCCAACTCTCTGGCATTCTACCCTCCTCAAAGAATGCCAAAACAGCCTTGATGATGTCCCGCTGCGTGACTTTCCAATATTCATTGACGAAATCCATTGTAATACCGTCGATGCCCGGGGAGCGATTCCTTTTAATGCCCTGCATAGCCACCAAAATTTCGTCTTCCGTCACCCTCCGGCAAAGGCCAGAACCAGCCTCCTCACTGACGAAACCCGAAAGAATGTAATGCGATTCTCCCTTTCCGTTCAAAAAACTCGAAGACAAGCCGCCTAATGTTGTCGGGAGAGTCCACAATGTTACCGTCTACGTCCCGCAAGAATGTAATGCGATTCTCCCTTTTAAGAGCCGATGCCGCAATGTGAAAAAACTTCGAATTGCGCCCAATGCACCTTAGCGTGCTGCCACCACCACTGTTCCTCGTGAGCACACCCCCGATGAAAGGCAGCAACCAAATCACCAAGCCACTTGTGGTCCTCCTCCGACAGACCATCGCTAGACTCCCTATTTTGGAGCTCGTCAATGTCCCGCTCCAGCACCTTGTTCCGATCAATAATATTCCCCACCTCCTCACGGCTCCATCTGCACAGCGCTCACATCGACTGCTGAAATGTTGTCATCACAATCTCCATACTGTCGCCCTTAACAGTCCTCCTCCAAGCCTTTTCCACCACCTGGAACGATTGAGGGAAGTCCAGCCACACGCTGTCGAATAGTAGCCTGCTGGAATACTGCCACTGATCTCCACCTCCCACCTTAATCAACAATGGACAATGATCCGAACCCAGCCTACTGAGGTGATGGACCGAACAATTAGGAAATGCAAGCAGCCCCGCCGAGTTCATAAGAGCCCGATCCAGGCGTTCAAGGATGCGCGCACCCCCCTGCTTCCCATTGCTCCAAGTAAACCTGTTGCCGGAAAACCCCAAATCCACAAGTTGAAGCTCCTGCATAAGATCCGCAAAGTCCTGCTGGTCCTTGCCATAAAAGAAACGCCGACCCCCGCGCTTTTCCTCCGGTGCCAAGATCAAATTAAAGTCTCCAGCAACAAGCAAAAGCTCATTGCCGCTGCAGGAATTTCGGACATCCTCCCAAATGATCCGCCGTCTGTGATGACACTTCGGGCCGTAAACAAAGTAGCAAGTCATCCTGTCATCATGTGAAGTTTTGATTGTGCAAGCCATAGTATGAGATGAAGCGCCAGTGACCATAAGGTCCACATCCTTCTTCCACAGAATCAGAAATCCAGTAGATAGTCCCTCTGAGGGGTGTGCCTCAAAGTCCCATCCTCCCCCAAGCAGCCAATTTGCATCTTGTCTAGAGAACCCCACAGCCTTCGTCTCCATTAACGCCACAACAGCAACATTCCTTTCACGGATCAACCTGCGCAAATAGCCCCTAGACTTCTTCTTCTTGACGCCTCTTATATTCCACACAATAATGTTCATTGATAATGTCATCAGAAGGCCCTTAGCCATGCAACTGCATCTTCCCGAACCTTCGCCACCCACCAGAGATGGCCGCTGCACCCCACGAAGCGCAGCTGTGATCCACATTCTTAAGCCGCATTGCCACCCACACCAGTGGGCGGCTCCTTCTCCCGAGCCGTCATTGACCCTAGCAACTTCCCCTTAACTCCGCCCCCCCCCCCCCCCCGAGCTTCCCGCTCCGCACCTTCCGCCTCCAAGCTCCGATCTCCGGAATCCGCCAAGTGTTGAGCACGACTCCTGGATGGTGAGCCCCTCCTTGATCTGCTCCTCCCGCGTTCCCTTGAGGGACGACTCACCCCCCTGGATGAGCCGGCGTGCACCCTCCCACGAGTTCTTTGAACGTCATTCCTGGGTCCATGGCTAGCCGTGGCCACCGGACCCCTACGAGCATCGGCACCCGTTTTCCTCCGTCTGTGTTGAACTAGCATCCAAGGCCCTAGTCAATGCGCTTCTTCCGTAACCTCGGTAAGGACCTCTCCTCCATTCCTCTGATCCCTGTTCGCCCTCATTCCAGAGCATTTACCATGTCCAGGCTGAGTCACCTCCTTCGTAAGCTGCACATTGCATTGACTTGCAAGATGCCCCACGCGACCGCACGAGAAACAAATCCTCGGCAATCCCTCATATTTGAAACTTTGGTAGATTCTCCCATAGTCCCCTTTTAGCCAAACACCCGGCTTCAAGGGTTTTGAAAGGTCTGTACGAATACAGACCCGAGCATAGGACGATCTCTCCATTGCCGCCGACCACCCATCGAGAAGGAACGGATCACCTATAGCCTTTGCAATATGCAAGATATTATCCGTATCCCAGTAAATTAGGGGCAAGCCGGGGAATCGCACCCAAATCGGCGCGCACATCGCGTGGGAGTCGCCGGGAGTGAATTCATGCAACCAAACATCCAAGCCCATGGCTTGGCCGGCAATTTGCCACGGCCCCCCGAGCCACACATCATTCCGTGCCTCCTTCGATTCGAAATGTAAGCAGAAGCAATTCGAAGACATATCAAACACTCTAAAATTCTTATGGTGGCCCCAGCGTTTGAGCAACACTCTGGCGATCATCGGAAAAGGCAGCGTGTTGCCGAATATACGACCCACCAGGTCATATTTGTGAAAATCAATTCGCCGTTGACAAGCTTCGGAAGAGACGAGGACTTCACCATCCTCCGCCATATCCGGAATAGCAGCAGCACGTTCGTTAACATCAACATTAGCCGGCCGCATGAAAGAGTTCACCAAGTTGCCATTCTGGATATTGCGGGCTGTCAAATCCTCTCTAAAGCTGGCCTTAGCAGGCAAGTGTTCCGCACCCCACTGCATCTCCGCTTCTCCGGTGATATTGTTCTCCTCCGCGACCCCAGCTCTCGTCACCCTGTCATCGACCTCCCGTGTAGCGCCGTCAGGGTGTGGAAGACCCACGTCAAGTGGCTGTCCCTCTTCAGACGATGATGAAACACACTCCCTCACCGGGGAGTTACTTGCAGTGGTCCTTGCACGCCGGCTGCTCCTTCGTAGTGTACTTCCTGCCATCGAAAGTCAAATTAGGGCTGCAGGGTCCTTGGCGCGACGACCGGGACGAAGGTTCAGATATCCCGCAGGATCTTGAGTCGATTTATCGTGTCCCAGCACACGCCGCGTGACCAGAATTCAAATTCAAACTCAAACGAACCCGGTCCACATGCTGCTGACCGTTGACCGAAGACCGTCTCCACGACAAAGCAGCTCACCTCCGCACCCGGCCAAGCGGTGAAGCCGATGTCAGGCCCACCCCGCGGCCCCGCAATCTTCGCCTCCGCCTACGCCTCCGGTACCTTCACAAGATTGGGCTGCACCTCGAGTCTAGCTTTCCAAACCCCTCCGCCTGCACCTCCGCAATCTCCGCCTTCTAAGAGGACAAGTCTCCTTAACCACTCCCTTTAACCACTCCCTTTGAAAGAGAAGAATACGCTTCAAGCCATTAGACAACCAAGACAATAGGTAATTGTTTGATTATTATGATTGATGTGGTCTATATTGATTTTATTTAAAATTGTTAAAGGAGGCTTCATAAAAATTTTGAATGAAGAGTCTTTTTGTAAACTTCTATGTGAATTAGTTTTTATATAAATATTGTTTAATATGTGTTTGAAAGTAAGCAATTATTACTTTTGACTTTTTATTTTTGCATATACAAAGAAATATTCATAAAGATTAAATTTTCGATAATCATATCTAATCCTATGTAAACAACTTAGCATAGAATTCATTTGTGTCGTATAGTTGTCCTATTAACAAATATATTCTCATTAAAAAGAAAAAAACGTATAATGAGTAAGTGTGATATACCTCAATTAAACATTCCCAAAATATTCTTAATTTTATTAGATTTTTTAATTTTATAAATGCAACTAATGACAACATGATTAATGGTTATTTAGATGCATTTTTTAGATAACACAAATCTATATGATATATCAATAATTATAGCACCTTTTGTTAAAAAAATGAGACATTGTAACAGAAGTATACATTACAACAAATCTAAGAACAATCAAGGCAACTTTTTTACGTAAATGAGGACAAAATGTTGAAGCTTTTGTCGATGATATAATACCCATAAAGAAGAAGAAAAAGACTTCAAAAAAAGCTTTAACACTACGAAGTTGAATCCCCTTAAATGTGCTTCCCTAGCATACTAGCAAATTCTTAAGAAATGTAGTATTTGATAGAACAACAAAATCATTTTTAAAAAATAAAAACTATTACAAAAATATTTTCTCATTGATCTTCTAAAAGAATATTAGATAAAATCTATAGAACTATTTTTATTATATTTTTTATTATGTTATGTAGTTTAACAAAAAAAATAATTTATTTATTTTCTAATAGCATATTAGCATGAAAATTTTGAAATAAAAATTTTTAAAAAATTTTATTTAATGAATATTTGTGATTTTATTCTTAATTATGATTTAAAAAAACCTTTGATTCTAACTTCAATTTTCATATCCATCTTATCTCGAAAATTTCCTCAATAAAAGTAAAGTTAATATACAAAATAAAAAAAATATTATAATAAAAAATTTTATTTAATGAATATTTGTGATTTTATTCTTAATTATGATTTAAAAAAACCTTTGATTCTAACTTCAATTTTCATATCCATCTTATATCGAAAATTTCCTCAATAAAAGTAAAGTTAATATACAAAATAAAAAAAATATTATAATAAAATTTGTGTCATTAAAATTAATGTAAGATCAACATAATATATATATATATATATATATGGTTGTCGCAATATATTGGGCCTCAAACTATAGGATTAGAACATTATTTGGGCTTTATAAAATGCTGTTGACATCTTATAAGTTAAGGCTCAAGCTATATTAAGAATTGGTTCAAGCCGAAATTCTATATAATTTTATTTTTTGATTTCTACCTATCTTGTGTATAATAAAAATTTTCATTCCATGTTTTGGATTATTATGTATGTATGTATATGTATATTAATTTTATTTGGATAAATTAATATTTTCTTGCTAATTTATAACTAAAGATTTATTATACTTATTCTTTTAATGCATAAAATATTTGTCTACCATTAATAGCCTAATATATATAATGGAGCGGATGCGCATAGGCCTTCCCCAGTGAGTGCCTCACGTGTCAAGCGGATTGCGGGTCCCACCCGTTATGGGCGGAAAGTTAAGAGAAAGACGTATTTATAAATTATATTAAATATTTTTTTAAAAAAATATTTAAATAAATCATCATTGTTTTGCCAGATGTGATGATATTATTTTCAACTTTGACAAAAACCTTAATTGCATTGAAAAAACGATTATCATAAAATTTTAGGATTATGTTTAGAATGTTCTTATTGTTTTATTCTTGGTTAAAATATGAAATTGTAATTAAAATTAATAATTAATTTTTTATTTAAAAGATTTTGAGAACTTGTTTTGTTCATTTGGTTTTGAACTTAGGAGATTTGAGTAGTTCGAGGTAAGATCTTAATTAATGACCTTGTATTTTAGATATAAGAGTTGAATATGATTTGAGTTTTAAATTTTACAAATCCATTTTCACTCATTTTTGAAGAACTAAAAGCATTTATGTTCTTATATTATATCTTAGATATATTTTATAAATTATCACATATGTTGGAGGCATAGTTTGATTATATTATACTTATATAAGCTATGCGACACAACTATTAGAATAATGATATCAAAGACAAAGAATACAGAAAGATAAGAATGAATGGACTAAAAATTAATGAAAAGAAGAAAAAAAAAGCAATACATGATATATCCAAGTTATGAACCTTATATTATATGATATGATGCTAAATCATAATGCTAGACTTCTTGATCATAGGTTATAGAACGTGTCATAAGATGATATAAAAAATCTTAGTTTTACATACTATATTTTTGTATACGTGCTTGATGTGTTCAACTCTATAGATAAAAATTTGTTATGTATAGTTGATATGTGAATATCATATAATTAATATTATTAGTCAAATGTGATATATCTATATATTAAGGTCTAAATAAAATGTGATAAGATGATAAATGAAGACAAAATAAAATTAAGGGATTACACGAAGATAAAATGATGTATTTTAAAACAATATAACCCTTTTATTTTAAAAATACAATAAGAGAAATTATTCAAAAAAGAATGATTGAAGTATAGTATTAAAAATAAATATGATGATAATATGAAAAATATGATATGTCTATTTGTATATTATATGAGAAATATATAATATTTAGTTATTCATTTAAAATATGCTTATATATGATATTTTTAATTACTCCATATTTATTTACTACATTTTTTATTAGTTTATACCAAGGTATTGTTGTTTATAGACATTTGCTTACTAAGTCATGTGAACTCATTTTTTTATATTACATGTCATATAATAAACATATTAAGAGAGCGAGATCCAAGTGGCATGTGAGGTGGAAGTTGTGTTTTAGAGAGATATGAGTTAAGGATAATTGTATTATATATTTTTTTGATTTTTTTTATTTAATATGCTTATATTTAGAGATTTTTATTATATTACATGTGATTATATATTTATGACAGTCGATGTTTTATTATTATAGAATAGTTCTATTTAAATAGAAAAATAGTTTTATAACAACATATGTTTTGTAGCACCTCTTAATTTTGAAACAAAATCAATATGGAAATCAAAGAAATTAAGTTAATGGGACGGTACTCATGTAAAGTAGAATTTAGCAAATATATATATTTTTAAAATAATTTATTTATACTTTAAATTATTAAAATAATGATAAAACAAAAGGAAATGTGTTATTATCTTAAGTTTAGTCAATATTAGTATTTAAATATATCAATGTAAAGAATTTTTTTAAAAAAAATCATTGAGTTTATAATTTTTAAATTGTTGGAGAATTAATTATAAATTTTTAAAGATTCTAGTTATATTTATAATTTTTAAGATTTTGCTCAAGGTGGGTCAATAATTCAACAATTTTGAGAAAGCAAAAATAATTTTTGAAAGAAATATAAGTTTTATGATGATAAAAAAAAACAAATTTTGGCTTTGAGTAATGAATTTTCATTTGAATGCAAAACAAATTATAAATAGACCATTTGTTTTAACCAATTCTTAATAGTTTATTTGTTTTAATTTAATCCGCAACATTAACCCTTAAAGATTAAGCTAATATATTTTTTATTATTATTAAGAATTATCAAATTTCTTGAACACACACCTAAGTTGATCAATAAATATGTGAGTTATTATTCTCTTATTTAAAATTTTGATGATTATAACTTATGATATAATTTTTTATATATTCATCATATTTATCGATTTATATTTATATTTCTTTTAAGTTCAATTAATTTATTAAATTTATCTGTTAAGATCTATATATCTTAATAATATTTATATCACATATCATGCATTTCTTATATTAGGAATTTGAGAGTTTAAAATTGTGATTGGTTTATATTCTTGAGATGTAAAAGTGAGTATTATTTATTATGAAATATTTTTTGATATTTTGTTAATACAATGACTTAAATTTTGTATATATATTATATTTTAAGATATTTTATATAATTTTAATATATTAAAGTTTCATTATGTTAATATTTTTTTATTCTATCATTTTATTTAGCTATGTTTGAAAACTTTTTTCTAGTTATGACATTTCTACCTAAGATATTTATGTCATCACATAATATTTTTATTACATATCATTTATGAGTTTGGTCATGTCAAAATAAGCGAGGCATGACAAAAAAACATTAATTTGATCTATTTAAAAAAGGTTCTTAAAGTTTTTTTTTAATGGGTATCTCATTGTAATAACATTCATACTTAAAAAGAAATTTAGTTTCTTGACTATTTTAAAATACTACATATATTTTAAAATATTCAGAGTATTCAAACTACTTGTTAAAATTAGATGGTTAAATTTGTTTTGAAAAATAGAATAGAATAATTTAAATAAATTTAAGAAGATATAGATAATAGTTCAAACAATTATGAGATAGATTTATTAAATCCTAAATATTCTATGATATCCACTAAAAAGCAAAAATACATAATATTATAATTGAAATTAAAAAATGCAGCCAACCTAATCTATAAAACTTAAATGTGTTGGAAGATTATACAAATCATTGTCTTAAGAACTATGAAATCTTAACCATTATTAGTAAGTAAAAAGCTTTTTCATTCGAACCTTATTGATTAGAACAAGTTAAGATTTTAAATTAGCATTATCAATGGGCCTAATTAAAATAGAGTCTATATTATGTTATATAGTTTTTATAATTATTTACTTTTTCTAGAACATAATCAATAAGAGTCTCAATTGCAGAAAAAGATATATCACACAATAAATAATTAATTATTATATTTTATTTTTAATTTTTTCTGACAATATTTCAGAATATCAACTATAAATGCCTTCTTGCCGTATGACTCTTGTGGCCCCCACAACCCGAGAGTCCACAGTCCCAGCTGGCAAACAGTGCAGTACAGCTGTCTTGCACAAACAAAGGTTCATCGTTTAACGTTGATTTTTTTTAAAATAAAAAAGTTTTTTTAATTAAATGGTGAGTAATTTAAATATTAAATTATAAAATGGCGCATTATTGTGTCTGCTTGGCTGGCTTTGTTTGACCAATCGTCGGGCATCCAAGGATTTTTAAGGATGAATACCTCCGGTTTCCAAACAACTCCGTTGAAAATGACACGTGGCACGTCGCTTCACAATTTTAATTTATTGTGTCATATCAACGTGCTTTATTTATTTTTTTTTAACCAAATTATATGATTTTATATAACAAATCATTTATTAAGCTTTTATATTAAAGCTTGTAGAGACTTGATATTTATGGGATTATTTTGAAGGAATAAAATTAGTTGGTTATTTGTATTAAGAAATGATGAATTTTATGATCTTTTTTATTATCTTTATATTACCAATTATTTTAACAAATATGCTAAAAATTTTTATTAAATAACTCTTAATCTAATATTCACCTTTTTGTATTGAATTATATGATTATCTTTCAAATACTTTGATTCTTAGAATCAAAATTTATGTTGTTCTATCTAATTGTTTGACTATTATCGTCAAATTATTTGATTGCTCATTAGATAATTATCAAACGGTATAATCAGTTCTTGAAATAACAATTTTTCTTCATAAGGGTTCCATCATATCATTCAAACCCTCAATTCGATCATTCAACATAGAGTGATAAGTTTATCATAAAGGCTACCATTTTCTTGCAAATAATTCAATCAACCTTAGATTAACATTATAAAACTTTTTACATTATCTTCCTTCACTCTTAATACTTTCTTTCATACATAGAAACTTTTTTTTTAAACTTCTAAGGATTTATATTAAAATAAAAAAAATAATTTTAGAATGAAAAAATGATTTATTTGCATTCCTTCCTTTCTTAGATTGAATTCTGCGATAATACCTTATCTTGTATGTCAAATCTCCCTCCATAGGTCATAAGAACCTTTCTCCAACCTTCTCTAACTCAATTTGCAATGGCAATCACCCATTCTTTCGTTAATCTGGTTTTATTAAGTATTTAATATTTGCTTTATTGATTATTTTAAAACTTTTATTAATTTATAAAAATTTGGCTCTTGATTAAATCATCATTCGCGTATGATACTAATGAAATTAGTTTCATAAAAATTTTGATTTTTATAGAATTTGTATAATTGCTCTCCTTTATAGTTCACATATATATATCATGATCATTATGGTATATTTTACTAAAATACTCTTTATATATAATAAGAATGCTAACATTTACGAAAACAAAAAAATAAAATACAATGTCGTCATTCAATTATATTCTATAAATACAAAATTAAAATTTTAGGATGGTATAAATACATTATAATCCTTCGACTCTAGCTTTATGCTTCACTATAATCCTTTCATACTAAAATCGAGTAAAATAATTATTTGGATTTTCTTATATCATAATTCATTGTTTTGAACCATTTATAATTCATTTTTATTTGCCTCAATACAAAATCATTACTGTATCTTTATTCTCAAATATTATTTTCATGAAGTTCAAATGAGTTCTTAATACATGAATCACATCTAATTAATAAAAAATAATTTTTTGTTCTAATTAAATTATTTTAATCAAACAAAAATCTCTTTAGCTATATTTTTTTTATGGTTGTTGATTTTCTATAACTCATGCATAATGTTAAACATTTTTAGGTATTCGTTTGTATATATTTAAAAAAAATAACTTCCTCAAATATTTTCTCTTTAAAAGAATTTGTTTGCTTAAAATTATTCTTTTATTTGATCATCGCAAATTTGTAGATAAATTATTATTTACCGGAAATGAATAAATTTTTTGTGTTGCATTATCTCTTTCAACGTTTCATCTTCACTGCAAGAATGCCATGACCGACAGCTGGCATTTGTCCCTGATGAGCTAACTTGCTGCAAAAGGTAAAGCATTATGAGGTCATCTAAACACTTTGGGGACCCAATGTGTCATTCCTAAAAGGAAAACATCAATGAACTAAACAACTCTAAATTAAAGCAAGTTTCTTCTCTCAACATTTTAAATACTAAATAAAAAAAAAAGATTCATATAAGCAAAGAACTCTTCGAGAAAGCTCGTGATAGAGTAGTCTTCCATCTTATCAAATTAGTGGATTTGCCATTAGTAGTGGTTAATAGTTGTTGAGACAAACTTGTTCATGTTGCAAAAGTACAAGCACATTTGTCACTTCTTATTATATTCTTTTGCCTAAGATAATATTTGTGAGCCAATCGAGGTTCTATTTTTCTCAGACGAATTTCATCTGGGGTTGCTTTATCGTTTCATCTTGGACTTATTTATAGATTGTAGCGATAAAGTCTTGACAGTCTAAATATGTCAAAGCTCCTTATTAGATTAGGCTTGAAAAGAGAGAGGTGTTAGAAAATTGTTTTTATATATTATCTGTAACATCATCATTGAATAAATCATTCTTTTTTTTATCTTATTTGCATCCCTATTGTTAGAAATTTAAAAGTCTTGGTCTCATAAATTTTGATGTAGCATTTTTACAAAATACCTTGAAACTTTATTCTTTAGATATCTTTTATCTACCTTTTTTTATTTCTTTTAGCACCAATATTTAAAAATAGCAATTATATATTATCGAAATTTGACATTCCTATATCTATAAATCAATTGTTTATCAGTTATTTTTTACATAAATCAAATTCCATATAATTACAAATCTATCTTGCTAAAATTTGACATTCAATTTTGACCTCGGCTAAATTTCTCAAAATTACAATTGTACCCTACTTAAATTTCAATATTACAATTTAATATAAATCTTCAAAAATTCATAATAAATCCTTTAAGAATCTAAATATTATAAACTTATTACCATTAAGCTTATCTTAGAGAGTTTTTTTATTGATATATTTAAATAATATTTTTAATCTTATTAAAGTTTTTGACACACATCTTAAGACTTTTTAATTTTTTTAATATTTTTATGTTTAAATAATATATTAAAATTAATCATAAGTGATCACAATCTTATTAATTTGATCTTATGATTTTTCTTGAGCTAAAAAATGAGAGATGTTAGAGCCATTGTTATTTTCACTACTACCATAAACAATTAGCAACAATGATTGTAAGAGAGCAATGAACATTTTCGTGTTGCATTGCGGTTTGAAGGAAGAAGGCAAGTACATAACACACATATTGAATAGAATCCTCATAACATAAATTGAAACAACATGCTCTATTAGTGAACCCATGAATCCTATTTTGACTCAATCATTTTTTGATAAGTTTCTAGTTAGTAGACTTAATAACCCATCATAATTGATCTCATTAGATAATTTACTCTTTAATCATTCCTACTTAAAACCTTAGCCATCACATCAATTCGATAATCCTATAATCCAATTTAAATATAATTACCCACACTATATAGCCTACAACACGAGACAAGTTGAGCCCAACTTAGCCAACTCTACACTGAGCCAATTGAGCCCGAACTAGATATAAGCTAAGATAAGCTAATTGAGTTGAGTCTTGACCAAACTAGTTATGTCACAACCCTGCTTAACCTAATGCAAATACACTTGGTAAAACACATGACAAACTAAATTACTTGGTCAATACAAAGTATAGATCAATTTTGAAAGGCACAAGAAAAAATTGAACACATTAATGATAATATATTTCTATCTATACATTATTTAAGTAAAACAATCAAATAAAAGTAATGTATATAATCTCAATTTGTCAAATAGTTCAAAGACTGAAATAAAACATTAACATATCATTTGTTTAAAAAGTATAATAAAAGTTTTATATATAAACATCTTTCATATAATTCATAAATAAAATATACTCTTTCACACTCATGATTCTACTATATCATCTAAAAATTTCTAATTAGTTTATAATATAAATAAGTGATTATCATATAATATTTGTTAGAAAAATTACTTATTATAAATATATACAAGATACTAAAAAAGTACAAAAAATATATATAATAAGTAAATATAGAGTAATAGATAATAATAATAATAACAATGTACTGTTGAAATATTTGATAAAATAATAAAATAACTATTTTAATATTATTTTGTAAGAATAAAATTATATTTCATTTCTTTAATTAAAATCATAGTTGATATATAATGGTTGGATTAAGATATAATAAAAAAAAAGAAGGTTGACTCGGACTTGTTCTTTAGAAAACTTGTGGCCGTTTGTGTAGCAATAAATAGGTCGGCACGGAACCCTTGAACGCGACACGATTGGTTTCTACGTGCTTGAGTTATTTCTCGGCGCGTGGTCCACGTCGTGTGCGAGGGGCGGCGATCGGAAACGGTCGATTCCTGATGCATGGTTGTAGCCAGCTGTACTACGCCATAAAAACAATTCTAAGTATTCGAGAAGGGAAGGCCGAATCCGGAAGCTCGGATTGAAGCTTCCCATCTGCCATAGAACTATTGAATGATGCTTTCGAGCTGCCATATGAAGCTTTTCGTGCAAATATTAAACATTTAACCAAAAAAAAAAAAGAATTTAAAAAACATATTAAGCTTATATTGGTTTAATCTCAAAAAGATAAAAAAAAATTACACTAAATGATAATAAAATGTTTTCTTAGATCATGTATAAATATAATTTTTTTTAAAGATGACTAATTATGGTATGATTAATGGAATCGTATACATAACATGTAATAGAAAACAAATTTAAACTTTTTTGTAAGTCGATGTAGATTTGATTTAATTCAATATAATTTTCTGTTTTTAAAACACATTCTAGGTTTTATGTGATACCTTAGAATTGATAGAATTCATACAAGTAGTATAGAAATATAAAGGAAAGGAATTCGATGACAATTGAAACTCTTAGGTTTGGACATTAGGTTTTCAAGTGTAGATAAAACGATTTGGTTATATTTAGGAAAAAGGATGGGATTTGTCATTAAATGACTTGACGTGGGTTGGTAGATTGTGATTGGATGGCTCGACAACATTATGATGAGAGGTTGGGTGGTTTGATAATTATAAGAAATTCATCTAGAGTCTCTGTTATATGCAGAAAAGATGATTCTATGAGTATCAAATGTTTATTTAATAGTCTGATAGAGAAACTGATCACTTAGATGAAATGAGACGAAGAATAAAAAAACTGATCACTTAGATGGAATGGTTTAATGAGCTTAAAAATTATTTTACTTGAGGGAAATTAATTAAATAATTAAGAGTCAAGAGTGAACCAATCAAAACTAATAATTTTATTAAAAATTATGAGAGATGTGAAAAATAAATAATAGGCATGGTACATTGATGTAATCTCATAATACAATATACATAGTTTCAAGGAACAGGAAAAAGGAATCTCATAGGTATAAACCACTATCTTGAGAAAAAGGGTATTTTGTTTTTAAGTTGCTATATTAAAATATAATGCATTTTTTTATATATTATGGTTGAAACTCATGTATGAGTATTGATATTAAATCTTGAAGATGTAAAAGAGAAGCTTATTTTTTAAGATACACAACTTTATGATAAATATTTTCATTCTTTGTTTCCTATCATAACAAATTTTGGAAAAATTTTCCAAATTGTCATGCTATTATTTAGTCATTTTTGTTGATTTATGTATTAAATGTCTTTTGCAATCATTTCTTTTTACCATCTTGTATCATAATCATGAATTTTGTATATCTCTTAGCTAGATAAGTTCATCCACAATCTTAAAAAAATGCCCAAATCTTCTTATTAAATTTATTGTCGATCATTTATAAATTATTTTTGAATCTACAATCTGTAGATATTAGTGCACACCTTTGTAGATATTTAAACCTAAAGAAGTGATGGGTATCTTTCATGATCAACATTTTATATTTCAAAGTAGGCCTATTATATCGTAGCTCAACCTATTAGTTATTTGTTTCTTCTTTATTATATGACTCATGTAATGAATAAAATTGTATTTCATATACATATATATGCACACACTAATTTTTTTTAGTCAAAATCATCTGTTTTTATTTGATTATGTTCAATTTTCATTAAACTTAAACAAAACTTTTGTCTAGTTTTTTGTTGATCCTTACCTAAATCAATTTAAAATTTCTTAAAACATCAGTTTCAAACATAAATTAGGAACCACCTGTTTGATTGATGCACAATAAGTTACAGTACAACGTTATATTTGCTACTTTACAAGACATAGCTTTTAGTGTTTATCTAAAGCATCTTGTGAAAAAAATTGAGTTAACTACAAATACACAATAACTTGCAATTTTTAAAATTTATATATGTTGGTTAAGACTACTAGTAATGTGAGAGGGCAATAGTTGTAAGAAAAACAGTTTGTCGCAATAAGAAAAATTTATAGTATTGACAAATGAACGACAATTTTATTGAGAGGTAGGTTGCATATAGCATACAAAATTACCATTAATCATGTGTGTGAAAGTAGAGTGGTACCTCTCCAAGCATACATTATGAAAATTTATGTTCCAAGGACACATCCAGCTCAATACCTTGAACCTAAGAGGAAGTGCATACTAAATGATGAACATAATAATTGCTTATGTAGCACTATAAATCCAATGTATAGAGCCTTTTGGCATACACATTTAATCCAATTTACATCGCTTCTCACCCTCATCAGGTGTTACAAGTACATTTAAAGTATCAACTCTACTATTTGAATGCACAAAGTAAATAATGCAAACAATGAGATTGTAATATAACGATAGCCTTACCCAAGACAATTCTAACTACTTCAATGATGATGTAGCATCATATCCTCGATGAGTTTATGGACAAACAAGTGCTCAGAGCCCTAGAAACAACATATTATAATGATGATAAAGGTTAAAAGGGGACATTACAATTTTGGAGTCTTGATGTCATTGATTTCTTAGTTGTAGGTGTTTTTGGATGTTCACTTATATATAAAAAAGATAGTAAATATATTCTAAAAGCCTATTAAAGATCTTTTTCAAACAACAATATCTAATAGCTCGTTAGGAGTTCCCAAATCTAATTTTTTGATTGAATGAAGATTGATCCATAATCATAATTTTATCAATGTTTAATTTATCTCCCAAATACATGTTTGAACTCTAAATTAGAATAAGAGATCTTTGAACTAGACCATCAAGGGGTTTGTTCATAGTTTAAAAAAGGGATGTCATATGTTGATATTATGTGACTCATGAGAAAGCTATAACTATCATTATGTCATATAGTTAAAATAATCTAACTGCTTAGGGCGAGATATGCATTTCTTGCTGGTGTTGCATTGGAATTCGACCATGACTAATTTGATAGAGTTAGTTATATGTAGCATCCCAAATTATGTAAATAAGAATGCTTTTATTATATTTATATATATTTTTAACTTTTTAAAAATTCTAATATTTATTTTAAATTCAAATAAAAATCATAAATACAAAAAGTTCAATAATTGTTTTAGAAGTCTATGACATTAATCTCGTAAAAGAAATTAATCTTTTATAGGAATTAAGATAAATGATTTGAAAATTGTAAGATTTTATGTATAATTTTTTTAAAAAAAAATGCCAAAAGTTCAAAAATACATTACATTAACTAAAATAATTAGAAAATTTACTTTACTCAAGAACTTATTGAGATAAGTTTAATAAAATTTTCTAAACACAAATATGAGTGAGATGTCTATAATATTAAAAGTCAAAAGAAATTTAAATAAAATATTAAATAAATATTATTAAGCTATTTAAGTTTAGAATATTTTTAAATACAAATTCTCAACCAAAAAATTGTAAAATTTAGCTGACATATACAATATATCAAGAAAATCTAAATAAAATTTGTCAACAAATTTTTTTGAGCTTAAATTACTTGAAATATAAGTAAATATTATTGTTTTTATAAGTTTAATAAAAATAAATATTTAATGAATTATTTAAATTACTCAATTCCAATTTTCTTAATTCTAAATGTAATGCAAGAAACTATAGAAGAATACCAATCATTGACAACCCAAAATGACAACCAACTATGAGATTCCTAGAGAGAGGGGAAGTGAGGATGTGTACATTTAGAGGACAACCATTTAAGTGAAAAGAGAAGTCAAGATTGGAAAGTGTCTTTGGTCTACTAAAAGAATTAGGGAAGCTATTACAAAAGTACTTTTTTTCGAAAAAATTGAAATGAGAAACCAAAATAGAGATTTAAAGGAAGTGAAAGGAGTTGATTGTTGATTTTTGCAACCTAGCTAAAGAATCAAGAAGAAGATCTAAAGAATCTAGATTATATGGGTACCATACCAACCAAGAAGGAGAAGTAAATCGCACATTTTGAAATTCATTTCATGACATAAACATTACTTGAAAATTTTAGGATAAGAAGGGTTGTATCAATATGTATATGCTTGAGATGATATTGTTTGATGTTTAGTAAACTCATTAGACAAAAAATTAGTATAACATGCTTGAGATTGAATGCATTTATGTTTCTAATGATTTGTTGTAAACAGTTGTTTTAACATAAGGTATGCTTATGAATAAGATCATATTATTATTGTAGTTTTCTTAATTGTTAATTCATTGTATGTTATAAAATAATGCAACTTGTGATAATAATTACAAAAAAAAAGAATGTAAAAAGAGAAATTAAAAGATAAAAAAATAATAAGAAATGTTGATAAAGAAAAGACAACATGCAAAAAATGATATCCAGAATGGTTGCAATTTCTATGGAATAACTTGTTTCATGATTGAGCCAAACGAGCAATTTATTAAGATTGTTTACATAAAAGTATGTATTTTAGAAAATAGGTTTAATCTATTTTGAAAACAATACTTTATCTTAAGCTAATTCTAAAACAAAATCAAAAGAGAAAAGGATTAAAATATTTTACATAAAATTTAGTATTTTGTTTATTTTGCTTATTCAACTATTGCATTGTTATTAAACCAGTGATGATTGAATTGCTTTTGGCTTAAAATTTTCAAATTAAAATGAGGTTTGTTATGGTTTAGTAAGAGGGAGAGAATCATGAGTATTTGACTTAGATGCTACTTTTCTATTATGAGCCGATATTTAGGTACTGCATTAGCTTATTTTATATTTTTTTTAATATGAACTTGTTTAGTTTACTGTTCATATTTCGATATTATAGAATTGTTAGTAATTCAACATGATTGTAATAATTTGTTATTTGAAGTAATGTTAAAATATTTTAATTTTTTTGTAGAATTTTAGATAAAAGATTTTATGACTTATTTTTTATATAACTTTTGAGTTGTTTACAAAAAAAAAAAAAGATTTTAATAGCTTTTTAATTCAATCTGCAAATAATTTGAAAAATGAAAAAAAAAACTATTTTACAAATCAAGAATTAAGAAAAAATAAAAAAAATGAAAGATGTTGGATTGATCCCTTGAAAGGTCAGGCCTAGTCCCTATATTATAATTGATAGTAAGGAGCATGATCACCATCAATATGATAAAATTAGTTATAGTTATTAGGCAAAGTTCATTGACTTGTTGAAACTAGCGGTGCACTGTATTGAAGATTGGCCTTGAAAAGAAAGTGTCGAAGCTCTAACTTTGTTAATCTGTCCTCGATGGTGCATAAGACATTAGACTCAAAGGATTAGCCTCAATAATAATCTTAAAAATGTAGATACTTGTTATCAATGTTTGTCATACGACAGTAGTTGATATTTGACACATGAACTCTTACTCCTCTACCCATCATCTCACTATTAAGAGTAAATAGTTTTAGCATCAAGCATAGTGGAAAATATGAACAATGATTGGATTGCAATAATGTTAACTTTAGAAGGAATTAAGTTGGTTCATATGAAAGCATAAGAGGAAAACAGTTGGATATATTTATCAAGCATCCAAAGGGAACCTATGAAAAGAATAATTGTCAGACTTAAATTCAAATTATTATAAACCACAAGTTTTAGTTAATATTTTTATAAGTTAATAAACATCATATATAATTAAATAAATAATTTTTTAACATAATATTTTTAATATCCCCAAATGAAACCCATGTATAATTTTTTTTCAACAATTATTGTTTTTTTACTTTATATTTTTATCCAAAGTATTAAAGCATAATTTGATTAAATTCTTGATCATAGATTGACAAAAACATTAAAAACGCATGTCGACCAGCTTTTCTGGAAAGCAAATCTTAGAAACATTTATAATTATAATATAATAATTCAATATGGAGTGGATATTTGCCTCAACATTTGTTCAGATCTTTTCTTCTCAGTCACACGTACTCCGAAGTTGCACTAATCATTTCATTTCACATCACTTCGTCGTCATCTCTTCCCGATCTCTCCACCTTCCCTTGCTCCTACTTATACTCGTTTAGCTCCGTCATCTCCCAACATACTTTAATCCATGGCGGCTTACGCTTGTTCTGTTCCTATCTTGCTCTCGCTTTTCGTACCACTCGTTGTTCTGCTTTCTGTCGAATGTCGTCTCACGGAGGGGCGAGGTTTGGCCTTTCCTCTCCGAGTCCAAAAACTGCAAGCTTTGCCCGTCCCTCCCGCACCCAACAAGCTCCGTTTCCACCGCAACGTTAGTCTCACGGTCACGCTTGCCGTGGGGACTCCGCCGCAGAACGTCACCATGGTTCTCGACACCGGCAGCGAGCTCTCCTGGCTTAGCTGCGCTTCCCCTTCGCCCTCTTTCAACGCTCGGGCCTCCTCCTCTTTCGCTCCCATCCCCTGCTCCTCTCCAACTTGCAAATCGCAAAGCAGAGACCTTCCCACCCCGGCAACGTGCGACACGGCCACCGGCCACTGTCATGTCTCCATCACCTACACCGACGCTTCCACCGCGGAGGGCACCCTGGCCTCCGATTTCTTCCTCCTTGATCGCCCTCCTGCCCACCGCGCCGCCTTCGGCTGCATGTCTTCTGCTTTCTCCTCCAGCTCCGGCGATGCGGGGACTGTTGGGATGCTCGGTATGAATCGAGGCGCGCTGTCTTTTGTGACCCAAACCAAAACTCAGCGCTTCTCCTATTGCATCTCCGATCGAGACGCCGGCGTCCTCGTCTTCGGCTCCGCTGAATTCCTCCCACTCAACTACACCCCCTTCGTCCAAATCGCCCTCCCCCTTCCCTACTTCGATCGCGTCGCGTACTCTGTTCAACTGGAGACCATCCGAGTCGGACACAAAACCCTGCCCATCCCCAAATCCGTCCTGCTCCCGGACCACACCGGCGCAGGGCAGACCATGGTAGACTCCGGAACGCAGTTCAGCTTCCTCCTCGGCCCGGCCTACGAGATCCTCAAGCAGGAGTTTTTACTGCAGACGAAGGGGTTTCTCACTCCGCTTAACGAAGAGGGGTATGCGTTCCAAGGCGCTTTCGATCTCTGCTTTAGACAAACTGAAACCACCGCTGCTGCGGCGGTGCGGCAAATTCCCGCCGTCGTGTTGGGGTTTCAGGGGGCCGACGTCGCTGTCGAGGGGGAGAGGTTGCTGTATCGGGTGGAGGGCGAGAGGCGAGGAACTGGCGAAGGGGTTTGGTGCTTCACGTTTGGGAATTCGGATTTGGTTCCGATCGAGGCCTACGTTATTGGGCATCACCATCAGCAGAACGTTTGGGTCGAATACGACCTCGAGAGGAGTCGGGTCGGGTTCGCTCCGGTTAGGTGCGACCTCGCTAGCCGGAAGCTGGGTGTGGTTCTGTAAATTTAGTTCTACCTGGGGGTTTTGTGTGTTTTGTAATGTATTTATTTGTAATTAAATGTCGATGTTGCTGTGGAAGGGTGCAAGCACGGTAGGTAACCAATTTTGCGACCATAGTTTTTATTTTTTTGTACTTATTATTATTAGATAACGAAAAATATTTGATAATGCTTCACCTACGTAGTACAGACATTTGAGCGTGACTCCAGAACACACAGTTATTGAGGACAGCCGTGTTGCATCAGATTTTTGTACTATTTGGAATAATGCAATAAAAGATTGTTTATGAAGACACGTGGCATCTGATCACATAGGTTGTATTTCCTCGCTAACTCTCTGGATGGCGAAGTCGTCTTGCGTTTTTATGCAGTCTAATGAGGGTGCCTAAATCTTTATTGAGTCCAATGAGGGTACCCTCATTTACTTTTTTAAAAGTTGAAAGGTGTTTAATGAAATATTATAATTTATTTAAAATATATTTAGATAATTTAAATAGAATTCATTAATTAATGGATTATGTATGTAGATTATTTATTTAGTTTTATTTAAAATTATAGCTATTTTAAAACCATTAGTTATCTTATAATAATTGAATTATTTTGTTTTGTATCTAATAGTTTAATTTTTTATTAAGATCCAAATAAATTTAGATAAACTAAAGTGAAATCAATAATGCTATAAAAGTTTATTAATATTGATATCATTTAACATTTTGTTGAGATAGATATTAATTAAATAAGCTTATAGGATTAACTATAGATTAGATTATTTCATATTTTTATTAGAGATAGTTTGGCAATAGGTCCACTAATATGTTTAGAATACAATATTACTAACTCAAAGAAAATTAAATCATAGAGTACTAAAACCTATTTATGTACCTCAATCAAAAGGGTCGTGTAGGATGCACTTACAAGGTGATTGTATGAAGGCATGGTTCAATATATCTAAGAACTTTCTAAGTATTTTACTATAATATTTAATAAGTCATCTACAATACTAGAAAAGTAAAATAATATCACGTTTTACTTAACCTTTCTATTTGACATTATAAATAATACAAAAAAATATATTAAAAATATACTAGAATTAACAAAATCAAGGCATACCAATTCCTCATGTAAGAGTTACAATAAAAAATAACATTTTATCAAATTGTATATTTCAAAACTAATAAACCTTAAAAATCACAAAACAAAGATAAAAGATCACAACAATAGACTAGTAAAATTACAAACTTCAAAGTTTAGATGCAATCTTAGATAATACAAAATATAAAAATAACAATTCCAACTCATCTTATAGTACTCTCTCCATAACGATTGTTAATTGCCACCAAGTCCTTCAATTTTGTGTTTTTTTGTGGGCTAACTCATAATATAAGTTGAGGATTGCTTTCATAACTTAACACACAAACAAATAAATATAAACAAGAGTTAATAGATAATATAAAAAAATGTGATCCACAATGATAATAGAGTTATAATAAACAAATAACATATATAAAATACTTAAATCAAAATATTTCATAGAAAGTATAATGCATCATATCATGCTTATTCTTAAATGTATGTATGTATTGTCATATCATATTTTTTGAGCCAGAGTATTTCCATTACTTATTATCGTTAGAAGAGATGGGGAACTCGAAGAATATTATAATATATTGCATGAGTTAAACATATTTAATAGGTTCATTATAATGAGCATGATAATAAAAAAATCATAGTTTAATAAGCTAATTCATTTAAGTACTTTAAGGCTTTATTTTTAAAAAATTTATATAACTTTAGAAACATTATATTAGCATAAGAAGTCCAAGGGACACATTTTGGGGAATCCTCACTTAAGCATTAGCTATTGGTAGTTTGCTATTTATAGTTATATTTATAAATATAATTTCATATGAAATGATATATTTATAAATAAAAAAATAATAATTTTGGTTTAAAAAAAATTCAGTCCATTTAATCTTATTTTTTTTACTAGATTTTGTAAAACTTAGTAGCTACTCAGATTCATATTGATGAGTAATCCTATATATTTATTATTGTTTACGTTATTTCAACTCTATCCCTTTCTTTTTACAATCTCTACACCCTACTCTACATTTATAATATTCTAACCAACTTATCTTCCTTTCATTTTCACCTTATTTTAATTATTTTTCACTTCACTAACACTTAAGCTACATAACTTTGAAATTGCACTCACACGCCATATCTTTCACACAACCCTTCAATAGTAACACCTATGAAGTTGTGTTATGGCACCCAAGACTAAAAAGGACAAGGACTAAGTGTCCAATGAAGTCCTGAGAGGTGAATAGTTGATACAAAAAGCAATTCCTATCAGAATTTTAAATAAAGATGTATATTGATAAATTATCTCATATTGGTTATTAAGGATGAGATTCTAATATTCATATGAGATATCATGATCTTAAACTTTTAAGACACTATTCAAGAATAAATCTTATTTGGGTTGTTATGGGACTTAATGAGACAATGTCTTAATAATAAGACTAAAATATCACATTTAGTATCAAAGCAAAATCTTATTTGTTTAATGTGATTTAAGAATGAAATAAGTAGAAGTTGATAGCCTTATAACTCTAGGGATTGAAGAAGACATGAAGTGAGGATCAGATGACATCTCAAGTGGGGAATCATTGAAGCAAAGAACAATTACTAGCACTCTTATAGGTGGAGAGGGACAGATGAATTATCCTACATTAATTATTAAGAGAGATATTATAGTATGTATGTGAGATTTTATGATTTTAAGATAGTAAGATACTTTTTGAGAGAAAAATTAACTTTGTTTAGTATATGACTACTTAAAGAAAAAATACAACATAGTAAGATTAAGATATCATATGCACACAGTATTACATATTTCATGCCCATTATTTGCTTTTACATTTGACCCAAGTGTAAGCTTGTCCCTCACAGTAATCCACACCCCAAGCCCTCAATAAAATGAATAGTTTCAACTTCTCTCCCTCAACATTTGAGTTACCAATCTCTTGAACATTTCTTATACTATGTTAATTGGTATAAGAACACAAGTCCCACTGTTTGGTGTAGGCACACATAATAAACCCCTTCACATGTCATTTGCATGCAATGATGTCAACAGTGCCCTTGGTCTAGTGCACTAGTGCTAGTGACAACTTCTACAAGCATACGTGTCATCTTAGCAACCTATCTGTAATATCTACAAATAGCACAAGCCATGTTGAAGTTGAAATAGAACCAACATTATATTCAAACCTTTTTCTTTATCTTTCCTAGTGTCTCCAACATCAATTATTCTTTAATCATTTCCTAATTTGTCATTTATTATATTCTCATGTCATCCTATTCTTTTTTAAATTAAAGACTATATTTTCTCAAAATGATCATAATCTCATCAATTGGCCTCCCTAATCACTTAACAAGAAATAATATTATTTTATGATATCATTAATTAGACTACTCAACCACATCAAATAATATCCACATCATATCTCATCAATTAGTTGGCATAACCATTTAATATATAATGTCCAAATTATATTATCTCATTAAGGTAGATTTGACTACTTAAGACAACCATATCATATGATATCTGTTCAGCCATATGATCGCTCAATAAAAGACAAACGTGATATAATATAATAAAGAGAACCAGGAGTCATTCTCATCGCATATCATATTATTATTATAAGACTTAGATAACTAAACCAAAATTCTCATTTCTTTCTTTTTCTATTAACATTTTCTACAAAACATATTTTAATACATCAAAATTAAATACATTATATAAATATGAATATCACAACTCATCTCATATAGTACATCATGCTATTACAAAGGTCATTTCATCCCATAATAGATGTCTGTACATATTAAATGATATTATTTTTCTTAATTCCCATATGAATGTTTTCTTATGATAACTAATAATTCCTACTCAAATCATAATTACTTAATTTACTTAATATCATTGGAATGATTCTCCTTAAAGTTTCACCTTGTCTTTCAGTTCCAACAAGATCAAATTGTGCATCAAGCCTTACAAACTTCTACTTTGCTCTAATAATCAAAACCTATATTCTACAATTGCAGAACTCCCCAAGTCAAACAAAAACTATTGATCAAGATGCGTGATTAGGTGGCAAGCATCATCTGTTAAGCTCAACGAATGGTACATCTCTCGACCGATCGGACCATTTGTTGACATCAATGAACCATCTAACTCATCATGCAATAATGTGCAAAAAGTGGTTTCTTTGCTGCACTAACTTCCAGGTTAAAGTATTAGAAACCATAGAATTTCAGAGAGCACAAAACCAGCACATCAATCCTAAAGAGCTATGAGTCTGAATCAAGCAGGAGGACAAATGCAAACAAAGGCTCCTTACTGCAACATTGTTGTATAGCAAAACCCGGGAAAACACATGTAAAAGGCTAAGGAAATTCTCAAGCAAAATCCACATAAATCTAAGCTTTAAAACTGATTTCCAGGTCTAGGATAAGCTTTAAGGAAAAACCAACTTAGGGAAAGTTAATCAAAGCTTTTAAGATGACCTCATATTTCCAAAGGGATCAAAGAAAAGCAACACACTGCAAAACAACGTTTTACTATTCACACAAAGCTGTAAGTTAAAAGAAAGAGCTACTGGAAAACCAAAGGGAAACGCAAGCAAGCCTTTTCCTTGCTAAATCTGTTCATGCATGCAGCTGTGAAGGACTTTCTCAAAGTCCCTTGTTTATGCAATCTCTTTAAGCTTGTTGAAACTATAGCTACAGCACCTCCAACACAACAAAAGTTGCTTCAGAGATTTGATTCTCTCCTTCGGTCTTCACCCCCACAGGCACAAGCAAATCCACTTCTTCCTCTTACCATTGCAGAACTGCAAATTACTGACCCAAAACACAGCAGAAGCCAATGCCTCCCAAGTTCCCATTCGTAGCAAAGCCTACAGTACTCCTTCGAGTTAAAGCTACAGCTCAATCTCCTCTCCAATTCCCCCACCGGCTGTGATGGAAATAAAAGAGTAGGGAGAAATTTGAAAATGACAACGAAAGACTTAAGAAAGAGGAAAAGAATAGCCAAGAATTTTTCATTCATAAAATTACATAATCACAATGAACCAATTACATCTATTTATAGCCAAGAAAAATATCTAATCTCCCAAATCTTTTCTCATAATTCAAAAGTTTGTTTCTAATCCCTAAAAATATTCAAAAATACTTAAAATCCCTAAAAATCCTCAAAATACTTAAAATCCCTAAAAATCTTCAAAATACTTAAAATATGCTAACAAGCACTTAAAAAGTGCTAACCAAATCCATCCTTAAAAATGCTAATAAGCACTTAAAAAGTGCTAACCAAATATTTAAAACTTAAAGTTTGCTAACATTACTCCCCCTCAAACTTGAAGTATCTTCAACCCTAACTGATCTCGTAATTCTTCAAACTTCTTCACTCCAAGCGATTTAGTGAAAATATCAGCTACTTGTTCTTCAATAGTGCAATGTATCAATCTTATAGTCTCCTTAATGACATGATCACGAAGAAAATGATACCTTGTCTCGATATGCTTGCTTCTCCCATGTTGTGCATATTTTTGCTTAAAGCCTTTTGCCACAAGTCTTGCATTATATCTATCCACTGTTCCATCTGCTTTATGCTTGATCTTGTAAACCCATTTAACTCCTATGGGTTTCTTTTAAGGAGGGAGATCAACCAACTCCCATGTATTATTCTTTTCTATAGATGTTATTTCTTCATCCATAGCTTTTTGCCAATTTATATCTTGCACTACTTCATCAAAAGAAATAGGTTCATTATCAGCAAAATAACAGAATAAGTTAGAATATTGAGATGTTTGCTCATATATCTCTTGTAGACTTTTCATCTTTTTACATGAGTCAATAGGATGTGCTTTCTTTTGCATAATAGTTGATCTTGAGGGAGAGCTTGTTGGAGAATTCATATCATGAGTTTGTTGATTTTGAACTTCTTCTTCTTGCCCAAGTGTGATAGTTTTATCATCCTTCTCTTCCGTCCACTTCCAAGTATCTTCTTCTACAAACACAACATCACGACTAATAAATACCTTTTTGGTTAAAAGATTGTAGAGTTTGTAGGCTTTTGACTCCTCGTTGTACCCAATAAATATGTATTTTTCACCTTTATCATCCAATTTCTTCCTTGTTGCATTAGGTACCTGTGCATATTACAACCAAATATTCAAAAATGAGAAACACTTGGTGTATATCCACTCCAAGCTTCTTGTGAAGTCATATAACGCACAGCTTTAGAAGGACATCGATTCAGCAAATAAGTTGAACATGCAACTGCTTCTGCCCAAAATTCTTTTGGCATATTCCTCTCTCTCATCATTGTCCTTGTCATATCAAGGAGAGTACGATTTCTTCTTTCAGCCACTCCATTTTGTTGTGGAGTATAACTTGTGGTAAATTGAGGTCGTATGCCTTCTTGCTTACATAATTGAATAAATTCATTTGAAGTGTATTCACCACCTCTATCAGATCTAAGGCATTGAATGAATAGCCCACTCTCTTTTTCAACCTTGTATTTGAACTATTTAAATATGGAGATAGCAACAGATTTCTTCTCAATAAAATATGTCCACATTTTTCTACTGAAATCATCTATAAAAGTAATAAAATACTTGTTACCTCCATTTGATAATGACACCAATAGACCACAAATATCAGTATGAATAAGTTGTAATGGCCTTTTAGCTCTCCAAGTGTTATTCTTCGAAAATGGCAGACAATGTTGCTTTCCAAGTATACAAGCTTCACATATATGGTGTGGACCATCCAATAAAGGAAGACCTTTCACCATTCCTTCTTTTGCCAATAATTTCAAACCTCCAAAGTTAAGATGACCATACCTTAGATGTCATTTCAAAGAATCATTTGAAAGATGCCCAAGATAACAAACTTCACTTGTTGATTTTAATTGAAGATGAAACATGCGATTTGTCGACATCTTTACTTTAGTAATATTCCTTCCTTTTAAATCTTGCAAAAGAAGATAACAATTCTCCATATGTATAATATATCCTTTCTCAATTAATTGCCCAAGGCTAAGGATATTACTTTTCATATCAGGAATAAAATATGCATCTGAAATAATAATTGGAAACTCATTCTCTTTGTAAAGTTTTATATTACCTTTGCCTTCAACTTTCAACTTTGATGAGTCTCCAAGACTCACACTTGCTTGCACATTTTCAATTGACTCAAATACATGTCTTTTTCCACACATATGGTTGCTTGCTCCTGAATCAAGAAACCATACATCTTTTTTTTCGTTGCTCTTTTTTTAGCCAATAAAGATGTTGACTTTTCTTTCGATGTTTCAGTATAATTTGATTGACTATTCTTATGCCAACAATCAGAAGCATAATGACCAAACTTATGACAATTATAACATTTAATATTTCTACCTTGTCCTCGACCTTGAGAAGCGTTATTTCTTCCATGCCCATGTTGAGTGTAAGATTGATTAAATTTCTGTTGAGATCTGTTTTAGAAACGACCTCTTCCATGTCCTTGATATGAACCTCGTCCTCTTCCTCTTGAATTTGAGTTCTCTTTCTTCAAGGTATTGTCTTCTTTCAAATTCAATTTTGATTCTAATGCTTGATCAATAGGTGCAACTTCTGCCTTTTTCTTTAGTCGTTGCTCATGCACTTGTAAAGAACTCATTAGCTCTTCAATAGATAAACTACATATATCTTTAGATTCTTCAATTGCTGTTACCACGTGTTCAAACATAGGAGTTAAAGAACGAAGTACCTTTTCAATGACATATACATCGTTGATTTGTTCTCCATTTCTCTTCATCAAATTCACAATAGCAATCAAGTGTGAGACATACTTTGAGATAGTCTCATTTTCATTCATTTTTGATTGCTCAAAATCACCTCTAAGGATTTGAAGTCGTACATGCTTCACCCGTTCAACACCTTTGAAGATTGTGTTGAGTTTACACCAAACCTCTTTGCTTGTAGTCGCTTCTGTAACTTTCTCAAAAGTGGCTTCATCAAGTCCTTGATATATCAAGAACAATGCCTTTTTGTCTTTTCTCTGATTTTCTTTCAACAATTTCTTCTCCACTTCAGTAGTGTCTTATTCATCAAAGCCATCGATAACAATCTCCCAAAGGTCTTGCGAGCCAAGAAGGGCTTTAAATTGAATGCACCAATTATCATAATTGTCGTTCGTCAATTTCGGAATGATATGTTGCATAATTCCAGACATTGTAAATGAAACACCCCTTTTAAAAAAAAACTTTGCTCTTCTCCCTTCGACGCTGCGGCATTCGATCTACTTCCTTTTGCTCTGATACCACTTTGATAGAAATAAAAGAGTAGGGAGAAATTTGGAAATGACAACGAAAGACTTAAGGAAAAGGAAGAGAATAGCTAAGAATTTTTCATTCATAAAATTGCATAATTATAATGAACCAATTACATCTATTTATAGCCAAGAAAAATATCTAATCTCCCAAATCTTTTCTTATAATTCAAAAGTTTGTTTCTAATCCCTAAAAATCTTCAAAAATACTTAAAATCCCTAAAAATCCTCAAAATACTTAAAACCCCTAAAAATACTCAAAATACTTAAAATATGCTAACAAGCACTTAAAAAGTGCTAACCAAATCCATCCTTAAAAAATGCTAATAAGCACTTAAAAAGTGCTAATCAAACGTTTAAAACTTAAAGTTTGCTAACATGCTGCACCTCCAAGAACACTACACTTGCTCTCATCCTTACCTCAAAGCTGCAATACTAAACCTTTGAGGAAAAGACCAACGTGCTCCCAAAGCTCACACAGAGAAGGGAGCCGACCAGTTTGAATAAAAACTGAAGTGTTTCCCCTTTGTTTGAAGCCATTCATTACCGAACCAGTTTGATAGATTTCTCAAAATGAGATCTTTTAAATAATATATTCATCATCTTATTCTTACATTGACACACATGTTCTCGAGAGCGTGTCTTATAGTATTTATTTTGTTCTTAATAAAATTTAGATTATCAATTACAAATCTAAAAGCACAAAAATAGTAGGCCAAAATTTTGGTTAATAAGGGTGGGATGATAGACTTGCTAAGAGAAGACATGGTAGGCTCATGGGAAGCAAGGTTATGTTCAAGACTTCGAATGGTCAAACCATTATCAACTCAATATCCTACCAATTTTTGCTTGTTCACAGCAAACTAAGGTCATGGCATCAATGAATATTTAGCATTATGAATTTTAGTCCAAAGGATCATGGATTGAGAGCATTTAAGGAGTGTTTTAATGGAAATAAAATGAAACAAAATAGATCTTGAATTACAAACAGCAAACTTGCATTTAAGAATATTTGAGAGAAATTAGAAAAATGGCGACCAAAACCCTAAGCTGCGGGAAGACAAAAACAATGAAATTTTATTTTTATTCATGCATAACAACAAAGCAACAATTACACAATTTTATAAGCAAATAATATCCCAAATATTTGCTTCTAGTTCAAAAATTTGTTCCTAATCTAAATGATAAAGATCAACTTAAAATTTAAAATTATTCAAACATTTAAACACCTAAAAATACTAACAAATATTTAAAAATACTAACAAACACTTAAAATGTGTAACAAATACTTAAAGTTTGCTAATATTACCCTCCTCAAACTTGAAGTATATTCAAGCCTAATTAATTTTATAATTCTTCAGACTTCTTCACTCCCAACGATTTAGTGAAAATAGTAGCCACTTGCTCTTCAGTACTGCAATGTACCAGGTTATGTTTCCTTATTGACATGACCATAAAAAAATGATAGCTTGTCTCGATATGCTTGCTTCTCCCACGTTGAACTAAAGTTTTACAAATTTGATGGTTAACATATTGTCAATAAAAATAGTTATTTGGCTCTTATTGTTTATGATGTAACTTTTGTAATAACTTTCTCAACCAAATTACTTTACAAACTATTGATGAAGTTGTAATATACTCTGCTTCATAAGATGAAAGAGTAATAATGTCTTCTATAGTTGATCTCTACATAAGTATTGATAAACTTAAGAAGAAATAATAACTAGTTATACTCTTTCTTTCATCTATATCATTTCCTCAGTCACTGTTAGAGTAGTCATATAAATTTGTCCCATTTTAGTTAGTAAAATACAAACCATAATCAAGTATTTTTTAATATACTTTAATATTCTTTTGTAACCATCCAATGTGTTTTTTTCGATTTTTTCATATATCAACTAATAAATCTAATAGAATTAGAATATCAAGTCTTATGATAGTGAGGTAACGAAGACTGCCAACAAGACTTTTGAACAAAGTAGAGTTAATACACTTTTCTTCACATTCTCTACTTATTTTTATTCATACATCAAGTGGTGTTGTCACTTATTTGCAACCTTCTATTCTAAACTTTTTTAGAAGTTGAGTAGCATACCTTCTTTGAGAAATTTAGATTTTATTTGTCATTTATTTCACTTCCAAACTAAGAAAGTATGACATTTTATCATTAACTATCATGTCAAATTCATGTTATATAGTTCTTTTGAATTCTTAAAATAATTCAAAAGAATTTTCTGTATAAAGCACATCATTTACATAAAGACAAATTATGAGAATATCATTATTAGTTGTCTTAATATAAAGTGCATGCTCAAATAAACATTTTTAAAATTCTTGTTATTGAAGATATCCATCAATCTTGATATTCTATGCTCTTGATGCTTGTTTCAATCCATATAAAGAATTCTTTAAATGATAAACTTTATGTGGACCACTCACTATTTTGTAACCTTCAAGTTGGTAAACATATACTTCTTTTTCTAAAACTTCATTCAAAAATATAAATTTAACATAAAGTTGACATATCTTCCATCCATGATGTGCTGCAAGTGCTAAAATCAACTTTATTGTATCAAATAGAGTAATAGGAGCAAATATCTCATTATAGACTATACCATAATTTTGCTTAAAGTTTTTTTGCCACAAGTTTCTTCTTGTATCTATCTATTATTCTATTTGCATTATGCTTCATCTTGTAAACCAGTTTTACTTTTATAGATTTCTTTTAAGGGAGATCAACCAACTTTCATGTATCATTCATAGATACTATTTCTTCATCCATAGCCTTTTACCAATTTATATCTTGTATTGCTTCATCAAAAGAAATGAGTTTATTATCAGCAAAATAAAAAAAATAAGTTTAAAAACTCAAAACTTTTCTCATATATCTCTTGTTGACTTTTCATTTTTCTGCTCAAGTAACTAGGATATGTTGTTTTTTGCATAATAATTGTTCTTAAGAAAGAGCTTATTAGAGAATTAAAATCATGTTTTCGTTGATTTTGAATTTCTTTTTCTTACCCAAGTGTGATGGTTGTGTCATTCTTCTTTTCCTTTCACTTCTAAGTATCTTCTTCTACAAACATAATATTGTGATTAATAACCACCTTTTTGGTTAAAAGATTATAGAGTTTGTAGGCTTTTGACTCCTCGCTACACTTTATGAATATGTATTTTTTACCTTTATCATCTAATTTCTTTCTTAATATATTAAGTACCTGTGCATATGCAATACAAACAAATATATGAAAATAAGAAACACTTTGCTTATATCTACTACAACTTCTTATGAAGTCATATAATGCATAGCCTTAGTAGGACAACGATTCAACGAATAAGTTGAACATGCAACTACTTATGCCTATTTTTTTTGGCATATTACCCTCTCTCATTATTATCTTTTTCATATCAAAGATAGTATGATTGTTTGTTCACCCACTCCATTTTGTTATGGAGCATAACTTGATAAGTTGATATCATATACCTTTTTGCTTAAATAATGGAATAAATTCATTTGATGTATACTCACCATCTCTATCAAATCTAAAGCTTTGAATGAATATCTCACTCTCTTTTTTAACCTTGTATTTGAACTCTTTAAATATAGAGATAGTAGTAGATTTTTTCTTAATAAAATATGTTTACATTTTTCTACTAAAATAATCTATAAAAGTAATAAAATATTTATTATCTCTATTATATAATAGCACCAATGGACCATAAATATATATATGAATAAGCTGTAATGATCCTTCTACTCTCCAAGTGTTATTTTTTTGAAATCGTAGACAAGATTACTTTCCAAGTATACAAGCTTCACATATATAATTTAAATCATCCAATAAAGAATGGCCTTTCACTATTCATTTCTTTGCCAATAGCTTCAAACCTCCAAAGTTATGGTGATCATATCTTAAATGTCATTTCAAAGAATCATTTGAAAGATGCCCAAGATACAAACTTCACTTGTTGACTTTAATTCAAGGGAAAACATACGATTTGTCGACATCTTTGCTTTGGTAATATTTTGTCTTATTGAATCTTGGAAAAGAAGATAACCATTCTTCGTATGTGTAATATATCCTTTCTCAATCAATTGCCCAAGGCTAAGAATATTACTTTTCATATGAGGAATAAAATATGTATATAAAATAATAATTAAAAACTTATTCTCTTTGTAAAGTTTTATGTTATATTTGCCCTCAACTTTCAACTTTGATGAGTCTACAAGACTCATACTTGCTTGCACATTTTCAATTGTATCAAATAAATACCATTTTTCATGCATATGGTTGCTTGCTCCTGAGTTAAGAAACCATACACTTTCTCTTTCGTTACCCCCTTTTTCGACCAATAATGATATTGGCTATTCTTATGATATTTCAAGATAGTTTGATTTGTTATTCTTATGCCAACAATCAGAAGTATAATGACGAAACTTATGACAATTGTAACATTGAACATTTCTTCCTTGTCCTCGACCTCGAGAAGCATTATGCCTTCCATGCTAGTGTTAAGTGTATGGTTGATTAATTTTCTGTTAAGATTTGTTTTGGAAATGACCTCTTCCACTTCCTCGATATAAACCTTATCCTTTTTCGTTTGAATTTGAATTCTTCAAGGTATTGTCTTCTTTAAAATTCAATTTTGATTCTTATGCTTGATTAATAGATGCAACTTCAGCTCTTTTCTTTAGTCGTTGCTCATGCACTTGTAAAGAACCCATTAGCTCTTCAATAGATAATCTATTTATATCTTTAGATTCTTCAATTATTATTATCACATGCTCAAACATAGGAGTCAAAGAACGAAACACCTTTTTGATCATATCTACATCATCAATTATTTCTCCATTTCTCTTCATCAAGTTCACAATAGTAATTAATTGTGAGACATAATCGAAGATAGCCTCATTTTCAATCATCTTTGACTGCTCAAAATCACCTCTAAGGATTTGAAGATGTACACGCTTCACACATTAAAAACAATGTCTTTTTTTTATCTTTTTTTGTTTTCCTTTCAACAATTTTCTCTCCGCTTTAGTAGTATTTGATTCTTCAAAGCCATCAGTAACAATCTCCTAAAAGTCTCGTGAGCCTAGAAGGGCTTTAAATTGAATACACTAATTATCATAATTGACGTTAGTCTATTTGAGGATGGTTTGCTGCATAATTTCAGACATTTTAAATAAAAATATACTTCTAAACACTGCTTCTACTTTCTACAAAATTACTGTCAAACATTGTGTCACTTTTCATTTTTGCGCACCACACTTTCTGCAATTTGCACTTCCAAAAAAGTTTTTCACTCTTCTACTTTCGATACTACAGCGTTCGACCTTCTTCTTCTCCAAGCTCTGATACCACTTTGATGGAAATAAAGTAAAACAAAATAAATCTTGAATTGTAAATAGCAAACTTGCATTTGAGAGTATTTGGGTGAAATTGAAAAAATAGTGACAAAAACCTTCGACTACGGGAAGACAAAAATGATGAAATTTTATTTTTATTCATGTATAACAACAAAACAATAATTACACTATTTTATAAGTATATAATCTCCTAAATAATTTCTTCTAATTTTAAAAATTATTCCTAATCTAAATGATAAATATCAACTTAAAATTTAAAATTATTTAAACATTAAATACTTAAAAATTCTAACAAACATTTGAAAATGCTAACAAATACTTAAATTAACAAAAGTTGATGGAAGTGTTAAGAAGTGTTGGTGGAAGTCTAATCAACAAAAGGACATTCAACTATCTAGTTAAAATAGTGACATCTTAAGCTCTTGTAAATAAATTATACTTGGTTAATGCATTTTTTATTTACTCAAAGCATAATGAAGAATGCAATGAAGTAATTTTAATCAAATGAATTTTTTGAAAAAAAACACATACATAAGATAACAAATGATGTCAAAAGCATATGAAATAAATATAAAAATTTGAAACTCGATAAACGACTTGATTTAATATTAGTCAAATGTGGATTGATGGTTATTTAGTGTAAAAAAATATAATGAATATTGATTCATACATAATTTTAAATATTTTTTTTAAATAAAATCATATATACATACATATATATACACATGCAAATTATCAATTAGATAAACCTATTCAACTAAAAAGAGAGAGAGGATGAGCTAAGTAAGAGCTTATCAACCTCTTTGGTGTAGTTGATTGTATATCCTAAAGGACTGAATAATATTTGATTAATTTTTATTAAAGAATTATCATCAAGAAATAAAATTGGATTATTTTGTTTGTTAAATGATAAATTTTAGTTGAAAGATAGAACATATATATTATTATTATCAAAAGTATAAACTTTGATTAAAGAACAATTTTATACAATTTCATAATTTTTTATTAAAACTCATACATCTATATAAAAAGAGAATAAGAGTTTTAAGAAAAAAGAAAAACATTATTAAGAAGTATCCAATTATTAAAAACCATTATTGTAATATCATAAAATTTTATTTAAAATCAATCACAAAAAAATGCTAAGATTATAAGAAAATATTATTATAAATATTTTCTGAAGAAAAAAATTTTGAAATTATTGAATGATGTCAAAAAAAATTGAAAGATTGTTAGAGTAATATATTTAATTTTGAGTCAAGTGGTACAAATTTTATGAAAATTTTACTTTTTAAAAGGTTGCATTTATAGGAAAAGTATTATTTAAATGAATGTTTAGAAAAACAATAATTAAAAATATTCAATTATATAAAAAAATTATGAATGATAATTTTTTATGAGTAGCTAACTTTAAATCAATAGGAAAAATTTTGGAGGTCATGGATTTAAGACCAGGGACTAGTTCATTGCCTTCTAGCTTGGTCATGGATTTAAAGGTGAAAAGGGAATGTTTTCGAAGCCAAGGCCCTCGGAGGAGAATCTCAAAGATTAAGAAGGGTGTACTCAGAAGCTTTAGAACTTTGAACTCTAAAGCTTGAGGAAGATGATCTCGACAACTTGGAAGAGACGAGCACAAGAATGGCTAAAGCAAGGTTTCCAAACCTCAATTGGGCATGGCCAAGGTTGTGAAGGACCTTAAGCAGTGAGGCAAAGCCCTTCGGTTCAATTATAGGGTGATATCTAGTTGAGGAAGAAAAGATTAGCAAAGTTCTCTTAACTTCATACTCTTTCCCTAAGCTCAAGGAATCCTCTTATATGCAGGCATAATGAATGATGCCAAATACATATTGAAGTCATTTTATTCCCACATGCTATTTGGTGAGATTTGCTTGGTTGGTATCATTGGTTTAGCGTTTTTTGAAATGTTCATGCTTTTGTTAATTTAGAATAATTTATTTTAAAATTTATTTAAAAAATATTTGAGATCATGAATTTAATAAAGATTTTATTTGATTAGGAATTGACCTTTGAATTAAAAGAGAGAGTTAAGTATGATATAATATTAACATGTGTATGAAACCTTCACTATATTATGTGGATAATTTAATATATCATATAATATATTGAAGTTTTCATAGACATGTTAATATTATATGATATATTATATGTTAGGTATATTTCTATTAAGAATAAAATATATAAAATATAAATAAAAAGGTGTAAACTAAAAAAAATAATATTTTAATAAATAATATACATTAGGCAAGGATAAGAATTAATAGTGATTAAAGTAATGAGTGATAATGTATAGGAAATATATGATATAATTAAAAGTAACATTAGATATATCACAAAAAAAAGAAAAATTTCATATACTAAAATATTAATTGTTCCAAATTTAACAGCATAAATTTCATGAAGTTTAAAACATAAATTTATAATAAAAAGGAAAGTTGAATATACAAGAAAAATATTTTTAAATTAATTTATATTAATTTTAGAAAACTAAAAAATTATTAAAATATTAAATAATATAAAATATAAAACTATAATATTTAATTTATTTTTTAGGAATTCAAAAATATTAATTTTATTAAAATGAGATTTGTATCAATTATAAAATAATTTGTTAAACTTATAAGAGAACAATTAAGTTAATATTTATATAATTTCTTAAAAAATATATGAAAATTTTCAAATGAAATTGAAAAATTCTAAAAATTGTGTGGCATATAGAATTTGAAGATTATGTTATTTTAAGTGTGGCCAACAAAATTTTCTAAGATAATTAGACTAAAAAGTTTAAAAATTTGGTCAAGTCTAAGAATTTGATTAAAATTTTAAAATAATGTTTTCCTCAAGGACAAGGATTAATGTTTGAAATAAGATATGGTGGTAAATTACAATAATACTTTAAAAGTTTAAACTAAATTTGAAAGGTTAAAGAAAGGGAAGATTGGAAATACCTTTATATTTAAAAGATTAAAGGATTTCAAGAGAAGGAAGAGTTGGAATATAAAGACACATGAGAAGTGGAAGAAAAAATGTTGAAAGTTACTAGATAAATATTAAATTTGAATCAAATCTAAATCTAATTATGAGAAAAGAATTATATTTTTGAACTTCATTCAATCATTACAAATCTTCAAAATAAGTTAATTATGCTTTTGATAAGACTTAGATTTTCAATGAATTATCATGTCTTCCACTCTAAAAAATGACTCTTGGTTGTCTAGACACAATATGGTACTGACTCATTGTATTATTCATATTATGGTAGTAATTTTTCTCACTAATATCAAATTTTGATGATTTTTAATGCATTAAATAGGTAAAAAGTAGGTCTACAAAATTGAAGTTTAATGTCAACAAATTAAACTATTAATAGCCAAAAATGGTATCAATTTGGTGTTCAATATGAGGGCTAGATAAACATCATAGATGATATCGATTGCTTCTATGAGTGCTAGATATATATTTGTTGGTGGGTTATCAAGCAAATTGCTTAAAGAATCATCACTAAAGTGTATTATTCTTTCCAAAATATAAGAGATATTGAGCAAAATTCATGTGTGGAAAGCCATGCAAACAATCATATGTTCATATCCTATATAATTTGTCACAATATTATTAACATTAAATCAAAATAGATGTCAACAAATGTGTACTAAATGATAGCTTCTTGACAATATTTTGTGACAACATGCATCTATCCTAAATCGCATCAAAAGGAATTGATTTTTCACTATGTATGGTGTGAATTTCTTGAACCTTTCCTAACCACCCATGAAAAGGCAAATGTTTACATTTATTGGTGAATCTCCTTACAAAGTTGATCAATGCTATGACACTATCCTCAATAGATTACTCACAAGTGTGAAAGTTGATGTAGGCATAAGAATTGCAAAGAATAATTAGAGCATAATGCATTGTTTTCCATTTATTGTCCTATCATAGGTCTTGACATTGACCATAGCCCTTTTATTTGTCATTGACACTCAAGGAAGCCCACCCAATTGTTGATGAAGCTTGGGGAAGGACCAAGGGGAGCTCTGATTTTGCCTTAAGCCAAAAATGCTCCTACTTCCTTAGTGTTATGCCATAGAATGCCCTCAAGATGGTTGCCCCAAATCTACTACTATATTGCCTACATTCACCAAGTGACAACTATAGAAGGAGAGAGACAGTATACTAACTTTCTATTGTGTGAAGAAGGCGTTTACATTCATTGTTTTCAACAGATTGCTTTTAGACTAGTTGAATAACTCAATTGAAAGTGTTGTTGTATCGCCCCAATCTAATCGATCAACAAGGTAAAGTTATCAATGTTCTTTTGTAGTGCTCTTATGCACTGATAAAGGATGAATATAAACATTTTTCAGAGAAGATGATTATGAATAAGTTTTCATATTGCTCAGAGTTTTTGTCCCCATTCTGCACATTATCAAACATAGCCTCTCATATCATCTTAACCTCACAGCCCAAACATAAATACCCCAAACCTACATATCAACTGAAGTCATGTTGAGAATGACTCACTTCTTCTTTGAAGATTGACTTGCAGAGACACCCCATTCACTACTTGGAATAGGAGACCCACAACCATTTGGCATTCTTAAGGGACTAAAGGAATATTGTGGTTACAAGACACATGCTGATGCTTTGATCTCTTCTAGTTTTGTACATCTTGTTTTGTGTTTGTCTTACCCACTTTATCTAGAACAAGTGAGGATTTGTGTGAAGCACGTCTTACTAAAACACGAACATGTTCCCATCTTAATCAAGTGAAGAAATCCTTCAACTAACTTTAACAAGTGTAAAGGGGCCTCCTTCAACTAAGAGAGATAAAGCAAACACAAAGGTTGTTTTCCATAGAAGAGGATGGATCAAAAGTTCTATATTGGAGGGATCCATGGTTGAAGGTCAATCTCATTAAAGAAACCAATATTGACCTCATGCATTGCACAGCATCAACAATTTGAAGTAGTTCTGAAGAGAAGTCGACAATGCCATTTCAGCTCGTCATCAAGGTTCCTTACATAACGCATATTTACCATGCTCGACACAATATAACACATCTGAGTATAGTACATAGAAACATAGATGACATGGAGATTGAAGCTATAACTGTAATTGAGTACACCTGTTGGATTAAATGCTAAAGGGAGAGCACAGTCGAATTTATTTGTAAGCTTCAGGCATGGGAGGCGAAGCAGTTCATAAGACAGGAGATAAAGCCTACCTTCCGAGGAGGAGGTGAAATCGAGTCACTGATTGCCGATGCAGCATCATCAGGATTCGTGAAGAGTGGCCTTCGCTTGGCTCGGATCATGAATCGTGAGGATGCTGTACCTGCAAGCAGTGACTGCAGCCGCGAAACGAAGCCAGCCATTGGTCCGTTGGCCTCACATGGTCTCTTCCTCACCATGTGAATCTCTATTTAAAGGCCGTGACCATGGATGAGCATGTGGGTATAATGTATCTTTATAGTTTGTTTTGATCATGATATATGCTTTGGTAAGACGAGAGACATGCAAGCTTAACCCAGCCCGAGAAGTGTAGTTTGCCATGCAAAAGCAACCCAAAGCTGCCGCGTTGTTTTTGTCTTTGTCTGCTCCAGATGACCAGAGAGAGAGAGAGAGAGAGAGGAGGGGGGAAAGCGCAGCGGTTACACATCGCGATCCATGGCTCCGAAAGATCCTTCAGTTCCTTAAATCACTCCCGGAGCTGCGCACTGCTGCAGCGACCGCTGGCGTCCACGTACAGGGAGAAGTAAAGGAGGAGAGAGACCTAAAACCTTCCAAGTATGGCAAATGCTGCAGGGGCGTGGTGGGCCTAAGACGTGAGTGGAGAACGAAAGAGGAAACTGTTTCCCCAACCTGCGAGCCAAAGCCCCAACACGCACGCATCTACGCCCTCGCCTTTCCGCGCGCTGCAAGCCCGCGTGGCTTTTAAGGTTAGCGGATTTATTGCGCCCTGCGCGGCCCAGGGTTCGCTTTGCGCAACGGTTGGAGAAACGGGTACTCAGAGTTGACAGCCTCGAACCCCCCGCGTCGCTCGGTTGGACCCCGACGACTGGAGGTTTCACACCACCATAATTGCTTTTTTTTTTTCCTTCGGCTGCTCGTCGGCATGATGATAAAACATAGAGAGAGAAAAGGATCGGTCTCGAGAAGCCAAATCTCGTCAACGTTGGATCCTTTGTGTGTGCGTTTGTAGATGTCTTTTTGGTGCTTTTCGTTTGATAGGATGGGCCATAACGTCGTGTCCATGGAGATGGAGCGATGGATGATATCCGTAGATGTGCCTTCATGTATCCCTTCATGTGCTATTGATGGTGCATGGCATGGAGTTGGACATTCATGGCCTTTGCTACTATGGATGGTTCATCCACAGCACGGCATCCCTGCCATCATTTTTGATAGACAAATTTGCCTAAACGTTTTTTTTTTTTGATATATCATTATAAGCTTTGACATAAAAAAGCAGGGGATGAGAATAATGCGAGCTCGTTGTTACAATGAACTTGAATGATTAAACAGAACAACAAAGACAAAGAGATGAAAACATTGAAAACAAAGGAAATGGAAAGAAAACAAAGAGACAGTATAATTTGGTAATGAAAATGTGTTGCATGGCAAGAAAGTTTTATTCTTTTATCTAAAAATAATAGTAGTTTTATTGTTAATTTGAGTTTCTCAACAAACGCCAACAAGCAAAAATTAATAGTTTCATAAGAACGAGGGAAAGACAAATTAAATACAACAATTACATATGCTAAGTTCCCAAGAAGGTCCAAAGATCCAAAGGAAGGACTTTGGATGTTGGTTTTTTATAAGAATAAAGAGAGTGATGGGATTTATGAGATAGTCAATAGATGCAATGGGGGTAGAGTTTAGAAAAAAAGGAAGATCTAATGCACAATGCGAAAGCTGATGGCATGGAATGAGTACTTATTGACTTAAATTTGGGGAACAATTGAAAAGACATGAAGGAACAAAAAAGCAATCATAACGTATTGGCTAGGGCTAGAAGGCGAGCAATTTTGGTACATAAAGTCTGATCATGCTCATCCATGAGTGGAAGGAGATGTGTTTTAAGTGAAAGGGAAATATCAAAAAAAGGATTGCACTAGTCAAGAGGGATTTGGCTTAGTAACATGTGGTGAATGGAGAGTAAAAGATAAATAATTTAGTTAAAAGATGTGTCATTTTGTTGTAAAGACATATTTAGGTTTAAACTCTTGCAATACGCTTCAAGGGACTTGATAATATAGCATCAAATGTGGAGTGAGATACAAGACAAACTTTTAGGAAAATATTCGCATAGGAACCCTCCTCAAGTGGGCTAAATACTATTATTCTGCCTAAACGATTCAATGCAATTTATGAATTGATTGTGACAATAGTCAACAAACATATGGTTAACGACATATTATCAATAATGAAAATTTGTTATATTAATTATAATCATCTAGTGTGGCTTAATAAGGCAATCCGAATGACCTTGCAAGTATTGACCTAAAATACATTATAATAACCTATCATCTAACTTGATTTCTATTAAAACAACATAAGAAAATATTACAGAAATTACAATATAGAAGAACACAAATGTAGCAAAATACATTGATGACCATAATAGACAAAAACAATAAATACACATGAAGTTATCGTATAAGTATTGTCTATAAACCATCACGATTATATTATTTATTGACTCTTATTGAGGAGCTAAAGCAATCTAATATGCTTCTTGTCCAACCCTCTCTAAGACTTGGAAAGGCTCAATAAATTTAAGTTCTAATTTTCTTGCACTTCTAAATCTTATGACACCATTTGTTGAATTTATTTTAATAAACATATTCTCTTCCTCTTAGAATTTTACCAACTTATGCTTTGTATCATAGTATTTTTGTTGCTTATCTTGAACTACTTCTATTCTATCTCATAAAATTCTAGTATTTTTATCAATTTCTTTAACAAACATCGAATCTAGCGTATTCTTTTCCTTCCCTTCACTTTTTGTACCAAAGGTGATTGGTATTTTTCTATAGAATTCTTCATATGATTCCATCATGATGTTGGATAAATAGTTATTATTGTAGACAAATTCTACATATGAAAAACAGCTTTCATAGTCTTTACCAAAGTCTAGAATACTAAGTTGTAATAAATCTTTCAAAGTTTTTATAATTTTTTATCTGACTATTTGTTTAAGGATGAAAGGATACACTAAACCTCAAAATTATAAAAGAAGCTTAATGTATACTTTCTCATTTGTAAGAAGTGAATTTAAGGTTTTGGTTAGATGTAATGACTTTTGTATCTTATGTAGCATGATAATTTGATTCATGTAAACTTAAGCTAAATTTTCAATGCAATTAGTAGTTTCAATAGTAAGAAAGTGAGCAAATTTTGTTAGCTGATCTATAACTATCCATACTGAATCATGGCTGATAAGTGATTGAGATAAACCAATCACAAAAGCTATTATCACTTTCTTTCATTTTCATTTTAGAATAGATAATGGTTGTAATAATCCCTTAGGTTATTACTACTCCTCTTTCTCTTACTAACAAATCAAATATTTTTTAACCAATTAAAAACTATTATTTTAACCCTAGCCATCAATAATTTTGTCTCAATTCTTAATATATTCTTGGTGTATTGAATATTAAGAGCGGTGGACTTTTTTTAATAGCAATTCTCTAAGTTGTTGATATGTTGGTGCATAGTTTATCATAGAATCTAAGTAAGCTAATTTAATCTAATTTAAATTTACACACCCATTCTTCTTACACCTTTATGGATTATTCTTTGTAGTTCAAGACCTTCAATCTCATCTTCTTTAATAGAGGCCAATCGAAACCTCATTGGAAAATATATTAACAAAACTGTATTTCCTTCAATAGCTACTTTTAATTACATTTTATTCATCTCAAAGATCAATTATTTTCTTTTTTAATAGCCAAAAGGCTAGTAACACTAACTTTCCTTCTTAGAGCATCTACTATTATATTTCATTTTTCTAAGATAATAAATAATCTCAATATCATAATTTTTAATAAATTTAAAACACTTTCATTGTTTGAGATTTAATTTTTTTTAGTGAAGATGTGTTTTAAACTTTGATTATTAGTGAAAATTTGCACGTTTAACTTAATATAGATAATGTCTCAAGATCTTCCAATTAATACTTATATGTGTTAATTTCAACTCATGCACAGGATAATGCTTTTCATGGACCTTTAATTGTTGGGATGCATAAATAATTATATTTTTGTGATGCATTAATACATAACCAAGCCCTTGTAATGATGTATAATTATATATGTGATAGTTTTCAATAACTTATGATAATGTTAAAATTAGAACTATAGTCAATTTATTCTTTAATATTTAAAAATTATTTTCATATTCAGCATCTTATTCAAACTTAGTTATCTTTTGAGTCAGGTTTGTTAATAAGGATTTCCACATAAGAGAATCTTTTTGCAAACTTTTTGTAGTTTCCTACCAAGCCCATGAAAGTTCTACTTTTATTATTGAAGTAAGACTTGACTAATCTATGATAGCTAAGATTTTTTATGGACCAATAGAGATTTTCTCGATACAAACCTCCTACCTTAAGGATAATCCTTTTGAGAGTCTAAATTCATATTTATAGAATTTGGCTTATAATTGATTCTCTCTCAACATTTATAATACCAAATATAAGTATGTAGTATGAGGATTTAGATTAAATGAAAATATCATCTATAAATAATATTATAAATTACTCCAAATATCTTTTTAAATTCTCTATTCATTAAATTCATGAGTACTACTATTACATTTGTTAGACCAAAGGGTAATGCTAATAATTCATATTATCTATATCTAATCTAAATTAGTATTTAAAACATCCTATGGCTTGACTTTTAGCTAATGGTATCTACAGTGCATATCAATTTTTTGGTAATACCACTACTATTTGCATCTAATCAAATAGGCCATCGATTTATGGCAAAATATATTTGACTTTTAGGGATGTTTTATTAATTTTTTGGTAGTCAATGAACAAGAAAAAACTACAATCTTTATTTACTTCTTACAATACAATTGACGTCATTTTATAGGCAGCTTTAGAAATTAGTTTAGCAATAGGAACTAATTGAATTTCAAATTATATTCATCACTTAGGCGATAGTCCTAATAAATACTTTAGAAAACATCTATATACATTACAACCATTAGCGTCATTGATGATTAAGAAAATTTCTTATCCAAATCCAAGATAGACACTAAGAAACCTTCACAACCTTTTTTGAATAATTTTTGCATCTTAATCATAGAGATAATAAGAATTATTTTTTCTTGTCCAAAATAAATCAATTTATCATCTTTAAGTAATAGAATTTATATTATCTTTTCCTGACAATCTATCTTGACTTAATACATAAATAACTAATCCTTGCCTATGGTTATATCAAGTTCTATTATACGTAATACATTCGACAAGGCTATAAATTTCCTTCATTGAACCTCTAATCCACTCTTAACATTATTTCTTTACTCTAATAAAATTTTTTGTTTGACACTTTAACAACTAATACTTGTTTTAAATATTGTATATTTAATTTTCTTAACACATAGGTAGAAATGAAAGAATTAGATGCTCCATAATAGAGTAAAAAAATAACTGGTTACTCTTGGAAATATAAATTATCTATAATTGAATATGTAGAATAGGGAGCTTACTATTAAGTAATAACATTTACTATCCTCCTCTTCCTGTAGCTCCTCCTAAGGTCTCTACCTACTAACACTACATAAAATCCATCACTTTTGCCATGCCCAATGTTACTTCTACCTCTATTGATAGAAGTATGGGATGCTTTTACTTCTGATAATTTAGGATAATCCTGGTGATATGTCTTAACATAAACTAAACATTTGATGTCTTATGGAATCCTGGTATGCATTCCCCTTGATGCCACTTATCATAAGTTCAACACTTGGTGTTACTAGGTGAAAAAATAACGCTATTATAGTTAGTTTTTTTTAAAGATTTCAATCTATTAATCCTCCATGATAAGAGCCACCTCTTTGGGATGCATTAAAGGTACTTTGTTTTAGAGATTTGTGGTTTAAATCTTTGAGATTCAAACCTTTTCTTTTTAGTTCTCTTCTAGGTTTACAAGATTTCTTATTCCAATTTAATGGTATTGACATGTTCTACTACTTTTATATAGTCTATTCTAATTTCCATAAAAGTTACTTGGATTTTATCCCTTAGTCCTCAATGAAGCATGCAACATCTCTACTACTCCAATGAATTAAACTGAGGCATATATTTGGCCAAATAGTTGAACTTACTCTCATAGGTTGATACATTTATATCACCATACTTCAGGTTATTTAATTCTTCACACATATTCACCCTGATTGATAAGAAGATGCACTATCTTTCAAAATCCTCCACAAACTATTCCTAGCAAATTTTTTTGATCTTTTTACTTAGAAATTAAACCCTATCCCTAGAGCTCCACCTATGATTAATAGCATCCTTTAACATTAGCATAGCCAAGCTATTTTTTTATCTTTAAGACAAGACATTCCATTGAATATTTTTGCCATTTACTTTAACCAACTTTCTACTACTATAGAACATTCATCTCTTACAAAATATAATGGATGCATATAATAAAGTTGGTCCACTACCTTATCTATAGATGTCCTTATAGCTTTATTGTTATAACCTTTAATAGATTGTAACAAGCAAATAAGAGTCTAAGTTAGTTCTTATTGTGCATCACCTTGTTACTTTACTCTTTTATCCTTTATACATGTTCTCAAACTTTTCCATATCTATATTTCCTTTATGATCTTACAACATCTAAACATACTATATAAATAAACCAATAGATAGTTAAGAATAACATGAATAATAATGTGAATGATATGATAACATTCTTGCTTTTATATCCTACTTAATCTTGGTTCAAAGTTCTAACACCAACCAGTCAAAACCCCATCTAACTATTTTCTTAAAAATATAGTAAATCAAAGACTTAGTGCAATTAAAATAATATTAATGACACAAAACCTAAGTGAAGATTTGACAAAGAGGCTAAAGTCTTAAAGTTATATCTTGCCAAATAAAATATTTGAAAAATTAAAGATTCACAACTAAAAATTGTATAAAACAACCAATCCAAATATATATAAAAATAAAGTTTTAGACACCAAAAGTAAACTCCTATAAAGTACCACCCATCCCACATCTCAATGGTGAGATCCCCTTCCAAAATGTCTATTATAACAATCTTGATTAAATTTAAGCAAATAACACACCCTCTATTATTGTATTATTATTTTAATATTTTTATTTGTAAATAATATATTTGAAGAATTTGACTTAATTAGGTTGAATCATATTTAACCATAATTTTCTTGACATAACATATTTGATATGAAAGAATAGACACAAGTCTATATTAAAGATGGGTTCTCGCAAATGTTGATTTGTAAGTGTTAATCAATACTCTAAGATGAATTCACATAAAACTTGAGATTCAATATACTAGATATACTACCAAATACTACATGTTATAGTATTTCTTAAAATATTTCTTTACAAAAATATATTTACTTCAAATGTCACTCCAATCACTCTCTTTTTGTGTGCATATGTTGCATTAATTATAATGTAAGTAAATAAATGAGTTTCACTAATTTTCTGAGTGAATTTTTATCTATAATAAAATCTTAATATAAGATAAAAAAATATAAAAAATTAATAAAAATATGGCATTGCTATGAACTCATAAATAAATATATTAAAATTAATGACATATTTAGCATCATATATGTGTGTAGTTAATATTTTATACTATTTATATATTTGCAATACTTTGTTTTATAATTATACTCTAATCATTATTTTTTATATTTTAATATTAAAGAAACAAGATTTTACAAATGATCATTACTCTATCTCCACATAAATTTTTCTCTTTTATCCTATTTTTATTTGACATCTTATCAAGTCATTTGTAGATCTTAGCTCATGTCATATCCTCAATATTATCATCAATATATCATGTATTATATAAAGTACTAACATTAGATGAAGACATCTCATTGATAACATTTTTACACAAAGCACAAATAGTAATAGAGAATGATGTATTTGATCACATCTCTATGTTAATCGAGTTGCTCTCTCTTGATGATGCCACAAAGTCTTTTTCTTGCATTGGTTTTGACAAATATATCATTTTTTGTATAAAAACATCAAGTCACATACTCATGATTTTGAAGCAAATTTAAAACCATATTTAAAAACTATTACATTGCATTCTAAAAATCAAATTCACATATCACAATGAAATAATTAGGTATCTAGCACTAATGAAATAAACCTAACTATTATAAAATCTTATACAGTACGATAACACAAAAAATGAATTACTGAGCATAAAGGCCAAGAACTATCCCTCCCTTTTATTATTCTCTTAAAGTGTTATTATGCATCTCAACATAACCTAAAATAACAAATCATAAAACATGCTAGGTCAACTGTTACTAATTAGTGACATAATTAGTGTAACGTGAATATAAAACGAATATAGTAGATTATATCGCATGCTAGGTAAATAAGGTACAATATAACATGCATACAACACATGATAAGTATATAAATAAAAATATCAAATTTTTTTTTAAAATACCTAATTTTTAGTTTTAAGGAATTATGTAAATTTCTTTTGTTGCTTTACTTTCAAAACATGTCATTCTAAAATAAAACCTTTCATTTGATGGATCTTTTGATATCACCTTTGAAATATGTCATTTATGGTAATCGCTCTACTTTTAAAACATGTCATTCTATATCAAGTTAAGATATTTTGGTTAATCGCCATTCGTGTATTTATAAAATAATGCATTATCATTTTTAATCAACTATTGTGTTTAGTTCTTTCTTTTCTCTTTCTTTTTTCTAATTCAATAAAATGAATAATTAGCAATTAATAAAAAAATCATTGTTTTCTTATGATAACCAATAGCATAATATTGTAACTTTTTTGCATACATTAATAATTAAGCAATTTTTTGTATTACAATATCATGCTGTAATTAGCAATAAACAAGTAATCAATGATATTATGACCAATCATCACAAACATACTCTTAAATTTTCAAATTAAACTTTTATTTATATTGATTACTATACATTTATCAATAATACAATAATTAGATACAAATATGATACAAAACCTACCTATCAAAATTTTGAATCACAAGGATCTTACCTTAAGATTGATCTTGGTTTCACAAAATTGCTTTTTTTACAATTTTTTTTCTTTTCTATTTTCCTTGACTTAGGGAAATAAGAAATTATCCTTAATTTTCTTTTATGTAACTTCTATTTTTTCAACTCTTCTCCTCTTGTTTCTCTTCATTCTTTCCTAACTTAGTGTAGTTATTTAACTTAGATAATTTCGATCCAATATCTTAGATTTGTTAGAGTAACTAACATAATTCTCTTTTGAAAGTCTTGATTGACTATTCTTCTTCCCATTTATTTAATTTTCTCAATTAATGTCTCTTTTTAGTCAAAAGATCATTTCTCTTCTCTTAATAGTTACATACTTTCTCTTTTGGTAATTATTACCAATTAGATTCATCATGCTACTTATTTTTACCTATAATTAGGTTTTTAAGATTTTATAATTTTAGAAATTAAATTAAAATTAGAAGAAAATTTAAGAAATATTATTTTTCTCTTATTTTTTTTAATTAATTTGTCCTAAAACATTTCTCACTCAATTTCTTATGATTTTTAACAATGAGTTTTGCTCTTCAACCAATTTTCACATTTTTATGCCATTAAATATTATTTAGTAATTTTTAAAACCTAAATATACTTATAATATTTATTTAATTTTATTTATTTAATTTATTTTGACTTTTCATTCTTAATCACCACACCTTTCATATCAAGAAAATTTTATATCACAAGCTTTATGTATTCTATATTTTGGTCAAATCTTGTTATTTTTTGAGTTTATTTGATAATCATAATAATTTTTATGATATCTTTAAACTCATAAATAAGTTGATTATTAAATCTTAAAATATCCAACCTTCCATTTTATCACTTATATAATTCTTATTTTTTGTCAACTTAGTGTTATTAAATTTTTAATATTTTGTATATTTATTTTTATAATTTATTGAGATGTCATATAGTTTTTTAATATTATATAATTCTCTAAGAGAATTAAACAAATTCTTAAAAACTTTTAGAATCTCTAAAAATTTTAGATGATTCAAATTAATTATAACACTATTTTATCATATTTGCAATATATAAATCCTTCATTCTTATAGAGATTTTGATCACGCTTGAATTTGTTATTTTTCTTTAGTCATTTGATAAATTTAAAATCTTCAAAATATTATTTAAATAATTAATCTCATATTTAGGTTGTTATAATCTCAAAGTATAATTGTAATCAATGATTATCAAGCTCTATATCATTTGTTAATAGCCAATGATATATCATGGATGATAAGGATAATTTTAAATTTAACATTATTTTCTTATTTTATTTCATATCTTAGTATCATATAATGTCATATATTACATCATAATATAATACTATCATAAGTGATGTGTGTAGTTAGTTATATTATTTTTTTTCTTTCTTTTCTTTTTGTTATTTTGTTTTTCATTTATTATATTATGATAGTTCTATCACATTTGTTAAATCATATATATATATATATATATATATATATATATATATGATTTAACACTTATCATAACATGCCTATTGTAGCTTTCAATGAATATTAGAACACATGTATATTTGTAAAGGATGTCACATTAACGAGCTCAATTATATAATTTATAAACAAATTTTTTTTAGTTTAGTTAATTTTAGTTCTTGGGAAATGCTTTGCTTCCTACATAAGAAAAATCATGCTCAACTAATCACTATTTGTCTATTTGATGTTGTTATAAACTTGTTAATTCTTCTTTATCATAGTTATATGATTTATATTTCTTTTATACTTTATGCTAAGAAAAATGCATCCTAAGTCAAGCTCATAGGATTATTTGTTAACTTAATGAATTATTTCTATGTCGGATATAATACTCTCAAACCTTGATGTATCATTTATTGGCTATTTTACAACATGTTAAGACATTATATAATTTTATGTTATGCTTGGTATAGGCATGAAACAACTACATATGTCCTTTATATTTACTCAAATTGATTCTGAATTCCCTTTAAAAGCAAAAACTTATAATCTTATGTTATTATATTATCATTTAGTTTTGTCAAATAAAACATAGATCTATCGATTCTCATTAAAATATACATTAAGCTTTCAAAATAAAAGTTCTGAATAAAAACAACTTAAACATGCAAGAATAAAAGCTACAACAAGTTGTAAATGAAAGACCATATAACCATTAATCATATTATTATTCATGATAACAATACGATAGAATAATTTCCAACTAATTCTTCAAAGCTTTCAATAATTTCCTCCTATTGAACCACTCACTAACTTTCCTTCACATTTTAAGATTTCTCTCCTCTTAAGCTTCTATTTTCACCTTACTAATGTTGTGAGTGCTCTTCATATTCTTGCTAGAATCTCAAGCTTCCTTTCATGTTTGTCATGATTTGCTTAAGGCACTAACTATGCCAAATTCTCAATTTAATCATACAACTTAAGGATAATATCAAGTTGATTTATAAAAAAATTATTTAATTCTATTAATTTTAAGAATCTATAATATTTAACTTAAGTTTTCAAAATTACAAAATAAGTTCATTTGGATTCCTTATATTGAATTCTTTTTAACTATTTGTTCTATTTTAAAATCTAAGATCATAATAAAATTAAGATATTTTAAAGATATGACTAAATTGTTATTATTTTATTTTAACATATTTAACTCTCAAAATATCAATTTAATTACATCAAATACAAACAATTACAATCTCATGCACATCTCTAGTTCCAAGAAGTATGGGTGGTTAAATTTTATATTTGTTTTTCAAAGCAAGCTCTTTTGAATGAACAATAGAGCTTGAAGATAGCAAATTCAAATAATAATAATTCAATATGGGTTTTTTTATTGTACTTTGGAATACATAAAAAAACAATTAGTATGTTACTATACTCATCTTATAAGCATATGATAATAACAAAAAAAATAAATATGTAAATATACTTATGCTAGTAGAAAAATGAATGCCGAACGTATTTAATAGGTCTTCTTTCTCACTAAACCAATCCAAAACCTGATTAAGAGATCCATTATCATCAAGTTTTTTGATGCCCAGAAGCCAATAAGACGTATGCTGACATTTACAAATAATTAAAGTATTTATTTTTTATATACAGAATTAAGACAGAGCATAAAATTATATTCTAAATTCAAAATTCACGTCAAGATCCCAAAAAAGACAGCAAAATGGCCAATTGGACCTCCCCAACCGACTTGAAGAAGGGTCCGCCCTGCGTTCGACCGAAACGTTCGACAAACGGATCTTTTGGGACCGTTTTGGATCTCGGGTTCATGCAACCCACGTACGCACTCGGATTCAGCATGACACGCCAACCCGATAAATAGACCCGTCTATAGTACAGTTCGACTGGCCACAGAATAGTTTACTCGACCAACGAAAGCACACGTATACACTAACTTCCATTCAACTTGTGACCAAACCCGCAAAACGCCAATACATATTCGACTGACGAACCAAAATGGATCTGCCGACACCATTCTGATCCGTTAGCAAAACAGTTCACTTGACCCAGAAATGAGAATGGATCCGTCAAGACCGAATTGACCTGTTGATGCGGCCGATGACAAATCAGGCTAGTGCTGAACCCAAGACAGCTTTTCAAAAAGTTGGACAACAATTATAACCATAGCTTTATCAACATTTTTTTAGAAAATAAATTCTTAGAACTTAAAAGACAACTTTTTAAAAAACTATTTAACCACTTTTGATCACAAATTTGTGTTTTTATTTCTTTTATTTGTCTTTATTTGTTTATGCTCTTTATATAAAAAGAGACGTATCCTTCATAAATGAAGATTTTTGCATGATTAAAATTTTTATTGTTCTATTTTGTTTTATTGTAATCTTAAGGTTGATCATAAAAAAAACTTTGACCTATAGATTTGTTAGGACTTCAGTACTAAGAGAAAAGGTGCGAGGCATAAGCGATGAGATGTAGTGCAAATTTACCTTCAATTCTACAATGGTCTTCTTACCACCGTCGTATAACTGATCCTTTTCACTTTATCATTTTCTTCTTATTTTGTTGTCATCTCCTTTTTTAATTTGTCATTTAAAGTTTAATTGGATTTGTCTCCTCTGTCTTATTCTAACTTTACTCATGAACTCTACTTATCTTTATCTTACATTTTTTATATGATTGAGTTTCATTGCATGTTTGAACTTACTTCATGTACAATTGCTTAGTAACTTTGGTTTTTCAAAAACTAAGTAAAATCTTTTCAAAACTTTTAATCTTCTCTCATGCGACATGTATTTTGTTATTTTCTTCATTGAGCTCTTTTTATTTGTTAGTTATGAGTATCCAGTCTCTTTGTAATTGGCGAGGTTACGAGTCTAGCAAACTAAGTGACCATTGTGTTGCTTATAGTCCCTTCTTGATTAATATTGTCTTGATATGTATCACTTATGTATTGTATTTTAGGTTTCTCGTATTTAATTTTCACATTTTCTTTATTCACAAATTAGGCTGGTTTATTTTTTAGTGGTTTATTATAATTTGCATCACTCATCCAACATTAAAACCAAGCACATATCATCAAATGAGATAGTTGCCTACTTGGGTATGCCTCTCCAAATGCATAATTCAGATGATGCCATGTTAAATTGCAATAGGTAACCAAATGATAGTTTTTGGAAGCTTTTGGCTCGATTTTGAAGGCTATAAGCTTCTTTATAATCAAAGCTACAATGGACACAACCATATTAATAGATTAATCATTAGACATGAGCTTTTTTGTGGTTTGTTATAGAAGAAACACATTTTTATTTTCATTTTTTATTATTTTGATTTATGTAATAATACATTTCTTATTATTTTAGAACATAAAATAATCTATCATTCTACTTAAAAGCCTCTTACGAGTGAGATTTGGTTTAGTGAGAATCTGACATAATAATACTCTTCACCATTATTGGCCATAACATCACAAAATATTTTATTTTCTTTTATTTATCTTTACAGATTAATCAATTTTACACATTATTTTCATTTACTTTTTTCACTTAATAAATTATCTTTTTTTTTAATACTCATGAAAAACAATATGTGTTATATATATATATATATATATATATATATTATAAGTATAATATTTATTTTTTTGTAAATATCTATTAGTATGATATTTAATAGTAATATATCTAATATGTCATTTCATTATAAAAAATATAACATAATTATCAACATGGGTACTGAAATAGTCATATAAATTGAAGTAGTTGCTAAGCTCGAATATATATTATTTCATAAGATAAAACTAATTAAGAAAAAAGAACATAAAGATAAAGTTTTTTTTTTTAATTTTTACTTAAAACTCTTGTTATTCATAACTTTTACTTTTGATTGGATGCTTTAATTAACAAAGTCATATAAAATCTTGGTTTCTATTTAAATAATATACTTCAAAAAGGAATTTTGAAGAAGTATAATTGCCCAATGGATCCTCTTCTCCCTTTTGGGCATAATTGATTTATGTAAGAGTTTTGATCTAAATTATTATAAATATGATCTTATGGTAAATCATCTCATGGAATCTATCAAAACTTTTTTTAACTTAATCATGTATGTCAAATTTTGTAAATAATACTCAACAATTTTAGATTTGACTTAATTAAAAATAACTTTGTTAAACAAAGCAATACTTAGACTTAAGCAAACATAAGGATATTATAACATAACATACATATTATATAATTTTTGCCACAAAGCATCTTACATATCATTCCATATTGTATTTCTAAAATTTAATTAACATGTATATAATTTATGAGTTGATCTTATGTATAAACTAGAGATACATTTATATTAACTATATAACACATTCATATGTAACAAATTTTAAGAAAAGATCCTTCACAACACACAATAGTATTTCAATTTGTTATCTTGTATAATACTTAAAAATCAAAATAATATTCTCTCAAATATGTTTGATTATGCTTCACATATAGTTGTTTTTTTAAATCACAGACAATCTATTGCATATATTTTTATTTTGAATTTTTAATATATTTTTTCTTTGTATATTGAACTTCATAATACCAAAAAATCAATACAATAAATTATTAAAATATATAATATTTTCATTGTCTTATTATAATCTAACATTATATATCAAATTTATTCAAAGTTGTTAAACAATTCAACAAATTCATCTTAACTTTTGAATTTTTTTTATTATGATTATCTAGGAAATTATGATTACATTCTTTTAAAATAATATTATTTCTTTATTTTCAATTCAAATCTATCAAAAACAATATTTTCATTTATCAAGAGGATAAATATCAAATCTTCAAAAAAACACCAAAATTACCTTAACTTTAAAACAAAAGCCACAGTAGAAGATGACTACAATTATCCTTTCCTAAGCCTTATCAGTTGAACTTTTCGTTCTTCTTCATTTTTTTTACACTCTCTGCAGCCTTTTCTTACAACTTTCCTTTGATTTCTTTCGTTTTTGTTGTTTCAAACCAGCTTTACTGCCATTGGAATATTTCCTTCTAACAAAGAGTTTGTACTTTTGTGATGCAATTTTATAATAATAATATAAAAAGATTTTTTTAATATATTTTCCTCATTTTTTTACTCTCTTGATGTTAGTCAATCAATAACGCTTTGTTTTGCATGACAACATTAAAGGCTTCAACATCAGTAAACTCTTACAGTAATTCTTGCCAAAGAAGAACTTAAACAAAAAAAATTCCAAACAAAGAACAACAGAGATTCTGAAGAAGTTCACAACTTGCATAGCTAAAAACTATAGTGTTACAAGAGCTCTTAAAACAAATGGCAATGGCTGAATGACAAAGAAGAGAACAGAGAGAAACGATAGAACCCACTTTTATGTAGAGTACAAAAGTCATATCTACACCCTTCGCTGGCGGCAAGGCCGGCTGTTCAAGCGCAGGCCTCCCTCCTGGGTGCAAGCGCGAAGAGAGCCTCGAGATCGGGCGGCCGGAAGTACCCACCTTTTGGCGGCTCCCGCCTCCTCGCTCCCGCTGGGGACCTCTTCCTCGGAGGAGGCGGGCATGGTAACTCCGCCGGAATTCTGCACTCCCCTCGCTTCGGCGTCTCCCAGCCCTCCGCATCTCTCTCCGCCGCCATGACCTTTTCTCCGGTACCGAAATTTGAAACGAACCCAATACGAGGGAAGGGGGGTAGGGAAGCGTTATAACGCGGTCCGCTTCGCGACCTACATATCGAACCGCCCTGATCTGCCTTCTCCAGGAAGCCGCTGGGCTGAATCATGCGGTGGAAGACGGTGCACGTGTCGGTTAAAGACCGGTGAGAGAGCGACGCGTGGGATGGATTTTTTGAATGCCAGATTCGGCGGGAACCGCGTGGCGGAGCGCGGGAAATATCGACTGTAATATTTGCGAATATGGACGGGCGTTTTGGAGATTACGAAGAGTTCACTGCTGTATTTCGGAAATTTAGGCTGGAGGAGGGACACGTGTACGTCTTCGGGAAGCGGAGATGTCGCCGTCGAATCGAATGGGCGACGGGCACCGCCTTCGATGTCACGTGCGGATCACCTGACCGAGGCGGAATCCTGCATCTACTGTTTATTCTTGGATTCCTCTGCTTATGCGGGCCCACAGGCGTACGAACTTTTTATTAGTAAGGCAAAGAGTTTAAATATTGTACGAAATAAAATTCAGCTGCTATTATTCAGTTTTGGCTTTTTTGCCCCTTTATAGATTGTCTCATTTAATTAATTTTTTTAATATTATTATTGATATATAAATATGTTACTATAAAAAAAATAAAATAAAGATTTTTAAAATATATTTTTAATTAATATAAATTGGTTGATTCAACAACTCTATAGAACTAATAATTTTTTAATCAATATTTTGATATTTTTTAAGACTTAAATATAATACTATTTTTTTCTCTCAATTAAAGTAAAATATCAACTATCTTATATTCCAACCAATAAAATTTTATCTAAAAAACTTTTATAATACTCCCCAATCAAATGCAAAGGTTAAAAAACAGGATTAGAGATCTACAATATATCTAAAACTAATAGCACTATATATTCTCCAATCTATGATACTATTAATTCCTCGTCTTTCATTATGTCCTCTTATATACTTCTAAATTTTAGTAATATTCTCTCTTTTTTTAAATACATTTTCATTTGCTAATTGAGATATATAAATAGTATTATTATACTATAAGAATTACTTACACTCATCAAACTCAAATATATCTAGAAAATAAAAATTCAACCACTTTTAAGACAAGTATGACTCCTTATCCACATGTATGCCCCTATATTTACTTAAGACAACACATAACTTTTCATTGCACTGGTGACAACATTGACTTTTACTTGACCAACTTATCATGTATTTATATTTCAACCATCAAACAGTTTTATCACATTTATTTTGACCACATACTAATAAAAAAAGTTATAATAAATATATGAAAGAACATAACATAAACATAAAGCTAGGATCTTTTTCTTATACATAACGAAAATTATAACACCTTGAAGAATAAAGAACTGATAAAGAAAACATATTATAATAAGGGATTGACTTGTGCTCATATAAGATTTTTCTTAATTATTTATCATTGTTAACTTTAATTAAGTCACAAGGAGCCATGTATAAAGATTGTATGATATTTTTATTTTTTTACATATTTTTTTTTACATCTGAATCATTTTTTTGATAAAGTCCTCTTTGTAAATTTACTTTTGAGTACGTGATTACATAGTAATCTATTTAAATATTTGACATGTAATAAAAATACTAAGATTTGACATTTGGATATTTATTTTCTCATATAATAAAGATATTTGTGTATCACGTACCAATAAAAGATAACATTGGCTAGCCTTCTTTCTTTCATTATTATGTGTTAATTATGACATCAAAGTTATATATCTCTCAACCAATATTAATATCAGATCACTATTGTATGATGTTTCCTCCTGACCATCATTCATCAAATTTGGTATAAGAACATTCTCCAATTTTAGTATTGAAGCTCCACTAGAGGATTTCTCTTCTATCTATCCTCCAATTTTAAATAATGGTGAGGTTTGAGCGACTGTATGACTGTCTAATTTAGGGTAATTAGGGACAACTAAATGATATTTATTATAAGAGACTCGAGTTGTGCTTCTATCTTTTTCTACACATTTTCTTATGTTTGTCTCATTTTCTTAAGTATAAGTATTTTGTCTTTAATTTTTTGGTCTAGTTTTTTTTATTATAATCTATTAAAATACTTATCATTAAACAAAAATATAGAGATCACTATTTGAATTTTTTTTTTTTGTCATTAAAATTTTTAAATTCATGTGCACACTAACAAGAAAAGGTTATACATTAGCACTTCTTTCGTTTTTTCGTTTATTCCTTCACTATTCCCTATTAACTGTGGTATCAAAGCAACAAATTTGTCTACCACCTAATATATTTTAAGGTTACCAGTGTGCAAAGGGTTATGGATATCAAGGACTACATTACTAATTTCTAGAGGTGAATCAACATATAATAAATGCCTAAAGGAATAAATGTCAATTGTCTGATACCATCTTAGAAAAGAGTTCTCATGGTTTTAGAAATTGGCACCCAAGTCAATTTTATTGTACATTTAATTGAAGGAAATGTGTAACTTTCTCTATCACAAAGAAGCCTAAACATGTTAAGCAAGATTTATTTAAGTTGAAGCAAGGGGAGTTTAAAATCTTGTGAGTTTTTATCAACAATTTTAATCCAACATTCATAAAAGTCAAGGATTGCTCATATATTGCAACTAAGAATGCCTACAAAAAGCTTCATACCTAGGTTCCTTCTTAAAAGGTCAACATATTTTCAAACATATATTATATTCACACACAAATCTTTACAAAAATTTTTAAGTATGCTAAAAGTATCAAGTAGGTTGCAAAACTAGGCGACAAAACTAGTTAGAAATTGGTTTTATAACACAAAATGCAAGTAAAGCCCAGGTTTTCATTGCCTTTATCATGTAGATGACAAAATACTAAGAATAACCAATTGCACATATATCATAGGTAGGAGTGCTTACAAAAGGCTTCATGCCTAGGTTCTTCCTTGATGATCACATTTCTTGGTTATACAATAAAACTAATCATGAACAAGCCTTTATAGAAAATTTGAAGTATGTTAGAAATATCAAGCAAGCTAGAAAAATAGATAATAAAACTAATTATGAAATTGCTAAAGCCCAAGTTTTTATTGATTTTATCATAGAGATGACAACTCTTAGAAATCCAAAGAAACAAAGAGAGTTATGAAGGATATATGTAACACTTGGAGATGACAATTACTAAGAATCTTTGACCTTCTCTTAAAGAGAATTGTCCTCAATGCTTGAGTTTCATTCTTTTTCTCTCGAAAGACATTGTATGTCCCTGGCTTTCCTAGAGATGTATTATCATGACCTCTTAGGTTTTATTAATTTCTCTCAAAGTTGCCTCACATCAATGCTTCACAAAGAGATTCCATATTTTGAAGGCTTACACAAATACCCATATATAGCCTAAAATTATTCTCATAGTATCCTATGTGAGATTATCTCTCATAACTCAAATTCTTCAAATGTTCATCACCCTCTTTAATAGTTGAGTTCCTTCTTCCAATCCATAGGTAGTCTTCAAGGCTTGATGCTTTCATTAGGTTAATAGTAATTTTGGCTCTAATATCATATTATAATATTTTAACTTTTCTAGTAAAGTATTGTCCTTGTCTAAATATATTTTATCCTTTTTTAAACCCTTTTCGACTTTGTCACCCATCCTAACACTATTATAACCCCAAAAAGCTTTACAATGAGGTTATCATAAGATCCAAAGCAAGTTTCCCCTAAAAAACTTCTTTTTTAAAACTTATGGCTTATAAAACTCATAATCTTTTTCTCTTATAATTTGTGTAAGACTATTCTTCCTTTTCTCTCCTCATACCCTACAACTACAAGAAAAAAAAAATCTAGAAGAGAAAAAAAGAGCTTGAGAATAGAATGAGAGAAGAGAAAAGAGTTTAAGAGAGGAAAAAAAGAAAATAATTAAGTGGTCCTAGCTTGATTAACAATTGTATTAAGAGGTTTTAGCGTTAGAGAGAACTAGAGGTAGAGAAAAAGAATTCAAATGTTGTTTTTTTCTAAAAGAATTATGTGAGATAAGCTTTTATTCAAGATTTTTCTTCCATAGTATGTTGTGAAGTCATATTTGTGTTACTTGGTGTTTGGTTTTAGTTTGATTATGGATTGGATTGAAATTCCAAACTTATTGTTTTCCATTCATGTGTTATATATTGTACAATCAAGCCGATCATATTGTATGATTGACTTGATCGAACTGTATGATGAGGTTAATAAATAATATGACAAACAAAAGACTTTTGGCTAACCCTTTCCTAAGAGAATCATGCAATATGACAACATTCATTAGACGATATGATCAATTGAGCAATGTTCGTCCTTACATTCCCTAAAGAATCACATAGTACGACAATATTCATCTGATCGTATGATAAGTTGAGTAGTATCAGATCCTAAATTCCTAATAGAATTGTACAATTTGATAGTATTTATACGATAATATAACCAGGCATTGTTCAATGAATTGGATTGTTTGAAATGGAATTGTATAACTAAAACCTGAAGTCTACGATGGCACCATTAAATGTGATGATCAACTTTAGGAACATATCAAAAGCTAGGATTGGTCTGTCTGATCTAGAGTACAAATAGATATTCATTAATAATTGTATAATATAATAGAGGAATTAGATAACATTTGAAAGCTTAAATAGTGAACACAACATAATTATTGAATAATTTTAAGAATTATTTGTAATAGTGTTTACAAATTCTTTTAGCATAGAAAACTAATAAATCTATAAAATATGAAAGAATAAAAAGTGTAAAACAAAACGTATGACATTTTAAAGCTTGAGAATATAAATTGAATATTAATTGTACATATTTTTTATAAAGTAAAAGAAACATAATTAAGGAATTATCATAGAGTCATATGATAAACAAACTAAATAATTATAATATAAGTAAATTGTATTATTTAAATACTTTAAAATATTATTATAAAATACAATATAATATTACCATCTTGTATGGGACGAAATTATCAATATATATTTACAAGATTTCATGTTATTGTTATGAGATATGTGTGTCTATGTGTTCACACACACACACATAAATGATTTATAAACTTCAAACTTCTCATTTTCTTGAACTACATTACTACTGAACACTTGATATAATAGATCATTCTCTAACACCAATTAGTTTTCTTTATTTAATAGGCATTCTATAATAAAATTTCTATCATGCATTTTATGATATTATCCAAATTTATTTACATAGAATATACTATCATATAATATAGTTTAAAAACTATATAACCTTACAAACTTAGCCACAATTCATATTCTAAAGTTGCTAGTACTTTACTTTAAACATATATTGTAGCTTTTTTAACACTATTAAGGATGCTTTACTAAATACTAAAATTTTTTTGTTATGAATTTTTGTTTAACACTATCATAACATTACTCTTCTTCCACCAAGTTTTATCTCAATATAACTTCAAACAATGGTCTCCCAATTTCATTGTAGTCCCCTATTTTGTATCCAACATGGGTGATTAGGGATTAAGGATTAAGAAACAAAATCTAAATACGATTAAGAACTGAAATTGTTCTTTATTAAACGTGGACCTGAAATCTTTCTTTACCTTTACTATATTAACTATTATGCTCATAGTTAGGAGATATTCTTTCATGGAAGTCAGGAAAACCAAAGAGAACAACTATACTAAAGCCATCTTTTAATAAAAGCTCTTAAAAAGCATTTTTTTAAAAATTTGTTTCAACAAACTTTCTTAAATCTTCTTCCACTCTATTTTCCATTCTTTTTGTCAAACCCAATAATCTTGTTCCACTATTTTTCCCATTCTTTTTATCAAACCCAATACAATGTGTCAGAAGAGCTTATTTAATTCATGTCATAGTTTCTTCTTAAACAAGTCATTCCTATCTCCTAAAAAGAAGTGTTTTGTTATCAAAGTTATTCAATTGGAGGCTTTCCCATTCTTTTTATCAAACCCAATACAATGTATCCTAAGAGCTTATTTTAATTCATGTCATCGTTTCTTCTTAAACAAGTCATTCCTATCTCCAAAAAAGAGGTGTTTTGTTATCAAAGTTACTCAATTGGAGGTTTTCTATCTTCATTACTTCAAAAATCATCACTTGACATTCTTCACCCGCTAATGATTAACACAGCAAGCTACCTGGAAGGTGTAACAGTAACAACAATGGTGCAGAAATGTTTGCTATTGAAGACTTTTGTTAGTCACTTTACAAAGAAAGAAAGATGACTATAATGTTAGATCGAAGCTAAGCTCTTCCACATCAATCATCTTATGTGGCTTCTCCCCATCGACCAAGCTCCGAAATCTCGGGCAGGAGTCTGAAATTTTATGAGTTTTATGAGTGTTCATAAGAAGCAAAAGTTATCATTGGAAAGAATAAAAAAGATCGATTGGTCTAAAAAGGCTTGCCCTACTTTTGCCTTGGCTGAAGGGAAGACATTCCAAAATCTCAAGGTTTCATCCCCTGCCCCAGTGACAATTGTCTGCAAAATCAACTGTTTAATCCAAGAAACAGCAGTAATCTACTGATTGCAAGGTACTTAAAATGCCGGTTTGAGTCTCCAAACCTGTCCATCAGGTGAAGTCGCGAGGTAGAGAACTCTCAAGGTGTGCCCAGTTAGAGTTGCAATCTGCCAAGCAAGTAATTAACTTAGGTGAAAGATAGGTAATTGTTAAACATGAAATCAAAAACCTTCAACAAATGTATAGCTAACTGAGTAGAACAGAAGTAGAACAACTTCAAAACCAATTACAAATTTTGCTATTTAGAAGTTCTTTACAAGTTGACAAAACGTAGTAGTTCAGTAATAAGAGGTCAAGGTGTTATCATTCTTAGATCATTTTTTTCCTCTCATACTTTGGAGTTTTGAAACCAATTTTTCCCAAACATTCTTAGCAATCTTAGTAAACTTCAGTATCCTCCTTTAATCCTTATCTAAAGTTTTATCTCAAATGATATCTGTATATTCAGGTAGTAACTTTGACTGTAGTTCTTTGTACCTCCCCATGTTTTATCATGTTCAAACCAAGTCATTAAAGGTTAGACTTTAGCTGATACTACCTCGAACTCAGTTTCAATTCTCACCTACATTGAACTATTCCATCAACAAAGCAATCGTAGTAAACTTTGGTATCCTCCTTTAATACTTATCTAATGTTTTATCTCAAGTGAAATCTGTAAATTGAAGTAGTAACTTTGACTGTAGTTCTTTGTACCTCCCTATGTTCTACAATGTTTAACCTAAGTCATTAAAGGTTAGACTTTAACCTATACAAACTCCAACTCGGTTTCAATTCTCACCTACATTGAACTATTCCCTCAACTTACCTCAGAGAAAAAAACACAGAAAGAAAAACTCAACAACATTGGCAACATTTCTATGAAACTTCAGCAACGTCATTTTTTGTACATCAAGAAAATTTAGTATCTTGTTTTAAAGGTTAGACTTTAGCCAACACTACCTCGATCTCAGTTTCAATTCTCACCTACATTCAACTATTCCCTCAACTTACCTCAGAAAAAAACACAGAAAGAAAAACTCAACAACATGGGCAGCATTTCTATGAAACTTCAGCAACGTCCATTCTTGTACATCAAGAAAATTTTAGTATCTTGTTTTAAAGTTCTCATGTTTCTTCTCTGAGGCTAATAGACTCATGATCCTATACGTTTTATTGCAGGTGCATAACTTTATTTTATCAAAGAAAACAAACTTATTACATAAGGTAATTTTGAATTACAGATCAGCACCATTTAAACTTCTTTTTGATTCAATTTGGGACTAATATACTTAATATTTCTAAAATAATTTTTAGGATAGAATACCGAAGTCTTTCTAATGGAGAATGTAATCACACCTTTCCCATGGATGGATATTTCCACAGCATTACTTGATTTTGGGAGTAGCCATGAGTGCTCACAAGTTCATTGACATTCTTGGACCATGATAAGTTACAAACCTGCAAGAACTCTAGCATTAAAGCTATTTTTCTTTAATGCAAGTATTTCATGTTCGAAAATCAGTGGAAACCCACACCTGACTCCCAGTGTCGACACATTTCAGCATATTACTCTTTGTGGTGCTCCAGAAGCGGATGCAACGATCTGCTGTTCCACCTCCTGATGCAAGAAGACCCTGCTGATGAGGAGACCAAGCTATGGCTTTCACAGCAGCTGTGTGCTCTGTGAACTTTAGAACTGGCTTTTGAGATCGTTGGCTCCACACCAGAAGCTGATGTTGCAATTTAAAGACAGTCCAACTAGCTTATTTTTGAGAAACATAATTCAAACCAGAAGAACACAGAAATGAAACACAAAAAGAAGAAACCTGGTTGTCATTTCCACCAGATGCAAGTTCTCGGTCGTCATGGGACCATTTCAGTCCACAAACCTGATGAAAGAAGAATTCATTAAGATAAATGCGACAATTATGAGTTTCTTCTTTACTACAATTGGCCCTCGATGATTACCTCGGATCGGTGACCTGAAAACCTGCCAATGAAATCATTTGAAGTGCGTAGGTCGTGTTGTAGTATATTTTTATCCCTGCTCCCAGAAGCCAAAAGACAAGTACTCCATGCTAATACTCCAGTTCTTGTGTGATGACCACCCATGATCCGTACCTTCTTGCAACGTGTACCATCCCAAATCTATGTCAATCAAATAAAACATATTTGTGTAAATTTTAACCTATAAGTTTTCTTTGTAACATCGAAAGATGAAGCTGATGAGTTGCAGCTCATGCATCATTGGACTTGTTTTTCAAAGTGCAGGTTCAAGATTCAAATTTAGACATAATGTTCAACCATTTTAAAAAAAATAGACATTAAATGATTTGTGTGATAATTGTTCACTTGCCTAAATCGAATGAAGTTCTAATTTTTTTAGTATGTGTTCCATATGACAGATTTAATTATAACTTTTGAATATATATGATCCAAAATACATAAATGGATTTCATACATCCATTGACTACGATTGAATCATTTGTAATTTGCCTATACATTCTTAATAATTTCTTTTGTGAAAACCAATAATAGCTAGTTTGATAAGCTGGCAAGCACTTACTTGAATGTCTCCAAGACTTGTTCCAACTGCAAGATATGATCCTTCTCGAGTCCACTGCACAGCACATATACCATCTCTACTTCCCAAATCACACAGTTTTGTCACCTGGATGAATGAACAGAGTAGCCCTTAAAAGCTTAACCACTGAATGCACAATTCACACTAACTTTAGATCAGCTCTTCATGGTATTACTTTACGACATCCAATCTATCACTTAAGCATAGAATGTAGACATAGCTGAAGTAGAAAAGGTAACATTGAATTTTAATGAAGAAATACTACAAGAAATCAAACCTTGCTGGTAGATGCACTCCATAGGTACACGCAGGTGCCTAATCCAACTGCTAAAACGTTCTGTGAGGACCAATCTACAAGGTTGAGGTAAAAATCATCTTGGAGTGAGGGGGCATCCAGAACCTGCAACCCATTTAGAAGTCAGCAACATTTTAGTTTAGGAATGCCTGATACTTATCCTCTTCTCAAATGCCCAACAGTTCCATTCCAAACTCATCTAATCGATCACTGTTCAAGAAAGATCCACAGGCCTGAATGCAAGCAATGGTTTAGGGTTTTCTGAAATTTTACAAACTTATTTCCTCTATCACAACAAATTCCTGGCCGAAAGGTCAATTCTAGGGTTTATCCCCAAATGCACATCTAGGGTTTTACATTGCAGAAACAAAAATTGGCGCCCTTTTTTTTTTTTTTTTTGTGCCAGAAAACATTTTTACTGAGCTGAGATTACCTTGTGTGGCGTCTTTGGTACTTTTCTTGGCGGCTTCAGAGGCGTCGAACACTCGGTCCCTCCGTCCTGGTCGACGGCAATGCCGGACAAAGTCGAGCTGGGCGAAGAGTGATCCATCTTGAACCGAAACATGTTCTTGTTGGGGCTCATCGGCGAATCCAGACAGCCACCTGGAGACAAGGGGAGCGATTCCGTGCCGAAGAGTTCGGCCCTTAGAAGCCGCAGATAGAGATCGTTGCCTCCCTCCTTTGCCGGAGAGGACTTCTCCGCAAGAGCGAAGGTTTGGAGCCTCGAGGAGGTACGGCAAGGGATGAATCGGTCGCTGTAGACTACCTTCTTCGGCGACGGTGTCTTTGGAATGACCGGAAAATGGGTCAGCGACGTGTCGAGCCGAAGCGATGACTCCATGCCCCAGGGTAAATTCAGGCTGTTTTTCTTGAGATCCATTGCCAAGTGCTGCGTTTCTCTCAAAGAGGTGTTCTCCGAGCCCGAGAGGGAGGAAAGAGGAGACAGAAGAGAGCTCTTGGCTATACCTTCAACGTTCACCGGAGACGATGAAGGGCTTGAACGTTGAAGGGATTATTTAACAAATATTGTGCTGTTGCATAAAGGAAATGCGGGGCGTCTGAGCGTTAAGTAGCCGTTGGACTTGATTCGTTTGAATCATTTAGCGTTTTTTTAGCACAGTAGACTGTTTTTCATTCAAGAAGCTGATGTACTTCACAGATTATTTAAGTAAAAAATATTATGCAAAATAAATAAATAAATAAATAAATAAAGACAGTCTATAACATACAATAAAAAAATTTTGGCAAAAAAATTTATTTTAAATTGCCGATTATTTGAAGTAATGCTTCCCCAATATTCTTCTATTATATTGTTTCAATAATTTTTAAAGAATTACATCTATTTTATGCTCACTAATTTTTCTTTTAAGTATGACTTTTTAATATTTGTTAATATAACATATTTTTTGCTTAGGATAAATTAACAAAAATTAAAAAAATTGTTTGTCACAACTAATGAATTAACTTGAGTCAAATCTAATATAAAATTTTGATTTTTGAATTAAGTTACATTTGAATCAATCTTGATTCTATTTAAAAATCAATCCAACTTAAGAACTATATAGTCAAATTTTTTATCAAAGTTAATTTGATTTGAATCTATTTTGTTTACTAGTTATGGAGTAGGAAAAATGAGCTATGGTAGAATTTTAGAGAAATGACATGGGGTTTTTGTTGGGAAGCTTTTGATTTAAGAAAAAAGAAAGAATAATAGTATTTAAGGGAGATTAGTGATGTGGAGTGGGAGAAAGAGGCATTGGGTAAAAAGGAACCCTAAAGGGGAAGGAAGAAGATGAAAAAAGAGAAATTGAAAGGAGGTTTAGGAAAAGAAAAATCATAAAGATGAGAGTAAGAATGAAGAGAAAACTAAAGGAACAAGAGGCTTGAGTTGAGATAGAGAGTTTTAATTAAAGAGAGAAAGATGTTGCAACAAGAGAGAATGGTTGAAAGAGAGTTCAAAATGAGAGAAAGGTTGAGACATATAATGGTTTACAAGAAGTGTAAGGCAAAGAGAGAATAAGTTAGAGAGAGAGAGAGAGGAGGTTTAAATGAGATGTTTAAAAAAAAAAGAGAAGAAGAAGAGATAAAATGACATTTATGTTTTTTCAAAAATAATTATTTTAAACATATTTATTAGATTACATTTATGAGAATAATTCAAAGAAAAGAAAAATAAAATATTATTTTATGAGAAGAGGTTAAATAATATATTTCAAATTCTTACAACTATCACAACATAGGAAAGATAAAAACTAATTCAAAGCTTGCAATTTGAATTCAAACTTACTTAAAAGAAAAAAATTATTGAACAAACAAAATTCTTAAAAGTGACACATTTATAAACTCTTATAAAATTAGCACCTCGAGGAGTCTCCTTAACAAGTTTTTGGAAACAACAACAGTTCTTATAAATAACACAACAAAACTCCTATTCATAAAACAATTCTATATTAGGTTCTAACCTATGGCACAACTCTTCAGTTATCAAATCTATAAGCCCAATGAATCTCTTGATACTACTAAAATTGAAGAATATCCAACTTTGTTTCTAATGCCTTGAACTCCAGCATACTTGAGCACATTAGAACAAGCCCTATACAAGATTTCTCTAAATTTAGTTTCACACAAGTTCTTGCACATATGATAAAATTGATAATGATTATGAACATCATGTTTATTTATTCTTCATTAAAAAAATCATAATATATAAATTAATATAATTATAAATTATAAATAAAAAAAGACTAAAATCACATCATAAAAGATTATAACATGTTCATCAATTTAAACTATATATCATCAAAATGAGTTTTCAAATAAAAACAAAATAATAGTCAAAATATTAGAAACTTCACACCCATATTTGATATATTAACATAATTAATGAATACATATAAAATTTTTATGACATATCTACAAAAAATAACAAAATGATTCTGAGTATGATGGGTCAAAGGAAATGCACATTCCTCTGTTAAGTCTATTCGTGTGGGGCCAATAAAGTTTCACATGACTCAAACTTTGATATCATCAACAAAAAAAAGATACGTAAAGACTCTTCCTTCCTAGCTCCTCATGAGTTCACACTTTAGGTTATCGTATATCTATTTGATTGCAAAGTATATCACGTAAAATAATTATGTTAAATTTTAATCTCAATAATAAACAATATAAATGATATTTGGAATGATAGCAAAAATAGGTTATCATGTGAAATTTTTTTTAAGGTTTTTAATGTCATATCATTTACGAATTTTATTTTTTTTTATTAAAAGTGAATTTTGAAATTTGGTCCTATATTTGTTTGAACATAATTTTAAAAATATATTTTAGCAGAAAATAAAAAAAATTCTTACTTTTACACTCATAAAATAGCTTTTTAAGAAAAATATGTTATCAAATATAATTTTGTAATAAAAAATTTTATAATAATTGTTTATTTATTATTCATTTTAATATTTAATGCATGTGAGAGCTTTCTTGATGCCACACAAACATTCAACACAAACACCATATTATCACTCTTAAGCCCTTCTTGTGTATCAAACATAAGTTAGGCTTCAACATCTAATGAGCCTTTAGGCCTTGAAAAAACTCGGATGGGTTTAGGAAAATCCCATTTATACTAAATTGAGCTAAGAGGCCTAAGTTCAATTGATATCATATTCAATTTATTTAACATACTTTTTTTAAAATAAATAGCTCACATTTAATAAACTTCATTCATAAGCAAATTTTTTATTAAGGATAATTCAAAAGCTTCTTTTTTTTTTTACTTCATTCATAAGTTAGTTTTTCACTTATACAACACTAGTCGAAAGACCTTTTACATCTAGTTTAAAAAAAGCGTTATAATACTAACCCAACAATAACAAGTCAAAGAATTCTACAATAATTAGGCCAAAATGACACTTGAAAATGGCCAAAAGATTAATAAATAAATAAAAAAAGTCCAAAGAATTAGACAAAGAAACAAAATAAAACTTGTAAATATAAAGAGTTACAACCTAACAATAAAATGAATATGCATACTAAATCGATGTAAAATAATATTAAAGAAATATTCGACTTAGCTTTATACAATACTAGCCTAAAAGAAGGCTAAGAAGGATAGACAATGTTTTTAGTTGCTATAACCTTGTTTTTTTAATCAAATCTTCAAAAGAAATAATGATCTTCAATAGATATTGCTTTTAAAGGATGTGTAAATGTCCAGTAATCATTTCACCATATTTGGACATATTTTATAGAGTTTTAGAAAAGTTTTTGATAGCTTCAAATACTCCTAACAACTATCTGATGATTATATTATAATATCTAAATTCTAATCAAATTATTTGTCACTCATATTAAATGAATTATATAAATTATATGTTTTAGGAATTGTATAGCTAGTTTATACTAACCATATTATACATTAAATATTTATATATCATACTTAATTTTTATGTTGGCTCTCAATTATATTGCGTATTCTCAAATGAATTAAATGTACTATATTTTAAATATTAAAATATTGTAGAAAATTATTCGGTTTAAATTTAAACATATAACACGTTCAATTCAATTTTTGCTTGACATAACATCCTCTCAACCTACATATTTATTAACTTAAACAGAACATATTATACAATAATGACAATGTGTTATAGGCTATAATCAATTTTGGACATTTTAAAGTTCTAATTCGAAGCATTTTAGATATATTTAATGAATAAAATTTATTATTTTTATTCTTTGATATGACAATTATAAGTAAAAAAGCATATCTGAATACCTTTCCTAAGTTAACCCAAGTGTATTGAGTTACGTGAAAAATATATTTAGAAAGCTTGTATCACACACACTCAAATGCTCATCACTTTTCTAGTGTCTCAAATATATATTAAAAGTTTTAATACTCTAAGACCAAATAAAAAGATTCCACAAAAAATTCTTCAAATGTGCACTTCTTTTTTTGTACTAGGTATGTTCTCATATAATATTGCCAATTTACACTTGAGTTATGACCAAACTTCTTAAATTATTTATTTATTCTTGAGATATATAATCTAAAAATACTTCAAGAAATATTACTATAATAAAAGAATGATTTTATTGCTATCAAATTAGTCGTACATAGATCAATGATTTAATACATAATATATTGTACATGATCATGAACTATTGCACGTTCGACGTCATTTCAATCCTTATAGTTTTAAAGTTTTTTTTCTAAGTTTTTATTCACATTTCAAGACACAATCAACACATATAGAGTAAAAATTAGTAGTGAAACATTTGTTTTTTTCTTTTATGATGTTCATTTATACTCACCACCCTAAGTCGTCTCATTTTGCTAAATTGTTCATCTTAGATTTTTTACATATTTAGATTTCCACCCCAAACCTTTAATCTAGTATATCGTAATTTCAATTCTTTTTAAGTTTTGCATCTTAGGTTGTTCATTCTTTTATGGTTCTTTGTAATAATAAAAATAGAAGATGAAAGTATTCAATACCCCCCCACACACACACATATATGATTATAAGTGATAATCATATATAGGAATATAGGACACTAAACTTTGTCTTCATTCAATAGAAATTTAATAGCTTATAGATATGCATGAGAAGTATGGTATATTATTGATGTAATAATATTATCTTATTCGATTTATTTTATATTTATTTATCTCGATTAATATTATTTAAATACTATTTTTATTTAAATTTATCTAAATAATAATATTATCTCATATTTATTTTCTTATATTATAGGATATATTATTAGCACACACATAAGAGATGAATTAGAGTCATAATGAAGATGATTAAATATTTATTACAATATAATAGATAATGTATATTTAGAAGGATTGATGATCTTTCTGTTATATATATTAAATTTAACTAATGGAATTATAGATAATATATATCATTTTGATAAAAAAAAAGATTGGAATTAAAAGAGTTGTTATATCCTATTTAAGGAATGATTTTATATTATCACTTTCCACATAAGTAAAAAATAGGAATTAAAAGAGTTGTTATATCCTACTTAAGGAATGACTTTATGTTATCACTTTCCTCATAAGTACTTTGATTCTTTTGGATACAATTGTGGACAATATAGGTGGGTCATTATATTATGTTATAGTATATTTTTTAAATTTTTTTAAATTTATTTATCATTTTTAATAATTTTTAGAATGTCTTAAGGTTTATAACTTAATTGATTATTTAAGTTCATAAAGCTTTGATATTTTATTTTATAATTTAGAAACCCCAAATCTTCATCAACTTGACGTTACTGTTCTCGTAATACTTTGTATATATAATTTTTAAGTCATGTTTTTTCTTTGAAGTGTCTTACCTTATTTTTAATGATCTAATATTCTTTTTTTCAAAAAATTTAGATAAATATAAAAAAAGTTCAAAAAAAAAAATAACACAAAACATTTAAAAAATTAAATTTATTATTTTTGGGATAATACAATAAGAGTACACAAATAAAGACTCATTTTGTTGTAGATATTATCATTAATATGACTAGTTGAATTTGTGATCTAAGTATAAGCATGCTTGCATCATAAATATTACTAATATTGTCAAGTTCATTGTCATTGTGTTAAGTTCATGGAGGATTCATCTAAACTCTTTGTATGTTTACAACTTCTCACCTTGAGTTTTGCCTTCCTTTGTTCCAAATTCAAGCAAGTTTTTGCTTGTGAAGATGTAGATTTTGGACTTACTCAAAGCCTTCTTTAGATATTACAAATCTATTAATTGCCATTAAAGATGTAATATTATGAAAAGGAAAAAAGGCAAACAAAAAAAGAAGAATTTGAAGCCTTTGTGAATTTGGAAATGTATAGAGAGAAAATAATTTTTTCTTGAACGGAAGAGAAAGGAAAACAACATGTTCATTTCTCTTTTATTATCAAAAAAGGGTGTAATTGTAACAACTATTAATTAGTTTTCTTTTAGAAAAAAAAAAGAGAAGAGCAAGCTCAAGAGAAAGAGAGAATGAAGCAAAGGCGAGGATCTTGAATTTCAAGTAACCTATAAGAATGAGCATTGAGGATGATGGGATTAACAAAGCTCTTAGTGGAGTTAATAAGATAGAAGGAGAGGAGAAAATTAACTTTTGAGAGTGTGGTCAAGATTGTGGCCATTGATTTGTGATTACAAAATATTGGTTCATCAAATATTAACTACCAGCATGATCGACAATAATCGATGAGGTATAATTAGAAAAACTAATTTTAGAGAATCCGATATGCTTTAAACAATGAATTTAAAATCTAAGTTATGTGCATAAGTTGAATAAAGTTTACTAGAGCTTAAAGTTTTTTACTTACATATGATTAGCTTGTGGTTTTATTGATTTTGTATTTCTATTATTATTATTAATATATTTTTGAATTATAATATCTTAATAACATTACAAAAATAATTTCTTTATTTGCAAGATAAAATTAAGGATGTAACTTATCATAGACAAGTACACATCAAGTGAAACACTTCTTAAGAATAATACCATCACGTGTCTTGATAACAAATTTTTTTCAATTTAATTTTGCTAAGTTAATAGTTTTTTTACACAAAATAAAGACCAGAGCAAATAATAAAGAAATAGGAACAATGATTGAGAGGCGATAGCTTTGATGACAAAAAAGCAAGTTACATTGAATCTGTCACGAACTTAATTAGTTATTGATTTGAGCTCTAAAAGAATGAAATCTTAGCAATTCGAGTAATTCTAGGACGAGTTGATCAAACTCCATAAGAAAACCCTGTCATAAAGCATCTTGTTAAAGTCGTATCTATGATAAAGGAATGCTTTTTGGCTAATTTGTTTCTTGATAACTGTGTTGTTGATCCCTTAAAGGTTTCTAAATTTGTTGTATCTCACGATGATATCCTATACTTGGACAAAACGTGACATGCCATGTGATATTGATTCCAACCATGTGATCTTTCGCATGCAAACGTGTCGCATAAAAGAATCGATTTCGTATGCCGCACCAAGCAGGAAGCATCGTTTATATTAAACTATTGGAATCCACCTTTTTTGTTTTTTCTTCGCACATGACGAAAAGGAAAAAGTAACGGTCAAATTTGGCTCCGCGGGAGTATTTTTTTCAGTTAAAAAATATTTTTGATAATGAAATAAAAATGAAAATTCCACACAAGTTTGTTTTTTTAATTATTTTAATGAGGATTATTTTTAAAATTTTGATATTATTATTATATTTAAATTATTTTTTTTTAAAAAAATATATTTGTATTATATTTGCAACAAAGGCTAACAAGCTGCCAAATGGCAACGTTTAAAGAGCTGGCCGTTGCATCCTTTTTATCAAACAAGGTGTTCTTAGCTGTCATACTAAGTCATCCAAAGGATGTGTGACTCATCAAATACATGTTTGGTTAGCAACTTATTTTTTTATATAAATATATTAATTAATAAGTAGTTATTATAATATCTATATGAGTTTGACTTATGATTTAAATGATCATATATAGATAGATTTTTATAAAAATTGAAGTCCTTCATGTTTGACATAATATATGACTTAGTAAATCGATAGATTTTTGAGTTAAATGATAAATTAATATCAAGTCTATTTGAGATTGGATTTATAATTTCTAATAATAAATTAAACATAATTTTACAATTTTAATATAAAAATAATTTATCTCGTACCTATAAAGTTAAACTTTGAGCTGAAATATATGTAAAATAAAATTTTTAGAAGAAATAAATTGTCATTATAATTCATATAATTATTTTGAATTAACATAATTTTTTCAAGTTAATAATTAGAAATACAAAATACATAATGTTTATTCATATATTTTGATTTTTATTTAATATTAATATACTAATTTTATTTTTGATATCATATTATTATAATTTATCAAATGTCATATTCGAAAAACTAATAAAATTGATTAAAGCTGGGAAAAGCTCTTTTTTCGCTGAGTCAGTTAGCAACTTCACAAAAAGGATAACATTGTTCCATGCATGCACTTCCAAACAAAGCAAAAGATTAAATGAATCATCTCTTTTAATGTTAAGAAAAGCATGTTAAATTAATATATAAAAGTAGTTCTTAAAAATTTTATAATTTTAAATTGAGAAATATTTAATTATTATATTAAAATTTATTCCAGACATTAATCTCAGATTTGACAAAATAGAGCATTAAAAAAAAGTTAAAAAACAAAAACAAGATAGCATTCAAGGAAAAGATGGCATAAAAAGAAATAGACCATTGTTTAATTGAGTGATATTCCATTAAAATTGACATAAGTGTCGCACATCATCTAAATATCAATATTATTTAAAACATATTGATTCTTTTTTTAATGTTATTATTATCGATTATTAATGTATGTTTCAATATCAAATTTTAAACCAAACCTTTCAAATAAAATTTTTCTTATCAAATGCACTTTTTAATATATATATTGTAAATTTTATTTTTCACTAGATAAATTTTTTTTTCAGAACTTTTGTTTTTTCAAACATTCTTCTAAATATACAAATAATTACAAACAAAATTTTATCCTAATTTTTTAACATAAATATAACTTAAATATAGAATAACTCAAATTTAATTGACATCTCAATGTTAGTTGAGAGAGATAAAGTTATAAATTTTAACCATATTAATTATGCCAATATAAATGTAACAATTAACAAACTCAATTTAAATGATCGATCCAAAAAGCAATGAAACAAACTTGATGTCAAGCCCTAGAGGCCAAATGTTTAACTATAAACTTCTTGAATTTCAATCGTTTGAGATTAACTCACATCTTTAATCTTCATCTTCTAAAACCAACTTCATTGCACTCTTTGAAGTTTCCAATCAATAATAATGACTTCCTCACAAAACATCATAAATAATTAAATCATAATTAATATAATAACATAACTCTAATGTGCACACATCACAACTAATTAAACCAAAATCAATGTAATCACTATAACTCCCACGTTCTTAATGGAGCCAAGATTGTCTTTTAATAAAAGAACGATACATCGCATTTATTTTCATCACTTTTTCTAAACTATCTTTGACCTAAGAGTATTGCTATAACTCCACTTTGATCCAATTTTTGTGACAATGGTCATCAAACAAAAAAAGTAAACATCTTTAAGTTATATTACATTCACACTAAGTTTGTCAACCAATATTCTAACAACCCTCAAAATATAAGAGGATACTATGAAGAGAAATATTGAGTTGAAAGACCAGAGGTAAAGCAAAAGACCATCTCAAAGGCATGCAAACTTGTCTTTATGTATGAAAAGCTTAAGCAAAACTTTTTATGATCCTTAAGTCATGCTTCCATAAACAAGTGATCAAGAAGCCTTGCTATATACAATGAGAAGGAAAGAAAAAACAAGAACTGGCACACTAAGATTTGCTACTACGTTCTTGCATGAAGACAACCAAAAAAGACTGGAAACAACAACAATACCTCCTCAGATCAAGAATACCTTGGTTTCCAAGCAGATAACCCAATAAAGATTCGCCCTCTCCATCCCATAAGCAGCCATTTGCCATCTTCATCTAAGCTGAAATCCTTGTGGTAGTAAGTTTTCACAGCGCACTTCGCCTTCTTCAAGAACTCCGGGTCGATACCCAACTGCTCAAACCCAGCCCTCATGCTCCTCACCAGAGTTTGCTTGTATGTCTCCGGTCTCTCGACCCGCTCCGTCCCCTCGCAAGACACCACATTGATGGCGAACTTACCGTAGAGATCTCTCTCCACGAGCAACCTCTGGTCGTGCTCCCTCGGCACCGTCATCTCCAACATATCGAACAACGCGGAGAAATGGTACAAAGCTTCGCGGAACCTCGTCACGAAGAAGGGTGCTCCGTAGCTCCCGTTCGAGCACACGTTGACGAAAAGAGCGGGATTGAGCTTCCTTACGTTGTTCAGAAACTTATCCCTCGCGCAATCCACTCCCATCGTTTCGTCGCCCAAGGAACTAAGCCGGAACACACAATTCACGACGAGGGTCTCCTCTTCATCGAGGTGGAGGTCCTCCGGCTTGACCTCATCGAGCTTGGAGGCCAAGGCTTGGTACTCGAAAGGGACTCCGAATCGTTTAGCGTACTCGGACAGCCGTTGCCCTGTCTCCTCGATCCGTTCGGATGGGCGGAAACCGGGTTGGGGGACGTCAATGCCGGTGATACGAAGCTTCGGCGGACCACCGGGACGAGCACCAAGCATCTTCAAAAAAACAGGCCATTGGAACCCGAAGTAGATGCCGAAGTCCAAGATGTGAACCCTGGTTGCGTTCTCGATTGTTTTGAGGATCATGTGGATCGCGTAATGATATGAGACCTTCTTGAAGGGGCTGGCGGCGAGGTAGAGACGGTAAGCTTTGAGCACATCAGAAGCCGTCTTCCGCTTCGAAACGAGGGCATTGTAGATCTCGCTTCCCGTTCCGGCGAGGCGGGCCTCCAGCCCGTCAGCGAAATAGTGTGCCACACGCTGGGAAGCGTCTCCCGTAGGGGAAGAATGCTGCCGTATTTGTCGAAGGAGCTCGTAAGCTCGTTGGTGATCTCCGGTGGTCACTGTCTGAGCACAGTGCAGAAGGAGGGTGTTGAGATCCACCACCTCTTTTTTGGGTTGCTTCTTCTTGCTTCTGGATTTCCGGCCTGTAACAGGAGCCGTGAATTCCGTCCTGCTCAGCGAGGAGTCTTTATTGCTTGCTGCTTCGCTCTGCATTTCTTGTCGGATGGTGGTGATGACATTCGGGAACTTCTCGCCTCCGCAAAGGAGAACCATGTCGAACAGCTCGGGGGACACTGTTGGCTCGTCGTTGGAGAAAGCGTATTGTTTACGGCTCCTCTGATCTTCCGAATCAAAATCGTCATCATGCCGACACTTCTGCCGTGTTCCTCTGCTATCGGAAGAGGAAGAAACGGGCTCTTGCGGCAAATCAAAACCTGCGTTGCCCACATTGACAACTAGTTTGGCTTGGCTGGGAAGGAACTTCTTGGCTTCTTCAACGCCTTTCTCAAACTGTGAAGCAGGGATCGTTCGGAAAAACAAATCAGAGAAATCGTCTTGATGAAAATCCGATCCTGCTAAGAACGCAGCAGATTGATGCTCCGAGCTGAATGAAGCCTGGGAAGAGTAGATCTGCGAGTGATGGAGAAACTCGGCCGTTTTGACATCGTTTTCTAAGAAGAAATTTATGTCGCCAACGCCGTTGCTACTGAAGTGATGGCTCCGGTTGCTGTCGGAGCTCTCGGAGCCAGGGCTCGAGTAGAGCGGAGGACCGTCGGGAGAAGGAGGGTACTTCTCCCCGATGATTTCATAAAACGGTTTTTCGGTCGCTTCAAGGTCAGGGTGGCTCTGAAGCATGTCGAACTTGTCGTCCATGTTCTCGTTCATCAGCATATCGTTGATGTATTCCAATACCATATCGGAGTTTTCAATAGGCGACGAGTTCGGCGGTTCCAAGAAGGTATCGATATCGAAAGACACCTGCGGCGGCTCACCAAAGCTAGGGTCCAAAGGCAAGTTCTGAGCAAGAAAATCGTCCACAGAAAGGTAATCGATATACTTGTAATCATCCGGTATTCCGTCGAACCCCATAGGGTTCCTCAACATTTCTGATAAGAAAACAAACTGTTCATTCGAAGATCCAACAAACTCAAAAAAAATAAAAAATAAATCAACCACCTCCTTCGCTCCGCCAAGTCACGAGCTCCTTCACTAGACTTCCAAGAAGAACACCATGGAAACAAAGCCTAGCCCAAAAACCATCAATCGAAGAAGAAGACCATACCTTGACCACGCAGGCTGCGAGAAGGTGAACAAGTCTCCCCCAATCAAGACAAGTCTCACCCGCATTCCGCACTGCTCTAATCCTATATATAGCAGTAATACATTTTCTACAACCGGTGATCGCCGGTGACATCGTGGTTGACCGGTTGTCGCTCGGTTGCCCTCCTCAGAAGAGGATGGCTTTGAAACGCAAAGCCGAATGTTATCGTCGAGCTGCGCGTCGCTATGGCTGCACATATTCTTCTCCACTGATTGGTCCAGTTGGACCCCCCATCTAAGTCAAGCTACTGGCGTCATGGTAGCTGTGAGCCCCGCAACTATAATACAAACATTTTTTCATGTTTAATTTTCTCTTAATTAATTTTTAAAAAATTCCTTTTTCCAAATATTTGGATAGAAATGGTCAATGTTTGACCGACTTTCTTGGCAGCCAACTGGAAAGCTTAAGGAAGAAGGCAGGGAAAAAAAAAAAAAAAAAAAAATCAATTTTACGAATTATAAATATATATTTATATGCCACCATAAAGTGTTCTTGCTCACCAAGGCAACGTCCTCCGTCAAAGCGGCCGTTTTCACGTAAACATGTGCTTACAAAAAATGTCACGCACGACTTCCGTTTTATAATATCAGGGAAATGACGTTTAATAAATCATTTTTTTAAAGGAGTGGTTTAAGGCATTTTTTTTAATAAAAAGGAGCTTATTTAACAGAAATTGTTTGGTGGACGTGGAATATTTTATGAAGAATGATATAAGCACGTTTCAGAAATTATTGATACAAATATTTGTATTGTTATCCAAGTGTCAAATGACGTGAGTGTGACATCAAAACCTTTTATTATGATATTTAATTAGATTCATTACAAAACTTAGATTTGGAATGAGATTGTTAGATCTCTAGCCACATCTAGATTAGCTAAGTCTCGATTCCATTCAACGAGTTATCCTTTTTATTCCGATAGAGAGATTTCCAAACCCTAGCTAGTAAACAAGATCATGAACTCAACCCAATGGCCCTTATGGTCAATGCTTAGGAATTGATTATTAAAAATTTCTTTTTAGTTTTATCCCAAATATACTCTTACTATGATTCAATATTATGCTCTTAAGCATAGAGAAACTTTTTTATGAAAGTTAGCCTAACTCCTAATCATTCAATTGGCATATCTTTTATTTTTTTCTTTTCAGTAACCAACAATAATTCAAAGCATCGTGCCCTACTCAATGTGATGGTTTTTCACTTAAGAATTATGGATATGTGTCATCCTAATCTTCAATAATTTCCACCTTATAATTTGACAACTCAAAGAAACTCTATAGTAATGCAATTATTTGGTGTGAAAAACTCCTAACTTGTTCAACATTAACGAGCTATGTTTCATAAGGACTTGTTTGGCACAAAGAACTCCAATATAAAATGCTATTTGAATTGACTTAGAATCACAATTAGTGGCCACTAAACCTAAGTCACCTTAGAAGGATGATCGACCAAGTTTTAATTCGTTCCACTTCTAAGAAAGCAACATGGCTCCACCATCATACAATTTGTTTCCTCTAGAGTACCTTTTATCAAGAGAATCCCATAAGGCCCTTTGGATGATCCATGATGATGATGTGCTAATCATGCAAAAGTTAGGATTATTATTGCTCAAATCACCTACAAAGGATACTATTGATCAAGATTTGAACAATATATCGAAGAATTTGCATAGAAATATGCCCAATGTTAATTGCACTCTAATTATATAGGAACACCCTCTATTAATTCTATCAAAGCCTTATGCTTATTCACACCATTGGGACCAAAATTTTCTTTGTTGCTTTTCAAAGGCTTCTAAGGACTATTATTTCTCATGGTCATAGTTGACTTCTTTATGAAGTTCATGTGAACAATGAAGAGCCATTACACACACAATTTTCCTTGGTTTGAAATTAAATACAATTTTAGTCTACCATTGATAATCATCTTAGAAAAATCAATTATTTAAAAATACAAACATAAACAACGTTTGCTAGAATAGTGAGATTGTCTTGAAATTCTCATCCATTTATTACACACAAATTATAAAACACTAATCATATCCAGCACTTATAAAACACTAAGCAATTATAAAACACTAAGCATCCTTTGAGTTCAACTAGATTAGGGAAGTCAAAATGGGATGATACTTGTTTAGAGTATATCAAATGTACAAAATCATATCCACCACTTGTACCAATCCAAATCCTTTCTTCCTTCTATATGGTGCTAAAGCTATCATTCTTTTTGAAATTGATTTGTTCTTCCTTAGCATTGAGGTAGAGGTCAATTTTGTTGAAGAAAAACTTGTACTCTAGAAAGCATAAGACTTAGTCCAACTTACTTGACTTAGATATGTAACCAAATGAAAGCAACATTGCTACAAGTCTTTGTTCACCACAAAGTGCTATTACTATAAGTATCTTTGTCTTCACCAATTTTTGTTAGATGATTTAGTCTCGTGAAAAGTTAAAAAAATAAAAGAGATAAAGCAAGTTAAGCCAGAACAAATTATTATGTATCTATTTTGGTAAATGTCTTTGTTAAACCTCTAACAAATAAAAGCAAAGAATGACAACTTGAATAACATACTATAGATAATTGTAGACAAAAGCTTTTCTATCTCGCAAATGTTCTAGTAAAGGATAATTGGCATGTAATGAGTAGGAAGGTAAGGCAAGAGAATGAGTAGAAATTAGTCATATTTGAAAACTACTTATGAATTTATATTGGGATAACTCCAAAAAATAGCAAGTCTTAGATGTTGGTGCAATATCAATAATAATTAAATATCACTTGCCTTTTTTGTTTTTTCTTGGAAGAAGAGAGATCACTAGGATTTGAGTTTTCTTGTTGCTACTTTTAATAGGTATGAACTTGACTTGTTGAATGATGAAAAGCGAAGTTTGATTGTTGATCAAGCATAAGACAATAAACGTGTTTGATGATTATCCCCATAAAATCTATGACAATTATACATCCTTCAGCTCAGCATTAATCCCTTATTATTATAACTATGTATGTGGAAAAAAAAAGAATGCCGACTTAACCATGTGTTAATAATTGTGGACCTCTCAAATGCATCACATCAGGGTTATAATGGGTTAGCATTGATAGAGCCTCTTATTGCATAAGTGTGTGCATGGGTTGGTGTTCAATGAAAGAACTAAGTGCAAAATAGATGTGTAAGTGATCTATAAGGCTAAGCTAAACTTCATAGTAGAAGAATACTATGATAATACACCTATACTTGACTAAGATATAAGGATGCAAAGATCTTTGATCAAACCACAACCACCACAAACCACAAAGAACCCCTCATACTTCACTCATTGATGCCTCATGACTTCATGAGAAAGATCAATGATCAACGTTTTACTCAAATAAACTTTGATGCAAACACCAAAAATATGTCATTAACTCCTTAGTAGCTATGAAGGGTTTCATCCATAATAGTTAATAATGGCCCAATCATCACGAGATCTATACAACAATAAAGTTATTCCTAACAAAAAAACCAAAAGAACATGCAAACCAAGATGGTTGGGTAAAGTTAAGAAGGGGAGCAATCACAAGAGCAAATGAAGAGGCCAAAGACTTTCCTAATCAACAACCATAGGCAACAATGGATTACCTCATCCTCATTCAAACTTCAATCAAACTAGCAAATGAAACAATTTGTCTTGACAACTATCAATTTGAATCTAACAAAATGTCTCCCATCACATATGGATAACTTCAAAAGAAATTATATAATAAACTTTAACCAACATGATGTTTGTTCAATATCTTTCGACCTTATAATAAAATCATCTAAACTTTTCTCATCCAAAATCCTAATGTAAATGCTTGATCCCATATGACCATGCCTCCAAGCGATCAACAAGCTCTTGTAGACTTCATGTTGACAAAAGAACTTTGGAAATAATTATACTTCACTTTCTTTTCCCATAAATGATGTAGCCTTAGATGGGATGGTCTCCCCCACCATATGGCTTAAGCTTAAAAACTTCATTTGTTGGAACATTTGATAAACCAATTGAATCATCATGTTTTCAACTTACTACATCAATATATCTCCCCTTTTACTTTTCCTTAATTATCATATATTGACAAAGGTGAGTCTTGTTAAAAAAAATCTTAAAATCATAAAATTATGATTTTACATATAACATAAAATCTTTCCATCATTTTATAATAAAAAATTATTCATTATTATATTTTTTATCTAAAATATTGTCCAAAATTATTCATAATGTAATCTCAATGGAATGATCTCTCTCATTATTTGACTCTTAACATAACATCTTCATGTTTAAGACATTTAACAAAACAATTAAATTATCATATTTTAAACTTACTAAGTCAACATATCTCTCTTCCCACCTTTCCTTAATTATCATATAATGACAAAAGTAAATTTTGTTTAAAAAAATCTCAAAATGATAAAATTATGGTTTTACATAAATAACATAAAATCTTTTCATAATTTTTTAATAAAAAATTATTCATTATTGTATCTTTTTATCTAAAATTTTGTCCAAAATTATTCATAATATAATCTCAGATGAGATGGTCTCCACCATCGAATGACTTTAGTTTAACATCTTCATTTGTTAGATCATTTAATAAAACAAGTGAAATATCATGTTTGAATTTACTATGTCAATATATCCCTTCCTCTAACTTTTCCTTAGTTATCATATATTGACAAGATTGAGTTTTATTAAAAAAAATCTCAAGATCATAAAATTAAGACTATATATATATATATATAACATGAAATATTTTCATTATTTTTTAATATAAAACTATTTATTATTTATATCCCAAATCCTTAATTCCAATCCATTCATCTAAAATCTTGTTTAATTATTTTTAATCTAATACTTCCATCTATTAACATTACTTAATAATCAACCCTTCACTACCTAATTTCTATTTTATTCATCCTTTAACCATATCATACTATAAGATGTACCACTTTGATATTATAATATTATGACTAAACATCATGATGTTCGATTATGATCCTTCTTTGATCAACCCATAACAATCAATAAGATTGTCCTAAAAAAATATTTCGATATCTTACAACAATGATCTTATACACATAATCTAAAATTATTCTATTTTCTTAATATAAGATTATTTATCAATATAAACTTTCACCTAAAAATCTATCAAAAGTTACTTATTATTCAACAATTTAACATATAAAATAATCATTTCTCATCTCTTTCAATCCTTAACAGCACATCAAGTACATGAAAATGAGACAAATGAACATTAAAAATATTTAAAAAATAATTTCCTAAATATTTTTTTACAGGACATTTTTTTTAAAACAACAACTTACTAAACCCAATAGACCCCTAAGCCCAATGTGCTAGTTTCCTGTGTGATTAATGAAGAGTGCAGAAGAAAGAAACAACTATTTTTTCTTATTGAAGTGAAACAGAACAAAGAAAGCAGTCCATTTCCAAATAAATTTGCAACATAAGAAGCAGCAAATAGCCATCACATCAAGATAAAAGTAATACTTTCCTGTGTCAAGTTGGCTTTAGTAGCAGCCTTCTTTTTGTCTTCACTTTGAAGGTCAATTAGGTTTGATTACATTAAAAAAAGAACAAACGATGAAGAAATAAAGTCAAAAGAAATAATTAATATTTAACAGTAACAGCACATATAATCATACATCAACAGAAGTGCCAATAAGTATATTCTAAGGCGTAAAACATTGACTCTTAGAAGCCTATTCAAGTTTCCCCACATCCAAATCCATCATGCAGACGTGATGCAATCAACCCAAAAAAAATTATTCAAATTGAAGATTTCTAAACAAAAACAAAACAATGTAGCAACATCAAAACAGTGAACAAAAATAAGATATCACCATTTGGGATGTCTCATGGTCTAAAGTTGTATCATCATCTAAGGGGATAAACAACAAGCAAGTTTGAGTTTGACATAACACAAACAACTGAAGCTAAACTAAACGAAGGAAAACAGAGAAGCAAACATAGGTTGCAGACGATGGATACTCACTTAACAGAGATCTGGGTACTGCCATGGGCTGAACTTTATAGATTTGACATCAATCTCTTCGATGGCATCTGAGTTGTCGACGGCGTTCCTGAGGTCACTGTATTTTCCATTGTATTCATACACTTCGATGTCACCCCAAGGGGTGGGACAGATTTCACCTGTGATGTTGAACCATCTTGGGGTGAACTGCTCCCCCAGGGATTCTCTGTGTTTCTTCTCAGCTCTCTGCTTCTCTTCCAAACTGGAAGCAGATACCAAAGAGAATGAAGTTGATCTCATGTTGAAAATGCTTTACAACAAAGCACAAAACAAGGACTGATGGAAGCGACTTGCCTGCTCTTTTCTGAACCTGATTTGGATAAGTCACCATGCTCGAGAGCAAATCGATCGGGTCGCAACCGGGAATCGGAGGGTAGCAAATTTTTGGGGGCGGTATCAAAGCTGTTTATCTTATGGGCAAAATAGGTGTACTGAAACTTATCATTCTGTGGAGTTGCAGCAACTTTCCATACCTAGACAATTTCGTGACAGGAAAGAGTTAACTGCTCATTAGAGGTTCATAGAACTCCAGATACATAACACTGTTGATAAAATGAGAGGTTTAAAGAAAAAAAGGATGAATGTTTCAGCAAAGAAAAACATTTCGGCAATGGACGATAAGTATATCTAATCTATTATTTGAAGTTCTCATGGCAAGCATGTCTACTTTTTACGTCTAATTTTTAGTGCAACAGGAATTTGACTGTTAACCAAAATGCATTTGATTAATCAGCAATAAGGCCAAATGATAGAAGTCATGCCTTCGTACAAGAAAATCATAGGTTTATATTAAGCTGAACATTCTATGCGTGCATTCTCTCATCTCAGTTTGACATTGTTTACATGAAGTTATCAAGAATTAGTGTCCAATATCATAAAAGAAGCATGTTGAGCATTACTTGCAAGGATTTTTGGAACAGAAAGTAGAGAAAGCACATATGTTAACAAATAGTTACCAGTTTACTGATCAACTAATGCTGCTGATCATCACAATAGCAAATATTATGGTCCCATGAATGAGAACTATAACTTGCATGTAACTTGATAATCAACAAATGAAACAGAGAAGATTTTAGCAATTGAAGCTTACCTCCTTGAGTTCGGTACCTGGAATGGGCTCACCATCACTATCACAAGGTTGATAGCTCATTGACTCATTCCATTTTCCAGTCATTAGTATTCTGGGCTCCTCGGCCGCATCATACACATATCCATCCACTTCATACCGACCAGCACTGCACAAATGGACAGGTTTTACAAGTCAAGTGGTAGAATACACATAAGAAACTAGTTAAAGACACCTTTTGCTGGGGTTTCCATGTTTCTATGTACACCACAAATAGATAGATTAGGCTCATTACTGGAAGGCAGCTTTCTTACCATGCTGCCTGTCTTAGCTTCTTATTCTCGTGTAAACAACCAAAAAAGCAATGCATTTCTGCCGATTTGCACATAATAGCTGCTATTCTCAAGCTAACATATCAAGAAAAGAAATATCCACAATAGCATATGAAGCCATCCAAGTCTTGAAGCAGTACATTGTCTTCAACTTTAGGATTAACAATGCTTAAAAAAGAAGAGGAAAATGACAAATAGGTTCATTTTAGTTTAGTACTATGTCAAAATAAAACTTTCGTGCTACTAAAATAATCAAATAGATTATTGTAATTTCATTAATAGAGCAATTAGATTCTTTAAACTTTTTTATTCTTCAACTATCCTTTATAACAGATAAATAGGTCCTTATTATTTGTATAATGGTAGGCTAAATTCTTATAAAGATGATTCAATAACAAAAAAAAAAAACATGAAAATCTAATTGCTATATCGACAAAATTATAGAATCTTTTCAATTAGATTATTGGAGAAATGAGAGACTTTGGCACATAAGACTAAATTAGAACTTGTTATTTATCCAAAAAGAAGATATCCCCAATGTTCTAACTTTTATTTGTATTTTTTTCTTTATTTTTTGATGGATTGATGATTTGAAATAAAATCGCACAAAAAAAATTGTTATTGGATAAGGTTATTTGGACAAGTAAGAAGCTATTGTTACTTGTAAAAATTGTATAGACATCGACTATAATTATAGGATACCCTATCCTTATGAGTTACTGCATATATATTATCCTAGTGAGAGGAAACCAAAACTTTTATTCTTTGTAGAGTAATCATTCGAGTTAGTATTGAATGAGCCTGCATAAAGGTTGATGCAAAAGAAATCAACCATGCAGTCCTTGGATCATGGTCATCAACTAACTTGACATTTCTAGATATATTATGATTAGAAAAAATTGCATATGATCCAGGACAGGTAAATAAACAAATAAATTTACGGTAATTATAAAATGGCATACCCGAACCAACCACAAGGTTGGAAGTATAAAACAACTTTGTCTCCAGTTGTCAAGTTTGACATGATCATCTCTCCTGGTGAATCCACCCAAGTGCGTCCAAATATAAGATTATTAACCTTCGTGGGAGGAGGTACTAGGTCCAAAACTACACCAGCCCTTTTCAATTTTACCCTTGTCCTGCATCAAAGTTTAAAAAAGGTATCATCTTTATTCTATAGCTTAGAAATAATCTCAACGTACACAAACATCCAAGCATTCTTATGGAAAAGTTTAGTTTTAACCTTACAATTGTTGTTATTTATAGCTTTCAATTAAGACAATTATATTACCCATAAGAAACTAGAGCACATAAAAGCCCCTTAATGCTAGAATGTGTACAAAATAACTTGTATATATTATGTACCTTCCCACAGGGTATACTTCGACGGAATTCCCTAGGAATTTGGTTTTCAGTTTGGAGGTAATGTCGTAAACAAAATGCTCATTCTCAGCATGCCCTGCACTCATTGGAGGATGATGACTCACCTGCAATTAAACAAAAATAATCAACTTCTGTGTTGTTAACAGTTATTAAACCCAGCAATACAAGTTATTAAAAAAAGTAATACAGAGAAAAATTCAGATAAGCCCCAAGTCATAAACCTGCTCTGCGATAAATGTGATTCCCTCATGATTGACCATTTCATAGGTCTCTCCAAGAATAGGATTGAATGGCTTCCATGTTCGCTGGTATGCAAAGTAAACAGAAATTGCCCATGAAGCTGAAAAGCAACAGAATCTATCAGAAAAAACCCAATCAAGAATCTACAAGTAATCTAAACATTAACTCACAGGCATAGACCAATCGCAAGTAAGGATCTTCTGTTTCATCAGCCAGGTCCAGGAGATGGCAGTACTCCATTAACTATATACATGCAAAGTAGTTTCTTAGTTCCTCTAAAAATAACTAATGAATAATTAAATAGTATTTCATTTAAACAATGAATCTACCAGACAAAAATATTAAGAAACCCTTTCTATGATAAAGTATTCAGAACAATGAAGAGAGAATGGATATGAACTTTCATAGAAACATTTTAGTAATTGCAACAGAATTTGCAAATACCTTGCACGTGTATCCAGAGTTTGTCAAATTTTATCAATGGACTATACACAATGTCAAGGAGACACATATGACAATTGAGGTTAAGAAGCAACCTTCAATTAACTCCCACCATTCCAAACCATAAAGCAAAAGAAATGGAAAATCTATGGTTGTGATTTTGGACATTCCTAAAAGAAAAATTATCATTGTTCAACAAAACGAAAAATTCAGCAAGGATATGTGAATGTAATAAGAAATCTCAGGGGTAATAGTAGAAAGATGGCATATATCAAGATAATAAATGGAAACAACAAAAACTTGCAGTTGGTATTTTTTTACAGATGTTACGAGTTCAAGCTTTCTTCTCCTTTACTTAAGAAGTAGCTCCCATAGCATGACTTTGATTTGTGAGACAAATATGTAAAAGAAAGGACAACAATGTGCACACCACGCTAGTTTCCTAACCATAGGAAACACCTTTGAAGAATAGTTCATCCATACCTATAACAGCGTTGGTCTTTAGGACAAAGCATGGCAACTGTGCCAAACATTAACCAACAAAGCCTAGTGCATATATGATTTTTTTCAGGTCAAAAAACTAATCACAATAAAAAAACTCGCCTTAAACCTTTGTAGCTCACAGGAACCACACAAAACATCAAGCAGTGTTTTATGACCGTTAAAAAAGCCCCCAGCACCAGAATTAACACACTATTCACGTCTTTAGTTTAGTGCCAGTTCTGAAAGCACTCTAAAGGCTTCATGCATTTAACAATACAGATAAGTGGTACACCAATACTGCAACACAAAGTAAACACAGATTCAGAAAGCAGTAGGAAAGGGAAACAGAGGCTTAAAAATAAAGAAGAAAAATGAGTACAGAAATAAAAAAGCTATCAAGTACCACAATATGGTGATGAAGTACTCTTAAAGAAAGACCTTATAAATTAGAAAACTTTTATTAATATGATGAAAACCACAATAAATGAACCTCTTGCAGAATATCAAGGTTAGGGTTGAGTTGCAACCCTCAAGGTAGTATTTACCTCGGCCATTTTTTGAATCATTGTCATTGGTTCAAATATTATCACCGGAAGGGTGACCATCGACGTAACATCTGCACCTATGTACTTCTGCATCATCTTCCAATACCCATCCCTGTCCTAGAAAGGAGAAGCCCAAGAACCAATTCAGCGCACATAATATATCAGATATCAAGGGGTTCACAAAATGTATGAATGGAATAAAACATAAATAAAACTACCAAAGTTAAACATTAAACATATATGAATGACATGAACATGCCATCAGTGCCCACCATACCTGAAGTTTTTAGCACTTCTTGAAAAATGCAATTTAAACAAATGTTAGAAATAATAAAAGTTTTGATTAACTAACAAGTTTATCAAAAGAATAGACTCTTTTAACATCTACATTTACGTTCATAGAACAATGAGAAGTTCTTGATCTAACTTGCTTTCAACTTATATTTGAAAAATTGGAAAAAATACCATAGGCTAATATCATGGACATTCCAAAGCAATGAATACCATAGGTAATAGTTAAGAATGGAAAAATATTGTGTTATGTTATGTGCAACATAGCTCCTCAATTATCCAAAGTTTAGTACATCTTTTGACTAAGGAAGTTATGATGGACAGTGCATGTTTGGGTTCACAAGATACACCAAGATGGGAGGAGGTGAACTGATTATGCAATTTTTCTTTAACAAAATATAATTAAATATAACAAGAAAAATGTGAAAGTAATAAAGAGATAACATGACAATTTTTAGATGGTTCAACTCAAGCCTAGAATCTACGTCCACCCCCAATCCAACTAGCTTCAAACAATACTTCAAATTACTCTTTTGTCATAATCAGAAGGAGAACTTTGTTACAAAAGAACGTTTTCATGGATTAAGCACAACTAGTAATCCACATTAAACATCCCATAATTAAGCCACTCTTCACATTAAACAACCAAGATAGACTAAAGGAAAAGAACACAAAGTTATAAATCACAATCCAACAATAATTGGATAAATATACAAATAAAGCTTATTAAGAAATTAAGAATGTCATTAAGTAAAACCAAGGGCTTTTGAGATGAAGTTATTTAGATGAAGTTAAAAAATATAAAAATACGTTGATGAAAGAATGCAAATTCTGAACAGTTTGTAAACCCCTTACATGCACTTGGATGATTCCAAAATGACTTTCCTTGTAGCTTATGCAAACTCCTCTCTAGATATAGAAATAACACAAAGAACTTCTCTAGAAGTTTAGAAGTGATTTGAAATTAGCAACAACATATTCTCAAAGTTTGGACACCTATTTATAAACAAAAAAATCCCAAAACACTCCCAGCGACTCTCCCAATGCATATGTCAAAATTCCAATTTTTGATCAAACTAACTGTTATATGAAGCACATGTGACAAGCCAACGTGCATGATAGGACAACATAGGCTAACACCAAGCACATGCGTGCTTACAGGTGGTGCAGCATAATGCAAAGTTAAGGCATGTAGCCTGGCACGAGCATGGACAAGTGTGTGGGGAAGTACAGATTTATTTCCTCAAGTACTGTCCATTAGAATACGTGCATCACAAATTATAAATGAGGTATCGTAATAATTAACTTTAACAAGCTCATTATCTTGATGCATTTTGATGAATCAAGATGAAATTTGTCATGTTATAGGTTAAGTCAATTTAAGCATAACATTCATTTATTAAATTGTAATCGGAAAATTTCTTTCTGATTTCTCAATGTTAATTTGAATATAATGTAAAGTCATAGATTAAAAAGATAGTTAATGGGTTTCACATGTTTCTCATAACCTACACAAATGATATTAATTGAATTTGCTTAATCATGTTGTATACAATTTATCATAAAATCAAATTAGACATGATATGTAAATGGGTGTATATATAAACTCTTAATAATTAAGATAAATATCAAGTAAATCTTTAGCATAAGTCCTAAGGAAATTAGAAAGCCTTTTTCAAAAATTTTGGATTCAAGTGCAATGAAGTTGCTCCATCATCTTTCATGTCTTTGATGTTTTATAGAGATTAAAAAAGTGAATTAACTCTTAAGTCATTCTATAGTAAGTGATCCTCAAATCTATCTTAGATATAATCTATAGAATATACTAAATAAGCCCATAACATCGTCACAACAAACACTTAAAAAGTTAGTTATCGTTAAAATCAAATTTTCCTATTAGACTCATGGGGTTCAACAATGAAGTATTAAAAAAAAGACTATCCACCATTTTGCAATCAATGCATAATATGAATTGTTCAAAACCCAAGCATGCAAGTCTAGATGCAATATGATTTAGAATAACTAAGTAGAGCAATCGCAGACTTACTTGTATCCACATTCACAGCATAAATCAACTAAACAAGCATTCGATTTTAGAAGTCACAACATTAATTAACCATGTTAAGATTAATCTAAATCTGGAATAAAAGATTACAGCAAAAGATCAATCCAATTTTAATCACAAAAACTCCAAATTCTGATGCAGTAAGCTATTGTTTCCATAAACAATCTATCAAAGTAACTCCAACATTGACAAATGCACATGAAATTAAAAACACAACAGTAAACAATGTAGCAGAAAACACTAATGAAGAAATAAGAAGACAAAATAGACGGATTAAATATTCCAAGATATGATGCTCAGAGCAATTCCATACAGAAGACTTCTTTGTAGATTAATTCAATCACCAATTGCAAAAAGATTCATGGAGGCAGCCCAAGGTTAATGTTCATAAAAAATCATAACCTACAAATCTTTACAAAACCTATTGACAGAATTGTCCAATAAGTTGAGAGCTTCCCAAAAGGCCAAACAAACAATAGTTATCTAAATAAAGTCAACTAAAAAAGCAGAATCTAATATTCAAAATCTAAAACTATGGAGTCTGCAACCACAGGCAATTTTTATAAACCTCCCCAAATGATAAATGGAAGACCATAGGTATGAAGTTCTCTATTTGAGAATAACCAGGCAGTTACTGAACCATCCCAAAACGGACTTCCCGAGGTGGTGATTCAGGCCAAAAGCCAGACAATCATCTGAACAAATTATTTTCTGTGGCCTCCATCAAATGGATGGTCGTCCACACCAGTAGGTTTGCCCTAACCATCCCACACGGTTTCTGTAATCAAGATGCATCGACAAGATGGTTATATTATCTCATCTGTCCTTTGCATCTTTGAATCTTTTTTATCTCCAATTCCTTCAATTCTCCCTCGGTGAAAATGCTCACCTTTGATGAGTGTTCCATCCTCTAGTGCTCCAACATCTCAAAGTCAAGGTTCTTGACCTCTTTTGCTAGGACCTAAATTAATTAAAATATTGTCCTTCCTATTCAACAAATGAAATATTTCTGAAATCCTCCTCCATCGATCCCAAATATCTCACTGTAAAGGATTACTATTAAAATTTTGAATTCTCATGATAACCTATGCATAGAAATTAGCAAACTTTGTATAATAGTATCAATACCATCATGAATAATGGTACCAACATCATTAATAGTAACAGCAAATCAATAGATATACTAGCAATGTTAACTGGAAAAATCGGGCTCATCAATCATATATTTTTTGCTCCTATGAGAATCACAACATGGTGTGCAAGTGTAAAGTTGAATAAATAATTAACTCCGTAGTCTTTAGTAATATTCAACACAAAAGAATGATTACATACCCTTTGCACACTCTAAATGAACATGTTCTTCTATCAACCAATTTCTTAAAATTATTAAAAGATGATCTGTCAAGATTTCTTCTCATGAGTCAAAGACTTGTTTCCGCCTATGCAAATCAGCCTTAGATTTATGATGGTCATATGGAAAAACAAGTTTTCCTTGGATTTCTAAAAATAGGCCATGCAAGTGTTGAGCAAAGTTATGTCCATATTCAATAGCTCTAAATGAAATAGGGAAAAAAATGATGTCCAAAAGCAAATTGGCATTTTGACAGATTTATGATATGAAATGGAGATTTTCCTGTCAACTTTTCAATAGAGTTATCATATGCAACATCTCAACAATACCAGGCACTATATCCCATTTGAATTTATTTTCACCCACTGAGCATCCAAATAAATTCTCCAAATACTTACAACTTTTGTTTCAACATCCACTTAGAGGTGGTATGCAGTGGAAAATAGTAACTTTGTTTCCATAAGCTTCCATACCATCTTCTAAAAATAGCTCGTAAACACATATCTTCCTGTAGATATATTAGCAATGCTAACAGAAATATCTCGCTCATCAAGCCTCAGTTTTTATCTCTCCCATGAGCAACACAAGATGGGAGTGTCAGTGGAAAGATGAATAACTTACTAACTCATCAATCTTTAAGATCATTAAACTTTTTATCCTTGGCACACTCCATTCCAACAACCAATTTCTTAAATTTATCAACGAATGGCCTCAGAAGAATTAACAAACCAAAACCTAACTTCATTAAGTAACCAAAGTTTCCTCCTATGCAAATCTGCCTAAAACTTTTTTGGTCACATGGAACAAGTTTTCTATGAATTTCTTGGTATAGATCATGGATATAATGAGCAAAGTTATGTGACACATCCAATAGCTCTCCAAATGCAGTACGTATAAAATTGAGATCCATAAGAAAATTGGCATTTTATCAGCTCATAATCTGAAATGGAGAATTTTATGTCAGCCACTCAATAGAGTTGCCATGAGTAGAATGTTGATGCCAAAAAGGGTCTTTGTTAGGTGTACAGGGGCTAGTCCATGTACGAGCATGGTAATGTTCCCATTGGATTGGTGAACTGTAAATAAAAAAGAGAACAAAGAACAACACACAACAACAATTGGTAACGCAAAAAACCCAAAGTGGAACAAAAATCTCAACTAAAAACAACAGAAAATGTTTCTACTATATCTTTTAGTTATAGAAGTTGTTACAACAATTTTTGAAAAAGGAAAAGGATGAGCTCCAACAAACTTAGGAGGTCGAGTTTGTCGCTAGTGGAACCTGAAATTTCTTGCATACTAAGCACAAAAACCACAATGCAAATAATGCAAAGCCTTAGAAAGTGTGGTTTACATTGGCTAGAAATGAGTTTATACAAGGGAAAAAAGGGATAATGTGATTTGTCAAGTAGATTTGACAAGTAATTGGACAAGTGACAATCTTGGATTAGCTAAAGAAGCAATGTATTAGTCAAAATTCTATCAACACTAAGTATTTTGTACTTGTGATTCTAAAGATATACGAAGGTAGCAATAAGATAATTACATTGGAGAAACTAAGCAAAGCACTTGGTTAAGGGTAGCATTTTAGTCATTCTAGGAATAAACATGAACAAACTTACTAGAGGGCAACCAAAGCTCAGGTCTAAGCATAGTGATATGGTCTAGACATTAAGACTAGAACAGAGAAGAAAGCCAAACTCGACAGAAGGAGAGAGGCCTTAGCAATAGAATGGACAAGCAGGTTAGTCTCATTTTGATGGTTGTCTTGGTAGTACAATTGAGCAAACTAACATTATTAAAAGAGAACCAGGTCACTGACACCACTAGAAATAAGGACACAAGAATGACATGCATCAGGAAACAATAAGAGAGCAAATAATTAGTTAACAAAAATTTCCCATTTTGATGGATGTGGGTGCAAACATTTAAGTGGATACACCAAAATAAAACTATCTCAATTATTATTCCTAAGAAAGGATTAGGAGGAGAAAATTGAGGTTCACTACCCTTAATCAAAGAAAACTTTGTAGTAATGAAACTTTCAAAACTCTAGCAATGAATCTTAGCTTGATGGGAAAGGACCTTGTCGATAAATAGCCAACAAAGAAGAAAAGGTCTCCCACTCTAATGCAAGTGGTTGCCAACCACCAAAGTAACAATTAGCTATGCTCCAAAGAAGCACCCGCCATCGCTAATGATGTGGGGACCAAGAAAGGTAGATTAATGAAGGAAAGATTGGTGGCACAACAACCACAAGACAAAGGGATTCCATTTGCATGCCATCTAGCTCATGAGGGAAGAGAAGGCCAAAGATGAAAAGGCCTAAGGATTATGTCCTCCAAATGGGTAGAGAATAAGGAGCTATCTCCACCCAATAAGAACTCCTAAACAAGATCTGCACCCAAGAGGAAGGGATGTAGGCCCTAGATTTGGAGGCCCTACCCATTAATGTGGCTAATGAATTGTCAAAGCAAGGCACCCTGCCTAACAACTATGTAATGGAAGGCAACAAAACAAGACTCTTCCCCAAGGTTCACTCACCATATGGGGAACAACCTTCCAAGGGTGCCATGCAAAACAAGGTGCAAGTTCTCCAACAATTGATTACTAAGTGACATGGACAAACAAAGGGCAACCTAGCCAAGCCAAAGAAGATGCTCGATGAAGAGAACCAAGCCATGTAGTAAGCCTACAAGGCACTAGCTAAGTGGAGAACTTGGTCAATGTGCCTGGCTCCAATAAGGAATGAAGACCAAAGGGGCATAACTTAATAGCCATTTGTGACTAAGGCAAGGAGATGAATGCCAAAATGCTAAGGCAACTAGCCAAAACTAAGGCAGGCTACAATGTGTAGAAGATCAGACTAATCCATAGGTGATTGCTTATGCAAGGTCAAAATAGGAGAATACTAGATGGTTAGTAGTCATGATCAAGTGAATGCCACACTAGAAAACTATCAAACAAAACTAGAGAGGAGGCTCAAGCAAAGAAGCTTAGGTTTTTGAGAAGTAGTGCCTTTGAGGCCAATGTTGCCAATGGGAGGCTTCATCTGGTTGGAGAGCATTGGAAAGAATAGCCAAGGCTATAGAAGGATGACACCAAGAGGCGGTCAAAGCAACCAATATAGAAGTAAAGAACTTAGTCAATGTGCCTGCCTTCATAAGGAATGGAAACCAACTTAATAGCCACTTGTAACCAAGACAAGGAGATGAAAAACAAAATGCTGAGGCAACTAACCACAATTAAGGCATGCTACAAGATGTTGAAGATTGGACTAATCTATAGGTGATTACCTATGCAAGGCCAAAGGAAAACACTAGGTGGTTAGTAGCACTAGTCAAGTGAATACCACATTGGGAAAACTATTGTCCAATGCTAAAAAGGAAGCTCAAGAGAAGAATCTTAGATTTGAGGAGAAATGCCTTTGGGACGATGTTGCCAATGGGAGGCTTCATCTGATTGAAGAGCTTTGGAAAGGATGGCCACTACTATGGAAGGATGACACCAAGAGAAGTCAAAGCAACTAGTAATATAATTACCCTAACAGTGGAGAGGCTGCATGAAAAAGGGTTTTCATATGTCAAAACCTCTGCAAAGGGCATTAAAGACATGCTTAAGGTGCCCTTGGCCAAGGACTTGTCATAGAAGTTGGGAAGATGATCCATGGGAGGCTTCATCTGATTGAAGAACTTTGGCAAGGATAGCCAAGGCTATAGAAGGATGACACCATCCCAGAAGTTAGGGCTGATCCATAAGAAGATTTTGTGCCTACACAAGAAACAATAGGCCAACCAAGGCAAAGAGATTAACAAATAACAAAGGCCCCAACTAAACACTAAGATAAGGTTCCTTTCCCTCTGTCCTTTTTTTTTACACAAATTCCTATGAATTGTACAAGACTAAATTAAAAGAATTAAGAAAAATGTTGTTTAGTTTTAAAATTAATTAAAGATTTGATTTGAGCAAAACAATTTAGGTGGCAAGGTTTGGGACTGATTTAGACACAAATAGTACATACAAAAAAGACCAGGTCGGCCCAAGAATCGAACAAATTAATTGTCAACATAATGACTGATTTAAGAGTATTAAATGAGAGCATGAGAAACAAAGGGAGACAAGATCACAACATTGGATTGAATCAAACAATCAAGAAAAGAAATAACAATAAGGATATAAACAATGCAATGAATTCGCCATTTTACTTTTTGTAATCTTCTACCCAAAAATTCTCAACAACTCTAATGATTTCCCAACCTCCAAAAAACTCTTCAACCAACAACAACAGCGTCTTCTAAGATTATTGAACATGATGCGACCTTTCTCAACCAAAAGCTACCAATCTATGTACTCTTTAGAGATGACTTATAACAATGGAGGACTTTTCAAGACACGAGGATAGAAATACATATGGTAGGTATACATGCTACAATGGAAGGAGGGCATTTCTTGGTCCCTTGGCTTTCCTTGGACAATGGGATGAAGCTTTCTTTTGAAGAGCGCTAGGAGCACATCTTCCACTTCTACGGCCTAGTTCCCACCTAAATCATGACCAATTCAATGGTCGTCATTAAGGAGTTAGTGTCGTTCCTTCACAAGCATAAACAAAGCTAGCACTTAAACATCTTTAGGAAGCACTTCCGTTGGGCCAACATTCCTTAATTTGAAGGCAACATCATCCTCAAAGCCAAAGCCATTTAGGCGTCAACATCCATATCGTCATGGTGCATAGAGTTCTTTAGGGTCTCCTTCCAAAAGCAAGTAAAAAACAAGCCTAAAGGGAAGATAACTAGACAAATGCTAGAAAATGGAGTGGGACAAGAGACACCAGAGGGCCAACTACTAACCAACTAAGATGCTTCACCATTGACTTTAGCATGCAACTACGGAAGAGAAAACGCTAATCCACACTGATAGAGCTTGGCTAATAGGCAAGAGAAGTGGTGGAAACCATCAAAGCAGACAAAGGAAGAAAGCTAAGAAGAAACCTGCTCAAGCTAATAAGAGGCTGAGACATCAGACTCTTGCCAAGAGCCTTTGGAAGCCATCCCATTGAGCATTATCCTGATTCCACGACCACTATCCTGATTCCACAAACTCACATAAATGGGACTAGCAGGGTGGTTGAGCCCCAGCTGCCACCATCACTAAGGCTTACACTACTAATGTTGGATGGTTACCTCAACTTAGCAAAGGCATAAAGGAAAGGAGGCAAGCCCAACAACAATAAGCCACAACAAGCTCAATTCTAGATCTAGAGGGGAAAGCAAAGCTTTACGACACAAGGGCTCCAATGGGGAAAGAGACTGCTCACCTCGGCATCAAGCTCTTCTGCCTTTACAGCTGTAAGGGGCCATTGTTCGTGTGAGGAAACCAGGAATTTTATGTCCAAATTGTGACAAGAAATTTTGTTTAGGGGCTAACAACTCTTATGATTCAAAGGTGCTAAAGCAAAACTTTGTCTCCTCTACCAAGAGGGCTTCGACGCTACAAAAGGAACCTCAATTAAAGGGGTCTGTGGCATTGTGGTCTTTTCAAAACACTTGAGTTGTGGTGTTGGTATATGAGGAGATGGAGAAGCTAGCCGCCACACCACTTGCCAATAAGTGAGCCTAGGAGATTCGAGAACTCCAAAACAAAGTGATCACCATAGAAGAGCGTGTTGAGAAATTTGAGGTAGAGTGGTACCTAACAGTGAGGCAGACCCCAATAGCGAGTATTGAAGTTGATTGAATAGAAAAGAGGTCCAAAAGGCCAAAGAGAAACAAGAGGTTGCAAAGGAAGATACCAAGCAACTAACTTATCAAGTAGTCGCCCTCCAAGCTATGAACAACGAGCTCAAGGTCGTTGCCAAGAATTTCAAGAAGGGACTAGATGCTCTGGAAGCTCGCGGAGCAAAGAAGGCAGTCGAATGATACAAAAAGTCCAAGGAGTTTGCCAATTTGCACTTCTAAACCATCCAAGCCTACTAGGAACAAGCTACCTCCCTATTAAAGCTGAAAGGGTAAGTCATCAAACTAAGACTTGAGTGATATTGATCTGATCAAGGCTTTAAGCCTATTGACCAATGTCATTCATCCAAAACCTTGCCTTAAGCCTGTTGAGGAATAGATCATCCAATATTTGGCCACTATGGACAATTCCCAAGATGTTGAAGGTGAGGAAGAGACTCCAACGATGACAAGGCTACCAAAAGATTTTGAGAGGCAGACAAAGTTTGACCAAGCAAAACTATTCAAAAAACTTGTAACATTTATTTTCAACCTTTATGTATACAAATAGTAAACAATTAAGAAAGGAAATATGTTTGATTGTTCTTTTTGTTGTTTTTCGAACTTTGCACATGGAGTGAATGTCTGAACATTGATCCTTTGTCATCATGAAAGTGGGTAAGCTTGTAGAACTTGGAAAAATTCATTAGAAACCTTGGCCGGTTAGGGGATTTGCCCAATCAGTCCAAGATAGAATAAAAGAGAGCACTTAACTTAAGGGGCCAAGCGACAAAACTACTTTACCTGAGCTTAGTTGCAGACATTATCCCAACAAAAGGAATGCCCTTTTTACATAAACAGGTAAAATGAGAGAGTTTAGACAAGAAATAAGCTAATCTAATACAAGTTAGGGTCAAGATCAACTTAAAGTCATAACTTTTGGTCTAAGTTTAACTGAATTATAAGTTCAATCCACCTTGATGTCTTTACTATCAAGCTGACTCAATCTAGTCAATCAAAATTAAAGATGAGATCTTCAGCCAAGGGCATTTAGAAAACATTGCTAGTCTAGGAATGAGGAGTTAACGCTCAAAAAGTATAGTGGTTTGACCATGAGACTTAGCTAAGATAAGTAGGCCAAAGAGCTAGGTCCTTCAACCTTAAGCAAAAGTCAATGCATGGGCAAGCATGGCATTGCAAGGGCGTATGACAGAGGTCAACAATCCCCAATGTTAGCCCTAAGGAAGGTTAGGCAAGATCCTATTGCATTACTTTGTTTAGCAAAGTAGCAATGGTGATATGGCACCCAATCCTTATCCACCTAGTCGTGGATTGACCAATACTCAAGGAATGAAACCTATTAACCTGATCGATATACTTAGCCTGATAGAGTAGGTGCAAAGGGGCTTGCAGCATGTGCATCAAATTGGGGAGATCGACCAGGCAAGCCTTGGCTGATGAGTAGTTTAGTTATAAGAAAATTAAGCGAAAATGGTTACCAAGTGAAGTTTAAGAAGAAAGAAAAAACCCTTGTAGAACCTATGAAGGTTATCTCAAGTCCAAGCATCCACCAAGGTCTCACTAAGAGGAAGTCAATTGATATGCATTCAAACACATTAGCACCTCAATAATGAATGGGCCTTTCCACGTCTACTAAATTTTATCGACTCCAACCATTCCATAGATGGTCTAAGTCCTACACAAAAGTAGGTCATTGAGTGCAAATTCTTAAAAGAATTATGTGTATGATAAAACCTCTCGACCTATAAGATAATGATAACTTTTAAGGGGACAACTTCTAGTCTAATCTCCCAGATAAATTCGAGATCCAATAAGCAAGGTTCAAAGTTCTTGGCATCCCTAGACAATTAGTTAATCTTCTAGAAAGTTGGCTACTGCTTTAAATCTACGAAGAGAACTTTGTCTTGATGAGGAAGGCCTTAATGTTGTACAAGAGAGAATGACATATGACCAATTGTTGTGGTAAGTGCGGTGCGAAACACCCAAATGAAACTGAACATCTCATCTACCTGTCTTGACTTCTCATTCAATCAAGTGCAAAGTATATCTAAGATTCATTGGTTGCTTACTTTAACATGACTATTTAAGAATAGATCATACAATAAGTATATGTGAGGGCTACTACAAGCTTTTAACAAAAATTTCTAACCTTAACATTATCGAACAGCCAACAATTATCTACGATGATTGCCAATTTGAGACCATATCTATACACAAGGTCAAAACAAAGAAATTTTAGTACCAAGAGAACATTCATAGGGGCAATTTTGCCTCGATCCACATGATACAGTCAACCAAGAACAAGGAAAAATCACTGGACAGGGCATGCCTTTGGCAATAGACCAATAAAGTGCACCTTCAGAGAACAAACAACTAGGAAACATTGATGTCAATTAGTATGACAACAAACTAGTATAACACTAGGGCATGTAGCTAACATGCAATGCACTTGCCCACAAATTCCTTAGCATTGTACCTAGTTATGGGCCAATAATAACTTTGGCAAATGATCTGAGTAGCAAACATACTTTGGTGTGGATTCTTCCATGTTCAACTTTGTGGATCTAGCACAAGACTTGTTGGGCCTCGTTGTGCCAAAGGCACCTGATAATACAGCTGGTTGTCAATCAACAAGCAGTGCATGACTCTTCATCAAAACTGACCTGCAATTTTGGATAAGGGATATAATTGTTACTCAGAAATCTTAGTTGATCATCCAACCAGGACAATGCTGGCAGGATGATCACTGCCTACAGAAGGAACAGGACATCTCAGCCAGCTCCTCGATTGAGTCCCACAGCTCTCGGCCATTAATTACCTGCCTAGCCATCCTCCATACAAACTAACCTGCACTAGCCACATGGCACCTTAAAGGATAGGAGGCAATTGTCTCCTAAAAGTGAAATAAAGAGTACCAAGGCAGCCATTTTCTTGGTCAATTCTAGATATTCTAAATATATTGAGGTAAAGGCATATCATGAATAACCTTGATCTTTTCAAAAGTCACCTCTATCACTATGCCTGAGCAAAGTTATCCCAAGATCTTTACAAAAAATATATAAAAGGTGCACTTGGCCACACTAAGTCCTGAGCATCTACAAAGTTTTGGCCAAGTCTTGTAGCTGTTGCTTCAAGAATGAGCTCTTTACCAGGATGTCCTCAATGTAAGCCTCCAAGTTCTTCCTTTTTGGATGTAGAAGATCACATCGATCACTTTTTGGCATATGACATCTTCATTTTTCAAGCCAAAAGACATCATTTTATGACAAAAATAGCCAAAATCAATATCAAAAAAAGCTTTTCCTTTAATTTGATTTGGCCATGTGAATCTTGTGATAGTCAAAGAAGGAATCCAAAAATCTCATGGTGAGATACCTAAATGTGGAGTCAATCAAAGCATCAATTTTGACAAAGGATAACAATCCTTCGGGTAGATTGACTAATGAAGTCAATACAAAGCTACCATTGTTTGTTGTTCTTCTTGACTAGGATGTTATTAACCAACCAGTCAAAGTATTGGATTTCTCAGATGAACACCTCCTAGAGCAACTCGATCACTTCAACCAACTTTGTTTCCAATCTCTCGACACAAAACATCTGCTTTTTCTATTTGACTTGCTGAGTCCTCAACTAGACATTCAACTAGTGCTTAGCAACAACTTATTTATGCTAGGAATTTCATGAATAGAAAAAACAAACACATCAAAAATCAAAATAGCACCACTCAATCGCTTCTAAATCTCCTCATACAATCACCATTCCAACCCTTGTTAAAAACTTGAGGTACGCATCGAAGAGTTAGACAATGACACAAAAATAGTCTAGAGATGGTCTCAAAAGGATGAAGGTGTGGGCAAACTCGATGTAGATCGTAGTAAAGTTGATCATATGTAGTCCTTGCTTGATCCCTTTGCAAAAAGCAAGATGAAAAGCAATGGTCCCTTTGGAGAGAAGGCTCTTGCTTAAGAACCCAAACTACTACCTTCTTAGAGGAGCCAACCAATCTTCCATATCAACCTCTCCCTAAGCCATCGAGTTTTTAGACGATGAAGCCTCCCCTCTAGGATCACCCAAAGCCATAGAGTTTAAACATCAATGCTCAGTCACCTACTAGAGTCCTAGAGTAGTCAACATTCCAATGGTTGCCAAGAACTCGAGACACACATGGAAGGGTGAGACAATAATACAAAAGTGGTTCAAGGATGGTCTCTCAAGGATGGCATAGTGGGCAAACTCAATGCTGATCACAATGGAAGCCAATCTTCTGTATTTCTTGCTTGACCCCTTTGTAGAGAGTGAGGGGAAAAGTAACTATCCCTTTGGGGAGGAGACTCTTGCCTAAGAACAAAAATAATTGTCCTCTTGGAGTCTACCGATCGAGTTCTAAATTTGTTTGTTCAAAACAATAAATAAATAAAATATCATAAAACGATCCATGTCGCCATGTCGACTATAACACGTTAGATGTGAGAATTTGTTATCACGATTGTCATTGCACAAATTTCCTCAAGATGACAAATCTTTTGGTTGAAAGGATGTTGCGATTAACTCCTCAAGCTGGCATATTATGCAACCTATAGAACCGACATTAAATTGCAGGAGGGTGGAGCATGGAGAAACCAAATTAGACTAGTGTATCAAAGGATTCTACTGAGCAAACAACTGAATGATAGCCAAATTCCTGACTGACTGGTTTTGTGCATGCCCCTAATGTTGTGCTCAGCTATAGATTTTAAGGATGGATAAATCATCCCAACAAAGCTAATCAAAGCAAATAGCAACGAAACTTGGGAGTCAGTATTATGATAATCTATGAAGGAACTCTAAAGGTGCTTTGGGTAGAAAGTTTTAGCTTTGGGATTAAGCCTATGAGCTTAAATAGCAAGAATATTTGTCACCAATGTGCACATTAGTTTAAACTCTTGTATGCTTAGAGAGTTATGGGTTTTTTATAATAAAATTTAGTAGAACTTTTCTTATATTTTCCTACATATTTTCTTTATGTTGTTCCTTGTTCTATCAGTCTTAGTTTTTCTTGTTTGACGAGAAAGAGGGACAACCCAAATTGCTTTCTCTACTACAACCACTCCCTCAATCAAAATAGATATCATATTTCAGTATCAAAACATAAATCTTGCTTATGTGGGAATCTAAGGTCTTAGTAGTCCATCAATTCATCTTTGTGTTAGAGAATTGGAAGGATAGAGATTGCAATATTTTATTAAACAAAAAAAAAGTAGAAGAATTGTTGAGGTAGAAGAATTGTTGAGGTAGATAATCTCAGCATGTGAGATGAGATAGCTTAAAAAGGCAAACCAATTATATCTTTGAATCAATAAATTGCTTTTCTTATAAAATATAATCCCGTAAAGATGGTGATGCAAAAGGAGCAGGTGATGACTTATGTTTGAGATTGATTCCAAACGATAATAGTTTGAAATGGCAAAGAGGGAAGACAATGACAAGGGACAAAGGAAAGAACATTTGATTAATGATAGGAGCCAAAACTATCTCACAAATCTAATTAGCTACAGCAAATCAAATCCTATTAAGCTCAAGAGGATAAAAGGGATAGAGGTTTCAAAAAATTTAATAAGGAAAAGTCCATTAGGAGAAGTACTTCAATTCATTTTTTCAATCAAATTCTTTGTTATACTATCGATGCAAGTGATAGGGTCATTTCAAGTCAACATATTGGGTACTACATCTAAAAATGAGGAAGAAAGAAAGAAAGACAAAGGAATGATTTGCTATAGATCATGGTTTGTGACTCATTAAAATACAAGAAAACAAGTTTGCCCATGCTATCTTTGATGCTTAATGTCAGAGTAACTTGGTTATTGCAAGATTGATGGAGAGACTTGGTTTGGAATTGATGTCATATCCACATCCATACACAATAGAAAGGCACAATAGATCAATTTGCATAATAAGCGAGTTGCCAAGTTCACCACCATAGAAGTTGGAAGGATGGGTCGAAAGGTTCATTACCAGCTACAAAAAATTTTAACTTCATTTCACTTCAAAGTTGTCTACCTCGATGATTCTACTAGTGACAATCCACAAAGCTCAACTCTCAACACCATGTCCACGAACAGCTCTATCAAGAATCGGCCTCACTCACTGGTGGCTCTCGTTCCTCTCTATCGAGATCCTTCTAGCCATCAAATTCCCACTCTCTATCTCACTTTCAATCCTAGTCATAATCATTGAGCTTGTCCTCTTCACCTAAGAAGAGATCACGAAGTCTTTCTCCTCCACCTTAGAGAAGTCTAGGGCTCATGGGCAATGGCCTTCGCTAAGCTGTGGTTTGGGGTCTATCTCCCTTCTAAGATGGGGGCCTTGCTCAACCTAACAGGTCATTCACAGAGGTGTTAAGCAGCAGTCCGAAGCCCTTTCCATGCAAATTAAGCCACTTTCTCATTGCTGAGGGGAGAAAACAGTTGTCTTCTCGAAAGAGAAATTGGCTAAAATGATGTCTCCCTTGAAATTTTCCCTGGTGGGTAAGTTTTCTCATTGTAAGCCGCACATGGAAACAATTCACACAATATTTCAAGTCATCAATTTTCAATCTTCTACCGCGTTAAGGTTGTTAGACCCTAGACATATCGAATCATCTTAGATGCTACACAAAGAAGTTATGGATGATACTTGATTATCTTATAAGGGTTTTCAAATGGACATAGGATTTTAAGCTTAATGAAGAATCATCTTATGCACCTATCTAAGTTTCCTTCGAACATTTACCAATTCATTTTTTGGAAAGACTACTTTGTTTTCAATTACAAGTGCTATTGTTGTCCCATGGAATATAGATTCGGCTACTACAAATCTATCGAGACCAAATGTAGCAAGGATGTGCGTGGATTTGGATCTTTCCAAACCTCTGGTAAAATGTCTTATGATAACCTTCCGGAATTCTGTTCAAATTGCTGCAACCAAGGACACTCAAATAGGAATTGCAAGTCAGTTAAGAACTCTTAGCAACTACCAAAAGGAATGAGGAATCAACCAAGGGCATTGTATACGACTGCTTTTCAAAGGTCGGAAATCATGGAAAAGAAGGATATGGAGCAATGGTTTGATAGACAGAAATAAACTGAAAATGCAAAAAAGCAGAAACAATGGAGAAAAACTAAAGCCAAGAACTATGGAATCTGCAAATAACAATGCTTTTAGCCAAGGAGAGGACCAAGTTAAAGAAAGGAAGAGAATTGAAATAAGACAATAAGTGGAAGAACCATTAGAGAGAAATGAATCAAAATAAAAACCAAAATAGATTTGAGAAAATAGCAGATGATTCAATGATCTATTTGTTTGCAAAAGAGTAGAGGAAGAAGGAATCAATGAATTAGATTCAACCTTGCTACCAATCATAGTTGCTTCCAAAGATCTCAACATAGAAGCATTGAAAGAATTTAGTGAATCTATAAGAAGTAGGCTAACCAAAAGATGGACAAAACTGGATAATGAAGGGTTTATTTTACATTTACATCAAGGAAATCTACTAACACAAGGTACAAAATCAGGAGGCCAACCAAAATAACTACACATCAAAGCTGCCAAAGCTAACATAGATTCTACAATTAACACCAATCATGGTTAAAGTTTTATATTGGAACATTTGAGGTGGAGAAAGAAAAGCCTCGACACATAATTTAAAACTTGCTTGTGCTATGTAATTATTAGCCCTTTTTGAACCCATGGTTGATGCTAAACATCTAGAAAGATCACTTCAAAGGTTGTCCTTTGAGCATTGCATATTAAATTGCAACAATAAAATTTGGCTAATATGGTGATCATTCCTTCAATTAAATATTGTTTTGGACTCTAAAAAGTTGCTTTATATACTAATCACCAATGAATGATGGCTAGGAGCAACTGTTGTCTCATCTGTGTATGCAAAATGCACCAAAATTGAAAAGACAAATTTGTGGAATGAGTTGAACAACATTGCTTAAGCTAACAATCTTCCTTAGATCACTAGAGGTGACTTTAATGTAATTTTTCCTACTATTGAGTATTTAGGAGTGACCACACAAGATTTTGGGGCCATTTCAAATATTAACAAAACTATTTTCAATTGTAGTTTTAAAAACCTTCCATTCACTGATAGCTCTTATACCTGGTATGGGACTAGATATGGAATCATGGTATGAAAGTAGCTTGATAAAATAATTGCAAATCAACAATGGTTGGAAAACTTCTCAAAACTCTATTGCATTTTACTTAAATAGATCTACATCTGATCATAATCTTCTGTTGTTGCAATTTTATTATTTGAAATCAATAGTAGTTAAAAAAGGTCTTTAAATTTTAGAATATGTGGATCTAGTATCTGTCTTTCATGGAAATTGGCTACAGAATGATTCAAATTAACAAGACTTAAGAGTTATCTAAAAGAATAGAATAGAAAGCAATTTGGCAAAGCTTTTCCTTCAATTAAACAAGCTGAGAATTTGATTCAAGAGAAGCAATGTAAATATAACTTATTACAAAGGAATGAAGCAAGAATGGAGCGAATTGCAGGCTTAAGGCTTCTTCTTAGCCTCTAGAAGGCTTAAGCAAAGGTATTTTTGTCTCCTTTTTTATTTAACTTGGCCACTAAAGCCCTTAGCCGAGGTTTAAAGGACTATGTGATGAAAGGAAGGCTAAAACCATACGCTTTGCCTAGGGGCTGTATCTCAATTTCTCATTTATCTTATGTTGATAGCATTTTTATATCCACTAAAGGAGATAAGAAAACAATGGCCTGTAATGAATTTCTTGAAGGACTTCCAAAGTGGGTCATGAATGAATTGCCTCAAAAACTTCTTTATTAGCTTAAAAAAACTAGAAATCTGCTCTCAAGTCAAGCAAGTGAAGTGACAAAACAGTTTTAGCTATAAGCCTTTCCCCTTCCTATATCTAGGTTGTAATCTCTTTAAAGAAAAAAAAGTAAGAAAAGGAACTTCCAACCTATTGCAAACAATTTAATTGCTAAGATAGTAGATTGGAAAAAGAATTTTCTTTCACAAAGAGAAAGATTAATCTTACTCAAACATGAGCTTGCTTCAATCCTAATTCACTTTTGTTGTTATGAAATCAATAAATTATGACCAATTTCTTTTGGGGTGATAGTGAAATGGGAGCAAAAGGCATTGGACAACTAGAAATAAATTTGTCAAACTATCGAAGAGGATAGATTATGACTAAAATCTCTTAAAGATATATGGGAAGCCTTCTATTGCAAACTCTGTTAAAAATTTTAAACAATAAAAACTTTATGGAATACATTTATGAGATTTAAATATAAAAATAAAATATATTATAGTCTCTCGAGTATCCAGAATAGCATACTCTCATTTAAAAATGCAATAGAGAAATACATAAAAAAATGGATGAGACCAACACTCATGTTTGAACTCTAACTAGTAATGGTAATTTCAGCACAGCTTTAACTTGAGAAGTAATTAAAGACAAAAAAGTTACTTTATTCTCCAAAAAATAAATATGGAATACTAGGCTTCCTATTAAGATATCTATATATATGTGAAAATTACTTATTTTATTATTATAGGACATCAGTTTTGGATTTCAGCTACCTTCCAGATGCTATTTTTGTTCAAAAATTAAAACACTTAAGTCGTGTTTGTGGAGCAAAGGGCGACTCAATTTGTCTGGGATTTTTTCTTGAAATGCTTGGAACTCCCTTATGCCATTCAAGAAGTATCATACAAAGAATATAACATTGGTGCAAATATGGCTCACAAAGTTTAGCTTATGGTGAGGTACTTAAAATTCTACTTACTCTTATTAAAAATGATGAAAAAATGAAAATCAAACCTTTTATGATGGAAAGGTGTCAATGTCTTCACCTTGATGGGTTAGTAGCAAAATACGATGACTTTTACGGAAAGTCATCGACACCTATCCTTTTGTTCAAAGGACAAAGGAATATTATATTTTACTTAAATGCGGCATTGCAACTAACCTTATCAAAAGGAAAATTATCACACAGATCATTATGGTTTGGACTCCCCCCCCCCTCAAATGAAGTATGTGAAACCAAATGTGAACAATTTGTCAATTGGTAATCTTAGACTGACAAGAAACAAGAGAGTTATATATGATTCCTAGGAGAATATCTTAGCTATTTTCTCAACTTATTTGACGATAAGAACTAATCTTGAAACAAAAGCTATGACACTTCTTAAGGGTCAATAGATGTGCTTAAAAGAAGCTGACAAATGTCTTGATTCAGAACAACTCCAAAGTCATAGAACAAATAGTAGAAGGCATTGTGATTGTCTCATGAAGGGTCTTAGACAAATAAAAAAAAAATGCAAAAATAAGAAATATTCCATCTCTCACATATATAGAAAAGTAAATGCTATTACTAATGCCTTTGCACAACTTTCAAACTCAACATAAAATAGAATTAAGTTGGCTTCTAAGACATAAAAGGTTTAATGCTATCGGATAAAGTGCATATGCATTACATTATGTTACTTAACAAATGCAACTAAAAGGGTAATTTATTTTTTTATTTTCTTTATTTTGATTTTGGTTCATCAAAGCTACTTATTGTATCTTTTACAGCAACTTCAATGAAAAACTAATATAAAAAAAAAGCTCACCACCATGGAAGCTAGATAAGCATTACAACTAATAACAATAAGTTGAAGTTGTTCACTTGGAAACACCACATTTGGTGAAAATGGATTATGATCAAACCATTGTTTTTCCGTTAAAGAAGATGCCTTTTGGGTAGATGGCACAACACACTAGAAGGTGGATGCCATAAAAAGAGACAAAGATGTAGTTGACACATCTTCCATAGTTGCAAGCATGATGACTCACAAGATCATATCAGATCTGATTATAAAGAAAAAGAATTAAAAACAACCTCAAGAAGACCCTAAAAAAAGAAAATACAACTAATAGACTATTTTTAACCCTTATGCAATTAGAATTTGTCAAATCACTGAACTAGAAAGCTATAAAGCTTAATCTCAATCTAATTGATCGAGCAACATGCCTAGACAATCTAATCAGGTGGTCTAGACAAACAATCTAATTGACCCTCCGATTATGCAATTAGATGGTTCATGAGTGAAAAAGAGAAATCCAAAGCAATGTTTTAAAGCAAACAACTTGGATATTGTTAGATATTCAAATCAAGATTTTAGAAGCAAATTCTATGAATAAATCTAAATCTAATCAAAGAGGATTATATTAAATTTGAAAAAGTTACTATTTTTTATGGAACTTGCTTCTTTTCAAATTTGTAAAAGGCTTCTTACAACATTAAAATAGTCATTAAGAAAACGGTAGATCATTTCGTCAATACTAAGGTTGAGGGATCTTAAGAACTAGAATTTTGAGAATCTAAGACGAATTTCGAAAGCTACTTTTAAGAGTTCAAGTTCTGGTCTTGGAATTGGGCTGAAGAGCTTGAAGGGGCAAGCGTTTTTGCCATTAACGTGCATGCTAACCTCAACAATATATTCATGAGAATCATTGTGGATTTTTCTCAACAAAATTTTATTGGAGTTTTAAAGCATTTTGATGTTTATTTTCTTGATGTTGTTACTGATGTTATCTACCATAGTTTTTTGTTTCTTGCATGGGAGGAAATTGCAACATCCCAACTTGATTTTTTCATTACAACCCCTCTGATAAAGATACACATCACTCCATCAATGGTTGAGTTTAATTTAAATGCAAAATGGACTATGGAAGGGTAGCTCCAACACAACTAATGAAGAAACTATGCTTAGGCATTGTCATAACAAATACATCTGACATACCTTATATATCTCACTATAATTGATTTCAACTACCTATCTTCAGAATCCAGATCAAATCTTAAGGTGATAAAAAATATCAAGCTAAACTTTATTAAGTTATTATCTTTCCTATGTTGTTGAAACTCCAAGCTAAGCATCATAAGACAATTTTTCTTTTGTTTCATGTCACAAATCTCACAAAAAATCACTATTGCATCAACTTTGGGATGACCATAGTGTTAGAAAATTCATGATATATGTATTAATTTTCCCCAGTATAAGATATGCATGATCAAACAACAAACTACTAAAGTCAAAGCAGATTTATTCTCATGTGGCAACCAACATGAAATCAATGTAAAGCTCATACTTAAAATATGTGAAAAAATTAAAAATTTTATGGAATAAAATCCTATTAAAAGGTAGACAATAGCAAGAACACAGTATATCCATTAAGTAACAAAGACACATTATCCATATTTGTGGTATGCAACATTAATGACATTTACAAACAAACCAACAAGCTTGAAACCGTTTGGTTTAATTTGCCCTATTACTATAACTTTGCATCTACATACATTACAAGCTAAACCTTTTGAAGACTTAGTCAAACTGAATTGAAATGGCAATCACATAACAAAAAAAAATGAGAAAAAAAAGCTGCAAATAAAGCTAAAATCACCAGATTACAAAAAGGGGTAAAATTGCAAAATAAATGGTTACTTTCACTATAAAAGATAACCATTGAATCAATCATTAAATGCTTCAAAATGTTGTCCAATTTCTGCAGTAAAGGCAGATCCACAAGGAAAGGATTACATGATAATAAAAATGAAAGAAGCACCTCTTTCTTCCATCTTCCTCTTTCTGCTTCAGCCTCTGCATCCTCTGTGCCTCCTTCAGGGTTAATAACTTCAAGTCCTTCATATCCCAGCAACCTAGAACAAGAAGAACACATATGGCTACAAATATGATATTTCTAATTCTCACTACAACTATTCATTCAAGAAATTGTTGTCACATTCATCATTACAAGAGTAGGAATCAACCAACTTCAATAATAATAAGAAAATTGGCAAAAAAAAAAAAAAAGCCACCAATAAAGCAAAATTGAGGTAACAAAAAAACCCATTTTCCTTTTAGTCTTCTATCTTGTTATTGAAGTTACCAGAACATAAATTGCCAATGAAAGGACTATACTTTTTGTTGTATACTAAATAGTACCAATGAAATTTCATCAAAATCAAACAAGGTAAAAGTAGATAATGGATCTTAACTAATCACTTTCATGAAAAAGGTTAATTCCTTGACAAAAAACCATGACGCAACTGATTCTTAACAGGTCCTTTCAATTTTAGCATGATGCACTATCACCACATCAACAAAACTACAAGGCTTAGATGTAAGGGACCTAACTCCAAACACATCCTTAAAGATTTTTCCATAGCTTGGGATCGCATACTGAAAATAACAGAGGAAAAAATCACAGTAGCATGCATTATAATCAGCTCTAAAGCACCTTGCAAAGCTTTAGTAATGCTAAAGGCAACTTGGCAAAAAAAACATGGCATATGCATGCAGAAATCACCTTGTAGACATAAAATTGTTCTCTTATAGATGGATCCAGTTTAGGACATTACTAAACTAATTAAGTCTGCTTACCTTAATGTGTCATCAACAAGCTATGCTTGAAGATGAACCAAGTTTTAATATCATTTTAAGCTTATTTGATGTTTGTCTTATTGATTTCAAGTTGGAATTGAGCATATTGGGCCAAGTAAACTTGTATGGTATGCCAGGAATTTTTGAATAATCACATCAAGACATAGAACATGTACTTAGTAAATAATTGCTAATCATAATTGGTATGTCTTAATGTGGCTATTGAACTTTTGACATAAATATTATAAAATTCATAAAAAATCAACTATTTAAAAAAAAATTGTAAAACAAAAGCCTCCACCATATTATATTTCTATTCATATACATTTATAGTGCATAAAAGGAGGAAAAATAGATATTTCTACTAGAATAAGCACTGGCATGATCCTAAAGAGGTATAGCTTTTACAAACAAGCTGACTATCAAATAAACAAAATGAGTAGCAAAACTAGAACTAAAGTGAAACAGTGACAAATAAAGTGTAGATAAATACATAGATAGAAATAAAAGCATAGCTTTCCAGAAAATAGACATGGGAATTATTCAAAGACATCTGCCTAATTGATATCATAGAGAATTGCTAAAATGCGTGCTCTTGATAAATAAAACCAAGAAAAGCAATATAGACACATAAGTTAGCAAAAGAGCTCACTGGAACTTGCCCTTCTAAAACATTCTACTAACTTAAAAATACCCCAAATCTAGAAACGCATAGTATAAACAGAAAAACCAGACATAGAAAACTGTCTCCACCATACAAGCTTGCCAATGCAGGGTTAATTGAGATGCGGGACAAAAACAACTCAGTTATCCAGTATAAAAATCTTTGTTTGGTAAGGGTTAGCTTGAAGGTAACTCAATTTAACCAAATTATCCGCCAAAAACTATCTTCTTACACCAGGTTTACCTCAAGCTTATCCCAACTATTTATTCTTCTTACCCGTACTACCCCCCTACTAACCCCATCAAACCCATTATTTCTTACCCCAAGGGACACTCTGGGGTAAGATTTACCACAGCCTTTTAGGATAAGAATTGATAAAAAAAAAAAAGGAGAAAAAGTAAAGTTCTTATGATTAAAAGGAGTTCACATATGCTATAATACTCCAGATATGTAACCTTTCATAGAATGAACTAGATCAGAAAAGTAAACACAAACTAAAGCCACCGCATCGAGATAGAATTTGATCTACAATTTCCAGCACTTCGCAAAAAAAGAAGGTAGATACACCCGTCAAAGAATCGAATCACGGAATACGAATTTTAAACCATATCACAAATCAAATTTTCACAAGAATCAAAGAGCAATCCAAATAAAAAGCAAATCAAGAACCACTAATTACCCATTAACCGATTTCTGCACCGCGCTTCCCCAAAATCTGACACTTGATGATATCGCCGAAAATAAGCCGCCGGATTCCGGCTTTTCATCCTTCGACCCCATGTCCCTGGCACACAATTCTCGAGATGTCCGACGATCCAAGAACACAAATAATCTCGGACTATAAACCAGAACCCTAATTTTACGATCCTAGCGTTGCTTGATGGATAAAAAGGATAGAGAACTTGAACACAGGAATTGCGACAGCAAATGGATGCCCAACGTCAACACCTGAAGAGAAGAGAAGGGAGAAGAAATGACGTATGACCGACGGAAAATGGATCAAACTGGTCAACGGAAAAGACGATTTTGCCATTAGACTCGTGGCCGACGTGGGGATGTCGAATTCATTCGATTGGAGGAAACGCTTAAAAGAGGTTAAAGCAAAAAATTGAAAAGGATTTTAATAAAAATATATATTTTTTGTATTAAGAAATTTTTTTAAAAAAAAAATCTAATTTAAAAAAATTAAAATTTTGTCTAAACATTTCTATAAATAAAATCTAAATTTTCATAAAGTTGTTATAAATTCTAACCACTTTATCAAAAAATTAATTTGGATATTAAAAATATTATTTTTATTAATCATGAAAACGAAAGAACTTTAAGAAAGAGGAATAAAATTGACTTTCAAGAATCAAAATTAAATCTTATTCATAAATTGATTGGCCTATATAACATTTTCCAATTTTTATAATAAATAAAGTTGTTTATTTATTTACTTTTATAAATGTGATGTGATTTGAAGAATGGTGCTTATTAAGGTTATAAATAATAGAATTTGATCTATTATTAATATAATGAATTTTTATAATGTGTATCATCAAGTGATGGGTTTTTGAGAAATTTGTCATTTTTATAATATTAATCTTCTCACTTAAATCATTAAAACTTGTTCATTTAATATGTGGTATTTTCATTATAATTAACAAATATTGATAATATATAATATGTTAAACTATGTTTAATAATATTGATGCATAACTAATCATCATCTAGTAAGAGTTGTGCTAACAAGAATACTGCATAATATTGCATATATTGTAATGAAAACTATTGCAAATTGATTAAGCAAAGTATTAATATATGACATATTGTAATTAGAATATTTAAAATTGTTAAGTTATTAGTTGAGAAATGGTACAAGTGCACATTTAAATGGCAATATATAAGGGTACACTTGAAAAAGTTTTTTGTTGAACATATAGGCTGCTTATTAAAGCTTTAGTTACTTTAACTAAGATGCAATCAGTTGCTAAATAGAGGAGGCAAAGTCTAAACATCAATTGGGGAATCATTAATAGATTGCCAAGGGCTTCATATGATATAAACTAGTTACAAAAATTATCCTTAATTAATTAAATAGAAGTATAGGTGTATGTTAATCAATTGATCTGCAACCATCTAATATTTTGCATAATTAAGATCTACTACAAAGTTTTTAATGACTTGCAAAAAAATGAATGATGTGATCTTCTAATGCACTGTTAATATAATGTTATGTGCTCTAGTTATAATTTTCTAATATTTTATTTTATTTTGTTATACAAAATATATGTGTGTTATTAGAATGCATAATAACATAATTTATGTATGATATATGTGATTTAATTTTGGAGTTTGTCTAAAATTAAATGCATAACAAATTCTCATATTTTATTCTTAACACTATTAGATTTTATAATGAAATATTGTGATAATTTATTATAATGATGATGTGTTTGCATTTATGTTTTAAGCATAAAAAATGTTTCGTAGTTTTAAAATTCTATAGTTCTAAAGAACATATTTTTTATATAATTATTATATTTAGATCTTATAGAGATGATGCATCTATCATATTATTTTGATAACTTATAATTTAAAGGTTATTATGTTCATAATAAATAACATAATATTTTATTATAATCCTATTTTGGTGATGCTTTTTATATGTATTGTATTCATAATTTGTTGAAAACTTATATTTTAATAAAGCATATATTTGTATACTAACTTTATTATTAATAGTCTTCTAAAATATAATGATGGGATAGTGATTAGAATACGATTATGTTCTGTACATTAAATGTGATAGATAATATCAAAAAAAATTTAGTCATATAATAAAAAAATAGAGAATTAAAAGATTATTTTATTGATAATTGTGATACAAGGAATTAGAGATGAACTTGAGCCAAACAAGATGCTTTAAGGAAAGTATGGAAGTTAACATTAAACAACCCAAAGTCAAAAGCAACCAACATAGATTGATAGAATGGATCCAAAACTAGATTGAAATCAATGACACTCTGAGAATGATCTAAGAGATGATTTAGCAAAGAAAAAACTTGTTAGACTTATAAAAATCCCAATATTAGACTAAATTTGCTCTTAAACATAAATCTTAAAGCATTAACTATGCAACACTTATGAAATTATGGACTCCTTATAATCAAGCCTATAACAAATGATGTTATAAATACTTTAAAAGTTCATATTTAATATTCTCAAGATGTTAGGAGTTCGCTTGATGGGGTTATTTTTATGAAAAATAGAGATCAATAAATTTGAAATATTCTAGATAAATTTTAGTAAGCTTCTAAAAGTCCACCTTATGGCTCATATTAGTGAAAATTTATTAAAAACAATACTTTTGGAACATAACAAAATATTTATTTTTAGGAGAGTCCAATTAACTACTGAGTTTATTTATGAGAAACCAAAACATCATCCAAACATTAAGGAAGAAGAAATGTACAAAAACCCTAAATCATTTACAAACAAAATGAGGATGTCTGAATAAATTTCTTCAACTATAAGAATTACATCATTATAAATTCCATATCATGAACCATAAAATATAAAGGCCTCTATCTAAAATTGGTTTCCTCCTAAAAAAAGTTTTTGGAATCTTCTTAGAATCCTTTTGATCTACTTGGAACCCTATCAGCATAACAAGAATAATAATACAAACACATGTCTATCATGTAAGTAAGTGTGAATAATATGAGAGGGCACATGCAATTTGGTGGCTAATTTGACTTAAGAAAGTGCAAATCATGGTGGCATGAGCACAAGTTGAATTGCATGAGGATTAGATTGCATGGGAGTCGGTCCAAGGGTTGGAATGCGAGCATGGGTAAGAAGGAGTGGGTGTAGGCCAAGTGCACTGTAGTGAGCTTGAAATGTTGCTGGAGTGACTGTGTGAGTGCAGGTATGCATTCATGCATGTGCAGAATTGCAACAATGAGTTGTAAGGTGCGCAGGTGGTATGACATATGCTAATATTGACCAAGTGGTGCAACGCAAGCAAAAGCAGTGTTACCTGAGAAATGTCATAATAATAATGGTATTTTTACAAACATAAAGACATTTTGATGTTTCTCAAATGAGTAATTTTGAATGTTTCAAAATATGCACCAATATATAAATATCTTAGAATTTTATGATGAGTATACCATTAAAAATATCTTCTAATATTGAATTTATTTACATGAGATCTATAATTTTTTAAATTCAATTAGAGTTATTGTGGTTTTTACTAAGATAAATAGAAATTAAGGAATTTCTTATTTAAAATATTTTAAATAAATCCCCAATAGTAAGAGCAAATGTATCATTATTAAGACACCAACCTAATTTTACTAAACATAAGGATTGAGAGGAAATATTTAAGGTCTTGCTTAGGAATCTAGTTGTAATGAGAAAAGTTAAGAAAAAATGAGAATCTATGGCCATGAGTAAAGCTTGAGGAGAAGAAGAAAAATCTAAGGTTTTATCTCTTGAGAGAAAAATCAAGGTAAGAAATACAGCTTATTTTTTACTCAAGATTAAGAAAACAATACAAAGGAAGCTAGTAATCTCTTAAGAAGTTGCTATAGTAAAGAGTTATTGCTATTGAAGTAAGATTTTAACAAAGAAACTAGTGTAGATACTAGTTGCATTCAAAATTTTTGATACATACAATCTAAGCAAGCATGTTCCAGCACTTCTAGATGGTCAAGGGACTTAATTTTCATATGCTTGTTTAATTTTGAATGCAAGAATGTATTTCAAATTCAAATTTTTTTTATGGCTTGGCTTTCAAGCTCAAGTTGCTCACCTATTGCCTATTGAGTCTTTTTCTCACTAGCTTACCTCACTTGTCACTTGACTTGCATCTCTTAACTCTCATCTACTCATGGGTTCATGCAACCCACTTTCACTTGTGGGTCTTCCACCTCCACTCATTGATTCTCAAAATAGGTCACGTGCATGATCCCATAAATTCGTAATGCCCCTCGACTCACGTCCATCAATAAGTCTTATGACAACCCGCTTACTCATGTTTCCATTTGCGCATGTAATTACCAAATTTTGCCCATGTTAACACCAGAACAATTGTAACCTGATCTTATAATGACCTTCTAATTTGACCCAAAGCTAACTTGCCACTTGACCTATGAACAAATGCACCCACAGCTGACACACACGCTCACCATTCATCAGTGATTCATCGATCCAATCATTTTGATAGAGGGAATGTTCGTCCAAAATTATTTTGAAATAGTTTATGGTAGCTAAGTTTGAATTTTTCCTAAGTTAATTTGAAATAGCTTGAAGTTTGAAGTTGAAAAATCTAATAGATTCAATCTCACATAAGTTTTATTTTTTTCTAGCTAAATTAATGTCTCTTTTGTATTACTTATGTATATTTAGAATTCTAATGTATCCCATGAAATTTTTATGTGCTTCAACCCATGCACCCCTCTAAACCCTATAAAATATGAAGATTACCTTCATGTATGATAATTACTTTTGATGAATGAAAAACTCCACTACTTCTCCTTAGAGCTTGTTGAGATGTTAAGTTTGATTGTAATGCGACATGTTAACTCGTCAAAGTTCCAATATTGGGAGGAGTGCAAGACCCAAGTAATAAAATGTCATGTCAGTCTCTCATTAACTCAACCACCAACATCCTCATAACACCATAAATATAACTAATCATACTTTGTTCTTGCATTGTTGATAACATTTGCACTCCAAATCTTTCATCACCATCATCTTTACTCAATAACCCTTATTTGTAAACCTCAAGTTTTATCGTTACTTCTCTTTTCAGTGATCTAGTTTTCTTTGTATTTTGGAACATCTCTTTTGTGTGTAATTATCATGTTACTTTTAAATTTTCTTTATTGATTTGCTAAGATAATTTTTTATCCTTAAATTAATGCTCATGTGATGTTTATATTATTTTTTTATCTCATTTGAGATCATAATACAAGATAAATTTAGAATTTTATAATGGTTTACTTTTGACCCTATAATACTAGAAATAGTTAATAAATATTAAGGAATATGAAAAGGTATGCACTAATGAAGGTTATGTGACATGTGATATTCAAAAATTGGTTTCTAAAATTATAGTATGGGATACTAAGTGAAGTAAGTGATAACACATTAAGTATTAAGTATAAAATCTTACAAAATAATTTTTGTTATATCTAATTTTACACTTATAAAATAGAAAATTTAAAAGAAACTCTATGTAAAATATTTTAATAATAAAAAAGAGCAACTCTAACTTAGATTACTATATAAAAAATAAAAATTATTGAAAGAGTGCACCTTTTTTGTCATGAAATATTGTAGTTTTTTTGGTATTGACATGTGGAACATTAAAGATAAAAAGGGATGACAAGGTGGTGGTTTGTGTTAATGAGGAAGCTTGGCTTAAAAGGTTAATAAAATAACATGCTAGGATTTGAAGCATTGTAAAGAAATGTGGTGGTTTGTGATTAGATTAAGAGAGTAAAAAGGCTAGGTGTAGACTTATCGGTGTTAAAGAAAGTAAGAAATTGTTTGGTTATTAGATCTCCCCTTGGAATGTCTCTTACCTTCGATTCTTATCTCTTACAAGGAGATTTGGTTGTTAGCTCTCTCGATAGAATATCTCTCACATTCGATCCTTCTCTCACGAGGGAAAGAGAAGTTTGAAATCTCTCTAATGAGAGTTGGACACACACACTTAGCTCCCAAAGGTAAAAGTATACAAACAAGAGAATTTTTTATTTCATAATATTCATCTTCATCATGATGAGCATCCCTATTTATAGAGACCTCAAAGATTCATCAGTAATTTCTTAAAAATAAAAAATTTAAAATTATTTAAATTAAGCACTTCTTAAATCGATAATATGTTTTAGGTAGTAATGATGAGTGACGAAATGTCAGGGGCGTGCAATTCTAGTAGAGGACTTGATACTTATGGTTCAATTTTTTGAATGGCACAGGTCGAGCAGAATAGCATGGGTCAGTGAGACTAGTTGGTCGTCGCGGGTCAAAGTGGATTGAGAATATCATCACGTGTGATGGGTTGACATTGGTTGAGTGGATCAATTAGGTTCTTGGGTTAATGCTGGTAGCGTGGGTGCATGGGTCGACTCGGGCAACAACTATGACTACTAATGGAGGCAAATGATGAATGGTGGTAGAAACAACAAAATAACACAATTTTAAGAATTTTTTAAATAATTTTCAACTAAAATTTACACTAACAAACTTATGGAACTAGTACAATACAAGTATGTTTTGTTTGTAAGCTACCTTTAGATGCTCCTCTCTCATATTAGTAACATCAAACATTTTTTAATACCTTATTTTTGTGTCATCGAGTGATTGTGGACCTAAGGAACAAAGTGAACCTTGTGTTGCTCATGATCTCTCTTAGCTAAGATTATTTTAGATGAGCATCTCTTGCATGTTATCCTTTTTAGATTTCACATTTATCTTTTTTGTTATTTTTGTTTCTTAATATGTGTAGGTTAATCCCTCTTATTTCTTGTAATAACAAGTTTTCCCTTCCTTCCTCGTTCAACATCAAAAACCTTAAGCAAAATATTTAAAAACCTTTGAATTAGTTGCAACATTAAAAAGCCTAGTAAGGTATTGCACTGATTAACCTTTACATGAAAATTTCCCCCTAATTTTAGCTCCAACTAAATAAGAATAACATTTTGTTGGAAAGTTTAAAGCATAAATTGAGAACATTGTTTTTTTAGTTGAATAATAAATTTGCTTTAAAATGGTATTAGATGTGTTGTTTATTTCATTTGATTTCTTAAGAGGCTTTTGTTTCATTTCAGAAATGAAAGCAAATTCAATGTATTATATGTGATAATCTAGTCTCACTATACTAAGATAATATCTCATTTAGTCACCTTATCCTGATACGAACATATTTTGCCACTAAAAAAGCTCCTCAGTATCTTAAGATAACAATATCATACATAAAGTCATAATTCATCCATTATCCTCCTATTTAAAAGCTTATCAAGCATTACTCTATATACAATGATTTCTCTCTTTAAAACATTACTTGATAATCATTTCTTGTCATCTTCAATCCTAAGTGTTATAAACCCAATTTTCTTTTAATTTATCTTAAAATAATATTAAATTATAAATTTTAATACTATACTATCATATTTATAGCACATAATCTTATTATATTAAGATATTATCTCTTTGAGTCATCGCATCATGACCAAAGTAAATTTACTTCAAAATAGTATATTGATATATGAAAGTTAAAATCTTCTATTTGTAGTAATGTGAGATTAGTTATCCCTACGCCCTTCCATTTAAAAGTCTTCTAAAAGCTATTTCTTGTTCGATAATTACTCTAATTGGAATCACTTCTTAATCACCCCTAACACTTTTCTTTTTTTTTTTTCTCTTCTTTTCATTTGATCAAAACTCTTGACTAATGACCAAATCCCATTAACAACACTTCAAATAGCAACAAAAACCTTTAATGGCAATGCACTTATGTTTTTCTTTCTCCTCGTTTCAATCTTTTTATCCTCTTTCCTTTCTCTTTCTTGAATTTGTCATCAACTTTTTTTGTAGCTTGCTAATGATGATGTTTATAAACATTGACTCTTTTCTAATGATGTTATAGATACCTCTCGAATTTCTTAGTCCTACTTAATCCACTATAGAATAAAAGGTCATACAAAATAGTGTGCTCGATTTTATTTTAATATCTTATTCCTTCCCATGATTGTTTGCAAAGGAAAAGTGTGGGTATTAGGAACTCAACTTTCTATGAACACATGCTCCAAAACAAAAGACCAAAATATTTATTATTTTATTAACGTATAATTATACATGGGTTTTACATTAGTTCTAAAGGGTTAAAAGTCATTAGAATATAAAAATAATAGCCAAGCTTGGAATCATCTCAAAAGTACTCCTAATCCTATAAAAACTTTTAGAATAAGACAATTTTCACTTAAACTTTTCATTATCTCTATTAGTTCAACCTCTTTAAATTAAATATTTTCAAAATCCAAATTTAATGAAATTATAGTCTTTTGATTTGCTTTTGTTTACATTTTTTCCTCAAAAGAATGCATTATATGTTATTATAATACTATCTATTTATAAACTTAAAATTAGTTTTTATTTCATTGGCATCAATTTTGGATGGCCAAATGATATCAAAGTTTAATAGCTACATTAGTTTTGGATTCATTGTAATAAGAACTTTATAACACATTTTAAAATATTTTTATTGAAATTTATTTGGCTTTTATTTTAACCTTAAACATATGTCTATTTAAAGAACATCATTATTTATTCTTAATATTGTTTAATTTTATTTTGTTGCCTATTCTCTAAACATTGTTATTTATGATGAAACAATTATCCTTTTACTCATCTCAATAAATACTTCTTAATAACACTACTTTCAATGAGACTACAAACAAATCTTTTTTACTTAGTATTTTATTTGCTCTCACTTTTGACTTTACAAAATAAATCATCATATATATATATAATGTCAAAATATTTCTTAAATTAAATACTAATTTAATTATTCCTAAAATCATAAATTACTCATTTATATGCAAACCATGAAAATTAACTTAAGACAAACTTTATAATAATATAGCTCTCTCACTCTTATAGAAATTATCATTAAATTTTAGATAATTTTATTTTTTAACAAAACTATAACTCGCATTTAACAAAATTATTGTTGTATATTGAGCTTCAACAATATATGCATAATTAATCTCTTTTTTTTATTATGAAGTCACTATTCTTAGTCATTTAGGTAGATTTCCATTACTTATCCAACTTTTTTATTATCATATACTTTAATCTCGATTATGAAATGTATATTTTTTAACTTTTTATTATCTATAAATATCTCAAAGTCAACTTATTATGAAACGTTTAGCTGATTAAACTCTTTTTTATTTTTTTATTTTTTTTGTATTTTTCCCCACTAGGCTAAAACTTAGTCGAACTTAACAAACTCATCTTATTAAGTATTCTATGATGACCTACCTGATGATTAAATTAATGATAAAAATTTGAAATTCTTAATCAAGTAAAAGTTGTATACAAAATCTTGAAAATATGAACCTTGAACCCACTCACCACATTTATCTTTAGAAGGTTGTTATTTTTGCTGTAAATTAAGGTTGTAAATAAGCTTGAACTTACTTTCTTTATTGACTTTTAGGTTTTAAGATAAAGCATAATACACTTTCTTTGTTTTTGTGTTAGTTCAACCAAATTAACCCATGCTTTCTCATCACAACCTCTTTTATTGATAATTAATGATAAGGCAAGCAAAACAACTCTTTATTCAATGTCACATTACTTTTATTAGAAAAAGCAAGAACTTAAGTCAGAAAACTCTTTCTTATAATTTCATTTTTAATGATCAACTTGTATCGAGTTTAACTTTATAGGAAAATAATAAATAACAAAGAAGTTTATCAAGGTTATACTATTGGTTGGATAAGTTAAAACAATACAACTCTTAATACAAAATACGAGAAAATTAAATTTAAAAAAGTATAACATTTCTTAAAGTATTGAAACTCTTATGTATAGTAATGGTAATAACACCTTTGACAAAATAACAAAAAATAATTATTTTTTAACTAATTGATTAAAAAGATTATTTATACTCTTAAGATGAAGCAATAAGAGAATGATTAACATTTGTCTCTTAATGTTTTACTGAAGCCTAGTTTCAATCACCTTAATTCTTAAAAAAAACAAATTTCAATTAATGTTAAAAAACTCAAAATACATAACCACGATATTTGCAACTTTGTGTTACTTAACATGAATGTTGTTTACCACAATGATCTTAGCATTAGGTTTTACTTTTGGGAATCACGACTAAACTTTGAACTATAAAAACTTTAATTATCTATGTATTGGATCTATTGCTTCCTTCTAATACTTGAAATTGGCTCTTAATGTTATTTTGATTTTGGCAATGTCGATAGTTAGGATTTGTTCCTAATCTTATGTAATAGTCACCAACTTTTGAGTCTTTGTTCTTACCTTTAAATATAGACATTTTTTAGATGAGTTAACTTCTTTATTGAGATAACGTCTCTCGTTATTCATTCAATTCTCTCATTGCTTGATTGACTTTCTAATTTTGCTCAACCATTCACTACAATTATTAACTCTAAAAATAAACTAAAATGGTGAGTAATTGTATCATTGTTACACATATAATTTAGATATTTGAAATTTATATTTATTTTTGGCATAGTAAATTGATATAAGTATATTAACAAAATATTGATTTGTCTTATTTTTAAGGAATAAGATTTTTAAAAAATGGAAGATAAGAGAATAATTTAAAAATGATAGGAGATTACAAAATTTTTAAATCATCACTATGCATGGCTCCATGTAAAATAAAATGAAAGTATCAATGATGTTAATGTTTTTTTTGTCTATTAGACTTTAGTATACAATTTATCATATTTGATTGCTTTTTATTTAAGAATAAGTGTTAGTTTATATGATAAGATCTCACTTACATCACTAAAATGATTTTTTTTTCTCATTTGAATAAATCTTCAATAATATACTTTAATGCATTTATTTTGTTATTATTTTTTTTAATAATTATCTTATAATTTTTTATGATTTATATTGCACTTTAAATTCCATAAACTTTTTTATCTCCAAATAAAAAAATATGAAATATTTTTATTTTTTTAAGTGTTAAAAATTCTAATTAGTCTTGCTTAACTCAAAACAAAATATGTATAATGATTATCTAGTTAGAACTAGAAAATATTTTAATAAAATATGATAAAAAAATTTAAATTTGTTTCATCAAGTTATTTTAACAAATTAATTAATTTTTACAAAAATGCAATTAGAATTTTGCACTAAATTAGATATTGTAAAGATCAAGTTAGAATGTGTATCAAAAATGTTTTTTAGTTGTAATTTGTTTAATGGATAATTATAGGTGATGTAAAAAATTTAAATTTTATATTAAATAAACATCTAAAATTAATTATCAATTTTCTTTTTTCTTAAATATTTTTCTTTTTTGGTTCCCTTAACTAATAGAATTAACCGCAGATTGGGGGGCGGAGCTCATGAATGGCCCTTGATTTCCCCTTGTCCTTTTTGAATCGGTTCAGTTATCGAGGGATGTGCAGCTACAAAATGGCTCACTCTGTCTTTCTAGGGTTTTGACGTCGACGTGGTGGTAACTACGGTCTCCTTTCCAGCTCCACCTCCGCGTTTGCAGACACTCGAATCGTAAGGTTCTCCATCTCTTTCTTCGTATTTTTTTTTCGATTTCTGCTTAGCGGTTAATTTTTTGTAATTTTTTTCTTCTCGTTTGAGGTTTTTTGCTTGGATCTATCCTTTTCTGCTTTCATTCTCTTCTCAGTTCTGACCCTAGTCTTTTGGACTTGAATTTCTCTGTGCCTTTTCTTCATCTTTTCACTATTATTTTTTTCACTATTTGTTTATATACTCTGTGCTGATGTCTTGTTGTTCCTTTAGATTTTCGTATAGAATTCTATCTCAGGGTTATGTGATAGAATTTGTTGCTGGAAATGCGAACTTCTGTATTTCCATCATCTGGCTAGCCATCCATCGGAAAACCGGACAGATATAGTGCGTCTGTAGAAAGTGGCGAGTTCCTAGGATTCATCTTGCTCGATGTGCTTATTCGTTATTTCGTGACTTTTAAGAATGAATTAAGAAAAATTAGTGGAATGGAGGTATCTCTTCTTTAAGGTAATACAAATGTAGGGATACCGTAATTGGATTCACAAAATTCAGGTTTTGCTACTTTCCACTTAAGATGGTTTCATGTTAAAAAAAATAAAATTGATCACAGGGGAAAATATTGTCTTATTATTGTCCTGGTACGAGTGAATGATTATCATACATTAGGTCAATATTTGTTGTCTTAACCCAATCACTTCGAGGAGTCTTAGGGAGATTATATGTCCTTATCTTCTCCATTGTGCTGGTTAAACTACTATGAGAAAATTCATATGTTTAGAGCATGAATTGTTTTGTTAAGGATGTATGTTTTCAATTTAATTTTGTTTTTGTTCAGATTTAGTTCTTTTTAGACTGATAATTAGCTATAAACTTCAACATTCTTACATAAGACTAGCAGCTATTCAACATTGAAGGAATGACTTTGCTAAAATTTGTATGCAAATCGTATTTCCACAAAGTTAAAGGATGTATTGTCAGGTCATAGTGGGAGGATTTATGCCAGAGGTCTGCAATGGATGCTATTTGTATTTTAAGAGATTTTATGGAAAATTGTAGGAAGAAAAAAGAAAATTCTCGTAATTTCTATTGATTAAAAAATGGTGCATTATAGAATCCACAGTTGTTTTGGAGGTTTTTGAAAAAAAGGGGGGGGGGGTTGTATTCTTATGTGAAACCCAAAATATATTTATAATGCTTTAGTCAGATTTTTTTATGCCTGGAGAGTTTTGTCAATACACAGTTAGTTCTTTTTTAGACTGGTTATTAGCTATAAACTTCAACATTGTTGCTCAAGGCTAGCAGCTATTTAATGTTAAAGGTGTGACTTTATTAAATTCTATTTGCACATTGTTTTTCCATGAAGTTATAGGCTGTGTTGTCAGATCGTAATGGCAGGATTTATGCTAGAGATCTGCAATGGATGCTATTTATATTTTGAGAGATTCTATGGAAAATTGTAGGAAGAAAAAAATAACTCTCTTAATTTTTATTGATTAAAAAATGCTGCATGATAGAATCCATAGTTGTTTTGGAGGTTTTGGAAAAAAAGAGGGTTTGCATTCTTATGTTAAACCCAAATATATATTTAGAATGATGTAGTCTGATTTTTTGGTGTCTGGAGAGTTATGAAGGATTTTTCGTGTATAGTTAGATTTCGTCATGGCTCAGCTTGGTCTATGCGTCCTTTTTTTGAACTTATTTTGGATGTTTCTATTAGCCACACTGAGTTAAGATGCCATTGTGTATGTTTATTTCCTTGATAATGTTCTTTGTTTTAGGTAAAACTAGAGAAGTTGCTAAGACAAACTCCAAAATTTATTGGAAAAACTTTGCAAGCGAAGAGGGTATACCTTAGTTGATCTATAATTAAATAGTTGAAGTGAGAACTTATGCAAAAGTACAAGTCCTAATAAATTGAAGATGGCCAACTTTTTATAAAGATTTAGTTTGTGTATCTTGAGAGCACGTCTTGCAAAATGACATATTGTCACTAATAAGATCCAGATGTGATGGTTGAAGTGAGAAGTGTTTAGATTTTTATATGATTGGAAAATTCCACTTGATCATTAAGGTATCCGTTGGGTGACTATTGATTAAAGATGTTGCATAATGCAAAAACCTAGCTTGCAAATTGTAATGACATAATCATTAATTTACGTGGCTGAGTTGATCATGTTGAGGTTGATGAATGAGTATCCATGAAAAGATAGGATTTGAAATGGGTGCCTATGTGAGAAAGTCATAGTAACTCCAATTGAGGATAGCTCATAAGGAGTTGCCCTAGAGGATTTAAAGGTGTAAGCTGTTGGTTTGTAGATGTTCGTGTTAGGTGGTGTACAATATGGTAAGTTTTTCATATAGAAAGGGAAGAGGATGATATAGAGAACTTGAAAAGAATACAACGAATGACCTTGCATACTTGGAGTTTGATGAGATGATCTGACATGATAGCATGCAATGGAATACAAGGTAGTAAGTGATATCATTCATTTAATGAGTACTTCAACTACCGTTTTGATCACATATATAAACCTAAAAGTATTATATTAAATATTCAGGTTTTATTTGATAGTGCACCTGGGTAAAAGTTTCATAATGCTGATCTCACTTAGTAGTGTTGGACAAAATGTCAAAAATATTTTTGTTATTTTGTGAAGTACTTACACTAGCAATTATTTTCCACACTTTATGAACACAGCTCTATCAAATGCCAAATTGTCTATAATTAACCTTAATAGCGAGAACAACTCCTTCAATAAAAGAAATCCTATTTCTTATGATAAAAATTATTTTAATGGACAATGTTGATAAATTTAATAATAACAAATGATATTCAATTTACTGATGAATTGAATGAAATTCTTTATCTCGCATTGTGTCCCTTGAGGCAGATGATTTAAACGATAACATGCAGACCATATTCTTCAGCATGAAGCACTCTTTATGGTGTTTACCATTGAACATTGGATTCTTCAGCATAGTTGCATTGGATTTCTCTTGCCCAATTGATTTTTTTGACTAATTAATAGTTTCTATGGTTGCCATATTCCATTTTTTTTAGAATTGGACAGATGCTTTTTGTCCTTTCTTCTTGCACATCTTGAACCTAATTATTCTTGAGAGAAATTAAGCAATTACCAAGCATCTTGATGTTGGCTACTACACCTTAAATTATGTTTCTACTTGTTTAGGGAAGAATATTTATGTGAGCGCAAAGTTGGTTCTAATATATCCTTATATATATTTATCCTATTAACACACGTTTTTAGTCTATGAATATTATTCATCTTAAATGTATGTTAAATTATGCTCTACTTTCATTGTAGGATTAATTCTAATCTTAACAAATCTTTCGAGTTTCTCATGTCTGTCATTTTTTTAGGAAAATGTCAATGTTGACCATCAAGGTTATTGATTTATTGCATTACCAGTGCGTCATGGAAAGATTACGCTCCAATTATTTTATGGATAGCCAAACCGCTTGAGTTTTGTGTTGGACAATCAAACCGCGCTTTAAGAAGCTTAGTAAAAGTTATTTTGACATAATCAAGTATGATGCACATAAGAGTTACTTGAATCATATTAGTGTGCGAGTCACCAAAGCTTTACTTAACTATAATAGAAGGAAAAAAAAAACCCATGGTAGTCATTGATTACATTAATCAATTGAACCAAACATTGCTTTCTCCTAGCTTGACCTTGGTTTTGATGTAGCTTGTTAAGAGAAGCATCTCTATTGGTGTTGAATGTCACGTCAAGGGAGAAATTTGTTGAGATTTATCTCAATATTTAGTTAATTGTATATAAACAACATGTAAATGAATATATGTTTTCAAATATGTTGCTGTTTAATTTGATGAAGTTTGTTGGTATGATCTATTTTTCTAATGTTTATTTGTGTTAGATAATTAATCAAATGGATTGGTAGATAATAGTGGATAATGAAAATTGGGAAATCAGTGAGCATTGATAGTGTTGGTGATGGCCCTTGACATCATCATTTTATCATAGTTTTATTGTATTACATCATCAATGATTATTGATAATGTGGCATTGAAGGCATTGGCAAAGAAATTGGCGGCTTGGGATGCAGGATGATGTCAGCATGAAAATAGTTTACTTTTGTTTTTTTTTGTGCTTAAGTTTTGTTTTTTGTAATTTATGTTCAATCATAATTTATATGCAAGTTGTTTGATTTTTTGAGATAACATGAATTCATTTGTCTTGGTGTTGATACATGTTTTTAATCTTTTGCTTATTTAGGAGTTGAGGTCTTTGATTTATCATCTATTTGGTCTTTTATCTTTGTTCTATGAATCTTTTTGAGTATAGAAATAATTTAGATAATTTCTTATATGGTGAGGATTTGAGTGTACTAGGGTTTTGTGAAAATGTTTTTGGTGTATCATCTATTCTAGTCTCTTATCTTTGTTGGATGAGTTTTTTTTATTATTATTAGAGATCATTTAGATGGTTTATTATTTGATCAGGATTTGGGAGTGCTTGGGTTTTGGGAAGTAGTGTTTTTGCATTCTATTCCACCATTGTGGCCTTTGTTAGTGGAATATCTACCTCTTCCATTGTGACATGTTTTATTTGTGGATGCATGACATAAACGTTAGGGCTTATTATTGTGTTTTCTTACTCCAAGATGTTTGGCTCCGTGGTACCATCTATCGTGATGTTGCTTCCACATGCCTCTTGTTGCATTTTTAATCGTACTTTCTTTTTTGTTAATATGCCAGTTCTTGTTCCACTTGGTACTGAATATTTAAATCTTTGATAAAATCTAGGTACTTGAAGTATGTTAAAGATATGTAATTCACAAGGTCATACATGTATCTGTTGCTTATTATGCTTATGCGTTCAATAGCTTAAAATCTCTTATTTATCTCCAGCTTTCTTGTGTTGCTAAAAGATGCGATCAACTTAGATATGTTATTTGGGTTCCACTGAGATGATCACTAGCACTGCTATCTTCTGTATGAAGCACTTCATTGCAGATCTTTAATGATGCCTTTTTTCTTCAATTGGCTCCCTGGAATTCAACCTGATGTTTTTCTTGCCATCTTGTTTTCTAATTTTGCCGAAGTGTTCATACTTTTGCAATTTCAACATAGATTGTAAGACTTGTACATAAACTGATGATGCTTGTATTCTTATGGTGTTAACGTTAGATTTTGATATTGCTTGAATTTGAACCTTTCTCGCTCTAATGTATCTGGTATAATATTAGGCTTGTTACATATTTATCACCTTTATCCTGAATTTTTTTGATCGCCTGAATATGCTCATTGCTGGGCATTTTTATTTTACAATGCTTGATCAAGCTGAGGTGAGGTCTTTCATTCAACAAATTTTTTTCAAGATGCTCCCAAGGACTTTGTAGCTTATCAATAGTTGTCATATAAGATCTATTGACTCTTCAAGTGCAATTTTCTTTGATTAGCCATCGTACCCATTCTTTTCTAGTACTGGAGATCTTTCTATATAACTCCACTATTTAAATTTTTTGTTTGTTTGTTGACAAACTTCTGAATTTTTATGAAGCTTATCAATAATTATTTTATTTTTCTGTAGAAGTTTAAGTTGTCTTCCCAAGCAATGGCATCTTGTTCATCTGATTTTCTCTGTGATAGGGTTTTCACAAAATGTCTCGACCTCTTTTGGTAATTTTAGTTTTTGATATTTTCTTTTTAAAACTGGAAACTTTTTACTTACAAAATATTCGATTAGTTTACTCTGACACACTAAACAGATACTTTTTCGGTTTGACAAACTTGTTAATCTACCAAATCTAACTTTATATGAAACTAATGTGGACTGAATAGCTGACCTTCCTTAGCGAATTGAACTGAATAAAAAAAATAGGAAAAATCAAATCATTGGGATTGAGATTTTTGGATAAAATACTGGATTCGGAGATTTGATTCTAACCTAGTCTAAAGCCAATAACATTGAATAGAGCTCACCAAACCAACAATCTGAACTGAGAGTGAAGTTTAGATCATTGTTCATTTTTTGGTCAAAAAAGAACAATTAAACTGAAAATTGCCAATGTTTCTTTTGAAAGCCTAACCAAAAGGATAGAAAAATGTTGGTTTGTTTGGTTTGAATTGAGCAATGCATGTCCCCACTGATCAATAGAAAATGATATGCCTTTGTTCTTTTATTGTCAAAGATCTAGTTCTCAAATGATCAATTATGAACAAATTTATTGGCTTTATTTATTTGAGTCACTATTTTTTTAAAACTTCAAGGTTTTGGCATAAGTCTGAAAGCTATTTGCTGTGTTGCAGTGAAGGATTCTCCTTCCTAAAAATTTTCTCTACTTTTCCTCTTAACAAGGAGCATTCAATATTTTTTTGTAGGGTTTCTTCATTAGGTCTTTGTTGCATCTAGCTCTAATACTCGATGTTTGAAAAACAAAAGAACCAATTTTTATCTGTTTATGACATCATTTTGATTTCTTTCCTAAGGCTTGTGTTTTTTATTGTTCCAAAAATGCATAAAAATTAAAATGCTTTGAGGAATTTTAATCCTATTGATATCTTTCTTAAACTAGATATTCTCGAGTAATCTACTAAGATAATCCTTAAGAAAAATATGGCTTGATCCACTAAAAAGATATTTAGGCTACATAAATTCTCGAAAACGTGTTAGGCTTTCATAGCCTTTTGTCTTATCTTTTTGGTTTCACCCTTGTAAAAGACAATTCCATAATTTATTTCATAGTGAGATCATTAAGTAGCCTATACTTAACACATCTCAAATCATCTAAGTTTACTCAAGTATTAATTATTATTAGTGTTAGTAGAAGGCACGAATTGACTTGTTTGGTTTGATTGCATCTAAACATGTAAGTAATCAAGTATGATTGATTCTATTGATATTAGAGATGAGTTTGGCTTGATAATCAAATACGCCTCAATTGGTTTGGACCTAATTTTTTTTTCAGGTCAAGTTCTAAATCAAAGTCTTTTTTTTTAAATTATCTAAAAGAACAAGAAATATTTATGGATGATATTGCATCCTTTTACTTATGAGTGGTGTAGTTTGTGTGTTAATGACACCCCCTTTATAAAAATGTTTAGGTTGGTTCTTGAATACCTCTTCTTTGGAATTTAGTAACAAAATTTTCTCTTTTCTATGACAAGTACTTTTGGGTTTTTATAACATTTTGTTCTCTAGAACAGCAAAACTTAGAGAAGAGATATTCTCTTAATTTCATCATTAAAACACTTCGATAATGCATGTGGTCAATGCCATTGTCTTATAATACAAGTAATATGACTTGCTAACTTAAATTGTTCTATAAATAGTATAGGGTTTTATTTTGTATTTATTATATAAATAGGTATTTAATTACTTTTTGTTGAGTTGACTAGTATCCTTTTTAGCATCAAACCAAATTTTGATGAGATTCCTCTCTTAAATTTGTGTACATTTATAGGAATATCAACTAGGAATAATACTTCGACACTCTTTGTCTTTTACAAAGCTCCCTTCACTTCTATTTTGTCGATCTAGATAAAACAAAAGATTTTATATTTTTTGTGTTAAAAAAATTCCTAAATTAATTATTTTGTCACCAATTTCATTTTAAAATTAATGAAAATAATATATCTATTTAATTTATATGTTCATTGTTGTCAATTACATTTTTAGCATTATTTTTTATTTCTGTTGATCTTGGTATTGTTCTTTTGCTAACTTACGAAGCTAATGTGTGTGCCTTTTCCCTTTAGTGTTTAACTACTTGTTTAGATCTTGAAACCGAGTTTTCCTAGTCTTCCTAGCTTTTTAGGATTTTGTCATGTTTATAACTTAAATAATTTTTCATTTTCTTAAAAATAATGGATTGCTTTTGTATTTGATCTTTAATTTTTTTTGCTATTTCTTGCTTCTATCACCAAGCTTTTTCAAAGTAGGAGCACACTTTTAAATTTTTGAAGCATCCCTCACATTGTTTATATCCAATGACATAGCTAGAAGACTTCATCATTGAAAAAAAAATATTTTTGAGATGATTTCACCGTCTTATCTAAAGATATGAATTTGAATTGATTTTCTTCTATAATTTTGAATGTGGATAGCTATGGTCATAATCAATGATGAGTGCTTTGATGTTTTTGTGAATGATTCTACTATCTTTGTAATTTAGATTGTCCTTTTTTTTTCATAAATAATCATTTTGCATCCATGAAGTGCTCCTCTAGCTTCTTAATGAAGGTATTAGTGATTGTAAAAAATTTGCTATAGTAAACTCAAAAGAATTTTATCTTCTTAGCTTTTGGAAATACATAATCATCATAATAGCTTTTGAATTTTTTTTCTTTTTTTTTGTAAATGGTAACATATATTTGCATCTCTTCAAATAAAAGATTTTTCACTTAGTGAAATTCTTTGTATTAATGTAACAAATTTGTTTAGATTATTTTTTTCAAAACTAATTTTTTATTCTTTTTGAATGGGAAATAAAAATCAATAATATTAATAATTTGTCTAGATATAACAACATTTATAATCGTGATTATATCCCTCGTAACATTTAGTACATTATCTTTCAAATTATTATCCAAAATTATGACATTTTTTTATTTTATTTCTTTTCGACCTAAAAGCTTGAAGCCTAACTTTTGTTACTTCTCTCTTTTTTATTTCTCCACATTTTTTTAATATGCTTCAATTTGATCTGTTGATAATAGTGCCATTTTATCCTGGAACCTATGATTGTTGTTCATTTGATATTTCAATTGACATGCAATTTGTGCACTCGATTGTCATGTTATGTGATACCTTGCTAGTCAAGCCATTTAATCACTCAATCATTGTGTTTTTTTATCTATTGATTGATGTATTGATTGATTCTTTTGCAAATACATCATCCAATCCCTTTTGAGAAACATGACAATTGACAGATTAAGTAGCATAACAAACAAGGGATTGGGCAACAAGTTGATCAATGGTTTAGTTGGCACTTCAATTGAAAGACCTCTTGGAACACCTACTAGAGTACTTAATAACGTCGCCATTATGGTAGCTTACATCATGACAACTAATGGATCACACGACATGATTGACAAATGAAGTGACATACCAATTGAGGAATCATGTGACAAGTCAACTGAGGGATCAATTGACATATCAAGGGATCATATGAACCATAGCTCAAGAGATTGAACGATTCGTTGATTAAGGGTTAAGCTAACATGATGATTGAGGGATGAAACTAAATTGTGACATCTAATTATTCGATCAATTTGTCAGTTGAAGTATCAATATACCAAATTCTTATTCTAATACCAATTTCTTGAAAGAGTCTCTTGATCATATCTCTCAAAGTAGATGTTAGAATTATAGGTCATTTTGCACAACACTAAGACATCAGTGTAATTGCCCATGTTTTGTGTTTAAGCCATACAATGGGTTGCCTCCAAGAAGCACCCTAGCATTAACGTTGTTCTATAAAGAACTTGCTTTCTTGTTTCGTCAAGTTTTGCAGTGGTTGTCAACTACTTATCGCCACCCATTATCTCAAACTGGCATGTTTAGGTGTTGACTATTGCAATGTTTTAATAATAATAGGACAAATGTGATTAATTGATTTGGTCTTGCATGAAATTAGATTTTCCATTGAAGTTGTGATCATTTTGTTATTGATACTTGTGGCATGCCATAGTCTTTCATGTTCCGTTTTGTTGCATTTATTATGGCAACAAGGAAGTGTAAGGAGTTTGCCAATTTTACTTAGGGTTAAGATGTTTGAAATGAAATTTCATCATGCTGCCACTCTTGCAGTGTCATTAATTGTGTTCGAGAAAAAGACGGTTTAATGACTATGCTTAGTGAAGTTGACCATGCGGGTGAAGGGTTTAAGCATGAAGAGGTCAGAGCTGAGAAGGCTGATGAAATTAATAGCTCTATAATTAAGGAAAACAATGAACTTTCGTCGTCTGGTGTGTGTGAAAATTCCGAAGATGGCCCTGTTGATAACCCAAATACTGCAATGGAACCAACTGTGTCAAAAGGGAATGATAGCATGGTTGATGGGCATGACAAGGCAGATGAAAGTGGTAAGAAAGTTGCTGTAAGTGAAAAAAAAGTTGAAGGTACAAGTAGTCCTTCAAGCAAAGTAACTAAGAAAATTGTGAGGAAAAGAAAGAATAATGCTGAAGAATCTCCACTTAATAATGTTTCAACACCTCCCAAGGTGATGAAAAAGAATTTGACTGCTGTTAAAGAATCGCCTCCAAGTGGCTTAGGGAATCTTGATGAAAATAAGAAAATTGAAAATAATGCGAAACAAGAATCCACGGTGAAGACTGTCACTGTTGGAGATTTGATGGGTAATGAAGGTGACAGTAAGAAAGACGTGGAAGTGGGAAAGAAGGTAGATGAGGCAATTAAAATTGTGAAAATAGTGAAGAGGAAGAAAATTGTTGGAAAGGAGAAGGAAGTGAGCACTAATTCTGAATCAGTGCCTGTAATATCAGCTACTGTTGAAGCTTCGGCAGCTACAACAAGGGAGGAAAAGAGCATTGAAACAAATGTTACACCTGTTGTTGAAAAGGTGGATACGGATGCTATAAAAGATGGTGCTAATGAAGCTGAAAAGGATGAGGTTGCTTCAAATAGGAAACCTGAACTAAGGATGAGGAAGAAGAAGGAAGCTGTTGGTTCTAAGTCTTTGGCTGACAATCCCAGTAATGCAGACAAACCAAGTTCTTCAGCTAAAGAGAAAGGTCTAGTGAAGGAAGATTCTGCAGAGAAGTTAAAGAAGGTTGATGGTATGGGCTTGATATTTATGTGCAATGCTAAAACAAAGAAAGATTGTTACAGGTACAATATTTTTGGTCTTCCCGAAAGTAAGAAGGAGCTAGTATCAAAAGTTTACAAGGGTATGAGGTTATTCCTTTTTGATGTTGATCTTAAGCTCATGTATGGAATCTACAAGGCTGCTAGTCCTGGAGGCTACAATATCCAACCCAAAGCATTTGATTCTAAATTCCCATCTCAGGTCAGGACTTGCCCCCTCTTTCCTTTTCATGATTCAATTTGTTCAATTTTCCGTGTTAAGTTTTGAGCTACCTTTTTATGTTTGTCTTGATTCGAAGGTCGATGAATGATTCGGAGTTATTGGGTTTTTAACCAAGTAATGTAAAATAAACAGATGATGAAATTGGAGTGCTGACTTATATGTTTTTAGGTGTTTGTGATAAAGTTTATGGCAAAAGTGAGTAACTTAGGGATGCCTCTATCATTAAACTTTGAAATGACATTGAAGGAAATGCTGCCATCTAGTGTCAAAGTGGATGGATGAGTAGAATGCCCTTTGCACCTTGTGTCAAAGTGGATGAATGAGTAGAGTGCATTTTGCAACTTGTATGGAAGAAAACTTCTTCTATAGAATAAACTTACCTTTCATGAATTGTTTGAAGTCAAACTGTTGTCTATGACACCAAATGTTGGTTCGTCAAGTACAGATTTCTGTATCGAATGAGTATGTCCGAGTTAAAGCAATGAATGTCCAAACATTAAACGAACGGATTCTAAGATCAGCAGAAGCCAGTGTTATTTCTACTTAAGTTGGTCTATTTGGTGATTCAATGGGGAATGATTGATGTTTCCCTTCTTAATTAAGGGAGGATGATCCAAAATAGCTTGGTAAAAAGACTTTTACGAATCATATTGCATGTTAGATTTTGGGTTTTGAATAGTTGCTAGTGGAAAATATTGCCGAAGGATTCGCGATATATCTTGATGTTATCCATCCTTTTGTTACTGTTTATCATTTTATTGCTTTTAATTACTTGTAATGTTGATTTGGCGATGCTGTATTATTCATTATTTCCTTTTCTTAAAGCTTAATGAATGGATATTTGGAGAAGTACTCGTTGTTCTTTTTGGTTTGATCGTTTGAGTCCTTTTGGTTTGATTTCATTTGGATTGGCTTTGTGTTATATCTAAGCGTTTTCTTGAGTGCTAAGCTAAATCACATGTTCAAAATCCATACATTTCTGCTTATTATTTTTCTTATTTGTTCAGGTTCGTTTTACCGTTTTAAAGGATTGTTTGCCGCTTCCAGAGGAGACATTTAAAGCTGCAATAAAAGAAAACTACTACAGAAGACACAAGTTCAACTGCCAACTTTCCTCAGAGCAGGTTATCATCTGAAACTTAACTTTTTAAACAATACACAAAATACATAACCTAACATTATTATTATGCGTGCTCTTCAAATACTTGCAGGTGAAGAAGCTGTGCAATCTCTTTCAAAGCACAAGTGGGAAATCCCTCTGGCTCACCGGAGCCGATAGAGATGTTTCAGGTCGAAGCCCCCGCCGGTCCCTCGAATCGAATCGAAGGCTACCTCGTCATAAGGTTAGAGTCCATGCAAGGGAGCGTTATCCATCACCTCCTCGGGTGCGTTACCCGTCACCGACTCGTCGATTGCAACTGTCGGTAGTTCATCAAGCTCCACCGCCGCCCGTGTCTCCTTCCTACGCATACGAGCGGCCTTCCGATGCTTATTACCGGAGGGATCATCGAGGTTTGGACGTTGAACTCAGGTCGGTCGATCCACTGGTGGATTACCAAGATCCCTACGCCTTGTATAGGGATCATGCTCTCTATCCCGAGCCCGCCTTTCCTTCGAGTTTGCCTTCGGCTTATTCTGCTCGTCTTCGCCCGCCTTCTCCGCCGCCGAGGTACCGTTACTGAGACTGCAGTAATACTCTGGAGCAAGAGAGATGGAGAGTTACCTTGTTCTGATGCTCACTCTTATTACTCTATTTGTCACTCAACGAGAATTGCTTCTGTAATTCTGGAGGTCCGAATGGTTTTTGGCATTGGATGATTCTCTTGGGTTACTCTTGAATTGTTCCATAGTTTTTATCTGCTCTCTTGTTCCCGTCTGACCTGCTGCATCAAGATTGGTGCAGTGTTCATGTGTTATGAATGCGTCGAGGAATTTGTGGGAAAAACGGTGGAAAGGCATTTTGATGACGAAGATGGGCGGTGGTGATCGCACGAGTTGTCTGATGTATCGCGTGACCGACACGGAAAAAGGAGGTACGACTCGTCAATGCATTGATTCGAAAGGTTTCATGTTGTGTGCTTTCTGGCAACGATTCGTTATGAGTGGCGGCCAGTGGCTGATGTTTTGTGTTATTTTTAAATTATAAAAATTATTTTATCTTTCAAAAATATTTTAAGTATTCGTTTTATTGGAAGTCAAAGTAACTTAATCCTCATTTAATTTGTATTTATCAATTTAACATTTAATATTGTTACATGAAATGAATTTATAGTGTTTTTAATGTCATGTTGAATGACACGGGGAATTGATTGTTGGAATTTTGACAAATTTCTTTAGAAAACTTATTACTATTTGTTAATATGACCATATTTATAACATTTGACTATTGTTAAGTATATTGTGATGTTTTGAATAATTGTTTTATTATTCTATCTTAATGTCAAGTGAGTTATGTATTTATTTTATACAGGAATGTTTTTTAATGATTTATTTTAAAATTATTTCACTTTTAATAAATTTAATCATAAAGTTTTTATAGGATTTTATATAAGTTTTTTTAAATTATATTAATATTTTAATATTAAGACATTACATGTATGGATTAAGATTATCTCTTTAATAATTGATATACGATGATTCATTTACGTACATATAAAAGATTTATATAAGAGTTGTTTTTTTGTTTCAATGATTCATCACTTTAGTATATCACTTGACATCTACTCTTCATCTTCTTTAAATAGTCGTTCTTTTCTTTAGTGATTTTCAAAACATCAAATAATATCATCTCCTACCCTCTTCAAGTATTATACATATACATATTAAGTTTGATAAAATAAAGTATCAATAGTACTAAAATTTGTTTGTCATCATTACAAATATACTCATTAAGCTTGTTTTAATTTCAAAATACATCATATGTTATGCCTTGGTATCAATACTCTATAGTTCATTTTGTTTGAAAATTATCAATATCACTATATTCTAAGCATCTATATTTAACAATTAGGATTATATATAGAATTTCTTAAAACAAATGAACATGACTTATATGAATTGAAATATAATGATATCAAATGGTAGTAAGGTTGGTATTGTCAGAATATCTAAAACTTAAAATAAAATATCATTTGATAACCTATGAGTAAAGTAGATTATGAGACATATACGAGATGTATATGAACATAATCGATTGAAATCATAATAATTATCTATAGAAAGAACAAGTATACATCATTGTTTTAAAAATATCTTAAAATAAATTAGCATCCGCTGCCCACGCTTCGAATATACTTGGTGGATGTTCCAAAGCTGAAGTGGGATCTCAGCCGTCCAACCCAAAGGAGCCAAGCGGGTGGTGCTTTGTGACGTGTGACGTGTGAGATATGAACCACGTTCGAAGCAATTCCCCTGCCTATGTGGATCGCTGAATGCGGGCCGAATGTATTTCCATTTAGGTATAGAATAAAAGTGAACAAAAACCGAACCGGCCAACATATCAGCCGGTTGCGAAACTCGCTCGAATTGGGTTAACTGAAAGAAGCTTTAGCGGAAAAAGGGTCGCCCAATCTGAGCCGTTGGTCTCCGCACAACTTGGGATGCAAGCAAAGCAAAGGTCTTCAAATCACTATAGCAGTTCTCATTAGACAAGCAGGTGACCCATTTGTTCCCGCCCTAGAATCCAATAATATTTACCAAAGTACCCTTTTCCGCCTAAATTTGCCCGCGAATCCGCCTTCAAATCCGACTTTGGGGACAGAGTCGTAAATATGCGCAACTTCATACCCGCGCACGGGAATTTCAATTTTGGTACCATACTTAATTAATAATTATTCCTCATCCTCTTCCCTTAACAAAAACGCCTCCCTTCTCGTGGAAAAAAAGGGCATCAACTTAATTACGCTAACTGCCACTGTAGCGGCCCTCCATAAGTACCCCTTTTCGGTCCCTTCCATTTGTTCACCGCCCATTTCCTTTCGGTGCCCACCCTAAGCTATGGCTCCCGCTCTGACGATGGCCGCCTTCATCATCGCTTTGATCTCGCCAGCGGCGGGGCGCATTCCGGGAGTGTACACTGGAGGAGGATGGCAGCAGGCCCACGCGACATTCTACGGCGGAAGCGACGCCTCCGGCACCATGGGTAAGCCGTCGTCGCCTCGGTTTTGGTGCTTAAATCTCCAGATCGGGGCCTCCCCTAACGAGATCTGGAGTTTTTCTTCGCAGGAGGCGCGTGCGGGTATGGTAACCTCTACAGCCAGGGGTACGGCGTTCAGACGGCGGCACTCAGCACCGCGCTGTTCAACAATGGCCAGAGCTGCGGGTCGTGCTTCGAGATCAAGTGCGCGGAAGATCCCCGGTGGTGCCATCCTGGGAGTCCTTCCATCTTCGTCACGGCGACCAACTTCTGCCCTCCTAATTACGCCCTGCCTTCCGACAACGGAGGGTGGTGTAATCCGCCGCGTCCTCACTTCGACCTCGCCATGCCGATGTTTCTAAAGATCGCGGAGTACCGCGCTGGCATCGTGCCAGTGACCTACCGTCGGTAAACTCGGGTTTCCCTTTTTTGGAGTCGTTCTGTTTCTTTTAAGCCTGTTCTGCAGTTTTGTTGTGGCCTATTTTAATCTTATGACGGTTACCGCCGTCGTTGTCTTCCCGATCTCTCATTTTTTTTAACGGATCAGAACAGACTATAAAAAATATAGAAGGCTTCATTAATTTTAAATCCAGCATAATTTCCTGTTCTCGTTAGAGTATAGCAGTACAAATCTCTAAAAGGTTTAGGAAGGCGCGTGCTTCAATTAATTAGTGATTCCATTTCTTCTTCGAAGGCCCACGAAAGGACGAAAGAGGAAAACCGCGTGTACCTTCGTGATCATGTGGCTTATAAACCATTTTGCTACCTTGCAATTTTTTATTTGCATATTACAGCTCTGGACCATAAGTGCAATTTTGCTGGAATGCAGGGTGCCTTGCAGGAAGAGCGGAGGGATAAGGTTCACCATCAACGGGTTCAGGTACTTCAACCTGGTATTGATCACGAACGTCGCTGGCGCCGGCGATATCGTGCGGGCGAGCGTCAAGGGCTCGAGAACCGGATGGATGCCGATGACCCGAAACTGGGGGCAGAACTGGCAATCCAATGCCGTCCTCGTCGGCCAGTCCCTCTCTTTCCGCGTCACCGGCAGCGACCGCCGGACCTCCACTTCCTGGAACATTGTCCCCGCCGATTGGCAGTTCGGTCAGACCTTCTCCGGGAAGAACTTCCGCGTCTGATCTCGATTTCGCCGCCTTCTTCCTTCTCTCGCTTCGGTTTTTTTTTTTTTTTTTTGGAAGAATGCTGTTTCTGGTTGCATGATTGCTGTTTTTTTTTTTTTTTAATGCGGCTGAAGTGGCTGCAGACCAAGCGAAGACGAGGTCCTCGTAGCCCGCAGCCGCTTAAGGGGGTAATCTTTTGTTCTGTCTCCTTGTTTGTTGGTCAAAAAGTAATGTCTGTGGCTGACTAGAGCATTAGCTTTTGATGGACATGTTTGGTAAAGCGTGCGCGCCGCTGCGGCGTTTCGTCGAGCGCCTTGTGTGCATTTTCCTGTACTGTTTGTGCGTATGATACGCCTTATTCGTTAATCGTTAATGGCCTGAATCACGGGTTTCTCGTTTCCATTTACTGCTTTCCAGGCTGTTTCAAATTGCATTGATTAATTATTTAATGGATAATATGCTCATTTTCTCCGTTCAACGCAAGCATACAAAACAATTACATGGCAAACATTAGTATCAACCTTGTTCCTACTCGAAGAGAGGAGAAGACAATGGCCTTGGGTAAGACAACTTGGTGTTACCTCCCTCTTCCAAGCTCTCCATCTTGGGTCTCACCGATCCGCTCCCGAAGCTATGGGATTGCATGATTGGTTCAGTGCGTTCCTTGTCTGCTTCCTTCGTCGTCTCCTGAAGTTGATCGAGCACGGAGACCACCTCGTCCATGCTGGGCCTCAATCTCCCATCCGTCGCGAGGCATTGGAAGGCCAGGGAGGCCGCTCTCTGGGCTTTCTCTAATGGATACTTCCCGTCAAGCCTGGTGTCCAAGACTCGGAAGATCTTGCGCTTGTTCGTGAGGTAAGGCTTCGCCCATTCCACCAGATAGTGTTCGCCGGAGGGGCGGTTCTTGTCGACCGCACGCCTGCCCGATAGGATCTCCAGGAGGACGACACCGAAGCTGTAGACGTCGCTTTTTGCGGTTAAATGGCCTGCGCAAAATGTAAGGCCGAGTTATCTCAAGAAGAAAGGTCCATTGTCAATGTTAGAAAAGTCCTTATTTTGATTCTACATTTTCATCTTTATACAAATGATTATATTACTTTTTCATATTATTTCCTAACTAAATAAAAGACAGTTAAACAACAGAATAATTATAAGAAAATTTCAATCTTTCAATTGAAGAAGATATATAATTTACTCACAAAGTAGACTCAAATGCTCTCAACAATTGAGCTGAGACTCAAACAACCCCTCCTCGTAACAATGAAAAGCTAAAACACTATTGACAGGCTCCAAGACCTAAAAGAAATCTCACCCAAAATAGATTACCTCTTTTGTTTTCAACACAAACAAAAGCAATAACTTTCAAGGCTCTTAAAATAATATAAAAGGTGAAAAAAAAAATAGAAGATATAAGCCATAATTCTAACCTTTTAAAATCAAATCTCATCTAATCTCAATTTTATAAAACTCAAATTCTGAATCTCATTTATCTATAACATCTCCTACTTAGTTTCAATAAATTGTAAACTACTTCTTTCACATTACTCGGAGTTTGGTGATTCAAGATGCACTAGAAAGCCAACCAAAATTCTTCAACATGTTTTAGTTCATGGTTGTGTCAAAATCTAACAATAATAATTATAAAAATAGCCCATGATATGTGGCCTAATCAACTTATCCCGTGTTCATCTCAATCCTCTATGAGAACACTTCCCATGAGCATTGTTGAATCTCCTTGACACGTTGTTCGCGAAGCTCTTCTCTTCTTCTTGAAGGATGCAAGTTTCTCAAAAACTTCTTATTCTTCAACAAATCACATCCCTTTAGAGAACACTAACTAATATATTGAGCATGCTTCTTAAGGCTTCTTCTCAAGATATCCTTTATAAGACACGATGCAACTACTAAAGACTTTCTCGAGAACTTTACCTTACTGCATTAGTTACTGCATTAGGGTATTCATATAGCCACGGCATCCCTCGAACTAGAACGGTACCATCTTTCATCTCAAGAATATTGGAAAGGCTTTCGAGATCCATTGATATTTCTCAAGAACATTACCTTGAGCTACCTTGTATCATCCTCAATATCTGTCGAGATCAACAACTCTCTCAAGTTACCTTTTATGCACTTGAGTCTTCTATCTCTAGAAATTCATGATCCATTCAAATGTTTACCCTTTCTTTAAAGGAGAGGTTCACATTTGTGAATTATTATACTCTCAACTAAGGTAGACCAAATTCTCATTTCACTTTGGTTGTTTCCTTTGGTATGTATTACCGCTTAATGGGACATGTAGCTACTTCAAATGCTCCTTCTCTAAAGCTGAAGCCTCAAAGTGGTCTCCACATTCAATATGGTGCCATCATTTGTGCTTCAACCTACAAAGTAAACTAACATACCTAAAAAAAGTCCCTTGCATGACTATCTTAAGGTGTTACTCTCAATCTTCATTGAGTTCATAAAGCCTCCCTTCCTTGCATACCTTCATCCTTTTCTAGCTTTGAAAGTTAATGACATCATAGTCCCACAAGTATTAGCTATTAAAGATCACCTAACTAGCATTAAGAAGCACCATGTTACATACTATCTTGTCAAAAAACTCACAAGCAACAATAAACTTCAACCAAAACTAACTCTCCACCTCAATCTCTAACTGATCACAAATCCAAACTATCATGTCACTTCCTCTATCTAGATTCTTTGTAACATGAGGTAAAACTCTTCCCACAAAAGCTACTCAAATTGGCTCAAGCTAAGCCTCTACATAATTCCAAAATGTAGAAAACTATTCCATCATATTAATGCATCAAGGGTTAGTTTTGATCTGGTTAAAAAAAGACTTTCTTATATTATGTATGTCTATTAGATGGAGAAATACATCTTTAATGAATCTAACTAAGCATCTAGCATCTTTGCATCAACTTTTATACCATATATTAGATATCAAATGGTGTCTTGATCTTAAAAGGCTTCATAATATGTTCCCCACCCAAGCTGAAACATCACAATGATCATCACCATCTCCTTATCAGCTTCGCCTCTTGTTGCCAGTGCATCTTCTACTTAAAGTGTACTAGTCCCAATGGGCCAATAGTTCAAAAGCATAAGCACCACCTTCCTTTGTCACATCATCTCCACAAGAGGCTATACATTCTATGTTAGAAAAGCCATTGGCTCTTTCAATGATCTAAAACACTCTCTTTCTTAAGCTATCACTTTTCTCAAGTTGCTTCTATCTACCACAATTCTCCAACTTTTGACTAGACTATACACAACCTAAAGCTCCACTCACCCAAATAAGTTCCATCTTTCAAGTACCAAATGGATCCTCGCACAATAATAACAACAAAATGTAATGGGATGCACGTAATAATATAACAAATGTAAAAAAAATATATACTTCGAAATTACAACTTCAATATTCAAATTAGAGAAAATCTAAACAACCTACTTGCAAAGTAGATTCAAACCCTCTTCACTATCAACACAAAAGTCAAATAACCCTCTTGACAATAATCTTAGAATCAAACACCCTTGACATGCTCTAAGACTTGAAACAAATTTCATGCAGGGTGGATCCCCTGTATTTTTTTGGTCTTAACCCAAAAACAAGAACACTACCCAATTCCTCTTCCAATCATCTCTCCTAACGGTCTCTAATAAAGCTTTCAAGGGCTTTAAAAATAACATAGGAGATAGACAAAAGGTATAACATCTATAGGCTAGAAAAATAACAAAGTCATAATATCAATCTTTTAAAATAAAATTTCATATAAACTTATGTTTTAAAAAATTCGAATCTCAAATTCCACTTATCAAGAACTTCTCTTTCACAACATTAATAAATTGGGCGTAAATTCATCCACATAATTTGGAATTCGACAAATTAAGATACGTTGGAAAGAGAACAAAATTATCCAAAACTTTTTAGTTCCTGGTTCAATCGAAATCCAATTGCAATAGATACAAAAATAGCCAACAAAGTACAACTTAATTTAACTTAGCTCATGTTTGTCTACATTCTCTAAGAGAATACTTTTGAAAACATTGTCTAATCTCTTCAAGAGATCCATGAGGCTCTTCTTTCCTTCTTGATGGATACAACAAGCCTGTTAAGGCCTTCTTCTCTTGGAGAACTCTAGTTAATACCTCAAACATACTTCTTAAGGCTTCCTTCCTCATAAGACATCCTTCTCAAGCCATAATAACACCCCTAAAGACATCCTCGAGACCTTTTTCTCATTGTATAAGGGTTTTCATATGGTCATGACATCTCTAAAACAAAAATTGTCTCCAACACCTAGAATGGGCTCAATATCTACCATTATCTATCGAGAACAAATGTGAGCAACCTTTCAAGTCCCATGCTTCTATTCATGTGGCCTTCCATCCACCTCAACTCCACCCTTCCCAAAAACTCCACAATTCTATTAGGAAAAAAATTGCAAAGATTATTGAAGACATGGGCACACAAGGAAGACAAAAGCAATGGAATAAACATTGAATGTTTGATGATTGTTCCTGAAAGCCACATGTCTATTGACCATTGAATAATGGGGATAAAAAAAGTTATAATGAACGTAAAACAAGAAAGTGAACACAGACAAACAAATGTGGAATATAAAAGCAATTGAAGGGCTAACCTGTTGCAAGATATTCAGGAGCAGCATACCCATATGTTCCCATGACCCTTGTGGAGACATGGGTTTTATCACCAATAGGTCCATCCTTAGCCAAACCAAAGTCAGAGAGCTTGGCACAGTAGTTCTATGAATACATTACAGAAGACCATTTTAGCAAAATGATAGCTTAGTAAAGCTAATAAAGTATTGCTCAAAAAATACGTAATAACTTAGATGACTTACCAAATCCAAAAGGATATTAGAAGTTTTAAAATCACGATAAATGACTTTAATTTCAGAGCCATGTAGAAAAGCCAATCCTCGAGCAGCACCAAGTGCAACCTTCATCCGCAAGTTCCATGGAAGTGGTTGAAAATATGAACCTCCTACACTAACGTCAATCATGATGTTAAATTGGAGTTGTGAATAACTTAAGAGCATTTCCCAAGAATTAGGCTATGATTAGAAACACAATGAATTTATTAATAAAGAGAAATGAGAACAAGACAAAGCGATAGCACAATGAAGTTAGTCAAAATAGTGTAAAATAAAAAAGTAACAATTATAGATATTCAATAAATAGTTTTGCTTCTTTTTTTTTTTTTTTTTTTGAGAAGTTCACCACCTATGGTTGAAACACAATTCCCTAAATAGAATTATGACCAAACACAATTTTAGCAAACTTCAAACACAATGCTGAAACAAACAAAGCCTTGATCAACTTCATAATCTATAGACAAAATTCATAAATAAATGCCATAAAACCCATCTCCTTACAAGCAAATTGCAGATTGGAAAAAGCAGCTAGCCAAGAGAAACCAAACGCAAGAAATCAAATCAAATAGATAAAACAATGATAAAAAAAAATAACTCACTCCTGAAGAGATGGTTCTCAAGACTCCCTCTAGGCATGAATTCATAGACTAGAAGGCGATGTTCATCCTCTAAGCAATATCCAATCAATTTCACTAAATTGGGATGATGCAGCTGGCCCAGATAATTAACCTCTGCCTACAAATTCAAACAAAAAAAATCCAGTTTTTATCAAACTCAAAAAAATTATGATTTGATCATAAGGTTTTCATGGTATTGCTGCTGCAAACAGCATACTTACCAACCACTCTTTATGACCCTGGAAGCCATCATGGTTAAGCCTCTTCACAGCAATAACCATTCCAATACCAGGTTTTGTTGCGGTTAATGTTTGCTCATCGACCCAGCCCTTGAAAACAGAACCAAAACCTCCCTCTCCCAACACACTATCGGGGCGAAAATTTCTAGTGGCATTTCTTAGTTCATTGAAGGTGAAACTCTTCACATTGGTTGACTGTAAGATCTCTCCCTCACTACGAGGAGTTGGAGGCACAGTAGATGATGAAGCTTGACTGATGTTTCCACTTAAAACATTCCCATGCTTGCTGCTAATCTTTGAATTAGCTCCTGGAAGTGTCAAAACAATTTTCTTAACTCATCGATGAATCAGAAAACATAGCATATTCTATGGTATAAAAGTATAGCATTCCTTTGACAAGAAAATGTTAAATCATGCTAATTTCAAAGGAAAATATCAAATTTTAAAGCAAGTTCACTTTGTTCAACAGTTTGCAATACAATCAGATAGAGCAGTAATGCATATGCAAAGCAGATGGCCAAGTCAAAAATTTCTCAATAGGTGAAAACCTACAAAAGGAGCTCTAGTTTTACTCCAGTCTTGATCGAACAGCAAATAATCACCAGTTCAAATCCAATGGCCCACGGATTGGGGATTCCTCTTTTCTTAAATGCTTGCATTTGGAAAAAAAGACTCGATCTTATAATACATATCCATCTTTAACACCAAGAAACTACAGTTTGTTTCATAATTTACTTCAAAATTGAAGGAATGAACCAAAGGAACAAGCTAATCTGCAGCAAATTATTCACAAAACCGAGCCAGATCAGACTACATCCTTTGCAAAATAAAAATATCTCAAAAACTGAACGGCTTAAACATTTTCTAGAGGATTTTACACCCACTTCGTGTCTAACTCATGAATCTCCTATAATGAATTTAAAGCCAAGAAAATTAAGAGTGCTACCTGAACTTCTTACTAAGGTAGATGCGCTGTAGGAGGGGTTGACCGCCTTGATCCGCCCACTCAAGCAGCTCCCCATCTCAAATTCTGCGAAGTCCCACCCTTTGTTCCTCTTCCGAGCCTTTTCCCGAAAAAAAAAAAAAAAATCAAAGAGCGAGCAAAAGGTGGGAGCCTTTTAGTGGACCAGCAGCTCAAGAAAGAAAAGTAGGAAAGTGGCCAGATCCTTAAAGGACCACCAAATCCAACGAAGAATCAGGCCCAACCACGAATCCCTTCTCCGAACTTCTAAACCTTAGCGCCTCATTTCAAAAAGAGGGTAGTCTTCCTCTCGTGACCGATGCCAAGCTCCGATCCCGCCAGCAAACTTACCGAGATCGCGCCTCGTATTCAGAGAGGCCTCGATCCACTCCCTCCCCCCCTGAGATGGATTAAAACAGGAACACCTTCCGCCACCGCCGCCTCCTCCCCCTCCCCGAGCCCTTCAAATCGCTAATTCTGCCGCCTTCCTTTAGGCTATTTCTGTGCTTTGAGTGTGGCGGCCCCGAAGCCAAACAGTCGTCCCTTTTGCCGTCACTTTTTAATCATCACCTTTTTGGCTGTTTTTTTAAATAATTTTTTTTTTAATTAACATATTTTTTCCATAGAATAATAAACATTTTTTCTAAAGTGTCACGTAAGTGATTTCTTCATATAAATCCGCACGTTTTCAAACCTTTTCATTGCACAACTTTTCATGCAATCCTAGCCGTTCGATCCTCAGATGCCATGTGCGAAACAATGAAACGTGCTGTTTTGCGACCGGATCATACAAACCAACAAAGAGGTTGAGAACCTTTTTAAGCAATTTAATTTTTATAGAAATCTTTATTTTATCAACCTGATTTTTTTTGTAAATTATTTAAAACAAAAATGCTTTGTAAACTCACAAGACAAACAGTCAGCTCACGGCAGGCAACCAGCACAAGCCGGCGATGGAAGCGGCGGGCGGTTCAAAGGACACGACAAAATGGTCGTACGCAGAAGATATATTTTATTAGGGATTTTGCTATCAGCGAGAAGGTCAAAAAATTAATCAATTCTTTTACTTACGTGTGACAACGAAATTGTATAATAATGTATTCATAAAAAAATATTAATTAAAAATAAAATATTAAACAAAATATAAAAAAAAAACAAAATGCAAATAAAATCATAATTCTGTTATAAATGATATTTTTTTTCTCATCATAAAAAATGTTTCAAATTTTTTTGACATAAAAAATATAAATTTTATTTAAAAATTAAATTATTTTTAAATTATTATATTAAAATTTTATATTATAGATATAATTGGGTTAACATTATTATCAAATATATGAAACTAACTAAAATATTGTTACAGCTTTTCTATGGTACAACTTCCTTCAAAACTTGTGTGTACATCATATCACCGAGCTGGTGTGGATTTTGAATCTTCCAGCTTCCTTGAGAGGCACATGCAATCCGGGCAAGGATAAGTGTATATGGAGTCGTTCGATCTTCTTATCTGCACACCCTTTTCATCATTGTGTAGTCTCATGCCGAGCAAGCGACTCTTCAAGCTCTTCCATCTGCTCAGCAAAGAAGTCTGTAGAGAGAAACCTGGGTTGAGTGCAATTAATGGAGGTAATCATGAAGGCGTACCCAATGGTAGGATCATCAAACAGCAATGCCAACTTTCTTTTATCTGGCTTAATGGTCTTGGAGTGTCCACCGTAAATATATCTCCGGTGACCGATCAAAAAGCTTGGGAAGTTTCCCCCCTGAGTTGTCACAAACACTTCGCTGTGGAGGCAAACTGTGTAGTCAAGAGCAGCCATCCTGGAGGAATATTTCTAGATGCAGAAAACAAACATCAGGCAACTGAGAACAGGGTTAATCTTTCGGCATGAGATGCAAGGATACCTTGAAGGGAGCGAGCTCTTCTGCTGTGGCTAATGTTTCTTTAGTTTTTACAAGGGGAAACATTTCAAGCAGTGGACGCATGGTCCTTTCTGTACTGTAGATTTCTCCTGAAGCCTGATAGATAACCGTGTTGTTGCTGAAACCCATGCCGCGGAGCATCAAGCCGACCTGAGCTCAGAAGATTTGGCAGAACATGAGGAAAGGCATTAATGAGATTGTTCAGCAAAGATCCATCATGCTTTAAAACAAGTCAAGGCAAGGCAATTTGTTTTGATGATTCATCTTGCTCCTGCATCATTGATTTTACTTTGAGCATGACAAAATGTATTGTTCGTATTTACTCGCTAAGAAACACTCAAAGAGAAAGATGGAAGTTCAATTGAGGAATTGATTTCAATAATGTATTTGCTTGGGTTGTTAATCATAGCTCAATTTGTACTTTGCTTATTATTGTAACATCTCAAGACTTGGATTTAGGATAAATTGATGTTGAAGTTGATTTTTTTTATTGCAATCTTGAAGAAAGGATTTATGTGTAACCACCATCAAGCTTTAAATTTCTCAAAAAATTAAGTTGTATTTGTGTACTAGAGAGATCTTTTTATGACCTAAAACAATTACCAAGGTATAAATATAGAAAGATTTCAAACAGTTCCTACAAGGAAGACAGTCTTTACTAAAGAACTTTGAGTCTCTACCAAAGAATAGAGTTATTAGCTATAACTTAGTTTATATATAAATCATGATTGATTGTTAAGAGTATGGTTAGGAATAAGGAATAAGGAATGAATAGAGTTATTAGCTATTTAGCTATAACTTAGTTTATATATAAATCATGATTGATTTTTAAGGGTATGGTTAGGAATAAGGAATAAGGAATGAATAGAGTTATTAGCTATAACTTAGTTTATATATAAATCATGATTGATTGTTAAGAGTATAGTTTGGAATAAGGAATGAATTTCAATGATAGTCGCTTTGGTTGTTAATCATAGCTTAATTCATACCTTGCTTATTATTGTTACATCTTAAGACTTGGAGATAGGATAAATTGATGTTAACATTATCTTTTTTTATTATAATTTTAAAAAAATGATTTATGTGTAACTATTATTAAATTTTAAATTTCTCAAAAAAGAAAGTCGTATTTGTATGTTAGAAAGATCTTTTTATGACCTAAAACGATTATCGAGGTATAGATATTGAAAGATTTGTCACAATAAGTATGTTGTGTAAGTAAGAAATGTTTACCTCCAAAGGTGTAAGGGGGCACTTTCCCTTTGCCCTAATAATACCAGGGTGAATGTCAAGGTTATGTTTAGTAAACTTTTCCATCCAAGTCCTTTCTCTTGTTGCAATCATCTCCAACCTCTCTTCATTTCCGCCATCATATATACAACATGAGTAAGCAACCATGTCCTATAGAAACAAAATTAACATAAAACTTAATCAAAGGTTCCCAAAAATGCTTTCAAAAAGGAAAAAAAAAACACTACAGATCTGATGAACTGTCTTGTGAAGATCAACCTTTTCAAAGCGGAGATGAACTGCAATGTATTTACCATTATTACTGACACTTTGTTCTCTCATTCGAGAAACAAGCTTTTCAGCCAAAGTTAAGATGGGATTTGAGAACTGTAGGGCCTCAAAGTTAGCCAAACATCTCAGCCTTTGAACAACAGATGGGGCATTATGGGAAAGCCGATTTGCAAAAGGTGAAATTCTTATTAACCTGAATCATCAACATAAAGAAAGAACACTGTAAGATCATTATTTTACTACACAAGAAAGCTCAGCACATAGAAAGGTCAGCCAAAATGCCTAAACAATCATGCTTGAATAACATTAGAGAAGGTTCTAATATTTTTCATCATAGCCATCAAGCACATGCATGCATGCTCATGGTTAGTTTATTCATGCTTTGTGTTACACCATTTTCCTCTTTTAAAATACTTCACAAAGCCAAAATCATCAGTAATTGCTCGAGTAAACTTGTGAGCTATAGTTCCCTTGTAAAATCAAGTCACAACAAATGTAAGTACATGAAAACATCATATTATAGCAAATACTATGACAATTAATTATTAAATTTCAAGATCTTAAAAAATTGTTTCAAATTTGCTAAGTTGACAAATTGAGGAAATAAATTACTCTTTTAAAATATTATTTCAAATTACCCATTAAATGATGCTTTCTTTACTCAAGCTTTCTGTGCAACACCATTTTTGTCCTTCCAAATACTTCACAAGAACAAAAACATCAGTAACTATTAAAAAAAATTTGTAAGCTATAGCTCCCTTGTAAAGTCATTCTTGAAAATACAGCACATTATAGCACATAATAAAAAATTTTGTAAGCTATAGCTCCCTTGTAAAGTCATTCTTGAAAATACAGCACATTGTAGCACATTATAAAAAATTTTGTAAGCTATAGCTCCCTTATAAAGTCATTCTTGAAAATGCAACACATTATAGCAAATACCATAACAACTAATAATTAAATTCCAACACCATGTTAAACAATTGTTGCAAATTTGTTAAGTTGTCACACAGAGGAAATAAGTTATTTCCTTAATGGCTAATTTGATATCGATGCATGCGTGCCTCTTTTATTTGAGTACCATTGTAAGGAATCTACAAATAAACAACTTCCTCTTTTTATGATAGGACAGTAGAAAATAAGAAAACAAAATTAATAATCATATTTGTATAATCAGAATTTAACATGTTTCTTCCCTTTTTTTCTTTTGTTTTAGTACCATTGTAAGGAACCTACAGCGACTTCCTTTCTGTGATAGAATAATAAAAAATAAGAAAACAAAAGTAATAATTTTACTTGTACAATCATAATTTAACGTGTTTCTTTCCTTTTTTTCTTTTGTTTTAGTATCATTGTAAGGAACCTCAAATAGACGACTTCCCTTTTGTATGATAGAACAATAAAAAATAAGAAAACAAAAATAATAATCATACCTTTATAATCATAATTTAACATTTTTCTTCTTTTTTTCTTTTGTTTTAGTACCATTTTAAGAAACTACAAATAAACAGCTTCCCATTTTTATGATGGAATAATAGAAAATAAGAAAACAGACTTAATAATCCTACTTGTATAATCACAACTTAACCTTTTTCTTACCCCGAAACCCATCAGTTCAGTTATAAATACAGTAGACATGATTTCAATATGGCCTCAACATGTAAACTAAAACAAAACAAACTGCTTCAAAACACATTATACAAACATTCATGCCACAAAAACTGATATAGTTTTTGAGATGAAACCAAATCTAGAAATTAGTTTAAAAAAGAATGAGATTGCAAAGTATAACTTACTTCTCCTTCATTAGCCTTGGAATAATCAATTCCTCATAATGGTGTATAGAAGACAAAGCCTTTATCTTGAAGTTGAATGCATTGCTAATATTCTGACCAAAACTTTCGATTATGTGTTCTGGAACCTTATCAACCACTAGTACATCATTTAGCAGAGTAGAAACAAAGTGGCTTGCATCATAGATGTCATTAAACTTGCTGCAAAACAAGTAAATATCACGTCAGGCATATTACTACAGCAGCTTTTATAGGTGATGACTGTTCACATATGCCATATCAAAATCTGTTGAACCATTGGAAATGATCAAAATTTTAGTAGGCACCATAAAAACAAGAACTAAATGTTGTGATACATTACTAAAACAGTACAAACTACATGATGCTTTTGACTAAACAATACTGCTTTGAACAAGTTCTTTACATGGGAAGTCAAATTTATAAAATTTAATGAAAAGTGATAGTACTCCACCTACTGTAAATTTGTGGCAAAAGAAAAATAAAAAGAATAGTTGGAAAAATGCTAAGCGCTCAGCAGTATGTCATATCTGAAAATTGTGAATTTTATAGATTAATGTGAGTTTTGCTTTCACATAGAAATTTCAAATTCATTGACTGATCAATTGCTACAGCTGTCCCTGTATCAAGGAAAGAAACATAAAAAAACTTTTGAGATTTTCCTTTAAGCATAATTTGCAGTTATGGAAGAATTTTATTGCAAAAACCAAGCCAATTGAAAGATTAGTTCTCTATTTCTCAAGCTCTTTTGCAGTCAGTAACACAGCATAACATTTGAGAGATGAAACAGTTAGAAATGACAGTTGTTCTGGAAAGTAACACAGCATAACATTTCAGTAACACAGCATTCGTTTTATGATATATGAATGTTTAAACTGAAACCTCAGAAATCAGCGTCAACCTTGAGATGCATAAAAAAAAAAAATCCTTCATGTAGTTAAAATTTGAACTAATATGATTTAACTTCCAAATTACAGGAACAATAGACCATTGCTTAATAAAAATTTTTCTGATTATACCTATGTTGAATAACGTTTAGATGCCATGCAAGGAATGATAAACTTTTGATGCTCTTCATGATGGGAATAATGAAGAAGAATACTTAATGACTAGGAATGGTTGTAGTTTTGGAAACGAAAACCGTCTCATTCAAGTAAACATAGCTGTGTGAAGGTTTATCATAGAGAAGTTTACACAACGAATAGACGGCAAAGATAAAAAGTCCTGCATTGCCCGAGAAAGCATCGTTTATAAATTGTAGGATGATGCTTTCAAATTCTGACCTTTGAACCTTTTTGTCTAACCTTTCAATCAAAAGTAGAGTAATAGTATTGATACCCTAATAGCCATAGTGCAATTTTATCAAATAGCTTTCCTGAATGCAACACATTCACCCAACATAGAAAAACTTGCATATTTTGATGGCATATACGTGTACACTAAATAGGTGAATCATCACAGTTACATACCTATTAGTGCCCAGAATAATAGCTATGTTGGTTGCTAAATTTTTATACTGACCAGTGAAAAGTTAGCTTCCTACCATATTTATCCAATGCTCATTTAACTTCCTGGCTTAGTTCACAAAGGCAGGCATTGTGTAAGCAAAAGATCAAAGCCAAAAAAGTGAGTTAAAACCCAGAGAAGGAACTATAAGGCTAATTTACAAACAGAAGCCAAACCATGTTAATTCTCATGACCTAAAAAACCCACTTCTTATAACTTAACAATTTTAGTGATTAAAGAAAAAAATATATGTTCTGGTAGGTACCAACCTGGGATCTCTCCAAACACTGTGGTATTGCAAATCTGGAATGACAAGTGTAGCATTCAGGTACCCAGCCACTGCCACTGCATTGCATATCTAGAGAAGCAGAGTTAAGAAAAGATCAAGTATTTCAGATGCTTTTCTCTAAAAAAATATGATGCTGCAATAAATAAGTCATATATGAATTTTAAGGATGAGGGAAACCGATGCACGTTGTTGATTCAAGCCACCATTTGCTTCAACATATATGTATCCATTTGATTTAGGGATACCTAAAGTTGAAGCAGTAAGGGGAGAAGAGAAAGAGTGAACAGAAACAAGACATTAATGTCATAGGGATATGCTGAAAAACAAAAAAAGAAAACACAAGGAAAAAGAGCACAAATACATACAAAACAAAAAAAAATAGCAAAAATGAAATTCTGGAATTCAAGATGACCAGAAACATGTAGAAAACAAGTATAAATAGAGTTTAGTAGAATGAAAAATATAAAATGAAATTATGGAACATTGTCTTTCATTCATCAAAATAACTAAAACAGATATCAATCAATGTCACAAGTTAAGTAAGCATGTGTGCAAAAAATTTTATAAATCACAAAACTGCAGCATTAAAGAGTTAAAGAGAAAAAAAAAAGTTGTGAACAATCTCATTATGCCTATTAAGCGAAAAGGAAGACTTATTTGAGCGAATGAAATATAAAGACAAAAAAATCTATTGAATTGAATTAAAAAAAATGAAGGTGTTCAAATAACTATGGTAAAGGAATCAAATTGGTCACATAGAATAAGTTCTAAAGATGATCAAGGATTAGAACTGATCTATGAGGAAAATGATGCAAAAAAAACTCATGAAGACCCAAAAGGGATAATTTAGCAACTTGTAGAAAATTTCACCTTGATGTAATTTGAGATTATCAAAATTTTAAAATTGTAAAACTTAGCTTTTTAATGTATCAAAATCATCAAATTTTGATATAGGGACATAAAAGCTTTTGGCCAAATTACGTAAGTTCTATTGGAAGGCTGAACCAAATCAAAAATTTGATGAATCCATTGAACTTAGACAATTGAGAGTTATTTGTTGGGAGTTAAAACAAAATAATTGACTTGATATTTAGCCCTTTACAATCAATGTTTGATTAGTTGCACAAGAATTTGGAATTTTAACTCAAACATGATCAAAAGCCCAATTTTCATGAACATATGGTTCAATCTCATTATCAAGTATTCGATTTGGCAATTGAATAATTCATTTATGCCAAAACAGAGGGATCAATTTTGGATTTTGAAAACTATCCATTAGGATATTGTTTGATATTAAAAACTTAATATTGAAGACCAATTTCGGAGATAAATCTAAATCTAATATGAGGAGATCATTTTATATTTGAAGAGATTATAGTCTATTTTGATGAGATTTGTATATTGTTCAAATTTGTCAAAGGTCCTTTATGATTATAAAATAGAGCATTAAGAAGAATTCATTGTAAAGGGAGAAAAGAGGTTGAGATTCATCGAAAGAGGTAGGGATTTGATAAGAAAGAGATCCCTATGAGGTATAGGGCTATAATTCTTGTAAAGGGAGAAAAATTTGTGGACTAAAATCCAATTGAGGTCAGGAACAATTCAAAGAAGATTTTGTGAGTGCGCTGAGACTTGGGTCAAGGGAATTTGCCACTAAGGAAAGGGTTGTGTGAAAGTCCTTAGAAATGTTAGTTTATTTTTTTGTACGTGGTTTGAATTTTCAGTAATAAAATTTATTAGAGGCTTTTGTATTTTGTTGCATATTTTCTCCATGTTTTAGTTTTACTCTATATATCAAAATGTCTTCATAGTGAGAAGAAATTGTGCATCTTAACTTGTTTTTTGTTGCACTTTGTCAATCTTCCCACTTAGATCCTCAAGGACTTAGGGTTGGTTGCTTCTTCATGAGTTTTTGGCAATATACAGATCGTCAATAAGAGGAATTTGACATTCCCAATACAAAAATCGGAAGACATACATTTTGTCACATAATTGCAGTTTTGGCAATCAATATTCTACAATCGTATCCCATAAGGAAAGCAATCAATATAGGTACAAATAAATTTATTGAGTTTTTTGAAGTATGGACTTGGTAATATAATATGTCTTTCAAACTCTCCAAATAACACAATTTCACTTGCTTGGTGGTAGCATAATTTATCAGTTTAGAAAGCATGAAGTAAGTGGTCTCATTGATGAGCACAAGAATTCAAAAATTTAATCAATAACCATCTCAATGAAACTTTATATATCTAATAGATTCTAATAATTCCTGCCTCAAAAAACCTCATAAAGAATCTCCTAATATTTGGTGTTGCTTTAGAAACTATATGAATTGTTTACAAAAAAGATTTCAGGATACTAAATTCCCAAAAAGTAGAGTCTTAAAGATAAATTTGAGAAGATAAAGTTGAATCATTTTGCTTTATGGCCATGTGAAATGCAAAGGTAAAAGATAAACAAGGAAATGGAATCAAAATTTAACAGAATCCTGTTCATTTTGTGAATGCAAAAAGCAATTTATCATAATTTGCTCTGTCAGATTACAAAAATGATGTGGAAACAATAGAAAATGCAATTCAAGGGGTATTATGCCTGTCTGAATGGCATAGAATCAATTCTGAAGGAATTCGTGTCTTTAGCTTGGGAATGCAAAGTGTGGATGCTTGCATTTTTAGTAAGTCTGGAATAATGAAAATGATCTATTATTTCAGCAACAGAGACAAAGAAGTAGATAATATGTTTTAACAAGCTATAAGGATTGCAAAGGAGTAGTATGAGCTAAATACTGGTAATTGTTCTTTGTCTAATAAAAATATTTACTCTTGCAAGATGGAATATGAGAGGTAAAAAGTTTGGTGAAACTGTAAGGGTATGATGGTTTTAATTTGTTAACTTTTAGCTGATCATTTTCATCACCGTCAACAATTGTCATGATAATTGTTGACCTGATATTGATATGAGCCATAACGTTAAGATTATTAGGTTTGGATACATTATTGTGATGCATACAATCTTCAGGTACCAAATTATCAGCTATTCTAGAGGCCAGGTTGAATCAGTTACACCAATAAACAAACTTCTAGTGATGTATGCATAGGAAAACCTATTAAGGTCTCGTATGATAGAGTGATATCCTGTGGGAAGCTAATAACCATTGATCCTTTGAGTTAAACCAAGAATTGTGTGACCTTACGTGTAGTATCTATGGGTGTGTATATGCACCTTATATATAGGTGTGGAAGATAAAAAAATAAACATTGATCTGCTTAGGCATCATAGCACTACCAACTCAAAGCATGGGATCTTAATTTCTAGTTCTATCACATTTAGTTGAAATCCCCAAAAGGGACCCTAGGTGCAAAGAATAATGATATTAGATTCATTGTTCCATAACAATGTGAACCAAATTCACTAGTTGTGCAAGTACAACTATCTTAAGGTCAAGCCTCGTAACATTGTGAACTCAATTCACTAGTTGTACAAGTACCATTGTGAGATAAACTCAACTCATTAGCTATGTTCCAAGGCTACAATGATTCTAAAGTTCCTTATATTGTACCCTAGCCCAAGACCATGTACCGAATAACATATGTCAAGTGATTTTAGACTTCCCAATAGATGATTTAGCTCCAAAGGAACCAAAGATGGAGAATTCAAAATCTTGATGGACAATCTATGTGAATGGAGCATTCAGGAAGTAAATATCTATCAAAGTAATATATATCAACTCAAAGACCACTGAACTATAACAATCGATATAGATCAGATTCCTAACTACCAACACAAATGCAAGTATGAGGTGAGAATTGGCTTGTACAAGTGATTGTAAGCAAGCAAGAATGACATCAAATGTGTTACAAACAATAGGCATCCAACATGTTAGAACCCAAGTTCATTTACATCCAACGATCAAGAACATCTCAATAGTAACAATGATAACTCAAAAGATAGGAAATGTAATTTGGTAACATGTTATATTATGAGACAATGACTATAGGATTTCAAAGCAAAAAATTTAAGGCAACTATAAGATCGTTTTTTAGAGACATCACAATGATGTACAGATATTCTCTTCACAATCATCTATTTGCATTTTCAACCAATATTACTTTCTTATTTTAAGAGTTATCACAATAATTAGTAAATTCTTTTAGAGATTTCAATGTACTTGGGTTCTGGAGGTTCAAAGATACCTTGAGTCTTTTCTTATGAGTTGATTAATTTGGCATACAATGTATATTATGTTAATGCACAGATTGTACCTTACATTCTTGACAACAAAACTTATATTATGAGCCAATATAACATCATATTCCTAAACATAGTATGTATACTTTGTGTTTCCTATGAGCAAATGACAACATACCTAACAATGTAGAGAATGTACAATATGTTATCCTAATTTATTTTATGTCAACATCAAAATTGACCTTATTATCCTAGATTATATGCTTATCATGTACATTGTACCTTTCATTCAAGTTGTTTTAACAAGCCAAACTTGATTTTCTCTTTTGGTTATGGATTTTGTTTGTAATGGTATGTTTATGACTTGTTTATTAGGTATCTTTGAGTTTTACATGTTAATTTAAATGATTTTCTGTTGTGCGTTGGAACTAGGGAACACTCAACCAACTAGTGAACTAGGTATCTTTGAGTTTTACATGTTAATTTAAATGATTTTCTATTGTGCATTGGAACCAGAGAACAATCAACCAACTAGTGAACTGAATTTCTAAGTTCTTGTGACAGTTTCATGTGGTTTATGCAGACTTGTTTATCGATAACCTATATGGTGTTATGAACAAAATTCCATTTCAAATTATTTTAACAGTTAATTCTGATCCTTGAGTTCTTCTACACTAAAGCTCTTTAGTAAATTATTGATGTTTTACAAAATGGATTCCCAAAACTGCAAATTGAATCACCACACATTTAATACAATATTAATTTAAATTGGTTCATTTGGTTTGATAAATATAAATGCCATACTAAACTCTTAGTTATCTAGTAAGTAATTCTGCTAAATGAACTTTGCCCTAAAGTTAAAAATCAAATATGGGCATCTGTAGTAATGAACAATATATATTTAAAAAATATTTAGATTAAGTTGTCCCTATACATAAGAAAGAGGAGATCCTTCCAATGGAAAAAATACATCTCCTCAAAGAAAGAACCTCCAAAAGAAAAAAAGATAATTAAGGAATACACATAAATTAATGACATACACATGTCCATGTAATAAATATTCATTAGATATGCAGTCACATTATGGTAATACATAAGGAATCTTGGATGCAATGAATTATTATGTTTTGTCTACTATACTTTGTCCCTTTTGCAAGCAAGTTTGGAGAATTAATCACTCCCAAAACAACCACAATATCTGTTGTAGTCCTTCCATTCTTAAGAAAATTTCTGGGATTTGAGGAATAAAGAGCTAGTAAAAAAATATATACATGGACCTTCAAAAATCATTCAGTATACCTAACTGTTTAAATTCTAAAGTTGCTCTTCATTTAATCTAGACAAGTATTCATTAAAAGTCAAGTACTTCTGTGCAACCCATTTAGATTACAAAAAATGCAAAAATCTATTAAGTATAAGTAAATAATGGATACATATTAGGAGAGTCAAATTATATAGTATATTTGCTTCATAAGCAAACATAACAAGCTAGAAAACCTTAACAAAAAAAATGGAGCACCATTCTAAAAAAATATAAAGATAACAAAAGATAAATGAAACAAAAAAAAAAGATTTAGGTCTCATATGCATGACCATACCATTAGTATTAATGTTAATACAAGGCTTCCAAGCACCATCATTTTTAGCATGCCTCCATATGCCACCATTCTAAAAAGAAAATAAAGAAGCACAATTTGCAAACACTTTTACTAAGTGCATTGTTATTTGGCATAACATTAAACAAAATAAACTAGAGAATTCAAATTCACAAAATTAAAGATAAAAAAAGCCTAGCTAGTAAATATCAAGGTTATCAATGACAACACCTGGTATCATGTTTCTTAGATGCATATTCGAATAAAATTGGTGGAAAAAAACTAAAGAAACATTCAATTCGTGTTTTGTTTATCAACAAGTCTAAGCTAAAGAAAATGACTTAGGTTATCTCTGCATGGTTCTAATCCAAGATTCTTTTCATTGAATAGTTTGTCCAATCACCACCTAGACTCTCAAGGTCTCTCCTTTAGGTTGAGAAGCAAACAAGTGCACTAGAGATAATTGATGCAGTGAATTAAAAACTATCATATGAAAAAGGATAGGCTACAAAAAGATAAGTGCTTCAATCAATACAAAATTATTTAAAGAAGGTGTTATGTAAGACAATAAACAAGTTCAAATTATAGTGAAGCACAACTATCCAAGAGATCGAGAATAGACTAAATGGTTTCTAGGATCAAGAACTTGACAATTTGAAGAGTAATAATTATAACACAACCTCCTTCTACCAATGGTTAATTGCTTATTTTGGAGCTATAGAGAATTAACTACTTATAATTACTTGAAAAATCTTCTCAATGAACATTTCCCTTTTACAATACTTTTGCAAAAGACAAAAGTTTCTTTAATTCCTCATTAGGAATTTGATACATTAATTAGGCAAACAAGTGCAATAGAGGTAATCGGTTCAATGAATTAAAAACTATCTTATGAAAAAAAAGTTAGGCTATAGAAGTATACGTAGTTTATTTAACCAAAAATTGTATGATGTTCTGTAGAATAGTGAACAAGTTAGTGAAGCACAACAACTCACAAGATTAAGAGTAGATTTAATGGTTTTTAAGGAATAAGAACTTTGCAATTTGAAGAGTAATAATGAATGTGGTTATAGTACAACCTCCCTATACAAATGATTAATTGTTTATTTTGGAACTATAAGAAATTAAGAAGGTTACTACTAATAATTTCTTAAAAAAAATATTCCTAATGAATATTGCTCTTTTACAATATTTTTGTTAAAGACAAAGTTTATTTAATTTCTTATTAAGAAGTTGATAGATTAGTTAGGCATTAGTAGAAATTCCATGTAGTCCTTCTATTGATAAATCAGGTGGATAAATAGTTGCATCAATATCACAAATAGTTTGTTATATATAAAGTTAGTTATATGGATAAATAGAGTTGGACTATTTGCACAATTGGTTGATTTTGATTATCACCAAAGTTGGGAAGTATGGGAAGCTTCAATTATGCTCTTAATTGGTCAGAAAAAAGGATGGGAAATATTTTTGATTGGGTCTTGTTGAATAATAGTTGGCTAATTTCGTTATTCAAAATAACCAACATAATATTATGGTCAATGGAGTATACTTGAGCAATAACAAAACTAAAAAGCAAGGGATCTGGGAGTGGCTTTGGTTCTTAAGCCATTTTCAATAAAGATCAGTTTTTTTTGATATTTTCTTTCTCCACTTCATTTTTATTTTCTCTACCTAAGTGCTTCCTAATTACTGAAATCTTCGTTGGAGAAGGAACCTACTACAACAAAAACACTTCTTTGTTCAATAGCATGGAATTACTACTAACTGCAACCCTTATTCTAAAATCAATACAAAATACACTTGTTAATGAATTCAGTATCTTCAATGAGGATAGATAGTTTGGTTCACAATTGGAACGAACAACTGATTCATTTTTGATTGAGCCTGATATTGGAATGACCATCTATATGCAAATCGCTACATGGGCAGCAGGATAGATAGCTTGGCATTTTTATGATTCACCAACAGTTGAAAGACTACTTCAAAAGTCATATTTTTCAACAGAAAATGTGCGTTTTGGTTGCTGGAAGGTTAAAGCATATCCTAGAAAGGAAAGTTTACTATTGCAATTATGTTACAAGGCTCTGATTACTCTAGATTGACTGTCAATTAGAAAGTTTACTAAAATAGTGACACGCCCATGGAGCTGCAGGGGAATGAAAAAATTAACCACATTTGCTTTCCTTGTTTGTTTGCACAAGAATTTTATTAGTCATTGAATAATCTACCAATTTAAATGCTTCAACTCTCCATTGTCTAGGAATTGCTTATGATCATGCAACGTTTTGCTAGAATATATAAATTAACCACAAAATTGACACACCAAGCATTACATATTTATTGCATTTGGCATTCCATAATGTTGAGATGCACCAAAATTTGATTACGCCACCTTTGGTTGTTGCAGCCAACATTAGGCTGCGTCTATGTCAAGTTTAAACTCAATTTGGAGAACTAAGATTCCAATGGACTTCAGGCTTCTTTAACTAAGTTGTTGTGTTGGGATCCTTCCATTTTCTAATGACTTTGACAATTCAATTGAACTTGGAGACTATGAGGGATCTAATGAAGTTATAAGAGGTTGCAAAGGGATGTACTAGTTGAGACAAGATTTAAACTTGTATCTACTTTGATTTCTTTCATAGAATTGTGAGCTGTAGATGATGCTATGTTTGTGAAGCAATTAAATTGCAGGGCATTAGGATTACGGCTTGAAGAAGATTCAATAGTAAATATATTAAGTAACATTGTTGCATTATCAAGAAAGGAGAATAAAGCCTCCACGTTATTAGATGCTGTTGATATGATTCATAAATTTCATTTCTCCAAAAAGGAAACTATAAACTTTGTTGCCAATATATATTGTAGTGTAAATTTTCTTTTGGGCATAAGTTTTTCTTCTTTTAAACTTATTATTTATTCTTTTCTTGAATTTATGTTTTTGTACTTATATATGTTATACTTAAATAATAAATAGGTCATGATCATCCCTTGGGAAGCAAACAATTCAATTTAGACTCCAATAAGCATTAGAAATGTTAAGATATCAAGTCCTAGACAAACTTAAACAAAATTTAGAAATATATAAAGCAAAAGTCTAAATCTCTATCTACAAAAAAAAAAGAACCTTAGTCATCACTTCATAATGAATATAGAATTTTTCTTTCTTTTAATAGTTTTTAAATTACTGCATTTTTAAATCTCCAATATGGGAGGTATATTGGGAATATAATCATGAGACTTCATTAATAGAAAAGTTACAACAATTAATCATTTTTATAATATATCCTTAAAATTTTATCATGTTTTTCAATCATTTCAAATACTATTTTCACTCCACTCCATATTGTAGTTTCACAACAACAAGAAAATAAAGAAGACCCCACATTGTAGTCTTGATGGCAAATCTCTTATTCTAGTTTTTTTAATGAGAAGAAAAACTATCATTTATGTCATCACCTCTTCAACATCATCATCATCACCAAGGAAACAATTCAAGTCAAAAAAAATACTGCCTATATTCTACAGAGGATTTGAATCTAATAATGTCTTAATTATTTTTCTTAGTTATTATTGGTTTTGTTGCTACATGGATAACTAAAAATATAGTCCTTTCATACCATGGTAAAAACAAAAGCATTCCACAATTTTTCTTCCACTCTTCAAAGCCACTTGAGCTCTCATTGGTGAAATCATTGATTATTTTTTATCATTTTATAAAATATATCAAATGTGCTAAAATCAATCATCAAACCATTTTTGGTGAAATCATTAATTACGTTTCCATCATTTTGCGAAAATGGATCAAAAGTTTTAAAGCTACTCACTCTTCTTAGTTTGTCGTAAATACTCCCTTCTCGGATAATTTTTTTACGATATATTAAAATTTAGATCTACATAAATAATGTATGAAAGAGATCAAATTCAAGACATTAATAACAATCCTCAAATTCATTGTCAATTAGTTTAGCTAGCATCCAGATGCCAAAATCTCTCATTGAACACTTTTTGATAAGATCAATGGTAATTTTTCCAATATTTCAAAATAGATCAAAGATTATAAAATCCCTCACTCTTCTTCATTAATTAATAAACGATCCTCCTATGTTAGCTAAATTTCATTTTAATATATTTAGAATTGGGTATACTTTAATAAAAGATAAGAAGGATTAAATTCAATTACGCATAAAACCATATCAATTGAAATAACTAGAACCCACAATTTAAAAAAAAAATTAGTTCCTAAATCAATAGGGTGTGACACATACAAAATGAAGTGGGTATCTTCTCAAATGCATGTGCTACTAATAAATGGCATTATCATATTTGTTACATAAATTAATTTTTTTCATAATAAGAAAATGATCGATTTGCATCATTAATGATCTATTATTGTATGTGATCAAATATTCCTATAAATCATCTAAAAAATCTATTTTTAACCATAAAACATAATCTTATTTTAGGAGAAAAAAATAATAAGAATTTTAATAATGCTCTTAAATATTATCACCTCTAAAGTCATAATTATATTCCAATTTTTCTTAACTTACATTCTATCATCTCCCAAACTTGCATAATGGCTTATGAAAAATTATATTTTTTGTTTAATTCTTGCCTTTGTAGTAGTGCTTAAACAAAAAAAGTTAATTTCAAAGATCAACTCATCAACCTACTTTGTTTAGGCATGCAAAACCTATATATTATGAGTGAATATTTCCTCTTTCAACAATAGATTAAGCCTAATCATATAACACTTGTTTATGATTGTTGAATATAGTACTTATCAACCTAGCACTAGTTTATGATTATTGAATGATTGTACCTATATACCTAAAAGCAAACGATGAAATTGATAATGATTATAATACTAATGAAAAATTCTCACTTAATATTTACCTAAGAAAGTAATTATTATGAGGAGTGTTGATTAAACAAATAATGATCCTTACAGCTTGCAAACATAAAATGTTAGTGGAATGATAAGACAGCAAAAACAAACCAACAAGCATTGTAACTACAATCTCCTTAACACAATGCAATATTCATCATCCTTTTCGCAATAGATTCGGAAAAATTTGTTTCTGATCCTTCAAGAAAAAGATTCATTCTCTTCATAAAACATAAAAAAGAGGAGGTTGAACCAATAAAGATTTTTTTTATTCACCTCTAGAGTGGAATACCTCATTCCATAATTTTTCCAACCCATAGAAATCAAAAGAAAAGACAAATCACTTATGATACACCAAATCCAGCCCAGTTCTTGATAGAGTGAATAGATTTAAGATAATTTTAAATGCATACTTTGGAAAACATGTTATTGGTGTATAAATTATACCATACAAAAAGAGATACATGTCAATATCATCTAGCTTAGTAATGATCTCAAAACTAATCGTTAAAATCTTAAAAATTATTGTCAAAGTCCTATATTCGATGCTTATTCAATTGCTACTCATGCATTGCCCTAAAAAAAAAGGTATTCTTGTATTTCTCATGATACGTTCCAAATAACACGATATACATTCAACATAAGGCTTCCACCAATCATCGTATTCCCTTCTTAGGTAAAATAAACATAGTTGGCCAAATATTATACTTGATCAAAACAAACTTTCTTGACTCAAATATATACAACATCCAATCATAGTGAGGTCTGAGAAATTGTGCTCTTATGCATTTATGTGTGTCAATATTCAATAGTCTATTTTACTTAACTCTCTTTTTAATCGCCAAAAAGTCATTTGCCAATAAAATAGTGCACAAAGCTCATTAATTTTTCTTGCAACATCATATAAGGAAAACCAAATGAAGTTTATGTGATTATTTTCGTGAAAAGGGCGAAAGAATTGTGGGTTTGGGCTGCTTATATCAGTTGCTATGGAAGTATGAACAAAACTAAGAGCAAGTCGTTGGAGCCATATGCAAGCCAGTCTATCAGCACCATCAGTGTACAATTATGCTGATTCTTGCATGAATGAGAATTAGCAATCATTTGCCTTTTATGCATTAATATTCTCCATATGAAACCCAAATGTAGCTGTCCCTACTACCAAAAACCATTAAAGTTGAAACAAAGACTCTAAGCCAAGAATTAAAAAGGAGGAGAGACACAGAAATCAGACTCGAACAAAGTGAAATCAAGTTCATATGCACACAAGCTTTTACGATTGAACTACATGATAAAGGCATTTCAATTTTCAAATGCAACGGAACTTATCTCAAAGATAAAAGGAGAGGCAATAATTGTTTCTAAGAATAGAGTTTAAAGAGATAGGAAACACATAACAACTCAAAGAAAGCAATGGAAGGAAAATAGAGTACTAACCATGTCGTCGGAGTTATCTGCGCGTATATCGGCGCGGAGACGCTCGTATAGCAGCGGGGTCCGATAGACTGATCCAGGGGAGGAGACGGAGAAGAAGAAGCCCATGTAAAGAATCACACAAGATGTATATACTATCGCTGCGAAGATAAAGACGGACGACCTTCGGCGCAACAGCACGAGCAGCATACTCGCCGCCCGCTGCACCATCGTCCACAAACGCTGACAGTAGCCTCCTCCACCAACCCTCGCCGCCCGCCGGTTCATTATCGCCGACTCCACCCACAATGACACAAGAATCTTGAACCCGCGCAGAATGATTGCCTTCTTGGCACCTACCTTACTCCGGAGAGAGCGAAGCAGAAAGAAGGGGTGGGGGAGGAGAAACGGAAAAGTAAAAGAAGGTAATGCAGAGGAGTTTGGTGACCGCCGGGTGAGCTTGGGCAAGTGACGCCGGAGGGCGGCCTTTGCCCCGGCCCGTAGGAGGCTCTCGAAGCTGTATCCTTAACTCCAATCTTGAGTGAGACCTGAAGCCGTTCGTCGGGGCATTTTTTTTGTTAGAAGACGTCCGCTCATAGCCGTTAGGAATTCCACGCTGGATAACGTTGGCGCCATTTAGACTTTAGCTCGGAATCCTCATTTTGTTTATTTTTAAATACATTTTATTATATGCGCCTATTTAGTCACATAATATTTATGTATATTCATGTATTAAAAATATTTCAGCGCATATGATATTGTAAAATATACATGTAATATAAGATTTCTTCAAAAAAATGTTAGATAAAATAATAAATAGAAGAAATATATATATATATATATATATATATATATATATATATATATATATATATATATATATATATATATATATATATATATATATATATTATTTGATTAATATTCATCTTAATTCTAAATTCTAAAACTATAATATGACTCACATTTTGGTTGGCTATAAGTTTATTAAAGATTTTTTCTCATTAAGAAATTAATAAATGTATGATAGGCTGCAGCAAAAGGATCTATGAAGATAATGATACAAGAAGTTTAATTTTATCACAAAACTATGAACTATAACACGAACAAGTTCAACTATTTATTGATTTTATTGTTATTGATTGATACTAATGAATTGTAACAAGTTATTTATGAGATCTTTTGACATTTTTTATTTTATTTTTTAAAATTTTTTGTTTGTTTGTTTTTTTATTAGTTTTTATTATTATTTGTTTAAGGTTAAGGATATTTCATTTTTTTTTTCTTTTTGTTTAGACTTCTCATTTATGTTTACTTATGTGATGTTAATGAATAAAAAAAATGTAATTGAGAGATTTTTTATAAGATAAATGTGTGCAAAAGAAATCTCTTGTAAAAAAGACTTAAGTTAGTTGTCATCTTCAATTAGATTGAAACTCAAAATTATCCCTATCATTATTGTTTTTTTTTTTTTTTTTTTGCTTCTTTACTTGTCATTAGCGATCCCAACGCCTTTGCCTCCCCTTAGTTTTCCTCATTTACTGAACAATGCCCTACAAACATGTTACCATTAGATCTTGTGGTGCCTAACTAAGATTTTTTTCTCATTGTAAGATTGATAAATGCATGATATGTTGATAAAAAAGACGAATACAAAATGATCTAATAAAAATAGTGATGCAAGAGACCCAATTTTATCAAAAACCCCTGAATTATGACATAAACAATGGTGCAACTAAGGGTTTTATCAAATTTATCTGTATTATTACATATTAATGAATTGTAACAAGCTATTTATGAGGGCTTTGGACATTTTTTATTCTAATTTTTAAGATTATTTGTTCGTTTATCTTTTTATTAGTTTTTACTATTATTTTGTTTAAGGTTGAGGGTATTTTAGTTTTTGCATTTTGTTTAGGATTCCCATTTATGCATACTAAAGTGTTGATAATAAATGAAAAAAAAATTCTAGTTAGCTATTAAATTTGAAACTATGAAATGTCTTATAAGATGAATGTGTGCACAGGAGTTTTCTTATAAAAAAGACTTAAGTTAGCATTCATCCCCAATTAAGTTGCAACTCAAAATTATCCCCATCATTAGTGTTTTCTTTGCCACCTTTATTTGTCATTAACGATCTCAATGCCTTGTCTCCACTTGAATTTGCCTTATTTATTGAAGAATGCCTCACAAACCCATTGTCATTGGATCTTGTGTCGTCTAACCAATGTCCAGCATAGTTTTTTTATACCCTATCAATTGTTGGCTGATTATATCTTTTTGAACTTTTTAGTTGATAATGATTACTCATCATTGATTGTTCTCTTGATTGCACAAATTCCAATTATAGAATTTATGATTCTATCACACCTTTATTCAAAAGAAAATGCCAAATCTGAGAAAGTAGATGATAAATAAATGATAATTATAATAAAAGAACATCTTCTATTTATATTTTGAAAGTACTTTCTAAAAGCTCTACTATTCATGTAATAACAAGTTATTCTTTTCTTATTTGTTGTAATCACATCATACAATATAATTGATTCTATCATACCATAAGACCAGAAATTTACTAAGGTTGAATTATTACTTTAGCTTGATCATACTAGTTCAATCTCTCTAGTATACCAGTATGATCCATGATAGCCACTAAGTTGTATCAAAGATCAAATAGATGATCTATATTATACTTGTTCATCAAATAAATGTATCAATATGATCCTTATTTCATACTTTTTATGATTTGTGCATTAGTAATATTTTTGTTTTAACATTGTAATATATGATATGTTATATCTACTGTACAACCTATACCTAATGCTAGTTGAACAGTTTAGGAATTGGTAATACAAGTTTGGTCACTTGTATTAGTACAATAATATGATGTCTTCAACAATTAATTTACTGATATAATTCATCTTTTGTACTTATATTATCCATAATGTATATGCATAACATCATAAGCATTATTGTAATAATCTAATAATAGTGATGACAAGTACAATTTATTATCAGTATATTATGCATCAATATATTGGTCTAATCTATGCAACATATTAATATGATACATGCAGTCAATTATTCAATCAAACAAATAACCTCAGGTAATATTATTTGCATCAATTGTATTTTCTAATCTTAGTTCATACTTGTATGATCTATAATAACTATTATATCGATCAGGGATTAGACATACGATTCTTATCTAAACATTCATAGAACATCATATTGTCTGATAAGAAATAATAATAGTATGATCTAAGAAAAAAAATCATAAACATTTAGGTTGAAGGATCCTTGTCAAGTCTCATACCAAAACAATCTGAACAATTGTCTAGTATAATCAAGAGATTTGGAATGACGATAGTCTTTGACCCCCATGACAACAACTTGAAACTTGCAAGATCCACTTCCTAAACCATTTGAATAATCAATGCTTATTTTATAGATGAAACTTGTGGTGAGATCTTACCTTAAAATAATGTTTTCATATGTTACAATTGAAAGCTTGTTTTTTTTCTTTAACCTCTTTTTTCTTATATGATAAGAAAACTGAAAGGCTTCTCTTCAATATCCAAGTTTCTGTTCTCTACTCTCTTGCTCTCAACTCACTTTTCAAACACCACAACTAGTTTTTTAAGTAATCATTTAATATGATAAATTCTTTTTATTTTATTTTTAAAAAATCATTAGAAATTTAAATGATATTTAAAAAAATATAAACTATATACTTATGACTTCCTTATGACTAGATTTTCATAATAACATATTCAAATATAAGATTCATCTATCATTGTCTTAACATGCTTTTTGAGGTATCCATTAAATAATATTTTTTTAGTTCCAAATTTAGAATATACATAACCAATATGTGAAATGTTAATTTAGAAGAATATTTAAGATAAATTTAGTGAGCTGTTATAGATTGCTTATGGGAAAAGGGGTGAAAGAATTATCAAACAAGATGTAACTCTTATTCAAAGGCTTATAAGTGAAAAGATATGAGGTGATTTGTTTCATATAAAAAATGGGAGAAATATTATGATGTTCTCCTTTGTCTTTGAAGGCTTCAAGGTATATCTTCAACAATGACAAACATAGTCCTCCTGAATCAATGTGGAATAACCAAGGTAAGATGATATCTTAACATTTATGTACAAATAAAAGAAAAAGATTAAAAAATATATAAAAAGTGAATAATATCGATTGCTCAAAAGTTTTTGTGCTTCAACGTATAACATATTTATAATATAACTTATATCTTCTTTAAATTGATATTAATAAGATCGAAGCCTAGATTAACATAACTAATGTCAAACAAAGATGATCCAAAATAATAAAATTTTAAAATGAGCATAAAATTTTAATTAAATAATACCTTTTTTTTCTAATTTTCTAATCAAAGTCTAAAACCTATTGGTTGGTGAAATATCATGCAAAACAACCACCATTGGAGATGAGACTATTAGAAATCATAAAAGAAATATTGAGCAAAATATAATGTTTATTCTATTTAAATTTGTTGCATTAAGAGGGAGTAAATCAGTTGATTATTCAATTTGGAAAATCATAGGGCATAAGGAATGAAAAAAAATGCAAATAATCAAAATTTAAGACTATAAAATAAGGGTTTTGGCTTATGAAGGAGACTTTTATCATTTCTCTAAAGAATTAAAATGATTATGAGCTATTATGGAGAATTGTGGAGAATTTTATGATTGAGATTTTGCAAAATCTATAATTTGGTTTTTTTTATTTGTGAGAAATCTTATTTGTGATAATTCAACTCTAAGTATGACCATAATAATGGTTCCAATGTAGGTGATTGTGAACAGTGTGGTGGATTTGTTTATTATTTAATACTTATAAATAAGGGGTCTTAGGAGCTAGATTTAATAAATCTATAAAAATTTTATCTTGTTTATTTTTTATTCAATATTGTGAATGTAAATTTCATGCTTTGTATGGTGAAATAATATTTTATTACTAAAATGTTAAATGCTTATTTTTTAGTTTTATTATGTTGGTATTTTTTAGTGTATAAACGTTATGTTTGTATATCAATTAGCATATGTGATGTTAATAAAATTTAAAAACGATTAAAGGCATGAAAAAATATCCTTAAAATGAGAAAAATATGAAATCTTAATGGTTAAAGAGCTTTGAAAATAGGTTGAGATCATTACTATGAAAGAGATATTAGGTCCATTGGGAACTTTTAATAAGCAAAATAACTCATGTAAAGTTTAACATGATATAAACAAGATCTACAATCAAGGTATAACCAAAGATGGAAAAGCTATTGAAAAATACAATCCCAGTTATGAGAAATTTACTTATCAATCCAATTTTAGTGATAAAATTCTAAATCTTAATAAACTAAAAAAGGGTCAAGAGGCTAATAAAAGTAGAAACATAATGAATATAGTACATCAAGAATTCCTACTCTATATCATGGATATGTTCAAGTCTTTTATTTTATTATTTTTTATGATTATATTGATTAAGCATGCAACATGGCTCAAAAATTTGTAATGACTTACACGCTTATGGTAACTTGCTTATTGAGTTTTTGTTGATAGCTTAGTGTTTCTTTGATATTAACAATTATATGTAAAAATGATGTACTAAACAAAATTCCAATGGAGCTTTAAGAGGATATGAATATCAGCTCACTTGAAGCTTTTACCTCGATTTAGAATTCATGTATTAAGAATGCTATAAAATTGTTTAATGCTGTTATGATAATGAAGACATGGGTCTTATCATAGTATTGTTATTTCTATTGCCACTACAATAGTTATTGTATAAACTCAGTTTTAAAATAGAATATGATGTCTCTTTTATGGTTTTATTTCAATTCATTATTTGATCATGTGACTAGAAAAAATAGTTTGAAAATTTAGTAATGTTAAGTTAGGGCACTACAATAATAATTAAATACCAATTGAATCAAGTGAAAACATAAAAAAATACCTTATTTTTATTGAAAACAAATGACATGTTCGTATGCCATATAAGACATGTGTGAATGAATTATTTAGAATTTAATGTGCATTATACTTATGCATTATAGTTTGTTTTTGAATGCATATTTCTACTTCACAATTTTTTCTATATATATTTTTAATCAAAAGAGTATACATATTCTTATGTTTTATACGTGTGTTATTATTATAATTTATTGTCTTATAGTTTTGTGATTCAAGTATAATTCTTTTGTTTAAAACAATATATGTACTTTTTGTTAGAGTTTAATTGATTATGATAAATTTAGACTTCAACTAAATCTAATTTGAAGCATACAATATTTGAGATATTCAATAGATTATTAAAAAATATGAAAAGATACTACACTGATTAGAGTTATGTAGAGTGTGTGATATTTTACAATTATTCAAAAATTGGCATTCTGAAGTTATAGTATAGATTATTAAGTTGAGTATGTGATAATACCTTAAGCATTAAATATAAAATCCTATAAAGTAGTTCTTGTCATATCCAATTTCACACATATAAAATAGAGAATTTAAGAAATACTCTATGTCAAGTACTTAATAGAAAAGAATAACTCTACTTTTATATTACTACAAAAAAATAAAAGTTGTTGAAAGAGTATACTTTTTATGATTGATGTGGGTGTTGACGAAAATGAGAATTTATTTGGTTATTGGCTCTCCCAGTGGAATATTTCTCACATTCGATCATTATCTCTCATAAAGGGATTTTGTTGTCGATTATTCTAGTGTAAAGTCTCTCACCTTCGATCTTTATCTCTTACAAAAAAATTGGAATATCTCCAACCAAAGTTAGGCGTACATATTTTGTTCACAAAGGTAAAAGTACACAAATAAAAAGAAATTTTTATTGAATATTTTTTTCTTTATACAGCCTCATGAGTATCCTTATTTATAAAGATTGTAAAGGTACAATAATAATTCACTAATATAGAAATATAAATAGATATTTAAAAATATCAAATAACATATTTTGAAATTCTGAAGATATTTCAAAATTACGAAATTCAATACAAATAATAAAAGAAATATTCTAAATAAAAATTGTCTTAAAAGTTTTAAAATTAATTAAATTAAAAAGTTCACAAACAGATAATACATTTTGGGCAGTAGTAATAGTAATAGTGACACCACAAGTTGTGGAACTGTGGGGGTGCTATTAGTGTGATGCGGGCAAAGGTCTTGATGCATTTGATCTAGTTTTCGGATAGGAGTGGATTTGGCAGAACAACACAGGTTGGTAGATCAATGCTAGTTAGAGCAGGTAGACTCAATTGTCGAAGGTGGTGGATCGGTGCGGGTCAAAACGATCATCAGCCAAGTCCCTAGGTTAATGCGAGTCACATAGGTAGGCATAAGTAGTGCAAACAGGCATATGCATTGGCTATGACTACTAATGATGATGATACAATGACGAAAAAAAATTCAATTTTAAGCCATTTTGGAAGCAATTTTCAATCAAACTTTGTACTACTGAACTTATGAAACTGGTGCGATGTCAACGAGTGTGTGTTTGTGAGCTAACGTAAGACGCTCTTACATCATTATTATTTCATAATTTTGTTATTTTAGATGTATATTTAAATAATATGTAAAAATATAGCCAATATTTAAACTTAAGAAAGCCCATAAAAATGTTATTGATTAAGTTTAAATAAAATATGAGTATAAAAATCATCAAAGTCGGCCCATTTTTAATAAAAAGCTTAAAAATAAAACAAGCATTAGATTAATCGAATAATATAATATATTAATATTCCGTTTGTCACATTACCTTAACACATAGGCTTCGAGCTTTTCCCTGTCGTTGATTTGGCTGTCTGGATTTCCAGCTTTGAGGATGGGAAGAAGATTTTTCGTCGGCGGGAACTGGAAATGTGTAATATTTTCATTCTTAATTTTTCTTCCCTAAGCTACTTTAATTGCCATGCTTAATTTGTCTCCTCAGAGCATGCCATAATTTGATCTGTTACTGTGTTAGAATCATCTTTTTCTTCAGTAATTTTGATTGATTTGCCGATTTTTGTGATTTCGGACATCCGTTCGTGTGGTGGTGATGGTTCACTTAAATAGTGAATACTGACCTCTGGTTTGGTTGGAACTTTTTCAGAACGGGACGACTGATGAAGTCAAGAAGATTGTGAAAACCCTAAACGAGGCTGAAGTTCCTCCAGAGGATGTTGTGGGTATGTCTTATGGGTTTAGGCTTCTATTTGGTGATTCCTTTACTATTACCGTACCAATATACTTTTCATGTGGATGAAATGTAACTGGGGGTCGTTTCCTACTTCTAATTTTGAATGATTGTGTATAATACTATCCTGCTTTGGAAATTTCTTCTCCCGCTCTATCAAACAATCGGTTCTGTGTACGGATTTTGGTTTCAATTTACATTCATGAAAGATGGATGCTCTTTTATATTTTTCTTTTGATATTGTGCATTTCCCCACTACCTAATGATATCTTAATGGACAAGTTAACTAGGCCTATGGTTCTGCCTTAGTGATGTTTGGTATTTGCTGAAATTCTAGTTTATGATAGTGGAATTTACTTATTCTTTGTGCAATAGGATGGATAAAGCATAAAAAATGTAATATACTTTTTTATAGAATGTTAGAGCAAAATGACACAAATAATTAAATACTGTGCACCATGTCAATCAGCTTAGTGTCAGTTGTTATATGTGTTCTTGCCATCATATTCATCTAGAAGAGAAGCCATTGGTGGCTATGAACTTTCCGTACAAGCTTTTGATGACGAGTGACTTGTCATTATGCTTTTACTTTAACTTCTTATCGGGAGATCAATCCTATTACAAAGTACTGGGTAAGCTATAATTTCTTTTCAATTGGTGCAGATAACCTTTTAGTAATTATTCTAAAAGGAAAATGAGCTTGGTTAAGTAACATTCTTCTATGCACGCCTTTGTTCAGATTTTTGACCTTATAATTGGTCTTTGTTATGTACTTTGACAAGCAATACATTTCAAACATTTTTACATTTTTTCTAGATCTGTCAACCATTTATTCATTAAAGGAGATTGCAAGGTAGAAGAAAGAACATATACAATGAATTTTTTGTGATTTTTTTGGACTTTCTTTAAAAGATAATTGCCAATTTTTTGGAGTATGGTGATCAAATGAGATTGATATTTAAGTTTGTCAAATGGGTATTTATCCTTTTGCTTGTTCTTTGGCATCTTCATATTACTTTTCCTTGTGCACAATACCTTTAGATTATTGGCTAAATTTGAAGATATTCATTTTGTTGTCATTTATTCTTTTACTAATTTATGTGCCAATTGTTGATGTTGATTCAATATCTTCTCTTAGCAACTCATATACTTACAAATATTACTAAATTTGATATTTTCCCACTCCCTAGTTATTTGTATGAATGCACTTTCTTCAAACATATGCATTTCCATGTTGTGTTTGCAATGTACTTATGCTTTATGGTTACTCTTGTAGAAGTTGTTGTCAGTCCTCCATTTGTGTTCCTTTCTTTGGTAAAGAGTTTATTGCGGTCTGATTTCAATGTAGCAGCTCAAAATTGTTGGGTAAGGAAAGGAGGAGCTTTCACTGGTGAAATTAGGTAATAAACATGACATCTTATTAGTATTGCACCTAAATTGATGTTGCATTATTCATTCATGATTCTTCAAATTATAGCTTATTGAGATATAATTTCTTGAAAAATTTGAAATTGTAATAAATTTGTCAATTTTAATTTATGCTTATCTTAATGTAGTGCTGAGATGCTTGCAAATATAGGCATTTCATGGGTTATTCTTGGCCATTCTGAAAGACGACTCCTATTAAGGGAATCAAATGAGGTAAATTTTGTGAAATATGTCCTTGAAAAATCCATTTTCTATATCCATAGTGTATATTTTCATGCAAAAATACTTACTTTCAAGTTTGTATCATTGCTTAAAATTAGTTATATTGATCTGAATATTTGAAGTGCTACTTTTATTGGAATGATCATCAAAATTTTGCATAGAATAGGTGATGTTAATTGTTTGGTTGAGTAGTATTTGGTAATTGTGCTAGCGAGTTTATATGCTTATACGGTCTTAAATTTTACCATGGACAATCACTTTTTTGGACATAGAAGAGAAGATATACCCATTAGAAATGAAGACCCTTGAACCTTGCATGTTTAGTAGCTTATGTTTTTAAATTTTTTGATTTTTGGCCTAAATTCTAAGGATCTCTATGTTCTTTATGATAAAGCTAGCAAGTCAATACTTTTTGGTTGTACAAAACATATTTTTTTAACATTTTAAAAGAATTTTTGAATTTAATTGTTTCATTCACATTGATGGTATGCTTGTTGATGAAACTAGAGATGCATTGGAATTGGGTTCTAAGTTATGGCAGATGACTTTGTATGAAGCATGAGCACTTCTTACTGGTCATCATAATCTCTTATGGTGTTGGACATTGATCCATTTTTTTTTGAAAAGTTTAGAATGTGTTTTAGCTATTCTAAATTATGTATTTATTTTTGTATTATAAAATGAATAGTATTCTTGGGGATAATCCAAGGTTTGTTCAACCACTATCCTATTATTCCAAGTTGTTTTTCTCTTACAAGTTTTCCTTCTTGGTTCCTTTTGTTGTCTACTCACTATATTCATTAGATTTATTATTCTCACATCTTATCTTTTTCCTTTCTTCTCTTTTTCTTTTATATATTATATCCTTCCCTTTTTTTTTGTTGTTGTTGATTGTCTTCAAGCTTTAATTCTACCACAATTAGATAATTTATATGACATGGCAAACCTAGGACCTTTCTTTTTTTAGAATCTTAGTCATTTTTGGGTGTTATTTTGACTTTTATATATATTCATAGTTTTCAATTACCAAAGTAGAAGATAAATTCATTTTAGCCTTTCTTGGTTATCTTGTCTTACAATCATCTTCCTATATACATATTAGAAGTTGGTTAAATCGTCAAATTAGTGTCACCTTTGTCGTGTTCTTGTTTCAGAAGATTTAGATTCAAAATGGGTATTTATGTAGATTACAACATAAGCAATGCACAAAAATAACAATCATTATCTCATTGCAACCAATCATTAAAACCCTTTGATGCCATTATTCTCTATTTATTAAAATTTATTTCTTGATGTCCGAAACACCAAGTTCTTTCTAATAGTCAATTTTTGTATATTTTTTGTTTTCATCATTCCCCCTTTTGGGGTAAATTCTAAATTTGACCTCTCTTAATGATAAGTATATTTATTGTTGGTTTAGACGAAGTACTCATGCATTAGGTATAACCATGAGGAAACAATTAATGAGGAAAGAGAAGTCATTTAGGTATCTTCGGTAGTCTTGCAAAGCTTGGGCAAGGAAATGAAAATGTTATTAACAAGGTACAAGTCACATGTACTATGCTATGCAAAGCTTGGGCAAGGAAATAAAAATACTACTAACGAGGTACAAGTTATGTGTACTATGCTGTGCACAGCTTGTGCAAATCACATTAAAAATTAAGACTAATAAAGTTAATTTTGGTCTATGATAGATAATGTATGCTAAAAAAGTACATGTATAATGTAGAAGGATTGTTGTTGAGGTGAAGATGTTAAAATTGATGAATGATTATATGTGAAAGGATATATAAATTATTACATATGATAATATTTTAGTTGTTCGTACGTAGAGAAACTAAAAAAGAGTAAGCTAAAGTTGCTTGGTGAATGAAGCATTGACCAAAGTTTACTTTGGTTTGGAGGAAAAAAAGAAGATAATGAAGCTTTCTTATTTGAATAAAGAGTAGATGAGCAAACATTTGTGTTAAGGGTAATAAGAGCTTTTGAGGGTTTAGTGTATAAGCATTTTGCTTGCCATTCTTACCTTTTTTTTTTATTGATTTGATTGCTTTGTTGACATAAGTTGTTATCTTTGACCAAATGATATATGATTTCAATGTTAATTTGTGTTTTTGTCCCTTGTTTTTGGCACTAAGGTAATCTTTTGGAGTTATTTATATTTTAAGAGAACATTAAAGTAGCTTTAATAGTTGTTGAGGTCATCTCCAATTGAAGTCCTTTTGTTTATTATTATTTTAGCATGTTTGTATGTATTTCTATTTTTATAATGCTCTTCTCTTATGGAGCTTGCCATCTCCAATTGTAGTTTTTGCATTATATTATCCGTTTCACTTGTCCCAAGGTACATACAATACATCCTTTTTCATAGGCTGCATCATAATTTATGGTACATGATAGTACAACAAAAATACTTACTAGAATCATGTTCTAGAACTATGCATAGTGATAATAATGTATGCTTCATGATAGTACAACAAAAGACCTACTATAATTGCATTCTAGTGCTATGCATAACACTTGATGTCAAGTTAGATGCACCTTGTTTAGCCTTTTGTCTTACGTTAGGTAAAAAGCCTCATTTTTTTAAAATGATGCAAAATTGGTATTTTGTTTCTTGGTTTAATTTGAAAATCCTTTTTAAAAATGCTTGACTTCTTTGCATTTTAATTGCAAAAGCTATGCCAAAAAACCCTCGTGCAAATATGCTTTATCTACTCACATCAATTAGCCTTTTTGATGAACAACTTCATATGATTAGTTTTTCAACTATAACAGTGGTGCCAAACAAACCATTGGTGCTTGGTCTTATTACCTATTCCATTAGGAACAGCTGGCTATTAAATGAATAATCTAATAAACCCTATTGAGCTGTTAGAGAGATTAATCTATAGTTCTCTTCGTGTTTTCTTGCTTTTTAAGCTAAGGAACGGAGAAATCGAAGAAGAAGAGGGTTTAAGCATAAAAAAGTACTAGGTTTTGCCATTTCTCCTTCTAGCACAAGTGACTCATAATGAACGATGTAATTTACCTTATTGGGCTATTGAAGGATGGAGTCTTTGATTTTCTTTGAGATTTCTTCTTCTTGAAGCTATGGTTGGAAGATTGTAGTAGGTGGTGAATGCATCATGCAGTGCAAGGTTTTGCAATTTATCCTTCAACATAGCAGTCAAGTTGATTGTATTCATGGTGCAATCTTTCTCCCACAATCATCTCTTCCAATTTGAGTTTTTCCGTTCATTTGCCATCAAGTTGCCATATTGATGTTACATACTCCATTAATTTAAGTATCATGGCATTTTCACCTACAATGAAATTGTATCCACCAAATTTAAATTCTTCATTTATTTCTTTAGCATGTACGCAAATCAAAGCATGTAATTTTCTTTTACATTCATTATATATATATTGCCTTCTAAGTTACGCTATAAGAGTAAAAGCTACAATGGGGCACCTATAAGAAACATGCTTTTGAACTTTATATTGTAACTCACATTGACCTTGATACACCTTACCTCTCCATTATACCTTACAATGGGATGAAATGACGTAAGTTATGGCATCTAGTTTGTAAGGACAGATTGAAGCATGTACTTTAGTTTTCCTTTTCCTTTTCCTTGTTGTTTTTTGGTTATTGTTAGTTATTACTTTAGGCGAAGTATCCTAGTAATATCTAATGTACTCCTTGGAACACTAGTATCTTCCATTTATCATGTTATGGAGTTGCCATATTTAGCATCTTCACAAGACCATTAAACTCTTTTTATCATTCTATCTTCTAATCCATTGCTTTGATATCATTGGTTGTTGATCACTATTTTGATGGTTATTTTCGATTATGCCAAAGATATCAATTTTTTTTTCTGAATTAGAGATTTATGGAAAATAAATTTTTTTTGGTGAACAAACAGTGAGTTACTTTTTGCTCCTTAACTAGCTTAGTGACTAAAGATTGTGTTTAACAATTTGATGTGGATGATTGTTCATGAACCATAAGTACCATGTGTTTCAAAACGCAACAGGAAATTTTCTTGACTAGAAATTTTAAATATAATTGAGTTTGTAAAGGGGTTGTTGTGTAATGAGTTTGTATTTAAAGCATAGTGTTTGCTTATCAAAGTTTTTTAGACCTTTTTTAATTAATTTTTAGCTTTGTAACCTAAACCAACAAATCTGAAGGGCTTAAGAAATTTGCATTTAATGTATTAAATCATCTAAAGATAGACCAAATTCAAATAAAACTAGCTTATTTAAAACTGTTTGGAAGTGCTTTTAAATAGGTTTTAAATCAAAATGACCAAAAATTTTAAAGAAAATTTGAGAATGACTAAATGAAATATTTTGATAAATAAAGTCACTTATTTTAATTCATAATTTGTGAATTTTAGTTAAAACAACTTTTTTTATTTTGTAAGTGATTGAATTTTTAACAAACAACAACGTTGAGATAGGTATTTGATAAGATATGATGATAAGCATAATAAATATATTTTTTTTAAAATTTAATTAACTTGATAATGCTTATTTTGATGAGTTGATATATGAGAGTTGTTTGTTACAATAATAATTTTTTATACAACTAGTTTCTTTTCAAATGCCATTAATGATTATATATGGCTTCACATGAGTAAATGTTTGCTACAATATGATGTTAAGTATAACAAATATTGTTAACCAATGACCTCAATTTTTTTACTTTTTTATTTTGCCAATGGTCATCATTTAATGTTATCTATTAATGATTTGTTACCATTAAATATAAAAGATGATAAATAAGTTTATTTTGATAATATGATACATAGTTTACAACTATATATTAACATATTTATTTTTTATTCTTATATACTCATACTCATCTTGAAAATTTATTAATAATAAAAGGGTGAGTTTAATATGAACTAGGTAAGTAACTATGTCGATGATAATGCTAAGTAAAAAATTATGTTATCTAGCTTTAGTTCATCGTAGTATGAATTTATCAAATTTTTATCATGTTTAAGATATCATTAATTATTCATATTAATTTATTAAGCAGGAAACTTCTGTATAAGAAACTATCAAGCTATTCATGTCAATATAATGTACAAAGAAGTTGAATATGTGTAATATATTAAGTCATTTATTTCAATATAATACATAGAAGAACTAAATAGATAAAATGTCATTAAATCATGTTTTACATGAATAATAAAAGAATAGATAATCGTATTAAATATCATAATAAAAGTAACATGTTTTAAACATTTGAAATGTCTTTTATTCTAAATATTTATGTAGTTTTGCTTAGGTGGGCCTAGTTTTCCCTTAAGATAATTATGAGACTTGATTACAGTGGAAACTTTGTTTTTTTTTTTTAATAACTTTTTGATCCTATATGCAACGATCAAATTGTGCAATATTGTATTGTTTTATGTTTTATGTGGTATGAAAACAGGGGTCTAGTTTCTACTTAACCAAACACCTTTAATGGTGTGATCATCTAGAGGATTTTGCCTTACTTGATTGTCACAATTTTCTATGGTGCCCAATCTAAGAGTTCTTTCTTACCTGGTTGACATAAATATCATTAATTATATATTATCAAATGATGAATTAAAATGATTTTAAATGGTTTTAATTTAGTTCTATCATCACTCTTGTTTGGTTAGATGGATAATAATCTCAATGTGTTATAAGATTATGATTAAAATTGAAGTTATTAGAGATTGTATAAGATAAGGAAGTTAAATAGAATGGTGTCAAAGAGGTGAAGGGTCATAGGTATACATACATACATATATGTCTTTATTAACGTTGGTATACTTTAGAAAAAATACGAAAATTTACATAAAGTTAGGAAGTTGATTAGGAAAAAAGGTGAAAACTTTCTCACTTTGATTTCAAGAAGTGAATGGTCATAAGTATCATTGAAATTGATTATCCAAATGTATTATCATTATGTCGAAAGATTAAATTTACGATTGTTATTATTTTAAGAATAAACTATCATATAGGATGACAGTGATTAAGCTGTAGGAATAACAAATACAATTTTTGGACAGAAATTTCATTGAGCTTAATGATTTTTCATGAGTTTCAATATTTTTTTTGGGAAAAACTTAAGATGATAATATGTAAATGTACTTAGTTTACAAAAAAAAAAATTATCATAAAATTCAAATATCTCGTCTTCCATTTATGATTTTTTTATTTAAGCAATCAATGGTATTTTTGAAGATTAATCTAAGATGATGAGAAATCCTTTATAAGCTTTACTAAAGATATAAAAATATTTCAATAATAGAATTATGATTAAGGTGTAACAATAAAAATAAATTTGAATGAAAATTGTTTGAAAGTTGAAGAAATGATAAGACAATATGATTTGTTTTAAATTTTGAAGATAAAATTTCTCTAATGGATGGTGATTTGTGACAACTTAAGTTTAAAAAAAAACAAGTTTTCTCAAATCTTTTTAGTTTGTGATAATTGTGAGCACAAATTATTGAATCTCACAATTATTAATTGCGAGGAATAAAATCTATATAATAGAAATAATAATGATAAAATAAATAATAATAATAATAATATTAACACAATACTAAAAATAATAGATCGATTATTAGACAATAAATAAATAAGAATAATTATAAAAATAATAAACATAATAAAAGAGATACTAATAATAATATAATAGATCAATTATTAAAGCAAAAGAAAGGTTGTCACAAATGTAAGGAAATATATATATATATATATAATGATCATCTAATTGTTTGTTCTATTATTATATAAGGAGGTTTGAGAAGGCATGGACGGCAAACACTCAAGGTCACCCTAATGCACATGGGCATGAAAAGCAAAAGAGAAAAATGGTAATAAAATAATAATGCATGCTTGTTAAATGCTAAGCACATGAGGCAAAGTACATAGGCAGAAGGGAAAAGTGATAATAAAATAATAATGCATGATTTCTCCTTTGAGCTTTATAAGAGGAAAGCCAGGAGATGGAGCAAGAGAAGCTAGCACACCCCATCCTGACTAAAAGCAATACAACTCGATAAATTACATCCATTATATAATTTTACTATGTAAATCAAAGATAACAACATAAGATTGAGGATAGAAATTAACAAAAATGAACAAAGGTATGTAAAAACTAGGTCAATCTCAAAGCATTATCTCTAACAGAACTAACGATACATAATATACATTTGTCATAAGGTATAAAAAACTGAAATACAATGGCCGTACAATACTTTGAGTATAAAATACAACTACCCTCATATACATGGAATACCTCTCACACTCACAAAATACATTAGCTTTCATTTTAGGATCTTGAAATATCTTTGAAGGATCTTTAACTCTATGAGTTTTAGTATTCTGTCTTATAATATAAGTGCGAAATGAGCATGATATGATTAGTAGTCAAATTACTTGCTATATATAATAAAATTGTATAAAAGAATAAATAGAATAATATATGATAGTCTACAAAGAAGAGTATAGTATTAATGCCTTCATACCATATACACCGTATATATATATATATATATATATATATATATATATATATATATATATATATATATATATACTCATCATATACTTCTTTCATATAATACTTATAGTATATCATATTTTTCTTTCTTTTTAATTTCAATTTTATTTACTAGTTCTGTATTTCTTTAGGTCATTTTTATATTTCACACTTTTTTTTCTTTTTTGGGCTTAAACTCTTTCTATAACTTCTATCCCAACTATCTAGGCTCTCATACCATATCTTATCATCATTAAATCTTGGCTTTTGATATGTCATGTTTACGCCGCGGCATCAAGGGGTGAAGTATATTTCATCATCACTGAGCCATTGACTCTACTGCCAATATCTTGTGATGGTAGGGGAACAAGGTTTCTGATATGTTGAAGGCCTATCTCTGAGTACGTACGATATTATCACTTGGCCGGTGTCCTTATAACCACGTACTGTGTTGATCGGCAAATGAGACCACTAACATGTAGGTGCCCACGACACCAGGGGTGACATACATCTATCATCACTAAGCTGAGACTTTTAACATGTTGTGACCGTACCACGAACTAAAGGGTGAAATGTATCTCATCATTTGTCACGTTGTTAAATGGGGTTATTATTCTTTCTTTTTATTTCTTTTTCTTTTGTCATGTTATATTTTCTAATTGATAGTTATTTATGTTCACACAAACACACATATCACATATAAATACATCAATAATAATGGAATTAAAACATATATAATGATGCTATGACATGCAAGTGTTCACATCATCATTCATTTCATAATAATAGACAAGAATTTTAATAATCTACTTACATCATAGTTATTAAGTTTGTTTACCTAATTGTTTGGAGAAGATGTTAAATCAAGAATTTCATTGGTAAATCATCTTTTTGAAAATATTGATCTCATTTGTTTTCGATAAAATTTGTTGGCAACTCTTCATTGCAATGTAAATTATGTTATGAAGAGTTAGGAGACCAAATAAAGAAGAAGAAAAAAAAGATTATTTAAGAATAAATCAGAAGAAGAGTTTAATTGGTTTGATGATATTTGTCGAACACGGCTATAAAAGCCCCCTTCCCGTCAACTCAGGGGGGGTTTTTCCACAAGAACACACCTTTAGATATCATTGCGCCTCTCCTTTCCTATCTTGTGCATGACAACTTCATCAAGCTCTCCAAAGATTTCCACAAGATCCCCTTGTCAAGCTCAACTTCTCCCAAGCTCCAAGCTCTTAATGCAAAGTTCCTAAAATAGAACTCACCAAATTTTGGGATTCATCTTTCCCAACCTTTCCTCCACATCCGAGCTCTTTGTCGCTTCAACCACTCTCTCCATTTCTCCCGAAGGCTCTTGGCATCAAGGGATCTTTTCTCCTCTCGTGGGACTTGCTCCTCATTAGTGACTTGCACGCCATCCAAACATGGGTGCCACTTAACTCGCACCGGTTCTGCACCGAACTAGATTGAACCTAGTAGCATCTGATAATCGTTGAACTAATTGGGTTAGGACGCACTAAAACGGGTTAGACCCATGCCATGAGTTGACTTATTCCTACTTAGGGTCAGATGCACACTAGCCCGTTTCGACTTGCACCGACCCGCACCAAACCGTTATGACCCGTGCCCTACCGCATTTCGACCTTGGTCGATCCTACCGACCTACTTGACTCTCACTAACCACACTAACTGTGCACACGTGCATGCCCACTCAAGTTTGACTGAGTGGTAACTGTACCCTGCCACATTGCCTTCACACTCTACCTCGTTGTTGTTGCACTTGCTTGTGTTGCCCTAAAGTTAGCTGCATCACATTTGTGTCTGACATCACCGTGACAAATTACCTCAAAGTGTCATATACACAAAACATCCTAAAATTGAGCCTTATATTGAAATTTCATCACATTATGCCAATTTGTCATGGAGTGTGCTTAAATTCTTCATTTTAATTTATTCAGAAACTTTGCCTGATCAAGTTTTCTCAAGTTTTTGTTTCAATTCTTCGATCCATTTTTTCGTATAAACAAAATTTTTTAGAGTTTTAATCGTTCTCTCAGTCTATTCATTAATCTAAGGGTGAAAAGCTATACTAAAATTTAGTTGAGTCCCAAAAGCTTCAGACATTTTCCTTTAAAATCAAGAGGTAAATTTGATATCTCTGTTAAAAATGACTACTTTTGGAATATCATGCAATCCTATAATCTGCTGCACATATAATTGGGCTAATTTTTTTGTAGAATAAGGTAATTCTAATTTCTATGAAGTGTGTAGAGTTCATTAATTTATCAATAATTTCCTAATTAGAATCTTGCCATATAGGAGTTTGGGCTAATATAATAATAAAATCCATAATTATACATTCTTATTTCTAATTAGGAATAAGCAAAGATTGTAACAACCTATTATGCTTTTATTGTTCACTCTTAAGTTGTTGGCATATCAAACATCTTTTCATTCATTTTTTTATTTCTATTTTTATTTTAGGCCATTAATAATACTATTTTAATTCTTGATACATTTTATTACTTCCTAGATGAATATTCTTTCTTAAAATTTTAGTATATCATACTCATCAAAAGTGAAATCAGATTCTCTTCCATGTTTAATCTTCTGAATGAACTATTGGTGTTTCTTATCTTATCATTAGTCTTTAATAGAAACAAGTTAATTAGGCCTCACTAAAAGTTGGTACAACAATCCAAAATTTTGGTACACAAGCTTCTTTCGATTGCAATCTAATGATTCCTTGCTATGCTCTCATTACTCAATCAAAGAATACAAGGTTACCTTTCTACTTAAGTATTTGTAATCACATTAGTTTTTCTTGCTAAGGAATTTATCATTAAATAATAATCTTTGATAAACTTATCTTCTTTGCCTTAAATTCAATTCTTTTTAAGTAAAAAAGTACTTTAAACTTTAGTGATTTGTGAGTGGCTCACATTTCATCCTATAAAAATAGTGTTTCCAAATTTTTAAAGCAAGTACAATACTAGTAAATTTTAAATCGTGCATAAGGTGGTTCTTTTCATGTGGTTTTAATTGCCTAGAGACATAGGCAAACTGTCTTGTCATGCATATTAAGACACACTCTAACCCCTACAGTGAAGCATCACTATAAACCTAATATCTATCAGGTCCTTTTGGTAGCATTAAAATTGGAGCTGTGGCTAATTGCTCCTTCAATGTCACAAAACTATTTTCACAATTTACATCACATTCAAATTTTATTGCTTTTTGAGTCAATCTTGTAAGTGGAGATGCAATTTGGGAAAATCCTTGCACAATTTCTGATAATAACCAATTAAATCTAAAAAACTTTAAATTTTTTAAATTGATGTAGGTTTAGGCTAATCCATTATTATAGAGATTTTTTTAGAATCCACTAAAATTCCAGCTGTGCGAATTACATGCCTTAGAATCACAACTTGAGATAACTAAAATTCACACAGAATTTAGTATACAATAAATTCTCCCTCAAGATTTGTAGCGTCACATGTAAGTGCACAACATGCTCATTAGTGGATTTTGATTTCACCAAGATATAATCAATACCAACAATAACAACTTAAACCATGTTTTGAAAATCCCATTTATTAAATTCTTAAAGCTTGCAGGAGCATTAGTAAGACCAAAAACAATGCCAAAAATTCATAATGATTATAGCAAGTTCTAAAAGTTGTTTTTGCTATATTCGACTTCTTAGTTAACCCAATCTTAAATCAATTTTAGAAAAAGCTACAAAACCCTGTAAGTGATCAAAGATGCTGCTTTGATAATTAGATGATTTAGTTTTCTCCTTTATGAACATCGGTCTCGTTTGTATGCGTCCAAGATGGTGCTTTGATACAAGATGATTCATTCTCCCTTGATTGTTTTGGATTTGTAGTGAGGAAACTATGATTTAGAAAATAGATCCATTATCAAATGGGATGTGCACTGGATTGCGGGAAAGATGGAAAGAAAAAGCAAAGAAATTTATAAATAGAAGTCCAGCTTCTGTGTTTTCACAGTGATCGTCTCCAAACACTATTTTTTCCTTAATGGTAGTCTGGCAGGTTTTGCAGCCTAACCCATACGAGATGCACATTGTGATAATCCTAGTCAGTTATAACTGCTCACCAAATATCCAGCCTCCTTGAATGGAAGAACTACTTAGGCAGCGGTTGCAGTCTTGCTTATGGCTTCCTTGGGAAATGGTTTCTACTTGCCATGGGAATTTATATTGCAGTGTGTTGCCTGTCATTTGACATAATTTTTCCCCTCTATATTATAGAAAGTTGCCCTCTAAATTAAGATTTAACCATGCTTCTCTTCACCTATGTCCTGCACTACCAACCCACTGACACCGGAAATTTTTCCTTGACCTCTTTTTGTTTGGATGAATTATATTATGCTGTATTGAAGTATTTTTTTTTTTCATAAGTTGGACTCTTTTTCATTCAATGTAGCAAAAATTGAAGTTTTTAATTAGCTCTTTATCTTTTTGTGCCAAATAACTTGATTTATGATGCAATGCCTGATAGCATATATATATGGTTCATTTGGTGCACTGTTTTAATCTCTTGTCCCTTCTCAATTTATTACAGTTTGTTGGTGATAAAGTAGCATATGCTCTTTCAAAAGATATTAAGGTGATAGCTTGTGTCGGTGAGACTCTTGAACAGCGAGAGTCAGGATCTACAACTGAAGTGGTTTCTGCACAGACAAAAGCAATTGCAGGCAGTTTTTTTGACCTTTAAGGGATACTATCCTCGATTACCTGATCTGATTTATAACTTCTTGTGCATTTGTCGTTCATTAATTTCTCATCATGGCCTGATGTTTTTGTCACATCAAATAGTATTTTTGATTCAACCCCATTTATGATGCTTTGATAATAACTAATCACAAATTATTTTTAGCCTTGGTTAGCTTCTGATTTCCATGATAAGCTAGGTTTTTATGTAGCTTTCTTAAGTCTATTTGATTTAAAAGATGAAGTAAAAATGCTAGATTCCATGATGCATAAAGTACAAATCTTTCTTGAGTTAGCTCTTTGATAGACGTTGTTTCAATTAATATCTCTTTATGGAATTTGCCAGCACCCAACATGTATGAAAGTGAAGTCAGCTCTGGGGACTAAGTGAACTTTATACTGATGAAAGCTACAAAAAACAAATTCTCACAAAAAGTAGTACTAAATACATTATAATACCTCCTTTCTATTTGTTAGTTGTTTATCTAAGGATAAAGCATTATATAAAGTTATTATTCTAAGTATAAAGCATTATATAAAGTTATTATAGAACAACCATGAAAGAAATGTAAAACATCATTATGTTTTTTTCTGAAGAATATTGAGGATTATGTTTGAATTTCGACTTTGAATCTCTATTTAAGGGGATAAGGCCAATGTCACATGCGTTTCAGTTGATTTCTTGTTTAGATGTTAATGTCAGCTACCTATTAACATAATCTAGATACCAGTTCTATCTATTAATTGTTATTTGGTTTATTTAATATCATTATATCAATGAGCTTCGGTATCTGAAACAAGCCTGCCTTCCACAATTGTCTCTAACAGCTGTAACGTGCTATAGCTACTGCAAGCAATTAAGTACAAAGAGAATAGAGGTTAGTACATGGGAACCCTTGCATTGATGAGCTTGATGTCTAGATGTGATGGTGGTTGTATTTGGGCTTCACTCTAGTGGCAAAATCATTGTTATTGTAATGTTATTTAGACCTGTAAGTAACATAACATCAAATATCTCCTAAGCTTAATCCTTTCTCATTTCCTGGTGTGACCAAAATCTAAAGTATGAGGCACTTTTCACCCCTTAAAAGCGCGTGTATCACCTGTTCATTTTTACTTAGCAGTAGGCATCACAAATGATTAAAGGATCCTATACCTGTTGAGGGTGACGGATGAATGTTTGATGATGATGGGGATTGAGGACAAAAGCGGTAGATCATCGAACATTGGACGTTGATTTTCTGTACTGCATTGGAGGAGGGCGAGGGGACAACTAACTAGAACTTTTCTGACTTAACGAAAGGGAGGAGGGTGATGTGTGGCTTCCTGTGAACCACCTAAGTTTGAGGAAAGCTAAACATCGATTTGGGGAAAAGCAAGAAGAAGAAACGTTCCCTAATCTCGAATTCCTTAAAGAATACATATGGCAACATCTTTTAATCAATCAAGCAAGCTGAGATAAGGATGATTGAGGCTTAAAAAAAAATTATTGAAACTCAATAGGAGGATAGATTAGAATTTCATGAAGCCTAACAACAACTCATGCAAGAACATTGTAAAGAACAAACGTTTTGGAGACAGAAAATAGGTATCAAATGGTTAAATGGGGGGGGGGGGGTGAAGAAAAATACCAAGTTCTTTTAAGCAATTGTGAATGACAAAAGATCAAGATTGAGAATAAATAGAATTAAAGATTATAATGGGGAATTACTAGTTGATCAAAGAAAAATTCAACAAGCTACAGTCCAACATTTTCAAAATCTACTTTCTCATCAAGCTCGTAAGGTAAATGAGGATTTAATAAATAACATTCTTATCTTAATAACAAATAAAAAAAATCAAGAGCTTATTAAACAGGTTGATGTGGAGGACTTAAAAGAAATTGTCTTTCAACTAGACAAGGATAACTCTCCTAGTTCAAATAGATTTATTGCTTGATTTTCCATCAAGTGCTAGAACCTTATTGTACCTAATTTGCTACAACCAGCAACAAACATCATGGTTGGGAATCCAATTCCTAAAGGATTAACAATCTCTAATATTGTATTAATTCCTAAAATTGGAACACAATAAGTTTTCAAGTTTTTAGACCAATCAATGTTTGCAATTGTTCAGAAAAAATTCTATGCAAATTATTGGCAAATAGATTGTAGACAATTCTAGCTAAGGTATGTTCTCCTAAACAAGTTAGATTCATTAATATTCGGATATCACAGATGATATTTTAATGACCCAAGAGCTTATGGATTCCTTGAATAAAAAAAACTAAAAGAAAGAATTTAATCATCAAATTAGATCACAAAAATTTATTTGACTGCTTTTAATGGGACTTTTTTGATAGAGTTTTGGCTAATTTAACTCCTCTCAGCATTTCATAGTATAATAAACAACATTACAAATTGCTCCTAGATGTTCATAATGATAAATGGGGCCCCACATACATTTTTCCAATCAGCAAGAGGCTTAAGACAAGATAGTCTTATCTCCTTCTCTTCATTATTTTTATGAAAGCATTTAGCAGGGAATGAAAAGTCTATATACAAAAAAAAAATTATGCATTATGCAACCTTTAGAAGATGCTGAGTAGTATCACATCTCTTTTATGTTAATGATATTATCATATTGAGTGAGCGATATGAAATCTGTTAAGCACATGGGGACATTCTTTCAACCATTTTAACAGGCTTCTGGGTTACAAATCAATCTACAAAAAAGCAAATTTTACACCTCTAGAAATGTGGATAATGTTGTTAGTAAAAGAATTTCAAAATCTTTAGGCTTTCATCAATGTTCACTTCGAATGACATATCTTGGATGTCCCATATTTAATGGTAGGAAAAAAATTGGATACTTTCAAGGACTAATTGAGAAACTTTAATAAAAAATAGCTGGTTGAAAAAAGAAGCTTTTGTTTATGGTGGTTGACTAGTTTTTGGTTAAACATGTTTTAAACTCCATTCTTACTTATCTATTTATGTTGACTAATCATCCTATTACAATACTAAAAAATTTGAATCTCTGATGAATAACTTCCTATGGGGTAATGTGGATAAGAATCATAGGCACTGCTACATGGGATGGAGCAAACTTTGCAAACCAACAAATAAGAACGGGTTGGGTTTAAAATAATGAAAGAAAATCAACAAAGCTTTCTCCATTAAATTGAATTGAAAATTGATTACTACTAAATTACTTTGGTCGGAATATATGAAGGCAAAATCTAGGGAAGGAAGTCAATCAAGTTTCAAATTAGGAATATGAGGAAATTAATGTTGAGCAAATTGGAATTGACAATAGCCCATTCAATCAAATCTCTATCAACTTATTGTTACTACTGATCTCCAAGTTATGATGACACTTTCTATTTAAACTCAGCCTAAAATATAATTAGAAACAAGCACTCAAATCTTTGATTTGCTATTGCAACTTGGAATTCAAGATGCCCAACAAAATTTCAGTACTCATTTGAAGAATAATTAACAATTTACTGTCTAACTCAGCTCAATTGCAGAAAATAAACATCCAAATAGCGTCTAAATGCCCCAATGTGCAATAACGAACACTTTATTGATCACACTGTCATTGAATGTCAGGTAGCCTTTGAAACGTGGTCCATTTAGGAACAAGAATAAAACGTAAACAATCTTTGCAATGTACTTTAATGCTTGAGCAAGTTGAAAACTGATCCTGAAAACCTTTTAGTATCTCTTGATAAAATCTGTACACAATGTAAATTCCTTTGTAAAAACTTTTGTAGCTAAATAGGAAAAGTAATATAAAAGAAAATAAATACAAGGAGACAAGATTTTTAGGTGGTTCAACTTAACTACTACTTTACATCTACTCCCATACGAAAGGTTTGAGTAAAACTACCAAAGCACTCATTTATCACAGCCAAGTGAATAAACCCAATACAAATGTGGCTTTTCTTGGATCAATCATGACCAAACACCCCATAATAACTTGCTCAAGACATGGGCCAATCACTCCACACATCAAACATAGAGTTAGGCCAAGAAAAGAAAAAGATACAAGAGAATACTCTTGCACAATAGTTTACTCAAGAAGCCAAAAATACAAATCTTGAATTGATAGAATAGTGGTTCAATGAAACAATGAAATGCTTAAGCATTAATTCTTTTTCAAAAGAAGTTAAAAAAAGAGTAGAGAGATATAGCTTCAAGCTTTAGCACTTTGGATTTTTGTTATAGCTCTTAAAAGTATGGCAAGGTAGGCTATAATACATTTCTTTTTGCAATATCAAATGTATAGCCCTCATAGAATCTGAAACTCATTATTTATTATGCTTTTGAGTTTAGGAGATTTTAATTTTTACTATTGTGGACTCTCAACGGTGCTCTGGTATGTATAACATTCTAAAACTTGTGATCTGTTATCGTTGGACACCCATGACACCAAAAATTAAATTTGATGTTTTATATATTACGTTCAATATATTGGATGTTATTTACATTCTATATATCACTTGTAATTTATAAGATTATAACCATATAGTATGATTTTTTAAAGTTTTCTTAAATCAGCACAAATGAACTATATGTACTATGCTTTAAAAGTTAAATATACTACATGTAAGTCTCGAGCTGATTGACTTGCATATGCCTTCCAATCGGCTATATGTACTGTGCACTAGTAACTATTATATTGTACGTTACTTTGGGTCTCCCATTTACTAATTTTGTTAATTTTATTATTTTTTTATAGGTTGTCTAACTAACTGAACATATTGTACATTGAAAAGCATCATGATATAAGTTTGTTAATTTTATTATTTTTTTAAATCCTCTTAATATAAGGTTTATTGTTAGAGTACTTTGTCTATATTGATTGAACATATCATACATTAAGTGTAATGTATCATACATAAGCTAAAGCATTAGCTATAATGTAATGCAGATTGTCATATTGTACATTAAGCTTAATATACTACATATTTAGTTGTAATTTTTCAAAATTGAAGATTTTCTTGAGTGGCTTTTTTAATAAGAGATGCATGACTTTTATTTTCTATATATCCTTTGTAATTGAGTTAATTCAATTTGTTAATCTAAATTCTTCACAATTTTCCAACATTCTACATTGATAGCTTGAGTCATCTATTCTCCAACCTGTCTTGATATGATCATTTTCATTTAGTTGACTCCTCTTGTAAGATTGTCAATCACTTTTTTTTATCACCTATTTTATCTATCTTATATTTAAAACTAGATGATCAACTAATAAATAATTCAATTAGGTTATTATCATCAAAATATTTAAAAGCATTGCTCATTGATCTAACACTTATAATTCTATTTTATTTTCTTACATTTAATTTCTGTGCTTATTGGTTCATATGGACTGCACGTCCATACGACAGTCCTGTGATTTAACATTTTATCTCCTGTTTATATATTGGTGCACTTTTTCGGTGGTGACAGACAAAATTTCTGATTGGAGGAACATTGTCATAGCTTATGAGCCAGTTTGGGCCATTGGAACTGGCAAAGTTGCAACTCCTGCTCAAGCTCAAGAGGTTTGTATGCTTAACATTTCTTCTATTTACTTTAATGCTTCTCATGCGTTGATCCATTTTGATGATATTTTACTTGAAACATAAGACCGGATGTTGTAAACTTTGTTTAGTTGCCCAAGAATAATGCTTTCCATAAAAAAGAGCATGCAGGTGTCATGTTGTTCTGTTATAGATCTTTTAGTATGATGACAATAAGCTTATTCTGGGGACTGTTATATTGGCATAATGGAAGTCATTTCTAATAATACACCAATGATTAAACATGATATTGATGAGCACATGCTAAACATAAGATGCCATGATGCCCCAGTTGTCATGGTAGGACCTTAATACTATAAAGATGAGCTGGTGCCAAGAAAATTCCCCCATTTAAGGGCTTAAAAGATCTGTTTTATATAGTTTTACATCACATTTTGTAAGAGATCATTCTCACAACTTGAGCTGGAGATCATTCTTCACCAAATTTTTATGATTAAAGCATTTCGTAGCTTTTAGCCATTTAATTCAAACTTGTGTTTTGAAAGCCAAAATGTTGTTCTTTGGGTGGTCACTTTTTTCTATTAATTTGGTCTCTAGGTTCACTCTGCCTTGAGAAATTGGCTTCTTCAAAATGTTGGCGCAGATGTTGCCGACTCAACTAGGATCATTTATGGAGGTATTCTCTTTACAAGAAAACCTCATTTCCATTATCATCCTTCCATATATGTCTCTTTATATTCATGGCGATGGTTACAGGATCTGTAAATGGAGCCAATTGTAAAGAGTTGGCAGCACAGCCAGATGTTGATGGGTTCCTGGTTGGTGGTGCTTCTTTAAAGGTTTGTTTTTTAAATAAAATTATTTTCTTAGGATCACAAAATTATTTATATCTAATCTATTATTCTTAGCAAATTTGAAAAGTTAAATGTATTTAACTTTTTTTTTTATGAATAGTACTCCGTTGTGCTTTCAAAGTTTTATATGGTTTATATGAAGCTACCAACCAATACTGTTCTTTGACTAAAATAAGCCAAGTTTCTTCAAGAAGAAGATGCTATGGTAAGTGATTGGCTATATTTTCAAAAGATTAAGAATGAATGAATGAAGAGAACATTAAAAATAGTTCAACTAGAATAAAAGAAATAGCATGCAATCTAATATTGAATACGAGACAAAAGAACCAAGAAAGATGTTACAATAGATAAGCATTGAGTGTTCACCATCAGAGGATTCATGCTACAACCTTAGTTCATTGGATTAGGTTTCTTGTAATCTTTGGGCTGCCAAAACTTGAAATTGTGATGCCCTTGATGCACTTTCAAGCTTTTTGCATATATATGCATTTCATGTATCATTTTTTATGGTTTAGATGAGGTATTGAATCAAATCAGATAATTTGTTCAATTGACTTTGCTATAGTGGTAGCTTGCATAATATTGGTCTTATGTACTATCCATAGAAGACAGAGTAATCATTTTTTGAAGAGGATATAATATCTATTATATCAAGGCAAATGCCAAATTACAAAAGGACCCTCAAGGGGGATCGAAAGTGAAATCAGATAACATGAGATCAAGCAGGGGCTTAGGAATAGGATCCTCAAGACCCCAGACGAAATCGTTAGAGCACGCAGCCCGAGCAGCCCAATCAGCAGGCTTGTTCCCGTCTCTAAGAATGTGTAAGAAGCGAACGGCCTCAAGACCCGAAGCGTACTGGATGGTAGCAGCAAAGACACCCGATCCCGAGGTTAAAGACATCAATTCGCGTACCTCCTGAATGGCCATCATGGAGTCAGATTGGAGCTCCACAGCCCGGTACAGGGGAAGAAGGTCCCTGATCATGTCAAGTGCCATAAGCAAAGCCTGGGTCTCCATCATGTCAACAGTCTGAGACAACATCCGTCTACCAGCCACCAGGAGAGGTCTACCCATGCAATCCCTCACAACCACCCCCAACCCGGCCACCAAATCACCAACCGCTTCATCGCAATTCACTCTGATCCAACCTGTAGGGGGGGAATCCAATTATGCGTAACAAGCAGGTCCGTGGACTTGCCAGGGTTCCCGCAGGACAGGGAGGAGAGAGAGAGATGTCGGTTGAGAGACGAGTGAACCTCAAGTAAGATGGTCCGAATAGTAGAACCCGGGAGAGGCATCGGGGTGTTGTGTCTAGCTGCATTCCTTCTCGACCAAATATAGTACAACGTAAGCGGAATGGTGGCCGCAACCAATTGCCCTGCACCCTGGCGAGCAGCAGGAGATCCAACAAACCGGAGGACCCGGTCAATGAACAGTAAATCTGTGTCGGTAGACTGGTCAAACCTGGAATGCTGGTCCAAGCAGGTCAACGCTGCCCGAACAGTGCGGTCAGCCCAAATTTCTTGGGCTTTCGAGCAGCTCCAGAAGACGTGCTGCAAGGACTCGTTTTCCTCGCAGCCCTCCTGGCAGGTGGGAGAATTGCAAAGCCTGCGACTGGTCAGCCACACCGCCGACGGAAGGTGATCACCGGCGAGCCTCCACATAAATACGCGGACCCTGGGAGTGACCCTAAGCTTCCAGATGCCACGAAATTCCTCCAAGGGCCTACTGCCATTTCCTCCCTTTCGAGCATTGCAGACGATGCTCGAGTAAATCTTGCCGCTGGCCGCCCGGGGCTTCTCAGTGAGGGAGAGAAGCAATACATCCTGTGAGGACCTCAAGGCTCTCGGAAGATGCGAGATGCGGTCCTGAAGCTCCCCATCTGCCCAAGTGCTGATAAAATCCCAATTCCAATTCCCGTCGGGCAGGAGACATTCGGCGACGCTGGCAGGCCAGAAGGTGTGCACGTTGATGAAAGTGGGCCAACAACTCAGCGGAAGGACCCCCAGCCAATTATCTTCCAAAAATCTCGACGTCAGCCCATCCCCAATGCGCCAAACAAAGAGGGAAATGGCCTCCTGCATAGCCCCAAGCACCATTTTGCAGACCGGGGACGCGTTGCGGGGGGCCTTCATCCTTGGATCCTCCAAATCATATCTTCTCCGCATCAAATCCACCCATAGACTGGGCTCCCGATTAAGAATACGACAGCATCCCTCCATGTGGAGAACACGGTGCCAAACGCGGAGGTCCCGGAGGCCCAGGCCACCCGCAGGTTTAGGCAGCGTGATGCACTCCCAAGCCGCATAATGAATGGCCCTCGCACTGTTAGTCCCTCCCCATAGAAATCTTCTGATGCGCATCAACATTGCCTCAATAATACCCGCCGGCACAACACAATGCCTAAGCACGTGGCAGGGGATGGCACTAAGGACCGACGAAGCCAAAATAGCCCTGCCCGCCAATGAAAGAGGCCTGACTCTCCAGTTGAGCAGCATAGCATCCAACCGCTGAAGCAAAAAGCTGAGGTCAGTCTTGGACAGGCGCTTGGCAGTGATTGGGATCCCCAAATATGTAAAAGAGCTTCCCTCCTCCATGCTGAGCTTCCTGAGAATTAACTTGGACTTTTTCTTGCAAAGGTTAGTGCTAAAGAAGACCCTGGATTTCGCAAGATTTACCTGCAGACCAGCAGCCTTCCCGAACTCACGAATGATCCTCCTGATAAGACGGGCAGCGATGCGGGAGGCAGGAGCAAAAAGGATGACATCGTCGGCGAAGAGGAGGTGCGAGATGCAAGGCGTGTGCCTCCCCGGCCGGAACCCCAAAAGCTGCCGGGATTCATGATTCCTAACCAAGCAAGAGAGATATTCGAAAGCCATGACATAAAGGTACGGGGAAAGCGGGCAGCCCTGCTGAAGACCCCTCTGAGCCTCCACCCACGGGAGGCGAATACCATTGAAGAGGACGCTGAATCTAGGGCTTCTGATGCAAGCAACAATCCAGTCCCGCCAGATGGGAGGGAAACCCATAGCCATCAGCATCTCCTGAAGAAAGTCCCAACAGACATGATCATAGGCCTGTTCCATATCGAGCTTCACTGCCATAAGACCAGCCGCACCCTTGCACGTCCGCATCCTAGCAACCATCTCCTGCGCGATGTTAATATTATCAGAAATACTATGGCCGGGAATGAATGCCGCTTGCTCCCGCGAAATAAGGTCCGGCAGGACGGGCTTTAGTCTCCCAACAAGGACCCGTGCTACCACCTTGTACACAGTATTGCAGAGACTAATAGGTCTATAATGCTCCGGCTTGCTCGCGCCTTGCTTTGGAATCAGGATGATAAGGGTGTCCTTCCACTCATTCGGGAGATTGCAGTTCTTGAAAAAAGCCAGCACAACATTAATGACATCATGGCGCGCAATGGTCCAGTAGCCGTGCAAGAATTCAGCCGAGATCCCGTCACATCCCGGCGCCCTATTCCTTTTGATACCCCGCAAAGCCTCGATGATCTCTTCCTCGGTGACCCTAGCTCCCAGCCTGGAAGCCACATCAGCATTAACAACCACTGGGGGGGAGATGACTTGCGGCATTACCCTGGAGCTGCCGCCCCGCCACTTACTCTCAAAATACTCAGTTAAGACCTGTCCGATACCGTCCGGGGAATCCACCACCCGGTCATCAACGCCCTGGATCATGGAGATGCGGTTCATGCGTGCCCGAGACGAAGCCATGTTGTGGAAGAAGCGCGTGTTGGTGTCCCCGACCTGTGCCCAGTGGACCTTGGCACGCTGCCACCACCACTGCTCCTCATGGGCACAACCCCTGTGAAAGGCAGTAATCAAATCCACAAGATGCCCATGGTCCTCCACAGTGAGTCCCACCCTCGATTCTCTTGCCTGCAGCTCCTCAATGTCACGTAAAAGTACTTGGTTTCGGTTAATCAAACTCCCCAGTTCTCTGCGGCTCCAACTACGCAACGCCATAAGTGACCGCTTGAACTTCATCGAAACCATCTCCCTAGGATCCCCCAACGCACGTCTGCTCCAAGCCTGCTGCACTACACGGTAGGATTGGGGATAGTGGAGTCAAATGCTCTCGAATAGGAGCCTGCAGGATTTCGGCCGGATCCTGTCGCCACCCAGATTTATTAACAGCGGGCAGTGGTCCGAGCCAAGGCGACCCAAATGATGTACCAAACAGTTGGGAAAAGCAATCAGGCCGGCAGGATTGAGCAGGGCGCGATCAAGCCGCTCCAGAATGCGTGCTCCCCCCTTCTTCCCATTGCACCAGGTAAATTGGTTGCCCGAAAACCCCATATCAGCAAGCTGAAGGTCCTGCATAAATTCGGCGAAGCACTGCTGCTCACTGCCATAGAAGAAAGTCCAACCTCCCCGCTTCTCCTCCTGGCCCATAATCAAGTTGAAGTTACCAGCCACCAAGAGAGGGGAATTGTCACAGTATGTTGTGCGGATAGCGTCCCAAATCACGCGGCGTCCCTGAGGCACCCTTGGACCATAAACAAAGCAGCAGTTGAGGGTGCAATCTTGCCGAGGAGTAATCGAACAGGCCACCATAAAGGCCGAGACCGCCGTGAGAGCTAACTTGATCTCTTCCTTCCACAGCACAATAATTCCAGCCGACATACCCAAAGATGGATGAAACCTAAAATTCCAATCCTTCCCAAGGATCCAGTTAGCATCGCGCCGGGAAAAAGATTGCATCTTGATCTCCAGTAGCACAACAACCTTGACATTGTACTCCCGAACCAGACACTGCAAATAGGCCCTCGATTTGCTCTTCCTAGCACCTCTTATGTTCCACGTGATGATACGCATAGTAGTCATATGGTTATTAGCTTCCGACATCCCCAACCAAACAAAAACAGCTTTCCAGCAAACAGCTGCTAGCCTCCGTGCCCCACGAAACACGGTCAGCAAGAAGTCCCGATTAATGGTCACCCCCATCCGGGATGGGTGCACCATCAGCCCCTGAACCGCTCTGCCGAAGTGGCGAATTCACTTGGTCGACAGTGGCAACATTGGCAAGCTTCCCAGCCTGCGAAGGCTTAACCGGCGTAGGCCTCTGCACCCCATCCTTGACCGTCCCCCGAACTCTGCTTCTTCCCCGGAACCTGGGCGGACCATTACTACCTCGAGATGTGCTGGCCCCGTCATATCCCCTAGCTGTGCGACTGTGAACGACAACCGGAGGCCTCTTGATCAAACCCCCGGGGCTCTTGCGATTGTTCTTCCTCCGCTGCACAATCATCCAAGGGCCCAGACCGTGCCCCTCGCTGTGTACATCCCGCCTCTCTGACCGGCGGTCATCCTCAGGTCCCTCAGGCCCATTGTGGCCGAGAGCCTCAGTAATGTTGTACCCTTTGATGTGATAATTACAAAACCAAGCTATTTATTATTGAAGGCTTGTTTTTTAAGTAAAATTGTTAATAATTAATTAAATCAAGCCATGTATTTTAGATGTCTAAAATAATGGTCTCTAAGGGCCTTGAGGTCATGACATACTTCAAGGAATTTTTGAGACATGCGCAAGATTTTTTATAATTAAATTTCTTTTTATTTCTCTTGAATTTGATATGTCAAAACCTTGAGATTATGAGGCACACTAGTAGTATTAACATTTAAAAATATTATAAAATTATTTAATGATGAATTTTCATTTTTGGGCCAAGCATATTTGACAAAATGTATAGACATGGGTATTTGATTTTTTAATATTATTTTGGAATCGTTTTTTACGAATTTCTTTTCATAGCAACTTAATTAACTTATAATACTATAAGAATATAAAATTATTTTTATACACTTATATTCAAATTTGTGGCTAAAAAATTCGTCAAAAATACCCTAAAACAGCAAAAGTCTCGGGAAAAAGCACTGTGGCATGGGCGGGTCGACCCGGCGTCAAAACAGCCCGTCCAGGCCTTTTAGAAATAAAAAAAAAGAAGGAAAAATAAAAATTTGGTTGACCCGAAAGGGGCGAGCAAAGCCCGCCCAAAGACCGCCGAGAGCAACTCGGCTAGCGCTGGTCAACGGTCAACGGAACAGTGCCTGGCTAAGCCAAGCCTGCCGAGAGGAGCTCGGCTAAGTCTAACTTCAGCGCGGTCTACGGTCAAAGAGCAGTGCATGGCTAAGTCAACCTGAACCGGGTGATGAAATCCCGGTCAAGGAAGGGGGGAGCCAGCCCCAAAGTGGCTCGCAGGTTAAACGGCGCAAAGTTATTATAAAGCGGTGTGCCAAATTTCATTCTGCAGTGTGGGACTAAAAAATCCCACCTTATAACTTCGGCAGGATCCAAAGGCGCAGATCAAGCCCGCCCAGATCCAACGGGCGAGAGTAATTTCGAACGGCTGTTTAATCAGCGCCGTTCGTTCAGCGCGTGGGATCCAATGGCGCAGATCAAGCCCGCCTAGATCCAACGGGCGAGAGTAATTTCGAACGGCTTTTTAATCAGCGCCGTTCGTTCAGCGCGTGGGATCAAATGGTTCAGATCAAGTCCGCCCGGATCAGACGGTCTAGAAATGATCATGCCGTGAAGTCCATCCAGCCGTCCATTCTTGAAGTGGGATCGGATGGCTGCTGCTCTTCTTCTTCCTTTTCGGGCTTCCGGCAACGGCTATTTTCCGGTTTCTTTTTTTACCGTTTTTCTAGCCGTTTGGAATTGCTTTTTGGTGGACTATATATATAGGACATTTTACAAATTATGGAGTTGATGAATCCACTTGCAAAAAGCTTCAAAAACTAAGGAAAAGGCCAAAACCGAGAGCAACAATTGGCATACTTGTGGGAGCTACGGGCTCAACCTTCTTCTCAAATTTCAACAGCTTTCTTCCACATTTCGTTGCATCATTCGGTAACATTTTGTATGCGTTATTGTAGCCGGATTTGTTCGGATTTTTGGTGTCTCGTTGGAGCACCGGTTGTACTTGGTTTACCCCTACCGGCTTTGGCAAAAGGGAGTGGTTAGTGGAAGCCCGATCGGGTTGATCGGGGGTGGATGTAGGCACGGGTTTGGCCGAACCACCTAAAATCTTTGTCTTCCTTTTTGCTTGTCTTATTATTGCATTTTTCGTTTTTATTTCACAATTTATTTACAAACATTTTTTAATTGAAAGAATTTTCTAAATCTAAATTTTAGTGAAAAGCACAATTCACCCCTCCCCTCTTGTGCGTTGTTCTCACACGATTTACATCAAGTAACCCCTGGGCGATCCTCCCGCACCTCATCTGTGGTCGTGGTGTCGTTAATATCAGCTCCTCCAGCTTTGACTGATTTGCAGGAATTCTCCAAATGTCCGACATGTCCGCAAGCGAAGCAAATGCGTGGCAGCCCTTAATATTCAAAGGGTTGAAAGACCCCTCCCGTAGTCCCCAGAGATCCAGATGCTCGGCTTGAGAGGTTTTGCAAGGTCCACCCGAACACAAACTCGCGCAAAGGACGAGCGCTCTAAGCCCGCCGTCCAGCCATCAAGAAGAAACGGATCGCCAATAGCTTTGGCAATTCGAAGAATATTGTCTACATCCCAGTAGATAAGGGGGAGACCAGGAAGCCTAACCCAGACAGGGGCGCGCATTACAGATGTGGAGTTAGGGTTGAATTCCGGCAACCACAGGTCAAGACCCATGGCTTGGCCAGCGATCTGCCAGGGCCCGCCCAACCAGATGTCATTCCTCTCACTTATCGACCCAAAATGAAGGCAAAAGCAGTTGGCCGTGAGGTCAAAAATCTTGAAGCTGTTAATATGGCCCCATCGTTTGAGTAAAACCCTCTCAATGACATGGAAAGACAGGGTATTTCCATAGAGGCGGCCCACCAGGTCGAACTTGTGGAAATCCAGGCGCCTCAAACAAGCTTCTGGTGACATAATCACATCCCCTCCCTCCACATACTCGGGGATATCCGCTGCGCGCATTTTGACATCAACATCCGCCGGCCGTACGTGCAAAATCACCGTGTCACTGTGCCTGGGAGCGCCGTTGGCAGTTAAGGCCTCCCGGAAGCTCACCTTATTCGCAGCGGCTAGACGGGTCACCTCAGGGATATAAGGAACCTCAGCTCCAATTCTGACTCCATAGGCTTCCTCCCCATTCTGCTTCAGCTGCTCCTGCACAGTCTTACACAATGAATCTCCCTCCTGGTCATCCCCAACAGCCACTACGGACGCACGGGGAGGAAGCTTCGGGGCCGACTGGCCTCCAACAGAGGACGAAGAACCCTCGCGAGTGGGAGAGTCGCTCTGGGAATAACGGGCTCTTCTGCTGCTCCTCCGGGTAGTTCCCCCCGCCATTAGGGCTGCAGGAGACGCAGCCCGAGCACAGGGACGAAGCGGAAAGCCCCACTCCTGGGCCGGAGAGGACCCAGCAAAGAGCGCCGGCCGCAATCCCGCTAGCCACACGACCCTACAGTACGTAGCACCGCAACCCCTTCCGATTGCTACTTCGCCAACGCTTCACGCCTCCGCCTCCGCCTCCGCCTTCGCTTCACGCCTCCGCCTCCGCTTCAAAACCCTAGTTCCATGACAGTTTATCCAGAGTAATCATTGTGTAAAGCTTTTAGAGTTGTAGGAATAAATCGTGTCATATATTGATGGGAGGATTTTGGTCTATGATTTATATATGTAATATTATAGTCTTAAAATATCAAAACATTTTTTAAGGACAAAATTTTTCTAAAAACTCATGAAAATTTCATAGTTAAACATAACAGGGATGAAATAGTTTTTGAAAAGGTGATGATACAAGAGGGCTTCTGTGTGGAGGGCAAAACCTTAGTCGGGATTGAACAATCCGAAGGAACAATATCTCGACACAATGCACAATTAGATGTCTTCAAGCACTCACAACTTACCTATATGTATTTTATTGTTCATATTTATGCAGATTATGTGTTGTTTGCTGATTATACTTCTTCTCTGCAGCCAGAGTTTGTGGATATCATCAACTCTGCTGTGATTAAGGTATCATCAGCTCAATGAGTTGCGCATTTGTGTACTTAGTTTATTGCATTTCGCTTGGAAAGCCAAATGCAGATCAAATAGCTACAACATTTGTATGTTCTGCTCAAGGAAACGATGATCTGTAGAACAGTCATGATTTTAATAATTATATGAATGAAACTTAATGAGATTTGATTTATGAATGATAATATCTGAAGTTATAATTTTGTTTTTTTTTTTAAAATAGCTCTTATATGATATTTAAATTGGAGTTGTATTTATATGTTGAGTATTTTACTATTAAAAATATAATAAAGAACTATTTGGAAGATTTTTTTTATTTTGGTTTGTCATTCAAATGAAATATTTTTTTGGGCTTTAAAATCAATTTCTGAAATCAGATAACAAAAAAAATTATAAGGGATTGTGGTTTTAAATAGATATCAATTGATTATTATTTAGATGTTATTGATTTTTAAATATTAATGTTTTCTAGATTTAGTGTTATCAATAATTTGTTAGTGTTATTTGTAGTTTGGTGATGTTATTTTATTATTTCTTAGTCTTATTTATATGATATTTTAGTCATTAGTAACAAGACATAATAGATTTAGATTTTCATATGAGTGACACATTAGCATTATATTTAATAATATTTATTAGAAATTAAATATAAATTTATATGATTTATTTTAATTTTAATATCCACATACTCTAACGTCTAACTTTTTCAAAATAAGTAAAAGCAATAATCAAAACCGAAAGGAACTAACTTATCCCGTCCCCCACCTAATCTTCAAATGAATGCTCTTTTGGCTTTATTCAGATGATAATATTTGCAATTTAAAGAAAAACATTTGGAAAAATATATTTCGTGACAGAGAAAAATAATTTATTAAATATTTAATATTTTTAAAAAATCAAAGAAGTCTATCCAAGTCCCCATCGCGGGCCTTCTTTGGTCCCCACCAAAAACACACAAAGATTCCCATTTCAAATCAATTCGTCATGCTTCCAATGCCCATGGTTTGCTTAAGAAGGATTTATTTGCTCAAGTAATTAAAAATTGAATTTTTTTTAAAAAATATTTTTTTTTTCAAATTTTTTTATAAGAAGTATTACATATGAACAAATAAAATTTTGAAAAATTAGTTAGCATGTTTGTCAAACTTTTTTCATTCAAAATAGAAACATATTCAAAGAATCTTATGCTATCAATTAGGTAGCTTTGTTTTAATTTTTAGAAGACGATCATATCAAAGGTTGAGAGAATGCATTCTTGTTAAACAGACATGCAATTTGTAGCAATGAGGCAATGACAAAGAAAAAATTAGGAAAAAAAGAATAAAAATAATGACAAAAATGCAAAGTAAAATTAAGGACAAAACCCACTGAAGGTTGTGATGATGACTAGCTCGATTATGATATGTTAATGGCATGCTTTATTATGATTGAAAACAAGTGTAAAATCATATTCTTTTTTACGATATAAAGAATATAAATAAAATGTAATATACAAGAAATATGATGATAAGCCAAAGTAGTAAAATAAAATAATTTTCTAAATCACATATTGCTTTTTTTTCTTTTCTTGCTTCCTAAGAATAGTAGTTTAGATAAGATTATGAAGTTTTGTCATTACGAGACTACAAGATAAGTAAGATGGTTGAACTCTTATTCTAACAATCATCCATGATGTAAGCACGTGTCATTGATGTCATTGTGATGTGAATAGTCTTGACCACATATCAATTTTGAATTTAACATACCTTTTTAAAAATAAAACTCTATTTTTTATTTCAATAGAAATAATCCTACTTTAAATTATACTTCAAACTTATATATCTTAACTAAAGTAATAAAGAAAAAAAATGATCTCTATCATTCTTCATGAACTTTCATCATTGCTTTTATCATCGGTCCACAAAAGGAATTTTATGGATGCTATTATTTAAAACACCATTATTGCTAGCCTTCCTTGGCACTTGTCCTCCTTATCTCATTACTTTAAGAGTCGTTCTCATTTATAGTGAGACCTCTTTACATCTTTCTTGGATATGGGTCAATTGTGCATTTAACTCTTCCCAAAAATGCAAAATGATATGAATGTCTATTGTTGGAAATCTAACGGTTTATTAAAGAGATTGGAAAAAAATTAATCATCTATCAAAGCATCATGTTGAGCCCACATTAGTGATAGTTCTTCATGGTAAAATGATATACTCACATGATTCAAACTCTATGAGTTCTTCTATTATCAAACTTTAAAGAATGCAATAATTGACAAAAAGGTTTAGAAAAAAAAGAGAATAATAGAAAAGAATTCAAGATAATCATAGTTTTTAGAGATTTTATCACGATACTTCACTATTAAGATAATGTTCTAGAAACAATTTATTAAAAATTTAATATCAAATTATTTGGAAAATAAACTAACAAATAGAAAAACAAATCATGCATAGAAAGTACTCTCTAGTTTTGAACAAACTTGATTCAATCTGTCCATTCAAAAAAAACTTTTGATTTAGCTTGATGATGAACACTTTGGTAAGAAACACTTATGAGCAAATTAAACCCCAAAAATCTTACAATAGGAGACTAAAATAGAAAAATAAAATATATCTTTGAAAAAATGCTTAAACAAAATACATCACAATAAAATGACTTTCAATGAATGATGGATTAATCCTTAAATGTTAGACTTCAATTGTTAAAAAATTTGTGACCTTTTAGTTAATTACAATAATATATACGAACAACTGAAAATTGGTAACAAATTCCTTTCAATTGCAAATTAAGGACGAATATCATGTATATTGGTAACTAAATAATAAAGGATATGAAGATAGAGATCTTTTAGCAATCTCTAAAAAGGTCTATCACCAAAATAACTATAGGCAGCTTCCCTTAATTGATAATAGCATTTAGAGATTGCATATAAGTTGGAAAGTATTGATATGATCAAAACTAAACACAATTCAGTTAAGCGATGACCTAACTAGGTCATGAATGAGTCCCTCCCCACCTTTATGCTTTCCTTGTGCAAAGGTGATATACATGCCACTTAAAAGTTATAGTAATTTATTAATGGAGGTTTTTTATATATATGATTTCTTGTAAACAAGATGATAAGCATCAAATTATAAGTCATCATAAAGATAAAACATAAGTCCCATTAGAGACTTCTTTCTATTCCTTAATATCCTCAAGTCCTATGATGATTTTCATTCAAAGTTCTTACTCATGTGCACTTCAAGTCTAAGAGAACTTCAATACAAGAGTATTAAATTATCATAAAAAAATATTTAAAAATTTATTATCATCAAAATCAAATATAACTATCATGATCACAAAGTTAAAATGATTGTTGTTAATAATCTCCGGACATGCTATAGAGACTACAACCTAGAAAGCTAAAGTTGAGCCCAAGATGCAAATACACGAACACTAATTGGTACATATGCATCACAACTTATTGTTAAACATCTAACATTGGAGTTAAACATTCCTAAGAGACGACAACATCAACAACAAACATGAAGGTCTCTTCCTTTACTTGAGCTACAGGATGTCAGCTTTAGCTTTGAGCAAGTGGGACACTCTTGGGGGGACTTTATTTTAGCAGATAACAAACACAGGAGACCCTTCTTGGCTGCTGGTTTCTTTTCCACTGTCCTTCGTGGACGAGAAAGAAGGGGGCCCGACAGATATATTCCATGCTGCATGCCCTCACGTTGGGTCACATGAGCTCAATCATGGCCGAAAACCCTAAACCCAACAGCCAACATTAGGGATTCCAGGCTTCCCCGAGGAGCATGTCAATTATAATAGATTGAGCTCCACGAGGGATGCATCTAACATAGAATAGATTTCTTTTAGTATTGTTCTGTGATATGTCATCAGAAGATCTACTCTTGTTTTGAGTGCTGCAGGTTAATTGGTGATTAGATTAGTCTGTAAAAAGGAGCATCTTCTTGTGCTTGGTCTAGGCTTATTTGGCCAACTTGGTAAAGTGAGAAGGTTGGAGTTTGAAGACAAGCAATGGGGATCATCACATGCTTCACAATAGCTAACATTGCAAAATCCCTTCCTTTCTATGTTGTATGGTTTTGTGCTTCAAGGGGGAAGTAACGTCGAATCTTGCAAAATGCTTTTATTTGGTTGGATAGATTTGTAGAAATCATGTCTTTTTAGCCGCTTTGGTTTCGATCAAATTGGTTATGTTTGGAGCTTCATCTTGGTATTGTCATCGTTGCATCCAACCGACCTTCCTCATTAATATAGAAGCTAAGATCTTTGTGTATTATCTATTTATATCTCATGAATCTAATTGATTAAAAGAAGATTTAGAGGTCTTCCTTTATTGGTGAGCAATGGGAAAACTTTGGGATTTGAAAAAGAAAGTTTTTGTCCTCTATGTTGCACACAATTATAATCAATAATCATAACATTATTGATTAAAAGACAGTTTTCTCTTCCACAACTTAGTATGATTTGTGCCCAAACCATACAAATCATTGTATTTTTGTTTTGTTTTTGATCTCCATGTATTATTATTTTGTCAATAGCTATATTTGATCTTATTGGTTCTTCAATGATGGAGAAATATGTTGGGTCAAAGAGTTTTGGGTTTTTTAGAACAAAAACAAGAGTTTTGTTTATTAAACAAAAGGTTATGAAGTCACTTATGAGAAAATAAAATATATCAAAAACTATAATTGAATAAGATAAAGAAGAGATAGACGAAAAACTGGTTTGCTTATTCAACTTTGTTTGTCAAATAAGATATCGCAAACGTTTTAGAGGAAATAATTGCTTATGATTTGTAACAAAAGTTGGAATCGTTGCATATAACCAAGAGTTTCTATAGCAAACTTTAATTGAAACAAAAACCATGTTTTTACACACACATATATAAATATTTATTAAAAAAATCTAATTATATGCATAAATTACTTAATAAACATATAAACTCCACATTATATTGCTTAAAATAAGTATACTATGCAATTTATTTGTGCTTAAGTTAGTTTATGCAAATACAATTTTCAAGTTGGCTATTTTTATGTGTACACAAAATTCCGTTTGTGTTTGTAAATTCAATAAGCTAACAAATTTATATGCATATAAATTAATTTTTTGTGTTTATAATTGTACATACATAAAAAAAAAGTTATGCATGTGTATAGAAGTGGTTGATCAATGTTAGCACGAATGATTAACCTAAGATTTGAGTCATGATCAATTTTAAGAATTGAACAGACAAACTTGGCCAATTTAAAACTAACATGAGTTTATTAACTTGGTTAGCTTATGAGTCAATTTTTAGTTATTTAATTTTTTTTTGCATATCCCTAGTATTTATCAAATGATGCTCACTATTGTCATGGATTGGTGATTTCTTGCATCAATATTGGAATGTTAAATAATCAGTTTTCTCATTGAATGACACCTCTTCTCATGTATTCGGGCTCATGATATAAGTTAGAGGCGTCGCCTTTGTAACATCACAAAAGTATGACGAATTATTTAATAATTATTTTTGGATTTAGAATTTATCAAATATCATCAGTAAAAAATATCATGATTTTGAGGATGATAGAAGATTTTAGGGAGGGAGAAAATTTTAATTATACTTGAAAGTAAAAAAACATATCTATTGGTATTTTTTTGTGATGGTTTTAAATTTTTAAATATTTAATTATTTTTCAATAGTTTTGTTGATCTACACCTCTTTTCATGTATTTGGACTCATTATATAAGTTAGAATTTAGTATTTATAACATCACAAAAGTGGGAGGAATTATTAAAATAATTATTTTGATATTTAGATTTTATTAAGTATCAAATTTTTAAAAAAATCACCACTCAAGCTTGATAAAAATTTTGAAAGATGAAAAAAAAATTTAATCATTTTAAAATAATTATTTTGATATTTAGATTTTATTAAGTATCAAATTTTTAAAAAAATCACCACTCAAGCTTGATAAAAATTTTGAAAGATGAAAAAAAAATTTAATCATACTCAAATGTAAGAAGATATATCTGTTGGTAATCTTTATGATGATTGCAATTTTTTAAGGATTTGTTTTTTTAAACATATATTATCAAAAAAAAGATATAATACTTAAAATGAAGGAGATGAGCTTAAAAAATAAGAGCATAAAATTTTCAAACTTGATTCAATATATTTTAAAATGTAGCAATGTAAAAAATTATGATTTATTATGTATATTTTATTGTTTATGATAGTCTATTGACACTTAAGAAGTAATTTTTCTAGAGATTCATAGAAACTAAAAATGTTGCAAATTACCAAAGAAAAGTTTTTTATAAAGTAAATAAGAAGAGTAATGCTCCCTGGTAGAAATAATAATATATTTAGCAAAGAAAGTTTTTTTTATAGAGTAACATGGCCAATTAAACTTCTTTGTAGAGACAAATACAAAGAAAAATAGAATTTTAAACTTCCTTATGTAATAACAAAAGGAAGTAAAAATTATATGTTATAATTAAGCATAAAAGTTTTTTATGATGCCTATATTTTCAAGATCCTTTTATGACATTCAATTCTTAAATGCCTCTTTCATATATGTTGTCTAAAAAGACTATTTTTTCTCTTTTTTTCCCTCTCATTTTTGTCGAAAATGTCTTCTCCCTCCATCATATTACTTTATTTTTATTATGATGCCTATATTTTCAAGATCCTTTTATTGATTTCAATAATAATGACACCTTGTCAATCATTTTTTTCAACAAAATCATCAATTTTAGTAATTTAAAATCTTCACAAAAATAGAGTCTAAAAGCATATACAATTGATTTAACCTTTTAAAACAATAAAGAAATAAGTAATTTTTATCACATAACCATTAGCACATTATTTGCCCAACTTTGCATCCACAAAAGCATGATCTATCATTGGACTCAATCCTTCATTAGCCCAAGAAAAATTAAATCTAAGCATGCAGAGCATCATCACCTTCATAACTCACCATCCAGGACTCGATGTCCAGAGCCCAAATCCAAAAATTGTCAAAATCTAAAACATCACATACATAATCTAATTTCAAAACTCTTATTCTATAAGATTTAACATTAATGATCTTCTAAACATGTTGTAAAAGAACTCTCTTTTTTCTTTTGTTTTTTTTCTCCCTATCTTTTTTTCTTCACATTACTTCAATTCTATCGTAACACATTCTTCTCCAAATTTTATCTAGGAAGCAAAAAAAAAAAAAAAAAAAAAAAAACCAATTTTAGTAACAATGTGACCTTATCAATGATCATGCAAACAATATCATGGATCATTTTGGCATAAATACCTTGGAAAAATGGAAGAGCTACCTTCATCCCCTTCATGGTCCCACCCAAAGCTAACCCATTTAGTCTTATATATAGAAGAAGAGAAAGAGAATTCTACGTACACCACTGAAGCCTGAGCTCCCCTTTTTTCTTTTAAAGCACAGACAATATATTATCCCCATACGACTGTTTCCCAGCATTCCATGGATATAAAATCCATTTGCCATCGTCATATTACTGTTAGGGTTTCCATCTCTCTCTTTCTCTCTCTTTCTGTGTACCGCACTTCCAACTTTTATATGCATGAGAAGGAAGACAGCAATTGACCACCCACCACCTCGACCTGCATAGAGGAACCTTAGAGGCTAAGAAACTCAACCTCTTCTTCTCTCCTGTCCTCCTCCCCTGGTCTTCCAATCCTTTTCAGTTACACGAAGAAGAAGGAAGCAAACATCTGCTATGGTGTTCACATCTCTTCCCGCTTACCTCGACCAACCCAACTGGAATCAGGTGAGGATCCTCCTTCTTCTCCTTCTGATGATCGGAGAAGAAACGATCGAGTGACAATTCTGAACTCTTTCGATCTTCTTCTATTTCTACTGCAGCAAATAGCCCAGCTGCCAGGAAGCAACAGCAACGTCCTTCAGCTGCCTACGGCGGTCGAGCAGCCTGGCCAGGCGCGGCCGGTGTCGATGTCGGAGCGCGCCCGGCTGGCAAAAATCCCCCAGCCGGAGGCGGCCCTGAAGTGCCCCCGATGCGACTCCACCAACACCAAGTTCTGCTACTTCAACAACTACTCCCTTTCCCAGCCCCGCCACTTCTGCAAGACCTGCCGCCGGTACTGGACCCGCGGCGGGGCCCTCCGCAACGTTCCGGTTGGGGGTGGTTGCCGCCGCAACAAGCGGAGCAAGTCCGCTTCGTCCTCCAAGTCCTCCACCTCTTCCGCCGGCGCCACGGCAAGCGCCCTCGCCCCACCGCTGCCACCACCGCCACCGCAGCATTTCGCGGCTCCCTTCCCATCTCCGGGCGACTATCCCGGCTCCTCTATCGGCCACTCAGACTACCAGGGGTGGGCCGGGCTTGGGCTCGGGCTCGAGCAGTGGCGGATGCAACACACCCATCAGTTCTCCTTCGACGCCTCTTCGCCAGCGCCGGCACCCGGCCTTTTCTCCTTCGACGGGGACAACGCCAACGGCTTTTCCGGTTGTCTCATCCCCAAGCCGTCCGGCTCGGCCCTTCCTTCTCCTCCGGCTTCCGTAAAAACGGAGGACGCCTCCCACATCGAGCTCAATTTGCGACGACAGCACTTAACACTTCCCGGGAACAACGACCCATATTGGCCTTCCGTCCATGGCGGCGGCGGATGGCCAGGCGACCTCACTGGATTCAACTCCTTGTCGTCTTCTCGGAACATGCTGTAACTTCTTTCCAACAAAGAAGCGCAATTTTACAGACGACTTCAACATAAACAGAGAAAGGTAGGCTTCCCCGTTTCCCCTCTCCTGTCATGGTGTGATGTTGTTTCATGGAGCTTGATCTCAACGGAATTAAAAGAAAGCTTTAAATTGGCCTAAGTTTTCCTCTTTTTTCCTTTAATGTTTAAAATTCAAAAGACATGAGGTGCACTGAAAGAAAGAACGAAGAGATGAGAATGGAAGTGAGATATTTGCAGGGGAGAAGGGAGGAAAGGAGAGGTAAAGTAGCGTATATGTGGATTGAAAACACAAGTTTGTTTATGTGTCCTTGTCTGAGGGAATCTGGGTTCTCGTCTGCTTTCGCGAGGACCTAGGTGACAGAGGTACACACTCATGGAGGAGAATAAAGCGAACCACAGTGTCTTTCTTCTCCTGCGCCATGGCTCCCTCACAGCTCACACAGCCATGAAAAGAAAGAGAGCATTCTCGGCTTTCCTTGTGCCTGACGGTTGACAAGATAAGTGTTGGGGGAAGAGAGAGTGAGGAGATGGGACCAGAGGAGAAAACGAAGGCCTCCATTGAGCCATCACTTATCTTACAATAGCTTAATCAATTAACTTAAAACTTTACTTCAACTTGGCTTCATTTTTTTCTTACCATGTTTAATATTTTTGTCTAACTTGAAAACAATTGTTGTTGTTTAGTATTATCTTTTTCATGTTTGTTGATGAGAATGTTATGTTACATATTAAAGTGTTGTTTATGAGGAAGTGATTTGTACTAAATGATAACACTTATATGAGAAGGAGATCTCACTAAAATGATTTTCTTATGTTGTGAGAAAAGTATTTCAAATCATAATATAAATTTAAAGTAAAAAGTAAATAAGATAAAAATAATAAAAATTAAACTTTTTTATTATATTTTTATATTAAATATAAAGTTATAATATATATTTATACATATAACATCAAAAAGCTTCTAGATTTAAACTAATTTTAATCATAACTAAGTTAATACAAATAATAATTCATATAAATTTGACTATTACTATCACACACTCATGACTTATAATTAATTTTGACCAATCACATGACTCATAATCAACTTAATTTACTAAATATTTCATTTATGTCAAGTAATTTTGATCATTTTTTAAATTAAGCTTACTTTCTAACACCCCTTCTTAAACTTAATAGTCTTTTATCTATTTTTCTAAATAAGCTCCTAAATTTGTTGAAAAAATCTATCCTAAATGATTTCGTAAAATTGTCAGTAACTTGATCTTATGTATTTACATAAATTAGCTTTACATCTTTATTTTTTATATGCTCACAAATAGAATAAAAATAAATATCAATATACTTGCTTATTGTGTGATTTATTGGATTTTTTTTTCAAAGCAATAACAAATTTATTGTCAACATGGTTTCATTTTTTATTGAACATGTTCAAATTTTTGTTTAACTTAAAAAAATTGTTATTGCTCCTTACAATATTTTCATCTTTATTGTTGCCAATGATATGAGAAAATATTAAGACTTATACTGAATGATAACACTTATATAGGAAAGAGAACATGTCACTAAAATGACTTTTATATTCTAAGGAGGGCAAGTTCTTTCATAAAATGAATGAGACTTAAGCTTCTATTTAGAAATAGTATCTACAAGAAAGTAAGTTTTTTTGTAGAGTAACAAGGTGAAACAAATTTAGTAAGATTATTCTTATTATTTTTCATCAATGTTGGAGTTGTATAAGGTAGTTTTTTGTTTGTCATTTGTTATCAACTATGGATTAAATTATATTATGTTTTGAGGATGATTTAATTGTGATGAAAAACTTTGATTAATTATAATAAAAGATGTTAATGAATATTGAGGCCATTCAATGATTATATAAATGGAAAAAGACATCATGTTTAGTTATTATGTTGCCAAAAAAATTTGTAAAAGGTTGTACTATCATGACACTATTATGAGAATATTAGATTATGATAATGGTTTTTGGAGTTATTTAATAACTCTTTAATCCATTGTTATAGTGCCATGTAATATAAAGCTATAATACAGTTTAAGCCAACAATAGTTTAAGTTGTTCTTAGTTCTATAGTTCTAATAATATTTTGAATCGTCATTGTTGGTAGCAGATTCAAAATAATAGTGGCTTAAATAGCTATTATAGATCCCATTAAAAATAGTTTAAACTATTACCATATGATATAAAAAAAATTGAATGTCAAATGACTATTTTCCTCGATACAAAAATTTAATACGTCAATACTTGAATACATAACAAAATTTATACATTCACACATGTTCACAACAATACATAGATATATAAACCCAAATCACATATTCCTTGATGTGGTTCATGCACATAAATTTTTTTATTAAGAAGCAATATTGTACTATACCTTATTTTTTATAGGTATCATGTATTAATATATGGGTTCATTTATAGTTATTTCAAATTGTAGTCATTATTTTTATAGTTTAGATTATTGGGGATCATAAAAATTTGATATTTTTGCATTATACAAAAATCAAACTTTTAAAATATATCCATTAAAGTTTTTGCCTTATTTGAAGGTAGCTTTCATTTCAAAATTGCATCTAGTCCAAGTGATGGGGGAAAATTTTAATAATGGTCTCTTTTAAATTGCTTGTCAAAAATATGGTATTTCTCATCATTATTCTTGTGCTTAGACTACAAAAAATGTAATAATGAAATGCAAGAATAGACATAGTGTTGAGATTGTTAAATGCCTTTTAATTCATTCATGTGACCCACATATTTATTTTCTTGAGTTAATCATATATTGATCTTTTAAGTTAACTACCCATCACTCTTATCCAATAAATCTCTTTATAAACTTCTATTCTAATGAAAAAGTTATTACACCCAATTGAGTGCATTTTGTGTTTTTGTGCTTATCATTATCTAGAATAAAACTATACTATAAATGCTTATCTAAATATACAATAAATCAAATTTTCTAGTAAGACATGTTTTCAAGCACATAAATTTTCATGAAGTTTTCTTTCCTTAAAACTCTTCCATCATGTGCTAAAACACCAATGCAACAACTTATGTTCCACTCTTTGGACCAAAAAACCTTTTCACCATTGAATTTTAAGCCCAATTAACTAATTCAGAAAAACCTACTTATCCACAATTATCATCTCCTAACACTTATTATCAAATCACTCTGGTTCATACTTAAGTTACCACTCCATATTTGTGATGTTCCACATGTCCTATTCATTCATAAAAACAATTCTTAGAACACTATTAGCAATTACATAAATGCTTTCATCCACATATTCCATCTTAAGTCTTATTGGCTAGTCTTGAAGATCCATTTCAATTGACCCTACATAATACACTATGGCAAGTGAACATCCTCATTGGTTGTGTGCTATTCTTGCTCAATATTGGATTTTTCTTAACAATCACATATGAATACTAGTTATTAGATCTCCCAATATAAATATCATAGATTATCTCTTTGTTTTCAAAGTTAATCCTAATTATGATAGTTTAAATGAGTTTTGTAAAATTCATTTAAAAGAAAAGAACTATCATCAATAAAAAGACATTGATTACAATTACATTCACTAATAACATGGATAGTTTGGATCTAATTATCTCAAGGAAAATATCAATTCAATAACTATGCATGTGTAATTTTTTTTCAATATTATCTTAATGAAGTCATCTTCAAGCAACAACCTTTGAGTTTTATTAATTAGGTAAATCTAGACCACATCTATTTGCTCAAAATAAGTAAATATATGCTTCCTTACTTATATGTTAGAATGAAAGTCTTCAAATAATATGTTTGATTCTTCACTTTTTATTAAACATGTATGTGATATTATGTTACATGCTTTGTTTTATATCATTTTTAGAGGTCATGTAGATTAACCATCTTATTTCATTTCTTTCTTTTGCTATTATTTTATTTGTCAAAACTTAAGGACTTTAGTATTCCTTTATCTTAATCAAATACATGTTGAACTTACTCCATTTGAAGATAAATCATTGATATTGAATGTTAGGTATTAGTGACTACAACTATAAGATTAATTTAGTTTGATAATAAATCAATCATCTATATGATTTTCAATCCAATCATTCATGCTCAAGCAAGACATTGAAATTGATCATTTCATAAAAAATGATAACTAATTAGACAATTAATATTTTTTTTATGAAGTTATAAAAAATTTAGGATATGTTTAGCAAACAAAGAAATGAAGTTTTATAAATTTTTTTTTTAATTTTTGTTTAAATGCTAGCAAAAGTTCATAAAACTTTTATTCATTAAATAGTTGTAATAAATTTCCCAAAATACTAAAAAACGTTATATAGAAGTACATAACTGTTGTTGTTTAGCAATTGTTGTTTAGCAATTTTTTAGGGTGCAACAATACAAGAGTAGATTCACTGGCCAAAGGTGTACTCTAAGGTTGTCACCTCATCCAAACAAAACAAAATGGCATTTTAGGTTACTATAATTTTTTAACAATGCCTTGCTCATTGAAAAACACCAAGGATGAATAATTTTTCTTATATTTTACCATTAATATAAAAAGTAATAAAAAATAATATAAATAAATTATAATATATATATATATATATATATATATATATATATATATATATATATATATATATATATATATATATATATATATATATATATATATATATATATATATATATATATATATATATATATATATATATATATATATATACACATATGAATATCATAAAATATACTTTTAATAGTAATTTGTTCGATATTATATCTACAATCAATGTTTTTTCTTAAATCGTTTATAATCATTATTCTTTTTTTATTTTTATTTTATATAATAAAAGAAATAATGCCAAACAAAACTTGAGTTTTCATTCGACTCTTCTTTTTGTCCCACTAATATTTGTCTTGGTTTCACAATCACAAGTATTGGTTCGAGCCACATAAATTTATCTAAACTTCTTTAACTATTTCCTTTATTTGTGAAAGTTTGACATATCCTATAATATAAATATACACATCAAACTAAAGTATATAAATCTCAAATAGTAAATAAAAATTCTATATTTTAAATCCAAATCAAACAAAACCTTTGAATACAAATGCTAACATTACAAGCATTTAAATTAGCATTTAAATGCATTAAGAGTTATATAAAAAAAAGTTTTATCTAATGCTTATTTAGAGTTATCATTATTTTCATGAATTTTCTTCCATTTTTTTTTCTTCTTAGATTGTTTATGTTTGTTTGTCTTATAAGAAAGTTTAGTTTTTTAATGCATTGTGTGCTCGTCATCTTCAAAATTAGGATAAACTATGTTTATAGTGCTTTATCTTATGCTTGAACCTTATGAAGTCATTTTGCAAAGCTCTCAAGCATCATGAAAAACTTATTTTCATGTAAATAATATAATTTTCCAAGTCCTAAAGCAATGAATTTTAAGCATCTTTGAGCTTTATTTTCTAAAGTACTATTGATCAACTTTCCAATAAGCTTTTAGTTTATTTTTTTCTAGTTTGTTAGCAATTAATTCCCAAATTACCTCCACATTATCATTTTTTGTCTACTAAAATTTTTATTATTCTAAAAACATTTCATTTACATGATAATATTTAATATACATTTTAAAAACAACTTTGGTTATTTTCAAATCATAAAATTTTTGCAACTTTAAGTACAACTAAAACTCTTTTCATATCCCATTTTACAAGCTTTTGAAATAAGCATAAAAATTTTCAAAATCTAGCCTAATTAAAAAGTACTCAGTTACCAACTTTCAATTGAGGATTAATCACATAAATAGTTATTCTCAATTTCTAGAAAGCAAAAGGTAATTTTGAAGCTTAATCAACCTATTTTTAAGATCCATAGTAATTTTAATGAAATTAGAGTTAAAAATTTATAAAAAAAATCTTATCATAGTAAAGATTAATCAAGTACAAGACATTTTTGAAATCTATGATACATCACAGTGTCCATCTTTACCCCCTTCAAGTAAGGACAAGGGCTTGCTTAACAATGATTTCATCGAAAAGAATTCGACCATCTTCATGGACCTTGCCTCCCTTGATGATGACACCTTATTTAATAAGACACTCCACTACTTAGGTCCAATCTCACTTTACTAGCAATTCTAGGATCCTCAACAAGCCACATTGTCCTAACTAGTAGGGTGATGGGCCTTCTTTCTTCTAGGTTAAGGCACATTGCATGGTTCCAAATCAATATCAAACCATCAATTTTCGATGAGCTCCATTGGGTAGACCTCGTGTCGAGAGCTTTATACCCAACTTCATCTTGATTACTATTCCAAATTCTTCATAATTTAACATTTAATGCTTCACATCTTTTGTTTCCCAATAAAATTCTTTCGCATCCACAATCATAGACAACCTCGAAGAGCACAACCAACTAGCTAAAAGTACAAGCAACTCGAACAAAAAGACCTCAAAATTCAAAACAATTATGTTTAACTTTTCTTCAAATCCCTTCTCTCCTTGTGTCTCTATGCCCCTCTCTATGTCTCTTATTCTTACTCCCTACCATTTTACTTCGTCTTTCTTTCTCCATGATTTGATCTTGTTTGTACTCAATAAACTCTATATCAAGAATTGCCTTAGAATTTTATTACCAAGAGTACATAAGCTAACATGGTATACTCGTTTCCTATAATTTGCATCATTAATAACATTGTTACTAAGATTGTCAAATCATTCTAAAAGAAAATTTTTAAAGTTTTTCAAAAAAGAAGAACAATGTGATTCAAAACAATCTTTCATTTTAGCATTAACCACCATGTGATCATAAGGATATCCATAATAAACATCAGCTGTCATTAGTTTTGTAAAATTTCAACTTTGAAGACAATTGGCTGAAATGAAGACAATCTGCAAAATACATACCCTTGAGAGAGATCATTCTTCAGCAGCAGCACTCGCAGCGCTGAGATCGACAGACAAGTCGAGCTCCTGTGTTATGATTCAGAAATTTGTAAACCAATTTAATCAGCAGATAAACAATTATGTAGTATTAGACATCAAAAGCATTTTAAAAGATGCAGTTCGATTTATACAGGTTGGATTGACCACAAAAAAGAGCTTGGATTGGGTTCATTCTGGAATCAGGTTGTGCATGGATGATTCGATTCGACATGATCGATCCGATTTGAAACCCACCAACAAAATCCAACACCATCAAATTCCTTAAATGATGTAGAACAGAAATTGATGTTTGACAGATTTAGTGTAGCACTAATGCTGATCTACGGTCCATTTAGCTAAACATTTGAATTGAATCTCAGACTCGGTCAGCTCAACTTACGATCCATAGCTGTTGGGCCTAATCCCTTAAATAATGTGTTAAACTTCTCCCATTTCCTTTTTCATCTTCTTTTAATGAAAAGATAGAAGTATTACATTCAATGCCGAATCAATTGGAATGCAATACAACTTCAAAATAATATTTTGATAAGATAGAACATGTGATCAGAATGTAACAATTTTTGTGAAGTTCAATTATAACATGATATTAGAAGTTGTATAAAGAGCAAATTATCTTATAAGTTGATGTTAGAAATAATAATATTGATGTAAGATAATGTTGTATAAATTTTGCTTTATTATGGTCAAACTGTAATAGAAGTAAAGCAAATTTGAGAGATCAAAATGTAGTAATCCAATCTCCCAAACAACATGAAAACATTCAACATGCAATGAAATATGGAAGATGTAATCTAGTTGAAAAGATTACCTTCCCAGTTATCTTCCTATACATGGAGAGAACGTCCTGAACTGTTGACTCAAAATGTGTGGTTGGATCGTAACTCTGAAGTAATTTCACATGACAAATGACGAAATGTAACAGATATATGTACTTCAAAGCCAAGAAATAGAAGAGTTATCATATACTTACAGTTGAGATGAAGCAACTATCCTCCTCAGGATTGTTGACAGGCTCGTATCTATCATAAATATCAAAAAAAGTTTCATCTAAAGATCCAAGAAGATCAATTCCTGGCTTCAGTTCTATTTCAGGGTTTTCTGTCTCAGCTTCGGTTGAAACAAAGGCAATGTATTTCCCTTCTGGAGCAACATTGTGAGCATAAGAGCAGCAAAACACGTACCTGTCATCATCAAATGTGTTACAAAATTGGTATAACAACAATGTAAAGTCTTCTGAACTCATGAAACAAAAGGAAATTCATACGATTTGAGCAAAATCCTTTGAAAATTTGTAGAGTAATTTAAGTTAATAACAAAACATAATGTTTGAAAACCTTATGACTAATTTGTATTAGTGGATGTTCCAAAGAAATACAACCAATGCTTGGTTGAATGAGCATGTCGTAAAGGTGTCAAGATTTTATTAGAATGGGCTTGCTCACCTATGAACACATTCAAATATGGGGGAAAAAAATGCATGTGCAACAAGAAACATATTCAAAACGCATTATAAACAATAGCAAGGATACGTTGTGGACAATATAAACTCCTCTTTAAGTGATGATTGAAGATACGAAGGATCTCAATAGTTTAGGTCACCCCCATGATGAATATCATGATGTTGAGCAACCCAATAGAGAGGTTCTTAACTTCTAAACCTGAAGTTCTTAACTTCAATTTTTTGTGAGCTACTAATAAAATGTTGTGGAAAGTTTATTATAACAATCAGAATAATCTACAATGTCTCAACTTCTAAACCTGAAGTTTGAGACAAAAATAAAATACATTTTTTTAAATAAATATCTACAATTAAGAATTACAAATCTATGAAAGAGAAACTGGTCCCAAATTTTTATGGAACAAGAAAATGATAAAATAAATCGATTTATAAATCATGTGAAGATTAAAGAATGTCAAAACAATTGTATGCTTTATTATGGAGAACCAACATCCACGAAATAATGCGAAATGTACTTGAAAGTCCAAATTTCAAGCTGAGAGACAAAAAGGGAAGATAGGTACAAAAGAAGATGGTGTATTATACATTACTAGCTATAAAGCTACAAAGGCCATGTATATCACATCACATAAATGAACATCAACGAACATATGACATAACATGCAAAGCCTTCAAAAAAGAAAAAAAAAAACAAAGAGTGCATCCTACAGATGTTAAGTCCTATAAATTTTAAGCCTTTCAAGAGTCTAACAATTCTGTAGTCATGCCAGTTAGTCTTTATAAACACACAATATCCCTATGCAATGTTCATGAAAAAGCTTTCTAATTTTTTTCAACCCATCATGTGCATCCTAAATAGAGCAAACATGGACATTTGTCATGTCCTAATTACATTTAACAATCCAAGGTCTTTATCTTTCAGAATGGAGGAAAAGTGTCCTTGTTGTTTGCTATAGTCATATGTTATCATCACTGTATCACTTCTACAAAAAAACAATTATACAAATTTTACAAAAGCAATAATGAGATGAACTTTCCACCGTCACGCCTTACTGGTGTGAAGATGTAGAATCATGTGCAGTTATCATTGGATGTAATGTATGAATTTACTGCAAATAAGATCCTAGCTTTGGTAGAATGCACAACTAGATTCGATGCAGCCTATGAGAATTATACTTGAAGATCTACTTAGTATGTCATAATCAAGTTGTAAAGCATGTTGAAGAAACATTATATTTGGCAAAATGAAAGACAACTAAAGTAAGAGAAGATTTAAAATTATATTGTCAAAAGCCAAATATAGAATCTTAGAAGAAAATTGTAGATTATTGAAACCTTGAGCTTCATAAGACTAAGTAGAATCAATTTAGCATTCTTGAAGTTTTAAAAGATACATCCAACAAGCTAGGACATCTAAATCCAAGAGCTCTCCAACAATTGCCTCCTCTTCATGATCTCTTAGATGATCATCAAGAACAGCCAACATCGCTGCTACCCACTTGGTGCCCCTGTTCTTGCTTTTTGCCATTGTCTGCATGGATGACATGGCCTTTAGAACAACAACTTTTCTCTTGAACACCATGTTCTCAAGAATTTCCCTGAGCCTCTTAAGTAACTGGTATCCTGGTTTCATAAGTTTGCGAAGTTTTTAGGCCTTGTTGGACCTCCTCATTACGCCTTGGTTCTCAATTTAAATCTCTGTAGTTGATGTTGAGGGCCATCTGGTGCTCTTAAGCACTCATAGTGGCCTTGAAAATTAGTTGATCCTTATCTCCAATTTATTCTGGAAAGCCCCAAAGGATTCTTTGGCTAATGGAATCTCTAGGAAAGCTATCCTAAAGCAATCAAGCCTAATCTTATGAGTTACACTCAAGTTCTCAATAAGAGCTATGCTATTTCAATAGCCTGGAGTCAGAAACTTTGGCTAACAGAACATTGGAAATGTGTTTTCTCAACAAAGAGGGTTTTTTAGATTGATGAGAATGGATATGAGAAAGTGATTACGGGGATGGAGCTGACAACAAGAGAAGAGAGTAGGTGACTAGTTGTTAAGTGGAGAGGAGGATGAAAGAGCAAATGATGTGGAGAATAAGGATGCAAGGGAAAAGCATTAGAGAGAGAACTAAAATGGAGAGTAAAGAGATCAACAGGAGTGGAGGAAGTAAAGGGAATGGGAATGGCCAGTGGAAGCAAGAGGAAATGGGTACAGGGGGAAAAAGTTAACAGGAGAAAGAAACAAAAAATTTGTTAAGGAGAAGAAGGAGAGATATCACAAAAAAGAGGGAGAAATATAAAAAGATAGAAATATTTTCTACATATTTTTTATTTTTTAGTCAAACAGTCAATTATAAAAAAAACAAACAAATATCATACAGACATATCCATAAATTACTAAAGGATGAATAAATAAACTAAGAAAAATTGTCATAAAACTTTTCTTGTTTACAAACACTCAAAAAATCTAAAGCTAAAAAACGTCACAACTAATATTTTCCATAGCCATTTGAAATTAAAACCACCACCCTTGCTTCTATCATGCTCAGTAGTGGATATTAATAACCATACACACTCTATAAACAAATTATAGTAGTATAATATCAAGAATCAAGTTTATAAACTTTATACAAAACATCAAACTACATAGAACAACAAAGCCTCATAAAAATTCAAAATAATAATTAAAATATTCAAAATTCCACCTAGACAAAGGAGAACACCTTAATGCTATGTTCAGTTTGAACAAAATAAATCAAAAGGAAAAGTAAATAAAAATTTAAAATAGGGAATTAAAATAAAATGAACTTAGTTTGTTTGATTACTATAAAAGTGCAAGGAATTTAATTTTGATATGACATAAACTTGATTTTAACTTTATTCAAATACTATTTAATGTGTAGGACTTGTTGAATGAAATGTATAAACCAGTTAATTTTGTAGATAATTTTCTTCATGAATACATTCCATCATAATATCAAGAGTCAATTATCATAGAAAATAACTTTATTTTTCTAACTTTCGTTAGACCAAATAAAACCATAACAATCCGTTCCCAGGCAGTATTTGAGGCTTTCCAGCTAGTGCGGAAGTCCCTGTCGCAGTTTCGTGCTATTGAGATGCAGACGGATTCCATGACGGCGGTACTGACGATCCGAAAGCTTATAGCCAACGCACCTGTGGATGGTCCTATTGCTGAGATTATTCGTTGTGCTAACGGAATGGACGCACTTACTATAACACATGTATACAGGGAAGGTAATCAGCCGGCTGACTGGGTGGCTCGTGCTGCTTGCCGAGAAGACTTTATTTGGAATAGTGAGATCGCATATCCTAAGCCACTCACCAAGTTGTTGCTACTAGATTATTTGTTTGATCCTCCGTGAGGATAGCACTTACTATTGTAATTTTGCTGGGCTTGTGCCCCTTTTGAACATCAAAAAAAAAAAAAAAAAAAAAAGGCCAACCCACTCCTCAGTTTCTAGTTACTAAACAATTTGCCAGCTATGCCTATAAAATTTGCATACAAACATAGTCTTAGACGTTAAACACAAATCTAGACTCCAAATGAGACGATGCTTGTTGATGAATCCCCAACGAATGACCATTTTAAAAAAAAAAATTGATACCTCATCTATCAATTTAGCAAGTCCCACAATGACATAATTAGAGCACAATGCATTTATTTGAGCATCAAGCCTGAAAATTAACACCTAGAAAAAGCCACCTTCAAAATAAGGGACCAGCTCCAATTCTCCGCTACCCCAAATCTAGAGGTCCTCCCCAATAGCAAATATGCAAGGTAGAGCATGAAAAAGTGTCAATGAAATCAATTAATAGAGCATACATGTCTGATTTGCGGCTTAGCTGCTTCTGTGGAAGAATAATCTGCACTGAGTGTGAATCGTTGGTATTGGGAATGGGGTGACTCATTATACAAATAGCACGTGCAACCCTGCCCACTTTTTTCACCTGTTCAAATGATGGGGATTTCCACTGTTCAATAGACTGCTGACAAGCAAGACATAATCAGATATATTATTGATTTTGGTAGCAAAAGTATTTACCTTGGTAGACAAGTATGAAGGATCACAGACTACTTTCTTGCACTTTGCAGTCTCCCCTTCAGATGTAACTCCATATGCTTTTCCATTTTCGTCAAACTCTACCTATATTCAAAGGTTCATACATTAAAATCTAGTAAATATAAACCAAACTTCCTCCTAATAGCCACGCATGTGCATGTAATGATTTTGGAAGCTCATGGACATAAAGTTCACTACAACAACTGATTAAAAAAGCTAAAAAATGACTTTATATGATAAAAATATAAACGGGAAATGCATCCATTCAAACATAATGCAGCAATCGGTTAGAAAGCATACGTTTAAATAGAAATTTTTACAAGCAAGATATGTTCTTACCTTGCATTCTGGTTTGTTGAGCATGTAGGTGCCACCATAAACAGCACTAAGTCGAGCAAAGGCCTAAAAAAGAATTGAACAACAAAATTAAGGACAACAAATATATCTAGAAAAACTTGGTGCTTGGTGGTACCGTACCTGGGGAAGTTCCCCAAGTCCATATAAAGGATAGATATATGGAGATGCTCCTTGAAAGCGTGCTAGTGATTCTGCATAAAGCTGTTAATAAAAGCAGATATTAGGATCATGATCGCACAATAAACACAAGAGATCATCACAATTTTCTGTCATGGAAGTTGAAAATGAGTATAAACTTTCAGATATAATTTTATGTCATGGAAGTGGAGAATGAATATAAACTTTCAGATATTACCAATAGACCAAATTAATTTTGGAAAACATTATATGCCATTACCAAATTTCAATTAAAAAAATTTTGAATAGCCTTAATTTGCCCTCAGATACAATAAAAAATATCAGGGCTAGAATTTATAAAAATTAACAAATTGATTTGGTAATCGCAACTATGAATGATAAGTATCCCTCAGACACTCTTAATGCTAAACAATATCGATCTAAAAACATTTGACGCTTCACAATGCAGCTTTCGAATAAAAGAATTAACCATTTCTCAATCACTGCAACATGCATGGAAGCTGATGAGCAGAGAACATGGTTTAGCAACAAAACAGGAATACACGAGGCAGATAATAGCAGCTTGTATCAATTGGCCAAAGTAGAAACATCCAATCGACACATTGATGAACATATGGGAATAGCAAGCAGATCACTTGCATTCTGCAACCACTGCAGAGAGGCAGACATACACGTAAGGCATGTTTGCATTTAGCAGTTTCAATATGTGCATGAGTGCGTGCAAATTTAGATAAAAGATTGAAAATTTAAATTGGTTTATTGGATTGTCTTTGAATTTACTTCTAACTAGATCAAATCTCAAACTTGGGTCAAGCTCTTTCCCTCCCATGCCAAGATTTAAACTAGGGAGGAACAAGCAGCTCTGAAGACACTTGAATTAGGGATGGAACAGCTCAAGACTGATCATTAATAATTGATCAATAATAATAGTCATAAAATGAAATTTAGAGAAAATCATATAAAAACCACAAACTATAAAAGTAATAGAAGCAACGGCAGTTGATAACAGGATGCGGAGAACTACTGAAGGTAAAAGAACATAAGCTACATAATACAAAGAGTTGTAAAGTTACATATAGCGGAAGAAAAGTCAACATTTAAAGAACAATGACAAGTGGTTCGTGGTCATCCTACCTTCATTCTATTTACAGTATCAATTGCAGGTTGATCCAGGTAACCATCATCCCTATGAAGTGCCAATGCATGTCCAATAAAGTCAATGGTGTTGTCATCCAGCCCATATTTCCTACAGCAAGAATCGTACATTGTGATGATACACTAGTTGAAAGAATCATCCTTAGAAACTAAGGCATAAAAAATAGGCATATGCTGTCCAACTAATTATTAATAATGCATATAGGCAAATGCTGTATATCAAATAGGATTGTGAGCAGAATTTTCAACTACCTAAAATTTACTAGTTTAATGTGCTTGGTCATGATAATATTCACATAAATTCTTCCAAAACACTTTTCAACTTAGCTTGTGCAGTTCCAGAATGCAATACAGCATCATGCTAAGTAGCAACAATTTAGAAAGAACCGAATCTCCTTGGAATGCTTTTCTATATGAAAAGGAATCATCTGCTTGGCCAGCTTGCGATTCGTGTTCAATTATTATTTTGCTTTGATGTCGCATTCACTTTCAAGATTATTCAGTAATTATGCATCAATAAAACTATTCACCCAACCAAATGGGTTGAACAAAAAACCTAATATCAAACATTGCAGCAATGTCCCCCTTGTAATAAACTAGGATTAACAACTACAAGAACTGAATCTTTGGCATAAACTCTACAAATAACAAAGAAAAAAAAAGAAGGGGTGCTAAATACCTTAGCTGAAAAAGATCTTGGAAGTGATTATCAAGATGCAAGGCTCAATTCCTAGCGCACAATTTTTGGATGTTTTTCCATCAAACTTTAAAAGTAACAAAGAAAAACAAGGAAGAAAAAAAGCAAAGAATAAGCTGAAGCATCTTAAACTTGCGGACATTCATCCAACCCTTTTGTATTATATATTGTGATACTTAACAAAAAGAAACAATCCTATATTGATGCCAAACTTAAAACTAATCCTACATTGATGCTCAAAAAGAAAATATCCTCGCCAAATAATGGCTCTAGCTTTCATAAATATTACCTCACAGAATTCAATCAGCAAGTGCAAAGAACATGCAAAAGTTTAACTTGAAGACAAGCCTAACAATATTAGAAAATGTGATTAAGTTGAAGAAACTACAGGGAAAGCATTAAATCAAAAAATACTTATGAGAAAACATCAAATAAACATAAGTACCCAAAAACTTCTCTTGTCGTCACTTTATTGAGGTCTAGACCCTCGTGAGATTTGGGATCACTCTCATCATAATCCTGAACATAAATGAACAGCTTCCGGGCACGACGTTTCTCAAAAAGTCCCATCAATGTAGATTTCAGAGCTTCTACATCAGTGGCTGGCACTTTGTAAATCTGGATTATAGTAGAATTAGAATATTCTTTCAAGTAGATAAGATGCGTCTTTCTATGCCCTTCTAGCGGTTATTACATGCAGAAAGAAATCAGCTTACCTTCCCTTTATTGTACACAAAACTACCATCAACAGCTTTGAAGTTCAAATATTTGGTAACACTTGTGTGGATGAGAACACGAACTAGAGCACCATTGGCCATCATGAACTATCAAGTCAAATTAATTGAGTCTTTCATTATCACTTGCATCAAACTAAGAGCAGGGGAGAATATGATATATAGCCAACAAAGAGCATATTCCAACAACTACAACTACGAATGTTAACAGAGCAAATAAACATAACAATTGTAGAAGAAACAAACCCTCTAATGTTAACTCAGTGCACCACTATGTGAATGTAAGCTGCAAAATCATTTCCAAATGGCATTGCTAATACCCACTCAACAACTTAATCTATTTAAAAAACAGAAAATTTGTCTCACTTAGGTGGGTCCCACTACATGAATCTTTTGATACCATTACACTCTATTCTCTAGAAACTTTTTATCAAGGTCTAAGTACGTTAAAATTTTTCTAGTCACCATTTTCATGTCGATTTTGGTTTTCCTCTTTTCTATTTTTACAGGAAAAAGTTACAAAAACTTACATCTCATTAATCGTATATGTTTAAGTTGCACAACCATCTATGCCAACTCTTCTTAAATTTGTCCTCAATCAATGTTATACAAACATTTATTCATATTTGTTTTGTTATATTCATAGCTTTTATAGTACAATCACTTATCAATTTCAGCATTCTCATCTTTACAACTATTCAAATGGAATATTTGTATTCTTTAGGCCAACAATTAGTCATAAAATGTTATCAGCCCCACAATAATCTTATAAAACTTATAGTTACTCGTAAGCAAATGTTTTGAACATATAATACAATAAAAGCACTCTTTTCATCTAATATATTTAAATCCTATCAATGGCATATGTCCATCTTTTTGGAGTATATGCACAAGATAATAAACCTCATATTTTTAATATTTTGATCGCAGTTGTCATCTCTAAAAAATTTTCACTTTCTGCCTAAACTCATGTTCCATATGATCAGCTTTACATCTATAAAGTAAATTCACTTGCGTTCTTCATAACTATGTTATAGTCTTAGATATTTGCATAGTCTTATTAACAAGCACAATATTGTTATAAAAAAACATATAGCAAAACACTCCATTTAGATTTTACCAATAAAAGCATTCACAACTAATACAAAAAGATATAGACTCAAAATAATAATTTGATACAATCCAAATTTAATATGAAAATCTTTACTCAACCTGCCTTAAGCTCATGCACCCATTAATTGTTCTATTATATATGTTTTTAATAATTCAATATATGTAATGCTAATTCCTTTTTAATATCAAAATACTTCTCTGGAGATTTTATCATATGTTCTTAAATCAATACAAATCAAGTGAAAAATAATATTTTCAAAACTCTAAATTTCTCTTTTAATTATCCTAACAAGTGAATAGCCAAAATGACAAACCTATTTGTATAAACCCAAACTAACTTTGAAAAAAATTTGTTTCATATGCTAATCTATATATTATTTCCCATGCCATCAAAATATGACAAAAGTTAATTCTCCAATAATTCACATAATTCCAAACGCTTTCCTTGCTCATGTAAGCATTAAAGTTCTTTTACCACTAATCTAATATCTGTTTAATCATCAAACTAATATTAAATAAATTTTTTATAAGCTAAAAGATATCCTCTTCTTCAAAACATATTCACATTCCACTAATTTTTTGCATTTCATTTTGAACTTCTTCCAACTACATCTTATGAACATTCTAACTTGAAAAAAAAATTCAATTTCAAACTATCAAACTCCACTAAATCTAGAGCATTATCAAAACATTCATTTAAGAACTTATAAACTCATTCTTCTTGATTTAATACCCTAGATCAATTTTTATACAAGGAAAATTTAAGCCTGATGCAGTAGCTTTTATTATAAAAGAACATACAAAAAGTAAAACAATCTGCACACCTTAGGAACCATATCAACATTGTAATCTTTATTAGGGCCAAGATGATCTGGAGGTGAACCATCACTTCTAAACCGCTTCCAAAGCTACAAAAAGGTATAGTCAAATAATAAGCTAAATTACAATCTTACACTTATCAAAAGGTAAGATTGTTCAAGGAATCAAGAAATGACGTAATAAGATAATAACACCTGAACTAGATTAAGTGATGTTGACTCCCCTCCATAGTACTCATTCCTATCCATATGAAGAACCTACACATAACAATGAAATTAATTTTCTAATCTCAAGTCAATCGTCATCAAGTAATTCAATATAGGTTATTCATATTAATATTTGACAAAAATGTTTTCAGATATCTAAGAGGTATCAAATTAATAACATTTTAACAATGAAGGCTACAAACAATATAGCATATTGTAAAATTATAAATGAAAAATATTGAAAGAGAAATCTAATATATATGTTGGACATAATAGGAGCAAAAAGAGAAATGTTAAAACTAAAAAGAAAGCAAAACTATTTGATAATTCAATATTACGAATCCTTGCGGCAAAGGTTTTCTTTCACCTTGATCTCTAAAAGCTATATACGATGGATTTATTATTTTATATGGATGCATATTACAAAAATTGATACTAAATACAAATATCATATTTCACTTTACAATTGTGAGCAACCTACTCATTGAACACCTTTTTAATGATTATCATAAAAGCTATCAATTTAGTCACAAGTATAATAGAACATCTCAACAAAGCACAATCATACCAAATTAATCTTGGCGAATGCGATGAGTTAAGTAAAAGATTTATTTGAAAAAGTTAAAAAAATTACCAACAATTAATTTTTTTCAAAATTGGAAACAAAGCCAAAATACTAGTGAAAAAAGTCAAACCTAAAACACTTGTCTGGTGCTACTTTTACTATTTGAGATCAATTATTGCAATTACATGAGTAACTAGTTAGCCCATACATCAAGCAAACCAACCATATTATAAGAACCAACAGAAGTTCTCTATCTGCCTATATGAATTTGATTATGATTGATCAATTGGTACGAAGCTCTTAAGCTAAGTATGATAATGGTTTTCAAAAATTTGGTCATTTCTCAATAGTTATACTGCCCTTCAAAATAATGTTAGTTTATGAAATTAAAAAAATAACATAAAAGACATATTTATAGTATGCAATTGCCAAATTTTATTTTCTAGTTGCTTTCAAAGAGCAATTTCATGATACCAAACAATAGTTCATATTGTTTAAGGTCTTGCTAGGTTAAAACTTAGCCTTTATATGAGGGGACAACCCAAGAGTTTCAAAATGACACAACATTTCATCAATAATTTAAGCTTTATTAGAAATTAACATTCAAATTCTTCTGTGTGAATTGATAAGGTGATTGATGAATTCAAACATGTGCTAACCAACTCAATCACATGAATTTAAGATTGAATGAACGATTTGCCACTTAACACAGATAAGAGAGAAAATAACTTATGAAATGAGATTCTCTCCACCCTTCAAAATAATTGGTTGATCAAGGATTAGTTTGAGACATTGCATCTATTTGAGATTTAGACTAGCCTCTTGAGATATTATATCATCTCCAGAGGTAAACCCTCAAAACTCTAGTAGGACTCGAGGGTAAAAATAACTTTTTGAAGCTATAGCAACTCTCAAAGCTTACCCACCTCAAGAGTATGTTAGCTCTCAAGGCATTCTATTGGATTTGTTATGCAAATGAATTTAAGAATTACCATTGTTATTAAGGTCGGACTTGGAGAAATGTCTAAAAACCTTAGATTCTAAAACTTTGAAATGCCCTATGTTCCATCTATATAAACTAGTTGTTAGCTCAGGTAAGAATGTGTTAACAGTAATTAGAAATACTAATTAAGTTGGAAAAGAAATTATTCCAAGTTAATTTTCTCTCTTATTCTTGCTAACTTTTTTCTCTCCTACTTCGTAATTAAGGAAGAATCCCACTTTGCTCAATTGCTCGTCACGATGACCACGAAATTGAGTGATCGTCTAAGACTTGTCAAATTCAATAGAACTTTGAAGTCCGAAGTAGTTTTTATTTTAATAATTAATCAAAGGGGTAATTAAGACCAATGAAGCTAATTGTATTATTTTATTACCAAAGCATTTTTAGTTAATGGAAACAAGGAAAATAAAAAACACAATAAAACAATACAAGAATAGAAAACAAATAAATAACGAATAAAATTGGCAAATGAAAGAGGAGGACAAAAGAGGAATATGGATAATATATCACTCAATTAGAATGATAAGTGCAATTATGAACGTTGTGTTAGAAAATCAATCTACTATGGAGATGTTAGCAAAAGAGAAAGTTGTGGGGGTGGTTGGCGGGGGTAGGTGGAGGGGAGGGGGTGATTCTCCGAAGTGGATGCGATTCTCCAATTGAGCAGGTGATCTAAACATCGACAACCCGAGAGGAGTAATTGACACAATTCTCGAGACTTCATTATTCGATGGTTGATAAAAATCATTCAAGATGAAAACTAAAACACCTAATTAGATCGGGTTAAAATCTACTTTTCTTCTATGATTTTTCATTTCCTAATAAGATTTCCTTCATGTGTTTGAAATTATCTCATCAAACACTTGCATGGTGGAATGCACACTTGCAAGAAAAGCTATGCAAGGACATAGAATGATATTCCATCGATAAGTAGCAGCATTCAGAATTCTATGAGATGAAAATGTTAATGAAGTATACAATATGCACAGGCTATCCAATCGCCACTAAGCTTGAACCTTTTCCAAACTGACCTATGAATCAAGCCAGCAAATTCATGATGGTCACCAAGAAGAATAATAAATCTTGTAGCTTTTTGAATAATAACTTGGGAGTAGAATTCTGGCTCCAAGAAGTCCAAGAAGGAAAGATAAAATCCTTATCAAAAGAAAACTATAACTAAACTTTTGCAACGAACATTAAGAATAAATCTCATAGTGAAAGAATATTTGGACAACAATTTAGTAAGTAGAACTTTAGTTCCAAGAAATGAAGTAGAAAATAGAAAGATCCCATAAAGAGAAAAATATAGCTACACGACTACTACGTCCTCTAGGTCAACAATGAAATTCTGATATCATAGCCAAATTAAGGGTCATACTAAAGACAAGTATTGAAAGGTGCATCCTAAACTTTTCCCAAAAAAATTCAAAAAAATAAAAAAAAGCAAATTTGATCGGAAGATCTCAATACAATTCAATAGATTGATTAAAACCTTATCACGAATGATGAAACCAAAAGCAAACCTCAATGCTACGAAAAGGAAAAAAGAAAGAAAGAACTCTTTATTGTATGCTTAAAAGTGAAGCATTAGATAATCAATCCAATAATAGATACCATAAGTTAAAAAAAAAATCGAACTTTCAAGAACCTTAAGAAGTGATTAAACTTGGACAATATACAATGTTCGAGAGCATACTCTCTGAGATGGATTAAGAAAGGCTAAAGCAAATGTCAAATGATGATGCAAACTAAAATTTCTAATCACTTGATAATACAATGATGAAATTCTTTATGAAACATTTCCTCCTGAAATATGATATGATATTAGATTACCCATGACTATAGGATTAAGATGTAATGTTCTATCAATGTGTTTTGAAACAACAATTCATAAATAATGAAAAAAAATTTGTTCGTGTATTGAGACCAATAAAGACAACTCATGAATCTTGTAGACACAAAAATATAAAATAAAAAATGCTTAATAGAACTATGTCCTATTATGCATTTCACCAAAGAAGCTGAATAGGAGTGTCCAAAAATGCACTAAGGGAACTCATCGATAAATACGTAAAAAAAATTGAACTGCAACAACTAAAACCAAGAAAAGCTAAGGAATATGAGAGTAGGCTGGTTTCGGGGAGATTAGCTTTCATTGAAGTTTCATAGCACAAAATGCTATTGGTTTTTAGATGACAGTTTGATTCCAAGACCCATTGGTCAAAGGAAAGGTGAGCAATTGAATTGACTTCATGTTTGATGCCAGAGAGGTAAGTTCATGTGCCCAAAGGGGAAGAATTTTCTTTCATCAAAAAACTCGAAAAGGACAAAATAATGGGACTAACAAAAGAGACTCCCACTACCAACACCAAATAAAATCCTTGGCGTTTGTTTTTTCAACAAGAATCTAATAGAAGAATGATGTGATTTTCGATAGCCTAAACGTGGCAGATTGAACACCCAATTTGACACTTCGAGATACCCATAAGAGGGATCTGCCATTAGCTCAGTATTTCATAATTCATAAAAAGAGGAAAGACAAACGAAAATTTATTTTCCCATGTCGAATTCACGAAAATACTAATATGAGAAATCTTTTGATGAAGGGTTCCTTGACTAAAAAATTTTTCACGTGGAGTGAATGAATCGAAAAATAGGCTAAGCATTGACATGTATAGAAAGTCGATAGTAAAGGATGAGAGATCAACAAGTAAGGCAGTTCTAAGAAAATTGTGCACTATAACCCAGTAGTTCACTTTATGACTATTTAATGGTGATGGTGTCAACTAAGGATAGTGGTCAAAAGATGTACATTTACTATCATATACTCAATAAAAAAACTAACAACAAATGTATCATATCATCAAAATTGATGATCTATTAAATCAATCTATCCTACCCAAATCTTCTTGATCTTGATTTGAAGTTTGGATATCACCAAAAGAACATTCGTAAAGAAGACATGTAAAACTTTATTCAAATCATGGCAAGGTGGGCTCTAAGATAACTTGATTATTGAACTAGTTTTTGTATTGTGGTGACTATATTTTTGAAGCTGATAATGATATTTTGAGGCCTAATATTGTGATAGTTTCTCTCAAATATACTCATAAAAAGCCAAAACTTAAATGAATAAATAATGAGGAAGCAAGCAATTATTGCTCAAAAAATGTTCAAGTACACTTTTGACTATTTTCTTCAATAGTATTTAATAGAGATGCTAGATTTTTATCAGATTTTGGAATGCATTATGGTCAATAATGGACAACTCATTGAAAAGGAGCACAACCTTTCATCTTCAACTAGTGACCAAGCAAAAGTTATGAACCAGATCGTCGTGCAACTCTTAAGATGGCACAACTCACAACATCCAAAAACATAAGAAAAAAGTGCAACACATGTATAATTTACTTACAATAGAGAACTACATAGTTTAAATTTGAAGAACACATTCGAGACATGCGTTGGATTCATCCTACAATGTCCACTCAACTTGGAATTCAAGCACAACACTACTATTGGTATCAAGAAGAAAGCTCAACACAGAGTACAAAGATTCCTTAAAGATATCAAGAGAATACATGTAAAAGTTGAAAAGTTTAAAGTTAAAGAACATGCCCTAGTTACATATTAGCTAGGAAAAATGAAGTTATGTTGATCCTTTCTGCATCACAAAAAACATCAATGATAATGCTTATCAACTTGAGACACCACTCAATATGGAAATGTCCTCACTAGTAAATGTCAAGAATTTCAAAGCACCTGAGCTATCAATATTCAATGTAGAATAAAGGCAGTGCCACAAATCGATGAACTCATGTTATAACGTAACAGAATCCATCAGACAGTATTTAGAAAAAAAAATCTAATAACAAGATGTAGAACAAAATCTCTTGTCTCATTAGATGAAAGAGACAAAAGATTTTAGGAATTAAGAAGTTTAATTGACACCAAGAAGTGACAAGGTTTTCACAATTTACTTTTGAATACAATGAAACATTTGAAAATAGGATGATTAAAATATATAACTATATTAATATATAGAATATTCAAAAGATTTGAATCCCAAGAAAAAGGGGCTCATGATTAAAGAATCAACTTAACACTATTATAAGATCCTTGCTCAAAACCTAATACTCCTAAGAGATAAAGCCTCAAGACTCTTATAGTATTGAGGGCAAAAATAACCTCTCAAGGGTACACACTCAAGAGATATAGTCTCATGAGCACTCTACTATCAACAGCAATAGACCTTTCAAGGCCATTCTTAAGAGGAATACTCTCGAGATCATGTTAGTCTCAAGGCTTGCTTCGTCGATAGTATGGCAACTCTCACGGCATATCCACATCGAGAGTATGGTAGCTCTCGCGGCCTCATGTTGAACGTGTTATGCAAGTATATTTGATGAATTTTAATGTCACTAAAGCACTGAGTTCAGGACACGATTAATGTGCCTTAAGTTCAGAAGGGTTAAACAACTTTGGGTGTATCTATATAAACACACAGGTAGTCCGTGTAAGAACATGTTGGAGTAATTTAAAATCCTAAGTAACTTGAAGTAAAAAATAACAAAGTACGGATAAAACATCCAATAACCAAATTGTGAAAGTCTTCAAAACGTTTGTTCAAAGGGAAAACGTTTGCTAAAAGGAAGCAAGCGAAAATGAACCTTGAGACCATCCACTGAAAGAAGACCGCTGAGGATGCATTCCTTGAGGCCTGTTCCAAGCACGATGACATCATACTTCTCATCCATTTCTGCAACTGATCAAGGAACAAGTGAGAACGATCGCGTTAAGGCCCAAACAGCGATCGGACAAGGGAAGGGATGGCAGTTGGCAGATGCGCAAAGGGAAACAGGTATCAACACAAAGGGCATTTGTACCTGAAAAGCAGGCGAACCATCGGTGGACGATCCTTGGACGAAAACAAGCTCTCCCGCTCCTTTGTTCAGTGCCATGCTTCTCCTCCTCCTTCGGATCCTAGAAGAGTTACAGGCATGCACGGACCATTTGTCCATTAACTCTCTTTTAGCAAATTAAGTTTAAATTTCCTTTTAAAGGAAAATTATTTTTGAGTTTCCTTTTTATTAAATATCATTTACCTTAATTTCTATTCTAAAAAACAGGTGTTAAGACCTATTCACTTTTTTTTAATTTGAAATCATTAGATTAAATAAAGTAGTCAAGTAATATATTAAGATTATCATAATTAATTAATTGATAAAAAAAATGTAAAAAATTATTTGAAAAATGGAGATTGTTTAATTTTTTTCATTTTACTTCTATTGAATTTATTTCTTTCATTTCTTTTTGGGCCCAAAAGCAAAAAAAAAATATTCTTGAAAAATACTAACTATAAATCTATAAAATATGAAATAAAATTTAAAAAAGAATAAAATAATATTAAAAAATATGAAATAGAATATAAATTAAGATATTTTTAATAATAGGTTTTGAAGTTTAAACAATATGTATGAATCATAGTTTAAAAATTATTTTTCTTTATCTATTTTTATTCTATATAGCTCATACTCTACAAATAATAATGAATCATCTTCATAGAGATTACCTATTCATTTTATATATCTTAATAAAATTAACTTTAACAAATCATGTGCCCATATTTTAGAAATAAAATAAAAGTAAATTTTAAGATGAAACTACTATGATGATCTTTCAATCTAAGTCTTAAATAATCTTAAGTTTAAGTATTTAATTAGTTTTGTAAAATAAATTTTTAATAAAAAGTTAATTTCTCCGAGTTTTATGAACTAATTTGTTAGAATTCTTTCTAGTAAAATAGAATAATTATAAAATTTAAAAATAATAGATAGAAATATTATAAATAGAGCTATTATGATTCTCATAAGTAATGAATTTTTCATTATGAGACTATTTTTTCATATTATAAATTTAATTATTTCAATAAACTCTCTAAGACAATTCATCTTAGCTGAGATCTAAAACTATTATCAATAGCTTTTCTAATGATAAATCTTCTTTTCTTATGTAAAGACTTCACATTCTTAGGAAGACATATACGAATACATTAATGCGAACTCAAAACACCAAAGCAATCATAAGAATCAATGATATTTAGTTGAAAAAGTTGTTATTTTTAATAATAAATAATTGAATTAAAAGGCAAAATAAAACTATGAAAACAAAGAAAAAACAAAGATAAAGACAAGTAAATCTACTTCAATAGAACAAGTAAAAAACCTCTTCATTATATCCGCAAATTGAGATAAAATGAACCTTGTATGTTGAGATGATCATATATGAAAAATCATATTATATATTTTTTCACAGTATTATTATTATTATCAATTTTTATATTCAAAGAATATATTAAATTTATATACAAATATAAGGTTTCATAAATTGAACATAATTCATCAAAATAAAAAAAATAGATTTTTTTTATTTTTTTAACAATAAAAACTCTAAGAAAATGAACCACAAATATAACAAAAATTTACATCATGAATTTTTATTATATTTTTAGCAATCTTTACATGCATTACTTGAACTAAATCATTTGTCTATTAAAAGCATTTCTTAAATTTTGAAATTTTATATTTGCCTTCAAATTATTCTAAAAAAATTCCATTTAGATTATTTTCTATTTAGAATCATTGCATGATATTTATCTTTAAAATTTTTTGTAAATTAAAAATTATGTTTTTTAATATATTTTCAAAAAGCAAAGATATCTTTCAAAATAAAATAATTAATTGATTGTGGTTATAATATAATGTTGAGTTTTTTCTTTATATATTAATTTTTCTTTTTTTTAATAAAGTTTCAATAAAAATGTCCCAAACTAACCATATAATTGCCACAAATATACATATTTTTACATCTTTAAAGATAGTTTTTGCATCTTGGTGTTCATCTTTTACCAAAAAAAAAAAACCATTTAAAAGTGCAATTTTTAATTATTAAATATTCCTTTTTCGTTACATTTTTCTCTTGCCTCATTAAATCATCTTTTATTTTTCTAATTTCTTTAAATAATGCCGAATTACTACTCAGGGTCCCATCCAAATAGTTCAATAATTATGCTCTGAAAATTAAGCCTTAAAGTCACCGGCGCCGAAGTCCAGGAGCAGCCGGCCGGCGCTGCGCTCCGTAGTCGTCGCCGCCGTCTCTGCCTCACCAATCCGCTGCTCCTTCTGCCCTCTCTCTCTGTCTCTCATCGGGAAATCCATCAGGCATTCCGAAAACAATCAAGCATCTCTCTGCGTCTCTCTTCTCGTCCTTTGCATGGGATGACTATGAGATAGAGAGAGAAAACTGTTAGAGATAGAGAGGGGAGGAATGGGAGTTGAGCGAATAGACATCGCCGCTTGCTCTTCCTTTCGCCTCACAGCCAGCCAGGCTAACTCCAAAAACGTCGCCATTTCCCGGTGCTCCCTTGCGCCGTATAGACCTGCAGGTCCTTAGCTTCCTATTCCTATGCTCTACTGCCTGCCGCCAATAACATGTTGAGAGAGAACAACCCTAATCTGTTTCTCTCTCTTTCTTCCTCTCTCCTCGACTTCCTCGTCGTTCTTTGCTGCTCAGCCTGCGTCCCTCGTGCTTCTTCTTCATGAAGGTCCTGCGAATTCCAAGCAAACCTTTCTTATCTTAGTCCTGTTTGGATGCAATTTTCCGAGAAAAAATTATTGCTTTCTAAACCAAATAAAGCAACTTTGTTAACGTTCAAACCAAACGCATCCGTAGCATAAAATATTTATTTTATAGAATTTTGGTTTATTGTACTTTCAAAATTGAAAATTTATTAAACTTAAGATTATAATTGAAAAAAGAAGGATTACGTTGAGGTGAAAATATATTACTAATTTTATTTGTGTTAAAAAATTCTTAGAAAAAAATGAAAGTCATGTGTATCAAGAATTGAATGTCATGAAATCATTTAAAAATAATTAGCATAAATGATGTCTTACATCTCTTAATTTTTATATGGAGAAAAGTAAACTTTACCTCAAAAAAAAAGAAGAACAAAGATTGTTGGTGATCAATTGTAAAAGCTAATCCTAAAATATCAATAAAAGCGTTGCATAATATGCGATCACAAATCTTAGATTGCTAATTGTGAAACTGGATAACTTACATGATCATTTCCTCTTTACCTTGTATCTCATTCTCAAGAGTAGGTGCTATTTTTTGTTATCGTACAAGACTACTTCATTTATATGAAACATTTAGGATCTTTTTTTTACATGATGGTTAGACAATGGACATCATATAACCATAGTATTTTCTCTATTATGAGGTTTTTTAATTGAATTTTTTTGTTTAATTTTCTACTTTCATATTTGTTGCTTTTATTTTTGTTGATCTTTTAGCATTAAATGTCCAATAATTCCTTTTAGTTTGAATTTGTAATCTATGAATTTCAAAATATCAGATAAAAATGACAATAAAAGAAAAATTGGAGAACAAATGAGATTGAATGGTCACTTCTTATAAGAAGGCATCACTTTCTCCTCATCTTGTGTAGCTTGTGGTTGTTCTAAAACCTTCACTCTAAACCCGAATACACAACTCATGAAGAGTTAAGAGTAAATACATCGATCCTTTTTTTTATCTCAACATCAAATAAGAAGGTGATGCAAGTTATTGTTGCCTTTACTCTTATAGCAGGTATCGAAGCTCTTTTTCAACTTCATGTTCTTATCTCTAGTCCCATTTGAGAGTGGCAACCTTGGCTGCTTAATGACTTGCTTCAATTGTCCAATATATAGCCTTGGCTCAACCTCCACCTAATCATGCCAATAACCTTCTAAGGGATATCAAATTATATTAATACTACATTTTCCATCCAATTATCCCTTCATGCCTCTACACTAGCTTGACTTCATAACAAGAAAGTCAACATTATTTAATGTCTAATATCCTCTTACTATATCAATGATGGAACATGACTAACATATTCATCTTTCTTCTTCTTCTCTAGAAATTATTTAGGCAAATGTCCAAAAGGTAAAGTTGTATACCATGACCATCTTTCACAACAATGCGTTAGATGCTCTTCTCCATTTTTTTATTCTCAAGGGTTCATCATTTAGGTGGTTTTACACATTATCTATGGCATCAAACACCTTGTACACTAAGTTCATTTGCTGTTTTATTTTGAGGTTTGCCAACAATCATTGCCATCATAAAAAAAAAGTTGATTATTAATTCCTTATCTTTCAAAATCAAGATAGCCCCTCTAACATTATTTGAAATGATTAACATCAAAATCTACCACTTCAAGTCTACAACTGACATAATTATATGAATGGTTGTAGTCCATGACCTATATCCAAGTGAGTTGCTAGAGCCTTCTTGATGGAGTGCCCACTAATCATATATGTATTGTGATAACATAACACCTAAAGCATGGAGATTAATAAGGATTAATAAATCTTAGAAAATGTAAGCATTGGCTCAGGTTGATCAACCATCTTGATGAAAAAATAGCACATTTTATGAATATTTTCCCTCCTTTATAGCAATAACAACAACATAAATAATAACTCTATTGTTAGGCCACCCTTATGCTTAATGTGCCAAGCTATAAATATTTAATTTTTTTTATTCTAATGGGCTTATTTGGAAGGAATTAAGTTTTGTTTTGAGGAACAAACTATGCAATTTTAAATATGGTGAATTAGTGGTCTTCAAAGCACATTTTAGTGTTCAATAAGCTAAAAGTATTAATGACATGAACTTCAAATTTAAAAGGATTTTATTTTTTTATGAAATAATGTGTTTGTTTGTTTCCCTATAAACATAAGGAGCCTCACTTCACTCATATAATTTCAAATACTAGCAATGCATTTGAATTATTTAATACTTTTCATGATTTAGAGAACATCTTGCAATCAACAAGAATCTTAAGGCAAAAAACAATTTTGGTTTTCATCCTCCCAAAAATCCATGTGGAAGCTCCATTGCTAAGATAACTCAAGTGGAAATACCTGTTGTACCTTTTGATGTGATAATTACAAAACCAAGCTATTTATTACTGAAGGCTTGTTTTTTAAGTAAAATTGTTAATAATTAATTAAATCAAGCCATGTATTTTAGATGTCTAAAATAATGGTCTCTAAGGGCCTTGAGGTCATGGCATACTTCAAGGAATTTTTGAGACATGCGCAAGATTTTTTATAATTAAATTTCTTTTTATTTCTCTTGAATTTGATATGTCAAAACTTTGAAATTATGAGGCACACTAGTAGTATTAACATTTAAAAATATTATAAAATTATTTAATAATGAATTTTCATTTTTGGGCCAAGCATATTTGACAAAATGTATAGACATGGGTATTTGATTTTTTAATATTATTTTGGAATCGTTTTTTACGAATTTCTTTTCATGGCCACTTAATTAACTTATAATACTATAAGAATATAAAATTATTTTTATACACTTATATTCAAATTTGTGGCTAAAAAATTCGTCAAAAATACCCTAAAACAGCAAAAGTCTCGGGAAAAAGCACTGTAGCATGGGCGGGTCGACCCGGTGCCAAAACAGCCTGTCCAGGCCTTTTAGAAATAAAAAAAGAAAAATAAAAATTTGGTTGACCCGAAAGGGGCGAGCAAAGCCCGCCTAAAGACCGCCGAGAGCAGCTCGGCTAGCGCTGGTCAACGGTCAACGGAACAGTGCCTGGCTAAGCCAAGCCTGCCGAGAGGAGCTCGGCTAAGTCTAACTTCAGCGCGGTCTACAATCAAAGAACAGTGCATGGCTAAGTCAACCTGAACCGGGTGATGAAATCCCGGTCAAGGAAGGGGGGAGCCAGCCCCAAAGTGGCTCGCAGGTTAAACGGCGCAAATTTATTATAAAGCGGTGTGCCAAATTTCATTCTGCAGTGTGGGACTAAAAAATCCCACCTTATAACTTCGGCAGGATCCAAAGGCGCAGAATACCTTGGAGCATATCTCTTCCATTACCACCCAAAATACAGTCTGTTGGCATATCTCTGGCTCCAAAGTGCCCTTTCTGCCCCCAGATCGATACCTTGGAGCACATTTTCTAGCATTGCAAGATCACCAAACCTACATGGACTTGGTTCGAACGCCGACTCGACATCAACATAAAGTGGCCAACTCTTCCTCGGATATTCAGCTGGTGGTCCTACAAATCAACTATCAACTCCTTAGCCTTCTCAATCCCAGCATCTATCTGTTGGATGGCCTGGAAAAACTGGAATTCAGCACTCCATGAAGGTTCAGTAGCTACTCCTGATCGCTTCCTATGGGACACACAAAAGTTCATAGCCAAGCTCTATCTAATTCGACCTTCTTGTCAGCTGCTCAGTGCAGAAATTCTCTCTCTTGCTAAAATTGGACTCATGTAGTTCCTAGCTCACCGCACCTTGGAAAACTTTTGTACCTTTTGCTTTATCAATAATATTTAAAAAAAAAAAAGGCGCAGATCAAGCCCGCTCAGATCCAACGGGCGAGAGTAATTTCGAACGGCTGTTTAATCAACGCCGTTCGTTCAGCGCGTGGGATCCAATGGTTCAGATCAAGTCCGCCCGGATCAGACGGTCTAGAGATGATCAAGCCGTGAAGTCCATCCAGCCGTCCATTCTTGAAGTGGGATCGGACGGCTGCTGCTCTTCTTCTTCCTTTTCGGGCTTCCGGCAACGACTATTTTCCGGATTTCTTTTTACCGTTTTTCTAGCCGTTTGGAATTGCTTTTTGGTGAACTATATATATATGACATTTTACAATTTATAGAGTTGATGAATCCACTTGCAAAAATCTTCAAAAACTAAGGAAAAAGACCAAAACCGAGAGCAACAATTGGCATACTTGTGGGAGCTACGGGCTCAACCTTCTTCTCAAATTTCAACAGCTTTCTTCCACATTTCGTTGTATCATTCGGTAACATTTAGTTGTGCCACTTTGCTTTGAGAAATTAAAGGTGTAGGATTTTTGTATGCATTGCTATTGTAAAAATTGTACGCTTTATTGTAGCCGGATTTGTTCTGATTTTTTGTGTCTCGTTGGAGTATCGGTTGTACTTGGTTTACCCCTACCGGCTTCGGCAAAAGGGAGTGGCTAGTGGAAGCCCGATCGGGTTGATCGGGGGTGGATGTAGGCACGGGTTTGGCTGAACCACCTAAAATCTTTGTCTCTTTTTGCTTGTCTTATTATTGCATTTTTCGTTTTTATTTCACAATTTATTTACAAACGTTTTTAATTGAAAGAATTTTCAAAATCTAAATTTTAATGAAAAGCACAATTCACCCCTCCCCTCTTGTGCGTTGTTCTCACACGATTTACATCAATACCAATATTCTAATGGAGTTATTAAGACATTAGAACCTAAGATGACTAAGTGGAGTGTATCTTGATATATTATTAAAGGTGGTACTTATCTCTCACCCATGAAATTGAAGACTTTCACACCCATTATGTCCTCATTGATATGTACCTTAAGGTAAGTTTCCAAATCCCTAAAGGGAACTAGCCCTTAATGAAAGAGATCTAACTTCTTATGCAACATGATGACTCCTACATTAGCAAGTTTAAGCTCTTCCAAACTTAACGATAATATTTTGTTACTTCATTTAAATTGTATTATTTAGAATATGGTGAGCATCCATATTTATAGAGATCTCAATGATATAATAATAATTTGTTAACCTAAAAATATGAAATGACATTTGAGAATATTAAAGAATATATTTTGAAAATATAAAGAATATTTTAAGAATTTTAAAAGTCACCACAACTCATAAAAAATATTTTGATTTATGTCAAACAAAAGTCATTGAAAAGTCATAAATTAATTGAAATAAGTTGTTCCTGAACCCGCTTATGCATTCAAAAGATTGTCTAAAGAGTGGCAAAGCGATGTGCGACGTGGGGGAGAGACGTGGTTACACCTAAGAGTTGGGTTTATGGTTCAGCACAGGTCAGAGCTCATCAGCATGAGTTGGCGTGAGTTGATGGGCTCGGCTTGTTCGCATATTGTAAGTCAATACCAGTTGATGGGTCACCATAAGTAGAGTGAATAAAAAAGGTCTAATAGTGTGTGTCGGTCATTGTAGATAATAACAACAGCTATGAATAGTAATAACAATGACAACATATGATGAACAACAATAGAAATAACCCAAAATCATAATTTTTAAGTCAAAATTTTTATCAAATTTTGTACTAACGAAACAAAAGATTACTGTTGGAATGCCCTCACTGAATTCAAAGTTAGCAATATCATAAAAGGTATAAACTAACATTCAAATAACATAAAATAAAGTATATATGTAAATAACTTATTAAACTGACAAAACCAAATTGAACTATATAATAAACAATGATCGACTATAATTGACCCTTATATTGGCAATGATAATATAAATTAATAATAATTAAATGAGCCAATCTTGGTACGACTTTAAATTTGAATAGAACTAATACAACTTCAAATAAAGTCTCTACATTATGTATGGGATGATATTGCCTAACTAATATTGTAAACTTTTATCAAACCATTGTTATAGATTTTTATTAAGTTAATATTTTTTAATTAGTCTCCCAGCCATTTAGCCAATGAGAAATATAGATCTAAGGTTGAACTTAAAGCTCTTGTGTATACTTTACTTTAGTTTAAATATAATATAATTAGTTTTACAAAGTCTAACAATATTTTTAAAAGTGTTATAATATCCAAGAAGATCAAGAATCATATAAATATTTTATTATAAAGTTTATTAATTATTTTAGTTGGCTTAAAATTATCAATTTGCATAATTTATCCCCCTCTTGTGGGTATTATACTCCTATAATTTATAATATAAATGACTCAAAATAACTTATAATCAATTAAAAATATAAAATAAATAAGAAAAATCTCATACAAACTATTGTTTTAGTATAATACCAGTCATTTATGTATTATGTGCTACATCATAGTTTCTCCCAACATCAGATCAAGAAAGCCTCGATCTACATGATAACTCTATCATTCCTCTTAAAAACCTTACTAAATGTTGCCTTAAAAATTTGTTGTGGCATTCTTATGTTATATTTTGAGCTAATTATTCTATGATAATATAATTATATGATTGAAAATATAATTAAACACTGATGATATAGTAAATGTTGCATTCTAAGATCAAAATAAAATTATATTTTGTTAGTCTCATCTTACAAATCTAAAATTTTACAAAGATATTCCAAAGGTTGAAGTAAACTTATCAATGAGTAGAACTCAATAGAAAGAATGTAATAACTTTGTGGTTGAGATTTTCACAGCTTAATCAAATTTGTTGTGAATTTGAGAAGAGAACTTGAGAATTTAATGTGTATGTATGCGTGTGTGTGTGTGTGTGTTATATTAAGGATAGTTGAGTCTTTAAGGTTTATCTTAACCATGTTCTTATAACTACTTATAAGAGCAATAACTAAAAACTTCTAGACTTTGGATTAGTTGGAGGTTAGATTAAGAAGATTCTTGTAAAGAGAGTTTCAATTGAAAAAGGAGAACTTAAGATCCAACAACAAAGGTAAGGTTCAAAGAGAAATAAGAGCTCAATTTAGAAATGAACAAGTAGTGAGAAAGAAAGTTATTGTTATTTGGACCCTTTGCAATAGAAACAATAAGTTTGATTTTCGTAAGAAAAGTAACATCCAAAGAAAGGGGTTAGGATAAATTGAAGAAGAAATCAAATGTATGAAACTTAGAAAATGATAGGTCAAAATCTTTGTATGCACCTTCTAAGTCAAAGTTGGAGGACAAGAAAAATCATAATACCCACATTGATAACACCCTCATAATGTGCTCTTTTCACTCAAGATCATGTGAGGTCACCTCAAGGTAGCATGCTCAACTTGCCAAAATTTGTTCTAAAAAGCTTAGCAACCTCAACACATTTGGGCTCAAACTTATCAATTATGAGTGTATCCTAAGGCCCTTCGTGTTAAACTCCTTTAAACATATCCCATTCTTAAAGAAGCTCTAAGGTTGCCATGGGGTTGCTTGTTTAGCCTAGCAATGTATGCAACATAAACCCTTAAGCAAGTTTTAGCCTTTAATTATAAATTTACAATCTATCCAAATTAATTTGCTCACATACTAAGAAATTTTTATGTGCATCCTAGCTTATGATACTCTACTATGCGGCTAAATATATATCTCCTAACACTCTATGAGATGACCTTAAAACAAATGTCATTAATCTGGAAGTATTTGCAAAAGAAAAACTACAATGCATAAAGTGTTAACAAAATCCATTTATTTGCAAACATACTTATAACATCATGGAATTTTGAAATAAAAAAAATATATTTTTAAAAAATATATTTATTAACTGAAACATTATTATATTAATTTTATCTTAGAAAGTGTCATATTTTTAAACAAGGTCAAAAATTTTATTCAATTATATATTTAAAAAAGCCCTTCATGAGAAATCCAAATGTGATGATTTGGAATTTTTTAGGTTTAAATAATTAGTTATTATTCTTTTAAGAGAAAAGATACAAATATAATTTTAAAAATTGTTTGAGAGTAAATTGGTAATTATGCTACTTTAGATATTGCCATCTCTAATAGGATAATAACCAGCTAAATGAGTTATAGCTGGGTGAAGAGGTAAGCTTAGAGATACAAAAAGTTATAATAGCTAGACTTTTACTATGCATGAGGTATTGTAAATCATAAGTTTAAGGTTATAAGGTTATAATCATCTGCATGTTAATGTAATAAGGTGATTTTTCAGAGATAAAATACATATTGATTAAAATACTATTAAAATAATATGATTTTAAGAAGCATGTTATGAATTCAAAAATAACAAAAAATTATTTAAGATACCATTGGAAAGAGTGCATTCAAGCATAATCTAGTGATATTAAGTTATAATTTTTGGATGGCTAAGTAATTAATTATAAATTGTTAAAAAAATGATATATGGATAACTATTTCAATTCTTGAGGGAAAATTTTGACATTTCACAAAAAGATATATAAAAAGGAATTTTGGTAAGGGTTTTGGCCAATTTGGCTATAAAAATAATGAGAGAAAGAATTAGAGAGGAAGAAAAAAAAGACAGAAAGAAAAGAGTGAGCTTGGTTGGATGATAAAAGTGAAAGAATGAAAGGAAAATGAGAGGAATTAGTGTAGCAAAGTTTAAATCTTTCTACTATAGCTTAAAGGGTGAGTTTTAAAGCAAGAGGAGGAGAAGCACCCAATTTAGAAAAGGTAAAAAATTAAGTTGGTTTTATTGAATTCAATTCAATTTTATGCAAATATAAGAGTTATGTTACTATTAAAGCTGAGAATAAGTTAAAAATGGTTTGAGGAAGCTAAAAGTTATATCTACTTGGAATCAAATTGATTTCAAAAGAGTTTTTCATTGTTGGTATAAGAACGTATTGTATGTTCAGTTAAATGTATGGTTCATTCAAGTGAAAATGGTTTAAGAAGCTGGTATAACAAAGAAGAACATATAGTATGTTGATTCAAAAGGATTGTACGTTGGCAAAGCATTCATTATAAACTAAGCATACCATATGATAAGATCAAAAATATAATACAATAAATGAATTAAATGATTATTAGTAGAAACAAATTATGAGTAAAATGATGGTATATCAATTATAGTGGTATCATACAATACAATATACTTAATGAACGATACAACATGAGCTTTAAGGAAACTATACTATACATTGAGGTTAACATACGATCCTTTGGTTATGAAGTGAAAGGATATTAAGGGAAATGTTTGGGGAGTTTATATGGTTTATAAGATAAGTATGGTTCATATGCATATAGAAATATTTAATAATGTATGAACATACATGTTATTGTAAGTAACCCAGTGGATTAAGGGATTAAAGAAGAAGATTCCATCTCTGATTCAAGTAGGTGAATCTAGTAAGCATTATATAAATATAATATTAAATTAATCATTTATATATTTATAGATTAGAATAATTTTACTTGTTACTTTTTATTATAGATTATAGATAATAGATATTATCCTATATCACATATGATACTATTTATATCATTAGGATACGTGAGGTACATAAATAAAAATATTTGATACTTAAATTAAAATATAGTGGAAATAGGATGAAATAATGAAAAATAGATTCCTTAACATTATATCCACATCTTATATGATATGTATATATATTGTAACTAGGATTTTTTTATAAGGTGATAGAATTTATATATTATAAAGAATATGATGCTTATAAAATAAAAATCACTTAATTTTTTTAAAATTTTTTTAGAATATTATTGAATAGAATTATTAATTATTCATCTCAAACCCAAATTACAACAATTTAAGTAATCATAAGCAATGTTGCAACAAAAATCTTTTTGTTACTTTGATACTTCTTAAACTAACAAATAGTAATAGAATTATAATACTTTCTCCAAATCAAAATCACTAATCTAAGTAATATTATAATTAGCTACTCTATTTGAAAATTTTAATTATAAAAATCTTTTAATAATCTTAATAGTTCTTAATAGTAAATATAAAAATATTTAAAAATATTGATTAGTTTTGCAATTTCTTGTATGAAAATGCAAGAAAGATAAAGAACATAATGTAATTTTTAAACAGTTCAATACAAACTCAAATTTATATCAACTGCTAAGCTTGCATTAGTCCACTCTCGTTTTGTGAAGCTAGTTAGGTTTAACCTAAATAATCACTCTTTTTTTTCACAACCAGGTAGGGGTTAATCTAATACAAATTCATTCTTTTTAGTAGTAGCTAGGTGTGAGTGATCTAAGCAATAGGCTAAAAGGCCTAACGATCAAATGACTAAGGCAAGGACAAGTATAACGCCTTAACAATAGGAAAAAAATCAAATATAAAGCTCAGTCTTATAAGATAATACAAATTTAGTTCATGAGACACACTAAATAATATTGAAATTATAAGATGATATACAATGTAGCTAAAAGGAAGTAATTGAAATGATGCAATGCGACTTTGCTCCATCAAGGAAGGTTGTGATGAATGAACAAGATAGATATCATGGCCTCATTCTTCCTTCTTACAATATAAAGAGAAGTTTTAAGTGATATTGTTTTTACAAAGTTATGCAATTTAACAGTAGTCTATTCTTCAATTTTTATATGCCTTTATGTAGTTCAAAGGATCCTCTCAAATGATTCCAAAACACACTCCAATAGTTATAATCAAATTCATAAAAATTTAATCAAATTAGTCATTAATTGAATTCTTTAACTAATAGAACAATTCAATTTAAAAGACTGTATTAATATGATGACATTAAATGTATCAAATGATAAAACAAAATTAAAAGATAGCAAATAAAGGTGCACACAATTATAGAAACCACTTGCATATGTAGGAAAGAAAGAAAAAAAAAAGAAAGTTGATATAAGGTAAGGTTTTTATTATAATTATACAGTGAATTTCATTGGATTGAAGCAAGAACTTGAGGTACTAAAAAAGTTATGAAATATTGTGAGAATCATTTGAGTATGTTTGGAGTTGATTTTAGTTGAAATTTAGTGGATTCAAGAAGTTCTCATCACGTAAGTGAATACAGTACTATGGAACCTTATATAAAATATGATCAACATTAAGTCAATTCTAGGATAATGAAACGTACTATATAATGAGGGGTAACATTTGTTTGAATAGAACTAAGTTGAAGGAGAAAGGCATCATTAAGTCAAATATGAATATCATATAATGTTTGAATGAATAACACCATATATGAGCACATTATACGATACAATCGTCTAAAGGAGAGAGAGTGTGTTAGGATTAAACAATTTGATGGGGTATCGTACGAAGAGATAAATGAATTATATCATATGACAAGGTCATTGTACCATACAATTAAAAAGAAGTTAAAGAGATGACATTATTTAGACAATTTGGTATAGTTAAACAAATCATATTGTATGATATGAAAATCATACAAAACAATCAATAGAGGATTAGAGATAAGGGTTTAGCATGATAATGATCATATGATACAAAAAGAGAAATTCTATAATATGATGCATTTGTGATAGAAAGAGAACATAAAGAGTTCTTTTGATGGTGTCAAAGCAAAAAATATTAGATATTTATGTTATAAGAGATTACGTAATAATTTAGGTGCACATATAACATTGTAAAAAATTTATAGAAAAAAAGAAATTAGATAATGTATCTTCATTTCAAATTCAGATGATTAAACTTGGTAACTTGATATCAATATAATATTAGATTAATGCATAAATTATTCTTAAATTTAGATATTTTTATATATTATTTTATATTGTGTATTCTAATACATTGTATTATTATTGTGGTGAGAGTTATTCGTATAATAGTGGTTCGTGATTTTTATATTTTAGTAGATCTTTTATTTAAATTATTAATGTTTAATAAGTTGCATAAATGAAATCATGCATATCACATAGAAGTTGGTTTATAAGAAAAAAATAGGTGTCATACTATTCAAATCTAATTTATTTATGAAATAAAAATAATAAAACTATTTTGTTGAGACATTATTCTCATTGTGCATGTATGTCTGTTGGCATGAGTATACATGTGTATGTGTATATATGTGTATGTGTCAAATAATATATGATATTGACTATAGTATTAATAATTTATATAGGATAATTTGGTATAAATATAGATGTATTTTTGTGATTAGATGTTGACTAATTATATCTATGGACAAAAATCATTTGAAAATAGATATAATTATTATTAGACCTAGAGGAAAATGACCAACTAAAAAATCATAACTCATAAAATAACAAAATATAAAAAATAATGTAATTGAATTTTAATGAATTAATTTGCATTTTTATTTTGATTATTTTTTTATTCATGAATATTTTAGTTCTAATATTTCAATTAGAACATCTTTCAATAACTTATTTAAATACTTATTTTGGAACAAAAAATAAGAACTTTTAATTTTAATATTATTTGAATGTCAAGGTTTTGTAAGTTTTCTTTCCATTAGAGACGACAATCAAGCCTTTTTTCGCTCTGCTATTGATCATTGCCTCAAACTGCTTACTATCGAGTATTACACCTAGGAGAAATCCATTATGATAGGGTTAAACCATTGCATAATCATGATTTTTTTATCTTTTAGGAATTTAAATATCTAAATATGTAAATATAATTAAAAGGAAGGATTTAATGAGAACATTTGCTAGTTGAGGTGTTATGGAGAGCTTTTGTTTTGAAGTAACAAAGATGAATATAGAAAAACTAATGTTAAAAATACCATATGCTTTCTTTGTGTTTGTTTACTTCGTTTTGAGATGATGAGATCCTTCCATCCCGTTTACATCTTTCCCTTTCTCAATTAAACAACGTCTTCGTCTTCCTCAAAAAGCAACCTCTTTTTCCCTGCAACCAAAGCAGAAAAAGCGTTCAACCCTAAAAACTAGAGATCTCCAACAGCAGTCAGCAGAGGCAAAGAATATGTATCATTCCCGAGGAAGGAGAAGAGAGATCGTGAAAGATTGGTGAGAGATTGAAGCGCATATAAGAGCTCAACTCCCACCATCTCACCATAAAAAGCCCGTGCATCCCCCCTCCTCCCTCTCTGCCATTCCCCTCTCTCCGCAGGCCTCTTAGCTTTGGCCCATTCAATGCACGCCTCGAAACCCAATCCCGCCTCCTTCGCCTGCCGCTTCTCAGCCGCTCCTCGCCATGTTTTCCGAGCTGTCGCATGCCAAAAACAATGAGCATGTCAACCACCCTCCTTTCTTTCCCTCCATCGCGTTTAAAGAAATGCGCTTCTCATGCATGTTATAAAGCAGAGGTCTTAGAGGACCGAGAAGAGAGGTAGCCGACATGGAGGAAGAGAAGGCTGTCGTTTGCCCTTCTTCTTGTTCTACCGCTGCATCGTCGAGGTGGAACCCGACAAAGGAGCAGATCGGCATACTTGAAGGTCTTTACCGCCAAGGCATCCGCACGCCCACGGCTGAGCAGATCCAGCAGATCACCGGCAAGCTTCGCGAGTTCGGCGCCATAGAAGGGAAGAACGTCTTCTACTGGTTTCAGAACCACAAGGCCCGCCAGAGACAGAAGCAGAAGCAGGAAAGCTTCGCCTACTTCAGTCGCCTCATCCATCGCCATCCCCCGCCGCCACCGTTGTCCCCAGCGGCCTTACCCAGCAACCGCGGTAGCTATCCCCTCCTCCTCTTTTTCGACGTGCTCTGTTCTGTTCCTCTGGCTGGGATAGATCTTCTAGCTCCGTGCATGCAATTGTGGAAGCATCAGCAGCTGCTGCTTTTCTTCTACTCATTTATCTCTCCATCTTTGCAGTAGTCTGTGCTCCGCTCTGCCTTAAAGTTCCCCATGTTGGACTCAACGATCAGAGCTATCCCAAACTCTTCTTGGCCGGAGGGGCCCTTCAAAAGGCAGAGATTACAGCTCCAGAGAAAACCCAACAAGTGCACGAAACGCTGAAGCTCTTCCCTCTGCACCCAACTGGCGTCTTGGAGGAGAGGTACTTCGGGAGTTCTCTCACCTCCGCTTCGTCGGAAACAGAGTGCGGCGAAGAGGGTCGGAATGAAGAAGGCAAGGAGAGCTTTCCCTTCTTCAACTTCTTCGGCGTTCAATAGACTCAGAATGGACCTCGGGAGACCGGAGAATCGAACCTAGTCTGTGCTTTCAAGCGCTTTTTTTGTCTCTTAAGATTTGGTTTCTGGAAAACTGGTTCGTAGGTTTTCGGGCATTGATGACGGAGAGGAAAGAAGAGGAATGGTCATCCTTTCTATTATAGCAAAAAAAAAAAAAAAACGAAATCTACCGACAGGTGGCCTTCAATTCTATAGGTAGAATAATTATTAATAAGTTTTTTTTAAAATATTAATATCAACAAAATTATATATAAAATTTACATTATGGAAGCCAATCAACTCACAAAATTGATAATTTGGACTTTAGAAAGAAAAAATTAGTCTTATATTTTGTTAACTTTGTTGGTATTTATAACAATTTTTGTTTAAATTTTAATTCTACGAAAATACTATATTATTAATAAATAATGTCCACACAATTAATAGGGGTATTATGAAAAAAAGTAAGAAAATATAAGACTAATAATCTATATTTTGTCTTCATCACATAAATATTTGTAGCATTTTTTGTGACGATATCTTTTTTGTTGTTCATGTTGATCAATATTCAAATAATATTTGAATGTACTTATCATTATCACATTAATAGACAAATAACTTATGCTATTACTTCGTCTTGTTATAGAATCATTATTTATTTTGGTCTTGAATGTTGTTCAAAATAAGTTTTTTTTTCAAAATAAATATTAATATGTTATGACTAAGATCTCATAAAATACACAAAAAATATCCATATAATTGAAATATATATATATATATATATATATGCTTAAAAACCTATCAAAATCTCCTTAATTTATCAAATTCTCTCAAGATTACTTCTTCTCAGACAAACATCTCTAGGCTAAACTCTCCTATTTGTCATAATTTGGTCTGACTATGTCAATATCCTATCTTTTATTTTATGTTTTATAATGATCAAAACAAACTTTATCCTCAAAAGCTACATCGATATTTTAAAACAAAAATTTCATATATAATTCTAAAAATTTTCCACTTTGATTTTAATATTGATCGAATTAAGTTTTGCTTACAAATATTTTTTAATATATTATAACTAATATCTCACATATAAACTTCATATGCTTTCTCCATAATCAACATGAGTCTATTCATCAATATATATTTCAACATACAAGCTTGTTAGGACCCCTTCAAGACTATTTTAAGTGGAGATTAACCTTTAGATGTAAGACTCTCCTAGTTGTCTCGATTATGTTTTACTATGCTGGTATATTATCTCTTTTAGTCATTTTATATAGATTAAAATGTATTTTATCCATAAAAGACTCATCACATCTTAAAACTAATGTCTTATATTTAAGCTTAATTTTTTTATTTATAACCAATATAAGAGTATTCATTCTTACCAAAACCCCTCGATGCTAATTGTTTTAGGACATGCTTTTAAATAAATTCAACTAGCATCCCATAAACAAAAAATTAATTAATTAAAATGCTACCAATTTAATAAATTGCTTATAAAATGAAGATACAAATGAATGAAAAAATATGCATAATATAAAAAAAAAAGTATATGTGAGTTCCTCTTATACATGATTAGTTAAAATCTAACAATAATAAAAAATACTAAATATACGACCAATGTTTTCTCTTTTATAAGCTTTTTCTTATGAGCATGTTCATTATTTATTGCAAAACTATAACTCATATACATCATACTCCATTGGATAAATTCATTATCATTATTGTGATACAGTTTATCCTATATTAGAACTCTCCCCTTATCTCTTTTTCGTAGGCCTCATCAATTATACATTAATCCACTTTGCATGCCACCATCGAGTCATCAATGCTTCTCAACCCCAATTCCATGTCATCATTCAAGCCCAAAGTTGATGCCAACCTTATCATCTCCTTGCCCACTGTTTCCTTTGCATGATATCGCTATTGTAAGCCACCAATCTAGAACATATCTCATTGCAGTCTCATCACAATCATAATGTTCGTTAACAAAAAATGGTATCTTATAAATTTTTTTGAGATTATCAAGAAAAAATAAGAACCAAATACTTAATTGAATAATAAAATATGATATGCATTTTCATTATAGTATTGATTGTAATTTTTTAACAAATACAATTCAAATACTTATAAATATATTGCACATAAAAAATATAAATCATATTTTTTATAAAACCAAAAAAAATCAGCAAAAATTGAAAAGAAAAGGCACCATAGTAATAAACTTTAAATATTCATAAAACGTTATTGATTCTTAAAATTCAAAAGTTAAATATAAAGAAAGAAAAGAAAAAAATATATCATTTTACGATCATGATGTTGAGAATAAATAAAACAAATGACCTTTTCAAAGACAAATAAAGCAACATTTGAAATTTTTTTTTTTTTTGGAAAAAATAATTTTTGCATGCACAAAAATCATTTAATTTCTTTTGTTTGAAAATGACATTTTAATTAATTCTTCAATATAATAATATCAATTCAGTATTATGTTGGTTCAACAGTTCAATACTTTGAACACTTTCTATATCGCGACATATAATTATCTTTTTATATTTAATAATATTTAAAAAATAAGATTACTTGAGAAAACCAAACCCAAATGGTTTCTTGGGTTATATACGCGATTTGCGAGCCGAACCGAAAACAAGGCGTTGTTCGCCATGGATTTGATCGGAAGCCCAATCTTGATCGCCGTAATCCTCGTCATCATCTGCACGATGTTCACCTCCGTGATGTTAATCATCTACTGTTTCTCGACTTCCGACAACGGCGGTTCCGACCTCAGCCACTTGGCCAACGTCCAGGACAACGCCTCCGCCGGCGTTCGGTCGACCATGATTCTGCTGCCGCTCGAGATGGAATACGAGAAGCTAGACGAGGGAGGTGGCGGGGAGGAGAGGGCATGCACCGTCTGCCTCTCGGACTTGACCGACGGGGACGTCGTCCGACGGCTGCCTGAGTGCTCACACTACTTCCACTCTGGTTGCATCGACGAGTGGCTGCGGTTGCGCGGGTCCTGCCCGACTTGCAGAAGCGAGGCCTTGGTTGCGCCGTCTGAGCAGAGGGGAGTAGAGGGGCCGGTAGCGGCGGGGGCGGCGGCGAGATCGCCGGACGCATTTGCGGAGTACACGTCATTTTAGATCTAGAATTTCCATTGACCGGCCAGATTCGACAGGGGCCATGCTTGGTTAAAAGGAATAAGCAAAAAAAAAAAAAAAAATGTAAGCTTTCTTTTTAATTATTCTTTATAATAATTTCAATGAGTTCATAAAAAAATAAATTATATAAAAAAAATCTTTAATTGTTATGAAAAAGTTATGTTTAGTATGTATAAATTATTTATAAATATTTAGTGAATGATTAATCAAGTTGATGAAATAATTAAATTACATTTTACTTTTTTTTTAATAAAAGATTAGAAAAAGTATTTTAAAATATTATTTGAAAAAGATAAAATTATTTTTATTATAAATTATATTATTTTTAATTTCTAAATTAAAAAGATGTATTTTAAAATATACTTAACTCAATTAATATTTGAATGTGTTGAAACGACTTGAATAATCTATTAAAAGAAGGTTAAATAAAAATCCAAAATAAGATGAATTAGACAAAAATTATAAAATATCATTCCACAACATGTAAATGAAAGAAGGCTAAGGACAATTTAAAGAAAATATCATTTTTATCTAATATAATGTTCTCATTATTTTCTTAATCCTAATAGTATTTATTGAGATTAAGTTTTTTTCAACAAAACATGTCCTTTTCAAAAATGCCTGAGAAAATTTTCTTTCTTTCTTCCCTCATGTCTCTAAACTCTTTAAATCAAGTATTTTTTTATTTGTTAGACTATTTATCACCTTATTAATTAAAATAATAGATAAAATAGGTTGATGTCACATCAAATTTGTAACATCGAAGCCATTACAAGACAAGTCATTGAGATGGAGCAAAAGGATCCTTTAGATTTTCACTCATCGATAAACCTTCCCATCACTATTCTCACATTATCTTATCCACAATCATTACCAAACTTATATATAATACTTTTCTATCATGTTTATGTGACCTATTCTAAGATGATAACATCGAGGTTATATATATTCAATCTTGTCAATAATCATCATAGACAATCATGTCTATTCAAATTTATACTCAATCTAACTATGAACAAAATTTAACATATAAATTTTTTTTGGTTTATTATTGATATTATTTGATATCAGAACATGATTATTCTTTGTAAAAATAAAAGAAGTCATCATAATAGAAAGCAAAGCATTTATCCTTACTCGCAAAGTGACAATTAAGCAAATATTCCGTGAAAATCCAACACAAAACAATACCCAATTTATCATTTGTTTTTTTCACAAGTTTTCATTGCGAGCCCATCACATATGGAGATGTATGAGGAAACATATATTATTAAATTTCTAAATTATATTATATGGATAAATAGTGATTTGTTTTATATTATCATTTATCATTTTGTTTAGCAAGGTGACTTGGGCATGATGCTTGCATGCACCAAATGGATAGTTTATAACGTGGTATTCATTAAAAAAAATTATCTTTTGTTTTTTCAAATAAGGCTTTTACGATAGAAAATCCTTTTTTCATAACATCATTGCCTAAAATAAAATTGGCATATAATGATTTTAAAAGATTGCATTTAATTAACATGTTATTCGACAAATAGTCTCTAAGATTTCTTATATGCATTTGTAATTTCTGTGTTGTGTAGTAGATGTATTATTTATGTGATTGTAATATTAATTTTTCTTCTATATCATTTATATTAATAAACAAAATAATTATATCATAGAAATATTGTTATTATTATTTTTTTTGTTTATACAAACTTTTAGATATATATAATAGGATATAAGTGTTATAATTAATTTTATTTTTTAGATTATTTGTGTATAAGTAAAATTTGTCATGATAATACATTATGACTTGTGTACAGTCATAATGTATATAAAAAAAAAGAAAATGTACAAAGAAAAAAGAAAAAAATATACAAATGCTTCATGTGTAAAGGTTTTATTTGTATTACTTTTTTACTTTACATAGACGTTCACATAATTTATTTATGTTATATTATTCCAAATGATACTTACATATTTATATTTATAGTTTTTTAAAATTAAGTTAGTGTTAATTAATTTATGCTTATTTTGATATAACACATTTAGGTAAAATGAATATATTATATGGTACTATCAAGATAGAGTAAGAGTTCAAGTATTAATTAAGAAATCACTTCTAAACTTGTTAAATTCAAAATGGATGAAAAACAATCAAGAGAGGAGACAAAAAAGACTAAAATTGATGATGCAACACAAAGCAATAGGATCGCACACTAGGTTGCTTGCGAAGAGACATAACAGGCACATTGACATGCTCATTCCATTGGAATAGACACGTGTGCTAGTTAGCCACCTATTGTGCACAGAATCTGTGCACACAGTAAGTGCACATACCACACCATCGCAAACAATGTGCATGTGGGAATAGTTCCCATGTGTGTAAATAGGCTCCACGACATGATCGTATAGCTGTTCAGTGCAAGTTGTTTGTGTGTGAACAGTCACATGTAGGTGCAGAATTTACAAAATTTTTGGTAATTTTAAATTCTTGATTAAAATCATATATTTGTTTTATTTAGGATTAAAATTTGTATCTCAGTCATTATATAAAGGGGTGAGAAATATATATATATATATATATATATATATATATATATATATATTAATTTAGAAAAAAATAAGAGTAGATTTAGAAGAATTCAAAAAATTTGTGGAATCGTAATTTTGTAAAATTCAATAAGCCCATATAATGAATCTTTTTTATGAATTCAATCTTCTTATAACAAAAAAATCTTCTTATTCTTCTTCTTCCTTTGCTCCAAGCTATTACAATGCTTCTATTTTCACCACTACTACTTTTAAAAGTATTTTTGCTAATGAGGACTCGAGGTGGGAATCTCACGTAGACATGTCACATATAATGATTTAAAAGATTCTACAATTATCATTAAAAGGGTAATTTATATATATATATATTTTATTTAAGTGGAAAATAATTGTAACTATTAATATTATATAGTCATGTCTTTAAAAGAAATATTAAAATCTTTATGTTTCTATGTTATTATAAAAGTTGCTTTTATTATTCATTTTAAAATACTATAAGTTTTGTTTTCATTATGTTTTTAAGTAAAAAAAATCTCTATATATTTTCAAAATGTTGAGAAAAATAGCAAGAATAGATGATGTGACAAAAAATACAAGAATGACAAATAAAGGCATAACACAATATCAAAGCAAAGATTTTTGTTATGGTTAAATGTTTCATATAGATGATGCTTCCCATATGTATTTGGTGGTGCTTACAATGGTTGAGAGCTATAAAGAACTTGCATTTTAGTGATTTAATAACTTTTATAAATATTATAAATAATTAATAATTAATGAAAAAAAGAGCAACACATACCAAAATATTGCATAAATAAGAGAAGGAGAAGGCCACCAATCAATGAGTATAAAGGGATGATTCAAATTATCAAATGACATATTTTTATTTAAAAATTTAAAAATATTTTATATACTTTTGTAATATAATTATTAACACCAATTAAGATATAGTAATACATTTTTATAAAATTAAGAAAACACTAATAACTATTTTTCTAAAATAATCAAACATAAAGATCACATTGCAATAAAATAGAATATAGAAGTTTAATATATTTGTACAAAGATATTATCATAATTTTTATAATATATTTAAAATTAATTTTTATGAGTTGATCCAAAACTAATTTACATGGACTTTCATGTTATGTTTCATGATGAAAGCCCAAAACATCAACTCAATTAACCCGCACTTATGAGATTATCACAAGTCTATGTCATCGCTAAATTGCAGTGTCATTAATTTGCACTGCATCTTATTTTAGTGCAAGATTTATTAAATAAAAATATACTTAATTTAGTTTTATATTATAAGTTGAATATAATATTATAATCTTAATATATAATTAATATGAATTTTATGTATAATATTTAAAATTTCAAACTATTCATAGCCATCTATGAGCACCTATGAGTATGTAAAGTTAAATTTTTTAATTTTCATTTATTATAGGCCAGTTGGCATATACAATTCAAGTATTATTGAAATTATAAATATTTTAAAATTTATTTACGTTTCTATTATATGTGAACATCTACAAATATTTGTCAAAATCCCTTCATCAACCATTAATAATATGTGAAATTCAAGAACATCATATTTATTCTATTTTATTATATAAAAAACTAAAATTATACATAATGCACATACTGATACTATTGACTCAAGTGCAATTTGTACATTGAATTTTGATTCATTTTCTTTTAATTTTATCATTTTGAAACCAAAATTATAAAAAACTTAATAAATATTTTTTTTAAAATATCTTTTTCTTATATATATATTAAATGTATATAAAAAAATTAAAAAATATTAATATATAATATGTATGTAGAGTTGATCATGAGAAGATGATGCACCTTTCTTCTATTTCTCTTTTTTGAATAAAATTATTTTTTTTTCTTGTTTTTTTTTTTGCATGTTAAACAATATACATAATTTTAATCATCATTTAAATTATTTTTCATAACAGATTCTAAATTTCTCTAAAAATAAAAAAAATAATTTTATCATCATACATCAAATATATTTGAAGTATTATATTTTAATTATAATTTGTGGAATATTAATTTAATTAACTAGATAAATATTCACCAAAAGAATAGAAAAGGTAAAGCTTGCGAGACGTCAGATCTCGTGCAGTGCGGTCTCCTTTTTCGCGCAAATCTTGGAATGAGGTCTGTTGCTATCGTTATCGTAGTCACAGAATGGCAGAAATCTGTCCGGACGACTTCCCATGCATGCAACAAGCTCTCCTGCTTGACGCCATGAGCCAAATAATTCAAAGACAGCCCTACCGGCATACGAATCACATGCAAGCTCTGGATTACGGTCCAACTCTCTTCCAATTTCTTGTTTTGACTATGGATATTTTGTGTTAATTTTCATATTAATATATATATATATATATATAAAGATTGGGATGTTATTTTATTGGTGGTTTGATTACACAATGAGAGGAGGAGGATTGTAATGGGATTTGAAATAAATAATTTAGTGATTTTTTAAAAAAAATAATTTTTATTTTGTACTAGAGCATGATTATTAAAAAAAGATAAGTTTTTTTTTTATAAAAATCTAGAAATATGGATTTTTGTGGATTGACTAATTTCTTTGCAAGGTTTTACATGTTTAGGATTATGAGATATTGAAGAAATTGGATTCGTGCTAGAATTTAATTCATGGACCATACAATCTACAATCTAATTACCTTTGGATCATTCAGTCAGTAATGATTGAATTATTTGATTTTTTTTTTGTATTTTCTTTTGACATTGTGCTAGATATTGAATCATTCAATCACTAATTGATTAAAAAATAATTATTTTGAAAAACTTGGTAATTTAATAAAGAGTTTTATATAAACATATGAATTTAATTAAACATTATTAAATAAAGATGAAGATTTTATAGAAACACTTTAAGTCAAAATTCTGAAAAGTTCTTAAAAACATGGGCTATATATGTTTCTCGATGTAATTAATGAGGTTTAACTTTCAAGATAATGGGCTATATATTTGAATTACTACATGCATAATTATTTATTAATCATCTCAGTTTAAGCCATTCATGAGACAGTCTCACTCTTATTTATAATTTTTCTTATAAGTAAATAAATAATGTTGATTTATATAAACATTTGATTAATAATGTAAAGATTATTTATTGTATTTTGATATTTTGAGTTTAAATAAAGTGAAATAAAAGTGCTAAAATAATGATGCTTTACTTGTCTTACAAATATTTTGAGATATAAGAGATTCAAATTACACTAATTTGTGCAAGTTCTAAGAAAAAAAATTATGATAGGTGAAGTGTTATATAATAAAATTAGACATCAATCTCTCCATTAGAAATTTTAAGGAAGAAACCATCCTTAAGTGTAACTCTTTCAAAGATTAAAGAGAGTCAAGTAGCAAAAAATTCTTTGAGAGGCTACCACCTCTTCATTATGATATGGTGACTAACCCTATTCTTATTTCTTAGTGGGTTTTATGTTTATGGGATGAAGATTATGTTTTAGCTACATAATCCAAGATAAACATTTCTAAACAAAATGTTGCAATCATAGCATATGTTAAACTTATTTTTCACACATTTAGTTAACATCATTCATGTTTTAATAAGTAAAAGAAAAAGTATCATTGAATCATGTTACAATGACTATTAAAAGTTTCATCTTAATTAATACTCGTTAAAATACCTTAAAATTCCTAAGAGATCATCTCATGAAGATGGAAAAGTAAGTGAAGAAACTTTTGAAACACTTCCTTTTCAAACTTCAAATGTTTCTTTTCAAAATCTACTACAAGTTTTATGATTGTTTCTAAGCTTTATTGATATCATTTTCAAAAACCTTAAGAAACCTCATTAATTTTTCGTGTCATCTTTTCCCTCTTATGTTAGGCAAATTCTAATCTCTTATTACTTCATACTTCTCTTCATTGTTAAGACTACATGATATAGATATCAAACCCATTTTTTCATTATTTTAATTAATGATCAAACAGTTGAACTTAAGTCGTAGTATATGCCCAATCGTATTGTCCAATATATAAGTCATACTAGTATAATATATGCATTAACCATGGTCACTTGGTAGAAAAATCTCTTGTAAATTCCTATCATAGGCATTTACCAGGCGATTTGAACAACCATCTAGTATTCGCATAGTAAAAAAAATAATGGTCTTTAATACTCATGGTGATCTCCCAAATCTTGTAGACTTTATGTTTTTTGTCATCCAAAAAATAATATGTGCTTTATGGAGAAAAAATCTTAGTAACATCTTACTTTGAAATATTGTTCTCAAAATTTGAGATTAAAACTTACACTTTTCTTGAAACTTTTTCTCTTCATTTTCAATTTCATTAGATCGACACAAGAACTTGAGATCTGAGAATTGAAGTGTTTTCTCTCAACCTTCGAGCTCCTTCTCTTCGTACTCTTTTTCTTTCTCACTTAATTCTTAAACATTGTCGTTTCCTTTTGAGAATAAGTGATGAGGACATCATGTTCGAGAAGGACTTTCGACGACCAAGGACCAGGTCTTATACAAAAAAACAAGGCCAAAATCTAAATTCCTGCTGCCGAAAGCCGCCTCCGCCGCAACCTCCGCCGTCGCCGCGCCTCCAGCCATCCGGATGACCCGCGCCGACCCACGCCAGCCCGCGCCGACCCACGCCAGACCGCGAACTGTGACCTGCGCCGACCCACACCAGACTCACGAACTGTGACCCGCGCCGACCCACGCCAGCCCGCGCCGAGTAACGCCAGCCCGCGCCGACCCACGCCAGACCGCGAACTGTGACCCGCGCCGACCCACACCAGACTCACGAACTGTGACCCGCGCCGACCCACGCCAGCCCGCGCCGAGTAACGCCAGCCCGCGCCGAGTAACGCTAGCCGCGCCGACCCACGCCAGCCCGCGCCGACAGCACCGCTGCCGAAACGTCGCCGCGCCTCCAACCATCCGAAATTAGGGATAAATACATGAATTTTCATTAATTTTCTCAGAATTTTAAGAGTCTATTTTTAGGTGTCTTTTAATTTACCCATGTGTCCTTTAGTATTCCCATATTATGAGTCAAATGTCTTTTGTACCCTTTTGGATTCCTATATAAGGGGAAGTCCTCTTCTATTGTAAGGATATACAGTTAATGAAAACTTTTTGAGTGTTCTTTGCTTCCATTCTGAGTTCGTGAGTGCTCTGAGTGTCTTTGGCGTGCTGACTCGTCAAAGCTCTGATACTGGGAGGAGGGACGCGAGGTCCAAGTGGTGAGACGCCACTCCAGTCTATCATCTTCCTTCACCGCTCAACCATCTTCAAGTTGAAGTTTTCGTTTTCCTCGTCTTCCTTTTTTTACAAGTAATTTCCAATTCCTAGATTATTAATTTGTCGTCAATATATTTTCATTCTGCGAAGTGCAACTTCTATTATAAATTATATTTAAGTTTCAACTGGTACTTAACCAATCTAAGTACTCCCCATTTCTGAGTGTTTGAAAGTGTGTAGCCGTAATCGATTTAGCGACTTCTTAGCCGCTATCGATCCTAGTTTAGTTAGGCTTCATTGGTTGGTGCCCCTTTGCGTTCAACCCTCTTCGTATCTAGGATGTGTGTCCCTTAGGGAGACGACCCTGCTCTTTGTTGTGCATCAGCCACGAATTTTCTAACTAAGCAATTTTCTTCAATCCTACATCAATAAGAGGAAGCTTATCATTTCTTTTAATATGAGAGAATAAATCAATCACATAGTTGCATTATTTATTTCTTTTTTTATCCATATTTTTTAAAATTTTACTAAAAATCTAAATAGTCTTTAAAAAGTATAAATCACATATATGTAGATTTCTTGTTATTAAAACTTCGTAATAACATGTTCAAATTTAAGATATAATTCTTATAGTCATAGCATGTCATTTGAGACACCATCCAAACTATATTTTTGAGTTTTGAATTGGAAATACATTCATATAATACATAAAACATAAAGTTAGAGGGACAAAATAAAAATACATTTATTGAGTTTTTACATAATATAACATGCTACTATGAAATCTGATAACATATTACATGAAATATTATAAGACCTAAAACTCAAAAAAATCTCTCGTGAAGGTCATCAACTTACTTATATGATAAGTGAATCTAAATATTAATTAATGACTTACACGAGAGATATTATAATTAAATAAATATAATATAAGGGTCTTATTATAATTAAATAAGTAATGTAACACGAAGTGATGCCAATCCATCCCATCAAAACTCCTCATCAACAAAAATTAGGAATAAAGTAATTTATGTAAGAGCATCTAATGTCTTCAATTGAAATGACTATTAGCTGGTTGCATATACAACATGCCTTAATTTAAGATGGTTGATATCAGCAATTCTTGCATCTATTTTATAGCAAATTCACATTTGATAAATATAAGAGGTGCATGAACACATTTGATTAGCCTAAGTTGATTACAGCACTAACATAGAAATTATCTTACCTTTGGATCAACTAAAATATTTTTTTAGGGTATTTAAACATCTCATATAATCATCATAACTCATATGGTTACATAAGTAAGCAAATGACTTCATCTATCCTTATTTGGGTTATTTAGAGTTTCTAACCTGACAATATTACACGAGCGATTAGATGATTACCCAATTTGGTTTTCTTCTAATGACATCATGCAATCAAGTAACCAATTAGGGCATATGGTTCATCATATTTTTGTACTTTTTTATTTTTCATATTTTATACTATTTCACTTAAACAATTCTCACACCATAGTAGTAGATTCTAATTTGTAAACGAGCTCTATACATTAACAAATGAATAAAACTCTTTATTTATAGCTTTTAAGTTTTAGTTCAACATCTTAAAATCTATCGTATGAACTTTTTATCATTTATATTGATGAGAGAATTTGTGACCCCTTCAAGATTGTCCATTGATGGAGAACTTTTAATTTGACCAAACTTAGGCGGTGCCAATTTCAAATTACACCAAAAAGGATTGGTGTGAAGTATGAAATGAAGGATTATTATTGTTATAAAATAAATTTAAAAAATGTTATAAATAATTTTTAGGACCCATATTTTGCTCTCTCTCTCTCTCTCTCTCTCTCTCTCTCTCTCGCTTTCTCTCTTTATCTCTAAGATAACGAATTCAAGGCAAACTACTTAGGATAATTCATAAACTATCTTAAAAAATACATTTATTGAGTTCTTACATAATATAACATGCTACTATGAAATCTGGTAACATATTGCATGAAATATTATAAGACCTAAAACTCAAAAAAAATATCTCTCATGTAGGTCATTAACTTACTTATATGATAAGTGAATCTAAATATTAATTGATGACCTACATGAGAGATATTATAATTCAATAAATATAATACAATGGTCTTATTATAATTAAATAAGTAATGTAATACGGAGTGATGCCAATCCATCCCATCAAAGCTCCTCGTCAACAAAAATTAGGAACACAGTAATTTATGTAAGAGCATTTAATGTCTTCAATTAAAATGACTATTAGCTAATCAAGACTTAACATATGCATACACAACATGCCTTAATTTAAGATTGTTGATATTAGGAATTCTTACATCTAGTTTATAACAAATTCACATTTGATAAATATGGAAGGTGTATGAACACATTTGATTAGCCTAAGTTGATTACAGCACTAACATAGAGATTATCTTACCTTTGGATCAACTACAATATTTCTTTAGGGTATCTAAACATCTCATATAATCATCACACCTCATATTGTTATATAAGAAAGCAAATGACTTCATCTATCCTTATTTAGGTTATTTCGAGTTTTTAACCCGACACTATTACACTAGCGATTAAATGATTACCCAAGTGATTTTCTTCTAACGACATTGTGCGATCATGTAACCACTTAGGGCACATGGTTTATCATATTTTTGTACTTTTTTATTTTTCCTATTTTATATTATTTCACTTAAAAAATTCTCACACCATAGTAGTAGATTCTAATTTGTAAGCGAGCTCTATACATTAACAAATGAATAAAACTCTTTATTTATAGCTTTTAGGTTTTAGTTCAACATCGTAAACATATCATACGAATTTTTTATCATTTATATAGATGAGAGAATTTGTGACCCCTTCAAGATTGTATATTGATGGAAAACTTTTAATTTGACCAAACTTAGGTAGTGCCAAATTCAAATTACACCTAAAAGGATTGGTGTGAGGCATGAATTGAAGGATTCTCATTGTTATAAAATAAATTTAGAAAATGTTATAAATAATCTTTAGGACCCATATTTTGCTCTCTCTCTCTCTCTCTCTCTCTGTGTGTGTGTGTGTCTTTATTTCTAAGATAACGAATTCAAGATGAACTATTTAAGATAATTCATAAACTACCTCGGAAAGTCAACTAATTCTACAAAGTATTTTAAAGATCGCATAAGGCTATTTATTCTATAGTAGTTGCATGGGATGGCATTCATCTAGCTAGGGAAGTATAAGGGGAAATCCCTTATTTCTAAGAAAAACTAGCTCGATATTGAGTTGAAAATGCCTCTCAATCACTATTCAATTGTCGGCTTGTCACACTTTTAGTGCTAACTTTGTTTCAAGTTTTCAATGGATAAAGTGCAAATTGCTAACTAATTGTCTCGGAGAATCACCTTGGAGGATCAATCAATAATGGTTGACTTTGTTTATCTCAAATAATTTTAAAAATAAGAATGCTTAGTTATTCTATTATCAACATATTATTCATATTCCTTAATTGATTTACCAATGAAACCAACACAATGACAAAAAAACAAGTGACTAATGATTTACCATCATCTTAGGCAATAAAAGTTTTAGTTGGTGATTTCCTTCGATTGCTAAAAGGAGTTCTTCTACTAATGAATTTTTATTCCTAAAACGTCACTATTCTTATAGTAAGATGTATCATTTCTAAATCATCTTGATTAAATCGTTGAGAAGTCGTTCTATTTTCCTACTTTGTATGATAAACTTTGTAATAGATTTAATATTGTCATATTTGCAATGTTTTTTTGAAGAAATTTTTATGTAAATCCAAAAAAAATTATGATGGGTTTAAATTCTATTTGATGCATTATTTTAAATTATTTTTTGACAACTTTTTTTAAAATAAATTTAATATTTATTTTATCACAATTTAAATATAATTTTTAATCTAAAAAATATAAAATAACTTGACAAGATAAAAATATTATCCATTAAAAATAATTTTATAAAAAGTTTGCATAGATTTTCATAATAAAGTAAAATTATTTTAATGATTTTATTAAATTTTTATTTATAACAAATTATTTAAATAAATAATTATTTAGTAATATTTTAAAATAACTTGTAAAAGATATCATATGTTTTAATATGAAAGATGCAAATTTGAACATTAAATAATTAGTTTTGATTTTTAATAAATTCCTTAATATGGTTAAATTATAGTACGATTCTATTGGGAATAACAATTTAATAGAAATGAAAGTAATTTTTTGATTTTTGTTCGTTCGATGTCATTTTTTATGCTTTCAAATAAAAGATCATTATTTAAAAATGTTAAATTAACCCAATATTTATTTTAGGGGTATAATGATATTATTATTATTATTATATCAATAATATTATTTAAAATTTTCAAATATTTAAATCATTTTAAAAATATGACAAAAACTATGATTTTTTTATAAAAATTAATAACTAATATTATTGAAATTTTTATTGACAGTTAATACAAGTAAATTTTGGGAAGAAGAATAATTTCTTGGAGATGAAAGTAAATTTGTGATTTTTGTATTTTGTATGTCAATTTTTATACTTTTTAATTAAAATTTGTTATTTAAATATTTTAAAGTAATCTAATATTTATTTTATGGGCATATTGATATTATTATTATATCACTTAATATTTTTTAAAAATTTCAAATATTTAATTTGTTTTAAACCACATTAGAAAAAAACTAACAATTTGTTATAAAAATTAAAAATTAAAATCATTCAAAATTTTAATGACAATTAATACAAGTAAATTTTGGGAAGTAAAATAATTTCTTAGAAATTCAAAGTAAATTTTCGATTTTTGTACTTTGGATTCCATTTTTATACTATTAATTAAATATCATTATTTAAATATTTTAAATTAACCCAATGTTTATTTTAGGGGCATAAAGATATTATTATTATATCAGCTAATATTATTTTAAAATTTAAATAGTTAATTTTGTTTTAAAGAATATTATAAAAAATTATGAATTTACTATAAAAAATAATAACTAATATTATTAAAAAAATAATTACAATTAATACAAATATATTTTAGGAAGAAGAATATTTCTTAGAGATGAAAATAAATTTAGGTTTTGTATTTTGGATTCTATTTTTTGTACTTTTTAATAAATATTATTATTGAAATATTTCAAATTAGTCCAATATTTATTTTTCGGTATAATGATATTCTTATTATATCACCTAATATTATTTAAAAATTTCAAATATTTAATTTTTTAAAACAATATTATAAAAAAATTTTTGAATTTATTATAAAAACTACTAACTAGTATTATTCAAATTTTGATTGACAATTTATACAAGTAAAACATTAGTTGGATATTATTAGTCCAAATAAGTAAAATATCAACAAATTTTTATTTTAAATAATAATTTATCAACTATTATTTTGAAATATAATAAATAAAAAAATATAATGATAAATATACGATTATAATTTATAATATTTAAAAACTTAATGATAGTCCTTACGAGATCTACCAATTATAATCAGAAAAATGTTTCTTTCAGATAATTATATTTAAATATAATAAAATATTTTCTTTGATTGGTGAAATCTTTATCTTATTTGGTGTTTATGCTTTTTAGTGCTTTTAAAAAAAAATTAAATCAAACATTGAAAATTTAAAAATTTTTATTTTTTAAATGTTTTTATAATAGATTTATAAATTAACAAGTCACATCAATTGAAAAAAAATCTGAACTCATACGTTATAATAATAATTTTACCGTACTATTATAATTTTTTTTATAATAAATAAAATTTTATTTTCAATGAGGAGAAAAGACTACCGTTTATTCTAACATATATTGTCACTGTTGTCGTCAAGAATTCAAATAAGAAAAGACGTGCCTTAGTAGTTTACAGAGGAAGGTAAACTCACATTGGGTGACGAGATCGCACATCCGCAAAACAGTGTTCTGCTCGCTTTATTATTACCTTCCGAGTTCCTCCACCGGGCAGAGCAGCGTAAGGTAAGCTGTGGTGTTCGCCGGAGCGGCGATCACCGGCTCTTTAGCCGGGGAAACGCCGATGGGTCAACGATTGAGCTGCGCCGGATCCAATTTGGAGCACGACTTTTTCAGGTCGCTACAGCTCGGGGATGTCGATGCCTTCGAGCTCTTCCTGAGCAACAACCCGGCCATTCTCTACAGAACCACTCTATTCGACCGGAGCTCCGCGCTACACATCGCTGCATCCAATGGTCACATCGAGGTGTCGCCCTCTCGCAATTCACTTTACCTCCTTGTTATCTGTGTCTTCCGGATCTTAATCGTAATCGACTGGTTTCTTGCAGATCGTTTCCATGATTCTAGATCGATCCGTGCGGCCAGATCTACTTAACAGGCATAAGCAGGTGAAGATGCCATCTGGTCTTCGTGTTTTACGGGAGTTTAGCTGGCTGATGCTCTGATATCGTTTTTTTGCTGTTTCTGCGTTGTTGTTTGAAGACTCCTCTAATGCTGGCTACAATGCACGGGAAGATTGCCTGCGTGCAGAAGCTGCTCGAAGCCGGGGCAAATGTATGCTAATGTTTTCCCCTGGATCTGATTTGTTACTTTGAGCTTAATCTGAACTCTGAGATTGGTCATTTTCTGCTCAGATTTTAAAGTTTGATTCGGTTAATGGAAGAACTTGCTTGCATTATGCGGCATACTACGGACATTTGGACTGCTTGCAAGCCATTTTGGCTGCTGCTCAGTCCACTTCAGTGTCTGATTCTTGGTAGGTAGCAGTAGTTTTCTATTAAACAGTCTTGTTTGAGTTTTGGGTGGATTTTTTATTCTGATTTGGGAGATTTTAGACTGCTTAATGAAGCGCCAAATTTCAGGGGTTTTGCCCGTTTTGTCAATGTTAGCGATGGGAGCGGTGCAACGCCTTTGCATTTATCAGCAAGGCAAGGGCAACCGGCGTGTGTTCATGCGCTGTTAGATAATGGCGCTCTTGTTTGTGCTTTGACCGGCAAATATTGGTAAAACACTTGCTTTCCCCAAAAAATGGTTCTTTGAATGTATGAGTTTTCCCGCTACTGTAGATTTAATTTAGATAGAGCTGCAGCTGCCCGGGGAGCAGCGCGCTTCACTTGGCAGCTCGGGGGGGATCTTTGGACTGTGTTCGTGAATTGCTTGCTTGGGGTGCTGATCGTCTTCAAAGGGACTTATCGGGGTGAGCTTTCTTCATAAAATCTCTTTGCCCATATTGTTGCACAATAGTGTTACATTTTTTTTTTTTCTATCTTTGGAGTGCTCGTACATTTTCTACAAAGCCTGTCTCCAAGTTGATATTACATTACTTGGCAACTTCTTCGTTATTTCGTTACTAATTTGGTCATTACTTAGCCATTGGATCTTGACTTGAGTGCATCTTTTACAATTGTTTATCTTGAATGGGATTTCTACGTTTTTAATGATTTGTTGTCCGCAAAAAGGCCATTCGAAATTTAGCGAAGAGGAATAAATTGCTCGGCGAGATCTTTGCCCATCATTGTGAATTTTTTTTTTTTTTTTTTTTGAATTTCAAAACATTTTGAGGGCATAATAAAAAATTTATTGATGAAAAAAGTACAGATCACAAGGATAGTTGGAATTGAATTGCAAAACGAAGGGACTTAGAATGAAGGTTAGAAAGTTAAAAAAAGATCCATCATTGTGAGTTTAGAATTGAAAACTAAAATATTTTGTTTTCTTCGATGTGCTACAAACTACAATGGCGATATTTAGGGTTCTTTCAAAGCAGAAGATGCACTTTACTTTAGCTTATGCTAGAATCTATAGTGCTGCATAACTTGAGTTTTTTCGATCTCAACCCAATCCTGATCTTGCTCTGCAGGCACACATCATGGAGTTCTTTCAATTTTCCTTTTGAAACATGCTCCATGGTTTCGTAAATTAAAATCATTCGCTTGAAAGCATGTTTTAAGTACCCTTTTTTCAATTTTTAGCTCATCTTTGATGTAATACCTTCCAGGAGGATACCATATGCTGTAGCATTGAAGAGAAGGCATGGAGCATGCGCAGCTCTACTAAATCCATCCTCAGCCGAGCCTCTAGTTTGGCCATCTCCATTGAAGTTTATCAGTGAACTTAACCCAGATGCAAAGGTCCTCCTGGAGAGAGCTCTTATGGAGGCCAACAGAGCAAGGGAGAAGAACATTCTGAAAGGAACAGCATATTCCGTTCCATCTCCTCTTCATTCAGAGGAACAAAGAGATAACCCTGAGAATGACACTGGCTATGAATCTGAGGTATTGTTTAATCATTCATTAACATATATCTCCATATCATCAAATGCATATCATCTGCATACTTGCTTTATCATCAATTCTGTTTTGTTATGTTGTCATGATGTAAAGAACTGTTTTATCCCTCTCTTCTAGCCATCTGCATACTTGCAAATTGCTTTGTTATTCTAGAAACTGAATAAAGCTAGAAACTATTGAAAAGCTAGATTGAATTTGATTATGTGAATCAAAATGAGGTCAGGTAAAAATTGTTTGTTGAGTTGTTGATGCTTTGAAATGAAGAACTTTTGAATAATTAGTATAAGAATTGATTCCATTGACATGGAACTTTGTTTGCTTTTCGAAATCGAAACACTTGCCTCATGTTTCAGGGAAGTGACTCTGAGCTGTGCTGCATATGCTTTGATCAAGGCTGCACCATTGAGGTCCAGGTCTGTGGGCACCAGATGTGCGCTCACTGCACCTTGGCACTTTGCTGCCACAACAAACCCAACCCCACAAGCTCGTATCAACCGGCACCCGTCTGCCCATTCTGCCGGAGCAGCATTGCTCGATTGGTGGTTGCCAAGAGCACACCGAGTGTTGCAAAGGCAAGGAGGTCACAAAACTTGGCCGAAGGCTGTAGTAGTTTCAAAGGCTTGCCTTCTTCCATGGGATCCTTTGGAAAGGTGGGCTCTCGCGGGTCGGGAAGGAGGGCTCATAGCAGTGACATGGTTGATAAGCCTTGACACAGATAAGGGGAGCAGACAAATAAACGGTCATCTTTGGGGTTTGGGGGATTAAGCTGTATGATATGTGTTGTAAGCTGTTGGCTTCCCATTGAAGTGAAGAAATGAACTCTTTTATATCATAAAGTATTGAGTAAGATGAGCAATTGTTTTCTCCATTGATGTTGTTTGGAAAGCTTGTTATGGCTTTGGTTGTCATTTGGTTGAGACCCCATCTAGGTTTCATTTTTTAAATTATATTTAAATTATTGGGTGGTTAATCTATTTTTCACCATTGGATGAATAGGACAGGCATCTCAATGAATTAGAGGACAGAGGCTAAAGTGCTTGTGAAGGTCACATCTTGCTCTAGCTGTCCAAGGTATTATATCATTGTATGTGTGTGTGAGAGAAGGAGAGCTTTGAAAAGTTTTAATATGGAAAGAAAAACAAACATGCTTGTTGGTACTTTATATTGAGGTCTAACATTGGAACATTTACAATTAAAGGTGAAACAACAAGGAATCATACAAATAAGAATCATTAATTGAGGCCCCTTTTCTAGGGTAAGTGTCAAAGGTTTGATTATGAATCATCTTTCTCTTATTCGTGTTGTTTTTTAATTTTTATTTAGAAATGAGAACATAATAAGAGAGAAAAATTTTTACTAACCTCATAATTGATGTTCAAGAGAAAGGAAGCATTACCCCGAGTCTTCCTAATACAATGTTGTAAGTTTGAGATGATTTCTCTTGAGTGAATTAATCTCCCAAGAGAAATATAATGAAAATAAAAGCTAAGATGCTTTGAAGACTAAACCAATGGTGATGGAGATTTTAAAATTATTGTTAAAAATAGAATGACTAAACTCATTGTTGGAGGAAACTTTTAGTGTTCTTACAGAGTTTCATATCACAACTTTGGGAGAGATGACTCCTTAATGGAGGTTTCTTTGATAAATGTTTATGCAACAAAGTGTTTGAATGATACCCATTTTGATTTTGTTGATACCACGAAAAAATTTGGAGAAACCTAAGATTTTAAATTTTTTTGGTTCTAACTGTAGCTTTCTCAATAACTTGTTATGATATCCATGGTAAAGAGGAGATTGTTCCTAGACTACTATTGGTTGAACATATTTTCTTCAAAAGAGATAACTGTTGAACTCTTGAGAGAATTAAAGGAAAAAAGAAAAGAAAAAGAAGAGAAATCTAGATTGTTCTCATAAATTTGAGTTTTTGGGCATCCTATTAAGGATCGAAGAAGGAATGGGAATCAACCTAAAAGATAGGTTTCATTCAATTGTGGAATTGAAGGTTTCTTTTAAAGTTCCAAACAACTAAATAGTGTATGTAAATATGATTTCGAAGGAAGAAAATTTTATTCCAAGCATATTAATGGCTATTTTTATTAAATTTGATGAGGATCTGGTCATAGTTCCAAATAAGTAAAAGAAGCTTTGAAGTAAAACTTAAGAAAAAGTTTGAGAGGTGGCTATGAACCTCAAAATTATAAACATTGATTGTTTGGCCTCTCATTAGCTTATAGGTAGTGCACAAAAAATGATAAGAAAATTATGAAAGCATAATATTATAAGAATATTACTTCAAGGCTAAGCCAATTTGAGACTAAATCAAAACTATCTTAGAAACAATTAAGAACAATCCCCTTCTCTTCCAAGGAAAAGATTGAAAAGAGTGATTACTTTTTGGTTTTTAAATTATATTTTGAAATTTTATTTATTTTATTCCAAGCAAATATTTTTATCAATATTCTATTTTATCTAACATACATAAACTATTCTTCTTCAAATTATTTTTTCAATTTTTTTTTTAATTCTTTCTTCTAAATTCCTAAATCATTACCAAATAGAAATAAAATAAATAATATCAAAATTTTAAGTATTTAAAAATCTTAGATTATTTTATGCTATGCTCAATATATTTTACAAAAAATTAAAAATAAAAAAAATAACAATAATATTTTAAATATGTTTTTATTTTTTGTAACTGGTGATGATGAAAATAATATTCCATCACCTACCTTATATAGCCTCTACACAAAACCACTTGACCCATTTGCAATTGTCACTTATGACATAATTACTTTCTCACCATCAACCCAAACATGCCAAGGTTATTTTTCTAACTTTGAAAAATAAAATATTCATTAATAATATACATATATATATATTATAAAAAATATTAAAAAAATCAATTGAACCCATGACTCTCCCTGTAAACAAGCATGGTGTCCTCCAAAGACCAAAGGCTTGCATGGCTCTTATCTAAATCCAATGCCTTTGTGATGATGCATGTCTGTACTTTGGCAAACATTGAATGAATAGCTCGAGCATCTCCATGTATTGAGAAAAGGACAGTTGCAACAATCCTTGTGAAAGCTCCATTTAGCTGTCCAATGCATTATATTATTATATATAAGAAAGAGAGAAGGAGGAATGACTTTGATGAATCTCATAAAGCAAAGGAAAACAAACATTGCTTGTTTGATTGCTTCATTGAGAGCTTATTTTGTAATGTTTGCAACGAAGAGGTGAAAGAACAACATGGATGTCATCAAAATAATTTATATCAGAAAGATGATTATAAAGAGAAGTCTTCAAGGTTGAACTATGATTGATATTGAGTATATATAACAGGTCATGATAAGTAGATCTTAATCTCAAAAAAAAAAAGGAATGTATAATAACAAGTTAATAATAAGAGAGACAATAAGAATATATACTTTGGCTCAGCAAGTAATATTAGAGAATATCTTTGAACATCAAAGAGCTCATGACTTCCATATAATATTATGATGTTTATTTATAAATAGAGTATCGATTATAAAAGATATACAAGTATAATGGTAAATACTCTTTAATGTAATACTAGATAATCATCGCTTGAAAAAAATGTTATTAGTTGAATCCACTTGAAATCGTTAATGGTGGCTACGATTATGTTGGAAATACTATAAGCATGTAATAATATGTTTACGATATAATAAAATTAATATTTTAAAAATTAAATGTATCAAAATAAAATAATAATGTCTTGACAATGCCTCAAAAAATATGTTAATTTGCAAGCAATTAAGAAATTGAAATTGGGCCTATGATTAGAAAGAACTTGAGATAAGGACTCTAGAGAAATATATTTTGTTAATTTTGAAGCATTAAAAAAGTATTATGAATTTTTAAAATTAAAATATTGAAAAAATATTTTTGTTAATATAAATAGTATGTGTTATCCTTAAGTCAAAGATAAATTAGTAATCTTAGCATGCTTGCCTACCCTAGCAAATCAATTAACCATGGGGAAGTATGAGGCTTTGGGAGAAGGAGTTTTGGGTGTTTGTTCCCTTGCATGGGGATGAAGGTAGAATCAAGAAAAAGGTGAAAAAAATATGGGAAAAGTAGACTAGGAGAAAGAGGCCCTAAAAAAAAGCAAAACTCTAACAAGAGAAGAAAGTTCAATGCTATAATTAGAAGGAAAAATAAGAAAGAAAAAACTAGGAATAACTTAGTAAATTTAGTATGCTTAATTGCTTTAGCAAACCAATCTCTTATGTCATTATTTTTTTTTTATTTAGTATGCTTAATTGCTTTAGCAAATCAATCTCTTATGTCATTATTTTTTCAATTTATCTTTTTATTATAAATTTATCTTGGTAATATACTACAATGATTTCTTTAAGCCTATTAAACTTTAATATGAAAAGTGGCATGATTACCATTGTATAATGTGAATATATTTTTTATGAAGAGAAACAAATAAAAATGAGATTTTGTTTTGCTCAAATTTAGGTATGTCAACAATCAATACTAATAGAAATATGATTGAGACTGAAATACTAGTAAAATAACAATAATTTATTGACTACTATGATTGAATACAAATAGTAATGTGACCAAAATATCATTTGCTGATATAATGATGTCAAAATACAAATTGAGACTCATACATTGATAAAATATCATTAGTTTATCAATTGATTGTAATATAAACATCATTTCATTGGTATTTCAACCAAAATTTAAAAATTGGAATAGTTTTTGTGACAAAATTGATACATAATCACTGTTCAACATTACATAATTATTATTCAACATTTTCATTTTAAGTTAATAACTTATTAATGAAAACTTTTAAGTCGATAGAATGATTAGTAATCAAATGTTTATCAGTCGAATGACAAAAATTTCAATCAACAAATGTTTTTAACAACTCAATCTTAGTTTTTCTAATCATTTTTGTTATTAATGATGACCTTTTATCTTGTAATTTGTAGATGTGTCATAGAAGTTATTATTATAGGATAAGCAATCATTTGCTTCACAAAGGCATTGGTTGATAAGTGCATACACTTCAGACAATTATGCACTTGCGCATAAGAAAGAGATATCATTGATGATAAATTTTCTTAGCATAAGATCATATTTATATATCCTTTTATTATCATCATTGCAAACTTTGTCGTATTTTGGTTGTATATTGCAACAATATGTATGCTATACTTTTTTATGCTAATTTTCTTTTGCTCATATTTATATTCAAGAGATATCAAATCATCCTTGAGATGATATTAAAAGCCAGTATCTTATCAACATTCCAAGGAGTTGCCATATAAAAAATTTTAATAATACCCTTGAAGCCTAGATTTAATGAAAAGAACTAGATTGAACGGTAGACTAGTATTCTATGCTCGACATCAACATCTCCAATGTAAATCCATTATTTATAATAAAAATTACATCTAAAAAGAAACAATAATTACTAATATCTTAAAAAATTACACAAATAATAAGAAGCATAAATAAACATAAAAAGAAAGAATAAAAAATATTTTCATGAAAAACTTTAAATTTAATATTTAAATAATGGTGAAACTTGAAAATGACTTGTCATATGATTTGATTCACAAGAGTTCAAACTCATAAAATTCTTTAGTTACATCAATCTATCACCAAACCTCAACATTGGCTACAAATAAGTTATCATATAAAGTACCATTATTTATTAATTATAACTACCACTTATGTTATTTGTATTTATTAAATGTGACCATTTGTGCATGGTGTGTGGGTGATCTAACCGGCAGACCCACCCCACCTCATGTGGGCTTCACGTGGCAATTTGTATGTTGTGACATGGGTGGGTTCCATGAAGGGATGAACAAAATAATAACACTAATGAAATAATTTTAGATGTAAAAAATATTTACTTTACTTGTGAAAAAAATTGCCATGAAAAACCAAAAAGAATATTTGCATTAGAAAATTACTTTCATGCACAACATATAAAATTGTGGGGGTTTTGTTTTTGTAAAAATTAATTTTCTTAAATGTAGGATAAGATAAAGTATAATAGAATTCTTAGTCAAGGTGTCTATGTTTTTCTTAAATCTTGTTTATGTAGGACTTTTGATAGAGTTGAGATTGCTTTCAATGAAAAAAATAATAAAATGCACTAATAAAAAAGTATGAACTAGTTCATGAAACATGTGATGGTGATTGTTTGTTTGATCTTTTGTCTAACTAAAGACTATTAAAGATCATATAATACGATATTTTAATCAGACAAGGATGATTAGGTTTAAGAAATGCACAACAGTTGTTCATTTGATCCCTTATTTAACTAGCGACTACTAATGATCATAATGGGGTGATCGTATGAGCATGATTGGTTCCAGAATAAGCATATCAACAATCACTCTAACCTCTTTATTTAATCAATGTTTACTAGTGATAATATAATATGATGTAGGAGATCAAATTAAACAATCTAAAGCTAAAATGACATTTTAATTATTTTTGTAAGATGTTTGGGGGATTGTTTTGAATAACTTTCAAAAGTATCTTTGCTATTAAAAGTAAATAATTTTGAAGAATAAGGAGAAATGAAAAGTAGGAAAACAAGTGTATGAACTTATTTAAAGTTAAAAATAAAAATTAAACATTTATTGATGAAATATAATAAGAATTGTATAAAAAAATAAAAACAGAGAGAGAAAAGAAAAATGTCATGAAATAAACCTATTAACGTCATTAGTTAGATAAATTAAATAATTATGATATATATAGGTTATCTTATTAAATTATTTGAACTACTATTATGGAGTGTAAGATTATATAAACATTTACATGACTTGGTATTATTTGCACATGTTATAACTATGTGATGACATTTTATTATTGATGATACACACGCACATTAAAATATGAGAACTTTATAATAAATGAGATAGACATCACCTACATTATCATAAGCATTTAGAGATGAGACCATTATATTATGAAGGTCTTATCTTTGTCAACAATAGTATGTAAATAATAGATGAGATGGCTCTAAGATAGAAGATATTATGATATGGGATCTTAAGGCATAGGGATAACAATCATATGAGAAAATCTATACTTAAAAAATTAGAAAGAAATGAGAAAGAAAAAATAAAATAAAATAATTCAAACATATGAAAATAAAAGATATGATATACTATGTGTTATATGATGGTTATGTATATACATGAGTATGATATATATAGGTATTCATGCAATGATTTAACATACAAATTGTCATGTAGTGATCAACTATTCTCTTTCGTTAATTTTGGTTATGTATTTGTACCGTTCAAATGATTGTTATATTCTTAACTACTACTTTATCTATTAAATATATTATTCTCGTTTCCTACTTATATTATAGGCCAAGATGCAAACACTTTAGATCTAAGAGACTTTAGATATAACTTAAGGCCTAAAAGTGAGAGATAATTTTATATCATATTATGTTTATTTCATGAGAAATTTTTTATATGTGAAAGAGAGTTCTACTTTTATGATAGATGTACTTATGTTGTTGTTACAAGTTTCTTGTTATATAATAACTTGGATGTTATGCATTACTTTTTATTTTGATATGTTAATAAGGATGATTTTAATATAAAATGACTTAGTAAGGATGATTGTATCTTTCTGTTTATTATGTTAACTCATTAAGTCATTTTTTGATATAATTTATTGGGTTTTATTGGATGTTTGTTTGGCCATATATTGCAAAGATTATGACATCTTGATTTCATTATATTAAGATATTATTTTTCTAGATTATCTTATTTAACCAAAGTGAATTTTTTCTTTAAAAGATGTCTTAACATTTGAACATTATGATATCTAATATAAACATCAGAATTACTCTCTTAGTAACCAATGTAGGATAATTCATTACATACCTCTTCACCCAATAATCTATTAAGAGCTACACTTTGTTTATTGATTTGTTGAACATTATCTAATGTTCACTTGTCACTCTCTTCAGTCCTAAGTGTCATAGGCCCACTAAATTTTAATTTATCCTTAAACCACATCAAAATACTAAAGAGTTGTCTCTAATATCAAATATGACATTCTAATTTTTTTTATGTTAAAGCATTATCCCTTTGAGTTGTCCAATCCTAATTGAAATAGATTTTATATTCAAAAGATACCTCAATATTTTAAAATCATGACATCTCATATAAATACTAAAATCAATTCTCAATACCTAACACAGGATGATTTGTCCAAATATTCCTTCACTAAGAAGCTTACCAAAAGTTTCTTTTATTTAGTTATTCATCTCGCTAGACATTATTCAACATTCACTTCTCACCCTCTTCAATGCTAGGTGTCACAACAAAATTCTTCTTTGTTTTTCCTCAATTAAATTTTCAAACACTTTAAAGGATAATTTTACATTTTTTATTAAAATGACCATAGTAACTACACCTTTTTAAATTAAATCCTCTTTGATTTTAGCTCAAATGTAAGATCAATTGTGAAATTCCAAAACCAAGCTACTCAATCCAATAAAACTAACTTAAGCCTCAAAGAAATGGAAATTTAATTAATACCTTTAACACTTATCAAAAGACTAAGCTTATTAAATCCTCTCCTTACAACAGCTCAATTCCATTCCTTTTCCCAAATTTTAGAAATCTTCTAAGTATAATACTTCTCTTTCTCTCTAATATATATGCTTTCTTCATTCAGCCATAGCTCTTAATTTCTAAAATCATAAAAGCAAGAGCTAGTTTCATTCATTTAACATATCCTAATTAAATGAATTCCTAATTTCATGTTTCCAATAATGGACTGAAGCTCCTCTTCCTTGCTTTAAACTTTTGTTCCTTGTCATAATAGCTATCTCCTTACTTTCTCACCTCATTATTTTCTTATTTATCCTCTTAAACAAGCTTAAGCAATGGCTACTATACATTTTCAAAATTCCTATTAGTGGAACAAGGTTGTGTGATGCATACACTTGTTGTAGGTTTGGTGGTCAACCACATGTAGGGTGGACTTGGAGGGTGTTATATGATGAGGCATAATTTGGAGAAATTTTTGTCAGGTATAGTTTTTTCTATGATTTAGTCATTATAACAAGGTTGCATCATTATAATTCAATTAAAAACAAGTTTGATTCATTAATTCTTAGCCAATAAATACATTACAAACATTGTCATTATGCTTCCAACTATATGCTCAGTGAGCTCACATTTGTTTTGTTGAAATATAGTTGATAGTTTAAAAATAAGTAGAGTGGTACATTCTAATGTGTGTATTGTGCCATTTTGGATTTCAACAAAAAATAGACCTAGATCCCATGGACCGTGGCTTCACCCTTAAGGATGCTTAACAAAAAGTATACATGGTATGTTGCATAATTGTCGTTATAGGACGAATGCAAAAAGGTATACCAACAACCAAGTCTCATTTGTTTTGACCTCATTGTTACCTTGGACATGTTTAAGCACAGGTTCAACTCCTCAACTTCTATTCACTATCTTCCAATGATGCCTCCAATAAAAATTTATTAGAATTTGAGAAAACTAGCATCGATATTTACTGTAGGTCAAGTATATTCATAGAATATGGTTGTAACAAGTGAAACTTATAAAAGATGCATTGTTTCATGAGAGAATTAGCTTTTTTCAAATATAATTATAGATTGTAATCCTCAAAGATGCATTCGAATGTAACAAAATTGACTTAGCCATATTAATAGAGATGATAAACCATGATTAAATAAGAATATGATTTCTATAAATTAAAAGGGTCAAGGAAGTAAAACAAAATATAAATTGAAAAGATTAAGAGACCAAAGGAAAAATATAGATTAAAAATGAACCAATGAAAAAATATAAATTGAAAGAGTTTAATAACTAATGAAAAAATATAAATTAAAAAGTCAGTGGACTAATAACAAACAAATGTGAGGAATAAGGAATGAGGGTTCTAAATAAATTATTAAATTACTTGTCATGTGCGTATGTATGTGTGTATACATATTATAAATCGTCAATACATGTTCTCTTTTTATCTAACATGGATGTGTTATAGATCCAGTATGTGGCATTACTTGAAATGTGCAAAGTTGTTTTATCAAGATCATATAATTTTGTTTAATGATATTGTCTTGATTGGTTTAATTTATTTTTAACTTAACAATTATAGATAAAGAAAAACTTCAGAAGAGTCGAAACAATGAATAAAGCTGATGACCTAATGTATCATTGTTTTTATGTATTGTAATAGAAATCATGTATTATGATTTGAACCATTGAATTGCACAATATGTGTCAACAAATAAAAAATTATTTGAAATGACTGTGATTTTTATTTATGTTAATTATGTTATAAAACAAGTTATCATTTGTAATACTACTTGATAAAAAAGAATGGTCAATTTTTTTTACATTGTGTTGCAAAAAAGGTAATAATTATAAGTTTTTTATTTTATAAAAAATTATCTAATATATACTTTTTAAAACAAATATATGGTTAGTTTTTTTTTACAAAAAATTCTTGATTTATGATTATCAATGAAGAATCCAATTTTTTTTTTATCAAAAATAACTTTTAAATAAAAGGATTTTCTTAATAAATAATATGATTGAATTTTCAAAACCAAACAACTTGCAATGTTATACAATCACTAACCAAAGTTCGCTATATTTCTTATTCAAGACATATTAATCTTTCCTTAATCTTTCTGCATTTTGTATCATTTGTGTAATTCAATGTACATTTTTCATCTCAATGCTTCAATCACGATCACATTTCAAGTGTATCTCTTTTCATTAAACACAATACATTCTAGCCTAGCTTTGATGTTTCCAAACTTGGAGGCATTCGATCATAGTTAAAATCACATTCAAACATTTCATTCAACTCCAAAAAAGCATTTCTATAAACAATTAACATTGAAAACAATCCTGCTCTTTCAATCACAAATTGCATAAAACAACAAGTGCATGAAAATGCTTGTTTTACAATAATAACTCGTTTCATTCATTATATTTATTAATTTCTTATAACAAAATAAAAATTTTTATATTACTATGTTTTATTTGTATATATATATTTTTTTTTCACCATAGAGTTTTACTGAATCCTTCAGGCCTGACAACTGCAGAAGAAAGGCAGGAATCCTACAGGGAGTGACCCATCTGGTTCTTAAAGACAAGACAGGTGATGTGTGCTTTTCCTGAGCAAGTTCTCTGTTTTGGGTTTTCTTCTATGAATCAGAATCTAAGGTACATCTCCTTTCTTCTACTTGACAACAAGTAAAGAAGGAGGTTTCCACATGTATGCAAGACTTGTGTTAATTACTCATGAGATGGTCAGTGTTGGGGGAAATAGTTATGAAGTCTTTTTTTAGTTGTCCTTTCATTGAATATTCATTTTGCTTTCATTCAATATCTCTTATAGTTTAGTACATCATTTTAGTCATATAATAATATTATAAAAATGATATATATATAAGTTATCTTTCATATGAAAAAAATATGATATGAAGATCTTTATTGTTGTATTAATTGAATCAATCGATTATCATTTAGACAAACCAATGAGAACAATTGACATTATGATTATATCAATCTTTTGAATGAGCAATAATGATGATTTTTCATAATATTCACATAATGATAGAGTAAAAAAAATTATTTTAATCTTTTTATCACTTGATTTATTTTGCATGGCTTAAAAACAATACTAAAAACAATTGCAAGTTCCCGGTGAGGACCACTGCTAGCAACTCCCCGGTGAGGGAGTGTGTTTCATCATCGTCTGAAGAGGGAAAGCCACTTGACGGGGATCCTCCACATCCTGACGGCGCTGTACTGGAGGTCGATGACAGGGTGACGAGAGCTGGGGTCGTGGAGGAGAACAATATCACTGGAGAAGCGGAGGCTCATAGGGGTGCGGAACACTTGCCCACTAAGGCTAGCTTTAGAGAGGTTTTGACAGCCCGCAATTTCCAGAGTGGTAACCTGGTGAACACTTTCGCACGGCCGGCCAATGTTGATGTTAAGGAACGTGCTGCTGCTGTTCCGGACGTGGCGGAGGATGGTGAAGTCCTCGTTTCTTCTGAAGCCCGTCAACGGCAAATCGAATTTCACAAATATGACCTGGTGGGTCGTATTTTCGGGAATACGTTGCCTTTTCCGATGATCGCCAGAGTGTTGCTCAAACGCTGGGGCCACCATAAGAATTTTAGAGTGTTTGATCTGTCCGCGAATTGCTTCTGCTTACACTTTGAATCGAAGGAGGCTCGGAATGATGTGTCGCTCGGGGGGCCGTGGCAAATTGCTGGCTAAGCCATGGGCTTGGATGTTTGGTCGCATGAATTCACTCCCGGCGACTCCCACGCTATGTGCGCGCCGATCTGGGTGCGATTCCCTGGCTTGCCCCTGATTTACTGGGATACGGACAATATCTTGCGGATTGCGAAGGCTATAGGGGATCCGTTCCTTCTCGATGGGTGGACGGCGGCTATGGAGAGAGCGTCCTATGCTCGGGTCTGTATTCGTACAGACCTTTCGAAACCCTTGAAGCCGGGCGTCTGGCTAAAAGGGGACTATGGGAGAATCTACCAAAGTTTCGAATATGAGGGACTGCCGAGGATTTGTTTCTCATGCGGTCGCGTGGGGCATCTTGCAAGCCAGTGCAATGGGCAGGTTAGAAAGGAGGTGTCTCAGCCTGGACAGAGTGAATGCTCTGGAACGAAGGCGAACGGGGAGCAGAGGAAAGGAGGAGAGGTCACCACCGAGATTACGGATGAAGCGCAAGGACTTGGGCCTTGGATGCTAGTTCAACACAAACGAAGGAAAACGGGTTCTGATGCTCGTAGGGGTCCGACGGCCATGGCGAGCCATGAACTCAGGAAGGACGTTCAAAGAACCCGTGGGAGGGTGCACGCCGGCTCATCCAGGGGGGTCAGTCGTTCCTCGAGGGAACGTGGGAGGAGCAGACCTAGGTGGGGCTCACCATCCAGGAGTCGTGCTCAACACGTGGCGGATCCTGGTGATCGGAGCTTGGGGGCGGAAGGCGCGAAGCGGGAAGCTCAGGGGGGCGGAGTTAAGGGGAAGCTGATTGGGTCAATGACGGCTCGGGAGAAGGAGCCGCCCACTGGTGTGGGGGGCGATGCGGCTTAAGAATGTGGACTGCGGCTGCGCTTCGTGGGGCGCAGCGGCCATCTCTGGTGGGTGGCGGAAGGTCGGGGTATGCAGCAGCTTGGCGATGGGCTCTTTGATGACATTATCAATGAACATTATTGTGTGGAATATAAGAGGCGTCAAGAAGAAGAAGTCTAGGAGCTATTTGCGCAGGTTGATCCGTGAAAGGAATGTTGCTGTTGTGGCGTTAATGGAGACGAAGGCTGTGGGGTTCTCCAGACAAGATGCAAATTGGCTGCTAGGGGGAGGGTGGGATTTTGAGGCACAACCATCAGAGGGACTATCTGCTGGATTTCTTATTCTGTGGAGGAAGGAGGTGGACCTTGTGGTCTCTGGTGCTTCATCTCAAACCATGGCTTGCACAATTAAAACTTCACATGATGGCAGGTTGAATTGCTATTTTATTTACGGCCCGAAGTGCCATCACAGACGACGGATTATTTGGGAGGATGTTCGAAATTTCTGCGGTAGTAATGAGCCTTTGCTTGTTGCTGGAGATTTTAATTTGATCCTGGCACCGGAAGAAAAACGGGGGGGGGGGGGGGGCCGGCGCTTCTTTTATGGTAAGGACCAACAGGATTTTGCGGATCTTATGCAGGAGCTTCAACTTGTGGATTTGGGGTTTTCCGGCAATAGGTTTACGTGGAGCAATGGGAAGCAAGGGGGTGCGCGCATTCTTGAACGCCTGGACCGGGCTCTTATGAACTCGGTGGGGCTGATTGCTTTTCCCAATTGTTCGGTTCATCACCTCAGCAAGCTGGGTTCGGATCATTGTCCATTGTTAATCAAGGTGGGAGGTGGAGATCAGTGGCAGTATTCCAGCAGGCTATTGTTCGACAGTGTGTGGCTGGACTTCCCTCAATCATTCCAGGTGGTGGAGAAGGCCTGAAGGAGGACTGTTAAGGGCGACAGTATGGAGATTGTGATGACAAAATTTCAGCGGTCGATGTGGGCGCTGCGCAGATGGAGCCGTGAGGAGGTGGGGAATATTATTGATCGGAATAAGGTGTTGGAGCGGGATATTGAGGAGCTCCAAAACAGGGAGTCTAGCGATGGTTTGTCGGTCGAGGACCATAAGCGGCTTGGTGATTTGGTTGCTGCCTTTCATCGGGGGTGTGCTCACGAGGAACAGTGGTGGTGGCAGCGCGCTAAGGTGCATTGGGCGCAGCTTGGGGATTGCAATTCGAGGTTCTTTCACATTGCGGCATCGGCTCGTAAGAGGGAGAATCGCATTACACTCTTGCGGGACGTTGACGGCAACATTGTGGACTCTCCCGACAACATTAGGCGGCTTGTCTTCGAGTTTTTTGAACGGAAATGGGGCGATAGCAATTTGGCGCCATTGCCCCCAATTTCCCCGCTTTCGGGTTTCGTCAGTGAGGAGGTTGGTTCTGGCCTTTGCCGGAGGGTGACGAAAGATGAGATTTTGGTGGCTATGCGGGGCATCAAAAGGAATCGCGCCCCGGGTATCGACGGTATTACTATGGATTTCGTCAATGGATATTGGAGAATTACGCAGCGGGACATCATCAAGGCTGTTTTGGCATTCTTTGAGGAGTGTAGAATGCCGGAGAGTTGGAAGGACACCCTTGTGGTCCTTATCCTGAAGAAGCAAGATGCTTGCCGGCCGGAGCACTTCAGGCCGATCAGTTTGTGTAACACAATCTACAAATTGGTGGCTCGAATTCTTGTTGGCAGGCTGAAATCGCTGCTGCTTAGTCTCGTGTCTCAGGAACAGGCGGCTTTTGTCCCGGGGAGGAGTATATCGAATAACATAAATATTGCCCAGGAGATGGTAGTGAGAATGCGATCCTGCACCGCTACTTCCGGCCTTATGACAGTGAAAGTCGACATGGAACAAGCCTATGACAGGGTTCGATGGGATTTTTTGCTCGAAACTATGAAGGCTATGCGATTTCCTGCTACTTGGTGTAACTGGATTACTGCATGTATTTCTAGTCCTAGGTACGCTGTACTCATTAATGGGGCGCGTCTTCCTTGGGTGTCGGCGTGTCGTGGTCTTCGGCAAGGCTACCCATTATCCCCCTTCCTCTTTGTCATGTCCATGGAATACCTGTCGTGCATGATGCGGGAATATGAATCTCGGCAGCTGCTCGGGTTTAGGCCGGGGATGCATACACCGCGGGTTTCCCACCTCTTGTTCGCGGATGATGTGTTGATTTTTGCTCCTGCATCCAGGGAGGCTGCGTGCGCTGTCCGCCACATTCTGCGGGCGTTTGAGGTTAGCACTGGATTGAAGGCTAACTTGTCCAAATCAAAGGTCTATTTTAGCAACAGATTTAACAAGAAGCAGTCCAGCTTAATTTCTCGGAAGCTCGGTATGGCAATCGGCCGTGCCTTGGTGTATTTGGGGGTCCCTATTACTGCGCGTCGATTGACTAAGGAGGACCTGAGTGCCATCGTCCAAAGAATTGATAATACAGTAATCAGCTGGCGCGGACGGGTACTGTCGCTTGCGGGCAGGGCTGTGTTGGCGTCCTCGGTTTTGTGTGTTATCCCCAACCACACTTTGCGCCACTGTTTGGTGCCGGCGGGAACCATTGCTGCAATTGAACGCAGAATCAGACAATTCCTATGGGGCGGCACGAGTAGTGCTCGGACGCTGCACTATGTACCCTGGGACTGTGTGTCTTCGCCGAAGGTGGCTGGCGGGCTCGGGCTGCGGGACCTTCGCATTTGGCACCAGGCCCTGTAGATGGGGAATTGCAAGCACATCCTTGGGCGGGAAGGCGGATTATGGGTCGAGATGATGAGAAGGAAGTATGGGTTCATCGACCCGTTGATGAAGACACCCCGGAATGCCTCGGCCGTTTGCAAGATGATCCTGGGAGCCATGTCGACGGCGATTTCGTGCTTCGTGTGGCGCATCGGAGATGGGCGGAGGGTGAGATTTATGGAGGATAATTGGCTTGGGGTTCTACCTATCAGCTGCTGGCATACGTTTATTAATGTCCGCACAAGCTGGCCGGAAAGCGTTGCCGAATGCATCAGGGACGACGGTGCTTGGAATGTTGCGGCGATTTCCAGCTGGGCGGGTGAGGAGCTTATCGAAAGAATTAGGCATCTCCCGCGTGCTCGGGACTCTGTCCAGGACTGCCTGGTCCAGACGCATACGGAAAAGGAGAAGGCTCACAGTGGCCGAATCTACGCACAGCTCAAACACGAATCGTCCTCTGCGGGGGGCGGCGGCCGGCGGTGTGATGAAGCTACGGGGAGAATTTGGAAATTAAAGGTGTTGCCGAGGGTTCGGGTCTTCCTTTGGCGGGCTGTCGGCGACTTTCTGCCTACGGCGACATGGAAGGCTCGTCGGGGAATAAGCTGCGATCCCCTGTGCCCGTTCGGTTGCATGGAGGAGGAAACCCTGCAGCATGCGTTGTGGGACTGCCCACGTGCCCGGGAAGTGTGGGGGACCAGCCATGCACGTCACGTGCTTAGGGTGCTGGGCTGGCCCACGGGTGTGGCGTCCGGGTTCAGTATTTTGGAGATGCTGTTCAGGCTCTCGAGTTCTCCTGCGGCGCGGCGCGACGGTGCGGTACAGCATGTGGCGACTATTGCTACTACCTTGTATTACATCTGGTCGAGGAGAAATGCGCTTATACACAACGGCTTCGTGCCTACTCTATGCTCGGTGTCTCGGACGGTTAGGTTCGAGGTCAGCACAACCCTTAGGAGGCTTCTTATCCATTCATCTCTGTCCAGCGGGAATCCTGGCAAGTCTTCGGATTTGCTTGTCACGAACGGTTGGCTTCCCCCCCCCCCCCCCCCCCCCCCCACAGGATGGATTAAGGTCAATTGTGATGCCGCGGTTGGTGACTCCATAGCTGGTCTTGGTGTCGTTGTTAGAGACTGCTCGGGCAAACCTCTCATGGTGGCCGGTAGGAGGATGTTTTCATTGGCTGCTGATATGATGGAGGTCCAGGCCATAATTATGGCCTTTGACCTTCTGAGGGAGTTTCTTTCCCAGTACCGTGCAGTTAAGTTCCAGTCTGATTCGATGACTGCACTTCTGGAGGCTCGGGATATGGTTACCAAACCCAGTGGGGAGGGGATGCTTGCTGTTACTCTGCAGTATGTTAAGGCCATGGAGGCTTTCCGGTTTTCTCACATCCACAGAGAGGGGAATGAGCCTGCTGACTGGGCTGCCCGTAGAGCTTGCACTCATGAGTTCATTTGGGGTCCTGGGGAATCCCTTCCTCAGCCTCTCATCCAACTTATGCTGTCTGATTTTCTGTTTGATCCCCCTTGAGGATCTAACTGTAAAACCTGTGTGGCTTTGCCACTTTTGATATAATGATATATCCTTTTCAAAAAAAAAAAAAAAAGATTTAATCAGATGATTTATTTAATTGATATTGAATTTGATAATGTTTTAAAAAACAATATAAATAATTATGCGAAACAAAATTCTTTTATATAGAAATAGTAATTGTATTGGAAAGAAAAATTTTGATCTAAATAACAATATAATTGCGACAAATGCATGCCTGGTTTGCTTTCCACTTTTCTTGATTAAATATATTGTTTTTTTTTCTTTATTTTTAATCATTAAAACTATTATGAAAATATGTAATTTATTTAACAATTGCTTGTATATCTTGTTTATTTTTATAAATAATAAATTTTGTAATATTATTTATAATAATATAGGCACACATGGAACAATTATAAAGCTATGAGAGAAATAATATTTGTATTATAATCACAAAAAAGCACATTTGCTTAAATAGGTTTAATAATATCATATTAAAATAATACTATTAATATGATATTATTTAATTTAATTTCTTTTCTATGCTAATTTTTTTAAAAGTTTAAACAATATTTTTTATTTTTTTCATTTCAATTGCAAGTTTAACATTAAAAACAATATTAAATATTTAAAATGTCAAACTTCTGTAAAACATGCATTCATCACCTATAAAAAAAATCTGAAATAATATATTTTAATTATATGTATTTGTCGCATTCATCTGACATAATACTTTTATCTACATGAAAACTAAATTATTTGATTTAGTTATTTTTTGAATTTTTTTAATTTAACAAAATATAATTAATAAAAAAATAATTTAAGCAGAAAATTCCAAAAGATGAGTCAAATCGTGAACTTCAAACGCCACCGTTTCTGACCTCTCTTTTGCAAATAAAGCCTTCCTCGCCGCCGTCCCGTTTCTGACCTCTCTTTTGTAAATAAAGCCTTCCTCGCCGCCGTCATAGCGACGGCGACGGTAACGGTCATCGGAAGTTTAGGTGCTCAATCTCCTTTGCCGAGGAGCTCATCCTCGCCTTACCCTCACCTTCACGGCAACTCCGATAAAGTAAAACGGCAGCGGCACCGTCAATGCCGTGCCTTGGACGGTCCTGGTGGCGGTGGCGATCAGGACAATGCTCTTAACGATCTGGGTTTTGAGAAATTTGTTAAAATATTATATATTTTGGTTCATATTTGTACGAAAACTGGTTTGAAATCATCTGAGGTCATCCAAAAAAACTATTTGGTGTATTTTTCTATGGCATGTGCTATAGAACATTGACAATTCTATAAAAATGACATGCAATTTTAGTCTTTGATGTAACATAAGAGAAATATAGTATGTATAGGGAGGAAGTTACTCGAGCATTTTCTACTGAGGCATGATTTGTACTTGATGGGTAAGTTGAGGAAGTAATGGAGGTAGAGTGACACGTATTGTGCTTAATGAGTCTTTGTTATATATTATATAGTTTGTTTATATAATCAATGACAATTAAAAATCGTGTGATAATTAAATAAATAATTATTAGAATTTGCATTATTAAATCCATTGGGATGTTCTTTTGACTGAGTTAACTACAAAACTGATTCATAATGCATGATAAGCTCTCTCAGGATGATAATATTGAGTTAATTTAGTGGATATCTATAGAATTCTTTTTAGTTTTGTAGTATTTTTATTTTATTTGAGTCACAATTAATAATATAAGATCTTAGGATAACAAAATATTTTATTTAATATTTTTTATTATCATTTGATTTTTTAAACTAATTTTTGCATTGTATTTTTAGAAATAAGTTGTTATAAAATGAAAACAAGCATATCTTTTTTGGTTAAGAATGTGGAACCTTTGTACTTTTTTTGCGAATGAGTGTTTAAGCAAGAAGAAAGCATAGATTAGACTCTCCTCATCTCAGATGATGATTTAGGAGATGTAAAGAAGTGAGGGGCTAGCTTTCCATATTCCTTGTCCTTTTCCTTTTTCACCATTCTTTATCATGTGAATTTATCTTGATGAACTTTTTTCAAAAATACATTTATTAAATATTTGTATGAAAACTGGTTTGAAATCATCTGAGGTCATCCAAAATAATTATTTAGTGTTTTTTTCTATGACACGTGCTATAGAACATTGACAATACTACAAAAATTACATGCAATTTTAGTATTGTTGTAACATAAGTGAAATATAATATGTATGAGGAGGAAGTTACTCGAGCATTTTGTACTAAGGCATCACTTGTTCTTGGTGGGTAAGTCGTGAAGGTTATGGAGATAGAGTGATGTGTATTATGTTTAATGAGTCTTGGTTATATTTTTAAAAAATATGTGATAATTAAATGATTAATCATTGGATTTTGTATTATTAAATTCATTGGGATGCTCTTTAAGACGTTTTATTATGAAAAATTCTTACAATTCTATGCAAGTTTGTTAGTAAGAAGTGCCTTACCAATTCAAAGTGTTTGACTTTACTCAAATTATTTAAAATCTATCTTATTATAACTAATATGAACTTATTCATTCTTATATATCTCTACATAGAAATCTATTGTGAGCTTTTTTTTGTCTAATAATTCTTCTTTTTAAGACATCATATGATGACCATTTCTTATTTTTTAATGTCATTGTTGACCACCCTACCTCTTATGACATGATATTTATAACATGTAAGGAAGATCAATGAATCTTAATAAATATAAGAAAAATATACAAATATAATTTTTAAAAAATGAACATGTAGATGTGTATAGCCTGTGATCATGAAGAATTAAGCCCATTGTTTTGCTTAATCTCCTCCCCATGTTCTTTCATTTCTTTTTCTATCAGATCAGCATTTTTTGCCTCATTATGACTTTTATGTTCACTGATCAAGATAAAAAAATATTCTATAATTTTATAGGCCCTTCAACTTATATAAAATAATATTATCTTTTGTTAATATCACTTTTGAGGCTAATTATATATTGAAATATGCTTCTTAAGGTATGAAATTTTATAGTATTCATCTTTGTTAAATTATTTAAAAGTTTTGTTTACAACAAAGGTAATATATTGTCTATATCCATCTCATGATAAAATTAATACATAATGATGACATAATAACATTAGATAAGTATCATAGTTTTTATTTTTATATTTTTAGTAAACTTCATTATAATGATCTATATTTTAATCATTTAACCAAGAAGAAAAATATTTCAATTTTTAACCTTAGTTTAATAACTTTGATTTTATGTGGCATGTAAAGAAATTAAGAGAAGAATAAATCTATGATGATATCATAAAGTTTATCAAACATTTGCTTTTATTATAAAGATATCTAAATTTAGACAATATTTAAATATCACATATTTTGATAATAAAGAATAAAAAAAATTATTTAGACAATATTAAAATAAAAAATAATTACAACTTCAAAGATAAGTAGTGTACGAGATGGTCATATGTTATACTCATTGGAGTTAATTAAGTAATGTAGCTTATTAGTAGAGGATTTTAACAAGGGAAAATGGTTTTGGCATCATCTTTCGAGTTGTATTCGCCTACCTCCGTCCCTGGCCTCCGCCATATAAAAAATCAAGGAATCTGAGGCCGCACCGCCTCCTAACTTTTGTCACGGGATTAATTCCCCGTACCCGATTGTCTCTCCCGCCGCTCCACTCGCTTCTATACTCCACTGATGGCCGCGCCGAGCCAGGCAAGTCTGCTCCTTCAGAAGCAGCTGAAAGGTTCATGCCTCGATCTTGCGTTGTCCTGTGATTCTCTGGTGAAATCTGTACTCGCAAGATATTGGGGGGTGATTTTATGTTCGCTTTTTGTTCGATGATCAGATCTTAACAAGAATCCGGTTGACGGCTTCTCCGCCGGCCTCGTGGACGATTCTAATATCTTCGAGTGGAGCGTCACCATCATCGGACCGCCCGACACACTGTAGTAAGTGGTTTGTCTAAAGATTTATGGCTTCGTTACCTTGACTTGCGATAGGACGTGCTGGTTTGTTACTTGGATGATAAATTGGATTGGTGGGTTGATTTCATTGCCCGAGTGCCTTAGTTGCTGCTTTTTATTGATTGGTGGTGGTGAGAATGGGGAGGACGTTTACTAACGACTAAAGCAAGAAGATAAGGTCACGCAATAAAGGAGAGCTGGTGATTTATGATCTTGATAAAAAAAATATGTTATAGATTCCTTAATCATGGAGGAAAACTTTTGATCACAAGGACATAATTTTTATCCACTAATGTCACGTTGCTGATATGGGCAACATGATATAACCATTACCGACTCGACAATTTTTTAGAAGACATCAAAATCCTCCACGGGTTGGTTTCACTCCAATCAAACTAAGTTTTAGGTCTAAAATACAAGAATCTTTGCCTTTGGCAAATATCATCAAATCATGCAATTTTCTCGAAATGTATCCATGCTTGACAAGGATGCCCTTGCTTCCCTTACGAGGATTCATGGCTTCCTTTAGTGGGTACCCTATCCTCTCTCAATGAGGATCACCCATCTTCGTTTTGTGAACTTTTGTTTGACATTTTCATTATTTTATTTTTTAATTAGCGAGTTTGATTACATCAAGATAGAGAGGAGGCCAATAATGGTCTTGAATGTTACTGATCGAACTCTCCGTTGCGATTAGATTGCAAAACATCCAAGGCCTCCTTGGAATATAAACCATTGAGAATATGTTTCATGAAAAATATTCGATCATAATACTATTAAAAAGGGCATGCCTCAAGGTTTATCTCTAAATTTATTAGGCCTTGTTTCAAAGTTTATACAAAAAAATACAAATCTTGATATTGGGCACCTTGACCTTTGGGATATCTAGCAGTGGCTTGACATATTTGTCCAAGGAATCAATATCATCATTTTCCCTTTTTTATACTTCTTGTATAAAGTTGAAAGGGCTCCTAGCCACAATAGCAATTAGAATAGCTCATTTTTTTCTTTTATTATAACTTTATTGGAATAAGAGATAGTTCTATATTTTGTTTGGCATTAGTATTTGAAAAAATTCAATATACATAAATGTACTTGTATCTAAAAGTTGGTGATATTATTTAAGGTGGAAATTGGCATTTCATACCTCCCTTTCTCATTGTTCTTTACCATTTGAGAGTCAATAAGGAATGATGATTTTTTTGTACTTTGAAGTTGTGAGCAGACCGCATACCAATCAATAGGGTTTTATAACCATCATAGCTTGTGTTAGTGTTATTACTTTTCAGCTTAATTCTAACACTTTGATTCAATTGTTGCATTTGTTGAATGCTTCATCAATAAGTATAATCTAACTGGATTAGGTGCCTCTAGTCTTTGTTCCCTTCAAGTAAATCATCAACAACGTAATTCAGCAAGAATTGCAAATGCTTCCTTGGATAAACATTTATGACAACATGACGCCAAGCAACATGTCTTTTATTTCAAACAAAAGTTGCAAATCTCATTCAAATACTTGAGAAGACTCAAAAAAATTTTACTTTTATTTAGAAAATTATCGTTGCAAGCATTGAGTTTTGACTGCTCTAATACATAGTTCATTATCCGTTGGCATTAGTTTCATGTATTTTCTAAACCACAAGAGATCAGCTTATGACAAAAGGTTCCTAAATCAATTATGAAAGATGTCCTCTTTACATCTTGTTCTGCTATTTTGATATGGTGGAATGAAGAAATGGCTTTAAAAAAGCTTATGTAGATGAGAAGTTTGCCACTTTGACAGTGACAATATACTAAAGACTAATGCTTGGCTTTGAGGGACAAGAACAATACATTTGCTTATTGGAAGTGGGTGAACTGCATTCCATTTCTCTTAGATTAGGAGGATGATAGAGTGGAAGATGTTTTGGGATGACTTCTCTTTTACTTGATCATTTCTCTGTGATGTAGTGCTCTATTATCAATCATATGCTCGACTTAGAATTCTCCTTCCTCGGGCTGTCATTTCCTCTCCCCAAGTGACTGCATTGGAGGTTCTAGTTTTTGTGGAGTTTACTGTTTTCTCATTGGGTGTGAATTAGTCTTTTGGTATCAATAGCATTATTGATTCATTTTCATAGGCTATTGGGACATCATTGGTGGAAATGTGACTAGAATTGTTTTTTATTTTATTTTTTTCACTACCTCCAAACCTCAGAGTTGGAAGGACATTCTTTTGATTCTTATTTTATTGCCTTGATGGTCTCTAGGATTGAGCAATTCTAATCTATCTGCTTTTGCATAACATTCTACAATTTGGTTACCAAAATCTTAATAAAATAGAATGACGAATTTTCTTGGCATGCAATGATTTCTATGGAATAGTGGGCTTTTGCCTCTGGATTGAAATATTATAGAGAATTGCATCATAATGCAAAAGAGTATGCATTGACATCTACTTTGTAGTTTATTTTGGGTTTTATGTTTGTCAAGTTGGACATGAAGTAGATGTATGACATGATGTTATGGGACTACTTGTAGATGATGCTTCGACACGGTTTTTTGAAGAGGTGATTTGCGTATGCTATATTATTTATCTCTAAATCGAGTTTTGCCTTGCTCATTAATGGGAGTTTCTCTTAGAGGATGAAAGCATCTTTTGGACTATGTAAGGGTGTTGCTTTCCTTCCTTATCTTTTTATTTTGTGATAAGAGTTGTTGATTCAATAAAATATTATAGAGGGTCTTCTCTTTGGCATCAAAATTTCTATTGTCAGTGCTCTCCTTTCATGATGCTTTCTCTTAGTCTATTAGGTAAACCATTGTCATGCTTGGGGACTATTTTATTGTTGCTAGACAATTTGCTAAGTAGAACAAGTCATTTTCCTTTAACAAGAGTGTCAAAGAAGAGGAAAATGATTGCAAATTATGGTAGAGATAAGAGTCAGAGGGGAGATACCTAAGGATCTGTGGTTTGTTTATTGCAATGGAAATCTCTTATACCCTCTGGGTTATCAAGGACGACATTCTTGCACGAGTTGTTTGATTCTTATTGTTTGCTACTTGGATTATTCTGATCAATGCTGTGTTGATGTAAATCTTTATGTATTCTCTTTCTCATACCTATGTGCTTCTTTCCATTTTGAGTGGTATTGAGAGATTGATCTGTATGTTCATGTGGAATGGTTTCTTGGAATGGTGGTTTACATATTGTATATCTTGAGAAGTAGTTTGTGTGGTGAAAAGATTTGAGGGGCTTGGCATAAATAAGCTGAAGTATTGAGGGGAAGTATCGGTGGCAAGGCATGCGACAAGGCCATCGCAAGTGATGACTGCTTCTAGATTCGTTTTTTGACAGCCAGGTTGCAAGGAGCCATTTTTAATATTGTTATGATTTATCAATATGGAAGCTTGTGTGTATGTGTGGGAGGACAGTTTTAAAGAACATAGTGTGGTAGATTGTGATATGCTTTTTGCCATTAGAGGATGTATGGGTGGACTCCACTCCCTTTAGTTGATGGCCAATTGTCATCAATTTTGAGGTCAATTTTCCATTGGAGGTTTTGGTCTTGCTTCTTGAGAACAAGAAGTGGGACATGTGGACTTTGTAGTGCTTTTTGGAGGTTTGATCGTATAGGCTAGATTACATCGCTACACATGCCAAGGTAGATATTGATTGGAGTTGTGGTTTTAAAAGGAGAGTGATCGTGCTTACGCAATGATGCTGTATAGGAAGATTTGTCACATGGAGTGAATACAGATGTCGATGCTAGTCCATCAGGATGCAACCTAGATTCTTAACATTTCTTTGTCAAAATTTGCAATAATGTAGTGTCAATGTGGTGTATTGTAGTATTTTTACTATCTATTATTCTCTTACAAATTGCCAGATAAGGCATTAGCATTTTGGATTGCTACTTGCTGTTGTTGGTTCAGCCAATTGTCTTGTGAACTTGATGAACATTGTCAAGTTGCACTACAGTCTTATGACTATGAGGTGAAACTTGTTATGGCTTTGTATTAAATCTGGTACAACTACCATGCCATGATGTATGGTGGTAATACTTCTTCTCTGTTCATAGTTGTTGCCAATGCACTTGCTTTTGTTTCATAGTTTGCTTCATCCCTATTTCAAAAGACTAAAGCCTACTTAGCCTCAATGACATCTTTTACCCATCTTCCTTGTCGTGGGCCTTCAAAATTGGATTACGATCAACTTTGACAAATTAATGACATAGAGTGGGATGGTGGTACTAGTAATTGTTCACCATCATAATGGCATTTTTTGGGGGCAATTGGGGTAAAAGTTTTTTCTTATCTTGTGATCACGGTGTAGCTTAGAATGGGGTGGAGGTTGTCATTTTTACAATTAGTTTTTGGATTTTGTAATGAGGATACAACTTGTGTGGGAGACTCTTTGACAATTTTTATAGTGATTGATGGTCCCATGAGTGCCACTTTGATGATAATATATCAGGGATTGTTTATATTCTTATTTCTTTTTCTTTATATAAGATTACATATTATATGTTAAAATACTATCTTGGCATCTGATTTATTGTTGATAGGACTACTTTTGGCAATTTACATTGGGATTAATTAGGAAATGTCTTATCTAGATTATTTTGTGCGATCTTTGATGTTGATAACAACTTTTTCTTTGCATTATTTTAATGTTTAATGTATAGGCTATAGCCGATCTTCAAGAAAAAGTCGTCAAGCCAACAAGATCTCCTATTTGAGATTGTGGCTATCAAAGCTTTGGACATGCTCAATTAAACGCTTTAAGTCATTACACATTCTTTGTTTCTTATTAGTTTCTTGGTAAGAATGACATCGAAGATTTACGTGTGATAATGCACGTGTTATATGAAGTATGCTTCTAAGAGCTTCTTTTCCTCAACTTTGAAGAGTTGCTATTTGTTTAGGCTAAAAAGGTTTTTCTTTTGACTAGTAGTGTTAATTCTATGAAATTTAGTGTATGCTATGGAATGATTCTTAATTTGGCATTTCCAATTGGCTCTATGCAAACATATCACTATATTGTTCCAAAAAGGGGGTAGTGCAACCCTATTATTTTCATTCAATCTTGCACAAATATTTGAAATTCATAGAATCTATCTAATTGATTAGTAACGAATAGCACATTTTATCTTTTGATGAAATAATGATGCTTTTTTGCAATGTTAGGAAGTTTCTATAGATAATATTTATCTCTAATTACATCAAAATTTTAAGTAAATACACCTTTGAAAATAGAACCTAAGATTTGTTTATGATAGCTCAAAGCGTTAAATTAATTGTCATGTGCATGTTTGATTGACCACCAAACTACAATACAATCGGTAAAGTACTAGTGTTCATGGGTTAGAGTAATACTCTTGAGAATTATGAAAGGCTTTGTAGGACATATTGACGACCATCCTTGTGAATGCAATTGATATTTATGTAGGTTTTCGTGTTTATTAAGATTATGCATATTGTAAATTCGCCATAAGGGTAACTTGGTAATGAAGGATCTTAAAATTTGAATGTTATTAGCATGAATATGGTGGCTATAGGATAGCGAGATGAGGTGTCAATGGAGGCTACATTGAAACTCGTAAGGCTGAATTTCTTTGAGGTCATTGTTACATTGACAACATATTTAGCTCTCTTGTTTTTTTTTAACTTGATAAAATGCTACAAACTCATGAGAGGCTTTCCATTGTGCCTCAATTAATAAGTTGTATACACTAACTTACCTATCTTCATTACCTCAAGCTTGACTTTTAATTTTGTGATTTGTGAAACCAACCATCTAAAGGATCTTTTGATAAGATCTTTGTATTAATGGATAATTAGTATAAAATTAAGGCCTTATAGTTTAGTTTAATATGTCATTAGATAGTACCCATTAATACTAAATCATCTAGTTTATGCTTCTCTTAACACCGTAGGTGACAACCCTCCTTGCTATTGTGACTTTGTACCTTTTGTTACTTGCAATGCCGAAACTTATCTAGGTGTTTATAAGGTGTCTTGATGAAGATAGGTTTATTTGTAGAGCTTCCTCTCTTTAACAGTCTTAGAGACTTGCAAAATTGGTCTGTTCAAAGAAGTGTGCTCTTCTTTAGAACTATTTTTGCAGCACTTGTCTTGTTGAAATAGACTTATTTCTTCAAAGCAAGTGAATCTTCATTCATTTTCTTCTCAATTGTCATTCTATAATTTTGTAACTTTTGGAGAGCATCTCTTGTGATATTTTTGGTAAATCTTATCGAGAATATCTACCAGATTTATTGAAAGAGATTTGAAAATGATTTGTTTGATACTCAAGGAAGCAACTCTTAGGATAGGGTTGCAAAAATCGATACTAGTTGCATGTTTGATACTTCAATTGCACCTTATTAAAGCAATGAAGGAATTCCTCAATGATTGACCTTGTATTTGTGGCAATAGATAGAGGCATTGTGACTATTTGTTTGGTTTATTAGAGTTGATGAATTTAGGGATATTTTTCCTTTTAGAATTTTAAAAATCAAGAAATAAATATTAGGCTATGAGTAGATATTAGACCCATTATTGAGCAAAGAGTAGTTGGAGGATGACTCATGAACCATAAATGTGAACTTTAGTCGTCTAGTTGAGGTTAGCAAACATTGTCTGAGGATTGATGCATGATCGAACAAGTGTTTCTCTAAGATGCATTTGGCTTTTGTGCTCAGTCTACTTCGGGTTTTGGAGTTGGTGCTTATTAGGATGTGTGGTGGTGTTGCTTTAGCCCTCATACTAGCATCTTTTGTTGCTCATGGTGGTAGGACATAGCTCTTATCTCATGATGATCAAAATAGGGCTTACTTTCTACTTCAAATTTTAGGTCATGCTAACACCCCTTCTTTTTGTTGTTGTGATAGCACTAGTCCTATTATCACAAAAACTAACCACATAGTGTCGTGGGCAAATTTTCCTTGTTTGCTTTGGCTTGTCGGGGTATGCCCTATTAGTGACGGTTTTAACCCATCACTAGGGCTGCTCTTTATGTGCTTGGCATAATTGCTATTTTTAATGTCTAGGAAATGGCCGGTTTTCATGTCCCTAGACTATGTGTAATGCCAAACTACATATGAAGACCTTGAAGTCAGAAACTCTGTGGCATGTTAATAGCTTGGCAACTTAAGTTTATAGGGAGAAACTTGGGCGATATCTCTTTTGTTAATGTTTATTGATGGTTACTTTTAGCCATTTGATTCATGTTACTTCACCCTTGCTCATGGAGCATTGAATTGGACATTTTATTCTATGGGGCTGCCTACTACTGCCTAAGGATGTGTTAGAAGTAACCACTTGTGGGAGAGACAGATGGACTTGAGTAAATAGGGATTGAAAACTGCTTGCCTCAAAGGTGGAAATTTGTTGATAAACCTTCTCAGCTGATCAACGGCTGAGGCTTTTGGAGTGTTGGATTTGTTTCTAGTAGAAGAGGTTGAACAATTTGAGGTCAGGCTTGTCCCCTTACCTTACAGATGAAGAAGCTCCTGCTGCTGGTTGTTCGCCTATTTTGTGTACGAGTCCATTTCCTTTTAGTTGATATCTGGTAGAATTTGGCATCTCATTGATGGACCATCAGCTGTGGTCCATATCCAAAGCCAATTCAGTTTCGTACACATCCATCTTCTTTCTTTTGTCACTTTGGACTTACCGGTCATTCCATTGGTGTTAGAAGTTCATGGTGTGATTTGGGATGGTTGTCTAATATGAGATGTTTTGACAATCAAACCAAGATGAAAATAAAAGGGGCATGCCGTACACACAGATGAGCTTTTTATCTGGATAATTTGACAAAAGAATACATGTTAGCCATCAATTTTGCAGAACTCTTTTCTGAAGGTTGTAGGAACTTTTTTGTTTGGAAGAACATGATGCTTTTAAGTGGAAACAGATTGGGAAAAGAATTTCAGAAAGCTGTTTTAGCTCCACATTTGGAGTAATTGTAAATTTGAATTGGAATGCAGTTCCCTCTATTATTTCTCGGGTAGGTTATTAAAAGATTCCAATCCTTGTATTCAAGACCCGTTAAACAAAGGACTGGAACTTTTGCGATGGTTTGAGAAAATATAATGCACTATTCAAGTGGTTGGTGAACTTTGCTCCAACGATAACAAAACAATTTCGATGGGTGAATAGTCAGGTTTTGAGAAAGATTTATTGGCCTTAGCTTTGAGATCTTGATGTCAAGGAACGCATCCACCTTGGTGGAGATGGTTAGATCTTAAAGAAGCTTGAGCTTGGGGAGACAATTAGACAAGGTTTTAGGAAGTCAAGCTCCAATAGAGGGGGCTTCAAATAAAATAACTATGCCTCAAGGAGATAATTAGCCCTCAGGGAAGTGGCTAGAAGATGAGGGGACTGGATTCAGTTCATTTGATGAAAAATTTATCTTTTGTGAAGCCAAATTCTTTCATGTAGGTCCATTTGTCACATGTGTCTCAACTCCAACAACTTTCGAGGGGGAATAGTCAGGCTTTGTGAAAGATGGATAGGCCTCCCAAGAGAGAGCTTGAGGGTTTCTATATGTTTTGCTATGTACATAATAAAGTTTGTTAAGATTTTAGGGTTTGAATTGGTTTTCTTGATTACTTAATGATGTCATTAGTAGTTCCTATGTCCTAAAAACTACAAAATGTATTTTGTTTAGTTCCTAATTCATAGCTTTTGTTTGGTTTGGGGTCAACTTGGAGAGAACATGCAAAGATGTGAATCTCTTTTCTTGTTTGTTTTGGAGATTCAAAATTCAACAAGACAGGACAAAGGAACCTATGAGACTGTAATGGACCATATGGATTGAATATGACCAAATCGAGATTTGGAAACATTTGAACTAAAAATAAAAAGATATAAATTACCCTTCACCGACTCGAAAAATATCCAATGGCTTGGAATGCGTAGTTGAAATGGAAAGAACAATTATTGGTTTACCTTCTTATCCTGTTGTTATTGTTTTTGAGTTCAGGGGAGGCAATACCAAATGTTAAGGTAAACCTCATCTTATTAACCTAGGAATACATCATTGGAAACCATTCACAATTGTGGGGTGTTTCGGGAGAAAATAACATTATTGAAGTATGGAAATGAATTATTAATCATCTATACAACCCCCTTTTGAGTTATGTAATAGAAATTGTGTTGAACATTAATGAATCTTGATAGGTAAAAAAACAAGCATAAGAGCAAGCTTAAATTTGATTTAAATTGCTTCAAACAACCCATAAAGAGATAACTGTATCCAAACTTTCTATACTTGGAGACTTTTTGGGGTTTTGTTTCCTCATTTTTATGTGAACCCATACTTGTCTATCGAGAGGTTGAACAGCTTATGTTAGCCTTCTTAGCTTCTTGGGTCGTGGTTTTCTCTAATTGAGTCGTTTTCATAATAAAATTTGTTTGATTTTTTTATTTGTCTTGTTCTCTATGATGACTTTTCCTGATCTCATCACTCTCAATACCTTTTGATTCCTCTCATTTTCAATACATCATTGCTCACATCCAAACACTTTGAAATCTTGCATCAAAATGAGCATTATCATTCATGACTGTTATGTAAGATAGTTTCTTTGTATATGACTGCATATTAAATCAGAGCTTGCTTCATTATTCTTGGAGTTTTCAAACTTAAGAGTGATGGAAACTTAGTTAGAGTGTGAAGAAGCTCATAGTTCAGTTGACCTTGATAATGGTTTTTTTGAGTTGGTTATCCTTTATTGAAAAGGTTTTGCTACCAATGCAAGTATTCATCTTGCATATGAAATTTAATCTAATTTTGGTTCTTTAAAAATAATGTCAATTTTGTTTAAATCATTTTTGCAAGATATAATTGGTCAACCTTACATATTGGTATATCAAGAAAAATATTAAAATATTTCAAATTTAAGTTTATTTGGATATAATTTTAAAATTTAATTTAAATTCATTTGGATATATTTATCTATTTGAAATTTTTAAAATTTATTATTGAAAGTATTTAAATTTAATTTAGAATTTCATTTGATTTAATTGGGTTGCTTTTATTAGAATTATTTTTGTTTCAAATTTTGTAAGCATTGTTTTGGATGGCTTTGGATTTTTTTTTTTGTCATAATTGTTAGGTTTGTGATTTGTTCATCTAGGTGATAAGACTTTATTGAAGGCCCTTGCAAGTTATATTTGATCTTCCACTTTCATCTGTTCCATGTCCTTCCCTCACACAATGATCTTTTAGTCAATCTGAAGCTTTACATCGGCCATCCATGGAATTGCTGTTTGCTACATAGACTCATCTTCTATTTTACGTACTCAATTTCCATCAAAGTGGTATAAAAACTAGGTTTAGTCATGTTTTATGGCCACAATCTAATACTACAATTGCTATTGTTAAACTGTTTAATTGATTTTACTTTCGTGTCCAAGAGGTATTGTCAACAATCGTGAATGCCACTATCTCCCACTGACTGTGTAATTGATTTTCTTTCCCAATTATCATAGCCTCTTAACCTCCTTCCACTATGTGAAAAACTTTGCCATCAATTGTTTACTTAGGCGTCTTCATGTTTTATGACTTCCACTCAAGTAAAGGCTAAGCACTTGCTCAATTGTCTTCACTTAGTGAGTTTTGACGGTAAATTGTCCACTCGATTGAGTGGATGTAGTCGTCGTTGCCACCTGTGGGCCAAAAGGGAACTGATGAAATCTTCGGCTTAAGAAACAACTACATCTTTAACATTGAAGTGCATAGCTATACATCTTGCTACATAGTTGGCTACATAGGTTACACAAAAGACTTTATGAAAGTCAACATTATAAATTTTGGAATTTTATATTTTAAAACAATCAAGAAAAGACACAATTATGAGAAAAATTCTATTAAATTACAAGAATTCTTAGGAAAATTTTGGGAATGCATAATCTGTTATATAGTGTGCTTAGCATGGATTTCTATGATATACTCAGAGTTTTATTATAGCAAGCATGATGATGAGTTTCTTTTGTAAGGGAGAAAAATAATATAGAATAAATGATCAACCTTTACATACTTTTGATGTATCATGGAAAATGATAATTAGTTATAAATTTAAATTTTGTTGAATTTAAATTTGAACTCATTTTAATATGTTAATTTATTTGAATTTTATTTAAATTTATTATAAAAATTATTTAAATTTAATTTAGAAATTAATTATATGTAATTGTTTTACTTTTATTAGGAATAGTTTGTTTCAAATTTCGTAAATTTTGCTATATATTATCTTTGTTTGAATTTTATTATATTTGAATTTTAATCATATTTTATCTTTAGTTTGTTCTTATAGGAGGAGCCTTCAACTTGTGAATTTTTTTTAAAAGGTTCTAATACTTGTAATCACTAAAGTGAAATTTGTTAATGAAATTTCTTTATTCATTATTAATGGATAATAGATGATGAGATTTCATTGAGGATTCCTACATCTTGTAGATTATCTATATTCTTCCATTGCCTCTTATTCTACATGCATCTGATTCATAATGATCTTATGAATCCAAATTCTTATATTTACTATCCTTGAAATTCTTATCCATTATGTGACTTGTTTTCCTTGCTGTGTACTTTGTCTCCATCAAAGTGAGGTTGTTTAGAGGAGACGAGGATGAAAATTGATAGTCATTGATAGCATTGGCGGTATCCAGGGTAGCGCCTTGCGAAGAAGAAGAGGTGTTGGCGGAATTGACTGCAATACAGTTTAGAGAGAATGGAAGAATTGTTTTGTATATGGTGGATGACCATATTGGTTGATAGTGGTTGGATTGATGACCTTGTCATATTTGATCCCATCAAATAATATTAAAAATATTTTGTCATATTTTGTCCATAATGATGATCTACTACCATCATTATTGTTCTTGTTGATGTGCTTTTTGTACTCAAAAGTATCTTCAACAATTTGAATGTCACACCTCTCATTGTTTCTTATTGTTCATCTTGCCCTCATGTTGGCATCTTCTTGTTTCTTTAACCAATGCTGCAATCTGCAACCTCCTTCTAGGATGCAGAGTGCCCTTGCCATGAAATGTTTGCTTGGGCATCATCATGATTCATCACGATGACCTGCTTTTCCACTAAACTTCTACCTAGCCATCATTGAGACTTTTAACCATCAACTCCTTACACGAGTGCCAATAGTATTATTGCTTATGCAAGCCACTCGAGCTTTATTTGTCACTCAGTCTTCATTGATCTTACGATAACCTTTGTATGTGCTTCCTACAACATTTTGGCCATAGAAGTCAATTGAGCTTGTTCTCTTGTGCTTAGTGAAACAGATGTAGTTGTTACTATCACCTTTGAGTCAAAAAAACCTTTGAATTTTTCATTTTGAGAAAACAGCCATAGCATCAACAACATAGAAGTAGAGAGTTACACACCTTTCTATACTTCTTTGATCCAAAAGTGGCCAAAGCCTACAAAAGGGACCTCACTACGGGGGTTTAAATACAAAGTCAGTTAATAGGAGCTTAAGTAAAGGCTTGGGCAGGGGCATTCCCCTTTCCCAAACCATATCAGATGAACATGTGTTTTTTGCGACCCAATCCGCAGGGGCATTGCCTTCCCTTAAAACATGTATGAGGCGAAAAGCTGGCAACTTCCTCACATAGTGGAGAGCATCAGAAACAATTTCACCCTCCAAAGGACAACGAACCCGTTGCATCCCCTTATGTAATGCATATGTAGAGTTAGTCTGGATCTTAACAGCAGAGTAATCATTGAGTTTTGTCATGATAAACACCATGGCTTCTATGATAGCCTGAAGCTCAGAAGCGTCACTTGCCTGTGAAATGAATCCTCTCCCCACAACGTGCATGGGCCTTCCCTGATGGTCACGGACAACAAGGCCGATACCAGCCATCTCATTCTCACTGCAGCGTCACAATTGATCATTATCCAGCCCGTTGGAGGGGGAAGCAAAATATTGGTTACCAGGGACCCCAAGGGGTTGAACTTCCCGTTGGACGTAGAAGGATGATGATTAATGAGTTTTATAGTGGTAGTGCTTTCCAATTTGATCCTCTGGATTAGCATGATATTGCTGAGGGGGTTTCCTTATGCACCCTACGGTTTTTATTCTCCCAAATATGGAACAAGGTAGAGGCCACAATGGCCAAATGAGCCGCGGAGATGCCGCGCACCGCGCCAGGCTGCACGGTACGGGAGAGGAAGCGCTCCAGAAAGCAGAAGCCAATGCGCGCCCGTGCGCACACTGCAGTAGATGCCAACGCCTTAGTAGAGGCACGCAACACAGGGTCCTCCCAGATACTGCATGCCTCAGCACATTCCCACAGCGCCTGCTGCAGTGTCTTAGCCACATCACAGCCCCAACTATAGTTGCTACAGTCAGTCAAATGCCTTCTTGTGAGCCAATCCGTCGTAGGAACAAGATTTCTAGCCACACGCCAAAGGAAAGTATGGACCCGAGGCATGACTTTCAGCTTCCATATCCAAGCAAGGTGGTCACCAGACGGTGGAGTAGGCTGAGCATTATCAGCTTTCCTAGAGGCGATGAGAGCCCGGTAGAACTTGGTAGAAGAGACCTTAGGGGATTCGGTGTGCACCTGAAGAAGCTCATCATTCCCACAATTGTGATCCCATGGCAAGTGCAGGACTCTGTCCTCCAACAAGGGGTTCGCCCAACAAGCAATGGAATCCCTGTCCCACCTCATTGGCCCCAGCATGCACTCCCCCACCAACTTTGGCCATGAGGCCTCCATGTTAATAAATGTGGGCCACCATTTTATTGGAAGGAATCCCAGCCAATTATCTTCATAGAAATCAGTGCACATTCCATCCACCATCCTCCAAATGAAACCCCCTAGAGCATCTGGGAAGGCCTCCAGCAAAAGCCTACCCGCATGAGAGGCACCCCTAGGGACCTTGCAGGGTTGTTGCCCAAAGGGTACTTTGTCTTCATGATATCCGCCCAAAGGCTATCCTCACGGTGTAAAAGTCTCTTGCAATGCTTCATGACTAATACACGGTGCCAGATCTTGAGATCATGTAAGCCAAGGCCTCTCATGTCCTTCGGGAGCGTAACAGTGTCCCAATCAGTATAATGGATAGCATGAGTCATTCCCGCGCCACATCATAGGAATCTCCTCATCAACTGTTCCATCTGCTCTACCACCCCACGTGGAACCACACAATGGCTCATCACAAAATTTGGAAACGACTCCAAAACAGTATTGATCAATAGTATCCTTCCAGCCAAGGAGAGGGGGCGCACCCGCCATTTAGCAACTTGATACTCAATTCTCTGAATCAAAAAATTGAAATCCGCTTTCTTGAATAACTTGGCTGAAATAGGAATACCCAGGTAGGAGAGTGTATTTCCCCTTGGGATACCAAGCTTAGAGGACACAAGCTTCATCATTCTCTTCTTCATACCTCTACTGAAGAAAATTCTGGATTTCTCATGATTAACATTGAGCCCAGCAAACTTACTGAACTTGTGGATCATCTTCTTGATAACAGACACAGACTTATGTAAACTAGGTGCATAGATAATAACATCATCAGCATATAGAAGGTGCGAAATAATGGGGCCAGTGGAGGTGCATCTAAAGTCGAGTAACGCCTGAGTTTCATACTTACACGCCAACATAGAGAAAAATTCCGATACCAAGGTGAACAAGTATGGGGATAGGGGGCAACCCTGGCACAGTCCCCTATAGGCCTCAATCCACGGCAGTCTATCTCCATACAATGGGTTCCATGTAAGGTTTAATATTGCAAATTTTTGAATTTGCATGTTCAAATATTTAAAAATTCAGAAAAAGTTAAAAAATTTCAAAAGATTTTAGAAATTCTCTAAAACATTTTGGAGTGCAGAATCTATACTATAGATTGTGCTTGGCATGTATTCGAAAGTTCACATCTCTTTCGATTGCAACAAACTCATGGGTGTGTTTTTTTTCTAAGAGTATAATGCAAAACAAAATGGTCAACTTTGCATATATTTGATATATAAAAACAATACCCATAGTTTTTTGTTTTTTGAATTTAGTTGAATTTAAATTTTAAATTTAACGTTTTTATATATCTATTTATTTGTTTCTAATTTATTATTTAAATAATGTAAATATAATTTTGAAACTCATCAAATTTCGTTATCTTTTACTTTTATTAGGATTGTTTTTGCCTCAAGTTTTGTAGGTAATATTATGGATTAACTTTGTTTGAAATTTATTATATTTTAATTTAGATTTAGCTCCATTCTTTTTTTTTGTCTATCTATAGAAACCTTCAATGTATGAGAAAAACTTTATTTAAAGAGTTATTGGAGTTTATAATGCATAGTTTTGTCAATCCCTAGGCATATATCGTAGATATGTCTTATTGGGTCGTCATCTTACTAGTATACATAAGATCTCTTGAAGATCTTAAAGTTCAACAAAGGATAGACAAGGGGCAAAGGGCAAAGGAACTCCTAGCGGTCCAATGGACCTATTATATGTCATCTTAGATCACAATTGAGAAAACCTTATTTTCTCTTATCTACAATGTAGAGATTGTATTGTTGGTAGATTTGTGAACCAATGGGTTCAACTTATGCTCAACTAGGATAAGAACCCTCAGTTATGTTTTGAACTTCTGAACAAGGAAGTATGAGCACCAGATGTCAACATTTTGGAAGAATGACAAACTCATAACTAGATAAAGCAACAAAAGAGAAAGAGAATCATGCTATATCGTTTGAAAAGCACTTCTAACAAAGCTGTTTTTCTTAAAGAGAAATGGTGTTTTGCAAATGCATGGTATCAAGGAGCCACATGAAAGTTCACCCCAAACTAGAAGATCTTTACTTAAGGAGATAGTAGATTCGAAGACTCATTATAGAGTCCAAAACAAGGATATAGACCTTTTCCTTTGAACTTGAAGCGAAGGAAATTTAGCCTAAAGTATTCTTGATGTAATGGTATCCACTTATCATGAATTTGCACTTGTTTCGAATCGTCTTCTACATTTCTCGAAGTTCTTGTCCCCAACTTTTGTGATACAACAAAATGGTTCACAACCTCTATTTTTAATATGTGGTCTATTTGATAGCTCTTCTTTTTGGACTGGGAGATTCATCAAGGTTTTATTAAGTGTTCTCAACTTATTGTGGATCATTAGTGTTATTAGTTCTTTGCTTGTTGTTGTGGTTCTATCAATGGTCCTTGACATATCATGGTTCACTTGGCTTATCATTTTTTTATTCTTTGCTCATCATTGTCCAATAAATTGCTATACCTAGCTTGTGGCTTGAGACACCTCCTCCCTTTTGTGCTTGGTGCACATTGATAGTCTTTGACTTCTTGTGGTTCATTTGACCTATTAGGTATTCTACTTTTTATATTTGACTCTATCCTAATGGCTACTAAACCTAACTTATGGTTCAAGACACCTCACCACTTTGGTGATTTCTTAGGTTTGCTTAGTTGGCCTATCAAATTTTTTACCATTAGTCAATGGCTCTATTTGAGCAACTTCTAAATCCAACTTGTGGCTTGTGACAACTTGCCACTTTGATGTTCGATATTTGCTAAGTTTTTGTTTAGGGTTCTTGACCTTTTGTGGTTGACTTAACTTGTCCATTACATTTACGTCTATTAAATTTAATTAGAGTTTATTAAATTCAAAAGAAGAAAATTCAAATGTTTCAAAAAAAAAAAAAATGGATGACTAATTATAATTCTAATAATCTTATTTGAATTCAAGTGCAATGTATTCCTATTCCTAAAATGGAAATGAGTTCTTAAAATCTTCTAGAATGATTTTTAATGGTCTTAGAAATTCTTATAAATGTTTTATTTGATTTTAATGGTCTTTTGTGATGCATGTTATGAAGTAGCCCACTTGATAATATCATGCCCAAAATTAGTAATGGTGCAATGTGTAATCAAATGTAATTCATGTTTGGTAAGTTGTTTTCCAAATATGTCTAAAATAAATATATATTTGTATTTAAAATCATGTTGACATCACTAGCTAGGCTCAAAGATGATTGTCATTCCCATGCAAATTCGATTAACATGACCATCTCAACATGAAGTTTATCATTTTGATGTCATTAAAGAGGATGCAATCCTTCTACTTAACAAAGGCATCCCATTCTACAAATTCTTTGATAGAAGTTTTTTTAAAACTTTTTTGTTGATCTTCAAGAATAGCCTTTGGCTCCAATCGCCCATGTGGATCCCTTATGTACTTTATGATCGTCAACACTAATATTGAGGCTTATAATTCAATATCTTCTTACCCTCATTTTCTTTGATGATCTTCTTAAGCATCTCAAAGTCTAGTAACTAGAGCTTGAATAGCATTAATTCATTTTTTCTTCGTCTTTCTCATCAGTGTATAGTTCCTGACCTATAGCTCCCTATAGCCAATGTCGAGGATCAAATGTGACTACAAGGCTTGGAACAAACCTCCATCCTTTAGGTTGAAAGCATTTCGACTATCTCTTACAAGATCAAGGTGGGCCCTCAATTGCATTAGGTTCTTTTCCCTTGTATACCCAAAGGATCCAATCCCCTTGGGAGCATCTGAAATATCCCTTTGAGAGTTTTCACGGTTGAGCTCTTAGTTTTTTTTTGTGCATTGAAATTCCCTCACAAATCTCAAACAATCTATTCAATTCATACTTAAGATCCCCTTTTATGGATTCTATCTCAACAAGGGCTAAGTACACTCCAATCAATCCTCATCACTCCCTACCTTCCCTTGCCATTGCTAGTTCATAGAGGACATATTTTATTGCCTATGACTATGGATTAATCATCGAGCAAATGTCCCTTCCCAAGGCCTAGTGATGTATTTCATGATCCAAACCTATTCAAGGATGTCACAACTTAAGTTCCAATAGCAACAACTTCTATTGCCCCACTATCACTTCAAGTTTACATTGTGCTTCCACACATCATCGAAGGTATACATCATTCACCATAGTCCATCTCATCTAGCACAAAGAAATAATAAAGAGAGCAAGTTAATGAGAAAGGATTGCTTGAGGATCAGGATTAATGGGTATCAAAAGAGGGTGCCATTTAAATAGATGGAGCAACCCAATGATCAATTTAAATACTAGAAATCTATTAAGCACAAAAATTTAAATTTACATACCAAAAGGGGTTATTGATGACCCATTAATTTTGGTACCTTCTTGGACAAGACATTGCCATCATGTTTATAGTCTATATAAATGAAGAACCAAAGCATTGGAGGGAGATTGCTCATAATAGGTATAATTGTGATTAGTCTTTGATTGTACTATAGAACATGACATCAAGATACAAAGGATAGGTCAATCCGATGTCTAAATCGTCGAGAAATTCATCACCTACAAATAATAGCTTAAGCCAATAAGGAAATTTTAAGACCATGATGCTCTCCATCACAACTCTTATCCAAGGTCAACAACATGGGATGATTATTAGAGGATGCTAAGGTTGCCACATAGGCAGCCCATGCCTTAGATTGTCACTAGAATTATCGTTGATGCTTGGAGGTTCACCTTTTTCATCGTCTAAGAGCACAATGACATTATTGTTGTCATGGCTCCTACATAAGGATCTACACCTGTTGTCCCAACATCCACATATCCCTTCCAAGCACTAAAACATGTACTTACCAAAGAGAAGAAAGTTCAAATTATAAGGTGTCTAGTTGAGCATTATGACATCATAAATCTTTCCTCTTCTATTGAGACTTAAAGTATGATGTAGGACAAACAAATAAATAAAGACAAAAAGTTTTCTACTTAGACCAGTTGCAATTTTTTGCCCAAAAATCCTATGTCGATGTCCAAATCAGATCTTATGTTGATGTCCAAATCAGTTGATTCTTGGTGTATTGAAAAGCTAAAATATACTAAAAATTATCTATTGATGATTAAATGCAATTCTATTTTCATCAAGTATGAAATTTGATTGGAACTTGCTATTTTGTTGATTTAGGTTTTTTATGCTTTGTTTTGATAACTATTTTGTTTGGTTTACTTAGAGGAGCCTTCAACTTTAGAAGGAACCATATTTAAAAACATATTATAATTGTAAACAGGGAGACTTAAATTTACAAAGTTTTTGTTTTCATGAGCAAGATTATGGAATTAATTTTCTTATTTTACAATGTGGGATAGAGGACCTTCGTTGGTTGGGTTGTTTATTATTTCTTTTTCCTCCCCTATAAAATTACCAATTTCGTTTTTGCATTCGTCTTATGATGACATTTTGCCACTTTGAGGCTCATTTTCCTTGATATTGGTAACAATTTCTTATCTCGATTCATGCGCAACAAACTCATACCAAGAAAGAAGAAGAAGAAGACGAACTCCACTATCTCGATCATCTCAAAGTAAGAAAACTAGAATTTCATACAAGCCTTCACATTTAGAACCCTAATAAGTCTTCAAATATAGTTCCTCCATGGATTGAAGTCTCCTTTCAACAAAATAGAAAAGAAACAAACCTTACTATACTAAATACTTCTTGACCAAAACTCAAAGAACCTAAATCAACAAAATATCAATTTTTTGGCTAAAACTTGTGCAAAATTTCTTCTTGATGCAAGAAAATCTGGATTTAGTTATCTCAGATAATTTTTAAGCTTCCTATTAAAATTCCATTGCATAAAAATCAACTAATATAGACATTGTCAAAAAAAAAGTTATGGTTGGAAATGCTACTAGTCAAACCAGCAAATTGCATGTTTTTGTTTGCTTGTATGTCCATTAAAAAATAGTTTTGTAGCCTACTTAAATCACCTCTTAGAACCATCCGTTGTCTTTTTCATGGAACTCTTATTTCCACTCTTTTGTAAAGCACTCAAGCTTGCCTCTCAACAAGAGCGTTCTGTAATTATGACTTATAATCTATCCTCTTCAATGTCTAGCATTGTGATTTTTTCGCATTCAAGGGTTTTTTCATATAAAAACTTTAGTCTAGTTCTCTATTGTTCTTCCTCTCTGTTTCCCCCTTTCTCTCTTCAACTTTGGTCACTCGATTTCCTTTAATTTCAGTAAATTCCTATTGCTCCTGCCCTTCCTAAAAGCGTCATTCATAAGTCGTTTGGGAATGACCCTTATTTAAGCTCTTATTGTGCATTTTTCATACATCTTTTTATGAAATTAGTACATTCAAACTAGCATGAGATCATTGCGAGTTGGCTCAAATTCAAATCTTGGTCAGCTTGACAAGATAAATATTGAATTTCAACACGAGGTAAAAGTGAATTTATCTCCAAGTCATAACTTGACTCATTGCCAATAATAAACTATGTTCTTAAAAGTAAATGGGAAACATCCTTTACGTGGTATAATTTTAGTTGGAGACAAGATTATGAGTAGATCATAATTGATACCAATATGCAACACCAATGGAAGGAACTAGAATGAGGCTTATATTTCGTGTTGTAATTTTTTAGGTCTTGGAATGCTATAATTTGTCTTGAAGGTATTTCACTTCTTGCATCAATCCTTGCCAAGTTGCTAGTTTACTAATATAATTAGAACAAGCATGAGAGAGACATGTTAAATGGTAGAATGTACCTAACATGATACCTACACTGTCAATTAACATTCACACAATAGTCCTTTGGTGCTCATACTCTACAATTCATGGATTTAGCATGGTCTTGAGATTCTGAACATAGCTTAATTTGTTTTGTTATGTTATTGAATTTCTCATTTCATCATGGCAAAAGATTTTAATAAAGATTTCTATATTATGACATAGAAACTTTGGCATGCTTATTATTCTAGTTGTGATTGCAGTGATGGGGGTTATTTTAATGCAATTATGAGCTTCCCTCCCAATTATCCCAACAGCCCTCCAACAGTTAGGTTTACTTCAGAGATGTGGCACCCCAATGGTTTGTTATTTCTTTGCTGCTTTGTGAAGATTTTGTTAGATGAATTAAGGATTTTTATATAACTTTGCGTCTATATCAGTTTACCCTGATGGTCGTGTTTGCATATCAATTCTTCATGCACCTGGAGATGACCCTAATGGTTATGAACTTGCAAGTGAGCGTTGGACACCCGTTCATACAGTATGTTGTTATTTTAACTTATTATATATTCATAGTCTTCATATGAGCAAGGTTTGGTATGCTTTTTCCTGTGAATAATTTATACTTTTAATCTCAAATTGCATTGACTAGCTTTCTACTGGAAACTGTTAGAACCTTTTAATAAATTTATTCCATTTGAAGTTAGAAGTGCATTAAATGTTTGAGAGAATCATATCAAAACATTAGTCCTGTCAGAGGAGATGATGTTGCACAAATACTGCTTGAAGCTATGATGCTAATACTCCATAGAATACTCTTCTGCTTGCTTTTCCAATAAATTTCCTTTTATGTATTATGATTTGAAATGCTTGCTATTACTCCTGTTGTTCTTCATTGAGCTTTGATGCAAACAAAACTTTGTAGGAATTGGAAAACTTGTAACTAAAAAGTGGAAGGAGAAATTATTTTAAATCACAAAGACAGATTCTAATGAGAAAATAGGGGTGTGGATGAGCATGGACAGGGAGTACAATCAGTATAGTAAATAATTCGCTTGTTCTGTTAAATTTCATTTTCATAGATCAAGAATCTTCAGTGATGGCAAATTAAACCTCTTGAATGAATAAGTAATTCATCTATAACTACCCACTAAAAATAATTAGCCTTAAGCATTGCCTTTATCTATGACTTGGTAAGTATTTGGAGATGCAGTTCTGCAGTATTCTCCTACCTGTCATGCCACAATCTACTCTTGTTGATTGAAAGCATATATAATGTAAATGCCAAAGGTCATCACATGAACATAATACAACTGAAGTGCATGAGGAAGTTCATAATTAAGCATCGATAAACAAGGCATAACTATTGCTGAATGTTGATGCTAGCAAGAGCATCTTTGCACGCTCTCATTTGACGCATTGGGGTATTTAAGTACTGTTCCAGAAATAAGGAGGTTCCCATGTAGGTATGTGCAAGCATATTGATCACATTCCTCGCACTTGGAAAATATCTTGCCATCAACTTAGATCTTACATCCACTTACATTAAGGATCCTTAAAATTATAGATTCTGGTTTGCTGCTACAAAATTGGTAGGTTGAGATTGAATGGTTCAATGAAAATGTTTCTTTGCGATTTAGTCTCCACAATAAGCTTCATCTGGTACTGGATGTCTTTGATACGTATAAATTCTTACCATTCAGCATACTTATGGGTCCATAGCTTGAGATCTTCTAGCCATGTGTACCATTAGACAATGCTGCCTAGTTCTTATGTTATTTGATATCATGACCCTCATCTTGCTCAGCATATCTAGGAGGATATGATAATTGCTGTGATTTTAGGCACATAAAAAGTTTCGGGATAAGATGAGATTATTATTTTGGAAATGATGCTCTCTATGAAGGATTGGCTTCTCTGGACATGGTCCCACACAGAATTGCTTTGGAAGAACTTCCATAAGTAGCTTCATTCTCGCATTTGCTTTTGTACAAGGTGGCGACAGTTCTTGTTTCCTCACTCGACTCTAATTTAATAATAGATTGTTTTCTGTGAGCCAAACTTGTCATATTGTCCATTGAAATTGTTACATCTATGAGTCAAACTTGTTATATTACCTAATGAAATTGTGTATTTTGACTTGTGCCTTGATAAAGATGTAAATTGGTTCATTTAACATCATGATGAACCCATTGTGCATATCTTAGTTTTACAACCACCAAAAGATCTGCACTGGCCCTTATATTTTACGAGTAAATATCGGATTCATCTCTTTTTTTTTTAGCTTCTACTTTATTCAATTTAAGATTCTTGACAATATATTATCTTGATATCCATTAAATGCCCTTGATACAATTCATCCTTCAATTATCCACGAGGGCTTCTCATTTAGGATGCCTAATTTAATGTACTATTATTGTCTGCTTTTTTGCATTATTTCATTATTATTTTAGCAGTACCTGCCAAAACAACCATTATGAAAGATTAATAAGTTTTTAATTCGTATGCAAAATAATGATGTATGGTTATCAACAGTTGAAGGGTAGAAACTGGTGCTATATGCATATAAACCAAAAAAGATGTGAGTATAGGGATGGGAACAGGCTGGGTTTGACAAGGTTCATCCATCCCTCTTATGGTCCTTATCCGAACCTGAATGAAAAACCCACTGGAGTCTGCCGAGATCTGCCCCACTTTAGCAATTGATTTCTTGAGCTCATACTTTATGCACAACAATTCAAACTTGGTTGAAATTAGGATAATTTTGGGGACTAGGGTTAGAATATGCATAGATCATTCCTTAAAACAATACTCAAATCGTTCAGCATTGCTATAATTAATCTTTAATTGGGTATGCCAAATTTGATATGACTCACATTGGGTTTCAATTTTTTGAAACCATACCACTGGAGCTTAAAATCGAATCTTACTTCAAAGTTCAAATATTCAGTCTTGCATGGTCCCATTACGGTCTAATCAGGTCAATTTTTGCAATTTTTTGGCGTTATTTTCCTGATATAGGTTCCTTTTGTGCCTAATGAGATTACCAAATGTTTAACTTAACCAAGATAAGAGCTTTTATTTTTCAAAAAGTAATTAATTGTAAAGATAGATTCGTGAAGAGGAATAGAGATGGAATTATGTAATCCGATGTGTTGTTAAAGCTAAGGTAACAACCAATTTTATCAGTCAAACGAAACCCAAAACATTAAAAATGTTTGGTACTTTTAATATACTATAGTTTATATCTATTAGTAAATTAACTGCATGTTAAATTTTACTGAATGTACTTCACTGTTTCCTGTGAAAGGAAACAAAAGCTTCCTTTTCTATCATAACTTTGTCGTTCAACTTGCTTCAAATTGGACCATTATACTGTACAAATTTGTTATATGAAGAAGCATGAACTTACGATGGACATCCCACTTCTCTAATAGATAAAAATAGGTGACGTTGTGATCATCACTACATTCACTTAAAAAATATCGCTAGAATGATGCAAATAATTTATATTTCTTAGTATGGCTGAGACATGGATGCATTCCTCAAACCATCTGATTCTTTTAGTATGGCTGAGACATGGATGAACACCTCAAACCAAGTTCTTCAAAAAAATTTGGACCATTTCTATATAACTTGATACAAAGGCTGCATAATGGTTCCTGATGAACTAATTATTGTTGAAATCTCATATTTTATACAAGTTCTTGAAGAAATGCTTCATAACAGACCAAAAAAAATGCACAAATTGATTCGTCAATTGTACCATAACTACTGCAAACATTGAATATGGTAGTTGGACTTTCTCCTGAACTCTGTTCTCTAAGCTGTAGAGCAATACTATTAAGAAGGAAGGGGAATTCCCTTCTGTGGTTCTCAATAGCCAATGAAATTTTATTTTTTGATCCACTGTTAAGTTTCCGCATACAACAACTCTGTAATGCACGTGTAAGCCGAATTCTCTCACTCAATATGGCATTTGATGCATACAGGTTGAAAGCATAGTTCTGAGCATCATATCAATGCTTTCAAGCCCCAACGACGAGTCCCCAGCAAATGTTGAAGCAGCTGTAAGTGGAGACTACTTAAAAACTTGCAATTGCCTCCCCTTTTCCATCTTATTTGAAAGTCTAATTGGATCACTCGTATATATTACTTCTGTTTTACCGTATTGTGCAAATAGTTCTTCACTTTTAGGCATCCCTTTTTCTCTGTACTTAATTCTGATAATACTCTTGTTCTCCATTAGAACTAAACTTTTCTTCACTCTTGGTTTTCAATAATATGGTATGTGCTTACTATTCCCCCATTTTGTAGAGGATCAAGCAAACCATCTTTTCGAATAGTTTGATAGTTTTATTTCGAACTCTACAAACATTAATATCCAAGCATTAATTTCACCATTGTTCTATGTTATTACATCGTATCAGTATAATCATCGCTAGTATCAGTGATCATTCAAATGTTTCTGCAATTAAGGTTTTCTTATGAATCTGTCTTCCAAATATAAATTTCTCTCTTGTGACTGCAGAAAGACTGGAGAGAAAAAAAGGATGAATTCAAGAAGAAGGTCCGACGTGTAGTTAGGCGATCTCAGGAGATGTTCTGAGAGAGCCGAATCCTAAACGTGGATTCAACGAATCAGGTCAGGTCCTGGGCAGACAGCGAGCACGAATCGGTCTCCTTTGGGAGTATGTTTTATATGGTAGAGAATCTTTATGCTGCTTCCTGTTGTAGTTCATTTGGGTTTTCTCTGTGTCAGCTTCTTCCTGCCATGGGTGGAACTCAAAGAGAAAGATGGGCTGTAGGATTTAGCTTTTGTAAGAATTATGTGAACTTGGTGAGTGTCCAAGATTAGCCCAATCTGGGTTTGTCTCCCAGGTCTATTTATGACCGGAGAAACTGTCTTGCCTATGGATTTGATGCTTTTCTGTATGGTAGAGCAAAGTGTTTGTTTCATACTTGTATTGATTGCTGTTATGGTAAGCAAGGACTTGAAATGATTTGTAGGAAGAAATGATAGAATGCTTGTGTGATGCAGAAGCTCTTTTGCTGTGGGTTTTGAAGAATTGAGTCTTAAAATTTAGAATAGAGTGTAACAAGAAGGTTTTATTTTAAGTTATTGGGTCTCTATAATAGTTGTGAATGCTTCTAGTGATTAAATTTAAGATAAAGTTTTATGGTATATATTTTTTTTTTAAAGATGATGTTGTGTTTGTGGTAATTTTAGGAGGAACTGAAATTGGGTGAGTGAATTTTAAGTTCTTAGGGTTTTGAGTTATTGGTTTTGAAACTAAATGTATGAAATGAAACAATGCTAATGGTAAGGATTGTTATTGATAATTATAAAATATTAAAGAATAATAATTTGTTTTCTTTTTTGGGTTGTATTTGATGTTGAAAGAATTGATGAGATGTGAAATAGGATTTAAGAAAATTTGATGAAATATATGGAAGTTTTGATGATTAGTGTGATTGTAAATTTTAATTAAATATGAAGGTAATTGTTAAAGGCAACATTTAAACTCAATATTTTTATTGGTTGGGGTGTTTTTCCCAACTTAATCATCCCATATTATGCCAAAATTTTCTAAACCTTTAATTAGATATGTACTTAGAAGTTTATGATTTTAGATATTTAAGTTTTTGATTTAGGCATTAAGTTTTTCCTAACCTCTTTTAATTAAGATTTTATCTTTATTTTTTTTTCTATTTAAGTGACGTAATTACACTGTCATTAGATTATTATTAATGTCTCCATTGATAATATCGTCATCTTGTACAATTTTTTTTTATTTTTATGAAGTGAAATAATTCATTAATATAAATTTAAACTTACATGGACATTAGTAATCATCTTTTATTCTAATAATTTTGTTTTTGTAAGAACACTCAATTGCAACAATATATCAAAAAAATCAAAACTATCTTTTCTTTCCTACTCTATCTTATCCCATCTTTTTTGAGTTAGGCATCATATTAACATTTTAATGTAGAACTATAAAACTAAAGTGTATGTGTGCTCATCTTAGACAAGCAAGAGATCATCAAAACGATAAAAGCAGAGAAACTTGATTAGAAAGGGTGGCTTTAGTATTGTTTACCATGTCATCCACAACATTTGGCAATTTTATGGAGGTAAAGCCATTTGGAGCACTCTTGATGTCGCCATTGACATTAACTATGATGGCACCACCTTCACGCTCTTGTGATGGTCCTTATCAAGGATGGTCAAGGGTATTTGAGGCCCAGCTCAAGATGTTTAGCTCGATCTATCATTAGAAAATTATGAAATTATATTACAACATTACCAGCAAAGATTCCAACCTTTTAGTTGACTACCACATTTCCATCAATAGTCTATAGGATCACCTTCACTTTGTCACTTGAGAGAAGTTGGGATTGCTAGATTGGGACACCCTCTATAAGGATGTTCTCAAAGCTACCCAAGGAATGAAGTATCTCCACTATGCTTAAAAAATGCATGATGTTGAGTGATGTGAGTTGAAGTTTCATGATATATAAGAAAATCACCTCTATTGTTATTAATACTTAAATTGGTATTATGGAATGTCAAAGGTCCTATCATTATAAGCATAAGATGTTGACTAATATGGATAGTGATTTTATGATAAATGATAATATGATATTAGATAATAATGAATAAAAATTTAGTCTTATAAGAAAACGAGAACCTTAAAAAAAATGTAAAAAGAAAAAAATACAAAAATAAAAAAACAAATAATTAAATATAAGAGTAAGAGAAAAATAAAATAAAAGATACGATCTAATATAATTATTATATAATGCTAATATTATGAAATGATTTTATACATTTAACTATAATGTATACATACATACATACATATATATATATATATACAATGATTTAATATGACATATATTTATATATTATCGTATACTATTTTATTTATGGTTTTATTTTATTTATTAGCCTTTTATTTTATTTTCAACTGTTTTACTTCATATAATTAGTAGTTTTTTTATTGAATATATCATATTCATTATTTATTTATATAAGAATCTATATTCTTATGAAATTGAGAGTTCTTAGAAGATAGTTTGAGATTATAAGGGGAGAGGGAGGGAGGGAAGGAGAGAGAGAGAGAGAGAGTTTATTTTGTATGTGAACTTTATGAGAGATTATATATGTGATGATTTTGTTGTACTTTTAATAAACAATATATTTATACTGTTTTTCAGCTTATGTGTCTTGTGATAATTTTGAGATAATGCGTTTCTCTCATTTGGTTGCTATTTATGAGATGATTTATGGATTGAAATATTTCATTAGCATTCTTACCTGATTTAGTTGTGTCATTAACATTTGCTGTTTACTTTATCTTAATCTGAATATCTAGTATTTTGGGACATTTATTTGGTTTTATTAAGTTTAAGTCAAGTGGGTTATGATATAAATCCTTAGTTAATACACTAGTGACACACTAATAGCTTGGAAAGAAGTTCAACAATATTTGAAGGAAAGGAAATCTCAAATAAAAGCTTAGCTTATGTAACTCTTTCGACAAAAATGAGATCTAAGTTTCTTTTTTCAACTCTTTCACTTCCATTTAGATGAACTCTCTTTGCTAGAGTAGTGATTTGACCAAACATTCTTCAAGATTTTATTTTCTCTCTTCTCAAGCTTTCCTTCTCTCTTCATTCCTTCTCATGCAACAACTAGTTAGAACAATCCTCACAAGAGAAGGGAAAAGACTTATCGTTTTATATTAATAAAAGGATCGAATAGAATATTATTTATTATTATTGTTATTTTAAAAAATCATCAAAAATCCAATTCACTTTAAAAAATTACAAAAAAATATTAACAGATTTTCAAATTAAGATATTCTCAATAGTACATTTAAATCTCAAATCCAACTATAAACACGTGACACTTTTTGAGTTGTACTAGAAATATATCAAATTCTTAATTCCATGTTTATATAAAGCAAGACCTAAGTTAACTTTATAATTAAATAAATAAGGTCATCACATATTCAGACATATTACATGTATGATTCATGTGGAGGGTCCAAGTAAATTCATGACATGCAAATGCAGATACATTATTATGAGAAAAATATTTCATATAGTAATTTAATATTATAATTAGAAATATAATATTTATTTTTAAATGCATGAGAAATGACTTAAGAGGGATATTTTTAAAAAGAGAAATAAATATTTTCTAAATAAAAACTTATAAAGTTTGATTCTTTGAGCTACAAACTCTCTCTATTTTATTATATATTTTTATTTTTTGTTTAATTTTGTTAAAATTAACTCTCAAGTAAGGTTGATGTGAGGTCTTAGATTAAGACTTCTTAAAATCAGATTAAGCATGAAATATAAGTTTAGTCTAACATAGAAAATGTAATTTAATTAAAACTTTTTGTCTCGCTCTTGATAATTATATTTTTTGAAATATCCATTTTTAGCAAAATGTGATACATATTTTTAAAATTTTCCCTTTTACCGACAACTCACGTGCATGTCTCGTGCCATTTAGTTCGTCTTTCTTCTGCAGTAGATCGAGCCTTCTTAGCCATTTCCTTTGTGTACTCGTCTTCCTCTTGGTATATGACTTTCTCTGTCTGGCGATCTAGGTAAAAAAAGAGGAAATCGAAGCTGTTCTTGTGGCTTGCAGTTGTAACTCACAGAGAAATCCTACGCTTTTCTTGATCGTTTTGTTACAGAAGAGTTAATAGCCAGGGGCAGTAGACGGTATGATGAGTAATCTGATTGTTTCTTGATCTGCGTAGTTTTGACTTCCATCTTATCTTTAATGCTATAAATTTTGTGACATTCGGCTGGTTAGTTTGTTGATTGCTTTTCAATGGTTCCATGATGTTGCGCTATTTTTTATTTTATTTTATTTTTTTTTGTTTTTGATGCGAATTATAGCTTTATCTGAGATTTTGTTACAAGTGTTTGTTAAGTTGTCGAGCCGGGCGTGAGATTCAAATGCTCATCAGGTCTTGTTATAACTTTAGCTACAGATGTAAAAGGCTTGCTTGTGTTATAGATGGGCTTCTGCTTAACGCTATGAACAAATGGCATGGTCGTGGAGCGCATAGTTATGGAGTTAAACTTTTGACTGTATCACAATTGTGTAATATGCTTGAACGAACATGATTTTATGCGAGTAGTCAACAAGCGTGTAGGTACAGATCATTGTTCGGCTCGTTTGAAAGTGGGAAGAAGGGTGCTGTCCTTGGAAATCCTATGTGTTTTTTTTTCCTCTTCCCGACGAAGCTACCATGAGATCATTCAAAGAAGAGTCATCATTCATTATATTATGTGAGTATCTTTTAATATTTTTCAAGTTTTAGTGAAGTTTTTTTTAGAGAGTGGTCATAGTTTTTCCTAGAATTTGAGGTTTTTCGTAATTTCTATGTTTTCTTTGAAGAGGAGATTGATTTGATAGTGAACATTGCATTTCTTTCCTAAGATTAGATTCCCAGAAGGGGGAAAAAACATTGAGTGAGTAGGAGAACTTACGAACTGGTATTCGTTCCCTTACCCGGGAATTCTCAAAAGGATTTCGATTGGGGATTGGTGGCATAACTTTCTTTGGTCGTATCTTGTTTCGCTTTGTCAACCGAAACTCGTAGGCATAGGCATAGGCAGTTGACCAGGAGGCACATGGCTACCCAATAGCACCTACTAGCCAAGCGGGAAACCTTATAAATATGAGAAGTCCTTGCATTTTTCTTCTCTAACATTATTTTTTTTTGTAAGTATTATTGTTCATTGTATCATATGTCTATATGTTGGGTGATGAGTTGTATATTTATGACCCAAGTGTAAGGGTTGTTTCCACGCAGTTTTCCAAAAATTATTCTGTAATTCAAATGCTGTAATTCAAAGGGGGGATTGTTTCCATTTGTGTATTCTAAACAATTGATATTAGAGTTTGATATAGAGTTGTGTTGTACTTAAGAGTAGAGGTTAGGAGCATAATCGATAGTCTTTGCAAGTTTATGATTAACTTGTGTTTAGAAGAAAGATTAAAGACAAAAATGTCAAGATTGAGATGTTTATGAAAAAAAAATTGACTCCCAGAAGATGTGGATATAGTACCCTCTCTATTAACAAAACCTTAAATTATCCAGTATTTGAATAGATGCTAAGGTTCATAAAGAAGAATTGGAAATTCTTAATCATTAGGCATTTATAATGGTATGCTTAACTCTAATGATGAATGTTTCTTTCGTTGTCACCTAAAATAAAATGACCAAGGATTTGAGAAAAGCATTATGCAACATGTAAGGGGAACCCTTGACATTAAACAATGTTCACTTGGTGCAATATGGCTATTTAGATTGAAAATAATCAAGGTTCAATAATAGATCACATTAAAGGGTTTAATGTGATAACCATATTACTAAGCTCATTGAAGATCACTTTGAGTAGATGTGAATGCAATGATTTAGTAACATTTTTACTTGATAGTTGAAATCCAATTGTTATTATAGTTTGTAGTGCATTTGGAACCTAAACCTTGAACTATTAGAGATTCGAAACTCAATCCTTAGTAAGGGTATACAATGTATAGAGTTAGGTCAATCATTGATTCCATTTAGGAATGGAAGACAAAGGGTGTAGCTTACAGTGTTGGTTTATCGGTGTAGGTAAGTCAAAGTATTAGGATAATAGCATATTATAGTTAAAGAAGGAGATCCTAAGTTGTAAATACAACAAAAGGAGGTTCTAAAGCATGATTGTATGGCTTCAAAGAAATAAGGTGGTTAGACCCAAGACGATAACTCTTTTATAAATGTAATGACCAAGGGCATAGAATTTTTAATGTCATGCAAAGAGTTATCATATTATTTTTGACAAGAAATAATGTTAAGGTTTATTTGACAAATGATGAGTCTTTAGATATCATGTTACTTGCAGATTGTTATATTAATGAACACGTTGGTTGCATCACAAGGCATTGGTATGTTTTAGGTTTATGAAGAAACCTTATTTTGGTTGGTCAATTGGATAGTGTAGGATATTGTACCATTTTTAGGACAATAAGTGGAAGATAGTAAAACATTCATATATGTTTTTTGGTCGATAAAACCTGCCTAAAACTAATTCTTTTACATACTTTTCGTTATTAGGTTTGGCATGATGTCACTTGGCTAGATTGGTTTTCATTGTTTGTTGTTTATTTCTCTTCTCATTCCCACTTGTGTGGAATTATTACTTTCTCCTACTAGAGACTACCTTTTAATGATATCTATAAAAATTAAAATGACTTTTGGTGATGTGGCACCAAGATCAGAACTTTATATATGATAGATGGCCATATGGAAATAGATGTCTCATTTTTATTGAGTTTTTGGAGAACTTGTTATTGGAACAATCGATTTGGTCACATGAGTCAAGCATGGAGTCTTGTTACAAATGGGTTATCAATCAATCCACAAGTTTGTAAGAGTAAGTGTATGTGAGGACTACGTTCTAGGGAAATAAATGTATATGAAGTTTGCCAAGATAAGTTGGAAATTATTGCTAAGGATGCTTGGCTTATAATTTATATGGATGTGTAAGGACTTCAACTTTATCAATTGGAGGATTTAGGCACTAAGTTATATTCATTGATGACTTTAGCAGAAAAGTTCCTACTCCTTGAAGAACAAGTTGAATGCATTCATCACTTTTAAGAAATAAGAACTAGAGATGGAAATGTAGACAAGTCATAAAATGAAGGCATTGCTATAAAATAATGATGACCTTTGTAGATGCTGAGAATTCACAATTTTGTATTAAAGAGATTTGTCATAATAGGATGTTGTTTCTATATTATTGGATTTCTAGTTACTCAAAAAGGAATGAATAGTTAAAAAGTAAGTATGCATCACTTGAGGGCTTTTTGGATATTTGTAATATGCGCATGCTGAATTGTAGTACAACAAAGTTATTCATTGATTATAGCATGAATAATTTTAGTTATCATTTTTGAATTATAAAACAATACTAAATTACTAAAAACTAATGCTACATTCAATGAAGTTTGTTGTATAAGGATCATGCCATAGAATCAAATAAGGGTGCTAATTGCAAGGTAGAAGTTGATATTGACTAGAAGATTGCTCAAGGCATTAGATATAAAGCATGATCTGAATGAGGACACAATTGTGACACTCATTCCTATTGGTGTGACTTGCCCTTTTACAAAGATATAATCCACACTAATCACACAGAGGTAAAGCTGTAAACTTAGGCCGATTTAAAGATACCCCCCTTGCAACATTGCTCTCTCTTAATAGATGTCGAAAAACAAAATTGGTTCTCGAAGACCAAATAAGTTAAAGATTATTTTAAGTGAGAGTCAACAATGAAGAATGAAATTACATCTCTTAAGGAATATGATGTATTGGAGTTATTTACATATCCATAAGAGAGCAAACCTTTATAGAACAAGTTAATCTATAGGCTAAATGAGCTAAATGTTGAGAGTAAGCAATAAGAATATTTAATTATTAAAATTTGATGAATTAAATAAGAAATGAAATATTTAATTAATATAATATTATTTACAAAGTATCTAATATAATCTCTTGCCCCACTTATCCTACTCTTACATTTTTGATTTTTCCTTCACTTTCGTGTGATAGGCCAAGCAAAATTGGGGCGAAACTTGAGCCGCTCTTTGTCTAGTCTCGTGCTGTTGTATGGTTGTTGGATCATTGTGGAGTAGGCATTGCTTGGATCTCTATGTCTGCTAAGTTATATCGTGTAGATACCCCCGAAATCCTCACATGAAAACTCTTGGAATTGCCACCGTCGCATTGCTGTCACTCTTATTGATGAGGCACCATGTGGAGGGCTCCTCTTGTGGGTGTTTAGAGAAAGAGAAAGGGCTAGGGAGAGAAAGAGCAAAGGCTTGAGAGAGAGAGAGAAGATAGAAAAAAATGGAAAAGAGGAAGAAATAGTAAAGAAGAAAAAAGAGGAGATTTTTGAGAGAATTTTGCACATTATTAAGGGTAAGTTTTTTCCCTAAGTTTTCTTTGTATTTTAAGGTTTAACAAAATAGGGAGAGTGACTAAAGACGCTAATAGAGAGTTCATGATAGCATAGAATTCAAATTTGTAGTTACTAAGTCATCAAATGCTATTATAAACATAGTAGCGCTGTATAGGATTTATGACAAAGTTGTGATATAGCTCTATGTATGAAAACAAGATAATTGAATTTCCGACTTTTTTGACTTTGAGATAAACATCTTAGTACTCTTATAAGTGTGTATCCTTGATGTATTGATGAATTATACATTTAGCCATATGTAGCCATTTGACATCTATATAAGAACATATGCTTGATGTTATGATATATTGTTGAATGTCAAACATGATATGGATTATATGTGGTGTTATTTAGTTATATTGTTTTGCATGTCGTATTTATATTTTTTTGTGTTATATGATAAACGTGATGCGTTTATGTTGATTTATTAATTGCATGATTAGATTTGGATGACCAAGGATTTGCATGTTAAACATTTATGTTATCTGTTAGTAATATACGTGATGAACATGTAATATGCAAGTGTGACATTAATGAGAATCAGAATCCCATAAGAGGGATATCCTATCTAGGTGAGGGCATTATGTCATGATGGCAAGTGGATTCTTTTAGGATGGGCTTGTCTTTTCCATGTGATATATGAAACCTTATAAGATGGGTGTATCCTATCCATTGAGGGGTTTATGTAAATATATCTGCCAAGTTAAGTGACCTGTTGTGGGGAAGACATGTAAATATTTCTTAACAAGTTTAATGGCTTGTTACTATAAATGTAATAAGGAATCTTACCAAAAGGTGCTAATAAAACAAGAAAGAGAAATGAAAAACATAATGACCAAGTGATTTATGTACGTGCCTTTTAATATTGCATATGTAGGTAATTATACTTAATCATGACTTTTCGTGAGACATGACCCCAATATTGTATTGTTTAATATGTTATGTTTATGCTATTTTGTTTACTGAGCCTATGGTAGTTAGTTTAACCTCTGTTTGATACTCACAACTTTAGGCGTGCTGAAAAGGGTTGATGTGAGTTGCATGTTAGTTACATGAAAGTAATGAACATGTTATGTATTTTATTTTGAGGCACGTTTAATGGATAATTAATTTTTTTTAGTTATAAGGTTGTAAAACTATTCTTACTTTTTGTTGTGTTATATACTTAAGCTGAATGGAATATATATAATTTGTAGATATTATAATTGATTTGTATGTTTATGAAAAATGAACCTGATATAAGAGAGATTTTTTTCATTTGAAATTTAAAAATTAGGGTTATATATCATTAGATGTTTTTAGGATTATGAAAAATAGGTTGTAAGTTTGTGACGGACAATAAGAATGTTACATGAGCAATTTTACAACAAGTTTGCACTTGGAATGACTCAACATAAAAGGCTATATTTCTCTTGGTGATTTGGAATAGATGTTAATTTACAACCTAGTGGTTTCCAAATTATGGGTACAGAGAAGATGGTGTATGAACTTATAATGTAAAACGGAGTTTATATTGGTTGAAAACATTTATAGGTTGTGGTAAAGACACTTGGCATCTTTATGTATAATAGTAGGGACCATTGTTATCATTTCCGAAGTTTCAAAGATTGTTTCATAGTCTTGCTAGTTTATCTAGATCACATATTAATTGTGAGATCAAGTGTGGTAAATGTCTTGGAGCTAATGAAATAGTTTTTAAAGGAATTTTGAATGAATAAGCTAAGGGCTAAATATCAAATTCTTGGAATGAGGATTTCAAGGAACAAATTTGGGAAAACTTGGATGTTATTGCATCACAAGAGCTTTGAAAAAAATAGACTAAATAATTTAGGGATTTGAGTGCTAGATCCAATAACACTTTATTGGGGATTCATTTCAAATTGAGCATAGATAAGGCACTGAAAATGCAAGAAGAGCGAGAATTCATAGCATAAGTGTTTTATGTTTAGTTGTGGACAATATGATGTATGTTATGGTTTACGCTAAGCTAGGTAAGAAATATTGTTAAACGATCAAATGATTTTATTATTATCTAAGAGGAATTGTAGATACAAAATTATGCTTCTTATAAAATGATATAATTTTATGGGGTATGTTGACACTGATCTTGCAAGAGATGTAGATGTCATAAGAGTACCACTAAATATATTTTTATTATTGGTGGTACAACGATAAGCTTGATATAATGACTTCAGTATTGTGTGACACTCTTATTCACATAAGCTTTTCTTATGTTTGTAAGGAATTGACATCGCTCAAAATTTTTTTGAATTTTGGGAAACATTGTTAAACCTTATTCAATGATAGTTAAGGTGTTGTTTATCTTATGAACTATCTCATATTTCATTATAGGATAAAGTACGTTCAACTTATGTATCATCACATTGGAAATTTGATTCCTGTTGAGTAGTATGAGAAGAAAATTTTTTGTATGAAGAATTCAATGCATGTTAACCGAGGAGGTCACCATCATTAAATTGAGCCTTTGCTCCATCTTAGTTTTCTTTTGTATAGAATGTAGGCATTTTGCGATCTAATAATGTGATTGACTTTAAAGAGCACGTCTTATCAAGAAGTTATCACTCTTCAAATGGGAAATTATTAAGATGTGAAGTCTTGAATGAATGTTAGGTTTACATGATTGTTATGTCATATTTTTACAATGAAATTATGAATGCACAATGCATGCTCGTATCATGTACCGGCTTGTGCATAATGTAACCAGTATAAGGTGTGGTTGTGGGGCTTATAGTTATGAAGGTGGACTTCTACCAAATATTATATCACAAAAACACTAAATGAGGAGAAGCAAAATGATTGGAAGAGAGTTCGATAGGTGCACATTGTGCAAATTGCTATTTGAGCAGTGGGCATAACATCTTCGTATGAAGTGCTCTAACGTGAACACATGACGAATTTTGAAAAGACTTCACAAGGGGTTGACTAAAAGAGTGTGAAGAAGGGTGTTCAATCTGCAAATCCTTAGAATCTTCATCTTTCTTCTCTATTAAGCTATTGTGTGTTTATTCAAAAAAAAGTTGTTGTCCATTGTTGTGCAAGATAGCTTGAGAGTAGCTTTAATCTCTTTTAAGTTATGGTGAAGTTGTTTTAACAGTGCAATTGTAGTTTTTTTTTGAATTTCGATTTTTTTTGCTTAATTGCTCAGTTATTTGTTAATTTGCATTTTTCTTCCTTTTCTATGTTTTGTTCTTTTTGGAGTGTTCTTTGTCACTATAGCATACAACAATAATTTGGGTGATAAGCAATGAGTTTGTTAGCAGTTGTAAATGAGAGATGTTTCTTTATTTTTATTGCAAGAACTCCATTTGCAACTAAGTGGTGATTGTTTCTATGTGTGATCCCCAATAGCATTGGTATTAAGGTTAGCAAATTTTGATTGCGGAGAAGAAAGAATTGTTGGTTCTGATTTAAATACCTGGTGTTAGTCCTTCCAAGTACTAAATAAGACAGACTAGGTTAATTTTCTTATCCTAATCTAACTTCCCCATTTAACTAGGAGGAATTTAACCCATCCCCTGGGTTAAGTGAGTTGAAGGGAAGAGAAGGTTATGGCTATTTGGTTAGCCCCCTGGTTGTCCTGTTACAGCTATACTCCAATCATTGCTATTGCCTTCTTGTCATTGATTACTGATTGTAGCTGCCTTTGTTGGTTCACATGTCATCACAGATTCCATTGATTGGTGGTGTTGCCATTGTTGTTGATGTTATTGCTTCGTAAATATCTTTAGCAAGTATACTATAACATTCTCCAATAACTCAAGTGGGTTAAATTCATTCATTGGGTGATCCTAACCCAAGTGACTTAGCACAACCCATTCTTATGATTTCTTGATTGGTGATCTTCTAATATCTCAATGTATAAAGGCCAAAACCTTGGCCCTTTTTTAAATACCGAGGACTTTGAAAAGAGAAAAGTGAACAAAAAAAGCTATGGTTTTCTTTAGCTTCCTTAACAGTAATTTAAGTGTTTTGCCTTCATCATCAGCGATGGTTGATATTTATAAATGGAATCCGCTAGGTGATATATGATGCAATTCAAGTTGTAGTTGAACTATATGCATCTCCCAATTCTCACCTTGAGGAGGATTTACCCAACTTCAGGATAGAAGTATTAAGTTGACACTTCTAAAAGATTACTTTGGTTTCAAGGTTCCTGTTTGTTAATCTGAAGTTCAGCTGGTAGAATCTCTGATGAACTTGTGGTTATGTCGAATCTCCATCTTGAGAGAACTACGAGTTTCTTAGATGTTTCCGTAGTCAATAGGTACCCCTTGTTGAAATGTTGTCCTGTTGATGATTTGTGGTTTGAATTGTGAGGCTTTAGAGTTTATACAAAATGATACACCATGACTTTATAGCAACTTGTTAGCTTCTTTCCTCTGCTTGCCATACATTTGATATTTGATGGCATAGATGTAACTCATCTAATTGTCTCCATATTAGGAATGAACATAGGAAATGGTCTTTGTGTTACAAATTGGGAAAAAATTGTTTGTATGGAATTATTGTAAGTGGTGGAAGGAACACTGGGGAACCTTCAACATGATGCTTGATACAAAGGAAACAAAGAGGTTGGTGGAGATTAAACTAATTGGAGAATGCTTCTAAGGTAGCTGATCTTGCTAGATTGCTGTTAAAGGCTATTATTTTTCATCATTTAGTTTTTGCTTTTTGGAACATTTTTTTTGGCTTGATCTTTTGTTGTAATTCACTTATCATTAGTCTATCTTTATTCCTTAAATTTTTGTACTTTTCTCTTGTAATTATGTTATATTTCAAAATTTAAATTATTTTCTACTTTCACAATGATTGAAATCTTGCTCAAAGTGCATTTCTATTAATAATAAAGTCATAAATGAGCACATCATGCCTTGCCCGATCCACATTCTCATCCTAGGTGGGGAATGATAATGAAACTAATCTATTCTACAAACTCACCACTATTCTCATCCAACCAGATGAGCTGATCAAAATTAACATAACTCAAAATCCAAATGAAAGAAATCTCTAAATGTATGTTTAAATTTTGAGGTTTGCTCATTTTGATTAGTTTATTTGGCAGGATGTATTAGGAGTGAGTTTGTTAAATGGTTTAGTTTCATCGTCATTTCCCTTAGGTCAGGGTTGTAGAATGCCAAGGCATGACATGGTGATATTAAAACGTGAGATTGAAGGTTTAAAATTAGAGCATAGTTTATGGTTTGAAAAACTTTTTAGGTTAAAAGGACATGTCTAGGTGATGTCAAAGCAGTTAAAATCTTAAGAAGAAAAATTTTAGATTATATTATATCAAAGTAAGTTTGATACTTATTATAGGAAAATAAATTAATTAAAATGTTGTACTCTGAATATCATAATGAAGGTTTAAGATTAGAATATGATTTAGGCTCAAAGCAAAGTGTTTTAGGTTAAAAGGGCATGACATGTAATACCAACCTTTCTAAGATTGCTAGCCTATGAACCCAAACTTAGATATACAAAGTCTTCAAAAAGCAAAGTTGAAGAAAACCTTTGTTGACAATGATTCCCTTTGGCAAATGGTTTTGATTTAATCTTAATTTTTTTTGTGAACTTTTTAAACCTTGATTATTCATGTCAATCATTCATAGGAAGATCTGTATCAAAGTGCACGTACTCTTTATAAACTATCATATTTAGTACACATAGTGGCTCGGCCATTGACACGAAAGTGGTACACTTTTTTTTTCCATAGAACAATAACAACATAAGCAATTATATTAAACATATATGTTGAATCTATCTTATTGTTTTCCAGTATATCATTTGTTTTCACCTATTGTAGTGTTTCAACATGCAAGTCTTCCCATCATTTTTTCATAAACCTAGTGCAAATTTTGTGCCTAGTCATACTAGTTTTGTTGGTTGGATAATGTACTGTGTTTGTATATGGTAGTCAAAGTGGTCAAATTTTTATTATTTTCTTGTGTGGTTGATTAATTTCAATGAAGCCTTTATGTGCTTTAAAATGGAGTAGAAAGGAACTTTTGTGCAATTCTAAATTTATGTAAATGGTACTTGCTCAAGTATTAATGCAGAAAACATGTCTAGGAGGCTAAGGCCTAGTTTTGCAATGCATGCTGTTTCTATGTTCTGCCTTTATGTGCTAAATGCATGTTGTTTCCTTAAAATGGATAAAATACTCAAAAATTGTTTTGCCCATCATTTCAAAGTCATGAGGGGTGCAACTGGTATATTGGGTTATCTCTTGTTCATTTTTGTTGCAACCCAAGGATGTGATGTTTCAGATTTTTGTAAAATATAGCTGACAAAACCATTGTCAAATGCCTGAACTATGATGATAAGTTATCAGAAGAATAATACAACCCTTGTTTTGTTTTGTTTTTTGGTGGTTTCTTGTGGACATTACTGCTGGAACACCATGTGTGGGGGAGTGGAGTATAGCACATGTTATAAGAAAGATAAAACGTGCTTAGAGGCAAATTTGTATATTGCTAAATGATGGCACGACAAACTTCCTACTAAATCCCTGAGGATTTATTTGATGCCTGCAGTATGATAGGCATTCTAAACTCCACTCAGCTCAAACGGCCTCAGTTTTCATGTTTTTTATTTAAAAAATTTAAAATAAATTTATAGATAGTAATAGAATGTCATTTGAAGTAATGAAAATGGTAAATATTTTTATTATATTTTTGTTGAATAATATGTCAAACAACAACACTTCTTTCAAAATTTCCTTTTATAATAATTTTTCATGTCTCTCTTTTTTTACAAATTTTTAACAGAAAAGCTTTAAAAAACTCTCTTAGTACTGGCCCATTCTGTGAAAATTAATTTAATGATGACGACTCAGATTTACATATAAGTCATTCACTCATTTCATTGTTGTGACGTATAAGATTGCACTAACTACAAAAAGTACAAAAGCTATGGTTAACAGCATATACAATAATTAAGAAATGAATGTTGAGGAAGGTTTTGTAAAGCTCACGTGATTTTGTTGGGTAATGATTAATGATAAGTATGTTCAAGTTTTCACATGTGAATGCTGTGAAAGTTATGCAGATTATACATTGCAAGCAAGTTATCGGCTAGAAGTTTCTATTCAGCTTCTGTTAGTAACTGAACATAAATAAAAGTTATGCATTGAAAAGAATGCATTTTGACAGTGCTCAGATACTTATCTGTAAGCCGTCTCTTGACAGGTTACGTTTATAGGATGAGTTATTAAGAGATTCCAGAACCTAAAATGATGGTTTGAGGCTTGAGCTGCCATAAACAAAGCAAAGTTTATGATTATAGCAGTTGGTTTTGAAGCCCTTTTGATGCAGCGCTTTTTGATAGCACTGAATTACCACTAAGCTGTGACTTCAAATATTGCTTATCTTTGTGTGACTAGTTTTATATCTGATGTCTTCTTGCAACGACAAACTTGACTTTCCAAGAAATTCATCTGGGGTGAAAATGCAGAAAATAAGCCTTGTTGCTTCTGCCAAAGAAGGCACTTCTCAAAAAACATTTCAACACTTGTTACCTTTGAAGACTTTAAAACTGGCGCCAATTCATTCTAGAGAACTGTTTTCTTTTATAATTAAAGTTGCAGCTCTAGAGACAGTAAGGAGATTCTCAGAAGTAAGGTGTCCAAGTTTATGGAAAGTTGTTCAGGCATTTCAAATTTTTTGCTATCCTCCTTTCAAATGGTTGCAGAGATGGGGTCCTCTAAGGATAATTGTTAGGGGAGCACAGGTGGGTTGAACACATGAACTTTACAATTATAATAAAATTTTTTATGTATTATATTGATTGGGAAGTGATTTGTATCATTGATCTTTATGGTATGTCATGCATACATCTAAAGAAATATGCTCTTGTTTTATTGATGCCAGTACAGATATGCTTTATATTTGTGCCAGTCTCTAATAATATCAAATTTTCCTTGTTTAAATTTTGCCAGCTGGTTTATTTCATTTACATATTGAGTATTCTATAGTATCCTAATTTTTCAGATTTATCACATTTTGATCTACACGTCTTGGAAGTCATTATTAGTTTCTTTTATGCCCATTTTCAAATTATTCAATTTACTGTATTGTATGAAATTAATTGCTTTAATATCTTTTTTTGAATGTACTTAGAGACTGTTTCGCTTGATATTTTTTCAGGAAATTTTTATTTTAACAGAAAGAATTCATTTTCAAAATGCATCTAAGGTTCAAAATTTAGATGTTTGTCTAATTTGAAATGGTAGATAACTATCACTGGTGATGGGAGCTATATCGAGTTTTGTACAGGGAGTGGAAGTGTTGCCTCTTCTGGTATGATTGGATGCTACATGGTGACATGACTACCAAAATGAGCTAGCATGCTTTAAAACATTTTTCCATCCATATGCCTTTGAAATGTGGTAGACTGCAGCACATGTTTTTAATTACAATGAAATAAAATTGACATATTTTCTACATTATTGTACAAAATGTATTGAACAAAACAATCCTTATTCTTGTCTAGTACTTTATCCCCAACTTGTGGCAATGACATTGTGCTTTTCCTTTTCTCTGTACCAAGATCATATCTTGGGTTTTATATCCTTGATTAATTCCCCATAGAAGTAGATACCTTCAACAAACATGTTATATGATCTACTGCTAGGGAGAGATAAAAAAAAAAAACACTAAAAAAATTCAATTGATGTGAAGGCCTGTTGAACAATTACTATAGTTAGCAATATAAAAAACTGAAATAGCTGACAAATGCGGGGAGACAAGATGGTATTTTGTTTGAATTTTAGCGCTTGAATTTCTGGCTCAGATGCTTTGTGAGTTGTTTTGGTTATGGAGAAGTCTGATCTATAATTTTTAAGAATTTTCTTGATGATATGTCATATGTAATAATGATAACTTTCTGTTGGCAGAGTATTGCAAAACCTGTGCTGCTTCTTTCTATCGCAACAACGTTCTCTGGTAAGTCAGAAAACTGTAGTGGTGCAACTGCCAGAGTTGATGATTCCCAGATACAATCTGACTCGGTCTCTGGAAATTCCACTTTTGATATGTATGCGATCTCAGTCTTGTAAATTTACATTCAATACTTTGACTTAGAGTAATTTAAGTAAATTATTTTATTTGGTTTGATATATGGTTTATTTTTTAAATTGTAAAATGTTGACGTCTCTTGATCCTGAAGTTGTAGGAGGAGAGGTGTCCAGTAGAGATGGGGGTGGGTGGGTTGGGGCGTGGCTGAAGGAATTGGGGTTGATTTCATTTAATTTTTTGAGTTTTGGGCATGTCAAATCTCAGTTGATTCACGCAGTCACAGATACAATCTATCATCTACTTCATGTTGTGCCTAAAAAATGGGAATCCTAATTCGATGCTCGAGATGGACAAGGTTCTATGGTGATGTCTTGAGCAAACCAAATGGTTGACTTGGATGTGGGGACGTGGAGAAAAAACTTAGTTGTAATTCTTGTGGTAAAGTATGTGTGAAGACTAATTTAAGAACTTTAGGAACTATCCAAGTCAAACAAACCTGAAGGTTAATTTTGAGAAAATTTAAAACTCAAGGTTTTACAAGATTCTTTCCATATCTGAATTTGGATGGTATTGGAGTTTATTTGGACCAATTTTGATCACAAGATTGGCTTAGGAAAGCTTGGATAAGAAAGATTCAATTGGATGCTTTTTGGGAGTTTCGTGTTGATGAGGACAACTTGGTAATTTTCACCTTGAAGATGGCTTGGCCATTTGTTTTGCTTATTACCCTTGGCGACAATTTTTGGAGCTTTGGGAGCATTCTTGATTGATATCTACTCTTGAGCATTTCAATTATCTTTCACGTAGTTTGGTAAATTTTGAGAGATTTGGCTTGAAAGTGTTCCCACAAATGACGATTGGGTTAATTCTGGAAGTTTGCAAGTAATTTTGTTAGTTTTTGTATCCAATGGACATTTTTGGTAATTTGTTATCCCAAGGGTATTTTACTAATTTTAAAGGATTTCAAAACTCTAGCAAAAATGACCTATGAATTTATTGCTCTGTAAATGCTTAAATATTTAAGATAGTTTTAGGTTGTTGGGCATTCGAGAGATGTTTTGGTAATTATGAACTATGAGGGCAATTTTGATAATTTAAATGAGTTGAAAAGTTCAAAATGGCATTAGTTTTTTTTTATTCCTTCCTAATCTGTTTACCTTTTTTTTTTTTGCATAATGAATAATGTTATGGTTACTATCAATATTTTCAAAGATTAGTAAGTTTAAATTTAATGTTGTATCTTTTTTATATCATGTTTGGATAGAACATGCATGTTATTGGCATTTCTAAAAGGAATCAAATTGAGTAGTTTGTCCAAATCTTAGTGCAGGTTTTTTAATGCTAATCTGTCTCTTGAATCAACTGGGTCGGTAATCATATCTAGTTCATAATTCAGTTAGTTAATTCCCAAAACTATACCTGCACATGAATCAGTCTTATTTGGTTTGGTCATTTATGTTAACACATTTATGACCTGCTTTTGACTTACAAGAAATGTCATTTATAAACAACTTTGTCTAGATTGTTAATTAAATCAATTATAAGAAACCTAGTTTATAAATAACTTTAGGTTATTAATCAGACCAGTTTAATTGAATTTGAAAGTAAAAAACATATTATATATTCTTGAATTTGCAATTTTAATTTGAGTGCTTTGATGATTTTGAAAATTTCATTATGGACTTGTAAAACCTAAAATAATTGAATGATACCACATCTTAATGAAAATGGAACTATTAAGTTGATAAAGGCATGATTCTTTGCTAGATATTATCCCATAAATGATCTATCTTGCTAAGTATGAAATTTTATACTCCTTTTATTTAGATTCTTTAGTGATTGGAAGGTAATTTTTTCTTTTTTTAATGTAAATTAGTTGCTAATTCCAATATTTCGTATTTTAAATTAATCTATTAAAATTTATTTAAGTTTATTTATAGAATTATTTTGATTTCTTTTATATTTGGAGCAAAAAAGTGTCATGAACTAGAGTAATGATGAAGTTAATAGGAAGTGCTGAAACACTCTTTTGTGATGAAATCAATTGGTACACTTAGTAATTCAAAAATATCCCATCATGTTTATCATGCACAAGGTATATAGTCAAAAGGTAGACAGAACCTTCACCAAAATAATAGAAAAAGAATCGACAAAATTCTATTGCATTGGGGGCAGTGCCAGAAGCTTGGACTTGTTACTTGGGTTGTGATGATGATTTGGGAAATCATTGCAAAATAGGGATGTATAACACTTGGCAACAAATGCCCCATTTGAAAATACAATGATGGGAAAAATGGAAGACTCGTTTAGGATTTGTTATGAATGTGCATTAAAATTAGAATACATTGGCATTACCCTGTAAAATCTCAGAGCACCAACTTTCTCGAAGGAGCACTGTTTCTAAATAACAAATTGTTTCAACCGGATGTGGGTGGAAGTTGGCATTGACAGCTAAAGCTGACATGAATCAGATTTTGTAAAACTTTGTTTAATAAGCTCTATAAATCATTATTCAATCTATAAAAATTATGATAAACTTTTTCATGTTTGCCTCTCTGACATTTCAGAAAAGAAAGGGGTTGGGGGACAGGGAAAACCCACCACTTTTGGCTTTAAATGTATAAAAGAGGCTTTTGCACTTCTACTAGAATCTGTAATAAAACTAGCTATGATATTACGAGATTATTGGTAATGGATGGAATTGGTTTTGCAATGAGGATTCATTTTTTTGTTTCCCTGATATAGGAAAGTTAGCAAAAGGTAGTCGTGGCATTCACTGTGATGTGTTTTGAGGTTTATTGATTTCATAAAGTTAACCCCAGATAACTTAGAGATGGTTTTTTTTGTTGATTTTTGTATTTGCTTTTCAGTCAATCTGAGGAATCATCAAAGGATGTTACTCCTGAATCTTTCAAGAAGGATATTCCTGAGGATTGGCAACTTCAAGTTTATGGAGAGCTAGAGAAACAAGGAATTTCTTTACCTGAAAGGTGAATCACTATATATCTTCTCTTCATTAACTATTATCCTATTTTATTATTCCATTATCTAAACTGGGGACCATTGTTCAGCATGCAATTGGTTAAATGAATAATTAATAATTTTATGCTCAACAACTACCTGCTTGCATTGAAGTAATTTGATCTAATTTAGAATAATGATTTTGTGAAATATACTCTCTTTAAAATTTAATAAAAGAATCTATTGAGTCGTTTGGCAAGTTCATACTTCAAAATTAAGATCATGTGAGGTGGAAGCTTTTGAACTGACAATGGCATGCTAAAACTAAATTAGTATTAAATACTATCTTAGAATTTGGATGTTTTCAGATTGCCACTAAGATGCTGAAAAAATTAGAATTTTAATGCTGAAAATAAGTGTTTCATTTAGAACTCTGCATAATAAGCAGAGCACCACGACTTACAGTACATTTTGAATTAACAACTAATGTTGAAGTCACCCCTAATTCGGTGGTCTGCAATGTAATTTAGCTCATATACAAAGATAAATTTTCTTTTTCTTATGTTGCAAATTTCAAAAATATGTTCAGTTGATTGGTGCTTTCTATATTTAACTTTTGTTTTACTTCAAAATTTTTCATCCATGAGAAGATGTTGGAAGTGCTTATCTTTCCAGGTTCAATGTGGATGAACTCAATAGATTTTATGCTGCAGCAAATGGTGATCTTGCAAACTTATTATCTTCACTCAAGAAGTCCATTCGTTGGAGGGAATCTTACAATATTCTTTCATCACATGAACTCGAAGTGTGGTCTCATTTGGTTTTTTGGCATGGATTTGATGTCATGCTGCGGCCATGCTTGGTCATCCGCCTTGGACTTGCATGGTCCACCTTGGCTCCTGATGAAAGACCGCGCTTTGCTCAAGCCATTGGTATGCATTTTCATTTTAGAATCAATGCTGTCAACACCTCTTTTTTATTTTGAAGGCTTTTGATATGCATTTTCATTTTAGAATCAATGCTGTCAACGCCTCTTTTTTATTTTGAAGGCTATTGATATGATGGCCTACAAAAGTTCACAATTTTGTTTTTTTTACTTCCCTTGAAGAAAATCAAACAGATAACTGGCATGAATCACATGTAGTTTCAGATATTCTAAACCTATATGCATTGTTGAAAGCATGTACATACTTTTCCCTTATCTCATAATTGTCTAGTTTGTTATTGTAATCGTCTATTTAGCTCTTGATGTATTAAGAGTTCAATTGAATTATCCCTTTCCACGTGAATGATTATATTTATCCTAATAATGAAATAGAATTATTCCCATCTATATATGCCAAAGCAAGCTAATGCTATTTTCCAGAGATTGGTGAGAAAGGATAACAGCTTAATAATTTGTCAGCAACATTATGTGCCCTGAACATCTAATGTTGTTTCTGTCATGCATAAGGAATGATATCTGCCTTTGTTCTTTCTTATTGGATACTCTCCACCTTAATTGGTCAATTAATGCCTTCTCACCTTTAGGATCACAAGACAAACTTAGTTGATGGACAGCTATTATTGGCCGGTTGGGATTCTTAATTAGAAACTGATTGAGTTGATATCACCATTGGCATCATTTACTTAGCAATGCCAACAAAGAGGAGGTTTTTCCTTTTTAATTTGATTTGGACGTACGGATCACTATTGTTTTATCTTAATGCTTGCTTCTCCATTTGGAGCTGTTTATGAAGAAGGCAGTTCCTTAGCTACCATAATAGCTTTGATACTTGGTTGTTATTGTACTAATTTCTCTAATCTAAATTGCTTGCATTAATTTTCTGCCACAGTTCTTCTCAGGAATATATTTCATTGATCTAATGCAAACTTATTTATGATGCAGTATCACAAATCGATCATGGGGTGTTGAATTTGATTGATGAAAATGATTCAAAAATCACAGTATTGATGGATTGTGAAGGTTTATCTCCATTTAAATTTCCTATGAATATGATGAGAGCATGCTCAGTTCTTGTACAAGATCATTATCCAAATAGATTGGGGACCTTATTCATTCTGAGGCTTCCTCCAGTTGTTAGAGTTCTCACACAAACTTTTATTCAGGCAAGATAATTTCTTTAGCTAATTTTGCTTGTCATCTTTTCTATCCGTTGATTTCCTTTATATGACATTAAGAATCGTTGGGCTATTAAAGTTATCGCTTACTTTAATTGTGGCTAATTAAAGTTATACTCTCAAAAAGTGGATAATATTACTGAAGTGTGCGTTTGGTTTGCACATATTTGTTACAAATGTTCATTTCCCTCAAAAAGACATTAATTCAGGAATCAGATATGATAATTATGCCCCAAAATGATGAAAGCTGTTGATTAATCAAGTCTGTCTGCAAGTGGACTCTATGAAATCAAAATGACATTGGGTGAGATTGGAACGCAATCTTGGCATTGAGTCCCACGACTAGTATGATAAGCCATTAACCATTAGGAAGAAAAGAATTCTTTTTGAGCACTTAGGCATGGTTGTAACTTTGTTTGGGTTAGCCAAACTACTAAGCAGGTCAGAATCCATAGTAAACTTTCTTCTCAATCCTCTCTTCCTCTGTTTTCCTGTCAATCCTCTCTTCATTCCTACTCCTCTTCGTCCACTCCAGGAGCACCAACAGCTCGACTAATCAACGGAAACAGCAACTGAATCCATAGTAACTAATGGAATGGCAATGAGAATAGACTTCTACTCCAGTGCACTGGATATGTTGAAAAAGGGGCCTAGTGGTTCCAACTGCTAACTGCAAGCTTTCTAGGAAGGGGAAACCACGAGAAGCAGCTATCAATAATGTCTTTGTAAGGTAGGCAAAAGGTTCCCACAATACCCAAATCTGAGTTTTAACCCTTTTTAAGATGCGTGTAGTAATGTGGATATATGGTGTTCTACTGGAAAAATGGGTTTAAAGGAAAACATTTTATTGTACTATAGGTTACAACATGTTTGAACTGAAAACCAGTATCACTTTAATTTTTAAAAGCGTTTAAAAATCACCCTAAAAATAGCAGTTCAAAATCCATAAATTCCAGATTTCATATTTCAGGAAGCTTACTTTTATTCTCAAAAACCCAAACAGAACTCTAACCTTTGGGCTGAGAGGTGGTGTTAGATAGAGGGCGTGTAGCACTAGGTTAACACAAGCACAAATCATTTATATTATCTGGCAGAATAATATTACCATGCATTGAAAGTTGCACAATTCTAACGATGAACAATGTGAGGTTTTTGCAAGACATGAAGGAGAAAGAAATCAGAGTTAAATTTACTAAAGCAAACTCCAATGATTCATCGCACAAAACATTACTTCAGATCGCACAGAAATTGAGCTTTGCATGCGAAAGATTGTCACATAGAATCCTACCATCGTGCTGCTGAATATGAGTTAACATTGAAGCTCTAGAATCAGTTCTTATGGGAGAAATCCTGGTTTTAGTCATAAAGTGCTTGGTGGATACATAGGAGCATGGCTTGCTGCCTTATACGGGCTTAAAACCTTAAAGAACACTTCAAAAGAAATGACGAAGTCAGCTGTCTGGAATTGTGAATTTTATACAGTATGGATGGTCAATTTGTAATTGACTATTTGTTTTTGAACAAAAGATTAAGTACAGTTCAAGATCCTAACTACAAATTTCTTTTGTGAACTAGGTAGACAACTGCATAACAAAGGAAAAGGTGGTGAGGAAGGTTACCTAGTATTCATGAATTATAGATCAACATAGAAGGTGCAGATGAACCAGACAATACGGATGAATCATTGTATGGCAAGCATAAAGCTTGATTAACTAGATTTTTAAAATCTACAACAGCATAACAAAGGATAAGATTGTAATTTCAACCTTCCCACAATTGGGGGCAAATTGTATTTTATAAATTTTAATACAAGCAAGCTATGAATAAAGTTTCAAATCTTGTATTTATGGTTATTTGTTTTAAGAATCTCTTTAATGAAAATTTTTGATTGAATTTGAAATAATTTGTGAGATTGGATTATTAAATTACAAAAGAATTTTTAGATGGTTTAGTTATACACAAAAGGTTTACATCTACTTTGGTCATGAAAGATCAGGCTTATATTGATAACTACTTTTTGCCAAATAATTGGTAGGTAAAATGCCTTAAAAAAAAATCCACGCTAATCGAATTAGCCCAAAAGAGCTTTACAAAGGATGCTTACAATGGCCTTAATTCAAGAACAAAAGCTAGTAACAGGTTTAAGTGTTATAATAATGAGCTATTTACAATATACCTTAACAAAGATATCAAGTTACACAAACTAAATGAAAATAATCTTTGTGATGATATTACCAAATGCTTGAAATGTGAAAGAAGGAAGCTGCTTTAAATTAGTTGTGTATTGTTTTTAAATAGCTAAAATTCTTCCCAAATAAAGATGCACCAAATTAAGTCACGATTGAAGGAAAATCCTTAGTTAAAGATATGAAAGTAGCTTTTCTTGCATTAATTTCATTTGTTTTTAGGTGTTAATTATTTTTTGATAAAGGCTAACATTGCATGTTAGGAAATCTTAACAGATACAAACTAATTCTAGATTTTCCAATTAGAGATTAACTACTTGTTACCATTTTTCACTTCCCTTCATAGTTTATGATTAAGAAAATCATACTATATGATACCACTCAATGTATTGATCGTCCAAACCATTAGCCTGTTTGGTTTGCCTTGTGCATATACTTAAAATAAATCATATTATATGGCATTTTTTTGTCTCAATATACTATTAAGTCTCTATTAAACTATGATCATATATATATGATAAGGACCTTCGTACTATGTGAAGAATTTCAACACTTCAGTTTTTAAGACTCATTTTGTTTCTTTGGTTTAATAAAAATCGTATTATGTGATGACCATCATCATATTGTATGAAGATATTAATTCTCTACTCTTAGATATCGTTTTTCTTCTCAATGGTATGAACAATATTGTATTATATAATGGCTAACATTGTATTGTACTATGATATTGATTTTTTTATGTTGTACAATGCAAAATATGATTATGCTTTTCAATAAGCATGCATTGAACTATGCAAAGTACTTGAGTTTTATAATACATGCTAGCCAAACACTGTTAAATGGGATCGTACTTGTACGTGCAAGATGTTGTACCATACACACATTGGTAGTTCAACATATCTTAAATACATGAATACTCATATAAGTGTCGTACTATATAATATAAGCCATATATTGCACGAATAGCCTAACACATATAGTTAGCCTTAAATTGTCAAGTCCTAGCACTTGTTCAGCTAGTATATTTGAACCAATTGTAGTGTATAATAAGGTTATCATACTATATGATTAGTATAGTTTCAGTATTTTAGAATTTATATTTTTTTGATTTTACTATTTACTTGATTCTAACATTATGTATGGTATTTTTAGTATTCTTTGCTTAGTGCAAAAGTTAAACTTATTAAACAATGCACACACATGATATAAGAATAAAAGCAAGTGATTATGCATGAGCATGGATCATGAGATGAGCTCAAGATGGTAGTCACCCCATCAAGAGCAACGTCCTTGCAGCTCCGCTCCCTTATGTGAAAATTTAGCCATCAAGTCTTTGGTCAATACATGTTCGTCCATTGCTTTGTAAATCTGTTCATCACATTCTTACAGCACACATTAGTGTACAAATATATAGTTTTGTCATATCAAATCACTTGAGGATGAAGTTAACAAAAATGAAAAAGAAAGTTAATTTACATTCATAAAATATGGATCAACATATAAGATGTAGATGAAATGTACAATATGAATGAATTGAAGTATGGCAAGCATAAAGCTTGAATAACAAGATTTTTAAAATCTAACTTCTAAATCCATCGAAGTCCATCCAAGCTAGCAAAAACTTTAAAATGATACCAATATGATAAATTGATTGACATGTGACTCACATGTAACATAAAATATGAAAAATTTATTATTGATAATACAAAGAAATATTTCTAATAAATAATTAGTCTTAATCTCATTAGATAGGATAGGTTTTAGGTATCATGTAATTTTATTGCATCTTTTAATAACTATTCTTTAATATCCAGACCAACCAAAACTCTAAAATGATACCAATATGACAAATTGATTGGCATGTGAATCACATATGATATAAAATATGATTACTTGTTAATAATACAAATAAATGCTTGTAATGAATAACATCTGAATTTCATTAGATGCATACAATTAATGTATTATGTAATTTTATTTTATCTATTAAAAACAATTCTTTAGTATTCATGCATGTTTAGTCCTTTATAACAATATTATTGGTATATCTTTTTGGATCTATTTATTTCTCTATTTATATTGTAAAATTCTAATAATTCAACATCTCTTTTTTGTGGGCATTAAATGGTCTATTTAATCTATTTTACATTTTTAAACCATCTTAATTGACTCTTTCGAAACTTCACCTTGCTATACAATTTTTTCCTTAATGATCTCATTTTTAATCATATATTTTTTAGCATATTTGCTCATTCTTCTTAATATATTTATGTCTATGACACTCATTTCATTATATGGTTGAACTTCACAAGGCATCATTTTGTATCATATGCGATTGTTAATCTCACTTTGATATTATAAAAGTTATTTTTAGTTTTAAGATAGATGTTTTGATTATACAACCCATTAGAACTCATCCTTGATTTTGTCTAGTATGCTTTGATCTTACTATGATATCATTTCACTAGATTAGACTATTTATAACCAAAGCTTCTATTCTTCTACATTTAATGATTCTATGTTGTAACGTTGATATCATGTATGGTCCTTTATCCTCACTAAACTTGTGTTCTATTTACTCCGTTTTAAATCTATTAAGTTAAAATCTCTTGAACTCTAGAATTGTTTTTCGTATGTTTGGTTTGATTTTATCCCATTCCTTAGTTTTATACGCAGATCTGATATCATCAGTAGAAAACATACGTTATGGCTTTTCATCATAAGATTTGTCCAATGAGAACCTATAAATAATGCCAAAGAACAATGGCTTAAAGCAAAAAGCTTTGATAAAGTTCAATCATAAATAATTTCTGTTAGTAATCCATCATCTGTCTTCTATTATATTTTTACATTTCATCTTTATCATTTTTATTTTATTAAATTTCACAAGGAAACCAATGGACTATTGCTTTATGTAACAAATGAGATTTAATAAAATAAAATGAGAGAAGAGAATGTCTTCAAAATAATATTTCATCTTTTGTAATGCTTCTCTCATTTTAATTTTATTACATTTCATCTTTTCTAATGTTTCTGTTATTTTAATTTTATTAAATTTTTATCAAGCATCAGATACTATCTCCTCTCATTTTATTTTATTAGATCTCATTTGTTGCATAATGTAATTTCCTCTTATTTTATTTTATGAAATTTCAACTGTTTTCATTTCTAATGCATCTCTCATTTTTATTTTATTAAATTTTTATTAAGCATTAGACACTCAATTCTCTCATTTTATTTTATTAAATACTATTTTTCATAAGGAAAGCAAGTTCAAGCTAAGAGATAAGAACCATCATTTATACATCATATGATATTTTTTTTTTAGGTATCTAATTTGACAACTTTTATATGTACCCATCAAATGTGTACCATCAATAGTCTACCAAGTTGCCTATGACTCCACGACATCACCCCCTCTCAATTTTTACTCAATCACAACGGATGCGAGTCGAACCAATTAATCCTCTATCTGATTGAACCAATTTGGGTCTAGAAAATTAGTACATAAACACTAATCAACTAAGGTTTAAATTAGGTGAAGAAGGATGATTACTTGTATACTAACATGATTGTTATTCTTCAACACATAAGGTTCTGAAGCCGACCACTCGCAAAAAACTACAGATCGTGGGCGAGAGAAACCGCAAGCTTCTCTCTGATTTCCTCGAGTCGGTGCCGGCATTTCTTGGCGGCGACTGCAGCTGTCCAAAGTGCAGGATTCTGTCAGCAAGAAGAAGCCAGGCCTCAACAGAAGAGATCTGCAGAGGTGAGCCCAGTGGGAATACTACAAGTGATGCTTCCTTAGCTGCTTCAAATGATTTCCAGGCCACAGAGCTTACTTTCTCTGGTAGTTGTGAGCATGTATTGAGAGCAGCAGTTGTGTTGATTCTTATGCTGTGGGTTCTCATCGCCTTCTTTGCTGTGACGAACGAGTGAAAACCCTCATCTTCAGCAGTTTTGTGCCAGATTGATCACCTGCTGTAGCAAAAAATGGTGAGTACTAACAAGCATTTTTAATGGGTAATATCATCTTGATTTCTCTTTTGATTGTATTATCATCAATCTTGTTCATTAGTCTTTTAGTTAAGCCTTATTTGTTAATGTTTGTTGTGTGATTTAATATAATTATTTTAATTGGATTATCCTTGTAATTCTTGTGAATTGAATTCATCTACATAAAAGTTGTTTGCATGAAACTTGTTGATTGACCTAACCACCAATTGACTCCTAATATTTTCGTTTCAAAGTACATCACTGATGATTCGAAATGTGTAATTTAATTGTTAATTGGCCCCTAAGTCAATGTTTACTTAATATTTTTGGTTTAAAGGGTTTGAGATGGTTTTCATTATAGTTATCACTGAAGTAGTTAACATAAACTCATAAGCTTTATAAGGTTAGGGCATGGATATTAAAATTTTTCATTAATCAAAATGTTAAATACGTTTAAATCTTTATCATAAAAGAAGATTTTTCATATTTCTCTCTTATCAAATATATTTATGAAACAAATATATTCATAATTATGATTTCAACAATAATGAGAGACAAGATTAGTAAAATTGATAAAATAAAAACTTTTCCAAGGTCACAACTTGATCTGATCCAATGTCTGTATTGTATTGTATTGTATCGTATGATATTATATATAAAATAAAAATATATGTTAAATCAATCAAACTAACTTATATAATATAGTATTTTTTATATTATTAATTAATTTTTGTTCAGTTTGATCATTGATCATTATTCATATAATGAATTAAATTTTTAATTTAAAAAAGCCATAATTGGAGACGTTAAAATGTCCTTTTTCTGTTTTTAGAAAAAATATATATATATTTTTAAAATTACGATTAAATTATAAATTTCGTTGAAATGGTACTGAAATTTCTCACGCATTTCCGGGTTAAACAAGCGGGACCCCGACGACTTGTCGGGTAGACCCCTAAAGCACTGCTTTAAGAATGCCTCCTTTGGCTCGTCTTTCTGAAGGCTTCGCGATCGCGAAGTGGCACACACGCATTTCTCACTGTCTACCCTTCCTTCTCGCTAGAAAGCTGTCCATATGGCCGGCGTCGCTTCGGTTTGCCCCTAACGACGAGCCCTACTGTCTCTCTTTCGAAAGCGTCGGGCGTCGTATCGGCTGGTCTTTCCTCGGTCTATGAATAGGCTTCTTGGTGGGATCTTTGTTTGATTCATTTGTCTGCCCTTATATGTCTGTTATTGATTTGTATACTGTTAATTTTAATCTAGATCGCTATGGAATTAACTAAAAATGCAGATGATTTAAGGGCTGTTTAGTTCGACATTATTGGGATGTTAAGTTTTTTTTTTTTTCAAGTAGTGCCAAGCTCTCAATCTGTCTGTATCTCTCTCTCATGGAATTTGTCTGACTTGTGTCATATGGCGATACCACTCTAGCGAATGCATATTATTACATAGTCCTATGGCAGGAATTAATCTGTTAAAAAAAAAATCTGGATTATTTGTCCTTTTTTATTTGTTTGCCTTTATATAAGCATAAAGACTCAATCTCCAAAGTTCAAAGCAAAAATATAGCACCTGGGTAGGCCAATATCACATCAAATCTCAGAATTTGCTACAGCTTAGTGGTAGCTTTTCCCGTTGTAACTATTCTTTTTATCCATGCCTTGGATAGACCAAAATTTCCAAGACTAGTAAATAGATGAATGGAGCCATTCTTTTTATCCATGCAATGGATAGACTGAAATTCCCAGGACTGGTAAGTAGATGAATGAAACCATTCCTTTTATCCATGCAATGGATATACTGAAATTCCCAGATTTCTGGTGCAATGCTTGGCAGTATTTAAGTGGCATTTGTATCAACATGCCAAGTAGGAAATGCATCTACGACATCTCAATTAATGGAAGTTTTTTTGTATACTTTTAATTAATAAGCTTTAAGGGTTTTGTCTGCATTTGAACCTTAAATATTTATTTTGAAGGGCAATGTCAAAACCACATGAGTTACAACTTATTGGCAACTTATGGGCAATATCAAAAGGAATTTTATTAGCAATCAACATTTTTGTTCTTACTTACCTTAATCACTACTCATTCACTAAGCAAGAAAATCTCTAAAATTCCACACTTTACTATTGTGTTTCCTTTGGTCATCGAACTTCATCTTTCATTTACCTTTCCCCTCCGAGGTTTTGATTCATTCCATAAAACTTGAGTCGAATCTGATTATAGTGGGATGCTCGTGCCTATGTGCATCATCAAGGGTGCTACTCTGCTAGTCCAGCTTCTATTTGGATGCTCAGTCCAATAAAATAAATGATAGGAACTTATTTGAAGACCTTGTGATGTGAGTGTATCCGGGACTATCATTTGTGTTTAAGGACAACAACATAAGTGTAGAAAAATTATGTTGAAGATCAAGGGAAAGTGGTAGGGAATTTATGTGGAAAAGCTTTAATTTCGAAAGCCTCATGGTTTAGAGCTTTATGTGATCCACTAGTAAATGAATGCCTTAGAAGAGAGTGAATATGGAGAACAGAATTACTGGAAAATGTTATAGGAATTATGTCCAGGTTGAGGGGAATAGCCTTTAGATATAAGATATTAGTTATCCTAAATGTTGTGAGATGCATTCCCTTGATTGGTTATCTTGACTCTCTTTTTATGCTCCTTCACTTCCTCAATGCTTGCATTGCGATTGGAATAGGAGTAGTGGTTTGCATCATATTTTCTCTTAATGCTCTTGATGTGCCATGAATGATCAAAAAGATTGGAATGATTAATATGTAAAGTTGGTTGATGGATATGGAGCTTGCTTTGTTGAAATAGACCTCTTTTAAGTAAAGTTTTTGGTCTATCGTGTCTCTGTAAATGGTCGGTGTGGATTAGGCAGAATTGTGGAGTTGATTGCATTACTTGGGCACTGTTTTATCTTTGGTTCCTTCCTTGGGTGATGTTTTGCTCCACTAGGATGGTTCACTTTAGTTTAATTTTTCATTTTTTGCATCTGTTGGGTTATTGGGTGTGACATGAAGTCATTATTACATGACCTTCTTTGAATAGCTGCGTTTGTTTTGCATCTTACCTCAACATTTGAGTACTTCGTTTTTGTACTTGAAGGTGTGTGGTATAGGATTATGTTTTTTGCATTTTTTTTTAGTTTGTTTACCATATTTGCAAAATCACAGAAATTGCGTCACTTTGAACTTTGAAATTTTTTTGACCCAATCAATTAGGCATGACCATTGGTTTTCCTTGGCTATGTATATGCTGTTTTTTTGACTTACATAAATTCATTCTCATCCTTGCTCTCTTTTGTTTTTTCATGTGTATGTTTGTATCTGTTTACTTTTTGCATAATTGATAAGGAGAAGAACAAAGCCAGTAGCTTTGAATGCTCAAAAAAAAGTTAGATTATAAGGATGTTATTATTCATGCTGAGAGGGATGTTGAAGGCCAGGTGGTTGGAGCAATCATTGTTGGGGCCTTCCTTTCCTATGGTGTTGATTGATCTTGTAAGCTCTTTTTTAGGTTCCTTTGCTAATATCTTTATCACTAAGAGGGAGTGGGATGACCAAGAAACTCCAGTGAACAAGGACGTCCCTAATTATGATGTCATCATAGATTATTCGAGGGAGCTTGTTGAGTTTTGCTTACCAGCTATGGAAAGAGACCAATAAAGGTGATAGATGAGAGAGGTTTCTATCTTTTCTAAAGAGCTAGGCAATATCCTCATAATCAACATATTAATTCATGATGGATGTTAGGGTGCTCATCATCGACACCAAAATATTTATCTTTACGAGAACTTTGTTTTTAATGAGAGCTGGTTCAAGGTAGTGTTTTTAATGGTAAAGTTTCCTTGCTAAGGCCCATTAAGAAACCCATAAGGGATAAGTCTTGAGAGGTGAAGGATCTCTTATTCAAGTTCTTGATTGAAGAAACGTTTTCTAAGAGCATCTTGGAGGGTTTGAGTTTATTGATGAAAACTTGTTTAGACGATATCTGCAATCTATCTATTGAGGTGGTGAAAATCTCATTATTTCTTAGATAGAATGAGTTTCTAAAGCCTTGTTTGATAATTATCCTTATTTAGTTGTCTATACTTCCTTTTTTATCTCACAGACATATGGACATGATTTGGGAGAGGGCTTGGAGGCACAATTAATGTATGATAGCAATAGCACATTTAATGTGGTCATGCCATAACAGTTGGCTTCACTGTGTTTTGTAAAATTTAATTTCTTGATGGTAAAATGCTTTCTTTTGTTGCAAATTCATTCTCTTTGTTAATTATCTTCACTATAATAGCTAGTTTTATCGAAATTTGAATCACCAAACATAGTGGTAACTTTGGCCATATTCGTGCAATTACATTCATTGAATGCCCTCTATAAATAATTTTAATTCATGGAAAGGTTAATGGAGTCTATTGCTTTAAGAGGTAATGTTGATTCACATTCAGAAGGCTTAAGTTTATGGAAACTTCTGGTGTGCATTGAATCGAGTTACTCATTTCTGTTAATTTAACTATTGGTTAGATGATTGGTTCAGATTAAAACATTAACTTTATCACAATGAGCAATCAAGATTTTTTCCTGAAGAGGTTTTGCCACTTTCATTTGCATTTGTAGATGATAAAATTCAAAACTTTTGAGTGTTACCTACTGTTGTTGCTCTCCAGTTTCAGACTAAAAATACAATTTTTTTTCTTTTTTTAGCAAACAATCTATAAAATATAGCTTTATATGTTATACTTAGTTGGCGTAGGCTTACTGTAAGGCATTTAATTAACTATATGGTGCTGATCAATAGATGTAGTTTTGTGGTCTCAACAATAAAATATAAATTTATTCCAGTTCTCACGAACAATCTTGGAAAAAACTTTAAAGATTTACTTAAAAAAATTTCTTGTAGATGAACCTGTTTTTAATTTTTGTTTTCGTTATTTTGATTCTTCTATGAGAACAATATGAAGGCTGATTCTTCATTGGTTTATGAAATGAAACATCTAAGTGTTGAAAATTCCTTGCAGGGGTAGATAGTTTCGAAATACAGTGAAGTGAGAAACTTGAAATGGGGAGCACTCAAGAGGAAAAGTTCAGGTTTTGCATCGACCGGGGTGGAACTTTTACTGACATCTATGCAGAAGTTCCTGGTCGAGATTGCTGTGTAATGAAACTTCTTTCAGTAGATCCTGCCAACTATGATGACGCTCCTATTGAAGGGATTAGAAGAATCCTTGAAGAGTACACTGGGGATAAAATCCCCCGATCTTCCAAGATTCCCACAGACAAGATTGAATGGATCCGTATGGGGACTACTGTTGCTACGAATGCTCTCCTTGAAAGAAAAGGAGAAAGGATTGCCCTTTGTGTAACCAGGGGTTTCAAGGATTTGCTTCAAATTGGAAACCAAGCTCGACCAAATATATTTGACCTTAGAGTTTCAAAGCCTTCTAATCTCTATGAAGAGGTAATAGAGGCAGATGAGAGGATAGAACTTCTTAACAACGAACTGAGATCCTCTGATTCGGTAATTGAAGGTGTTTCTGGGGAACTTCTTAGGGTGTTAAAACCACTCGACACACAGGCACTTAAGCCGCTTTTGAAGGGTTTGATCACCAGAGGAATCAGATGTTTAGCGGTAGTCTTGCTTCATTCATACACTTTCCCTCACCATGAAATCATGATTGAGAAACTAGCTTTGGAGATGGGCTTCAGGCATGTTTCTTTGTCTTCTGCTTTGACTCCCATGATCCGTGCAGTCCCTAGAGGTTTGACAGCCAGTGTTGATGCATACCTGACCCCAGTGATCAAAGAATACTTATCTGGTTTTATGTCTAGATTTGAAGGTGGTGCAGAGAAGGTGAATGTTCTATTCATGCAATCAGATGGTGGTTTGGCTCCAGAAAAGAGATTTTCTGGTCATAAAGCGGTTCTCTCAGGACCTGCTGGAGGAGTTGTTGGCTACTCACAAACCACATTTGGGCTTGAAACCTCGAAACCTCTTATTGGGTTTGATATGGGTGGCACGTCAACAGATGTTAGCCGATATGATGGTAGCTATGAGCAAGTACTAGAGACTCAAATTGCTGGAGCCATAATTCAAGCACCACAACTTGATATAAACACTGTTGCAGCTGGTGGTGGTTCAAAACTCAAGTTCCAATTTGGATCTTTTCGTGTTGGACCTGAATCTGTTGGGGCTCATCCTGGCCCAGTTTGCTACAGAAAAGGTGGAGAATTGGCAATTACTGATGCTAATTTGATTCTGGGAACTATTATTCCAGATTATTTCCCTTCCATCTTCGGCCCAAATGAAAACCAGCCTTTAGATGTTGATTCTACCCGCAAAGAATTTGAAAAGTTGTCCATTGAGATTAATTCTTATCGAAAAAGCCAGGACCCATTTGCAAAGCCTATGACTGTGGAAGAGATTGCTCTTGGCTTTGTCAATGTTGCGAATGAGACAATGTGTAGGCCTATGAGACAATTAACAGAAATGAAGGGGCACGAGACAAGGAACCATGCTCTTGCTTGCTTTGGAGGTGCAGGACCCCAGCATGCATGTGCTATTGCCCGGTCATTGGGTATGTCCGAAGTTATCATCCACAGGTATTGTGGGATATTAAGTGCATATGGAATGGGTTTAGCTGATGTTGTTGAGGAGGTGCAAGAGCCATATTCTTCTGCTTATAATTCAGAATCTGTCATTGAGGCATCTCGACGAGAGTTGAATCTAAGACTGCAAGTACAACAAATGTTAAGAGAGCAAGGATTTAAAGCTGAAAGCATCACAACGGAGACATATATAAACCTAAGATATGAGGGCACCGATACTGCCATTATGGTGAAGAGGCAGGTGGATGGGGAAGGAAATGACTTTTCTTCAGAGTTTGTGAGACTCTTTCAACAGGAGTATGGCTTCAAACTTCAAAACAGGAATATCCTTATCTCTGATGTGAGGGTTCGAGGAATTGGTGTAACGAATATTCTGAGGCCTCAGGAGCTTGAGCCAGCTTCAGAAACTCCTGTACCAGAAGGTGAATACAAGATCTATTTTACAACTGGGTGGCAAGATACACCATTATTCAAGCTAGAGAAGTTGGGATATGGTCATATTTTGCATGGCCCTGCAATTATCATGAATGGTAACAGCACGGTGATTGTGGAACCTAAGTGCAAGGCTCTAATAACCAAGTATGGAAATATAAAAATTGAGATTGATTCGGTCACAAATGTGGTAAAAATCAAAGACAAAGTTGCGGATGTGGTGCAGCTTTCTATCTTTAATCACAGATTCATGGGAATTGCTGAACAAATGGGCCGAACTCTTCAAAGAACTTCCATTTCTACCAATATCAAGGAAAGGCTTGACTTCTCATGTGCATTATTCAGTCCTGATGGTGGACTCGTTGCAAATGCTCCTCATGTTCCCGTGCATTTAGGCGCAATGTCAAGTACAGTTTGTTGGCAACTTGAATACTGGGGTGACAATCTTCATGAAGGGGATGTCTTAGTAACAAACCATCCATGTGCGGGAGGAAGCCATCTTCCTGATATAACTGTTATTACTCCAGTTTTTAGTAATAGCAAGCTGGTCTTTTTTGTAGCTAGCAGAGGTCATCATGCAGAGATTGGTGGTATTACTCCTGGTAGTATGCCCCCCTTTTCTAAAGCTATCTGGGAAGAAGGAGCTTCAATCAAAGCATTCAAGATGGTTGATAGAGGAGTCTTCCAAGAAGAAGGAATCATCAAATTGCTTCAATCACCAAGCTCTGGTGAAAACTCTGGTCATAAGGTTCCAGGAACTCGCCGTCTTCAAGATAATCTATCTGATCTCCGAGCCCAGGTGGCTGCAAATCAGAGAGGGATATCCCTGATCAAAGAACTTATTGATCAATATGGTTTGGCAACTGTTCAGTCATATATGATTCATGTGCAGAGAAATGCCGAAGAAGCTGTTAGGGAGATGCTCAAGTCAGTGGCTGCTAAAGTGGAGCACAAAGTTTTTTCTGTAATTGAAGAGGAGGACTTCATGGACGATGGTTCAGTCATTCACCTGAAACTCTCCATTGATGCCAAAACAGGTGAGGCTACATTTGATTTCGAGGGAACCAGTCCTGAAGTTTATGGCAACTGGAATGCCCCACGAGCGGTAACATCTGCAGCTGTGATCTACTGCCTTCGTTGTCTTTTGGATGTTGATATTCCCCTAAATCAAGGATGTTTAGCACCCGTTAAGATATGCATTCCTGATGGCACGTTCCTTTCGCCAAGCGACAAAGCAGCTGTTGTGGGGGGCAATGTCCTCACTTCACAGAGGGTAACAGATGTCATCCTCACCGCATTCCAGGCTTGTGCTTGTTCTCAGGGATGCATGAACAATCTTACATTTGGAGATCACACTTTTGGATACTATGAGACTATTGGGGGAGGTTGTGGTGCAGGGCCTACATGGAATGGAACTAGCGGAGTTCAATGCCACATGACCAACACAAGGATGACTGACCCAGAGATTTTCGAGCAGCGGTATCCTGTTTTGCTTCATAGGTTTGGTCTTCGTGAAAACAGTGGCGGAGCTGGCTTTCATAGAGGTGGTGATGGTATCGTGAGGGAGATAGAATTCCGACGGCCAGTTGTTGTTAGTATACTAAGTGAAAGGAGAGTTCATGCTCCAAGAGGATTGAAGGGTGGAGGAAATGGTTTGCGAGGGGCTAATTACCTGATTAGAAATGACAAGAGAAGGGTATATCTTGGAGGTAAGAACTCATTGGATGTATATGCTGGGGAGATCCTACAGATTTTTACTCCTGGTGGTGGAGGATGGGGACCTTCTACGTGAATGTTGGATGAACAATACACTAATTAAGCTGTGGATTCTAAATCTACATGAATAATATCCAATGGCTAATAG